>OY776284.1:42028176-44428176 GCA_963675345.1 Trididemnum clinides | reverse complement strand
CGGAGCCCTGGGGCTCCGTACGGAGCACTTTGAGAAACTATGCTTTGTAGACGCAATTTCCGTCCGACAAGAGGGAGATGACATTTTTTTTTCTGGAGACCACCATGTCCTTATTGTGGGGCTCCGTAAGTTATGGTGTACCCATTCATGGGCTCCTTATCACCAAAGGTCAGAGAAACTCTGCTTTACAGTCTTACAGCAAAATTTGATTAAAATAATTTAGTGGTAGGCGCATTCAACGCATGACGTTATTTTGGTACACGATGGCAAAAAGGTTGGAAAACACTGCTTTAAAGCGTAAGATTATTTTCTTCATTTTCTCAAAACGCATTTGACCTAGAAACGCGTTGATGCTGCCGCTATCGTGCATGGCATCAGGAGAACAAGGTCACACCGGGAGTGGGCCCAGTCAGATCGCAGAGCAGAAAATCCAGGGATCCGGAAAGAGGAAAATGAGTTAAGGTTACAAATAAGGTTGAGGGAGTAGAACGAATTAAGTGTAAAAGTATAGTGTTTCTGGCTCGGAGACACCCGTCATTCCATTGAAGAACCCTGAGGGAGTCAGGGGGCAAGAAGAAGCAGAGGATGATAGAGAAACAACCAGGAGCATGAGGCGATGGTGAGAGTGCAGAGGGAGTAGATACAAAGTATGCCAAAGAGCTTTGAAAGTGAGGGTGGGTGGAAGTGCGGCAGAGGGGTGACATATTGAACAATGGAGGTATACAAGCTAGAGGAGTCTGAGGAGGAAGTCGCAGTGTTGGTAGGTGTGGGATCTCCACAAGAAGCAGGGGGACCGCTCCTGGAGTGAGAGTTTTTAAGAGTTTTGAATCTAGAAAAGGAGAGTTGTAAGCACTTTAAATGGACCCATTTGGAGTAGATGCAGCATTGCACTGACCTACCCATTCAAGTCACATTTCCAGCACACACTAAACAGGGCAAAACTGGAATAGGGTTAAGGTAAACGTTGCTGCTCATCAGAAGGAGAAGACAAAGACGGCCAAGAGAAAGGCAGGAGAAAAGAGAAGACAGGCGACCGATTATAAAAAGGCTGCGTGCTGTCCTTCAGCTGTCATTCAGGGGAATAATGCCTAAAATACGGTTTGTGTGAGGGGAGTACCTGGGGTAACTGAGACCTTCATCTTGCACAACTCCTTTTTCGTTTCAGGTTGGCCAGACTGGAAATGAAACCGAGACTCTACAAGTTTACCTAGAGAATCTTTGCATCTACACATCTGCTCATGCTTTTTCCTACTTCTGCCAGGAAGGCTCTCTCTGGTTGCCTTGCCTTGGTCTTTGACACTCGCTTTGCATAGTGTGGAGTTCATTTTTCACCATCCTCTCGCTGCTACATCTCGTAATTTGTGCGGATGGCTCTGTCCGTTTTACTAGCGATAAAAGAGGCTTCAGTGCCTTTCCAACTGATCACTGACGTACTGTTTTATCTAAATTTGTTTTTCACACACGTTTCCACAGTTTCCAGTGAGGAACTGGTGTTCCCAGGTCTTTGTGTCTTCCCTTGTCCTTGCTACAATGGACACAGCCTTTTTTTAATCTCTTTATCTATCTTGAATCAGCAGTATCGAGAATCCTTCATGCAGCGTCTGCGGTCATTCAACCAAGGACAATTATTTGATTTTGCACTGCTCTGTTGAAGACTTTGCGCCGCTCGCTTTTGAGCATTTCCTTTTCGATGTACGACCTCTGGTCCAGGCGTTTGGGGCTCCATGGTCTTCCACCATGCCCCATTCCTCAAAAGGAGTCCGGTAACAGCAACAAGCAGCGATGGCATTGGTCGAATATGTGTAGCTCAAATGCATTTTGCAAAAGTTTTCTCCGCTTGTCGGGTTTTAACAATCACAAAATACAAAGAGAACAAATTAATGTCCATGCGTGATCATGAAAACCGGCTATTCAGTCACTTTCCAGTGGATTGAGGATAATACATGAAAAACGGGCAACCAAAGTCTTACTACAAGTCAGCATTTACTTGGATGGGGCGACAGTTGCAATTAGGAAAACCACATCTTGTTGAAATCATTTAGAAAACAATCTAACTTTTGAAGGAGTGACTCCTGCTTGTAACTGGATTGGAGTAGAAATCAATTATGCTTGTGCAAAATATTTTTGCGTAGTATTTCCTTAGCATAGAAGATTTTATCAGTCAATAGACTGCAACTGTGTGGTACAAAATTGGAAACAAGTGCAAAATTTTCCCCAGACGACCATGGTTGCAGGTTCGAATTTCAGCTGGCAGGGCATTAAAAGAAAGGCAGTGTACACTGGAGGGGCAGGCCCGGTATGTAAATGTATGGGGCAGTGTACACAGGAAGGGAGTGTACAGGGTGGGGGATAGAGACCTGGGGGTGCAATATAAGCCCGCTGGGATCAAGTGCAAAAATTTTGCCACATGGGGAAATTTTTGCACTTGATCCCAAAATTGTACCTACTGAAACTGTAAAAACTTGATAAACAAAGCCCAGTTTTGAATATTTGTTTTTTAAATATTCTAGACGGAGTCGCTGCATCCGACATTATTGTACGACTCATCGACAAAGCGCTTTTCTGTTTAGATCGAAGATGATGCAATTGGAAGTATAGAACATGGCAAGTTTAGTTAGGCAGTGCTCTTCGACAACTGGACATTTAATTTGAAGTTGCCCAAAAGGTTAAACAAGACCTTTTGTTGTTTTGAAGTTATGTGCTCAGTATAACTTGCATCAAATTGCGTTTGTTTTTTGATTTGTATTCAATGTTTTTTATGCGTGAACAAAGCGTAGTCAGCAGAGAATTTTCAAAATCTAGTTTCTATCCCAGATATAAAATAGCATTTAATAAATTTTGCTATTTTCTTAATTATTCGCATTCAAACAAGTTTCAAATGCTTTGTGAAGGGCAATTTCCTCCCCTTGCATTCCCCCGATTACCTCTGTGTTTGAAGTGTTTTATTGTAATTGCACTTTAATTAAACCGTTAGAAAAATAGCTTTGTTTAGTTTTATAGTTACGTCTGCGCTGCCAATACAAGTTTTTGAAAAAAGTCATATATGAGACAAGTTTGTACTATGTATCGGTAGTTGTAGAAGTGGTGAAAAGTGATCCAACACTATTTTAAAGAGAAAATATTGGCAATGGTAAAACAGCGTTATATAGATGTTAGCTGCCGCTGATAAATGATATGTTATAACACCAGCAACGTTCGTTTTGGTAGAAACTGTCTAGCCACCCATCTAAACACAAAATGGTGCAATTGGTGAACCATCAATTTTGGTGTAAGGTCTCCACCAATTATATTTACAATGCAGCTTGGTCACAGGTAGCTTTATTATAGGTGCCGGTTGTGTTAACGTGATTTATGTGCCCTGTCATTGGTTTAGTTGTTTTGTCGTTTGTGAAGTACCTGTTAATGCTTTTGATGTTCTAGTTCGGAAGCTTTCGCCTTTTAAGCTGTTGTTTTTGCCGCCTCATTTAATAGATTGTCATTCGTAATAAGTGAGGAATAGGAATGTTTTGTAGTATGTGATGACTAATGAATTGTTTTTATATTTCACAAGTTATTTTCTATTACGCTCAACCCTTAATGGAAGAAACCATAAGTTTGGTGCAGTGAATCATCAATAAATTAATAGAGCAAGTTGTTTTCTCTTTACTAACGCCTGTCATTCTCGTTTCTTGTTAATGGTTATGTGACAATTTCGCTGATTGATCTTATATTTATTTGTGGTTTAAATAGGTCTGTTGACTGTTTATGAGCTCACTCTACTATGGCAGTGTTTTTAGTATGGGATGGTAGCGAATAGAAAACCTAATGTTTTATCACTAACTGATGCTAGTGGCAAGTTGTTTATGTATTTCCAACAGCGCTTGTCTGTGTCTCATATCAACCGGGAAACAATAAGCAGCTTGTATTGTCAGCTAATGCTAGCCTTAATTCGATGATATAGGCTTGTTTCGCGTTCGCTTATATCTTTGTTTGCATGATTGAGATTTCTCAGTAGTCTTTAATATCTTGTAACTGGTAGAGCCAGATACTCCTGGCGTGTCGCAATTGATGCATGTGGTAGAGTTAACTTGTGAGCAAACTTTCTGTTTACCATTAATACAGTCTTGATGTTCTGCAAGTTGGTGTGTGCTCGTGCGTCGAGGACCTCAGGTGAGCAAGACAGCTAGAGACAGGGTCTCCAAAATAGAAGCAGCAGTGAAACAGCCAGTATATCTGTTCCTCACTGCAACACAAGTTAAAAGACGATTGAAACTGTCCGGTAGACTATAGAGTGAAATGATAGTCTAGATTCGGCCAGCTTCGTGGTAAAACCTCCTGCCGTGGCTGCGCGTTTTTTTCAGGACCAGTGGGTTTGATAAAAGTTAATCCCAAGAAGGCTAATCCTAACGTACTAGGCAGAGATGCATTGAGTGTTGTCAACGCTCAATCTCTAACATCGTCGACGCCTGGTTAGCCGAGGTGCGCTTGCAGCACATTCGACAGGAAGAAGAGTTAAAAGCTAAAGGCACTGGCAGCTGCGCAAGAATTGAGAAAGTTCGAATCAAAGCAGACCGAAAAGGAAGTAGCAGAAGCAAATATTATTGCGGATGCAGTCTCAAGTTGTGATGAATAGCTGGGTGACGTTGCTCCTTCTCTGGAAACTGGAGACAAGGTTGGTGATTTTTTGTTGAACTTGTCGCTTTCAGATCAGATTGATGTGCCCAACAACTTGAACAGTCAGAAGTTGGTGCCACACAAGGAGCGGCTCACGATGGGGTCACCAGATGGTACGAAGATAAAGCCCAAGTGTACCTTCTCGCCAGAAGTAGGAAACCACGCCGAACCTGCGGTCCGTACTGCTACGTCAAGACGTCCACCTGGTTTCCCCCCCTCCAACTTGCATACCTGGGATTATCGTTTTGCCATCATTTGGAGTTGATGTAATGGATCCAGCAAAGTTTTCATTGGGTCCTGTTTCCAGTGGGATGTTTCATGGGCCGGCTGTTGCTCCTGAAAATCTGAGTCCAATGAATGGTCGTGGAATGACTTCCAAGATCGACGTAGCAGAACCACCAATTCATGGGCCGGCGAACACAAGGGAAAGATCGCAGGGAAGGTACAGTACTGCTCTTGGATTACCAGGTGAGTGGGTTCATTCTTTGAGTGATATCGCTAAAATGGTTGTTCGTTGCAAGGCTCAGAGGCTGTGACTGAGCATAGTAAATTTACGGGTAACTCCCTAGTCTACTTCAAATTTATTCGCCAAGTGATTCATTGCTTCTTTGCCCGTTTTTGAATGATGAGCGGGAAAAAGTACACATGAAAGCTTTGTGTACATATGAGAATGGGCATTATCAGATTGGAATACCTTGGAGGGATGGCTGCCCTGACTTACCGAATAATTACTCGATGACTTTGTCTCGATTAAAGTGTTTTGGCAAGCGCTTGCTAGCTGACCCCAGATTACTGGCTAAATACAAGGAAAAGGTTGAAGATTTGATCTTGCAAGGGCATGCTGTGGAAGTTCTTCATAATAGTGGGCAATTAAAGGGTAGGAAGTGGTACATACCTCACCATTGTGTAACAAGCAAGTTCAGGGTTGTCTTTGACGCTGCAACTCAATTTCAGCAAACTTCCTTGAATGATCAAATTTTTTCCAGATCTTGATCTAACCAATAATCTAGTGGGAGTGCTGATTCGCTTTCGCAAATATCCGGTGGCTGTTGTAGAGGATGTGCGAGCGATGTTTATACAGGTTCGAGTAGCTCCTGTAGATCAATCAGCCTTGCGTTTTTTGTGGTGGAACGATAGCGACCCGACTCGGCCACCAAAGGATCATCAGATGACAGTCCATTGTTTTGGTATCACCAGTTCACCATCGGTAGCTGGGTTTGCTTTGCGCCGAACTGCGGAAGAAAATCGAGCGAGTGTGTCGGAGGATGTGGTAGAGGTAGTTTGTAAAAACATTTATGTGAATGATGTGTTGACTTCGGCGCCTAATATTGATAGTGCAGTTAAGCTTGTGCATGATGTCGAAGCATTGCTGAAAGGTGGCGGTTTTGAACTTGCAAAGCTTTCGAGCAACTTACCAGAAGTGCTTGAAGGACTACCAGCCGAGCGCTTAGCGTCTGAGCGAAGTCAAGTTGATTTATATGCAGAGATTCCAAAACAAAAGATGCTGGGTTTAGTGTGGTATCCTCAAGAGGATGTACTAGGGGTAAAGGTTTCGGAAGTGACATATTGTATTCACGGGGTATTTCCCCTTCGCAGCCATATAAAGCTAAGATGTGGTTGATTGGACCTAGCTTTCTGTTTGAACCAGAGGATACATGGCCCACTACACCAAGGCAGCCAGAAAGCACAGTTGTCACTACAAATAATTCTTCTTTGCATTAAACTGATTTAAGTCCTGAGGAAGTCAGTTTAACTGAGGGTGTTCTTGGCCGGATCATAAACAAATACGGCTTTCTCCATCGAGCTGTGCGCACCGCAGCCTGGTTGTTATGACTGAAACGTGAGCTTTATGCCAGAATAACAGATAAACCTATCGGCAATGACTTATTAGCGGATTATATTGACGCCAACGCGTATGATGCCGCACTTTTGGCTCTTATTTGCCTGGCCAACGTCATGAGTTTGGTAGTTTAGTAAAGGCATTCAAGCGTCATCCGTATCACAAAATTGAGTCCGGAGAGTGTGGTGAAAACCTGAAACGGCTTATGAAGCCTATTGTGAAATATTGTCCATTTGTGGAGACGGGTATTCTTCGCATTGGCGGGCGTTTGCAACGTTCGGGCGAGTCCTACGATGTAAAAGCGAACAGATGCCTTTATTTTAATTACAGGAATAAGCTTAGATTTAATGGCGTAGTGGTTAGAGACGCGATGGCGTAGTGGTTAGAGCGCTCGCTTCGCAATTGATAGACCTGGGGTTCATTGCCCTTGTCGAGTCATATCGAAAGACTTTAAAAAATGGTATCTATAGCTTACCTGCTTGGAGCTCGGCATTTATGGGAGGTTGTGGAGAACAAGCCGTTTTGTCCTTAGGCAAGGCACTTAATGGTACCCCCACCTTTATGTGGAAGACAGGTGACCGGGAAATGGCAACTCCCAAGCGAGTGCGGAGTTACCGTCTAAAACATAGCAATACATTGCTTTCTCGTGAATGGAGGATAAATATGGCAAATAATAAAAAAAATTTAATGGCAATTATTTACAAGATTGTTTTTTAAATAAACTTGCCACTTACAAAGTCGCGACAGTCAGATAAAAATGTTGAAACTATTACAAATGGACTTGAAAAATCTTTTTCAAATATCATTCATTCATTGTGGTGCCGTTTATCACGTCTGCTTCAAGATAGATGGCTTTCAGTTCAAATACGTGTTGTCGTTGTTGCATGTTTTTTTTGCAATAAGACTGTTACAAAAACAAGTTTTTTTAAGTGAGTATTTGTTAGTAAGATTGCTGGCATGGAAGAATGGAAGATGAAAAGCAAGCTATTGGATGGGAATAGTCGTCCGTGGATATGAAATGCTCAAATCTCAGCTTCATATTTTCCATGTCAAGAATATGTGTGTTGCTCTGAGTGCCAAGTAGAAAATCAGTAAACACGGTTTTCAAAGTTATTGGCATGAATCGACAGCTACCGAAAGCGAAACGAACGCTCTTACCACCACATCACAAAAATAAAATCGGTAAAAATATAAAGTCTGTAGTGATCTTTGAGGTAAGGGTGCTTTAACTTCGAAGACAACTCAGCATCTATTGGGGTGGGTAATTAGCATGAAATTTGCATGTTCATAAAAATCTTTCTTTTATATGTGAAATTCTCAAGTAATAGAGATTTCAACGAAACAAATAAAATAAGTAACAAACAATAAGTAATGATTTAGAAAGAAACTTGGGGTATTTTATGATGATTAATTATGATTGATTATGACAGTGTTTCACACTGCCACCTTGCGGACATTAGTTTTTGAAAAATTTTTTATATATAAAAAAAAATAAAAAATTTTAAAAATAAAATTTTAAAAAATAAAATTATAAGAAAAATAATAATAAAATAAATATTAAAAAATAAATAATAAATAAATAAATAGATAATAAAAAATAAAATTATAAAAAAAATAAAAAAAATTTTCAAAAAAAATTTTTCAATTTTTTCAATTTTCAGAATAAAAAAATTTTTCCCAAGATTAGTTTTGGAAAAAGCGGTTCATTTCGATTCAATCATCAACCCAAACTGCTTACCGGCAGCCCCACCACCAACTAGGCGCACTGCCATTGGTTGTTACCAAAAATTGCTGGGCGAGCAACTTTACTAAAAAACTGCCACCTTGCGGAAACCTTGCACCGTCGCCGCGAAAAAATTAAAACACATATTGTTAATACACATACATATATATATACGACATAAAACTCAACCATTGACCAGAATAATATACATTCTATTCAACAATAATTGAGTTACTGTGTCAACTCACTGCGGTTGGTCGATTTTTGATGGCCGTTGATAGATTCTCCCAACCATGCATTGTGACGTCTTCAGCATGAAACCTCAGTTTCTCTATTTTATCAACACACGATGCGATCCCAGCAATTGATTCATCGTTCAATGGATCATATAACACCAACTTTCTCATCTAAATATAACAACTAAATGATAAAACACGTCAAACAACTCATCAAACATATTAGAAAATAGGTAATACCAATGATATTCAATTTTTAATCAGTATTCAAAATAATTCCCTGTGAAAATAATAATTATTTTGTTAAAACCAAATTGATGATTATTGCAAAATGCTTGTCTTGCTATATCTTGCAAAGTGATTATTGAGCAAAATGTTTGATTTGATTAATGTGTCTGTTCTCGAAACTGTGATTAGAGGTACGTGCAGGTTTATTCTGTATTAAAGCGTACAGATGATCAAGTAAAGAAAGTTTTGCAGTATTGTGTTTTTATCCCCCAGACTCTCAAAACAGCGACAGTTGTCATAAACATAAGTCTCTGGAGCTAATTTGTAGCGTCAGATTTCACCTTCTCTGCTTGAACTGCTTGGTATTATTTTCGATTTTATTTTAAAATAATACCAAGCAGTTCAAACAGAAAGGTTTTATTATGCGTTGTTCTCATTTACCTTGGCTAAAATATGCAACTTTCACAACATAACAAAATCAAATAATAAAATGAATAATATTTTTATCAAGTGTATTTGTAGCTTGCACATGATAGCAAATAACGCACTGCTGAGTAACTAAGTTGTTATTCATATGTAGGTTAAGCACTTTACCTGAGTTACTCTAAAACCATTTGGTGAACATTTGCTACAGGTTGGTTAGTGACCGAAATTATACAAGTTGAAATTGTTTCGTTTTCACAACATTTGTCATGACATTTCCGCCACTTACGAACGCCTTAAATCGGCTTTATTGTTTTCTCTGAGCTGTGTGTCATCATTGCTCTCAATAGGTTGCTTGCTCACCAATAAATCCACCATCATTAATACAAACTGTCGACGTGTTGCGCAATCCATACTACTATAACTTTCTCGAAGATAACGTGGTAGTTGATGCCAGCAATGTCGAAAGTGTTCCTTCAAACATCTACGGGCCATCTTCTAGATGTTGATTGCTGACTTTGTGGGGTACAACCAGGCCATCTGATCAAAGCGGTCAACTCCTAATTTTGTTTTTATAATCTTCCGGCTTTTTCTTTTCAGTTCTTGAATTCACATCTGCAGAACTTATGCATGCTGGAAAGCAAGCAACCTGTTTTTTTTGACTGATACTTTACAAACAAGAAATTTGTTGGGTCATGCCAATAAAAATTACTGGAAAGTGCTGCATTTTGTGAGCGCAGTCATCTCTTTGCACAATTAACGACGATTTTGTCGCATTGTTCCGACTACAGACACTTTATCTTTCGCCAATTTTTGGGCAAGAGGAACAGACGGGAAAAAATTATCACATGTTACGTTATAACTTTTTCCTTTTCCCTTTGAATTATCGTTTAAATTGAATGAGCCAAAAATGAAGTTTGTAGAACATGGACTTAAATCGCTTTTGGCCACTAGCGCACTACTTTTGAAGTAGCGGCAACGCTAGCGTTGCATCTTGTAAACTGCAGTAACGAGTTCTGGTAGAGCCGCTAGGTTTATTACCTACTAGCCGTAGCGTCGCTAATTGTGCACCATTGGCAAAGTCGCTTCCTGTACGTTAACAACTTGTTATTGCCACAAGATATTGAATATCGTTTCACATTTTTGTCTGCTGGTGCTCAGTTATAATGATTTGATATTCGGGCAGTGAAAATGTGAATCGTCTGTGGCAAAGCAAGCTGCGCGACATAATGTTTTAGTCTGTTTTGTTCAAAATCTGATTAAAATTACTATCATTGTTTGATTGTAAATCCAATCAAGAAAAACATGGTTGTTACGCAGAAAAAGGCAAACAAATTTGAGTATCCGGTTGGATTAAGCAAATTTTTCAATACTCGTTATCGCATGCCGTTATGAAATCATTCATAGATTCCAAGCATCTAGGCGACGGATTCCTAATATTTTTGATGCCGCGGATCGTTTTGAAAACTGGGCTGATGCTGCAGTCATCCCGAATCCAAACCAGCCCTAGTTGTTCAAACTATCAAAACGCAGAGCTCACTCGCAAAACTATTTGGTGTAACCACATATGTAGATCCTTAAATCACCGTCACAGCAAAGCAGTAACGTAACCAAAAGGGGCAATGGAAGACTGGCTCCCTTTCTTTAGGGAGACATCAACAGCCTACGTCCGTTTTGCATGAAACTTGTAAGGGTTAAGATGCTATTTTGATAAAATTTACAAAAGTTGTTTCTATACAGTAAACTTATTATAAAGTTCGCTGGTACAGAGAGGTTAAATGGATACATGTTTTATAACTTGATTGTAACAGTTTTAGGCTACCATAGGTTTTCCTTTCGGAGGAAATGTCCTTCTTTTTTTGATGAAAAGGAAATTTGTCCACGAGGACATTAAAACACGGCCAAACGCCATCTATTTTGCTACTAGATCTGCAGTACTAATTTTAGTTTTTTTTGTAATTCATTGCCAACATTTATAGTGTTGATAATAAATATCAAAAACCTATTTTCAAGTTTATTATCTCATATATTCAAGAAAGGCCACTCCGCATTAAAGCAATTATTTATTCCCACCTCTACTCCGCAGCAGAAACGGGATGCTAGAATATTATCTGCGTTATGTTTTTGAACGGTTTTTGTATGGCCTTATCTCACAACTTGGGGACCGTTTTTGAGAGCATGCTGCTTCAGTAATGCAGCTTAGTTCCTTGTTACCAGCTAATTATGTCAACGCACGGTTTAGCGATACTGAATCAATCGTTACCCTATTGATGCTCTGGCTGCAAACATCTATTGCTGAAGTCGAAGCTCAATTTTCACTTTGGCAAACGCAGTGGACAACATCTCGAGATTTGAGATTGAAAGAGTGCATATAAGCTATGTGATATTGACATTTATCCGGCCATTCGTCTTATTCAGCATCCTTGGTAGACTTCCTGTTTCTTAGGAAATGGCAAAGAGGTCATTTTCTGCATTACGTCTTCTCAAATCGGACTTGAGAACTACCACAAATGTATCTTTTTACATCGCTGCAGCACATTAATGCACATGCAATCTGAGCAGTGGTGGATAAATTAAAATATTCTGCTGTTTTGTTTTCGCGATTACAATTCCGACACCGTTTTAACGGCAGGAAATATTTCAATGTGTACTCAATAAATTTCGCACGGTTTAGATTTCATTCTTCCAAATAGCTCTATTGCTGAGTGCCAAGTAGAAAATAAACAAACACTGCTTTTGAAGTTGTTGCCATGAGTCGACAACGGAATTGAACCCAATTCTAGCAAATGCGAAACGAACGCTCTAACCATCACATCACTACCATGATCAAGCGAACACAGTTGTTGACTAAATTTTATAGTTACGCCTTTACAATAAACAATAATTGTAGCAACGTGGCCAGGTTTCTGGTTCCTTGAAACAAAACTGCGTTCGATTGCAATCAGAAAATGTTTTTATTTTCAAGACGCTCCACAAATTTCGAAGAAAATTCGATTCTATGATATTTTAGATAACTGTTATTGACTCTTACCTTGCGTTTTACCGATAGTGAAAAAACGTTCTTACCGATAGTGAAAAGAGGTTTTGAAACGAGATTGTGCTGCTTAATACTGAATGTGAAGAGAGCATTGTTGTGTTTGCACTCAGTATCAATGAGCGAAACCTCATCTCAAAATCTGCTCTAAATATCGGTAGAACCATTTATCTCTCGTTGTGCAAACCGCTATGTGCGAACCAGGAGTGCAGCCAGGGGAGCACTGTGACATGGCCCCTCCCTTTGGTCCCAGATCAAGTTATGTACAAGACAAACAATAACCCAAAAGTTTACTGGTAGCGTTGGGCTTCATGCCTGAGGTTAACACATGAGCTTCAAACTTTCTATAGTTATCTTGATATAAACCAGAAATCACAGGTGCAAGTTCTTTTGCGCAAGAATCATGCAGCAATAATCTATTGGTGTCTGACGAGGTGCGCATGAGTACTGTACAACATTAATAGCAATATTGCACAAAAACAAGTAGCTTGCCACGAGGAAGAGCGAGTATTGTGCTTTCTGAAATATTGCCAAGAATAGAGTATGTCTCTATATTTCAGCAAGTTATTTACCAAATCATCTTGACGAGCCTGGCTTTATAGTTGACGATTTAAATTTTCTAATTTTAGTCAAAATGCTTTGGACTATAGACTGTCGAGAAAACAAAACCATCAATTAGCAAAGTAAAAATTTGAGATTCTCTCTGAAATATGTTTTAGAAGACTATAAAAAACGCAATAAAAAGTTTAATGAGTGGACAAAAGTAACAGAGACGCTGCAATCAGAGATAGCACAAGTTACAGTCACATTCTTTGGCTTGCAACCCACGCCATATTCAAGGATGTGTAAGCATTATGAAAGACATGTTGGTATTTTTTCTAATTCTCAAAAACCTCTTTCGCTGCTGCATGCTCAAGTTAATGACAAATGTCCTGATTCTTCGCGTTCGCCTTTGAAGCGTAATTGTTCCACAAAGTGGATTGAGAACTATAATGCTGTCTTTGTTTTTAAGGAGTTTTATCCGGCGGTTGTTGGTTCTATTGATCAACAGTCAGAATCAAGAAATGGAGAAGTTCTTGAAAGGCCTATGCCTTATTCGAAAGCGATAACAACAGCTGGAGTTTTGGTTATCTTAGAAGTTATCAATGCTACGCTGAAACTTACCAAAAGAATTACAAAGGAGCTACAGGGAATCAAGAAATTATTTTGAGTGCATTAGATACTACGAGAATTACCAGCTGCAAAGATGATATCCAGGCTTTTAGAGACAATGAAAAAATATTTGTTGTACTCTTTAGACATACCAAAAGTGTCTACGGGGAATCCATACCCATGCCTCGAATTGTGAATCGGCAAGCCAATAGAGCGAATCCACTAGCTCAGGGCTACTCAATTGGCGGACCGCGGTCCGAATCTGGACCTTTCAAGTATTGCAACTGGACCTCAAGCTCCAGGATAAGTAACAGTAAGTGTAGCCACGGATTGCGAAATAACCCATGCCCCTTTCACCAAGTTTGTTGACTTATTCTCGGTTATTTTCAAGCAAAATATCAAAATATTTTCAAGCCTTCGGTGCAAGTGCACATTCTCAGCGTTGATTAACGGCACCTTAAAAGGACTAACAAACAACATGATCAGCATGAAAAACAGGACAAAATCTATATTCCAGCGCTCAAGGTCTGTTATTCATGTTTGTCTCGTCCACCAAATTTGCCTCTGCAATCACACTGATCAAGTGTGGTAAAGTTCACAACCCAAACAATATTCCGCCACATATTCTCAAGCACTGCTGCCCCAAATGAGTTACATGGCTTCAAAAATGCTATATAGCCTGCGTGATCTATCAAACAATCCTCACAATATGGCGACTGGCCACTGTTATCTCGGTACCAGAGCCTGGCAATGTAGCTGAAAGAGCTTCCAGCCCATATCGCTGCTGACGGTTTCTTACAAGCTTTTTGAGCGGATACTCTTGATGCGTCTAGAACCTGTTTTTGACCCCCAAAGTTGGCTTCAGGCTTGGTCAATGCATAATCGATCAAGTGTTTAAACTAACCTATGACATTGAGCACCGCTTTGAAGAAAATAAATCAGGCATTGTGTTGGCAAATCATACTGCCGCACAAGATTGCCTACTGTATGGTACCAGGACCAAACATCTCACCACCGCCTTTAATTTGGTGTTACTTCTATGGACAAAATTTTAAGAACTGGCCAGAAATAAGAAATGCGCTTTTTTTACAAAATTAGCAGAATAGAGCACAATAAGCTCATATTATTTTTAATTTTGATAATTAGTGCACACTTGAGAAAATCCAAGTATTTTTTCTGTATTTAGTGGTAATGATAGTTTCATTTTTATCATTGCAAAACAAAAATTCAACTGGAGCTCTTGAAATACTGAACTTTTGTTAAAATTGTTGAAATTAGTCCAACAGGACCTTTGTTAAAATTAGTTGAGCAGCTTTGCTTTAGAGATTTAATCATTTCAGTTATGTAATGCAACAGATTAACAGCAAAGCTACGATGTACAGGATAATTCAAGAACGTTCCAGAAAAATGCGTCCCCAAACGTCACAAGGGAGGTCTACGACGTATTAATGAAAACTACAAATTTAAATTTAACTGACGAATATTTAATATCGTGACACTTGGGTTTTTCAATAGTAGTGAAGACCTCTGCAAAGCTACCTAGTGAAGGTTTTTGCTCGTGGCCCCCAGAGAACCGCTCCGTGGCCCACAAGGGAGACCGAAGACCCCGTTTGAGAAACCCTCCTCTGGTGGAAATTTTGTCCAAAGTCATTGAAGCCCAGTCAGAAAGAATGTGCGTGGATTTGGATCTAAATGTATCCCATTAACCAGTCGAGAAAAATCATTAACTTCAAAGCGTCACACACGTTACAGCTATGGCCACCACTTAATGACCATCGACTGTTGCGTCATCGTTTCTTAATTGTTTGTCTACAACAGCTGATAGACTATCTTATACGATAAAACAAAGAATTTTTGTTTTTCTTTGGTACGCTTACTCCTTCAAAACCACTGGATGTACAAAATTCAAATTGTGCACGACTGATCACTGCTCCGGGGTAAATGTTGCGTAGGGTTGTTGACATGATGATAACGCTAAATCTGACATTAAAGTAGAGTTTTGTCTGCACGTTTGTACGAACGTGGGGTTTATAACACCTCCAAAACTTCTGGGCGCACAAACATGAAACTTGGCTTGATTAATCACTGTCCCGGTGTAAGCGCCATATGGGAGTTTGTGACTTAGTAATCAAAGAAACTTTTTCGTTTAATTTGCATGTTTTGGCGGAAGAAAGCAGTGTTTTTTCAAACAAAAGCCAGCCCCCAACTAACCATTGCTCAAAATTTTACCCTTTAAAGCGTAAGATTATTTTCTTCATTTTCTCAAAACGCATTCGACTTAGAGACGCGATTGAAAAGTTTTTGGGGAGATAGTAACGAGGCGTTTCAGATGAAAAACTTCTGCCGCATTTTATGCTTATTGACAATGCAACAACTGACAATTTTTTAAGCATTTTCTGAATTCGAATCATGTTTTCTTTCTTAAATGCCTCAAAATATTGTCATTTTCTCATAATGCTATATGCGATATTAAAATGAAAACAGCATCAGGCAAGAGCCGGGCTTAAAGATATCAATCACTGTCATTTAAACAACAAACGACTGACATGCTGATTATTGAAGAAGAAGAATACAGTACAGAATTGACATACTGTACTAGTAGGCCAAAAACTGATATTTCAATAATGCAATGGCAAGTTAGAAAAGCTTTGTACGGTCATGTCATAAGCCTGACTATTCTCAACCTTTAAGACATATATTATTCTAGTGAAACAAAGGTGAAAAATTTGATGATTTTTCAAATGAAATCTTGCAGAAATCGTAAAAAATTATCTAAATCTTCTGCAAAAAAACCTGGTTAATGGAGTATACTCTTGAACTATAACCTCACTTATTGCACTGACTTACATGTAAGTGCTTGACTTCGGGTTTATTTTGCATTTCCCTAGCGGCGCGAATGCCAGGACCAAGCATTATACGCGCAGCCGTAAGCATTGGGTGATACAGACAGGCCTATAACTACGAAAAGTTGTATGTAGTATGCCTAATATGATGTAGCTTATTCTTGTAAATACACCACAATCCCTTTGGTGCCCTTCCACAACTTTAAATTTATGCGTCATGCAAATGGTGAGATAAATGGATTTTTTCCTCACTGTCAGACTCTACATCACAGGCTTCACAAAACTCTTTTCTGGCAGCTATTAAATCTTTTGTAAACTCTGAAAATAAATATTGAGGTGAAACTGAAAAATAAAAAATCAAATGAGCTCTTCGAGTTTGAGATCCATGTAGTGACAGTTACTTAACAGGGACATCTTTCAACCACAACACAATTTCACTGTCTAGATGTGCTATTGGTTTTTATTTCATTGGAAGACAAGTTTTGTCGAATGATGTGGTTCATCCCACACTTGAACAACAGTACTAAGCATTATTCCCAATGATTTCAAACTATTGGAGCAAATGTATCCACACTTGTGCGCAGTAACTTAAAGGCAGCAATCTTCAGCTAGGCAAATTTCTTTTACCCTATTCATGATTGGCAATAACTAATAGCTTTCCGAAAATTTGCAACTTCATTGCAACCTAAAATCATGTGTTTACCTTTTGTCAACTGCAAAACTTTTTGTTTTTGAGATCAACTTTTAAGATTCTTTTAAAAAAATATGAAGAGCTTGTTTTGGAAATCAACTTTTGGATAGCATTTGCTTGGCCTATGTTGATCTTCAAAATTCTCTTAAGGTATAGTGCTTTGCAAAAACTGTTCAAGTTATATCCAGTAAATTGAATTTGAAAACAGAGCCAAGTGGAAAAACCACCATAATGTTTTTTAACTTGATTCTGTCATTAAAAAACGATAGCCTGCTCCAAATTTTGGAACGAGAGTTGGTTGCCTGATAAAACCATTAACTTTTGATTATTTTTCTCACAACTACCAATTCGGAGAAGCCAGCGCAGTCTGTAGAACCGATATTCTACACCTGGACATTACTGATTTACAGTAAAAACTAGATTTCGAGTTAGTTTGCTCTTTCCCTGGCTGCTTTTACGCCACGACCAAGGAACACGCGCGAAGCCCAAAGCTTTAGGTCGTAGGCTACCAAAAACTCGTAAACAGTGAGTCCAATATTTAAAACCTGATTTCTGTAAATACACATCCATCACTTTGGGGTCCTCTGACAGGTTCAAATTTATGCATTCCATGCACCTCATGAAATGAACGGACTTAGGTTTCGGAAATCGCTATCCCTTTTATTTGCAAATAAGTCCTGTTCGAAAGTACACCCCTGTTGGGTGTAAACAAAGCTAGTAAGACGTTTTTAGGACTTCAGAAATGTTGGGAAAAATACAGCGGCTCTGCGCAATTGTCATAATATTTTTCAATTCAATTGCCGTTTTGAAAATCGCTATTTTAATTTTGGAACGAGAATTGGCTGTGCCAAGAAAACATTACTTGTTGCACGAAGCCGGTGCTACCGGCTCAACCGGTATCATTGATTCCGATATTGCTGATGAGGGCTGTGCGGGTGACGTCAGTAGAGCCGGCTTGTGCTCCAATAAAATCATGATTAAGAGTTGTTATGACTGGTAAATCTTTGTAAAGAAGGCATGGAGCAGTTTCTTATTTGATATCCACTGATTGTTAAACAAATACGTATTGAAAATATATCATGCATCTTATTGAATGCAGAACAATCTAAAGGGAAGCTATGTGGTATCTCATGGTATATGGACGCTCAGTAAAAATATTTACGTAAAATCCCAAAAATGACGTATTTCGCTTATGACTTTTAAAAAAATAGTACAAAATATTTTAAAATGTGGTCCCGTTAAGTAGTCACGAATTTCGAAATCAGAAGCTGACTACTGTGTAAAGCAATACTCGGTTGCAAAGTCGTCTTTTTATTGCACGCTTAACAGCTGGTTTTATGAACCAACAACCAGGATTGTTTAAACAAATAAAAGCAAACCAAACAAAAATATCTCTTCTTGGTACTTATTTCAGGTCTATGCTATAAGCAAGGCCAGGGCTACTCAACTGGTGGAGAGCGGTCTGAATGTGGATCGTTGAAGCATTAAAACTGGACTTCAAGTTTCAGGATGAGTAACAGTAGATGTAGCCATGGGGAGCGAAAAAGACCAGGCCCTTTTTTTAAGTACTAAGTTACTTTCAAACAAAATGGCAAAAACTTATCGCGTCTTTGGCGCAACTGCATATTCTTCGCTCTGTTTAACGGCATCTTTCGAAAAACAAATAAACGACATGATCAGCAAGAACAACCAGATAAACCTAACTATTTCCTACATTTACTCATATTGACAGTTTATTTTCATTGCATGTTACAAATTTTGCAGGGCGTGTGGAAATACTGAACTTGTCCAGCCGGACTTTGGTTAAAATTAATTGTGTAGCCCTGCATTAGCTGATTCACCGTTACAGTTTTTCAGGCATTCTGTTGTTTGTCTTTTATTGACACAGTGCTTGACTAACTCAGCTAAATATTTGCTCTGATCTTGTTGATTGCATAAAACTCCAATTTTTTATACTATCTGTCTGTGTAAAGCATGGCATTTGCTTTGATGAGAACTTCTATTTTCCCTTTGTAGATGACAGCATTGACGCTGTGGAGATTGAATTTATGCGATGGCGTTCATATTGGCCACGCCACGATGGTGATTCTTTACCGTACAACACTTTAGGCGTGTTGCTGTCTGCCAAAAAAATACGTACGTATCCATCTTTGAAAGTTCTACTTCAAATATTGATAACTGGTCCGGTTACTACAGCAACAAATGAGCGTTCGTTTAGTGCTCTGAGATATTTGGAAACCTATTTGCTGTTTATAACGAAAGAAGCTCGTTAGAATGGATTGCTATTGTTGTTTGTTCACAACATTAATTTTAAACATGTGATTGATGAATTTTCACGTAAAAATTGTAAGCTAAATTTCAATTAAGTTAAATTTTGACATACAGCACCAGTAAATTGATTTTGGTTTGCCAATCACCGTTGAAAATCAGTTTGTATCAGTAAATAGTTTGAATGCAATTGTGCAGGAGCAAAATATTTTTGTGTGTGCAATTGCGTTAAATTTCTTTACGATCTGTTTAAAAACCGCACACACATCTCATTTCCTGGGGAGAAAAACCTCGATATCCTTATTGTGACTAGATCCTGAGGGTTTTGCCACTGCAACTGAGCTGTGTTGTTCAAAACACTTTGAACCTCACCCCCTTGAAGAAATTCTGGCTGCGTCACTGGTGCGAACGCATATTTATAGTCCAGCCACATTAAGCTCTAATTGTTCAATAATTTACAAAATAACTTCAATTCAAAATGGATTTGTGCACTTATTTTACAATCGATTTTGTACTTTGGTCCTGGAATAGTGGAAATGGGTCTGTACCGCGTAATTGGATCTGTCTGCAAATGGCTCTAACTTGTCTTCACAGATTTGATTACATATTTGATTTAAAATGATTTAAAATCATAGTCAATAATAGTGACCTATTTATTTCCAGAGTGGTTTCAATGTCTGGTCAGCTTCAATGATTTGATTGTCAGGCAGTGAAAATGTGAATCGTCTGTAACAAAGTACTGTAAGCTGCGCGACATAATGCTTTAGTCTGTTTTACTTAAAATTTGATTAAAATTGCTCTCATTGTTATGTCGTTATGCAATCACTCATAGATTCCGGACATCTAGATGACGGATTCCTAGTGTTTTTAATGCCTCGGATCGTTTTGAAAATTGTGCTGATGCTACAGTCATTCCGAATCAATAACCAGCCCTTAGATACCACGTCTCGCTCCCATACAGCATTGCGGATCTTACACAACTTTAATAAATCCTTTCTTTCATTTTTAACAAAAATTTTCTTCCATAGAGTAACTCCCCACATTCTCTAAATTTTATCCATCCAATTCGCGTTCTTGCTGTTACCGCTGCTTCACTTCCACCACTGGCGTTCAATCTATCATTCAGATAGCAAAAGCTCTTGACAAAGTCAACCTGATCAAAAAATGATTTTTATGCTTTTCATGATTGTTATGCTTTGTTTGGACAAGTTTTTCAATTGCGAAATATTCATTGTTTTTAACGGATAGCATGCTGCTTTCATTGAAAGTTAGATTGCAGTCCGAGCTTTTTTACTCTTTGTCAATCACTTTTGCATATTTTGCAGCTGATGTTTCATTTTTTATTGAAGATTCGAGAGTGATGAAACCTTTGTGCCAGTCACTAGATATTTTCCAAAGCGAAGAAAAAGCATACTACGGTATTTTGCTTCCAACTTTACTTGTTTGTGCCAAAAAGCTGACAGACATCCAGGAGGTTGATGACTTGGCTGTATGCAAGCCCCTGCTTTCCGCCATTCTGGATGGCTTGAAACAGAGATTTCAAGCGTTTGTTGAAAGCACGGATTGCTTGCTTTCTGCAGCGTTTCACCCTTACTTCAAGCTTTCGTGGATTCCGCTCCTCTCTTTGCTTGGTTACGAAGATGCTGCAAGTGTACGCATTAAAATGCAGCAGAAAAGGGCACTTATTGTCAATAACAAAGTCGAAATTGATACTCACAGCACAAGCTGCCAAAGTGAATCTTCCGATGACGAATTTTTCGGCGGAGCGTTAGCAGAGAAGCTACGACAAGGCAACAGCAGTGAGAATAGATGATTTTCTGAAAGAAAAGCACGAGTCCCAAAGCAAAGCAATTGCTACGTTGCTCTCTAACACGACGCTAAGGGAGTTGTTTGTTTAGTACAACACAGCTATACCTTCCAGTGCAGCAGTGGAACCTAGGGAAGGATGTGCTTAAATCAAAACGATCTGGGCTTAGCGATGAACATTTTGAAATGCTTGTTGAAATAACTGCGTTTTAATAAATCTTTGTTTTTTTTGTTGTATTTATGATAGCGAGGCTACTGCAATTGTAAATGTTATTACTGTTGTTTACTGGTACAATGGTACCAGGATGAAAATTACCTTTCTTTTTACATGACATCATTTTGACTGAGATTCGAACTTGCTACTATTGTTTTTAGCGCATTAGCGGTTAGTAACAGCTAGTTTTTAAAAAGAACTAGCGTTAGCGTTTATCGCGCTAAAGCTAAAAGTGGTTAGCGGATAGCGATAGCGCCAATAGATTGTTTGCTGACTAGCGTTAGCGCCGTTAGTTTGTTACTAGCGGGTGCCCACCGCTGAACTTAATCGCCTGGTAGATCTACCGATCATTTTTGCTGGGTTAAAAATACCGGTTCAGACACCTAAACCGGCTTCATCAATATAACTTTTGAGAAGGTGTTACAAAAATCTGTTATAAATAAGAACTATCGCCCCTGTGCCTCTAATTCCGATAATCGTAGACCACTTTGAATTTAAATAGGTCTTACTCAGAAACTTCCAACTATTTTACAAATTCTATTGGTTCTGCCCAATAAGTATAGGGACACAAAATGAAAGTTGTGGATGGGCGCCATAGTGATTTATGCTTTGCGGTTAGAGAAATAAGTTATTTGGTGGCACGCTCATTTGGTGACCGGTTGCAACCCGCTTGTGATGATACTTGTGATTCCTAGACTACATCTGTGTATCAAAATAAAGTAGAATTTTGTGACAAAGATACACAGTGATGCCAAAAAAATTGATTCCGATAAATATCAATACTTGTCCCGAAATTCTTGATTGCATTTTTTTGCTTGTTCAAATCAAATATTAAATACTTGCATTGCCCTGAACGCGTTTTTCATCTTTTTTTATTTTATCGAAGCTACTCTTTGCGGTCTTTGCCAACAAATATCGACTAACATGTTGCTTCCACATGAAATTCGCTGTTGTTAACAACCAGATATTTTTAACTTCAATTCGCCATTACTTACTTTTATACATTCTGTCAAGTTTGCCATTTTGCTCATGAACCGTTTAAGACTGTCTCCAACGAACGTCGGTCCATCAAGCTCCAACTCCAGAAGCTTTTGTCTTTCTTGCAAAACATGGAATAAACTACCAACATCGTGTGGAAAGATAAGGTGACGAAATGGTATTTTCCACATTTCAGGAAAACGCTCGACAACTTTTTTTGTCAATTCTCGGTCGTGCATTTCGTAGAGCTTAGAGCAAATTTCCAAATATTTTGAAAAGTTTTCAGTGTCTTTCGCATATTCACACACAAACTGTTCTAGAAACGATTTCTTCTTGTTGAAATCTAAGCTTTCAGGACATGAATTTGATCGCAAAGCAATCAAATGTTCATAAGTGGTTGAGTTACACAATCCAAAAATAAAATTTTTGACCACATCCAAATTGCCTAATTGTTTATCGTTGCCAGACAGCACGCTTTTAAACTCATTGAATGACAGAAACAATATCAAATAAACTGCGGAAAAGAACTCTTGAAGAATCAGATGAGAAAAGTATGTGATTTTCTCAACATTCAGTAAACGTAATTGAGTTTTTGTTTTTGTTCCCGTTGTCAAAAGTGTATCTAAACTTTCTTTATTGAGCTTAAAATTTTTTATTTCTTTTTCATTAAATTCATATTTTTTACGACGTAATCCCTCCCAAGCCAACTTTGATAACTTTTCCAACTCGAATTCTTTACATTTTGCAATTCCATATTTGACAAAAGTCTCTAACATGTTCAGTATAATGTTTGTTACTGATGGGAATGCAATTGTTTCATTGGGATGAAGCTGTTTTTGGTGTAACCAATAAACGGTAAAGATACACATTATTGGCACATAGCATAGTGCCAACAATTCAGGATGATTAAATAATTCCCCCAAGACCTTTTCACTGTCATCTCCACAAATGTCTTTTGATATTTGACGTTGTGCTTCTAGATTGATACCTAGAACATCCACTATGCAATGTGGTCTGTACTCTTCATGTAGTTCCAACATCTGACGAGGTCGAGATGTTTTCAGTTTCTTGGCTTTTCGTAAAATGTTACCATTTAAAATGTTTTTTAAAAGTATTTCCGGTTTTTTTTCGAAGTAAATGTCAGCGTTGGAGCATTGCTTTTCTAGTTCTATTGTTGCCTCATCCAAACCGTCAAATATTATCATGACATTATCACTTTCCTCCAACCGCTTCAAGATTTCTTTATCAGAAGTACTGTCATGTTCCCAACACGAATCTAAATTTGTCAGTAGAAACTGCAAAACACTCATCTTTTCTTCGTAGTCCACTTTCTTTAAAGATACATAAAACAGAAAGTCGATATCAAGCATTTCTTTTTTCAACACTTTTTCAAGCAGTTGTTTGGTGAGAGTTGTTTTTCCAATTCCGGCTTGCCCCGAAATCCCCACCCAGTTTCCGTGAGTAATTATGTACTTTTTCTCAGCAGCAGCATTGCGAGTTTTCATCTTAGCCTGTTCTTTGGCAAGTTCTTCAGCTTGTTTGAATAGGTTCACAAGTTTTATGTCTCCTTGTCGTTCTTTATTCCATAAGTTGGGATCTCTTTTTCTTTTGTAATAACCTGACTCGTCCATTCTCTTGCTACTACTTTTTGATATTTGAAGTTCAACAGTTTGAACGTCTTTATTTATAGCCAAGCGATTCTTTTCTCCAGAAATGAGTTCTGCTGCATCCCACAGTTCTTTTTTTAACTGGTCAAGTTTTGAACAATCTAAAACATAATAGATGCTATAAAATTTCATTAGCTTACCAAACTTAATGTAATTTAGTTTTATGTTTAAAAAATACGTAATCCTAAGTTTAATCTAGAAAATGGCGTTACATATCATCAAAAAGTTTAAATTTTGGTAGAGGTACGCCTACTCTTTTTGTGTTACAAACTTGCAAGAATCAAATGTTGAAAATTCCATAATAAATTAAAACGTATTCGGCTCATTACGTGGCTCTAATAGAAAAATTAAAATAACGTTCTAACTCTTCAACTTTAATATTAGCAATAAATTTGTAAAAAAAACTGTTATAATTGGACGTATGAGCACCTAAACAGGGTAAATATGGCATGACAACACTGCGACGTTATAAACAATAATGTATTTAATATAAAGTAGATAAGGAAAACTTAAGACGTAACATAGGCAAATCACAAAAACTTATTTAAGCATACACGAAGACAGTCGCTGAATAGTAGCACTATAAATTACAAATATCAAAATACATTTAGTAAAAATAAATAACCATTGTGATTGAGCTGCTTATTCAGTTTCCAATTGATTTTATTGATTTATGAAGCTTGATAAATTTTGGTCTCATCACCTGCTTTACACATTTTAATGACTTTAAACAAATTTGTATTGCTACTTTTCTTGCAACTATCGCAACTTCAGATTTTCTGTAATAATTGTTTTTGTTATAGTAAAGTGCAGATGCTTCTTTACTGTAATAGCTAAAGGGCGTGTGGTCATACCCATATATGAACAGTTCGCATCACGCAAACAATTAAGCTTCTACACCACACTAGAAGACAAAGCAGTAGGAGTAGAACATTTTAATTAAAATAGTTTTTATAGTTGGTAATTCATTGCTAGCTCACTTGTTAATATTAAATTTCTGTTTGACAAGACTGGTAACCCTAATAGTAGTAATACAGATAACAAGCTGGTAAAATGATTTGCCATAACAGGGAACCTGAATTGACCTAGAAAATTCTGTTTCCGATTTCGGTGTTTAGTATTATCTTTATCTTTAAACTTTTTCAGGATTGTTAATAAAGAGAACAACTAAGATAGCGACTTTTTAAGAAAAGCGTTTTAGAGACAATTTGTTTCATTTTTGAACAAATCGTTGTTGGAGAAATTTATTTTAGCTATATTCCAAAAACACCATTAAAGATTTTGTCATATACATGACCAAAAATCAAAAATATATCTACTTGATTTAGCATCTCAATTTATGAATCAAATAATGGTAAATTTTGATTCAATCTCGCTTTTTACCAGTTGTTTCACAATCGGAAATAATTGATGCTATTGCCGAAAGCGAAAGTGGTCAAAGTTGCTCAAAAATCTACTTGAGTAAACGTATTGTTACACAAAAACATGCTCAAGTAAAAGTGGAAAATTGCAAAAATTAGAGTATTCATTCTCGAAGCTTTTCGTCTGACACTTTTTAAGAGAATCCGTCAGAAATAAAGTGAAAAGGTGAAGTGAGTCGTTTATATAGAGACACAGTTGACGAAAATAAAAGAAAAAACGAAAACGCTCTATCATGATTGGTAAAAAAAGCAGAGACGTAGCAGCCGCCCCCCAAACCCCCAATTGGGGGGGGCCCAGGCCAACTTTGGTGGCCCAAGTTAGTCTGAAATTGCTTTTTGGCTACGTGACTATTTTCAGTTCAGCAGACTTGTTTACAACCGATTTAAACTGTAGGAAGAAATTGGCTTGTGACATCATAAGTGAATGCAACGTCATTTTATCTCGCAGAATCTAGAATATTTCGATTGATTTTCTGGTAGAATCTTGAATATTCGATTGACGTAACAATGCCGTTGTTACGCAACAATCATAGAATGGTCTGCAATTCTGTTTGGCTAGAAATACCGGGACAATATATATACACTGCAGAGTGCAGATAAAGTATTTTATTGACATTGTATAGAATGAAACGTTCAAAAAGTGGTGCTCAAAAGAGAAAAGAAGCAGCCACTGCTCGAGATGCTGTAGCAAAATTGCCCAGGATGACAGATTTTTTTAAGATTACTGAGCAGAGTAGACCTGGCACTAGTACCGAGAGGGATGAAGAAAACTATAGTGTACAAGAAAAAGAAGACTATGACGATCAGCATCAAAGTGATTGTGAATTTCCAGAAAATGTAAGTTGTGATTTACCTGCCAATACGCAACCTTCAATATCAAAAATAACTGAATCTCAATTTACCCCTATCCCTGATGACCCATGTAAATGGCCTGAAAGTATTTCTGATGCTCAACGATGTGATATAGTAAAGCGTGGACCACATCAACTAATAATGAATTTTCCATATAATAACACAACTCCAAGGCGACGTTTTTCCTCCAACCATTATAAACGTGTGTTACCTAATGGTGAAAGTGTTTGACGGTCGTGGCTAGTTTATTGTGGGGAATCAGATCAAGTTTTTTGCTTTTGTTGTAAGCTATTTGGAAAAACACTAAGCCCCTTTTGTAGTGGTATAAATACATGGGAGGGTTTTTCGAAAAAACTGAAAGACCAAGAAAACGGCATTTCCCACCAACAATGCTGCAGTCAATGGATGTTGCTAGCTGAAGGGATAAGAGAAATTGATCCACTATCGACAAACGCGAGATGAATATTTTTTTCAATGAAACACGTTTTTGGAGAAATGTTTTAGAGAGACTTATCGACATTGCCTTGTTTCTATCGGAAAGGAATCTTGCTTTTAGAGGATCTGAAGAAGTCTTAGGATCTCCTCACAATGGAAATTTTCTGGGTATATTTGAGCTTTTGGCAAGAAGAGATCCGATCCTAAAAGAGCTTCAAGACACAATCAAGAATAAAAACACTAAAGATCACTATTTGAGTCCTACCATACAAAATGAACTAATTGAATTGCTAGCGACAGAAGTTGAAAAAGAAAATTTACAGCAATTGAAATTGGCAAAATATTTTTCTATAATTTTGGACTGCACTCCAGATATGTCACATCATGAACAAATGTCTGTCATTCTCCGTTATGTACTATGTAATGAAGAAGCTGCTGTTGTTAAAGAAACATTTTTTGGCTACTTGAGAATAAGTGACAGTACTGGGAAAGGCTTGTTGGACGCTTTCTTAGAAAAAGCGACCGAACTGCAACTCGAATTGTCTGATTGTCGAGGCCAGTCATATGATAATGGTGCTAACATGAAAGGAAAACATTCTGGGGTCCAAGCAAGAATGCTAGACATCAATCCCAAAGCTGTTTACGTGCCCTGTGCAAACCATACCCTTAACTTAGTTGTTGTTGACAGTGCTAATTGATCGACGGAAGCATTGACATTTTTTGGAGTACTTACAAGGTTGTATGTGCTGTTTTCTTCCTCTGCTCAGCGTTGGGAAATTTTGAAGAAACATGTGGAGCTGTCCATAAAGTCACAATCTGATACTCGTTGGGAAAGCAGAATTAAATGCATCAAACCTCTTCGATACAATTTAAAAGAGGTGTTGCTGGCACTGAAAGACTTGGAAGCCATTTCCATAGAAAGAAAAGATGGAAGAGCTGCCTCAGAAACAAAATCGTTGATGGCTCATTTATCAAAATGGAGTTTTCTTTTGTCGGTGTTTATTTGGTATGATATCCTATTCCAAGTCAATAAAGCAAGCAAGATTCTTCAATCGTATGGAGTCTCCCTTCATACAATGGAAACGGAAATCCAGGCAACTGAAAAGTTTTTGCAAAACTATCGCACAACGGGTTATGACAGTGCCGCAACATCTGCTGTTGAAATAGCACAGGAATTGGATATTGATCCTTCTTTTCCTCCGTCAAGAAGTGGAAAGAAAAGAAGATTGTTTGATTACCAAGGTGAAGAGGAACAACGAGCTACTCCTGAACTGAAATTTAAAAGCAACTTTTTCTATCCATTAGTAGACCAGGCTATTATGTCAATAAAGGAGCGCTTTAATTTGTTACGTGAGGTTTCTTCCGCCTTTTCGTTTTTGTACACACGAGACAAACTTTTGCTTGTGCAACAAGAAAATGCTCTTCTTACTTGCTGTAAAGAGTTCCAAAAAAAGTTCGGTGACATTGATTCTGATGAAATGAGCGCTGAGCTACAGCGGTTTGTTTTAATTTTACAAAAAAAAACGCAATCTCAATATGGCTCAAGACTTTCTGAACTATCTTCTAAAGACTCATTTATTTGAATTGTATCCGAATGTGTACATCGCACTTCGAATCTTACTAACTTGCCCCGTGACTGTTGCCAGCGCTGAAAGAAGCTTCAGCAAATTGAAACTGATCAAAACTTTTAATAGAACGTCTATGACAGACAGTAGACTATCTTCATTAGCCATGTTGTCAATCGAAAATGACTGCGCCCGATCTCTTGATTATGACAATGTCATAACGGCATTTGCGAACAAAAAGGTTCGCTCCAGACTATTTAAATGATACTGTGTTTTTATAACTTTTTCATGTTTTTCAGTGTCATTGCTTTTGTTTCGCAGTGTCTGCATAAATGTCTTAGTGAACTCTGGCATCGGTGCCGAATTTTTTATGACTTGCACCTTCGGTATCGGCATGCTTTATTCTGACATTAGCCTGTTTACTTATGTAGAAATTGTGGTGTATTTTCTTAATGCAGCTTTTCAATTTTACACCTCTAAAGTGATATGACCTGTGCGCAGGGGCTCTTGCGCTTACTTTGGGTGGGGGCCCGAAGTTGGAGTGCTACGGGACTGAAAAAAAGTGACCAATAGAAGGAGCGGAAACTAATGTGTGATTTTTAGACCATAAACGAATTTCTTTTGCTTGCATAAATTTGGTTTGGATGTTTTGATGTACGTGGCTTCAAGGGTGGAAAGGTGAAAAGAAGTACGGCCACGGGCAAGAATAGAAAATTTGTTATCATTATATTTATGTGCGCATGTAGGGTTTGGCAAAAGATGCTGTCCTATGGCAGAAAAGGAAGTTTCAGCTTTAAAGCTTCTGATTGGCTTGCAAGAGCGAGCCAATGTGCTTCGGTCCTGAGAAATATGCTCTTGGAAAATGGTTTTCGGCACGTGCTGCTTAATTTTCTGTTGTAGCCTTTGAGACGTACGACCCACGTACTGACTATCGCAGTGGCGCAGAAATTGGTAAACAATGTTGCTTTGATGAAAAGCGGGTAGTACATCCTTTTTGGCTGCAGGAAGAAGTTGTCTGGTGGTGTGGACAAAACATGGTTCAACTGCAAAGTAACAGCGTTTGACGGCTGTTTTAATTTGCATTTCGTACCTCATCGAAACATTGCCCAGCCATGGGAAGTGAAGATAAACTGGGCATTTCTTCGGACCTAATTGCGTTGGTCTGCGAAATTGATTCATTTTCTTGGTCATAACAGTGTTGATTATAGCTTCCGGGTAACCGTTGTTGATAAGGATTGATCGAATGTTGGAAAGTTCATTTTCAAAAGTAAATTTCGAACAGATGACTAGAGATCTGTGGACTAGAGTTGAAATCACTGTAGTCTTTCGTTTCATGGGGCAAAAAGAGTTCCAGCGAATGTATTGGCCAGTGAAAGTGGCTTCCTGTAGATAGATGTAACAAATTCGTGATCATTCTTTTCTACCAGGACGTCAAGAAAGGGCAAAGTCCGATTGCATTCCTTTTCAAAAGTAAAACGAAGCGATGGATGGAGAGAATTTAGATGGGAGAAAAACTCATTGCATTCGTTGTTTTGTCTCATAAGAGCGTGAGCTCGTGTTAGGCAAGAAACGCGTTTATCTTTATCTTTAGTAGCTGGTAGTCTAAGCAGCAGCAACTCGTATCATATCACTTTTATTAATGAATAGCAAAAGCACAGTGAAAAACGAGTTACATAGTTCAAAAGATTAATGTGCGAAAAACAAACAGAGAAAACGGTTTCAAAGAAGTTTTGACCTAATTTTAAGTTGAAATATTTTAATTGATATGGATGTTTTGGTAAATACAATTGCAGCATTTGCTGCTGCGCTGCTTAGATTTAGTTTCAAAATAGCCAACGCGGTTGGTAGTTATACTAACTGCTCTTAAAAACGCACACTCAAATGAACAAACTATAAGCAAGCTGCCTCAGAGCAAACAAAAAAGAGTAAGATTTAAGCCTCTCATCCTTGCATTCGGGTTACCGGTTCGATTCCAGGAGTAGACGCAATATCGCCCCCAACAAAATGTCTATTCGGCATTTTCAAGGGTGTATTAGCGTCGAATCTCCTGAAAAAGAAGCTGTTAATTATTGTAGAGAGATTAACAAATTTGTTAAAAAAGGCGCATGATGTTATTAGCATAAAAACATGCTAATCGTACATTTAATAAGCAAGTAACTTTTAAGCAAATGCTCAACAAACTACATTAGTCACGTAGAAAACTTGTCAGCATGTGCATGTGCAGACTCAATCAGACAAAGTTTTGATATTGGTCTCTTTAGAATTGAATGTGGCGTTTTTACCATAACTAAGCTTACATCAGCTTTGGCATCGGGATAGGTCTCAAGGACACGAGCAGTGGACCACTGAAAACGTGGTACAGCTTTATTGACGACCAAAACAACGTCGTTCACCATAATGTTTGGTTTCCTTTGTTGCCACATCTACCACTCATTATGACTTGGCAAATATTCTTTTAAAAGCCTTCACCAGAACTCATTTGTCAAATACTGAGCTTGAGCACAGCGTCGCTTGGCCTAGTTATGCCTTATAATATATACTGTATATATATATATATAACCAGGCGGAAAAGTAATGGATTCACATAAAAGTAACAAATGGTTGGGGCTAGGGACTGGCCATTTTTTGGTTCGAGAGTGATTGGAATTGATGTTATGGAGCTTAGAATGCTCTCTGCTTCCGCCATCACAGTGGTAAGAACGCGTCGTCGGAGGTGAATTGCGTTTGAAGTATTGCCGATAAGATTCTACGGATTGATCTAATAATATCTTCCTTGACCCACCCATGTGGCTCGCAGATGAAGGATTAAAGTGCCACCCAATGCCTATTTGAAGGATATGGTCACGAGTTTGGTTTTGATTCCAGACATCCAAAGCTCTTTTTAAGATTCTTTCGGCACTGAAAAAGTTGGTGCCGTTATCGCTATAAATGCAGAGGGGATTATCTTTGCGAGCAGTGAGCGTCCTCATAGCATTGATAAAGGCATTAGTGAAAATGTTTTTGTTACTTTTATGTGTATTGCTCTAATAGTAAGGTAAGAAAAAGTACAACCGTATCGCTTTATCTCGCTTCTACCTTGCTTGACCAAGAAGAGATTGAAGCAATCAATCCCTACGTGGGAGAAAGAGGGAGAATTTATCTTTAATCTGCCTTCAAAAAGATTCGCCATCAACTGCTCTTCCGCTTTAACATGTTGATTTTGACGTCCAGATGTGGTCTACATCACTATGTTCGGCACTTTTATGGCACCTCAATATTAGCAACTTACTTAGCGGCGACTTACTTGGAAGAATGATGGGATGTTTTGTTTCCCGAGTAATGGGGACTTTTTCTAGTCTGCCGCCTACAGGATGACATCGTCAACCAAGATGTGATGCAGCATTTTGATCGAAAGCAGACATTCTTTACCTACAGTTTCTCTGACTTCAGCTGGTGAACTAAAATTGGAAATAATCAAACATGTTTCGGCACGTTTTAATTCTGAAATCATCAAAAAATGTGACTGTGAGCTGTATACCTTTGTCATTAAGTAGGACTTAAAACGGAGCAGCCATGCAGTCTCTGTTAGAAGAGGGTGATGAGAAGAAAAATGTTCAAGTAGCAGATTTGTGACTGTATTTTCACCAAAAGAAACACTGATGATGTTAACCAATCTTTCTTTGAACGAAAATTCGATTGGCAGATCTTTTATAGGACATACATTTTCAGGCCAGCAGTCTTCCGGTTTTATCAAAAATTCTAGTCCGTTTAACTATACGTGACATGAAGATGCTGTGAAGGAGCTGATTGATATACATCGAGAGGCTAAATCGGCTGGATTTTCTTGAAGATCGGAAATAAACAATTAGCAATCTGATTGTTCATCTCACGATAAATTGAGATGGAATTATACCAAAAGGTAAGAGAACTGATCATGTTCAATTTATTTGGCAACAATGTGATTAGACAAGCAAAACAATATCACTTTGTTCTTTTCATTTTGAACATAAACTATTTTCGAAGGGCCTGCAACAGGCTATACTAAAATATAATTTCGAAAATTGTTTAAAGAACATAATTAGGCATTTATTAGAGTAAAACCATGCCACATTTGGCTTCAAAGTTTTTGTTTCGCTTTTATCTAAGATTGCCTTCTATTTTCCTTTACAAAATGAAATTATCAGTTTGACAAATATGCCAACCACATGTACAGCAGTTATCTACTGTCAAAGCAGCAACTAGATTACCAGTTTTTCGAACAATATCAGGCTAAAATTCTGTTAACCAGCATGTGTTTACGGAAAGTGGCAGCTAACGCTTCTGTGCTTCACTGTTGTCTATAAGAAATTGTTTTGACACGTTTCTTCCTCGCTGCAATAACACAAAAGTCTATATGTTTAAGACGTTTGTAGCGCTGTATTTTTTGCTTCGTTTTGGGAGTTGTTTAATCCAAAACAGCTTATCTTACTTTTTCTAAATTATATTGTGCGGCATATAAGGAAGAGCTTATTCTAATAAAGGTATTTCAGTAATGAAGCCATCGTAATCAATCAAAGTTGACGCGATAAATCGCTTACTGGCAAACGTCAAAGTTGTGATTTTGATGCTCCTGTAATTTTGCGTCATGAATTTTCGCTAGGAATTCATTACTTGGGGTAGAGATGCGTTGAGCCAGCAGTACTTGCAGCTCCGACGCTGATCTGAACGCAAGTTGTTTTACGAAAAACAAAACAGATTTTCCTAGAACCAAATAATCAGAATCAGTGTCACCATCTGAAGAAGGAACAAAAATCGTAGTGTACAAGGTAATCATATTGACTGTCCCGCGCTGAATGTTCAGTGCTATACCTTTGTTATCAAGAAACCTTCCACCAAAATTGCCTCAGATCCATCCTAAAAGCCCATCAGAGCTAATTTGTTCCATGTATTAAATTCTGGTGCAGCCAAACATTCATAGCCCAGCAGCATTGCTTCTCAAATTGCTGTTTTGATGAATTGATTACATTCGACGCATGGGTAAGCAAACATTTCCAAGATCATATGGTATGGGAAACTTTCCACATGTCAACAAAATGTTGATATTTTTGGAAAGCGCAGCTAAGATACACAGAAAAATATTTCTAAATCTTCAGGCGGGAAAGTCTAAGGTGACGATTCTTCAGACGATCCCGTTGTGCTATCATCAGCAGGGTATATTCGTAGCCTGTAGCCGTGTCATGAGCAATGAAATGACTACAGGGAAACCAGCAACAAAAAGTTGAATCTTACGTTCCCTGAGACCGAGAGGATAGAATAGGCGGGGAATAAACGATGAAAAAGTAAAGCGAGAAGTGTTTTAAAAAAAAGATGTCGACCCGCATGCAATCAGCGTAAGGGTTAAAAGAAGAGAAAAAAAAGCGAAGAAAATTTTAAGAAGAAGACACCTTGTTTGACAAAGGGATGAGTCTGATGATTCCACCACCACCGTGAGAATCATTGGCAGAGAAAGAGCCATACCAGAAGTTGGTACAAAAGACGGCAGAGACGTGTATTTGGGAATTTTAAAAAAAGAAAGGGAACTTAAATTGGAATCCTAAATACAAATCAAGTCAACAGAAAACAAGATAAAGTGGAATAGCTTTACATCTCTAACGCAAAGAACTCCTAAGTTTGTGAAAGAAATCTGCTCGACCCAGGTAAGGCAAAAGGTGAAAAAAGTGGGCGTAGTGCAAAGGAGGAGGAAAAATCTCCTTAGGAAGAGTTAGGAACCAGACAGATAAGGGATAAAAAGTCATCATACGAGGATAAAGAATAAGAGCTGTCTTGGGAAAAGGAGTATTGGCTAAACAACAGACCAAATTGGAGGTTTACATGTTGGAGGATTTTACAGCGAAAGTCGCAGTATTTGAGCTCTGGTAAAGGCACGACCAGGTGTAGCAGAGAGTGAGCTGGGGGAATAACTTTATCCATGAAAAGAGGAAATATAGTTAAACTCTGAAAAGGATAGTTCATCCACAAGTAAGCCCATATTTCGCTCGTAGAGAACCGGATTTGCCGATGCTGATAAACAAGCAAAGATAAGGCAAGGGCTGAATGGAAGGTTATCGCTTATTTGAGAAAAAAATAGAGAAAGTAAGATGAAGAGAACAGCAAGGCAGGGGTAAAAAACGAAAAGTAAAGACAATCAATTCTAAAGAAAGAAGTTACTTTCTACTGCGTTTTAACATTTACAAAAAATATGCCTTGTTTATAACGTTATCATGACAATTGTATGACACTCACGCAAAGGCGATAATGAATCTTGCCAAGCATCATGCTTATACGACTAGTTAATACGGAAAAGCTGAAGCGAGCGCTTTTACGCAAAAAATGATCAGAGTTTGCCACATTTCACTACGTTTGTTTAGCCGCATACACGTTATTTTTTTGAAACATGTGGCCTAAGTCAAATGTTTATTGGCAGTTTGTCCGAATGAAGATTCTGGTACAAACCAGGCAACGGTTTTGGTACAAACCAGGACTAAACCAAGTTTGAGGGGCTCTTTTCTTGAGTTATTCGCTAACCGCGAAAACAAACTTTTTCTATCATTAGAAAAGCAAAACATCAAGAAAAAAAGATTAAGGGACTGAACAAAAACAGATTTCCTAGCCACAGATAGATTTTTGCAATTAGCCTATTTAGTTAATCCATATATTACTAGTATTAGATTACACTAACAGTGCTAAGAAAAAGCTTTCACGAGTAAAAGATCGAGTTTCACGGAAGTTTTATGCAAAAGAAATTATTTGGATCCTGGTGCGTGTACATTAGATTTCGCATTTAAAATCTTGCTTTTAATATGGCTTAACCAGAACAACATGTTGATGTTTCACTTTTGTAACTTTAATAAAATTATGTGTTTCCTGGAAAAACAAAACATTACGCAACTTATTCATCAGATAGATATTATGCACTTAAAATATAAACTTGATCTCTAAAAGAAACATTTTTACTGAGTGCAAAAGATATTTTTTTTTGTGTTGTCAGTTTAAACGCGACTATAAACCTTCAGTGTTTGCATTCAAAAATAGTTCAGAAAGTAGTCATGTCTTAATTTAAAGTACATATTTACTGTAGATATATTAGGGCTGGGGCTGGGAGATAACTATAGATCAGTGGTTCTCAAACTGTGCGTCGCGACGCCCCGGTGCGTCGTTTCAGTTTTCCAAGGGCGTCGCGAGATAATTTGTGCCAATAAGTCTAGGTTCTATTGCGTCAAAAGAACTCTGATTGTAGATTCCTTTTTATTTTCTTCTGACATTCATAATCAATTGTATTTTCACAATAGTGTTTTTAATACACTGTTGTTATTGTTGACTTGTTATCCAAGAATCAAATTGCAAAAATTTAGCTGAATTGGCGAAAAATATATAAAGAATAAAGCATTCAATTATATGTTGGACGAACACAGGAAAGATGAGTTATAAACTTAGAAGAGCGCAATTTTACGATTGAAGATGACAGACCAATCTAAAATCTCGGGAGCGTAAGGACAGTTATATGTGTAGATTATGGGTCACATTATCTCGCAGTACGGCAAACTAAATCTTTGGATGTTGTCTGGTGCGTCGCAAAGTCTGGCAAGCTTTTTTAAATGCGTCGCATTAAAAAAAGTTGGAGAAGCACTGCTATAGATGTAGAATAGGAGAAGGACTATAAGGAGGTCTTGTGGCATGCGGTGATTGACGTTTCATTACCAGTTTCAATTTCCAGTTATAATGGTAGGATAGAAGTTACTATCCCAGACAAGTTTCATGATCGTAAAAATCCTGCGTTTGTCCAGAACTAGCTGTTGGAGTATGAAGATAAAGACATGGTGCCATACCATGTCTTAAGTAGTAAGCCGCCGTGAGATCAATAAATATGCCTCCAATCTTTGGTTTTTTAGGTCAACACTTTAATGCAATCTGATTCACCGTTGGTTTTTCATATCGGAAGCCTGGTTGCGAAAGAGTAGTCGGTGAGAAAGTAACGGGTCGATGATGTGGTAAACACGGACCTAGAAAAAAGCGGTGAGCATTGAAGTGGACACAGAGTAGCAGGATACGTCAGTAGATTATGGGGCGTTTATTTAGCTTGTTCCGTTTAGGGATACTAACCACTGAGGCCCCTTTTCAAATTTTTTTGATTTTGAGCGGTTTCATCTCTTATCGTTATTTCTGCCAATATTTTGTCGACAAAGCCTACGAACCTAATTGTTGATTTTGCCATGATTTATTCTTAGGTCTGTCTTCCGACTATAGTAAAGAGTTATGAAAGTACTGTGCTAAAGTAAAAGGGAATTTCAGTTCAGTTTTCAGTTTAGCTCTTGTTTCAAAAACATACTTTGGCTTATATCTGTCGACCAGTTTTCCCTCTAAGATTTTAATAAGTGGGTAACCGCCGGTGCAAGTACAAGTTTCAGTGTATACACTAAGCTAACAAAAGATGTTGTTTACCCCAATTTAGATCTATGGTCCTTTGTCCCAAATTTTTTCGAAGGCAGCTAAGCGTCTGATGTAAACGTCACATGACAGTAACGCAACAGCGATTTTGCAAGCTCTACGTGCACTGTTTCCTCGTTTTTATTGCACAGCAGAATTTGTCTAACAGCTTTAATTGTGACATCAACTTGCTTTTAATAACGTAACGTTTCCTTTAGTCCCTGCAAAATTTCAAAATAATCCAATTGCCATTAACATTAATTTGTGTACAACCGCACCCTTTTCGTCAGATGTATTTTTTCGATTATAGCATTTTTAACCTAGCTCAGTGCTTTTCAATCGTTTTCGGCATGTGGGCCATTTTCGAAAGGCACAGAGGCACGTGGCCCGATTATATATTTTTCTCAATTTCATAGGCGACATCAAAAAATCAAAGTAAATTTCAGGCATGTTGTCCAAATATAATAAAAAACAAATCATAAAGAAAATTTTCCAATATCACTCAATGAGAAGGGTAAATGAAATATTGACCCCGTGAAGACCGTAATCGGCCAATTGAACACCTCTGATCTTGGCCATCATTATCTTTTACAAATAATCTTTATTTTTTATTCGATTAGGACGCCAGCTTGCGACTTGTATCTTGTTTACTCTGCTACGTTTTTCGTAGCAGCAACTGGAGTTAATTGCGCGTCCAAAGATCTTTAAAAAATGATCTAAAAACAAGTTCAAACAACAGCTGTATGGGCGAAAGCGCAGGGTTTTCAAAATTTCCAGGGGAAAGAAGAGACAAACTGTAAAGTTGTGCTTCCATGAAGTAATAACTCACGTAATTATGTCAGCCCTAAAAAGATACACGAGCAAGTAGCCTATTCATTACTAATTGGCCGCGGCGAAATACCAGGCTATTTCTGTTGAACAAGTAAAATTTGGTCAAACTCTGTGATTTGTGCAAAAGCAATTCGTAAACGTTTCAGAATGTCGGGTTAACGGCGCAGTAAATAAAGTTAGCCTAATTCTTTGCCGACGCCCAACATGAGCATGAAAAATGTAACTTTTTTGAAATCATAGGATCTTAGACAGATTACCACGGTTATGCTATCAAAACAAAAATTATTGGCAAACTTTAGTGGTTGCTTGATTATGGAAAAAAACTAGTTACATTTCTCAATCGTAATTAATTAAACAGCATGGTTTTGCAATTGCAAGTAAACCTTCCATCTAATATTGGAAGTATTTGACGACCAAAGCCGGGTAACTTAAAGGAGACAATTAGGATTTTGTACGATGCAGTAGCCATACTGTGTATGTCTTGCTTTCTTTCTTAAAGGTATCTCAATTTAATTATTCGCAATTTTCGCAATATTATTGATAAGCGATAACAAATTTCACCTCGCCTACTTTACCCGGCGCCACTGTGTACAGGCAGATGTAAATGATTGCAGTAGCTGCACGCGCACAGCTCAATTACGCTTTAAAGGAAGGTTCCTTTGTGCAGTGCACAACTTTCTGTGAGTTTTGACTATTTAGTGATTTTTTTGATACTGGCAAACGTGATTAGATGATACACCTTGCCCTTCAATTAGAGACAGTTTTGGAATGGTCAATCCTGAACGGAAATTTTTTACAATCTTATAAAGTTATAAGCAAATTTTACTGTATTATAAATTACCTTTCAAGTACTTAACATAAAAAAGGCCACATTTTAATATACACGCTTTCAAAGAGATGGAAACTAGAATCCACATATTTTTCTTCATGTATCAGGGCTTATTTTAATCGTGACTACTAAGCTATCACAGCACATTGCTGTCGGCTACATTTTATTAAGAAAACGTTTGGGGGTATTTAAAACTAACATTGCTTAGAAATCGTATTCTTTTTTATTCTTAATTTTCATAACTGGCAAGTGTGATAACGTTATTTTTTAGTATTTTACAAAAACTTAACCATTCCCATAAAAAATGATATTTTTTGAGCTGAACTGACACCGAGAACTATGTGCTTTTTTATCTTGTCAAGCATTATTGACGTTGAAATGTAAAGAAAAAAAATACATTCTAACCACTTCCAGTTTTGAACTTCCCTCGAAAAATGATGTCTTGTGTCAAGAAGTTTGAGAGCTCTCTGCCTCTGGTATTACTGCTTTTTATCTACGATTGAAATTGGCCAGGAAAAGTAAAGAAAAACAAATCTTTTTGATTTTCTTAATGTTAACTGCTTGAGAGATAATAATTTGTGATACCAAAGACATTTAAGTCGCCGTCACTCGCTATTGCATCACAATCACACTGTTTAGGCAGGACGTTGCACTGCCCTAAAAAAGCGTCAGTCCAACCTTGGATTCCCAATAAGAAAAAAGACTGGAAAAGAGCAATAAAATAAAGGTTAAAAAAGTTCTACAGAGAGATGTGCCAGAAATGCTTTGGTTTCTTTGTTTACACAACTCCAGTTTATCTTAACAATATGCTAGAGCCAGCATTTTAAGAACACAGTAGCTTAACGCGAGAATGTTTCTATTGGTGAGGAACTGTTGAAGTTCTCCAAAGGGCTGAATTTTCAACAATAGTTTGGTTACCGGACAAAATCATCAGCAATTGCTCTGCCGAGATGAAATATTCCACAGATTTAAGGCGCATGTTGCAAGTAATCTACTGATTTTTGAAAAGTTGGTTTGCGGTAGGTCTACAAAATTTAAAGAATTTGTGTTTGCCATATTTATCCTCTATTTACGAGAAAGCAAACTATATGGTTATATTTTGGACGGGACGTCCGCACTCACTTGCGAGTTCCATTTCCGAGTTGTCTGGGCAACCTGTCTTCCAGATAAAGGTGGAGGCGTCGCGTTAAGCGCCTTGCCCAAGAACACAACAAGCAAACTTGACGGCTTGTTCTCTACAACCTCCCCTAAATGCCGAGCGCCAAGTAAGGAAGTTTAAAGTCTTTTGATATGACTCGTCAATAGGATTGAACTCCAGGTCTACTGACTTCGAAGCGGCCGCTCTAACCAATACGCCGTCGCATCGGTTTGCTTGAAGCAACGATTTTCCAAAGCTTTTAGTATGTGTCTAAAGTCTAACCTGTCGAGTAGCCTATGATTCTGGGTAAATTATCACAAAGAAAATTACAAAAGTGAACGCCGTTGAAGAAAGGAGGTAGCCAGCTCTGAAGAAAATCAAAGCATTTTTAAAAATCAGAGCATGTTTTAAAATGGTATTTTCTGTGAAGAGCAGCCACAGATCAAAAGCTTTAGAAATATATTACTTCTAAAATCATAAATTTTATATTAAACAGCTCTGATTTCAATTTTATTCGTTTTTAAATTAAAAGTTGTAAATAATTTACTTCTCGTTTCTGCAAACGTGTAAGTACCGCAGTTTAGCAAGACGTTGTACAGAGGTTTCTCTTTTCTGTTTACGGTAGGCCTACTGGTAAGATGAAAATAAACGAACAGTTTTTTGGTTGGTAGCAGTGCTTAAAGAGTACATGCGAAGAAATCGCTTAGTAAAACTTAAGAACTAATAATCATGTTAAAACCCCAGGTCTTAATAATAATTGATAACTAATTGTGATAAGACGTTGGCAGTGACAAATAAATGGCTAGGCTAAACCGCGTGCGTTCTGTGTAGTTGTTTTCAAAAACGACGCTTGAAAGCGGTATCTCCTGCTTGATGAAGTGCTTGTGATAGAGATACGCTCTTTCAGTATCCCATGCTCTTCGCAGCAATTATTAAAAAATCGCAGAAAACTAAACACTGGCAATGAAATGTCGGAAAGACTCGAGTCGTGGTGATACAAGACTCGACTTGATTCGAGTCGTTTGGATGAAATGACTTGCCTCGAATAGAGACACGACATCATTTACAGGTGACTCGAGCCCAGACTTCAATCAAATCAAGCGACTCGTTTCCAACGCTGGTTATCGAAGCTAGATTCCTGGACGAAAACACACGCCATTTCTAAGCCTCGAAAATACGGACTAAAAATGTTTTGGACAGGTTATGCTTTCAATGCAATGGCTTACGACGCAAAGGAAGGTGATCAAGTTCAACGTAATTTGGGTCAAGGCATTGGTTTCACTATGCTGCGACTATATTTTGCAGCAGGCAAAGATATCTACACGGACAACCTTTTTACAAGTCATTATCTCGATAAACTGTTGCTGGAACAGAATTTGGCTCTAATAGAAGTTACTGTAGGGAAATACCGCAGATAATTGCTCAGAAAATCAAATGATATCCATCTAAATTTGTTTTGAAACACAACGATGGTATCTGTTTAGTTGCATATTAAGGTAAAAGAAAACAAAAACCTGTTTTGATGTTCAATTCGACCCACGCTCATTGCTCAGCCAGTAGTGAGGAAACCAAAAACCTTGCGTGATTTTAAATAATAAACAAAGAAAAAGTGGAGTCAGTAGGTTTCATGACAATTTAGAGAAATTTTCACATCGCCGAAAGACGGTGCGATAGCCACTGTTATGTTTTTACGATATGATGGATGCAGCGACCAACAACGTTTTTGTCTTTTTCGAGAAAAATGAACAGTATTAAAAATTAAAACAAAAATTTCGGAAAAAATTAAGTTTTCAGATGGCAACACTTGCAGCAGAGGCTCGTTAAGCAGTTCCCAAGAAGAAACGCAGCGTTACAAATGCCGCAGCCCAAATTGGGTTTTCCTTGCCACGAATTCCATCGACCTCAGTAGGATGCACTCAATGCAATCTCGAGTCAACTAGCTAGATGTAGAGTGAGTAAAAAAGCAAATAAGATCACGATTAAATGATTGTGGGAAGGGTGTTTGCTCACAGCACGGATTATCTAAAAAACATGCAGATGTGAATATTGTTAGAAAACCTTTTCAAAAACAAACGCCTTTTGAACAACTTTTGGTACTTCCTCAAGTTATTTTACTATTGTTCATTCTTCTTTTAGTTTGTTGTAAGTGATGGAATAAAACGTAACTTCCGAAAACAGGATGAACTATCTGCCAAAAACCTGTCGAGGATGCTATCAACAAAAAGTTGACAGAATTAAGGCAGCAAGTGTAAATTAATTAACAATGATGGGGGTTAAGCAAGAAGAGAAAAACACACGTAATAAGGACTACTACGAAGGTGAGACGTAAACAATAAGCTCTGGGCACATTCAGAGTTTGGTCCAGGGGAAATACTGCTGAGTATGATTGATGGCTTAACCTCAAAATACTACTAGCTTTCGCTCGCATCAGATGCATCTTTGAAAAATTTTCTTAACAAACTTGGTAAAGGGTCTTTGTAGATTTCACTGTTGAAATTTCAAATTTTTTATCACTTTTTATACCGGTTTGGTTGTGGTATGTATTACTTTACGAGAGTAGGTTTTTGAGTAAAAATTGGTGTAGTAATTGAGAGAAATTTTGCAATAAATTGTAAATTAAAGAGTTGAATCACTCACAAAATGGCATTGATCTTCATAAATATTAAATCTGGATTGATTATGATCTTCTACGTATGGTAGCGATAAGGGATAAGCTACCTTTTTTGTTGGCAATGAAAATTCTTTACGTATAAAAAGTAGCAAAAATCTGGTCAAATGCGAGAATAGAAGTTAGCAAATGATACAACTGTACTAGCTTTTTACGTTTGCATTCTATTTCGTCATCTGATTTGAAAAAATTGGATTAGTTTTGACTTTCAAGACAGGCCACTTACAAGCAAAACAAGATCATACTTTCTGCTTAGCATGTATGTAACCAAAATATAATTTTCAACCGCCAGCTTTCACACAGTAATGCAGACAGTGGCATCGCTCATTTGCATTTATCAGAAGGGCCAGCTATCTCAATGATTTCGAGCTAGCTGGCGACGAATCTTTTGACATTTCTTTAGAAGACTCGTAGGAAAGACTTTTGACATATGCTTGTCCTTGTAGTTGTTTTTCAGTCTGAACCAGAAGTTATAAAAATACTTTTTTTACTGTTCAAAGTAGAAATATATTTTTCTTTCATTGACAAAACATGAATTTTATTTTTGAACTTTTGAATTTTGAATTTTGAATTTTTTACTTACACTAAGGTTGGTAATGTAATGATTTTAGCACTAGCTTCACAAGCATTAGACCCGAATTAAAATTCTACTCGGTTGGAATTTTAAAATACAGCAGGCCACTAGTGCCCAGAGCGTACCAACTATGATAGGCATTCATGTCACCAAAAAGACTGTCGAGAGAAAGGAACTGGTCCCCCTACTTTCAATAGCGACATGGGCCCAGCACAATAAACCTTTGTCTTTCTATTTCGAAAGCTCGCAGTCAAGTAAAGAACAATCTTCACATTTACTTTCGTTAAGGACCACCTAAAATACTTACGGTATATTCCTGCTGTGGAGTTTCTTAGTAATGTGAAAAGAATGTAAACATTTTTTTAATGGAGAAATTAACAATTGTAGATCTGTTGTTTTTGTCGGAAGCGTTTGCTTCAGAATAAATATATTTATTGATACACAGAGTACTTTTGTGAAACGAAAAACAGCAGGTTGACATGTGCCAGAGCAAAGCAAAAGAGAGATCATGAAACCAAAGTGCAGGTTTCAAAAGAATTCAAACTAATTAAAAAATAAACGTTTGTAAAACAATTTATAAGTATATAGAAAATCTTTAGAAATGAAGTTTTAAACCAGTGGTGGTTCTCACCTCTTTCTTTGTGTTTATTCCTTACAGACCATGTTGGGATTCCGAGTGTGAAAACCTCTACCAAACATTCTTGCAATACCCTGAAGGGTGTGAATCTAGCAGAGCTGCTACAGCTTTGCTTGCCAGGCTTGAAAGGAAACGGAGGAATCGGTGGTCTGAGGCTGTCGAGAACATTGACTTTTCACACTCTAGCCGGGTAGCATGGAGTACGTTAAACAATCTTACTGGTAGGTCACAACAATCCCCACGTCAATGTTCTGTTTCAACAAATGCAATTGCCAGCCAGCTGATAAAAAACGAAAAATACGAGGGTGCAAATCGAGAGATTTCTCGCTCTCTTATGCAGAAATTGTCTGAGTATTGGTAGGCTACAACTCCTAATGCAGTGAATATTTCCGGAGATTTTTCTCAATGAGGATTTGCTGCTGCCCTCCATCACTTAAAACCAGGTAAAGCTCCGGGCCCTGACTCTATTTGCCCAGAGCTTTTAATCCATGCTGGTCCCGGCTTGAAGTCCAGGTTACGTGGCTTTCTTTCTTCCTGCTTGCGCAACTCAAAATTCCAAAAGTCTGGAAAAGAGAACTGGTGGTTGCGATTCCTAAGCCCTCTAAACCTGTAGAGGACCCAAAGAACTACCGCCCCATCTCTTTGCCATGTGTCCCTTACAAGATCCTCAAACGACTGATCTACAATCGTGTTGAATCAATAGTCGACCTCTTGCTTCCAAAGGAACAGGCTGGATTTCGACACGGAAAGTTTACCGTGAATCGGGTCGTTTTGCTTAGGCAAAACATTGAGCACTTTTTTGAGGCAAAAAAGAAGACCGGTGCCGTGTTTATCAATCTGACGGCTGCTTATGACCTTGTCTGACACCGTCTCCTCACCTGCAAGCTGCTGAGACTTCTGCCGGACAAGCACATGTTCCAGATGATTATGGAACTTGTTCGGAACAAAAGCTTCACCCTGGTGACAGCAAGCCAAGCAGGCCAAGACGCCTGAAAAATGGTGTCCCACTAGGGATCAGTCTTGGCTCCTCTTCTTTTCAACATATACATCTACGATCTACCTACTATAACTACAAGAAGTATGCCTACGCTGACGATTTGCCGATACTTTATTCATCTGGAGATTGGAAGGTGTTGGAAAGAACTTTGAGCGAAGACATGACCACACTTTTTGCATATCTTCAGACTTGGCGGGTAAAGCACAGCCACGGTGACGGCAGTCTTTCATCTCCACAATCGAGAGGCCAAGCGTGAGCTAAAAGTTAAGAACAATGGTAAAATCTTACCATTTTGCCCAGTGCCAACCTATCTCGGTATGAAACTAGACAGAGAGCTCATGTACCGTCATCACCTTGAGGCATTGCGCAAAAAACTATCCACGCACGTTTCGTTGCTTAGGCGACGTGCGGGTTCAGAATGGAGTGATGGTGCAAAAACATTGCTCACAGCTGCCTTGTCCCTGATCTATTCAACTGCTGAGTACTGCGCACCAGCTTGGTGTCGCAGGGCGCATACTCGCCTCATTGACAACGTTCTTAATGACGCTTTGCGCATTGTCACTGGATGCCTAAGTCCCACTCCAACGAACAATCTTCCAGTTCTCTCAGGCATCCAGCCAGCTGAGCTTCGCCGCCAAGGAGCGACACTCTTCTTGGCTAATCGCAGTTCTTTGGACCCTGGCCACATTCTGCAGGGTCAGCTGACTGAGCCACAGACTGCTAGCAAGGAAAGACTAAAATCTAGACGCCCGTTTGTTCCTGCCGTGAAGAAACTATTGTACAACGTATCTGAGTTGGGCATCCGCGCTGCCCAATGAACGAACTTGACACGGGACACAGAGTATCCAAGAGTATGTCAGCGATCGGTGTGTACATTCCTAGAGTCAGTAGAGTATTCATTCTCGAAGCTTTTCGTCTGACACTTTTCAAGAGAATCCGTCAGAAATGAGTGAAAAGGCGAAGTGAGTCACTTATATAGAGACACGGTTGACGAAAAAGAAAAAAGGGAAAAAAAGGCTCTATCGTGATTGGTAAAAAGAAGCGACCAATAGAAAGAGCGGAAACTAATGTGCGATATTTAGACCATAAACGAATTCCTTTTGTTTGTTGTAGGGTTTTAAACCCTACATGCGCACACGAATACAATGACAACAAATTTTCTATTCTTTCCCGTGGCCGTACTTCTTTTCACCTTTCCACCCTTGAAGCCACGTACATTAAAACATCCAAACCAAATTTATGCAAACAAAAGGAATTCGTTTATGGTCTAAATATCGCACATTAGTTTCTGCTCTTTCTATTGGTCGCTTCTTTTTACCAATCACGATAGAGCCTTTTTTTCCCTTTTTTCTTTTTCGTCAACCGTGTCTCTATATAACTGACTCACTTCGCCTTTTCACTCATTTCTGACGGATTCTCTTAAAAAGTGTCAGACGAAAAGCTTCGAGAATGAATACTCTACTTTCTGCAATTTTCAAATTCTGTACCACAAATCAACTCTTCCTAGAGTCAGCACAAGACCTATTGGAATGAGTTTGACCAGAACAGCTTGGGTCAATCTCAATCGCCCGCGTACTGGTGTTGGTCGTTTTGGTTCGTCCATGCACAAATGGGGTCTTGCTTCTTCAGCAAAATGTGAGTGTGGCGCTAGTGAACAAACTGCAGACCATATTATTTTAACCTGTCCCACACATCGGACACCTCGAGGAATAATGGGTCTGACAGTTTTGGATGACGAAGCAAGGTGCTGGCTCAACTCTATTACTGCCAGCATTTGATCTAGGCTGCACAGCAGGTTGGGGTAGTAAAAAGGATAAACCCTCGGTCCCTATCCTTTTGTTGTGTCTGATCTGGATCATAGATACCCTGCCATACGACGACGACGACCACATACTTAATTGCTTCAACTTTTTAAGTAAGAATCTTTTGTTTGAAGATCGATATTTTTGAAGACTCAATTGCCAAATTTCCATTCGATTTCCCTTTTTTTGGTTATACGAGCAACTGAACACGTACACGCACCCTACTGAAACACTCATGTGTATATGTACTTTGAACAACAAAATATTTCCTTCCCAAATCCTCCCTACAACATATTTCCTCCCCTGAAAAATAATTTCTCCATCAAGCAGTCCGGTAACTCCCGGTTAAAAACCACTGTTTTGGATATTGCGGTGTAAAAATAGTGCAGCATAAAGCCTACTGCATTAATGTTTTTTGCATCTTGCATTCACCCTCTAACGTCTAAACATTTTATGCTGCATTTGCGTTTATCTGGGGTCCAATGAACCCCAATTCTAATGTCATACAGATATGTGTGTGTATTTCTATTGCCATCGACCACCTTCACAAAATGAAATGTCAAGAAACAAACAAAACACAGTGTACATAAAAAATAATAAAACCAAACAGTTTGTGTATGTGGTGTAGCCTATATACGATGCGGCTGGTTACACCCTAAGAGCACAACACAAGCACACTTTTTTCATATGTCAGCCGCACATGAAATTGTTCAACATATCACAACAAATTTCATTCGAGCTTTACAATGTGCTTTGCGTGCACATAAATGACGTTTTCTTTTTCGCGGTCTTTGATCCTCTTTCAAGTTACACGGAATGAAGGTAAAAGGTGCAATAATTTGCTGTTGTAAGCCTTTGCATAGCTGAAAACCCAGTTTGCAGATGAACGAGCGTCTTTTGTTTGGTTTTTGTTGATTAGCATCTGGTAGTAATGCAGAATGCAAAATGCAATCATGCAAGCAAGATACAATATATCCAAAATGTTACAAAAAAATGTAAAATGCCACCGTCTTTATTCTTACATCGTGGTGTATGATGAAATCATTTGGTCCATTAGGTCAGTACCACCCTTAGTTTTGTTTTTTCATTCACCAATGACTTTTCACCATTCTCCAATCACCAATGAATTTTCGTTTTGCTTCTTTATTTCTGTCGACTGAACCACTATGGAACAATTCTGGCTGCTAAGTATGAGAATCATTATATTTTTTTTGGACTTACATGCAAAAAACTGGATTTGAACGTACGTAAACAAGAAGCATAAAGAATACAAAATTTCCGGTGCACACTGTTTTTCCGGTACAAAATTTTTCCGGTGCACACTGTTTTTCTGGTACAAAAAAAAATTTCCGGTACAAAATTTCCGGTGCACTCTTTACCCAAATGGCAGCATATTTTAGTTAGTACTTCTTGTCTATTTTTGTTTGATACTACCAAGAAGAGTCATATTTCTCAGTAACAACTGACATGCTAGCGATAAAGAGCAAAAGAAATAATCCATTGTAATGCCAAGACCGGAACTTCGCAAGGGCTTTTTCAGCGTTAGAACAACATGCTCACCAAGCTGACGATCTTGCCGTGTTTTGCATTTTCCGGTGTACATTTGCAAATTCCAACAGAATCATTAACTGAGTTACTGCAGAAGCAGAATCACTGACTGACCAAAATTTAAGCCAATACCTGGCGGGTTTAGAAGGAATATACCTGCAGCGTTCTCGAAAAGAATACAGACCTAACTGTTCATTCACTGTTACAGGTTGGTCCCACAAGCTAATAACTCTGTAAATTGTTACCAAGCTATTAAGAAGAAAGCAAAACCCCGCCAATTTATTACTGCGAACCCTGGCATTTCTTGTATTACATTTGTCAAACCTCAACATTCGTCTTGACATTTTGAATCTATTAATAATTTATGTCATAGTTCTACGAAAGTTAGGTATTAAATGTCCTTCACTAAAAAGTTTCTCATGCTCTCATATTACTTTTATAAACATCAACAAGGAAGCACAACCCCATAAAATCCTTTATTTCAGCAAAGGAAGTAGCTTGGAAATTGTCATCTCAGCTCCGTGTGTTCTTGACGATTTGTTTCAGTGTCAAAGACTTGACATCACAATGTTGGAAACAATTGCTGCGGACACAAATCGTGAAGATATCTCGTCATGGATAATAGCTTTTGCATATGACGTTGCACTGCTTGGTGACGGATCACGTTTGTTGCAAGTCGTTGGTCTCGATTAAGAGAATTGTTGTTGCACCATTTCCCATCAGGTATTCTGAGTATTTTTTGTCAGCATCACTAGTGGATTGTGATGCTGCTTCTTCTTCATCGGATGAAGTGCTTTCTTCTAACTACTCTTGAAGCTCATCATCTTCCATGTCACAAAGGGTTCATTCATCATATGTTTCCATAGTGTTAATTTGCACAATGCGGCCATCTATGTGTTCTTACATTTTCTTCTCATAAACTTGAGAAGCAGTGTTTTGTCTTGGTCTATTCAGTATAAGGATGCTTGAAACAATATTCCGAAAACGTTTCGAAACGACATAAAATTTTTTTTATTTCAATCCACAAGACTGTTTCAAGCACACTACCGGCAAGCCTAGGCTCCCTAAAACCAGTAAAAGTTAACACTTTCGGTGACGAACCACGTAAATATGCAGAAAAACCAATCTTCATTCATGATTAGAGCGTATCTACGCGCTATAAGTGCTTTTCTTGTCGCGCTTAAAATTATCATTTTTCTGCTTTTTTGCAAGTACAGTGAACCCTCGTTTATCGCGGGGGATACGTTCCAAAAATAACCCGTGATAGGTGAAATCCGCGAAGTAGGCAGCTTTATTTTTTACTGTTATTTTACAATGCAATACTGTACTGCAGAATGAAACAAAAAACAAAACCTCTTTTCAGGCCCAAAATGTGTTTAAGAAATAGAAATATTAACGTTTTCTTACAAATAACTATAATAGTTAAAAGAACGGTGTTGTAAAACAATGTTTTTTATATAGCAATGAATACAAGATAGGAAAAAAGCACTGTAAAAAAGCACTACACTGTAAAAAAAGCACTGTAAAAAATTACGCGAAGCAGCGAAGCCGCGATAGGTGAAGCGCGATATAGCGAGGGATCACTGTACTTCTCGACGTAATTACTGTCAGTCGAAATGTCAAGCCTTACAGGCCTCACAAGATATAAATCAGTGTAATAAATTACTACTTATATTTTTCAAATAATCACTTATGTTCATGTGGTCCGATAAACCATTCATAGCTTTTACGTTTTAGGGGACGTGGGCAGGAATTTCAGAATAAATAGCCTGTGCTAAGAAACTAACTCGCAAAAATGTACTTTTGATTTTTGTAATGAATGGAGATACGGCAACAAGTTGAATTAGCCTCTGGTCTTCAATAATTCAGAAAAAAACGTTAAAGGTTAATTTTTAAACTCATCTCACGCTGATTGATTGCAAAGAAGTGTTGTTGTTGTCGTACACAACTTCACCATGACCTCCTATTGGACACTGGCTAAAAAATCCTCCAACATAGAGTTGCAAGCTGGATTGCTACAATGAGTTTATGACGCACTTGTTTAGTGGTGGACTAAGAATTTACTAACTATTTTAGTGGCTTGAGGCAAGAATTTATGAGGGGTTTTCTAGCTCCCCAAGTTGTCGATAATATTTTTTTTTTCTTACTTTTTGACATAACAACTATTTCGTAAGGGTGAAATAGCTTAGGGAACTTGTTTGGATAGGGGTCCGCCTTGTTCTTCGAAAAAGAGGACCCGAGGCAGTAGCCTCACTTCCTTACCCTAAGCCCATCACTGCACTGGTTCCACCTACAACAATCTGTTTGTTACCTGCAGTTAATTCAGGCACCAACGTTCGCCTGGGTAGACTGGAGTTTGGTTCTCGGTGACGCACACAACAATGTTATATACTAAATCTTGGGTTTTATTTATCCGATAACAAAGCGACGGAAGGCCAAGCCTAGTTGATATGTATGTCTACAAGTTCAAGGCAAATCATTACTTGCACCGAGTACAGTAAAGTCACCAAGTCCAAGATTTTATTAGTTTTACAGATGTTTTGAATTAAATTTCTCATTTCTTATATGAATAATAGGATGAATAATCAACCTGATTATTTAACTCACGATAAATTAAAATGGAATTACACCAATACGTGAGAGAATTGTTCACGTTCAATTTATTTGGCTACAATGCGTGATAGGCAAGCAAAACGACATCACGTATTATGTTCTTTCCATTTGAAACACAAACTATTTTCGAGCAGCTTATAACTCAATCCCGCTCAATAATACACTTAGAATAGAAGTATAATTTTAGTAAAACCGTAGTTATTTTTTGTTTCTAGGTTTTTTGTTTCACTTTTAAGTAAAGTTTCCTTTATTTTTCCTTACAAAGGTAAATCATCAGTTCTACAAGAATGCCTACCACATAAACAACAGCTACCAACTGTCAAACAATAACTGAACTATTAGTTGTTCGGAATATCTTGTGCTGACTGCACCAATCAACCCCCGCCTCAACGTGGTGGTGCAGTCCCCGACCCCATTTGGCTTGGGTCGAAATGGCTGTTGGCCTTCCCGAGAGTCTTAGTTATCCCGGGCACTCCCCTTCATTATTTCGCCGTGCTGCTCCCTAAACGACCGCAGAAGGGCAACACACAGCTTCCTTAAAATCGGTCGCTTGTTTTCTCTCTTCTCCTGTCTTTTCTTGCTCGTCTTCGTGTCCTCATTCTTCTCCTTCTCTTGATGAGCGGTAATATTCATCCCAACCCTGGTCTCATCAATCTCTGCTCAGTGTGCACCGGAAATGTAACCTGGCGGGGCAAGTCAGTGCAATGCTGCACCTGCTCCAAATGAGTCCATCTAAGGTGCTCACGTCTTTCCATCTCCAAATTCAGAACTCTTGGCAACTCTCACTCCTGGAGCTCCCCCCTGCTGTGTCCCTACTCGTAACACTGTAACTTCCTCCTCGAATTCCTTTGGTCTGTATACCTCCACTGTACAATCTGGCCCCCTTCTGCTAATGCTGCACTCTGGCCCTACCCTACTCGTCTTCAAACCTCTTATCCCCCTCTGCCCATTTTGTATCTTTTCTCTCTGCCCCCTCGCCACCACCCCTTGCTCCTGACTGTTCTTCTATGCCCCCTGCTTCATCTCCCCGTGACTCCCGCACGGTTTTTCAATGGAATGCTGGCGATCTTCGAGCAAGGAGCAATGAACTGTTTTACTTTCTTTTGTCCCATCCTATTGATTTTATCTGTATCCAGGAATCAAATCTTAACTTATCTCCCTCTTTCCGGATCCTTGGATTTTCTGCTCTGTGTTCTGATCGCACCCACTCCAGGGCTGGCATTCTTTTTCGTGATGCCACGCACGCCAGCGGCGTCACTATTTTCGTCAGGCAAGGCTTATCTTTCTCTGAACTTTCTACCTCCTCTCTTTCTTCGCTTGACCCCTACTCTGATAATGTACGGGTCAACATTTCTCCAAGAAACTCTTCCTCGCTCTCATTCCTTAATGTGTACGCTCTCCTTATTCGTTCTTCTCCAACGGATAGCAGAACCTAATCCTTTTATTCCTCCACTTTTTCCTTCTTAAGAAATCTTTTCATTCTGGGGGACTTCAATTGCCATCACCCCCTCTGGAACTCAAGAGGTACTTCTGATATTTACGGGGAGGAATTATTCGACTGGATCATCTCTTCTGACCTCCTCTCCCCCAATGGTCCTGACATACCTACCCTTCTCTATCGCTCCTTTGGTAGTCGCTCCTCTTCCGACATCTCCTTTGCTCCTTCCTCTCTTGTCCTTCCTGCTCCTGGGAAGTGCTTGAAGACCTGGGTTCTAATCATCTACCAACTTTTTTATCTCTCCCTCTCTCTCCGGTCTATTGCCCCAACGAGCCTCCCCTTTCTTCAATTTTCAGAAAGCTCGTTGGGATGACTTTGCCTTGTACTTTGACTCTCACTGTCCTTCTGCAGAGGAACACTCATCTCTTTCTCTTTTCCGTTTCTCAGCCAAAGGCCCTGCGTAGCAGAGCCAGAGTCTACCTTTCCGAGCTTCGCCGAGCCACGTACTCTGAGGAGTCTCACTTGTTCTTTCGCTCACCCTTCTCTCATGATAAATTTTTTGCGGCTGCCTCCAACCTTTCCTCCTCCACTACCACTGGCCCAGACAAAGTTGCCTATCCCATGCTAATGCACTTACCTCGCTCTGGCATGGATTTTCTTCTTCATTACTTCAATCTTTTCTGTACTTTACATTCCTTTCCTTCCATCTGGAAGACATCTTCCATTATTCCCATACACAAGATGGGAAAACCTCTCGGCTCTCTTGCTTCCTTCCGGCCTATCTCTCTCATCTCCTGCGTCTCAAAGATTTTTGAACGCATCATTCAATCTTGTCTACTTTCGTTTCTGGAGTCTAATTCCATTTTTTCTTTCCGCCAGGAAGGTTGTCGCACTGGACGGTCTACTCTAGATCAAATTCTTTACCTTTCTTAATTCATCTCGGATGGGTTTAACAAACCCAAGATGAGCTCTCGGACAATCCTCGATACTATTGATTTCTCGAAAGCGTTTGACTCTGTCTGGCATCCCACCCTTTTCCACAAACTCATTTGGGTTGGCCTCCCTCCTTGCTTTGCTTGTTGGACTCAATCTTTCCTTTTGATAGGCGCGCTTGCTTGATTTATCAAAATCACAAAAGTCGTTCCTTTTAAGTCCGTCGAGGTTTTTGGCAAGGATCTGTTCTTGACCCTGAACTTTTCTCTCTCTTCATCAATGATCTCTCTGCTTCTCTGCCTTCTTCGGTCAGCTGCTCTCTTTACGCTGACAATCTGGCCATTTGGTCCTCCACCTCCTTGGTCCCCACTGCGGCGGAAGCCGCACAAGAATCTTTGTTTCAATTAGATCACTGGTCTAAGTGCTGGTGTCTTCCTCTCAATTCGAGAAAATGGGAGGCCTCTTTCTTCTCAGTGGATCCCCGCCAAGCTAACCTCCAGCCCAACCTCCCCTTACTGAACTCCCACGCCATTTCAATCCCACGCCAACTTTTATTGGGGTCACCTCGACCGCATTGTTTTGTTTTTTAAGCATGTATCTTTGCCGAAAGCCAAGTTTTTCCCTCGTCTCAAGGCCTTACACTGTATCTCTGCTTTCTCATGGAGCCCCTCTAAGGAGTCCCTCTTTCTTCTGTATAAAACTTTTCTTCGGGCCCTTCTCTCATATGCCTCAACCGGATGGTTTCCTTTCCTAAGCGTTACCAATATCACCAAATTGGAACGCTTTTACCAAGCGGCTAGTCGCGCCATCACCGGCTGCCTCTCGCTCTTCCCTATCCCACTTCTTCTCTCCGAGGCTTCTCTACCTCCCCTATGAGTCACCCTGACTCATTTCGCTCTGTCATCTTATGAGCGGGCTCTTCCCTCCCAACCTTTTTTCCTATTTCAGGTTTGGCCAGACTGGGAGTAAAACCAAGACTCTCCAGATCGTCCTGGAGAGCTCTTGCGTCCACTCACCAGCTTATGGTTAATTATACATCTCCTAGGGACGCTCTTCTTGCGTGCCCTCTCTTTCGTCCTTGGAATCTGCCTTCCTTCACTGTGGAGTCACCATTTCCTCTCCATGCTCTCGCTCTGATCACCCTCTTTCTTGCTAGGGTGCGGCTCTCACTCACCTTGACTCTCTCCCTCCTCACGATCTGATGCTCTGGATTCACGGCTCTGTTCTTTTTCTTCTTGGCAAAGCGGCTCCGGCGTACTTGCCAACTGCTCTCTCTGTGGCACTGAGGCCACACTTTCCTTTTCAGCAGGCCCAGTATGTTCAAGTTTTTCCGCTGAAGCCTGCGCCATTCTGCACACTCTTTGCTGGTCTTGGCAGTACCAACAAGTCTGCCACTTCTCTTCTCTTCTCCTCTTATCTGACTCTCGTTTTGTCCTCACCACCCTGTCCTCTCCTCCATCTTTCCTTCTACCTTAAACTCTTTGGCAAATCTGGCCGTAGCTGTCTTCTCTTTCCTCCTGTTCTGTCATTCTTCCATGGGTTTCCGGACACTTGTTTCTCCCGGGGAACGACGCTGCTGATGAGATGACCAGACGGGTAGCGCTACTTGCCCCCTCTGCAATTCCTTGTAGTCTCTCTCCTTTTATCTCTCGTATCCACTCTTCTCTTTTCTCGGACTGGAGACGTACTGTCTCATCGAAATTCTTCGACACACAGGTTTCCTCGATTTCCACCAAGGAACTTGTGCTCCCTCGTCACGCTTGCTGTTTTTTCTTTCGTCTATGCTTCAACGGGCACAGCCTTCTGTTCAGTTCTTATCTTTCTAGGATTGGCATCGAAGGCCTTTCCTGCAGCGTCTGCGGACACCCGTCCCTGGGCCCCTCTCATTTCATTCTGCACTATCCAGCTACGAACTCTTTGGGCCGCTTGCTTTTTGGCGACTCTCTGTCTGTTTACGATCTTTGGTCCAGGCCCTGGGAAGTTGTCCGGCTTCTGGGGATCCATGGTCTTCCGCCATGCCCCCATCCCTCGGAAGGGGTCGGGTAACTACTATTACAACAACAACAACAACAACATCTTGCACTAGATTTTGGTTAATCAGCATGTTCTTACCGTAAGCTGTAGTTGACATTTCTCTAATTAACTTTTGTCAAAAATGGAATCGCTTTAACACGTTTCTCGATTGCTACGACAACAGAGAAGCTCATATGTTTGAAACGTTTTTAAAACGGTATCTTTTGCTTCAATATGGGAGTGTTTTATTGACAGACGATATTTCTTTTTCAAAATTATATTGTGCGGCTTATGATCAAGAGCTTATTTTAGTGAGCTTATTTTGATAAAGTTATTTTAGTAACGAAACAATCGTAATCAACTTCAGTTGGCGAGATAACTCGCTCGCTTGCACATGTGAAAGTTGTTGCTTCAGTGCCCCGTGATTTTGCTTTGGGTAATCCCACTTAGATTTATTGCTTGTGGTACAAATGTCTTGTGCCAGCAGTACTTGCAATTCCAAAGCGGGTTTGAGAGCAAGTTATTTCGTAGATAGCAAAATAGGTTTTCTCATAACCGAAGAAATAAAAAAGAGGGTAAACGCAGTCCCAATATCTGGGGTTTCTACCCCTGTCAGGAGAAAACAGCTATAATGACGTATTTTGAAATTAAACAATTTTAAAAACTTTCAGCGTAAAATTCCAACACAAATTAAATTTTCGTAGACCTGTTATCTTTTTTACAGAGCCGCTTTTTCACTAGCGCTACTGCTTAACTTTGAGTAAAATTTAAGTTATACCATAAGAGTCACACAAAATGGCACTTCAAAAAATGTTTTCTAATTGCAGTGGCTCATATGTTTTTGTGCAATCATGTCTAAGATACAATAATTGACAAAACTTTTTTGAAAGCAAACAATGTTTAGGGGGGAGAGCACCGGCGGTATTTCATAAACTGTTGTGTTTGGCTTGTAATTTCATTATTTGACACAATAAAAGCTAAATTTTTGTCTCTAGCCTCCTAATTAAATTAAGGTCATTCTATTGGAGTCAGGACTGAGCTTCAAGCAGTCTAAGTAAAATTTTTGGTATCAAGAGAAAGAGATTATATTTCCATTGATAATGGAAGCTTAAAACGCCTAACTATGAAAATACATTTTTTAGGTTAAACTTTATTTGCTAGAAAGTAGGGTCCCACAATACAGTAGTTAACGTCAAGAATTTTTTCAATTTCTTTATCTTGAAAATTTAGCACTGTTTAGGGTGTCAATACAAAACCTGATCTTTTCGTGAAACTGATATTTCATTTTAACAATTTAGTATATGACGTCATGAGAACGCAGAGTACAGCAGTACAACTCGCACTAATTATTAAATTCTTGTATTTTAAAAACGACGTGAATGCAATACACCCAAATACACCTTAAATGTACCACATATACACATTTTTACCAGCAAAAGAAATGAAACAATTAAATTCTAGTCTTTGTTTGTCGTTCATCAAATAAATTTAACTTTGTTGATGTCTGATGAACAACTTCATCAAATCACTCAAATAATGATAATCAATTGAGAAACACTTGTAGCATCGAAAAACATTCTTAGCGCAAAAAAGAACAAAAATGTTTTTTCTTGACTGCTTTATTTTTCTGCTGCACAAAATGCTTTCTTTAGGTGACATTTAAAATGACCTAAATTTAGCAATCTATTATGTCTGCAACCTTAATCCTAATTGCACTTTTATAAGAAGTAAAAATTGGCAAAGAAATGATTCAAACAACCTCTAAACAAATTTTTGAAAATAAAAATTAAATCAGGTTTGATAAAAACATAAATTATTTCATGCATGAAAAAGCGTAGATACAACGGCACATCAAACTTGTTTATCTATTTGAGTACATACGAGTTTGATAGAATTGTTGAAAATGAAATAACTTAAGTTTTAACATTTGATCACTGACCAGATAATCAAACCCAACAGAATACCACAGACATGATTTTTAATCAATTTTCTTAAACTTGATAGAAATTTTTCAGTACCTTTCACTACGAGCAAAATTGTTTCATATATATCTCTTCAGTGCAAAGTTTCAACAAAGTCAGAACTCACTTTTACGCCACGCCGATCAATGTCATTAACTGACACAATTTAGTTGTCTTTTTGTGTATTGGTCTGAAATGATTGTTATGCATATATATACATTTTGCTCATGGTACATTATAAAACCAAATGTCCAACTGGACAATATAAAATAGAAACTAGAAAGCAACATCAGTTAAGTCGCTAAGAGCCGTGACACTGACCATTTCTGGCAATGGCAGCTTCCCGCATGTGGTGCCGTGTTTGCGAGCTAGAACTGTAAACGCATCACAGGTTGGCATTGATAAAACATTGTGTCCATATTTTCTTTCTCTTGGGTATTAACGTCATTTGAAAAAATACACAAAGGCACCCAACTTGCATGCCAAATACCACAGATGCCTACTGAAAGCATGTAGGGCACTTTTCGGAACAAGTGCATTAATTTTAGCATATTGATTCAATAAATGAAAGGGGTGGAGATCACTAGAAGGTGCAAAACCAGGAAGCCAATGCTTTTAGCTACCAAGGAATATAAACCAATGCAATAACGTGGCAAATTCACAAATTTTCAAAACTCGTTGATGAATAGCAATAGTCCTTTCAAATAACAGTCTAATCTGGTTTTTAAGTACACAAATTTTGAAGCCGTAGATAAGCATGGCCATCCAAAGTACTACAGAGTGAAGCACCAGGCTGGTTAAATTTTGCTGCATTTGATTTAGGATCGAAAAAATAAGGCAAAACCTGATACTTTCTGCTAGTTATCTTTTAAAAAAGTCCCATTTTTTGGCATGGCAAAAGCGATTTTTTTCTGCTTTCGCTCATCTGTGCATAACCAATAACATGTAATGAGTCTTGTTTCAAACTTCGGTAACGCTTTCTGAAGCGGGAAAAAATTGCTGATTGTTGTGACTTTAAAATTTTTATCTTCAATTCATATAAAAATATGAGTTAAAATTATTTCCCCAACATGTTGTGTGCATGCAGTCCAAAGCAGAGCTTTGTTAGTAGCTTGCTGCATCGAGACACATGCAGCACTTATGTGGCCAGTATTGGATGAGCTAGTGTCGAATGCCATGGCTTCCAAAATCTTCAAGCAATTTCCCTGCTCAGTTAAACTTTGGTTTTACTTGCAACCAGTAATCCTATAAATTGGCCAGCGCCAGATTGGTTGGATGGAAATCCTAAAATTTCTAGTTTTGCTTTAGTGCTGACAGTCACCTCCACTCGCTCTTTTCCTTCTGGTCCTTGTAATGAAGTTGTGGTATTAATTTGCTGTCCCAGAAAAAAGTTTAATACTTTGAAACAATTCAAGATGGACTATCAGGCCATTATAATCAAAATTATTAGTGTTAGAGCAATTTCCTGACTAAAAACCAATTTTGCTGAAATTGGTTTAAAGTCAGACTACTTGGTCTCAATTTGAGTAGCGTATATATTATGATCATGATTGAATTGGGTGGAGCAGACATAAAAATTAAGTTTCTAACGTGTCAAATAAAAAACTTATTGGCAAAAATGCCTATTTTCACAATTGTTCATGAAAGGTTTAGGATAGAGCCCCCAAATTTAGATGAATTGATTCGATTTTTTAAGAGAGATTTTTGTAGATAAATGGTAACATGAAATATGATGGGCCAATTTAATCAGAAATGGTCAGAATTTTGCAGGTCCCCTACTAAACATTACAACGTTTTTTTGGCGCTAACAGTTTTTATCGGTAAGTTCTTTTAAGCGCCAACAGCTTTAAAGAATTAATCAACATATTGATGTTGATAAAAAAGAACCAAGTAATGACTGTAAATCACAAGGATAAATATTTAAGACTCAGACTGTGCATTTGATCTCACAACAAAAATATTTAATTTTTTAGAAAATTAATGTTTATTCACTCTTCAATTACGAGTTGCAGAAGTGATTTGTTGCGATAATTGGAAATTTGTTGCGATAGTTTAGACAGCAAAGCCGGCTTGACACAAGAGATATTTGTGAGTACAGTAAAAATAGTTGATGCTTTTTTTGCATAGCTTGTTTTCGTTCCAAAATCAAATTCATTACAGGAAACTTTATAGTGGATTGCGCATTGCCACCATATTTTTCCCAAAGTTTTTTGAGTCCCTGCGGACGTCTTGCTTGCCCTGTTTTCAGCATAGGCGTACTTAGGAACCGGACGTGCTCACAATTGAAACAATCGACGATATAAAAAGTTTAGTTTGTTTATGTTATGAAGTGCATGAAGGCATAACTTCACAGTTGTGCGGTAGGGGAACGCCAAAGTGACAAATATGCATTTTCAGGAATAAGCCGTTAAATATCAGGACTACTATTTACGACTTTATCGTAATTTTAGGGCAATTTTAACCCTAAAAAGACCAAACGGATCAATTGACCCCTTTCGATTTTTGTTTTTCTAATCACTACATTTTTCTCCAGACAGTGAGTTGATCTTTTTTGACTTTTATTTTTTCACATAAAAAAATACAAAATCACATTCTCAGAAAAAAGTTACGTGCAACAAGATGTTATAATCCAGCTCATTATAAACGATCATATGGGTCAATTGAACCCTTCCTCAAAATCCTCTGCACTCAAGCAGGTGTGACAGACTGGAGCAGAGCATTTCCCATAAACAAAAAGTAAGCAATTTGCACAGTTGACTTTCGTTTTGTTAGACTGGCACATCCAACATTTGGTTTGTTTGGAAGGGGGCAAATTCTCATTCTCTCCTTGGCGTATCCGCTTCAAGCATAATATATGTGGCGCTTTTTGCCGTCTACTTCTCTCTGCAGAGCAAAGACTTTCACCAAGTTTGATGAGAAAATCACGTCTTGAACAGGTTGATATCGATATATCCGCACATATAATGTATGTGTTCAATGCCTACCGTGATATCCACCAGATTGAAGAAAGCCGCAATGAGCCTTCATCGAGATGCTGCTTTTGTTGAGTATGTGCAAAGCATTTCATCAGCTGTGTCTACTCCTCTTTTGGTAGCATTGTAATCTAAGATGGCTTGTGGCTTTTTTTGTTCTACATAATCGACAGTTGTTGTTTTGTGACTGGAAGAAAGTAAATATACTACTTTATTTTTCTTGGCTTTGTAGCTAAGAAGCATAATATTTTCTGCTGGTGGCGTAAATAGAAATGTAGATGAATACAAAGTTGCACCTTTTCCTAGTTTAGTTTCGGGCGGAATTTCACGTCGATGTGCTCTCATTGTAACTAGCATCGTAATGTTGCTCTGCAAATGTCTTCTGGCTAGACACTATGATGTGAAAAAGTTGTTGGTGGTTACATTGAGTCCCGTATTCTTGTACGACTCCATTAAAGACAAAGTCACATACTCCCCGAGTCCAACATCTCTTTCTTCTCTACCAACATAAAGAAAAGCCCGTAGTACAAAGGAGGTTGTGGTATCACACACCATCCAAAACTTAATTCCAAATTTTGCCAATTTTTGTGGCATATATTGTATGAATGGACATCTAAAACGAAGAATATTTACGACAAAAATATGTTTGTTACTGTGTAACACCACAGTAAATTATCAGGTGTCTGCTAGGATTATAAACCTTGCTTAACACGGGAAAAGTTACTCATCAATTGTAACATTCGCACCAGGAAAATATGACTTTTGGCAGTTATCTATGACTGAATCCCATAATTCCCTTATTGCAGCAAACTTGTCAGCCTGTCGTCGAAGACTTCGTGAGTTTTTATCATCAAAACGAATGTAGCATAGAATAAATTTGAATTTATTTCTACTCATAATTTCTCGAAATATAAGACGCCCATATTCTTCACCCCAGAAATTGAATAAGGGTTTGTCTCTCCCTTTCAGCACACCACGGAAAACTCGTCCTTGGACAAAGAAAATGCTTCATCTCCTTCCCTTCACGCATCAGCGAGAGTAAAAAGCATTACCTTTTCAAAATTCTGATATCTCTAAAGCTCTTGAAACACATCTTTTTTATCATTTACACGAGCAAATACAAAACGCTTAGTGCCTGGTTTCATACCGAGAATATTTCTTTTTCCCTGACGTTCTGTTGTACAGGGAGGTTCTTGTTCTATAATGTACCATCTCTGCTAAATACTTGACCTTGTTGTGGCACACTTGGTCTTTGTAAATCTTTATTTGGAGGAAGAGAAGATAATTCAATGTCAAGATCTTCTAATTATTGTTCATCATTTTCCTCTGTCTGATTCTTGTTCTTGTAATTTTGGCTGTGATTCCGCAAAATCCTCTTCGTCAGAATCTTCATCAACGCGGAGCATATCTAGCACTTCCTTTACATTATTATACACATTGCCTTCACCAGATTTTTTAGCCATAATCATTTAGCCTGAGGTGCAAAAGAATTTCAGTTTCTCAAGATAAAGGAAAAATGAAGAGAGAATTGCAGATTCAGTTTGCCAAAAAATTATCATTCAGGTAGATAGCTAATTTTGATTCAGTCTACTACACTAAACAGTGAAATGTGAATCACATTCCTGACTAGATTTGCAGTTAGGTTATAAAACAGGGTCAAAATAGCTATATTATTTTGTAACAATAGCGGATACAAGAATCAGTCTGGCAATCGATTTATCAGTACATCAAACAAAAGAGCATGCTATTCTAACTGATAGATTACAATTTGTGCAACTACCAGGATGTGAAAAAAATATCACGACATTAAATAAAAATAAAACCGTATTAACATAAAGAGCTGCAGAAATGTAAGAATAAATAAATAATTGCTGGGCTCTCCTACATATAGTAATGAAACGCAACTAAGTGGTTCTTCCTCCGCTTTTAAACGCTAAGGGGTCAATTGACGCGTATGGTCTTTCTTGAAAGAAAAAATCTCGGTCTTTCTAGGATTAACGACCTAAATTCTCAGGCTGCGCGCAGTTGTTTGGGTCGTGGCATTAACGCGGCAATGCAAAGAGCAAACCAATCCGAAATGAAGCATTTAGGTGATAAGTAGCTGAACACCAATATTTTGTTGCAAAGGATAAAAAAGAACCACCTTTACACCCCGCTTTTTGAAGGGGGATGACTAAGTCTTTTTTTGAGTAGGCTACTCTTTAAAATCTTCAGAGACTTTAGTTTTACATTAATCTTTTTAAAGATTAAAAAAGATAGTTTTAAAGAAGTATGCTTTTGAGGCAGAATGATCAAAACGAACCGAAGGACTTAGTTTTATTGCAATTTTGTGAAGCCCAGCAGCTAAAACTTTTAGTAATTTTGACCAGTGGGCTACATTTCACTATTTGTAGAGACTTTATTTTTTGATAAACTGTTCTGAAAATTTTGATAGATAATACCAAAAACCTTGCTTGTTAGGAAAATGGTGAAAATTTATCAAAGGAGTAGCTTATTTTAAAGCAAATTGCTTAGATTTAGTAGGATAATTGTACAACTAAGAATGGAAAATGATGTTTGGCAACCAATTATTGATCAACCATAATATACTAATCTTTAGCGCTAACTAACTACAATTACATATTTCTGGAAAACAAATTTCCTAAGCTTTGAAACGACACTGAGGTTTAGTGCCTTATCATAATCTTTATATATTATTAAGCTTAACTGATCTTGATTAGCTTTCCACTTTTTGTAGTGGAAAAAAAAGTTACACTATAGGACTTGAAGTTCAATATTTTTAGTGCAAAAACAAATAGTAAAATATTATTTCATTTTGTTAACAGAATTTCCTTAAATTAAACTTCAATTTGTTAAAAACTGTGAAAACCGGTAGAGAAATGACGTCAGAAATCAATTTTTAAATAAACTGATTTTGTAAGAGTTTTGAGATTTTTGAAAAATCATCATGTATGATGACCTTTAATAGCAAAAGGTTTGATCGTGCCAAACAGCATTATGACGTCATTGAGAACTGCGAAGAGTGGTAGATGGAAGTCAAAGCTATTAGGCCGTTACATAAGTTATACGACGATCATAATAGGGCGCCATTTTTGCTCTAATTTGACCAGCTTTGTTGGAGTCAGTCAGCTGAAATCAAACTTCTAAATAGCGTTTTGGTGAACATAAAGTTGTTTTAATTCGGCTGTTTTGTGAAAATGTAAGTTATGGCAGATTTATTTTGGTTAAAGAAAACAAAATAAGAAGAACTGACAGTAAGCTGTGCACTATGATCTTTTTATTTAGCCTATTAACCCATGTTGTTAATGCTCGGCGCGATGACGTAGTGGTTAGAGCGTCCACTTCGCAGTCGGTGGATTTGGGTCTATACCCCTAGTCAAGTGATGCCATTAAACTTTTGTAACTATGTTTGCGTCGGTACTTTTCCCTGTCATCATTTAGCCTATTTTATCATCATCTATTTTTGTAAACTTTTGTTGCGTGATACTAGATGCTTTGTGAATCAAAAAAACGTCTTATCTTAGAAATTCGTGCACTGCTTTTTTATTTGTAAAATTTGCTGATATAGTCAAGATCAAAATAATTTCCCTAGGGAGGGCAAAATGAATTGCCAGAAAACGTTTAGATTTTTAATAAATATGCTTTCTATTTAATCCTTGCTTTGTTTTGCTTTGCTACGCTATGGTTTAAAAAAACAAGCTCTTTGCCGAAATTCCTTGTTGACTACTAATATTTTTGACATCTTTTTCATTCATTTTATCACAACTTTTTCTTGGCAAAATAGCTAGATTAAATTGTTGGGCTCTCTTAATTTTTAGCTTGCAATCAATATTTTTTAACGTATGCCAAGCTGCCAAAAACCAATAAATCTGAACTAAAGTAATAAGCTTAAATCTGTAGCTGTAATTGTATTTACAACAATTAAAGACAAAATGAATGCAGACTATTTTTGAGGCCAAAACTTTACAGACAATTTGAAATTATCACTGTGTTATTACCTAAAACAACAAAAAGATTTAAAACTTTGACTTTAACTTGCGATTTATGGCAGCACTTTATGAACCAGACTAAACAGTAGAATCAACATCAGTATTTATACCACGTCCTACGGCAGCGCTGAGTATTGCAAATAGCATACAGAGTGCCGCAGCATCCCGGTTGGAAACCACTGCATAAATATTTGTATGCATTATATGTATTGGAGTCTATTTTGTTATATAGCTTTGCCTTTCGCCTTTTTTCATCTTTGTGCCATTTAACATTTTGCAAAGAGATAAGTTGATGTCAAAATGTCAACATAATTACTATCATATTTTTTATTCTCAGCTTCATATAAAACTCTTTAAATACTATAAATACAATATTAATATAACTCTGAAAAAATCTGTTTGAGCCACAAGCTTTTTGTGACACTCTTATCAGTGGCAGTATCACGTCAAAAAGGAAGATCTAGAGTGAGTAAGTGTTTTATGTAATTAATTTGGACGTTAGACAATCAAGACGAGCCAACGGTAGCGCTAGTATTGTAAAGCACGCCAAAAAAAGATTTCGAAATAACGAAATGTTAAAGAATGCGCAGCAAGAGGCCATTGATCAATGACTGAAGGACCTAAATACAATACTAAAAAACAAACATTTTTAAATTTTTGACGCCAATCTTGTTTTATGCTGGAGTAATCATTTATATTAAGGCTTGGTTCACGCATATTTTGAGTTATAAATTGAAACTCACCTTCTTCTGTTAGCGTGCTGGTGCTCGTCTGGCCGCGAACTTCATTAGGATTAGCTGAAATATAATTAGAAAGTGAATAGCCAATGCCCTCCAATATGCAACAATATTTTATTCTTTACCCTTAAAAGGTAGTACTTTTTTTCAAAAAACACATCTGATGTCAAGCAAACGCTATTGCTTACGTCGTTAACGTAGTTTTTCGTGGACCTGCAGACTTTTTTCATGGAGCCGTTTTAGAAGCAGTCTTGATTATCCCAGCATGTGTTATACATTGCATCGAGATAGTGTCTAGCGCTAATAACTTCTATTTTTATAGCTGTGAGCTCAGCAATTAATAAAAAAAACAGCAAGTGACATAAAACCACAAAACAGGTGTACAAATCTTGAGAGAAGTTAAATATCATGACGTACGGCAAATATACTATCTAGCAAAAGCAAAAATTTAGGTAAGAAAAAGACTCAGCAGTAAAACAATCAACAACCTACCGAAAGGTATATGAAAAATTTTTAGATTTGTTGATATCTAATCTAAGAAACTCAGGTACTTTGCAGACTATTGTCATTGCAATCGAGCACTCGACTTGTAGGAAAACGGATAGTGAGTTCAAACATCATGTAGTAAAAAATTAAGGATGAAGTTGTTGGTTAAATTTTATTTAACCTTCAAACCCAAATTGGGGTCAAATTTTACCCCAACCGAAGAAAAATTACTGTAATTTTTGTCAGTCTGAAAGTTTTGTGCCGAAACGCCAGGAATTCTTTAATCAAGGTGTTTTACGAAAAGTAAAACTGGATATGATCTTATAGAACGTTGCTGTATGTTTTTTCAGGAGTTTTGTAGAGACATACCCCATAATTTAATTGGGGTCAAATATGACCCCAAAGTATAAGGTGCTATTGCTACTCTCTAGCCTTTTAAAATTCCCATCTTATTACTAATGTCTTGGTTTTTGTAAAGATAAATGATCGTTTTGCATGATAAATCGCCAATTTCTCATTGATTCAATGTAGCTATAGAATTAATTTTCTGTCATTAACTTCTGCTGACTAGCCTTTATTAGCTCACCGCAGGTGGCATACGTTAAAGCATTCTGTTTGGTAAGGCCTACCTAATCAGAAAAATTTGCCTTTTTTATGTTGATTCAATGTCTGGTAACACTAAATCAACCTAAAAATGACGGATTTGGGGAAATTTTGTTTGCTAGGTAACTAAAAAGTTAGCATTGATAGCACCCTCTGATGCCGTTGAATATAACAATACAAATTTTTTGACTGGTTAGCATATGGCGGTATGTCGATAAGGCAAATCGCAAATCAGAGGAGACAATCTTTCAGAACAGACTACTAGGGAATGTGGAACAGAAAGTTGTATTTAGGAAAGCACAGGAAGTGTGGTATTGGTAGGCAGAGAGAAGAAGAGTAGATTCAAAACACTGCTTTTTTCTTGTGCTCAGACTTTGCATTATTGTTCAAAGCAAAATTTTTCTTTTCTTGTGATAATATTTATTGTGTACTTTCGAGACCAAATGGCTGCTAGAGAAAAAATACAGCATATGTTCAATTCTTCAAAGTGAGCTTAACTCAAATAATAACGATGATTATGACGAAAGTGTAGCATCTTCTGACAACAAGTAGGTACCTTCTGATGAGTCAGATTCGGAAGAGGAATATATTCTGGAGGACCTTCATTATAGAGAAGAATTTAAACCAGAAGATGAAGAACTGCTGAATAAAGAAGAATGCCTACATGCTATTCATGAGGATAAATATACTGCCAGAGATGGAACAATATGGGAGACAGCTGTTCTACAAAGACATAGGACACGGCAACATAACACCGTGTGCTGTCGAGCCGGACCAAAAAATCTACCCGGCGTTCTAACAGAAGTTCTACAAGCTTTTCGTTTGTATTTGCGTGACCACATTTTGGAAAATATTGTGCTACGTACCAATGTCGAAGTCACAAAGATATACCGAAAAAAACGGTCACAAACAATCTGGAAACTCACAGACAAAGCAAAAATACTGGCTTATGCTTTCAAGCATGCATTATGATCTAAAAGTTACCGATGGTGATATCAGGAAACCCAAAATCAATTTCTTATAATCAAACTAAAGGTAAAGTCGATTTTCTGGATCAACTTGCTCACTCGTACATGTCAAAAAGGAAAAGCAGGCGTTGGCCACTCTGCATTTTTCATAATGTTGCTGGTGTAGCAGCTTTTGTTTGGTGGACTTTCAAGCACCCAAATTGGAAAGCGGGCAAGTCACAGACGCCCAGACTCTTCCTTCAAATGCTTACAGGTAAGCTTGTTCAGGATGAAATAGAAAGGTGAGTTACAAGAGGAAGACTTTATCAAGTAGCAAAACGTGCTACTTGATAAAGTCTTCCTATAGTAATTCGCCTTTCTATCCAGCTGATTAGTTATTCCTCAATACAGGAAGTAGGCAGACAAACCACAACTCTTTGTGCTCCTAAAAGACAAAAATGTCACATTTACTCAAGAAATATCGACCGGATGACCCCGAATGTATGCAGCCAGTGCAATCAAAACGTCTTATTCTGACAGTATCAAAACTACAGTATGCAAGAATGGTTAGTGACTTGATCTTCAATAAGATTTTTTGATTGTCACTTTTTGTGTTGTTAAACGCAACACAGAAATAAAAACATTAACCCTCTTTACCAGGTGCCAAATTGTTATACCATAGGCTGCATTTTGTTCACAATAAAGATATGTTGTGATTTCCCTAATTTTGTGGAATAGATTTCTTTTACTTTTCTGATGCCGGTGAAAAGTATTCTTCCTTAAGGAAGCGTTTACATTACATAAGCAAAATTTTCAGCATTTTGAACATCCTCTCCCCCATCCCTACATTTTTTCACTGTATGGTTTCTTTTGAGCATAAATAATTTTTTCAGTTTTTGTGCCCCCCCCCCCTTTCCGCTCTTATGCTGACGTAGTATGTGGATGCGCCCAAAATTCTTGCTTCTCGCATTTTTGCAATTTTACATTAATAATATCGACACTACTGATATTACTGATGAATAAATCATAAAATTCCTCTATGCCTTATCATTAAAATGCAAAATAGAGTGGGGTCAAATTTGACCCCAATTAGGTTTTATGTTATAAAAGGTTATTAGTGTTTGAGAGTTAAATGATTTTTTACCAAGCTACCCTTTGATAACGTAATGCGGAAGTAAACTGTGCTGTGGGAGGAAGACGTTTTGGAATTAAGATGGCTGCGAATCACTCATGTTTCTCTACAAAGAAATAAAATGAAGGTTACCTGAATGGTAATGATAGTGGGTATGGAACTCCAATTGCCGTTGATCAATGATAGAAGGACCTAAACACAGTAATAAAATTAGTTTCTGTTAAGTCACGGATTCTCTTGCCATTGCATTACTCATTTTTGATTCTCTATTTCTTGGAATTTTTGTGACAAGAAAGTTGTAAGTCTTGATGTTTTCAACGTCAATTTTTGCATCAAATTAAAAATTTCTCAAATTGCACACACTTTAGTGTGCAAATTGAGAAATTTTTGTGACACTCTGGCTAAAGCCTATCCGCTAAAACGACGCGTATGTTGACCTTGTATAGAGAAATGGTAAAAAATAAATTAAACAGTTTTTAGAAAATAAAACAAAAGCAAAATGTAGCCTTCGGATGAATCACAGCATATCAACAATTGGAAACCTATTTAGAAATAAGGACAAACAGGCTCTACTACATCTCGCTGGGACGGTGTATAGACTTCAACGCTTGTGTGGAAAAATCTATGTTGGCCTAACTATACGAAATTTGAAAACAAGATTGGAAGAACATGACCCTCTTATATTTGGTAAGAGCAATGTTACAAATCACTAAAGAGAAAATCCAGACCACGCAATTGACTTTTACAATCCACTAATTCTGGCTAAAAAAATAATTGGCGAAAACTACAGGTTAAGGAAACGTTATACATTCAAAAGCTGCAGCCACAATCAAGCACAGACCAAGCTTCACATCCACTTTACCTTTTTAATCTATAAATTTTGTTCTATATTTGTTCTTTGTTATTGCCTTGCTAATTTAACACTAACTAACATTGACCTCAAAGTATGTAATAATTATTTTTTTCTTATTTAATAATTGAATTGTCACGTCATAAATAATATACTTGACCTTGGTTTACTACATTTAAAAAAATATGGAAGTTGCTAATCTAGCAACTTCCATATTTTGTAGAATGATTAGTCTTAACAATGATCCTACACCCCTATTGGGGCAAACCGATGTGATTTGTTGTCCATGTCATGTGTGTGTGTGTCCTTAAATGAGACCCCATGATATTGGTATTGCTGTATCATATTGTTTTGTATCAAATTTTTTTTGCAGCCAATGGCAAATTATTTTTTCAGCATTTTTATTATTGAGTGATTTTACACTCGCCTGATGAGACCCAATAAGATTGATACTGGTCGCGGGTTATTGACATGATGTAATAGATTGCTGTGTAGTACCGTATGATGTTGGTGATCATTTTTGAGCAAATTTTTTTATTTTACCTAAATTTTAAAGTAATTAGTTGCACTATTTTGGTTGACAATGCTAGCAGCGTTTAGCGAAACGTCCTAATTAAAACATGTCAGTATACTGGCTTCATTTTTCTTTATGTTACACCAATTTTACGTTTTATTTGTTTTGCTCACTGAAGTGAAGTGTGTAAACAGCAGCCTATGAGTTAAAATTGCGGATCTTTCGGAAGGAGGTGACCTAAGTCGTCCTCACCCACAAAATGGCCACAAACATTCAAAAGTGTTATTCAATTTAAAATTTTTTCTTTTACGTTAATTTTTGAAAAAATTTAGGTCATGGAAAGGATCTCCTCCTGGCCCACACAATCATTTGGTAGTGCGAAATTGGCTGGCCTACAAAAAAATTTAGACACTCCTAATACAAACTAAATATTAGTAGCTTCATGGCTTAAACCTTTTAGACATTTTGTCCTATATATTGGACATTTTAAAATAAAACAAATACTCCTTCGTATCTGAAGGGGTTTAATTTTAAAGATAATTTCAAGATAAGGAAATTGCATGAAACACGAGCTAAATTAAAGCTTTTTATAGTTGCGAGAAAGATTTAAACCTGCGCTCTGCTTCAGCAGTGACGGGACAAGCAAACTTTTGTAATAAAATTCACCTTCCAGGGACAAATGCCTTAGGTTTCAGACCACTAAAACCTAGGCAGACGAATCAAAATGAGCAATATGCGCATATTGTGTACTCAATCTCACACTGAAAGCCAATCGCTTGGACAATTCCTTGCACGTATCGGTATCAATTGTAATCACTCAAAATCAATGCTAGTTACGCTGAGCATCAAATCGGTCAAGGTCCATCAAATAGGTCAAGCGTGATGTCTAAACAGATTAGCCCAGAATGCTATTTAACCCTATTAAGGCCGGGCTTTTTTTGCTTTCTAAGTCCGGGGGGGGGGGGGGTCGATTCGACCCGAGCACTTTGGCAGCTAATAACTTTTAAACTGCTCACACTAGAGATTCTGTGTTTGCTCAGATAGATGAAGAATTTATTTTTTAATCTAATTATACACTTTCCGTTATGATCAGATTAATAGCATTCAAGTTATTGCAAATTAAATGCACAGCATTAGATTTTATATTTTTGACTATAATTTAAAATAAAGAAACGGCCGGCGAATTTTCTTTTTTCGTCGTGTTTACTCTTCGACGTTGTGGTTTTGCGATCGGCTAAGCGCAGTTTATTATTGTCAGCTACCAGGTAAAAAGTTCAACACTTCATCATCAATTTGCCATTTTGCCTTTTATGAGAAATTTACCAGCCGTGATGTTTGTATAACATTGCTTGTGTTGGACTAGACCAGAGGTGCCCATTGCGTCGATCGCGAAGGCATTGTGGGTAGATCGCAAGGCATTTAAAAAAATTAAATTTGAAAGAATATTTAAAAAAGTATCCGGACTATGCGTCACTGGCTGATTCCATAAAGTGCAAAGCATGAGAGTAAGGCAGCAGTTCTCAAACTTTATACAGTCTGGGCGCACTTTCAATACTACAAATAACAGCAGGCTCACCATATAGCCCAGCGCCTCTGAAATGATGCACATTACAAAATTTCGTCACAACTGTTAGACATCACAACGCGGCTTCACTTGGCAAATACCAATCAAATTGGTGGCGTTCTCCAAAAAAAAAAGATCATCACGTACTGAACAATTACCATTTATTAATAATATGTTTTGAATTTTTAGTAGGTGGTAGATCTCTTTGACTTGGTCATGTCATCAGTAGTTCTCAGGCTGGAAAAGTGTGGGCACCCCTGGACTAAACCAAGTGTCTACTCTTTAGATAGATTTTTGTAATTTGAATTGATTGTTAGTAAATGTGAAACAGGCTGTAAAATTGCATTTCAACGACAAAAATTACTTAACTTTATGAAATTATTACTCTTTTCATTATGCAAGCTATGCTTGTTCATCACGGATAAATATTTTTATTGATCAAAACATAAATCTCATTCAAATTAAGGAATACTCACGAATCATATGACTCGTTTATTCTTTTTTCTACCTTATGCGACGCAATACGACGTTTTTGTAAGCCTCTCCCATCCTTGTTTGCAGACTTGGACGATTAGAATTTTTTTAGCATTTTTAAATTAGATAACACTTAGAATTAGAGCATTAATGCTTTTCTCAAATTAAAGTAAATTAAAGCATTTCTGATTACCACAAATTAAAGTAGAATTGGAATTAGAGCTTTCCAGTTTTTCTAAATTAGTTTGAAATTTTCACTACCCAGCAAATTTTGATGCCATTTGAACATTTTCGCAAAACCACTTTGTATTTGCGACAATTCTACGACTCTTTCATTTTTGCCACCAAATTATTGTGAAGACCTTTTTTCTTTTTAGAGATTACCTAATTTTTATCTTGATTTTCGGCCTAACTTTTCGAAAATCCAGGTGATCCCTAATAAAAAAAGGTCTTGGTCATTTTTCAGATTCGACTCTTCGGTCAGGAACTTTTCCGAAATTAGATTATAATTGGAATTAGGGATTTTTCAAATTACACTAGAATAAGAGACTTTTAGTTTTTTCAAATTCGATTACAATTAGCGTCTTTTTGCTGTAATTCACCGAATTAGCCAGCTAGAATTAATCAGTTGTCCAAATCTGCGTATGTGACAAATTGAATGAAAAAAGTACTCAAGCAAGCTTGAGTTCAAAGTTTTGAATTTGCTACAAAAACCTGTGTCAAACGATTGTCAACTTTGATTCTTTTTAATTGCAAGTTTGTCCTACAACGATAGGTCTGTGAAGCCTATCTTTTTTCCCTCCCACCATAACACCAATACGGCAGTTTTGTTTCCTTCTGGAGGTGTCATATGATATTTAAACGGTCCTTACAGTTTTTTTTTTCAATCAGGATTAATTATGATGTCATCAATTTGAGCTTTATCTTCGTTACTAGTGCTTTGAGGCGTCAGTGAATTTAGAGCTATTATTTAAAAAATCACTTGCAATTAACAGAATATATTGCAAATGTGAAACAAAATAGGCTATTTCTGGACTAGCTGTTGTATTGCAGTCATACGCCATGCTGTTTCTGCTTATGATTTATCGTCTAATATGAAAATACGGGAACACTACATTAAATTTACGGGTAATATCAACAATGCATATATCATCGACAAAGCAGCAATACGCTTGTATGTTTCAAAAACAACTAAGGCAATGCAATTTTATCCTTAAGTGTAAGTCTTACAACAGTTTAGTCTTGCAAGCAAGAACCACAAATGCGAATAAGATGCTTATTACACAAAGGCTTTGCGCATTTTTGGCACTGGCTCAATTGCTTAGAAATTTTGTTTTTCTTTTCGTTTGCTCCTTCTCCTTTAATTTTACTGATACATGCATCGCATCGCCTTCGTTTTTCACTTTGATGAGGAAAATAGCCACTTGATGTTTTTACATGTTTGGAGGATATTTTTTCCCCAGTACTATCTCAATTTTGCGAACTACAGAAGAATTTATGCCAATTAAACTTGGTTGTGCTATATGTGGGCGAATCAAAGACATAGCTAGTTTAAGTCCAAAATCTACAGATTTTATGTTTTGAGGCTGCAGATCATTGTTCATTGCATATATCGTGCTAGCGTTCACTCGACATGTGTTCAAAACGTATTGAAATGCATTCATAGTCCAGTGCTTTGATTTTGATGTACAACTGTAGAACTCCATTTTTTGGTCAATGATGTCTGTTTCGCCTTTTGAAAAGTCGTATAGTTTGTAAATAGCGAGCTTACTTTTGTTGCCATCTTTTGTAGTTGCAAGAAGCGGTGGTACTGTTCACAATAATAAAGCATTTCGCTTTCCTAAACTTTTTGTTTTTACTACATACGAGTGCAGATTTAATATGCCGTTATTCTTTTCCCAATAAATCTCGGTCTTTGATTTCTCTAATTTCGGCTGGAATTGCTTTTCTATTTGATTGTAAAGTTCCTACTGAAGTTTTTCCGCTGTCAAGCAGCCACTGCGCCGTTGGTATTGAAGTATACAATCTGTCATATAATATGTTTCTTACCACTAAATTTGTGTGGCATTCCAAACTTTGAATTAGGTATTTTACTGTTTGTGACGTCCCAGGAGTGTAGTAAGATCCCGGCTCTGCTTTTGGCTTAGCAGAATACACAGCAGTTGAAAAGGTAAATGGATAGCGAAAAGCATTGATTGATTTTTGTAGGCGAAGATATGAAAATTGCACCTAATGCTGCACCTAGTACGCTGCTTTGCCAATTAGGTGCAAGGTTTACAGTTGATTGATTTATACAGCATTCTATACTTGGCTGGTTTGCTCGGATTAAATTGTTTGAAACTGATTTGCGTTCTCGTAGGATAAAGAGTATCATCCAGCGACAAATAATCATTAGGAACTAGAAATTTCCCACAGTTTTTGTTAAATTCTTCAAAAATTTTACGAAAAGCTGCAAGTCTATCGTATTGCTAAGGAGTAGGACGCGTTGTATGATCTTCAAGTGATATGTGAGCAATCAAAAAATTTAAATCTATTCCTTGACTTAGCTGCACTAAAAACTGGATTGCCAAATATTTCATGGAACATCGCATTAGTGCTTTGATGTGCTTGTCCTAGTAAGCCTCGCATGTAAATCATTCCAATCAGTGCTAATACTTCCGAAGGTGGTTCTGATCCCTAACATAAAAGATGTTTTTATTTTTCACACCCGACTCTTCGGTCAGGAACTTTTTTGAAATGAGATTAGAATTGGAATTAAGAATTTTTCAAATTAGATTAGAATTAGAGACTTAGTTTTTCAAATTAGATTAGAATTAGCGACGTTTGGCTGCAATTCACCGAATCAGCCAACTAGAATTATGCATCTTTTGTTGTCCAAGTCTGCGTGTGTATATGACGAGTCATATGAAAAAAGTCCTCAAGCAAACTTAAGTTTTGTATTTGCTACAAAAAGCCTGTTATATCAAACGATTGTAAACTTTAAGTTGTTTTATTATCAAGTTTGTGCTACAACAATACGCCTACGTAGCCTATTTTTTATCCTTTCCCTCATAATAACACCAATGCGGCAGTTTTGTTTCCCTCTGGAGGCGTCATGTGATATTTATAGGGTTCTTACAATTTTATAGTCACTGGAAGCTAAAGAGGCTGTGTTTTTAATGTCGTCGTTTTTTTCGTCAGATACTCCATTCAAAATTTTACTTAACGCTTCTTCAGGTCATGCATTGACATGGGCTATTTTTATTACTTTTGTTTGCGAAATTTATATGCCTGAAAGAAGAAAATTATTCGTTAAATATCATATAATCATCACCATCTTATACACCGGCAGCATATTTAAATTTTAGTGGAAACGAGCAATTTGAACATTTCAAACATAGAACTAAAATGTAGTGGCTGCATTCCCAATGTCATAAGAAACTTTTGATTTCTTAACTATTCCTGCATTGAAGTAAAACAATTGGAAATTTGACTTATCGAACGCAGCATAAACATAGTTTGGAGTAGGGGTGGGCAAACTACGAACCGAGGGCCGCATGCGGCCCGCGAGAGCATTTTGTGCGGTCCTCGAAACTTATACAAACTTCCATGAATTTAATTCAATAAGAAAGGGTTGGCCGCACTTGCTGTACTGAAGAGCCAAAAACAATAGAAGCCATTATTGAAAGAGCCGCTACGCAATTTTTAGTTTGAACTGACGCATTTTGCGTCCAAATAAAGAGTGATGATCTTTGCTTTTGGACGCCATCATTATCAAAGCCCTGTAATACGTCTTTACAAGAAGTTATTGCAAGATTTTAAGCTATTGCAAGCTCTTGCATTGCATACAGCTATTACAAGACTTTACGCATTGGCCCTCGGCTAACTCTTGAATGGTCAATGCTACCCTCCAACTAAAAAGTTTGCCCATCTCTGGTTTAGAAGAATGAAAATGACAAGACGATATTTGAGTCAGCATTCAATCTTATAATGTTGTGATAGTTGACGCAAGCTGTAGTTTGAACTTGAAATGTCAACTTCAATGCAAATGCCTTTCTGCTCGGCCATGCAGCAGGAAACGTACCGGTAATGCTTTTACCAGAGGCATCTTTATAAAAGTGGACAAAAGGACACGGAAAAAAATCTTCATTTGCTTTTGAAAGTGTGTAGAGATGTAGAATACAAACACATTGCTTTTGTCACGCGGTCAACAGAAAAAAATTTTGGTGTTGATCACAAACTGAGGAGATGTTCCACAGCTCCTTCTCCCCTTAAAAAAAGTTTAATTTTGTGATTCACGATTGGCTTCTTGCGTTTTGGATTTGTATTTGCTGATAACAATTCGGTATTTGATTAAGTACTAACAGCTTACTCGTAAAGAAACGGAAATCAAGTTTTATAAAACTTCTAAATTAAATTTTGCTGTCCGTCGCCCCTGCGTCCTTAGTCTACCACTGCATATTTTCCATCTAATAAAAATTGCAAGTGCGCTCGTTGCTCTCCCGCCAACAAATCCCCAATTTCAATTGGTAATAACATTACAAATTATTATGAAAAGCGCAAACTATATTATCACGCCGCCAAATTTATTTTCTGGCTTTTACGCTTGAAAACAATTCTTTTTGCATTGTTGCATTTGTCAAGTATCAAAATTACGAAATATTTTCTAGCATTACTTTATCGATAGGTTAAAGCCTAGCGTCAAAAAGGTATTATTTATTTAACTAAAAGTTACAAAATAGCCGTGTATCTGAAAACACTTTGATGTTTTTGGCTTGTCAAATTAAGAGTTGCTATTCACACCGAAAAGGTTTTTAGAAGAAAGATTTCTGAGAAACCGTACAGCTTTACAGTCAATGCGTCACTTCAAACAAGTTCTTCGGTTTACGTAGCTCGTTACGGTTTTGCGCGTGCGCTCTTTCTCCTTTTTTTCTTTATTATACAAAAGCAATCGATAAAGAAATTTGCCCAAGTGGGTTTTGAAATTGCTATGTTTAAGCCAAAACTACAAAGAATATCTCGGTCAATTTATAAGCAACCAAAAGCCAGATAAATTTTAGGAAAAGTCAAAAAATTTCAAACATTTATCTCAAGCGGTCGGTAAGTTACAACAGTTTTAATTTGCTGTGGGTCGAATCGACCCCCCCCCCCTCGAGCCAAATAGGGTTAAACTCTTGATCCAATTTTTAATAAATACTACTGCTGCAAATCATTACCTTAGCCAGGAGCAGATTTCGGAAGCCAAAAATATATTTTTCAATTTATTAATTTTTTGGATAACCTTTATTAAATATCAATTTTGCTGTTTAATTTAGAGATCAATTTTTTTACTTCTGCTTTTGTCCATCTGTACCCCAAAATTTTTGATACCTTTTTCTAGAGATCAATAATTTGTGGTCCTAAAACCTGAAGAACATTTATTTCTTAATCAGTTTCAAGAAAATTGGAAAAGACTAAGGCTTCTTTGTACTTCCATGATATCAATGCTGTAAGCTATTGTATCCCAATTGACTGATTTACTTCTAAACCACAAAATTTTTGTTTCCAACAATATCAGACTCAAGTAATTAAAAATTTTTTCCACAGTCATCAATATTTCTATGAATTAAAAACAGGCTAATCAGCACATAAACTAGCATAAAAATAAGTATAATGATACGATATTTTACAAGGTAAGTACATCAAACAATTAACTGTGTGTGGTATCAGACAAGCTAATTCAGCCCTGTTCTATGACTCAATTTTAAATGCTTCCCTTCTTGCATTTGCTGAAAAAATTCGGTATAGAATTAATTTTTGTGAGCCTTCTCTTAACTTTAAATAAATGCAAAACACCTATATTTTGTTCGGACTTAGGCTTCAGCTCTGTTCTCTACTCCTTAATTGCTACTTCTGCTATCTCCCCCACTCATGGGCGTAGCTAAAACAACTAGAATTATCATCGCTCTCCAACTCCAATTTTAAATCTTTCACAGCACTAAAGCGTATATTTTGTTGTTTTATTTCCGTACAAATGCAACCATAATTATGTAACTGAAATTAGCCCCCCTTCCCCTTTCCCTTCTTCGGTCCCTTTTCCCTTCTTGAATTTGATGTCGGAAAACTTACATGTCAAAAAAGTCATTTAGACCTTTTCTGACAAACTGATATTTAATTGGAGGAGCAAAATTTTACCACTAAGCTAAATGTAGAATTGCTACATGTATAGTTTGCTAAAATACTGTAGCTTTATATAAAGTAAATAATTAATTTTTTTTGTATTCAGTTGTAATTAATGAAATTCAAACTTTAGGGAAAATTGTCAGAAAAGAATATCCCCATCCTTCATTGCACCGAAGTAACAACAATTTTGCTACCTTACTAAAAAAACCTGGAAGAAGGGCATGCCTTTATGGTATCATGCTATCATGACTATGCTACATTTTATCAAGGATCTTAAGTTAACACGAGAAAATTTGACTTGTCAATACCAATTTTGCTCTGCTACTCTGCTACAGAATAGATAAAATTGTAAAAGGCAAGATCACCAGAACTTAGTTATTTCATTAAAAATTAATTTCGCCTTTAAAACAGACAATTTCAATTTTCATAGAAAAACAAAAAAAATGCAAAAATTGACTTACCGCAGCTATAATGAACGAAAAGGAAAAATCACTATCTTTAAGATGATATGGCTAAAATTAATTACAGATAACTGAAAACCGATTAAAATCTTTATGAGAAATTGATATGAGAAAAGACTTTACGGGGCTAATTAACAACATCATGGCCAATAATAATGCATTACACTGGTATTCAACCATAGCTATACAGGTAGTAAAGTATTGTACTAAACTACATATCTACGACAAAAGCATAAAAAAACTATGACTTGTTACTCACTTGTAACTACTTACCAAGTAATAACATAGAGCGAACAGAAAAATTATTAATCAAGGGTTATATCATGAGCAAGCAAAAATGACAGAAAACATGCCTCATAACTAATGTAACAGCCTGCAAAAACTTTTTCTGTCAAAAACATTTCTTTATTAGAAATGAAAAGTACTTGTTTGAGGGCGAAATCCATTTTTCATGTTATAAATAAGCTTAGTTGATTTTGCGTTTCACAATTTTATCTAATGCTTGCCGGCGTCATCCGACAGAGCTACTAGTTAGTAATGTCGTGTTACAAATATTGGTTTATCCGGCTGCCCAGGCTTCACTCAACTTGTATTTCTTAGAGCAGAAACGATAAGTTGATACCAAGGAGGGTATCGTTCTTATGCCTCTAATCCCGATTGCCGTACAAATTCTATCCGTTTCTTCCAATACGTAGAGGACACAAAAGTCAAAGCCGGGGGCGGGCAAACCATTTTTGCGAGTTTTAAAATTACAGAAAGTAAGTGATTAGGTAATAGGTTTTTTCACGACCTGATACAAACTCCCGTGCAATGATATTTGGACACCAAGTCCTTGGCTTTATCTATGTGCCTCGGTACTGGAATGGAACAAAAGGGAATTCATCTTTGTCGCGTATTCAAGTGATCATCTCACTCCATCAGTTAAGATTGTCAACACTCACAAACGAAATATGATTGTACAAACTATCATTCTTTCTCTTAAAAAAAGTGAGGAGGGGAAAGCAAAGCCAACAATGATAGTGGCGCTAAAAGAATGATCATTTTCACAGTCAAAGAAATGAGCTAATGAGTGGTAGGTCTGTTTCACAATTTGGTGCGCCCTTTTCTTATTTGTATTCGTGGTGTTAAGTTCTTCGGCTGGGCTATTTGCTTGATTGCAGTACAAAGAGAAAAGGAATCAAGCCTTCTATCAGAGCCACACACTGTTTCTTAGTACGCTTACTAAGCTATTTTTGAGCAAAAATGTTCCTGATCTCTCTGCTTTTAAATCAAGATTAGCCTCAAGTACAAACAGCCCATCAATTACAAAATTCATTTTTTAGGAAGATCAAGAAAAGGAAAATATGCAATCAATGACCTCTAAATAAGAAGGGTTGGCTTTCGTTTGAGCATGAAACCGTTTTTCTTTGTCGAGAAACGCAAGCAAAAACATATCTCTACTGGCAGTGAGAATTTACCCGGTAAAGTTGCTAAAATCCTTGGCCAAGCTTTTGTTACTCAAAATAACTTTTTGTTGTTGAGCGCTAAAAAGACGCACAGAATCTGTTGTTCACGTAATTAATGCACTGGTTGCTGGCGGATAGCTTTTTCGTGAACAACGGAAAAAAGCGTGCTTAGTGCTGCAAAGCGCGATCAAGAAATGACGCAAAAAAATCTGCTTCATGCAGAATGCTTCAAAAAATCGCTTATTGCTTTTCAAATAAACTTTACATTGTAGTCAAATTTTTCTCATCAAAATACTTTGTTTATATTTTCCGAAAAACTTTTAACCGCGTTTCTTCGATTTGTGAAGCTTGAGAAAAGAAAGAAAACTAATTCTGCAATCAGGTGCTAATTGTGACGTCATCTTCACCTCTAAATGGGTAAAATTTTAGCCAGTTGGTGAGATGGGGGCTGGGTTTTGTTTGAGGAAAAACCGTTTCTTTTTGTCAAGAAATGCAAATTTAAAAATATTTTAATTGTGACGTCATCAATCTTCTTATGACACTCATCCCGGGATCTATCAAACCACGTTAGCAACATCGTTTTGCCGTGACATGCATTTTCGGTCCACCCCGAAAATATTTGATAGCGATGTTAGTGGATAACAAAGAACATGTGCGTGAGTTGAAATGGAGACGAATCCTGAAGTCTTGTATATCATCTCCTGAGATAACCTTTTATTGTGCCGAATTTGCTGTCTGACTTCCAAAAGTACGGTCAAATGATCGGCTGGCGGTGAATTGCTATTAGCGAACCTCCTGTATTACTGTACAATGCATTTTAAACGCTTTGATAGAAAATCACATTAAATCAAAGATGCTGCCAGAGGAACTTTTCCTGAGTTGCCTTGCCTACACAAGCTGCGAAAAGAGCCAAAAAGCTTGCGACCTTAGTCTCTGCTTACGTTAGAACTACTCGGAAAGAAATGGCCACATTATGGCAAATGTTTGATCAAGAAAAAAATACTACCCGTTTTGAATTAAAAATGACCCTTTATTTTAAGCAAATAACTGCATTGACTTTATAAACTAATCATTTGTTGTGTAGGCTATTTAGACAAGCCTAACTTGTACCCATAAAATGTGAAATAAATGTTACTTTTTAACATGTTTTTCTGATATGTGTGTATTACAATGTTCACAATCAGGAGTCATACTACCTAGTGTAAGCCATCCATCCAACGAGTAGTAAAAAGTAACTAATAGTACCCTTCTAACCGGCAATAGTGGTCACGTTTCGGGGCTATGGCTCCAATTTCGGGCGGATCGAAATGACCATTACTTTTACGGGATTCCCCAGAATTAAATTTACCTTGCGATTGTGCATCGTAGGCTGTTATACAGATGCATCAGCATCTCTTGACAAAAATCTTAAGTTTTTATTGGTACATAAAACCCACTGATCGAGGAAACTCATCTCCTGTAATACATTAACCCCACTAAGCCCTTGTTGGGGTGACTTGTTGTCAGCTAAAACCTTATCGGCCCAAATCTATGAAACGCGGGTTGACAAGACATATAAAAACAACAAAATGTTTTAACTAAATACTTTTACTGCTCTAAATTGAAAAGTTTAATCTAAATCTAGCAAAATTTGCGATAATATTAATCGCAAAGCGGGAGCTGAAAATTTTCGACCAAAACAAAAATAACTACATCAACAAGTCCTAGAAACCTACCACTCCAATATTATTACTAGCCACAATGAAAATTTTGAGTTTCGTCAACTTTCAGATATTTACAAGATTATGTACTTTTTTCAAAAATTTCAATTTACACATGGTGGCAGCAAAAACACACACCCAACTTTGCTTAAATTTTGCACATATCATTTTCTAAGGCATGTGCCACTTTTTATCGCTAGCCATGTGGACTTCGAAACGAAAATGAAAAACGGTTCACCGTTAATCTATATCCTGTAAGTAGTTGCTGCAATATAGTATAGAAAAGTTTGAAAAAATGAGATGCTAAATGTCTTTAACAGTACATTTTTATCTGGATTTTTCTACAATAACTTAATAGTGTTTCTAGTGATCCAATGGCAAACGCGTATCCCAGGCAGGGACAAGGTGCCAGAGTAATTTGAATCATACGTGCTAGGCAAATATTGCTTGCTTGGCACAAATTTGTGTCGATATGTGAGCGACAAAGCAAATTAGCAAAATAGTTTTAAACAAATAATGTTTTTGAGTAGTTGATAATCGATCATGGCAACACTCGCGCTACCATCGCAGTTTTGCTACTAGCCTGAGTTTTGCGGACTTTTTAGTTTTCTCGCTTCAATTCTTTTTTTTGCTAGTTCACATATTAGTGTGTTGCGTACGCAATGACATCCAAATTTTTTCTAAAAAATAACAGCATATTTGGAATCAGCAACTTTTGATCCACAAAGATCATCTATTTTGATGTCAGCAACTCTTGAAAACTTTTTATTTACTAAGTAGCGTTTGCAAAATCAAAAAATGTCTTACATAAAGTTTTTTGACTACAAGCGCAAAAATTAATGAATATCTGATTATTTTTATAAGAAAGGAGCAATCAATGAAGATTTTCTGTTAAAAACACTGCGTTTTCTTTGATAAAGTTAGCTTAAGAAAAATCAATGACGTTTAACAAGAGTTTTTCTTAACAAAATAACTACAAGATAAGTGGTAAATCGCTGTAACTAACTAACTAACAGCTATGACAATCTTTATTATAACACTGAATTTGACGTTGATCACTTATTGAAATGGCCAGGGCCCAGTGTCGGTGCTAGGCTATAGTGAATGTGGGATGGCAGCACATTTTCTTCCTCCATGTTTGTTAAGACCGATATTGCTAATTCTGGCCATTGTCACTTGCAGAATACTAACTTACGTATACCAGAGAAAACTTTTTAACAAAAGCAATGAATTACTGGTTGCTAATTTTAAAATTTGACTTGTGGTAAGAACGCTCTAGCCTTGTGTATCTCAGAAATATTTATAAAGTAGCCCAACATTAACCTTATTACTGTATATTTATTATTATGTTGATATTGTTTGCTTATTGTCAGCAGGACATAAATAGAGCCAACTTAGTAATGCAAGAGGCTAGCGATGCACTTAGCAAAACTGCAGACAGTGACACTGTTTCGACCTATCAGGTCTCTTCAGTGCAGTTGGTGACCGACAAGTGTGGCGGTCTAAGCTATGCTTTATTAAAAGCCTCTAGCTTCTTGTCGGTCACCAACTGCACTGAAGAGACCTGATAGGTCGAAACAGTGTCACTGTCTGCAGTTTTGCTAAGAGCCAACTTAGTTTCTGAGTTTGCATATGCCTACAAATGGAGGCGTTGTGTTTTTTAAATATTTTCGAAAATGAAAATCAATGAGTTTACAGTATATGTCATTCACAATATAATTTATAAAACACCTCTCTGTTTTTGTACCTGTTATGAGATTGAACTCCTCTAACACTGCTGAACGCAAAAACGTGAAACTTGTCATGATTGATCATTATTCTGAGATGAGTGTCACAAAGTGTTTGCAATGGTGACATAATCAAAAAAATTTTTTAAAAGCCACATCTATGGAGGACGAAAAATGTTGCGCTTGGAAAAAAACCAGCACCCAACTCACCGATTTGGAAAAAATGCTCAGTTAACTTTCTATATTTCATCCCCTTCCCCAAGACCGGGTTAAATTAAATTGGTGCAAACCGTGGTTAAAATATTCTTTTTTCAACCTTGGTTCCTGGTGCACCTGCCTTCTGTACTTCCTTTAACTCAGCACCCCTCGATTCCCACTAGATTTAATTTCGCATTAATAGATCAAAATCAGTTAGCGTTAAATTTACCTTTTGTTTTGAAAGGCTCAAAGAACTGCTTTAGAAAAAGCTCACGTTTACTCATATAATTTATTGTTTTCTTTTGCTGTTTGATATATTATTGCTAAATTGAAATTGTTGTGATCATCTAAAGCTCTTGTTAAAGCACCATGTATAACAGCAACAGTTTGAGCGCAAAAGGTAGTAGATAGGTGGTCATAACTGTACGACCTTCGGCGTAAAAAATAAAAGCTGAGGGTCTGCTTCCCCCAGCTATTCTGAGCTTTTTTCCAACATTATTGTCAAGCCCACCAAAAATATGAAAAATGGCAAACATATGGCAGAAAAATAGCAAAAAAATAGAAAAACACTCTGTAAAAGTTGATTTTGAAAATAAAGATCTTTGTCTTATTTTGGAGCTGAAAATATCAAAAAAAAAGTCACTCTGAAAAACTTGATCTCCAAAAGAAAAAGTTCTCACCTTTTCTCTGAGACAAAAATACCTTCAACACTCTCTTCCTTAAACCCAATACAAAAAAGTGTAGTGCATATGAATACAACTGCAATTGAATTTTACCCTTGTGGTGTCACATGCTTAACAAGATTAATCAGTCTAATTATTTAATAGTTGTTAAACTGTTACTTCCTTTTAAAAACTTGACTTAGAAAATCCTTTCTTAAATTTGCTCCAAGTGCAATGGCCTAAACAAATGTTAACACTTGACTTTAGTTGTTTCAACGTTTTAGCATGCTTTTTTAGACATGAATATCAACATATTCTTAAATATGAATAGGGAGAGGATAAAATTTTATGCATTTCTAAAAGCATTTAAAGTCAGATATACTCAAGGGTATTTCTAATGGCAGAAGCATATCTCGGTGCTCTTACTACAACGATCCAGTACAATGACCAGTTAACCACATAACAGCATCTTTTTGCAGAAAACGTTATATGACCTAAAAATGTTTGAAAACATGCAACGTGCAAAAAACCTAATATACTACTTAAAGATAATCTAAAGCCTACTGAAACATGTGCGTCAGTTTTGAATGATCGGCCATTTACCTATTTAATATAACTGTATTCACCTGGTATATCTGTTGTCTCTGCACCACTGGATTGCGCTGAAGCTGGCGGTTGATTAGCGTTGTTGACATTGCTTTCAGCAGCATTGAACTGCGTTGAAGTTAACGCTTGATTGCCATTTTTGATACTGCTCTCTGCAGCATTGATTTGGGATGAGGTTGACGGTTGAGTAGAACTGTTCACATTGGTCTCTGCAGCATTGATTTGGGATGAGGTTGATGGTTGATTGACATTGTTGATGTTGCTTCCTGCAGCATTAAATAGTACCGACGTTGAATATTGATTGAGATTGTTAATAGTGCTATTAAATATTTCTGTTGTAAGCTTTCTGTTGTGTTTTGTGGGACTTTGCCAGGTTCAACAGTTTATTTTTGCTGAAGCGTAATCAACGCGTAATCACTCTAAAATCCTCGCTTTTTGGTTGTTCATGTCAAATGCAAACGCGCCTGCACGTAAAGTGGTAGTAAACCGCGCTAGAGTTTGTTCAGGTAAATTTAGAATTGTTATTATTGAGGTTTTATAAATGGAGAAGTTTATTGTTACTTAAGTAGTCAATGTATTAATCTCGTAATTGGCTTTGTAGAGTGAGACAACTGATAAGTAATCGTTTGATAAGTGTAAACAACTGTTAAGTGGTGTCTTACCCGGAAGTTCAATTAGTGACGTGTTTGATTCTTTGTCTGGAAAATAGTTCTGGAATGTAATAGTTGTTTATCATAATTGCTTGAGTTAAGTGATTGTGGTTTCTTTATTTTTAGATACGGGGGTTTATAGAAAAGCATTTTACAACGAATCCTAATTGTGTCAAATCAAGTTCATCACTCAATCATTTAGCTTGGTAATTTGAGGAATTAATCAGAATTTTAGTTTTCCGTTATTAAATTTATTTCTCTGTTGTTTGAAATTGATTTTTAACGCCCTCAAAGTGTATAAGTCGAACACAAGAAGTTTTCCATTGTTGATAGGAATAAAAGAGACAGAGAAATTCATGGACGCGAAAATGTGCGAGTTTGGTAAACGCAGTTATAATGTCAAGTAAAAAAATTAAAAAGCTGATATTTGTTACTACGCATAAAACTACATTTCACTTAGAGGCGCAAAAAAAGTAAAATTTATTCTTCATTTAAACCAACATAGTTTTACCGCATTTGCGAGGGGGCTGCTCACTTGGGAAACAATTTTTGGGGGATCTCGCGTACTATACTCGGCGTCACTGGGTAAAGGCAGATGTAAAAGATTGCAATAGCCGAGCGCGCATAACTACGCTTTAAAGAAAGAGGGTTGGAGACAGTGCACAGCTTTCTCTGAGTTTTGATTATTTAGTGATTTTTCTTTATACTGGTAAACGTGATTAGATAATAGACCTTAACATTGTATTAAAAAACTGTTTTGGAATGGTCAATCTTGAGCAGAAATTTTTTACAATCTCCTAAAGTTATTAAAAAATTTTACTGTATCACAAATTATCTTTCAAGTAATTAACGCATAAAAGCTACATTTTAATATAAACGCTTTCAAAGATATCGAAACTAGGAGCCTTATTTTTTTCTTCATTTTTCAGGGCTTATTTTAATCATGACTAGTAAGCTATCACAGAACATAGCTGTAGGCTACATTTTATTCAAAAAATATTTTGGGGGTTATTTAACCTTTAAACGCCTAAGTGGGTCGCTAGCGACCCGAGCCTTCTGTTTTTTCCTCATATCTCTTGAAATAGCCGGCTACCTTCTGCGAGACTTCAAGTATTCCCAAAGCATTTATTCTTCTTCTATTTCACATTTATAATTTCAAAAATATTACACTGATAAAATGGTTATTAAGGATTTAAAAGAAAAAACCTATAGGTTCTCTAGCGACCCATGTTGGGCAATAGTGTAAATTTTTTTTAAATTGCAACTTATGTAGTAAGTAGTTAATTATAAAGCCCCGCAAACATCAAATTAAATCGAACAATATAAGAAATAGTTAATCATCGCATTTTTCATACTGTGTAATGCAAAATCGAAACGTATATGACAAAAGATTAGAAGTTTTGCATGAAAGAAAGCGACGTCGAAGAGTTGATTGCAAATCGGTATAAGATCCCAAAAGAATCTAAACAACGATTGCAAGAAGGCTACTGGATGCTGCAACAGCCGCTGGGAAAGTGGTACGAGCTGGTCTGATTTAGAAGACAACTCTAACGATGAAGAAATCTTTGAGAGCGAAGATTCTGTGGATGGCCAATCATCACCTGAGAGATGTGATGACGCTTCTTCTATTGTCAGAAACCAGACCACAAGTGCAGACGATGAATTGACTGTCGGCAGTGGGGAAGAAAGTGATAGCGAAGACTTCTCTGAGCATGACAGTGATGATCTTACGGCCAGAAGCTTGTTTGCAGGAAAAAATCCATGTGTGGTTTGTCACTTGTCCCCCACTATCAAGAACACGTGCACGTAATCGTAGACACACCAACGAAGACCAATTGGTGCTGCAAAAACCATCCAACATAAACTTGATTCTTTTGCTTACTTTATTGATGAAAATATGCTGAAGCATGTTGTCAAGCACACTAACGATCGTGCAAGAAGGGACCTCAGAAAAAGAAGTAAAAATCCAGATGAATGAATGCCATTTGACTTGTGTGAAATGAAAGACATTGTCGATATTTTGTACCTCATTGGTGTGCATCGTTGTCAGCACGAATCCCTTCATTCATTGTGGTCACCTGGCCCATCAGGAAGAGCTATATTTTTTTGCTTTCGACCGTAATCGACTTGAGCAACTTTTAGCAAACCTAGGTTTTGACAGCTTTGAAGATCGTAACACGGATGATAAGTCTGCTCCATTTCGGCAAATGTGGGAACAGTTTTTTGAGAATTACAGAAAACATTATGCTGTCAGCGCTTATGTAACCGTGTATGGACAACTAAGGTCATTTCTAGGTCGTTAGTAGTTTCGTTCCAGTATATGCTCAACAAGCTAGACAAGTGCAAGCTGAAGCTCTTTGTTGTGTGACTGTCTCGCTGGCTAGACATTCAATAGCATGCTGTATATTGGATGTCAAGGAAATCAGAGAAACGTTGGGTTGTCATCTGATGTTGTGAAATTCCTCTCGACATTACCGAATTTTTCTGGAGTGAATGGAACAACTGATAATTGATTTACCAGTTCCCAGCTTGCTTCGGACTTACTTCAGAAACAAATCATTTTGCTGGGAACGATGAGAAAAACTAACAAAAACTTCCCATTAAATTTGCAACACGGAAGGCAAAAAGAATTGGATCAAACTGGTTAACTTCAGTGACAGGCAAACGTTAGAATCAAATGTACCCATGAAAAACAAAGCTGCGGTTTTGCTTTTGAACTATGCACAATGATAACAAAATTGATGAAGATTCAAGTTTACCTATAGTAACACTAGACTACAATGCTAATAAAGCAGCTGTTGACCGAGTTGACCAACTTTACTTCAATCAGACCACTTCGTTCTTTCGACAATTTTCTATTTAAATGTATACACATCTACTGTGTTCTGAAGAAGCTCCCCGGTAACAAAGGGGAGCGAAACGTTAAATTTAAATAGAAAAGTGTCGAAAGAACGAAGTTATCTGATTGAAATATCGTTACACTCGACATACGAGGAATGCCTGCTATATTTGACCAACTTTGTCATAATTACAATGTGCAGAAAAGGACCAAGCGCTGACCACTTGCATACTTCTTCAACTGCCTCAACATTGCAGGTATCAATAGGATGGTGATTTTCCGAGCAAAACTTCCACAGAGAGAAAAAGTCAGTTATCGACGCCAAATATTTTTAGAAAGCTTAGGCATGAGTTTGCTTTATCCACGGCAACAGCGACGAGTGCGAGTCAAGCAACTTCCAAGAGATACTAAACTATCATTACGGAAATGTGAGTACAAAATTGACATTGACACTTTTCAAGCAGCTGCATATTAGGGTGGAAAGCGCAAAGGAGACAGTGCTACATCTGTTCATCTTCTCTAAATCGCAAAACAACTGAGGCGTTCAAAGAATGTAATAAGCCATTTTGCATTGATTACAAACAGGTCACGGTTTTATGTTCCTATTGTGCCGCATGATTTTTGTGCCTTGGCATTATCATACCTATTGTCTTAGAAGCTAACAAACTGCAATCGTTTTATTGTTTTTCATTGCTTTTGTGCTAAATTTTGATGTTACACATTATTTCAATAATTGTTTGTTGTTGGTAGTATGCAGTGTTCATCTTCACTTTTGATAGGTCACTTTTTTGTACAAAATGGAAAATATTACACTTGCGATTTTTGCAAATTTTGTCGTTTTTTTTTTGAAGCATTATACTTTGCAGTAAATAATAATGAACTTGAAACATGTTGATTAGTTTCATGACCATGTTTTAGGAAGATGAACAAACTGAAAGCTTGAGCAAAGATATTTCAATACGCCGGGTCGCTAACGACCTACTCAGGTAATAGTGGTTGGCGAAACACTTGGGCGTTTAAGGGTAAAACTAACATTGGTTAAAAGTCGTATTCTTTTTTGCTCTTAGTTTTCATAAGTGGAAGGTATGGAAACGTTATTTATTTGTAATTTACAAAAACTTAACCATTTGCTCAAAAAATGGTGTTTTTTGTGCTAAACTGAAACCGAGAATGATGTGATTTTTTTTCCTCTCATCAAGCATTATTGAAATTGGCGTTGACGCGTAAGGAAAAAAAATATATATTTCAAACACTTCCAAGTTTTGAACTTTCCTTGAAATATGATGTCTTGTGTTAAACTGAAGGTTGAGAGCTTTTCGGTATTATAGCTACAATCGAAATTGTCCTGAAATAGTAAAGAAAAAAAAAACTTTTTGATTTTCTTTATGATAATAGCTTGAGAGACAATTTGTAGTACAAAAGATATTTAAGTCGCCGCCACTCGTTGTTGTGTCACAATACACGCTGTTTAAGCAAGACGATGCACTGTCCTAAAAAAGCATCAGTTTAACCCTGGATTCCTATTTACTGTCTCCCACGCAATAAACAGTTGGTTAAAAATTTTGCTAGTAAAACTGCAAAAATTTCAACAAACTGAAAAAAACTAACAAATACGCCGAGCTTTTTTACGTATCGTTGAATTATAATTGCAAATCCGCCGGACATGTTCTCGCAAATGCGCAATTTTTTGCGTTTAAAAGGAACACTGCTTTGACATTTTGGTGACAAAGTGTTTTGCGGCACAATAAGTGATTCTTTGCAGCAAGCAAAGGCTGATTGTCATTGATTGTTTCTGGCATTCGAGAATGCTTTGGTTTGTAGTGCAATCAGTTTAGTCGCATATCCAATCAGTCGAACAGGATTACACATAATTATAGCGCAATTATCCAACAGCAATGGCGTTTTGCTAAAATTAAATGTAAAAAGCAGTTGTCTCCATAAGAAAAAAGAGTAGATAAGAGCAATGAAATGAAGGTTAAAAAAGTAATACAAAGTGGTGTGCTAAAAACGCTTTGGTTTCTTGGTTTACACAACTCCAGTTTATCTTGACAATACGCTAGAACCAGCATTTTACGAACGCAGTTGCCTAACGCTAGAAGGTTTTTATTGGTTCGGTTTAGTTAAAAGTTTTTCCAAAGGGCTGTATTTTTGATAATAGTTTGGATACTGGACAAAATCATCAGCAATTGCACTGCCGCGATACAATACTCCACGATTTGTGGTGTATATTGCCAGTAATCCATTGATTTTTTAAAAGTTGGTTTGTAACAAGTCTACAAAATTTGAAGAAAGCTTGAAGCAACACATTTCCGAAGCTTTTAGTCTCTCTCTAAACTGTCTAGTAGCCTATTATTCAGGGTAAATTACAAAAAAAATTACAAAGGAAAATTACAAAGAAAATTACAAAAGTGAACAGCGTTTAAGAAAGAAGGTAGCCAGCTCTTCAGAAAATCAAAGCCTTTTTCAAACTCAGAGCATTTTCTTGAGAATAGTAGTCAAAAAAAATAAACTTTGGAAATATGTTTCTAAAATCATAAAATTTTACATTAAACAGCTCCGATTTCAATTTTATTTGTTTTTAAATTAAAAGTTGTAAAACCTGGTATAAATAATTTACTTCTCGTTTCTGCAAACGTGTAAGTACCGCAGTTTAGCAAGACGTTGTACACAGGCTTCTCTTTTCTGCTTTGGGTAGACCTACAGGTAAAATGAAAATAAACGAACAGTTTTCTGTTTGATAGTAGTGTTTTACGAGTACATGCGAAGAAATCGCTTGGTAACACTTAAGAACTAATAATCATGTTAATGGTAATCGATAACTACGTGTGATAAGACGTTGGCTGTGACAAATAAATGGCTAGGCTAAACCACGTGGGTTCTGTGTAGTTGTTTTCAAAAAAGACACTCGAAGGCGGTATCTCTTGCTTGATGAAGTGCTTGTGATAGGGATACATTCTTTCAGTATCCCACGCTCTCCGCAACAATTATTAAAAAATTGCAGAAAACTAAACATTGACAATGAAATGTTGGAAAGACTCAAGTCGTGGCAACACGAGACTCGACATCACTTATTGGTGACTCCGAACCCAGACTCCAAATCAAGCGACTCGTTTCCAACACTGGTTATCGAAGCTGGATTCCTGGACGAAGGCACACGCCATTTCTAAACCTCGAAAATATGGACTAAAAATGTTTTGGACAGATTATGCTTTCAATGCAATGGCTTACGACGCAAAGGAAGGTGATCAAGTTCATCGTAATTTGGATCAAGATATTGTTTTAAATTTGCTGCGACTATATTACGTAGCAGGCAGAGATGTCTGTAAGGACAACTTTTTTACGAGTCATTGTCTCGATAAACTGTTGCTGAAACAGAATTTTGGCTCTAATAGAAGTTACTGTTGGGAAATGGCGAAGGTAATTGCTCAGAAAATCAAATTATATTCATCTAAATTTACTTTTAAACACAACGATGGTATCTGTTTAGTTGCATATCAAGGTCAAAGAAAGCAAAAACCTGTTTTGATGTTTAGTTTGACCCACGTTCATTGCTCGGCCAGTAATGAAGAAACCAAAAATCTTGCTTGATTTTGAATAATAAACAAAGAAAAAGTGGAGTCAGTTGGTTCATGACAATTTAGAGAAATTTTCACATCTCCGAAAGCCAAAGTTATGTTTTTACGATATGATGGATGCAGCGACCAACAACGTTTTCATCTTTTTCAAGAAAAATAAATTGTATTAAAAATCAAAACAGAAATTTCGGAAAAATTTAAGTTTACAGTTGGCAACACCTGCAGCAGAGGCTCGTTAAGCAGTTTCTAAGTAGAAACGCAGCGTTACAGATGCCGCACTCAAATTGGGTTTTCCATGCGACAAATTCCATCGACCTCAGTAGAATGCACTCCATATGATCTCGAGTCAAATAGCTAGATGTAGAGCATGCAAAAAACAAATAAGATCACGGTTAAATGATTGTGGAAAAGGTGCTTGCTCACAGCACGGATTATCTACAAAACATGCAAATGTCAATATTTTTCGAAAACCTTTTCAAGTACAAACGCCTTTTGATCAGCTTTTAGTACCTCCTCATGGTATTTTACTAATGTTCATTCTTCTTTTAGTTTGTTGTAAGCGATGGAATAAAACGTAACTTTCGAAAACAGGATAAACTATCTGCCAAAAACCTGTCGAGGATACTATCAACAAAAAGTTGACAGAAATAAGGCAGCTAGTGTAAATTAACTAATATTGATGAGGGTTAAGCAAGAAGAGATAAATTCACCAAACAAGGACTACAATGAAGCTGAGACGTAAAGAATAAGCTCTGGGCACATTCAAAGTTTGGTCCAGCGAAAACACTGTTGAGTATGATTGATGACTAAACCGCAAAATACTACTAGCTTTTGCCTGCATCAGATGCATTTTTAGAAAATTTTCTTAACAAACTTGGCAAAGGCTCTTTGTGGATTTTACTGTTGAAATTCCAAATGCTTCATCACTTTTTATACCGGTTTGGTTGTGGTATGCGTTACTTTACGGGAGTAGGTTTTTTGAGTAAAAGTTGGTGTAGTGATTGAGAGAAATTTTGCGATAAATTGTTAATAAAAGAATTGGATCACTCAGAAAATGACATTGATCTTCATGAATATTAAATCTGGATTGGTTATAATCTTCTAATTATGGTAATGATGTGGGATAAGCTATTGCTTTTGTTGGCAATAACAGTTATTTTTGTATAAAAAGTGGCCAAAGATGTGGTCAAATGCGAGAATAGAAGTTAGCAAATGATACAACTGAGCTGGCTTTTTACGTTTGTATTCTATCTCGTAATCTGATTTGAAAAAATCGAATTAGCTTCGACTTTCAAGACAGGCCACTTACGAGCAAAACAAGATCATACTTTCTGCTTAGCATGTATAATTGTCAACCGCCAGCTTTCACACAGTGATGCAGACAGTGGCATCGCGCATTTGCATCCATTAGAAGGCCCAGCTATCTCAATAATTTCGAGCTAGCTGGCAACGAATCTTTTGACGTTTTTTTAAAAGACTCGTAGAAAAGACTTTTGACATATGCTTGTCCTTGTAGTTGTTTTTCAGTCTGAACCAGAGGTCATAAAAAACTTTTATTTACTGTCCAACGAAGAAACATTGTTTTCTTTCATTGACAAAATATGAATTTCCATTCACTAACCTTGCATAACGTTATCTAATTTCCTTTTTTGAACTTTTGGATTTTTAATTCTTTACTTACATTAAGGTTGATGATGTAATGGCTTTAGCACTAGCTTCACAAGCATAAGACCCGAATTAAAATTCTGACTCGGTTGAAATTTCAAAATACAGCAGGCCAATCGTGCCCACAGTGTACCAACTGTCATAGACATTTGTGTCAACAAAAAGACTGTCGAGAGAAAGGAACTGGTCCCCCTACTTTCAACAGCGACACGGGCTCAGCATAATAAAGCTTTGTTTTTCTATTTCGAAAGCCCGTATTCAAGTAAAGAATAATCTTTACATTTACTTTCATTAAGGACCACCTAAAATACTTATATTCCTGCTGTGGATTTTCTTAGTAATGTAAAAAGAATGTAAACATTTTTTTAATGGAGAAATTAACAGTTGTAGACCCATTGTCTTTGTCGGAAGCGTTTGCTTCAGAATAAAATATAATTATTGGCTCACAAAGTAATTTTGTGTAACGTAATACAGCAAGTTGACATGCGCCAGATCAAAGCAGAAGAGAGATCATGAAACCAAAGTGTAGGTTTCAAAAGAATTCAAACTAATTAAAAAATAAACGTTTGTAAAACAATTTATAAGTATATAGAAAATCTTTAAAAATGAAGTTTGGAACCAGTGGGTGGTTCTCACCTCTTTCTTTGTGTTTATCCCTTCCAGACCTCATACTTAATCGTTTCAACTTTTTAGGTTTTGTTTTAGGAATCTTTTGTTTCACAAACCTTTTGTTTGGAGATCAATATTTTTGAAGACTCAGTTGCCAAATTTGCAAATTTTCTTGTTTTGTTCATACGAGCAACTGAACACGTACACGCACCATATTGAAACACTCAAGTGTATATGTACTTTGAACAACAAAATATTTCCTCTCCACATCCTCCCTACAACATATATCCTCCCCTGAAAAAATAATTCTTCGATTATGCAGTAAAGCAGCTCCCGGTTGAAAACCACTGTTTTGGATATTGCTGAGTTCGAAATAGTGCAGCATGAAGCCTACTGCATTAATGTCTTTTGCATTTTGCATGCACCTACTAACGTCTAAAAATTTTATGCTACGTTTGTGTTTATCTGGGGTCCAATGAACCCCAATGCTAATCTCATGCAGATATTTGTGTATATTTTTATTGCCATTGACCAGCTTTACGAAATAAAATGTCAAGAAACAAGCAAACACAGTGTACATAAACAACAATAAAACCAAATAGTTTTGTGTATGTGGTGTATATGCGATAGGACTGGTTGGATCCTGAGGACACAACGCAAACACACTTTTTGCATATGTCCGCTGCACATAAAATTGTTAAACATGTCACATTTTATTTGTGCTTTACAATCTGCTTTAAGTGCTCATTAATGACATCTTCTTTTTCGCGGTCTTTGATCGTATTTTAAGCTACGCGGAATGGAAGTGAAAGGTGCGATAATTTGCTGTTGTAAGCCTTTGCGTAGCTGAAAACCCAGTTTGCAGATAAACGAGCATCTTTTGTTGATTAGCATCTGTTAGTTATGCAGAAGACAAAATCTAATCATTCAAGCAAGGCATAATCAAAATGTTACAAAAAAATGCAACATGCCACCGTCTCTACTCTTACTTCGTGGTGTATGATGTAATCATTTGGTCCGTTAGGTCAGTACCATCTTTAGTTTTGTTTTTTCATTCACCAATGACTTTTCATTTTGCTTCTTCATTTCTGTCGACTGAATTACTGTGGAACAATTCTGGCTTCCAAGCATGAGAACCATGGTATCTTTCTTGGACTTACATGCAGTAAACTGGATTTGGTCGTAGGTAAAAAAAAACCGTAAAAATACAAATCTTTACCCAAATGGCAGCATATTTCAGTGGGTACTTCTCGTCTATTTTTTTTTATACTGCCAAGAACAGTCATATTTCTCAGTAACAACTGACATGCTAGCGATAAAGAACAAAAGAAATTATCTACTGTAATGCCAAGACCGGAACTTTGCAAGGGCTCCTTCAGCGTTAGAACAACAAGCTCACCAAGCTGACGACCTTGCCTTGTTTCGCCCTTTCCGGTGGACATTTGCAAATTCCAACAGAATCATTAACTGAGTTACTACAGAAGCAGAATCATTGACTGACCAAAATTTAAGCGCATATCTGGCGGGTTTAGAAGGAATATACCTGCAGCGTTCTCAAAAAGAATATAGGCCTAACTGTTCGTTCACTGTTACAGCTGGTCCCACGAAATAACAATTCTGTGAATTGTTTACCAAGCTATGAAGAAGAAAGCAAAACCACGCCAATTTATCGCTACGAAGCCTGGCATTTCAGGTATTGCGTTAGCCAAATCTCAGCATTCATCTTAACGTTTTCAATCTAGCCAATGTCATAGGTCTACGAAAGTTAGATCTTAAATGTTCTTCTCTGAAAAGTTTCTCATGCTCTCATATTACTTTTATAAAACATCAAGAGAGAGGCACAAACCTATATAATTGTTTGTTTCAGCAAATGAAGTAGCTTGGAAACTGTTACCGCATTCCTTGTGTTCTTCACAATTTGTTTCCGAACATTACCAGTGGATTGTGTTGCTTATTCTTCATCGGACAAAGTGCTTTCTTCTAACTACACTTGCAGTCATCATCTTCCATGTCACAAAAGGTTCATGCAGCATCTGATTCCACAGTGTTAATTTGCACAATGCTGTCATCTATGTGTTCTTGCATTTTCTCATCATAAACTTGAGAAGCAGTGTTTTGTCTTGGTCTATTCAGTATAGGGCTAATTGAAACAATATTCCAAAAATGTTTCGAAACAATACAAAGTTTTGTTTTGTTTTAATCCACAAGACTGTTTCAAACAAACTACCGGCAAGCCTACGCTCCCTAAAACCAGTAAAAATCTACACTTTCGGTGACGAACCACGTAAATATGCAGAACAGCCAACCTTTATTCATGATTAGAGCGTATCTACGCGCTGTAAGTGATTTTCTTGCCAGGTTTAAAATTATCATTTTTCTGCTTTATTGCAAGTATTTCTTGACATAATTGATGTCAGTTGAAATGTCAAGCCATACAGGTCTCACAAGGTATAAATTAAAGTAATAAATTATTACTTATGTTTTCAAATAATCACTTTTGTTCGTGTGGCCCGATGGACTCCATGAAAACACAAACAGAATAACTTATTTTTAGCTTTTGTGTTTCAGAAGACAAGACTTCTTAGCATAGGCTATTTATTCTGAAATTTTCTGAGAGAGAAATTTCAGAATAAATAGCCTATGCTAAGAAACTAACTCTCAGAAAGGTTCTTTTGATTTTTCTAATGAATGGAGATATGGCAACAAGTTGAATTAGCCTCTGGGTTTCAATGAATCAGAAAAAAACGTTAAAGGTTAATTTTTAAACTCTTCTCTTGCTGATTGTTTGCAAAGATGTGTTGCTGTTGTCGTACACAACTTTACCATGACTTCCCATTGGACACTGGCTAAAATTTTCTCAAACATAAAAATACAAGTTGGATTGCTGCAATGAGAGTTTGTGACGCACTCGTTTAGTGGTGGATTAAGAATTTTAGTGGCTTGAGACAAAAATTTACGAGGGGTCCTCCAGTTCCCCAAGTTGTCGTCAAGAAACTTTTTACTTACTTTTTGACATAACCAATATTTCGTAAGGGTAAAATAGCTCAGCAAACGTGTTTGGATAGGGGTATCTCTTATTCTCTAAAAGAGAGGGCCCAAGGCAACTGTCTCACTTATCTTAACCTAAATCCATTACTGCGATGGTTTCACCTACAACAATCTGTTTCTTAGCTACAGTCAATACAGGCACCAATTCGCCTAGGTAGACTGGAGTTTAGTTTTCTGTGACAGCACAGATCTGAAGCAGTTCAGAGCATCGACTTTTCACACTCCAGTCGTAAAGCATAGAGTATCTTGAATAACCTTGCTGGCAGGTCACGACACTTTTCTCGTCACTGCTCCATCTAAGCTGACGCCATCGCATCTCAGCTGGTTAGAAACGAGAGATATGATGATGTTGATCGCGCGTCGTCTCGACTCATATCTCAAGAGGTGTCCGACCTTTGGAGGCCACAACATCAAGTCCAATAAATATCTCTGGAAATTTTACATCAAGAAAATTCACTGTCGTCCTTCAACACTTAAAGTCAGGTAAAGCTCCCGGCCTTGACTCTATTTGCCCGGAGCTTATACTCCATGCTGGAGCTGCTTTAAGGTCCTGGTTATGAGGCTTTCTTTCTTCCTGCTTGCGTCGACTCAAAATTTCCAAAATCTAGATAAGAGCACTGGTAGTCGCGATCCCAAAGCCTAAGAAGTATGAGGAGGACCCTAAGAGCTATCGCCCAAAATCTATGCTTTGTGTCTCCTGCAAGATCCTCGAAAGGCTTATCCATACCTGTGAGGAACCAATTAACGATCCACAGCTCCCTTGGGAGCAGACTGGCTTTCGACATGGGAGATCAACCGTGGACCAAACCGTTTTGCTCATGAAAAATATTGAGGACTCTTTTGAGACTAAGAAGAAGGCTGATGCCGTGTTTGTCAACCTGACAGCGGCTTATGACATTGTCTGGCACCGAGGCCTTACCTGCAAGCTCCTAAGACTTCTGCCGAATAAGCCCATGGTCCGGATGATCTTGGAGCTTATCCGAAATAGAAGCTTCATCCTCACCACCGTTGATGGCAAACGAAGCAGACTTCGACGTCTGAGAAATGACTTCCCCCAGGGATCGGTCTTGGCCCTCCTCCTTTTTATTATCTACATAAACGATCTTCCCTCCTTAACCTCCAGCAAGTATGCTTATGCCGATAATCTGGCTTTGCTGCGATCATCTACAGACTGGAAGGGTTTGGAGGAAGCTTTAAGCCAAGACATGGCTGCACTCTGAGCCTATCTCAAGACTTGGAGGCTGAAGCTCAGCCATGCCAAAACGGTGACGGCGGCCTTTCATTTACACAATTGAGAGGCCAAACGTGAGCGTAAAGTCTACGCCAATGGTAAACTTTTGCCATTTTGCCCAGTTCCGACCTACCTTGGGGTGAAACTGGACAGATCACTCACGTTCCGCAATCATCTCGAGACATTGCTGAAAAAACTAGCTACCTGCATTACGCTTCTGAGACGACTTGCGGGCTCGGGATGGGGCGCTAAAACACTGCGTACAGCTGCTCTTTCCTTGGTTTATTCTACAGCTGAGTACTGCGCACCAGTTTTGTGAGGCAGCGCACACACCCGTCTCATTGACAGTGTTTTGAATGACACCTTGCGCATTGTCACTGGATGCCTGCGTTCAACGCCAACGGACCACCTGTCAATCCTTTCAGGCATCCATCCAGCTGAGCATCGCCGCTTGGGAGTGACACTCTCCTTCGCCAGGTGTTGCACCCTGGATTCAGACCATATTTTACACGGTCAACTAGCTGGGTTACCGGATTTGCCCCAGGAGAAACTGAAGTCTAGACGCCAATTTGTGCCTGCTGCGCGGAAACTATTAAATGACTTATCTAAACCAGGCAACCGCGCGGCTCAGTGGATGAATTATAGATGGAGCGCAGAGTATTCTAAACTCACATCCGTACTCCAAGTTTTCATTCCCAGGGCCAGTTCTAGGCCCCTTGGAATGGGCTTGGCCAGAACACCTTGGGTTAAGCTCAATCGCCTAAGGACTGGCGTTGGGTGTTTTTACTCGTTCATGAGCAAATGTGGTCTCGCTCCCTCGCCGAATTGCGAGTGTAGCGCCACCGAACAAACCGCAGACCACGATATCTCAACGTGCCCCATACATCGGGCGCCTCGAGGGGTGACTGGTCTGACGATTTTGGATGACGATTCTTGATGCTGGCTTAATATCATCCCAGCCAGCATCTGATCCTATCGGTTTTTTCCTTCCATACGAAGAAGAAATGGGCTTTTAGGGACAATGAAGAAATATTTGTTGGATTCTTTAGACATGCCAACGGTGTCTACAGGGAATCCATACCCATGCCTCGAATTGTGAATCGGCAACTCAATAGAGCGAATCCACTAGCTGTTTCACCATTACATTTTTTCAGGTGTTCTATCTTTTTGCCTTTTATTGACACAGTGCTGGAGTAACTCAACGAAATATTTCGCTCTGTTCTTGTTGATTGCATAAAACTCCAATTTTTGATACCATGTGTTAGTGTAAAGCATGACATTTGCTTTGATCAGAAATACTGTACACTTCTATCTTCCCTATGTGGATGACAGCATTGACGCTATGGAGGTTGAATTAATGCAACGGCGTTCATATTGGCTACGCCACAAAGGTAATTCTTTGCCGTACAACACTTTAGGCATATTGCAGTCTGCTAAAGAAATGCATACGTATCATTTTTAGAAGTTCTTGTTAAATATTGACAACTGTCCCGGTTGCTACAGAAACAAATGAGCGTTCGTTTAGTGCTCTGAGTTATTTGAAAACCTATTTGCGGTTCCCAACGAAAAGAAGATGGTTTGAATGGATATGCATTGCTGTATGTTCACCGTGACCTTATCATTAATTTTGAACATGTGATTGATGAATTTTCACGTAAAAATGTTGATGTTGTTGTGATTACTCCTTCTCTTCCTCGGGATGGAGGTACGGCACGAACGGTAGTTTAAATTCATGCTGTCAAACTAATTAAACTAGGCTAGGGGAACGGTGGCAGCCCATTTCAAACCAGTCATGAGTGACTGGTAGCCCCACTACCAACAAGGCGAACTGCCATTGGTGGGTACCCAAAAGTCGCCTTTTACGACATGCTGGGTTAGCAGCTTCACAATTGTAACCCGGTGAAATATGGGTAGGCCATCTGTCTGCCACATATAGGTTGGGGCATCCTGTTAAGTGTTTTGTCCAAGGACACAGCAAGCAAGCTTGCCGGCTTGTTCTCCACACTATCCTTTTTTATGCTTAGCATCAAGCAGGGGAGCTGTGAATACCATTTATCAAAGTCTTTTGGTATGACTTGACTTAGGGAATGAACCCCAGGTCTACCGACTGCGAAGCGGACGCTCCATCCACTACACCGCCGTGCCAGTTCACGTAAAAATCTTAGGCTAAATTTCAATTGAGTTAAATTTTGACATACAGCACCAGTAAATTTTTTTGGTTCGCTTATCACCATTGTCAATTAGTTTGCATCAGTAAATGCTTTGGGTGCAATTGTGTGAGGGCAAATTTTTTTGTGTGCGCAATTGCTTACGTTTTGTTTAAAAATCGCTTACAGCTTTCATCTCCACGGGGAAAACCTCGATATCCCTATTGTGACTCTATCCTAAGGGTTTTACCACTGCACTTGGGCTGTGTTGTTTGAAAAATTTTGGCCCCCTCCTTCCTTGAAGAAATCTTGGCTGCGCCACTGCCTTTCTAATCCTAATTTTAAAATCCCAGATGAAAATGTTATGCTTTGAATTGTATTAGCATAGCTTGCTCGCTAGAATTGCAGACAAACTGCCGGTTTAATAAAAGTTGGAATTGAACATTATATATTCGGTTAATATTTTTGCTGTTTTATAATCACGCAATGTACAAGCACTTCGTTACCGATATAACAACCGTTTTTCTACAATAAATTTTTTCGGATCAGGCGTTTGCATATTCATAGTGTTTCTATGCAAAAATATGACGTCCAACTCAAGTTGATAGTTGCCACTTCGCTTTATTGTTGTTTTTTTGGTTAAAATCAGCCGACTAATTTATCGATGGTGTGTGCATTATAAGTACTGTTGGTAATTGTAAACGAGAGCTAAACTGCATTATGATAAGCCATCACTCTAACGTTTAACTCAACACAAACAACGTTATGGCCATAGAAAGACGCTTGCTATGTAAAAGTAAAATACAGGTTGTTCTGACATTACAGTACGATTGCTCAAAAAAAACCTTTATGGGTTTCTTACTGCAACAAGGTAAAAACTATTGATAAAATAAAATTTTTTATTGATGTTAAACTTTATTTTGCGCCATTGTTTTACGAGATAATAAACAAAAACTGTTTGCAAGATATACGCAAGCATAAAGACTCAATGGTATCCCCCAAAATATATTGTTGCGGAATGCAATTCGCTAGGTGAGTTTTCGCTTGAATCTAAAAGCGTTCAGCTGAATTTAAGCCTACATTTAAAAAAATTTTAAGGTTTATTTTGCCTTTCTTTTAACGTCATGGTGACGTTACAGACCTCTACCTCAGAGTTAAACTGATAGACAGTCGAATACCATGCAACGATTTATAGGTTCATTAAAACCATCTGACAAACTCTCGAGTAGTGCAGAACTAAACAAACTATTACCAGTTTGAAATCTTTCGCCTGTAGACGTAGGATCACTGTTTTCCCGACTTGATTGTTGTTCTGAATTCGTAGCAGGTAGTGCTGTTGATTGTTGAAACTGCAAAATTTTTATGCACAATGTAAAATCAAATGTGAAAATACAATAATATAACTTGATTTACATGAGTACAACTGAAGTACTAATAGGTTTAAGGGCAATTACATGATTAAGCATTCAAACTTCAGGTTAACTGAGTTCAAGAAAAGCAATTTATGGGGTAACTTTCTTGTTTCAAGTAATGATACACTTTGCCAGCGTAACTGATAACTTTGAAACGGGTTGTACGTTGTTGTAATGTAGGCTTCAACCGAAAGAAAAAATTTTCTGGGACCAAAAGCCAAATATAAAATACTCAAGCATATTAAGCACCAGACTTAAACATCTAATACAGCAAAATTTTGTCTGTACGGACATACGCTTTCACTCCTCTGAAACTACTGGCAGTACAAACATCAAACTTTGCACGATTGATAACTACAGTACCTCGGAGTGAATATCAAAATGTAGTTGGTGACGTTACACGACGTCATAATCAAAGATGATTTTTTTAAATTGGCATGTTTTGACACAGCAAAACCATCTTGTGCTCAAGCGAAAGCTACTACCCAACCTATCACTTTACAAAACATTTCATCCCTTTTCGATTTAAAATGAAGTCACAATCTATTTAAAATGATGACACAATTAAAAATTGGTTGTCATACATCATATTTCATTTTTAGTTGAACAATTATCTTACTTGACCGAGCAAACTTGCAAATTCTTAGACAAAGTTAGTTTTAATATAGCTTCCAAAAGAATGCCACTGCCACCCGCCACTGCACAGCACTATGAAACAAAAGAATGGCCGAAAAGGAATTCATATGCACCTGGAGTGAAAAATACCCAACACATTCCTTTAGTAAATCCCGATAAAGCTTTAATGCCACTATTGCATATCAAGCTAGGATTAATGAAGAACTTTATGAAAGCTATGGCAAAACAGAATTCGAATGGTTTTGAATTTCTCTGTAAAAAGTTTCCCATGCTAAGCCTAGCCAAGTTGAAAGAAGGAATCTTTGTTGGTCCACAGATTCGGAAAGTTTTTGAAAACCCAGAGTTTAAAAAAACATTAAATAGATTGGAACTACGAGCTTGGCATGCATTTAAATGGATTTGCTCTAATTTTTTGGGAAATGTCAAGTCAAATTCGTATCAAGAAGGCGTTGCAGAGTTGCTTGCGGCATACAAAGAGATGGGGTGTCGCATGTCCTTAAAGATGCATTTTTTTCATTCACACCTCGACTTTTTCCTGAATATCTTGGAGCAGTTAGTGATGAGCAAGGTGAAAGATTTCACCAAGATATCCAAGCTATGGAAAAAAGGTATAAAGGAGTTTGGAATGAGGGTATGATGGGTGAATATTGCTGGATGTTGTATCGTAATGATGCAAACCATCCATACAAACGGAAATCATATGTCAAACATTTTTTAGTTTTCCTCATTTGAACTAGTATTTGAGTGCTGTATTAAGTGGTACCCAGATTGCGATCAACATTTTCCACATGTGTTATTCTGAAAAACAGTTTTGTAGAAGCTACCCCGAAAAGACTATTTGAAAATCACCCAAATACAACTGTTAAAGGCTGCCAATAAACAGTTTTTTTCAAGACTACAATTAACAAAAAAGAGTTTGCCCATTGCCCGATCTTCATTCTGTTGGTAAACAACCACACCGGTACATTAAACTTGTTTAATCTTTTTTGTTAGATCTTTTTTCAAATTTGTTGAATTAGGTATAACAGCATGCTAATGTGGTTAGTAGCCTATGTTAAAACCTGAACAACAGCCATGATAATGGCAGAGATATTGTCATTTAAGGGATACAAAATACACACAATCTCACACACCATGCCCTTGATATCTCAAAATCCTGATGTGCTAGAAGAAAACTAATGCCAGATTTGGAATCAGCGCCTTAATGTTACCCAGAAATGAGTGTTCTTGTTCTCGTTTAAAAAAAGCTATTTTTTTGTTGACCAGTGTAATCGCGGCGTTCTTATTTGGCCTCTTGCTGCGCTTTTTTGTAGCATTTCGCTATGGCGAAATTTTTCTTTGGCGCGCTTTACAATAATAGCGTTATCATTGGCTTGTCTTGATTGCCTAACATCCAAATTAATCACATAAAACACTTACTCACTCTAGATCTTCCCTTTTGACTTGACATCGCCACTGATGAGAGCGTCACGAAAAGCTTATGGCTCAAACAGCTTTTTTCAAATCTATATTAAAATTCTGTACCACCAACAAGGTTTTTGTGTACAAAGTTAGTTCTTTGGTACATTTTGACTACTTTTCCTCACCAGCATGATTCTTTAGCATTATCTGTCGACGTTTATCGAAAAATGAAGTCTCTAAAGGTTTCTGAAATGTAGCCTACCGGTTAAAGACACATAAAATTTTGGTGCCTGCATTTCACAAAATTGCAATATCTACAAAAAGTAACTACTTTGGCACATTTTGTCTTTGCGTTTTCAATAGCATGGATCTTTGGAAATATCACTCAAAATGTTCATCAAAAAGTGAAGTCTCTACAAATTTTAATGTCTGGTAAACTCCAAGCAAAACACTTGGTGATGCCTCAATAAGAAAAGGAGTGGAATAATGATGGTCCTGTTAAATCTTTCGCAATAATACTGTATATCAGTGTCGAGCTACACAGCATCTAAAGGTTGAAGCAATTTTCTTTGGAATTGGATGAGGCCGGCGCAGGTAGCTGATTTGATTTTCTTGACCTCAACATTATTAATAGAGGCGCTGCTATTGCAATAACTTAACTGTGAGTACTCCATTTCTGGTCAGTTTAATCTTTGCATGGCTGCAGTAATGCCAGGACCAAGCAACATGCGCTCCGTCAGACGCGTTTGCCAATAAGTTCTTGCACTTGTACTTGTTTCTTGTTTCTTGCACTTGCACTTCAAGCACTTGCTCAATTTAACGAATAAAAGTCTGTTCAGTTTAAGAATACCTATGGTGATAACAGTGGAAATTAAGGCACGCGATAAACTTGGAGGACATGTAATGGCTATGTATACCCGCCAGTACTGTTTTTTAACAGATTGCGTTTAAACAAATGTTAATTTTTACTAAAAGTAATCCTATATGATCTTACGCTCTATCAAGGTGCAATAAGCGATTATTCATTTAAGTGTTTTTAAGCATGCTTTTTTCTTCTGTCTTAAATCCTTTTACAAACCAGTGTTCTTTCATAATCTTAAATGGCATCACAATGCTTGCCGCTATGCAGTGAGAACAGCAGTAGGGGGGCACAATTATCACCATCATTTTAATAGCAAACATAAACAGTAAAGCCCATCACTGATATTTGTAATTGCAAGGATATTTGTATCGGTACAAAACACTGTTCTATATTTAAAAGTGGATAGTTCTAGATTAGGGGCAAAGTTAAAAGTAATAAAATCCCAAGTTTAAGAAAAAAAATCAAGCTTTAACAATAATTGCTTCAATTTGTAAAACTAGATTTAAAGGGAACATTTTTGCTTGAAAATAGCTCGATAGGCTCCTATTGGAATAAATTGTATGACTTTGGAAAAAGACCTGGCCCCTTTTTATGCTATGGCCGAATTAAAGCAAACAGCAGAGCCAAAAAACTTAATGTCACAAATATAAATACATAAGGGGACCAACCAAATCGTCAGATGGGCCAACCAGTACATACCTTGTTTCTTTGTTTGTCAAAACGACTACCATTTAGGCGCTGCCATCATTTTTGACTATGTTTTACTTCCCCTCACTTACAGCTTCAAAAAGGACAAACGATGATTTGTGACATCATTCGTTTATTTTGAGTACTACCAGTCTTGATTTATAGACCAGCATTACAACCATTACGTTTACAGGAGCTATGGCTTATATTTTCTACAATTTTTTGTTCTTGCTCTCACAAATGTTTGTTCGGTAAAGTCGGCGCAGCTGCCTTAACTAATACGTTTTCAGTCGACACAGGTGATGACATGAACTGCCGGGGTAAAATCGCACCATCCTTAGATGAAACGTTTTTTCTATTTCGGTTGATAATACCTTTATTGAACTACCGGGATCAAAGCTAAAAATTCGGGAAAAAGCAAGCACACTTTTAACTTCTCTGACCACACCTAAGCAAGGAAAAACGAGCACGCAACATAATACGTAGCCAGCAGGAGCTTGAAAAAATTTGAGGGGAAATCAAAAAGCACAACGTCATTGTGTTAAATCGCTCCACGTGATATTTTGCTTTATAATAGCTTTATAGAGCTACCGGGATCAAGCCTCAACATTTACGAAAAAAGCAAGGACTCTTTAACTTTCCTATGCACGCCAAGCTGAGAGATAAGAACATGCAACACAATGGATAGCCAGCGAGGACTTGAGAAAGTTTAAAGAGAAATCAAAAGAAAATAGCGACACTGTGTAAAGTCGCATCACATAAAAAACATTTTTGATATTTTGCTTGCAAATAGCTTAATATCAGAAATGCTTTCCCAACTTCTAAGTTTAGGGAAACGCAAGGAGCTCTTGGACTCACGTAAGCGATGAACAGAGCGCATAGATCTAAGACACAGCCAGGACCTTGAAATCTAAAATTCTATCACGAAAGGAGCGCACCAAGTCGTAAAATTCTCATGAACAGAAAAAACATAAAATTTTTGTTACTGTTCACTCAAAACCTGATGGGTGAAGCAGGCTTGGCCGGCTGAATCGACATTTTTGATGCCGACGTTAATGATGGGGGCCTTGCAGGCGACGCCGACATCAACTATCTAGTATAAAGTGCAATTTTGTCTGTCTGTGTGTGTCTCTCTGGCTTAACTCCTTCAAAATTGCCAGACGTACTAACATCAAACTTGACAGGATTGATTATCTACTCGGAGTAAGTTCCATAAGTGAGTACGTGACATCACCATGATGTCATAATCAAAGATAATTTTTTTAAATCGCATTTTTGAACCGAAATACGCGCTTTTTGGCTTAGACAAAGCTAGTACCCGACTTATCAACTTCAACAAATTTTACTTCTTTACAATATCACATGAATTCATAGTAAGCAATTAGTTGTAAAATTAGTTTTCCTAATTTAATCAAAAAATACGGATCGTAGAAACCCCATTGCAAGCTTTTTCGAGAGATCTTAGCGCGGTACCCTTGATAAAAAGAAACCCTGCAACAATCAATGATGAATTGGCAATGCAACAACAGATCTTTGTTTAAGCATTTCAAGCTTTCTAAGCGTGCTTCTTGCTTTTTTCTGCACACTTCAACTCTGTCTATGATGTAATAATGCTGCCTGGAACAATAAACACAGTTTTTTACTACCATAAATTATGATTTCATGACTTTTTTCAAAAATTGCAACACTTTTACATAATCAGTTAGTTAAAAACTGATTTGTGATGTTATTTCTCTACTGATTTTCAAACTATTTTTAAAAATCATAGGGTATTTCAAGGCGATTCCAATAATACATGACACGACATTTACTATTAGTTTTTATACTAAAAAACACCTAAATTTTAAGACCTGTCGTGTAACTTTTAATTTTTCCAAAAATGCTGTAGGCTGAGTAAAAACAGGTTAACTTCAAGTATAAACTTTACAATAAGGTACTAACAATCAATGATGTTTGAAAGCTAAAGAAATTTGCTTTCCACTATTAGGTTATTCTAATTGATAAAGGCTAAGGATTAGTTCATAATGGCTGATCGATACTGGTTGTCATACGTCATGCTTCATTGCTAGTTAAACAATTATCCTACTAAATCTAAGAAACCTGGAATTTTTAGAAAAATTTAGTTTATTGGTACATTTTGACTACTTTTTTCGAGCAAGCATGGTTCGCTAGCTTTATCTTTAAAAATTTCCAAAAGATTCATCAAAAAATGAAGATTTAAAAAATTTTTTGGCATAACTTACCGGTTAAAATCACTCAAAAGTTTAGTGCCTGCACTTCACAAAAATGCAATTTCTGGAAAAAGTTGGTTGTTTGGTTCATTTTCACTATTCTTTCTCAAAAGCGTACTTACTTGGCATTAGCTATCTACATTTTCTAAAAAAATTCATCTAAAAATGAAATTCCTAAACATTTAGAAATGTAGCCGCTTACTCCAAACAAACAAATTGGTGATCCTCCTATAAAAACAAGGAAGTAAAGTGATCCTGTCTTATCTTTAGCAGCAAAATATTAGTTTCGAGCTACACATCATCCAAATGTTGAAGCCATTTCCTTTGTAATTAGGTGAGACCGACGCAGCCGTTTGATTTGATATTCTCAACCTCATCTTTACTAATGGCAACTAATGCAATAACTTAACTGTGGCTACATCATTACTTTGTTCTTTCCAGCTGCTTATATGCCGAGACCTTATATGCCAAGCAACATGCGCGCAGCCAGGAACTGCAGGTCGCACAAATAGGCATTTAGCTACAAAAACGTTGTTGATACTGGTTCCAATATTTAATAGACTTCTTCTTTTTCTTTCAGCTTATTTCCGATTAGGGGTCGCCTCAGCAGATATCTACATTTTTATAACATGGCATTTGTTTTACGGTCGGATGCCCTTCCTGCCACCAGCCCTCTCTTCAGAAGGAAAGCTGGGCCACCTGTTTTCCACATATAGGTGGGGGCGTTCCGTTAAGTGCCTTGCTCAAGAACACAACAAGCGAACTTGCCGGTTTGTTCTCCACAACCTCCACTAAATGCTGAGCGCCAAGCAGAGAAGCTGTGAATACCATTGTTTAAAGTCTTTGGGTATGACTCGAAAAGGGGAATGAACCCCAGGTCTACCAACTGCGAAGCGGACGCTCTAACCACTACACCATCGCGTCGGTAATATTTAATGGACTATTCCTGAAAATACTTAGTTAAATTACCTTGGCGTCTGTACTACCCATAACTTTAAAATTTTGCTTCCATGCACTTCATAAAATTGAACAAAGAAAACTTTTGGAATCGCTGGCTGCCCCAATTGCCAGCAAGTTTAGTTGCTATGTAGAACACAAGCCAAGTAAGATGTAGCCAGGAACTCCAGAAACTATTGGGAAATAATGGCGGCTATGCACAACCACTGTAATGGTTTTTAAGGCTTAATCGAATTCCTTTAAAAAACGGTATTTTTGATTTTAGAACGACAATTGACTGTGTCAACAGCACATTAACTTTTCATTGCTGTTCCCACAAATATCAATTTGGTGGAACCAACTAAACCAATATTCTTAAACTGGACAATACTGATGAGGGCGCTGTTATTTCCACAACTTAACTGCGAGTGTTTGATTTGGGTTTTGTCTGCTTTTTGCCTGGCTCTGTTTATGCCAGGACCACGCAACACGCGCCCAGCCAGAAGCGCAAGCTTATACAAATACTCAAACAGCTATGATAAAGTTGTAAGTTGTGGGCCTACTATTTAATAGCTTAAATCTGAAAATACATATTAATTACTTTAGCACACTTTCACAACTTTGCTATACTTATAATTGAAGCACTAGCTCATTTTAACGAATGAAAGTTTTTTAGGACTAAATACGCTTACGGTGAAAATAATGTAATTAAGACATTGCCAGGGATTTCATAAATTTGGAGGCAAGTAGTGGCTACCCACAATCTCACGCAAATGTTTTTTCATCAATTGCATTTCAAAAACGATAAATTTATTTCGGAACGAGATTTGGCTATGTAAAAAAACACAAACTTCTATTACTGTTTTCACATCCATCAATCGGGTGTAGCCGGCTTGGCCGGCTGAAACAATATTGTTAACCTCGACATTACCAATGGGAGCCCTGCCGAGCGACGCCGGCAAAGCCGGCTAGTATTTTATAAAGCAAGGATTTTTTCTTTTTGCTGAAATGCTGACTGTTAAGTCTATACTACAAAGCGCAAATTTGTCTGTGTGTCTGTTTTAACTCCTCTGAAACTATCAGAGGGACAAGCATCAACTTGGCACGATTAATTACCATCCCGTGGTAGGTGTCATGGGGTTCGTGACGTCATGATGTTGTCATAATCAAAAATATATTTTTTTGAATTTGCATTACTTGACAGAAAACAACCGCTTTTTGCTCAAAAGAAAACCAGCTTCCGACTAACCACATTATAAAAACTTAGATTTGTTTAGGGTCTAAAATGACGTCACCATCAACGATTCATCGCACAATCTCTTTTTGTTCTTTTTCAAAAAGTACTCATCGCACGAACGCGATTAAACGTTCTTTTAGGAGATATTAATGAGCTGCTTTTGATAAAAACAACTTTACAACACATTAAGCCTGTTTGACTATGCTACGAGCAATTCTTTATTTCAGCACTTAAGTCCTCTAAGCATTTTTTCTTCTCTTTTTGCTTGCACGCTTAAAACTGGCTCTGTGACGTCATAATATATCCTGTATGATTAACACAAACGTTCGCCACCACAGATCATAATATGAACATGTTTTCAAAAATTGCGCTCTTTTTGCAAGATCAGTTTACTCAAACACTGATTTGTGATCTCGTTTCTCAACTGATTTTTAAACTTTTTTTAAATTAAGAGTTATTTTAAGGAGATTCCGATAGTGTATAATTAATATGTATAATTAATATTAGTTTTTATCCTGAAAAACTGAACTTTAAAACCTGTGGTGTAATTTTTTACTCCTCTCAAAAAGTGTGAGCTCAGTAAAATCAGGCAACTTTAATACAAAAACTTTGTAATAAAGTACTAACAATTACTGTCCTTTGAAATCTTAAGAAATTTTCTTTCCAAAAATATGTAACTCCACCTACTTGAGGCTAAGGATTAGTTTATAATGGCTGATCAAAGATTGGTTGCCATACATCATGTTTCATTTTTAGTTGAACAATTATCGTACTTGATCTAACAAACTTGCAATTGTTAAGCCAAAGTTTGTTTTTTGGTACATTTTGACTACTTTTCCTCACAAGCATGATTCTTTTGCATTATTTATCGACGTTTTCAAAAAGATCCATCAAAAACTAAAGTGTCTAAATTTTTATGCAATGTAGTTCACCGGTTAGAAACATCTAGATTTTAGTGCCTGAACTTCACAATATTGCAATATAACATTTTTAGAAACAGTAAATACTTTGGTACATTTTGTCTATTCTTTCTCGATAGCATGGATCTTTGACATTTTCTATCAAACTATTCAAAAAGATTCGTCGAAAAATGAAGTCTACAAATTTTAATGTGGAGCCAACTCCAAGCAAAACACTTGGTGATCACCCAAAAAAAAGACGAGAGGGTAACGATGGTTCTTTTTGATAGTTTGCAATAAAATGTAGGGGTCGAGCTACATATGATTTAAATGTTGAAGCAATTTCCTTTGCAATTATGCGAGGCTGCCCCAGCAGCCCGCTGTTAAATATTCTTAACCTTGATATTATTGATGGGGCCCCCGCTACTGCTATAACTTAACTGTGAATGCTTTATTTCAGGTGAGTTTGCTCTTTGCATGGCGGCGTTTGTGCCTGGGTCAAGGAACATGCACGAAGTCAGAGACGTTAGTTCATAATAATTCGCCTACAGTAACGAAAAAGTGGTAAGTAGCGATCCTAATATTTAATGGCCTAAAACGCATTGTTAGGTCATAATTTTAAATGACATCACAATGCTTGCCACTATTTGGTGCAAACAGCAGTCGGGAGCATAATAATCCACTATCATTTTGATAGCAAATATAAATGGTAAAACCCATTACTGATATTTGTAAATGCAAGGATATGCCTATCGGTACAAATCACTAATCCTCATTTAGAAGTAGGGAGATGTGAATAAGGGGCAAAGTTAAATGCAATAAAATCCCAAATTTAAAAAAAGATCAAAATTAGGCAATATTTTTATCAATTTATATCACTGGATTAAGAGAGAATGCTTTTGTTGGTAAAGAGCTTAATAGGTGCCTATTGCAATAGGTTATGTGACTTTTGGTAGAGGTCTGGCCTCTTTTCATGCTATGGCCGAGTTAAAACAAATAGCGCAGGCAAAAATCTTAATGTCACGAATATTAATACAAAAGCGGGCCCGCCAAATCGTCAAATAGCTCATTTCTTTAATTTTCAAAACGACCATCATTTGGGCGACGCCATCAATTTTGCCTATGTTTCACTCTTTCTTACGCTTGTAAAAATTACGAATGGTGGTTTGCGTCATCGTTCTTTCTTTTTGAATACTTCCAGTCTTGATTAATAGACCAAAGGTTAAAGGAAAATCAAAAGTAAACAGCGTCACTGTATCAAATCGCACGAAACAAAAGATATTATGATGTTTTGCTTTAGAATAGCTTAATATTAGAAATGTGATCCCTACTTCCAAACTAGGGGAAACGAAGAGCTGCCTTGAGTTCGTGTCAGCAATAACAGAGCACATATACCTAGGGTATAGCCAGGATCTTGAAACGAGATATTCTATTTAGAAAAGAAGCACAAAAACTCGGGAAAATCTTATGTGCAGAAAACACACAGGGGTGCAGCCAGGGAGGGGCACTGTGCCCTGGCCCCCCTTTTGGTCCCAGATAGAATTTGGCACAAAACAAACAATCGCCTAAAAATTTCCTAGTAGCGTTGGGCTTCATGCCTAAGATTAACACAAGAGCTTCAAATTTTATATAATTTTCTTGATATAAAGCAGAAACCACTAGAGCAAGTTTTTTGCGCAAGAATCTTGCAGCAATAATCTATCGGTGTCAGACGAGGTGCGCAAGAATATTGCGCATAATTAACAGCAATATTGCACAGTAACATGTAGCTTGCTACGAGTGAAAGCGAGTTTTGTGTTTTCTGGAAAAGTTTTAGAAATATTGCCTAGAATAAAGCATGTCTCTATTTTTCCCACATGTTATTTACAAATCTATCTTGATGAGACTAGATTCATAGTTGATGATTTAAATTTTCTAATTTTAGTCAAAATGCTTTGGGCTGCAGTGCGTGGAGGAAACAAAACTATTTATTTGTGAAGTAGATATTCGAAATTCTCTCTGGAATGTTTTTTAGAAAACTATAAAGAACGCAATGAAAGTTTAATGAGTGGACAAAACCAGCAGCGCCGCTACAATCAGAGATAGCACTAGTTACGGTAATATTCTCTGGTTTGCAACGTACGCGAAATTCAAGCATTCGTAAGCACAATTAAAGATATGCTGGTATTTTTTCTAATTCTGAAAAACGTCTTTCGCTAATGCATGCTCCAGTTAATGGCAAATGTCCTGATTCTTCGCATTCGCGTTTGAAGCGTCATTGTTCCACAAAGTGGATTAAGAACTATAATGCTGTCTTTGTTTTCAAGGAGCTTTATCCGGCGGTTGTTGGTTCTCCTGATCAACTGTAAGAGTTAAGAGATGAAAAATTTCTTGGAAGGGCTATGCCTTATGTGAAAGCGACAACATCTGGATTTTTTATTTTAGTTATCGATGCTCCACCGAAACTTACCAAACCAGTTGCAAAGAAGCTACAGGAAATTGAGAAACTATTTTAACTGCATTAGATCCTACGAGTATTATCAGTTACAAAGATGCGATACAGGCTTTTAGGGACAGTAAAAAAATATTTGTTGGACTATTCAGAAATGCCGAAGGTCTCTACGGGGAATCCATACCCATGCCTCGAATTGTGAATCGGCAAGCCAATAGAGCGAATCCACTAGCTGTTTCACTATTGCAGTTTTACAGACGTTCTGTCTTTTTGCCTTTTATTGACACAGTGCTTGAGCAATTCAATGAAAGATTTTGCTCTGATCTTGTTGATTGCATAAAACTCAAATTTTTGATAACATCTGTTTGTGTGAAGCATTTGCTTCGACTCCATCAGAAATGCTGTGAACTTCTATCTTCCTTTTGTGGATGACAGCATTGACGCTGTGAAGATTGAATTTGTGCAATGGTGGCGTTTATATTGGCTGCGCCACAAAGGTAATTCTTTACCGTATAACACTTTAGGCGCGTTGCTGTCTTCTAAAGAAATGAAAACGTATTCGGACTGAAGCACCACATTCTACCAAAGAAAGTAAAACAGGATGAAGTGAAGACCAATGTAGAAAAACTTATTTATTCCCTGAAACAAAAGAATCCCAATATTCATATTGATGATAAATTTCAAGACCAAACCAACCAAATGAAAAGGTTTTTAACAGAATCTCTGTTCAACTAATCAAAACCAAAGCCTCCACTCTACTCTCCGTAAACTACGCCAAAACGAAAATATTAAAATATGTCAGTACAACAAAAGAAATGAAGTTGTTGTGTTAAATAGTGAAGATTACTATTCAAAACTTGACCACATTATTGACGACCCCACAAAATTTATGAAAGCTAACACAGATGGAAAAGTACATCCAATAATTGCTGAAGAAAATTCAATCAATTACTACATCAACAAGTATCTAAAATCATATCATAACAGCAAAACCAGCAAAATTGTGTCGACTGGAGGTGCATCAGGAAAACTATACAGAACTATAAAAGTGCATAAACAAGGCAACCCTGCAAGACCAGAAGTCTCAATGATCGGCACGCCAAAATATAACTTGGCCAAATTTCTTGATCAAATTATTAAACCCTACATCCCAAATCAATTTATGCTGGACTCGACATTTCACCTGTTAGACAAGCTTAAAAGAATTTTCTCCATCTTCTAACCAAATTATGCCCAGTTTCGACGTAGTTTCCCTATTCTCCAACGTGCTACTGGAAGAAACAATAGATATGATTAGTAATTACTCATACAAAGAAAATAATCCCAGCCCTCTGCTTTTGAAAAAGATGCTTTTGTTAAGTTGATGCGTCTGGTGACCCAAAGATTGTTTTTGTATAAAGACACACTGTATAAGCAAATTGATGGCGTCACTTTGGGCTGCCCACTAGGACCAACACTCGCAAATTTCTCTATGGCTCATATGGAAAATCAACTTTTATGCAATGATCCGGAATCATCTCCCAAATTGTATCTCAGATATATCGATGACATTTTCGCAATATTTGATGATGACCAATCATGTACCAAATTTCTGGAAAAGCTTAACACCTAGCATCCCAATATTAAGTTTATTTTAGAACAGGCTAAAAATACAATACCATTTTTGAATGTGTAAATAAAATTTATGTTGGATAAATTTGATACCTGGGCATGGAGAAAACCTTTTAACACCGGATTATCATTAAATTTCAATGCTTTTTGTCCCAAAATTTGAAAAAAAGTCTTAATTTTGTCTTCTCAATAGAGCAAAAACTACCTGCTGAACGGACTATCTCTTCCAAAAAGAAGTCGCTTTTTTGAAAAATTTTTTTTACATTAACGGTTATCTAACCCCTTTTTTTAACAAAATTTTATGCCAATTTTAAAACAAAAAACAGACAGTAAAAACAAAAAAAATTTATTAATGTTTTTATCATCCTCTACCTCGGAAAAATCTCAAAAGAATTTGGTCTCCAAATTCAATCACTAAAAAAGAAACAGTTTGACACTAAAATTACAATCGTCTACAAAATAACAAAAGTGCAGGAATATTTCTCTTTGAAAAGCAAAACTTCTCTAATCTTAAACTCAAAGGTCGTTTATAAATTCACTTGTTCACGTGATGTGAACGTCACGTACATCAGTACGTCCACAAAGCATTTGAGTATAAGAGCAGGGGAGCACTTAATTGTTTTAAGGTCAAGTAAAAGTGCCATCAAAGAATATAAAAGAAAATGTAGCTCGTGCAAAACTGAGCCAAATACCATGAAGCAATTTGAAATAATTAGAAAATGCCAAACATTTACGAAACCAAGATCCATGAAACCTTGATGATCAAAAGAAGTAACTCTGTGCTGAACAAACAACTGTATGCAAACGGAGCGTCATTTTTACTAAACGTGTTTTAACCAAAGAAATCTATTAAATTATTTAACCAAACAATTTTGTACCGAACTTTACTGTGTTTTTAATTCATTTGAAACAATTATTTACATAACCTCAAATTCAATTAACTCCTAACAGACAATCGTTTCTATTATTAAGTTCTTTGTTAGCAGTAACCAGACAATTACGGAGACAGCAGAGAAAAGCTTTATTGTTTTTTATCAGAACTATTTTCAAGTTATTTTGTGTTTTTTTGTGTTTTCGTTTAACGAAAGTTTTAACGTTGTAAATATTTGTATATAAATCCTAATGAGGGCGATATGTAGCGCCAAAAACGTTTGAATTTGCTAAATATATTATATTATTATGTTCAACGGTGTATTGCTAGTAACAATAATAACAACTTGAAAACGTATTCATGTTTGGAATTTCTTCTTTAAATATTGACAACTCGTCTGGTTACTACAGAAATAGAAGGAGCGTTCGTTTAGTGCTCTGAAATACTTGAAAGCCTTTTTGCGGTCAACAACGAACGAAACTTGTTTAAATGGATTTGCATTGCTGTATGTTTACCGTGACTTCAACATTAATTTTGAATATATGATTAATGAATTTTCACGTAAAAATTGTAGGTTGAATTTTAAATAAGTTAAATTTTGACATACAGCATCACTAAAATTTTTTGGTTCGCCTATCACCACTACCAATAAGTTTGTATCAGTAAATGCGTTGCGTAAATGCAAAATTTTGTGTGTGCAATTGCGTTAAATTTCTTTACGTTCGGTTTAAAAACCGCACGCACCTCATCTCCTGAGGAGAAAAAGCCTTAATACCCCTATTGCGTCTAGATTCTGAGGGTTTTACCACAGCACCTGGGCTGTGTTGTTCAAAAAATTTGGCCTCCCCCTTGAAAAAATCTTGGCTGCGCCACTGAAAACACATAAACTTATGATAACTCTTTATACAAGAGCCTGATAGGTGGAGCCAGCTTGGCGGCTGAGCCGACACTCTCAATCCCGATGTTACTGACGGGGGCTCTTCGGGAGATGTCGTTGTATATACTACAAAGCAAGTATGTTTTTCTATGCTGATATGCTGCCTGTTATGGTATTTATGTCTATACTCTGCAGTTTGTAATAAAATCCCAAGTTTAACAAAAAATCAAAATAAAACCATAATCATAACAATTTGTAAAACTGAATATAGAGAGAACAACAGATGTTTTTGTGGCTATTCTGTAAACAAGATCAATAATGCAGCCAAATTAAGAACTTAATACTACAAATGTAAATAAGAAAGGGGCAGCATCACATCGCCAAATAGGCTTACCATTAAAAAGTTTATTTCTATAATTGTGAAAGCAACCGCCATTTTGCCGCTACAATCAGTTTGGATTATGTATGATCCCTTTCTCCCTCAAAGTATTAACAAAAATTTGTGGCAAGATTCTTTGTGAGCATTGCCAGCCATGATCAAGAAAATATGATGATCACAATTTTGTGCACAAGAATTGTGAAAGTGCATAAAATTCATTAATTTTTTTCTATTGCTCACACAGGAGCCCGATGCGTAAAGCCGGCGCAGCAGGTGAACCAAAATAGTAAACCCCGACATTACTGATGAAGGACCCTGCCAACTGGCTAGTAATCTGGATTTATACTTTAACCCTATTCGGCCCAAGAGATTTGCGTCGTGCTAAGTCCAACGTGGGGTAGTTTTTGCCCCGAAAGTTTAAAGCATTATATTTTTTGAACTACACCTCGTAGAAAAACGATTGAACCGGCATACGGAAGAAGATTTTATTTTGTATTTGTGTTTAACGTGTTTCTGAAATTATTGCTTGTAGAAGAGAAAACAATTAATCTGAAGGCAAGTCAAATTTTGATAGTTGCCGTTAGTTCTCATTCAAAGGAAACAAATATTTCTCATTCACTTCTCCACTCCTGACAGCAAGACAAATTGACTACTTTAGGCCAGTTGCGCTTGGCTGATCACGTAATGTCGGCGAACTCTTGTAACCTATGAAGTCCAAAAATAGATCGCCGCTAAACAATTGATAAGATTTTAGTAGGCATCGGTAACATTATTTACTGGTATAACAACTACAAAAGTTTAAATTTCGACCCGTGCAATATCATTTTTTTAGAACTAATTTTAATGTCTTTTTCACACGAAAGCATTTTGTTGTCAAGAAACGGATTTGACGCAATTTACATAACTCCACAAAAAGCGCGAAAATTCCCTCACTTATTTGAAGTCAACAGTTCATGAAACTGCTGTGCTCAGCTATTTCAAAATTCCTTGCGAGTTATTGTTCGCCTGCCTACATTTCCCTCTCCCTCCTGGCTGATATCATTGAGATATAGTTTATGAAAGCGTTTCTATATTACGATGAGTATGACGTAGATTTCACAGCTTCTATTACGATGTGTGTCACACAGGCTTTGCATAATAATATGGTCGGCTGCACTAAGTTGATGCGAGGATAATCCTTCGGTATGGCGTTTGTTTTTATTTAACAAATACAACAAAGTAAAACAAGATTGTGGTTGGAGACAAAATAATTTACTTTGTTTGATGATTAGATGAATACTAACTTTTTTCACTACGGAAATTATGAGTAAACTATAGTAACTGCTCTATATATGACTTTGTTGCAGGAATTAAACTTTTGTGTACACTTTTGTAATTGCAATCCCCTCAACCAAATAACCATTCAATTGAAGACATATTGATAGGAACTACTGTTGCTTTTTTGTCAATGCGAATAGCAAATAATGCTAAAAAAGTTACAGGTGCTGTGAACACTTCTAATGAACATACAAAAGTTGTAGCTGACTGATATATTAGTCGAATGCCACGGCTAAAGGCCGCGAAGTGCCAGTGCAATAATCCAGAACAAGTAGCGATATGACTACAAATTTGAGACAAAAGGCTTTACTTCCAGTTATCATTCCGAATTTGTCCCCAATGGTTTGTCGACAGTGAGCAAATATAATTGTCGGCAAGACCACTGCGCGTGTGGGTTTCAAGCCAAAGACGTTGTTATACTTTATAATGAAGTTTAGAATAAGAAATGACTTGCACGTAGTTATATGTACACGAAAACCTTGTATTTCTACATGTTTGACGGAGGAAACTTTAACTTTTACAAATTAGCTATGCACTTTATGCTGCGTAAGTTTAAAAAACACATAGAGCTCTTTACTGGGACACATAATAGAAAAACATCTCAAAAAACACTGCAGTATGAGCACACCATAGAACATAAAGCGTAACACCAACCAGTTACTGACAGGCGCCGCAAAATCTGAAGTAACGACGTTTGCATACAGCTTTACCACATCTTTGGCATTGGCTAAAAACACGTCCCATGTTATCCCTCTCACAGCCAGTGGCTTCAGCTGCGCGAACTTCACACCTGCGTTGCTTGGTAGACTGCACTGGAAATGCACATAACTGCAATGAATCGTAAGATTCTTTTCTGGTTTCACTAAGGGTGATTTGGATTTTATCTTGAATGCCTTTCGACAAGCCCCATTTTGAACGTAGCGCAACAAATGGGTGTACTAATTGTAAAACCAAAGTTATCCCAAAATCGAATGAATTTGTATTGCGTGGTTCAATAGACTGATTTAGTGCGATGACTGTGGAAGTGTTCACTCGGCAAGTGTCCAGTGCATAGGCAAAAGCAGTCATAGTCCAACGATGAGATTTAGCCTTGCTGGAATAAAAATTCATTCGTTGATCAATAATATCTGTGCCTCCTTTAGTGTAGTCATAAAGCTTATAGATTGCTGGTTTCAATCGTAAATTGTCCTTGACTGTTCCTAAAATTGGATAGCAGCAGTACGTTTCTTTTTCCGGAACTTTTGGTGTTCACGATATAAGAATTTAAAATCAATTTGCCAGATTCATCCCAAAAAACTTCGTAAGAGTTAGAGTCCCGACTGCCAACGTGCTTTACTTCTTCAGGAATACCTTTGCGATTTGCCTGCAGCGTGCCTACAGTTGTGATATTACGTTCCAGCAGCCATTTTGCTAATGAAATTGAAGTGTACAAACGGTCATACGATATATTTCTGCCAGAAAGTGATGTGTGCTTTTCCAAGTCTGTTACAAGCCTTTTGACTGTATCTTCAGTTCCACGAACATAAAACTTGCACTGCTCTTGATTGCTATGATTTTTAGGTTTTCCAACATATGGGGCAGTTCGGAATGTGTATGGATAGCGACAAGCATTTATTGACTTAAATAATATTCCATATTTTGCTGGTTTGTTTGGATTAAATTGCTTGAATCCAATGCGCGTTCTCATTGGATATAAAGTTTCATCAAGAGATAAAAAATCTCCTGGTACGATGCAACTGCTGCAGTTGTGATTGAATGATTCGAAAACATCTCTAATGGCAGTAAATCTATCATAAACCCATCTCTGAGTTCTTGTTTCAAAATCATCAAAGGAAATATTGGAAAATAAAAATTTGAACCTATTTTTACTCATTGTAGCCCCGAACACAGGATTTCCAGTAAGATGGTTGAAAAGAATAGCTACATCATGATTGTTTAAACCAAGCAGACCTCGAAGGTACAAAAGACCAATAAATGCTAAAATTTCTGAAGAGCAAGTGTTCATGGTGTATGGAACAGACATAATATCACGGCCTCTCAGCAATAATTTTGCACGCAGATTTTCGATTTTTTTGTTCGTGTTGTGAATAATGTGTGAAAGCATGTCCCGCGTAAAAAAAATTTCCCACGCATTTCTTGGCTCATAAATGCCTCTATGGGCATTTACAACCCCAATATCTCCACTTATAACATTAGCCGCACATTGCCGGCCAGATGAAGTGGGAGGTGTATTGGACCATTTGATGTTTTTGCCTCCAGTTTTTTCTTTACCTGCAGTACTCGCTTCGTACACTTTTTTTTTCTTTTGAATTTAAGTCCAACAAATCGTAATTATTTTCATTTAGTGTGGCTTTAAGGCTGGTAATGATATTAGTAGAAAATGATAGAGGTTGAGATGGCGATAAGCTTTGCAAGAAATTTGCATCCAAAGCATTTTCGCGATCGTTGACGGCATCACCTACGTCTTTTTTGCATGAGGATTGATTGGAGTCATCTTCACAGCTTTGTGCTTCATTTTCAAACTGGGCATCAACTTCAGCAACTGCTGGAATGGAAGGAGTGGCGAAATAGTCGTCATCACTTTCCGATTCAGAACATAGCACTTCATCAAAATCTTCTGATTCAGATAGTTCAAATATTAAATCTTTAGCTTCTGCAGCATTAAAACGAGTGGAATTGTTCATGGTGATGCAGTTACTTTATCTTGGCATCAAACTTGTAATTTTTATCTGTCTCAAAATTTAAAAAACAGAGTTTGTTAGTGTGTTACGCACAACTTTATAAAAGCAACAGTTTTTTTATTTGCCAAATGAAATGAGTTTTTTAATATTTTGTAGTCACGTGTGATATTCTAAATTAAGGAAATATGTATATGAGTTATAGGCAGTCATCAATACAAGTACACGAGGGTGAGTCAAAAATTTCTCAGACATATGCTATAAAATTTTTATTTCGCAACTGATTACACTTATTTTTCTATACAAGCTCCATTATTGTCCATACACTTTTGCAATCTATGCTTCCACCTGTAAATTCCTTCTTTGTAGAATTCTGGGGAATGTCTCTGACACAATGAAATTACTTGCTTTTTTGCTTCATCTAAAGAATCAAACCGGTGCTTTTAGGGTGTTCCTTTAGTTTGGAAACCAAAAAAGTCAGGGGGAGATAAATCTGGATTATATGGGGGTATGGAAGTGTTTTCCTTTTGAAATTATCGTAACATGGCCCTGACAGCCCCAGAAGAATGTGCAAGAGCCTTGACGTGATGAAACAAAATTTGACTGTGCAGCTTTCACCTTGACGTTTTTCGGCCATTACTAGCGAAAATTATTAGCTCTTTTGAGATACCATTTATCTTGATATTGCCGTTAAATAGAATGATGAAACGTTTGCAGGTAATTGGGGAAACCATAAAGACATGTTTGAACAAGTAAAACTTTACCCATTTTGAAATTACGGCATTTGTCTAAGAACTTTATAACTCTCCCTTGTAGATAAGAAAATGGTGATAACTGAAGAATTTGATCATTTTTGTCACCCTAATAATTATTAAGCTAAATGTTCAATTGCTTCAGCTACATAAAATTTTGTCTTTGAATTTGTAGACTAGCACTTAGTAAAGCGGCATTTATCAAAAAGTAACTCTTGATAATGGGCAAAAGTTTATTGTGTAACACGACAAAAATATAATGTAGCTCTAAAACATTGGTTCTCAACCGCTGGGCCACAGCAAGTCGGGTGGGTCACAGACTTTTGCATTACTTTAAAAATGGGTTTGCAAGTCGAATGAGGTTGAGTAATAGTGGTGCATATGAACCGCCATACGGACCAGCACCCATGAATGGGAGGCGCAATGACCATATTTTCCTTTGTAAATCAACTCCGACCGCGAACTGGCCATCCTCAGCATTGGGAGGCAATGAATCATTTTTTTTGGAGATCACTTCTGCTGCGATGAGTTTTGACGCTAATCCCAGCAACGTTGTCACAATCACATCACAGACGTAATCAAAGTGGGTCACGGCAAGAAACCAAGTCACAAGGATTTGCGGCTCCTCAAAATGGGCCACGGAACAAAAAAGGCTGAGAACCACTGCTCTATTATAATGTGGCTCTAAAATACTAACAATGTTTTGTCAGAGTCCTATTGGTCTTCATTAGGCAAACCCTTTTTTAAGCGTTTACTTGACGAAAACTGAAGGGCTCTGTCAAAACGTTGTTAGCATTAGAGTTGACACCAGCATTAGCAGTACAATTTCTTTTCTGTATAAGTTACGCCTTGCACCAGTTTAATGTTTACCAAGATAAAAACGCAAAAACACTTTGTTTTGAAAGTAGTGATCCTACGCCATTTTTATCTTTTATAAATCATTCTACCATAGGCGCAGTATAGTTGGCAAATCGCAAATATTTGGCTTGCTTTTGGACTCGCAAAGCACACTCTTTAGTACGTAAACAAGCTATGCACTCAGCTATTTTGACAACGCAAGATAGATCTTCGAAGCAAACATACGCTATTAGCCAACCCAATTAAGTTTTTAAATAAACAGCTTATTGAGGCACTCAGTCATAACTCGCGTTAATAAAGTCAAATAGCTTTACAGTCATTTAGTTTACAATTGATAACAATTGACGTTTGACATAGATCTTGGCTTTCTTAACTCAATTGTTCGACAATGCGTCTATGAAGAGCGAAGGGAGATATTTATATACCATTCGCTATCAAACGTCAAAAGCAAAGAACACAAGTGATGATGTAATGGTGGGGCAGTTTTCTACGTCATAAATGCGTAGATGCATAAAAACATACTAATTACAGAACAAAGGATGATGCAAAAACAAGAGTGATAAACTAAAAAGAAATTTGCTGGAAATTTATGCAATGAATAACCCTGTTGCGTAGTGAAATGTCTACTTGACAAATGAGCATAAAAACACGACAGTAACAAATCAAAGAAATGCAGTGTTGTTGTTCAAGGGCAAATGCTGGCAAGACATTCTGGATAATAAGTTGCGTAGTGCTATGTCTATTTGACAAATGAGCACAAAAACATAAGAATAACAAATCAAAGCAAAATAGTGTGGTTGTTCAAGGGCAAATGCTGACAAGACATTCTGGAGAATAGTGTACAAATAAATAGATAGGATTTCAGTTGCATGTCACTGCCGGAATTACCGATTTGTAACTTTAGAAACAACAGAAAATTCGTCTGTAAACATATTTTGAATGAACAGTAAACATATTTTGAACAAATAAAGTTGTGAGAACGACGATCCACAGTTCTGTTACTAAAACAATGAACCTTGTCTACCCAGCAAAATGTTTGAAAAAATGACTAGACATCTGCATAAAATTATCGAAATCAATACTTTTCATGAACAAGCAAACAATGTTTGCAGCTGTCTGCCTTCATTACAATTGGCTCTTAAGGGTTGCCAAAGATTTCAGGCTATTTTCGTATGAATATTGGAAACATGAATTTCTTAACAATCAGTATAATTTGTAATCTAGTTTCAAAATACAAACGCAAAAATATTTGTTTTTCGTTGTGCCGATAAATCATCTATTATTATTTTTAATTCTGGTTACACGTTGAAGTTTAATTTTGGTGAAAGATGTCAGGTTTTGATGAACTTGAGCTGCGTTGGCTATTTATCGCGAAATTTTATTTCATTTGACAAAACGTCAATTCTAAATATCTATGAAACATTGGAAATTGCTCGTGAACTTGCGATTCAAGCTTCTTTCTAAATTTTTTTATTCTTTTCCCATGAAACATTTTAACAATAATTTTACTTGCAAAATCTCTGCTTTGACAGAAAGCGTAACTGCAAACCAATTGTACAGCATGGCAAACTCGTTGCAGCAAAAAATTTAAGCAACATTACACTTCGAAATATAGCGTAGTGGCTGAATCCTTTGATCATTATTTATTACACAGTTTACACTAAACATACCACTGACTTTGTTTTAGTTTTTTTCGGTAGTTTATGGTTTCCTGAAACCAGAATTAGGATAATTGTGAAGAAGCTTTTGTGATAATTAAGCCAAAATTGCGTACTAGCATTTCTGTGATCTAGAGAAAGCTTTGTGAAAAATATTCTCCGCTGTTTTTGACACTTTGAATATTATTACTTAATTAAGTCCGGGAAAATTATATGGAGCCACCAATGTAGGTCATAATTTGAAAGCTTTTGTTATGCTTTCAAATGACCGAACAGGCTTCTTTCTCATTATTGTGTTTGTTACTGTGTATATTTACACGCGGGCATTTATTTATTGAAGCATCACACAGAACGATTTTCCGAATATTTGACAATTCGTTACTGGGTGACGTTTCTTTTGAAAACTACAAAAAATAACCATACTTTTATATCTGTCTAGCTGCGCGGTAGAAACAGTCCCGTAACAACACGTGTTATGGAATTACAGTTATGTATGACAAAGATTTACTCTAAAGTTAGCAATGCGATGGCAAAGTGATATTGCTCATCACTCATCAACAGTCACTTTGCTTGTGATGATACGATTCAAGAACAAATGCGTTGTCTGTTCGCAAAAAACGCGTTTACTCTATTTTCTCAAGTCACAGCCAGACAATAAGTTACTTTCTCTAGAAAATGTACATACTATATATGGCAATTGATTGTAAGTAGTTTTTCGTGAACTTTGGTTAGCTCTTTGTTTACGACTTGCCCGCTTCGCTCTCAGGCTGCTACGACATGCGCAGAGTGAGGTTACTATCTTTTTTATCTTTCAGCTATATGTCTGCATATTTTAGCAGTCATGTGTATAAATTTGCTAATAACTTTCGATCTACAACCAACAGTCAACTCAAATTTTGTCAAATATAAATTGAATAATTTTTAGGAAAAGTCATGAAATCTTGATATTGTAGGGTCATCGTGGACAAAATTGTACTTAAGAGGAAATTGCTCGGGCAATTTTTGCCCCGCTTGGGCCGAATAGGGTTAAAGCAATGTATAAAAATTCCCAAGTTTAAAAAAAATCAAAACAAGTCCATAAACCTAACAATTATTAAAACTAAATTTAGAGCGAACAGTTGTATGAAAATAACTCGGCGTGATGGGTTCCTACTAGAATAAGGTAAATGACTTTGAAAGGCATACCCGCTTTTGTTGCCATGCCGGAAACAAGGTAAATAGCGCAGCCAAAAAACTTAACGACGCCAACATAAATAGGAAATGGACAGCACCAAATCCAAAAATTGGCTAACCATTAACTAGTTTATTTCTGTAATTGTGAAAAAAATCCACCATTTGGTCGCCATCATTATTTTTGACTGTGTTTCAATTCCTCCCCTCACACTTTTCACAAGTATTAATGATAGTTTGTGGCAAGATTCTGTCATTGTGAGCATTAGCTGTCTTGATTAAGAGATTAAGATTATCACCATTACGTGTACAAGAATTATGGATGCACACAAAAACTTCTATGGTTTCTGCTCACACAGATGCGCGATAGGTGAAGCCGGCGCAGCCAGCTGAAAGGATATTTGTAAACCCAACGTAACTGATGGGGGGCTTTGCCGGCAACGCTGGCAAAGCCGGATCGTAAAAACTATGTTTATCAAGATGAGTAACGCATTACATTTTTTGATTTGCTAATGAAAGTTCCTATTCTATAAACAGATGTTAAATGCAAACTTTGGTCAATAACATTTCACATGAAACTGGGTAGCCTGAAATCATTATCTAAACAATTTTCAGTTGCCTGCTATGGCAACAAATATGGTTTTCAATTCAAAAAATTGTATTTTGCAATGCACAAGCAAACTAAATATAGAGCAATACTTGCTACTAAGCATGACGATTAAATTTCAGTTACAAAATTTAACATTTCACGCTGCAAGCTAAAATTACCTGTTGACTCAACGTTGCTTCTTCTTCAGATGCACTTGCTTTTGTCGTGCGGCGTTTTCCTCGACTCCTTCGTTGCCTTTTTCTGGTCATTTTGCAAACTGTTCAAGCTATTACTGAAATTCTAATTTTTCTGTATAAATCAGCAAAATCAAAATCAAAGTTATTACTTTTTAACCCTACTAATTTTTCTAAAAAAGACCGAATAATGTGGGAAATTAATTTTTTACTCAAAACTCTTCTAAAACACTTGTTCAACTCATCAAGCATACGATTAAGAAAAGCAAAATCTTTATCCAACTGTAATTGCTACTTTCACGCAATTTTTGGTGTGGATTTTAAAACGTGAGCCTGAACATTAAATCAAAACTAAATATTCACAATCTGCTTATTAGCGCAGACAGAAACATTATTTGAGAAGAAAAAAATACGTTTTTCAAACTTTTTGATTGATGACCTTTATTATTTGATTAATGATCTTTATTTTTTATTTTCGAAGATGACATTTTCCGATATCTGAAATCGAGCTTTCGTCTTGTCATTTCGGTTAATTTGGCTTTTTTTTGGTGATCAACTTATCAATGAGCAATTTTTTTTTAAATGAAACAAACTCACACTGTATTTTCGGACATGCATGGAAAACGGGAGCCTCTTATTCTTAAGAGGGTGCCACAAAAATGAGGGATCTGTGGCAGCTGCCCCACTTGCCTCACCCTAAATCTACTGCTTGGAAGATATACACTTTACAGGCACACCAAAACCTAATTAACAGAAAAAATATACTACTCGAGGTTTGGGCATTCGAGAAAACCAGATCTATGAGCTTGCAGTGATTGTGACATTACAAATGAACTTTGTTTCCACGCAGTGACGCACTTGTAGGGCGTCTGTTAGCGGTCCCGACAAGCTTAGCTTCACAAGAGATATCCAGAAGTGCAGTAATTTGAAGTAACCGCGGAAGATCGTATCGCATAGAGGTAGAGTGCTAATGAGATGGTTAAAACTCGAAAGTGACAATCTATAGCCGTAGTTTTCAATGAGGGAGGCTGACCTTTCTGGAGGAAGTAAAATCACATTTTATCAAAGGTGAGCAAAGACTTATAGAAGAGATTGAATTTATGCGAGGCCGGTTTTTTCTACAGTTGAAATTAACCAAAACAGAAAAAGTGTAGCCTTTTGTGCAATATGATAGGTGGTTCGCATTATTAAACACCATATCAAAAATTTTCTGATTTTCACGTAAATTGTAACAGCAATATTCCTCTTGGCATTGCAATTAAATTTTTTTAATGAATGGTCGTTGTGTTGCAATTATTCTCAATGTAAAGGAGGTAAAGATATAGATTTGAAAATTATTAAGCGAAGAAGGAAATTGTAAACCTTGCAACTAATTGGCAAAGCAGCATACGGGCGTAAGGGGCATTAACAATTTATTAAAATGAATATGCCAGGAAACAATAATGAGTATACCACCCAACCAATTTAGACGAGACCAATATTTAATAATTTTCAAATCTATAGTTATTTCCCTACTTGAAAAGAGTTGGCATGGATTTGCCCGTTTCATTGTAGGAGGCCCGGTTTACTGCGAAGTGAGATAGAGTGAAAATTCGTTGTCATGGATTTGCTCGACACGTCTATTAAAGGTCGCCCGGCTCCCACCTTGTGAATTGTCAACGCACTCGCCTCGAGCGTGATGGCATTGCAAAGACAAGGCGCTAGGCTATAAATGCAGCGTTTAATCTTCTTTTTCAGATTGGTGTGTAACTGATCTCCCAGTGGATATGCAACCAAAATCAACCAATTTGTCAACCCGCCCTACTAAGCAAAGCAATACGTCGTCGGTTGAAGTCTCAGTGCTTCTGCATGTGCATAGTTGGATTTTTTTTTAAGGATAACGTTAATGAGTGGGTTACTTTTGCTTGTGACGGGACGGGCCCTGCTGATGAGTCCAAAAGGACAAAACGCGTCCAGGGATGGTCTCGTCTAAATTGGTTGGGTGGTATACTCATTGTTGTTTCCTGGCATATTCATTTTAATAAATTGTTAATGCCCCTTACGCCCGTATGCTGCTTTGCCAATTAGTTGCGAGGTAAAGATAACATCAAATAGGTTGGTTGAGGCGACATATTATCACTTTCGGTGCTAAGTCACGTCACGTATAAATACGTTTCTGGAAATTTAACGTTGGGTGCGAAACCACCTATAAATACGTGGCTGGTAAAATCTCATCACTTTGGTGCGGGACGCTGATTATCGCTATTATTATTACGTAAATATATGTGCGCTTGTGTAGAAGAGAAAAAAAGTAAAAAGCGCTCGATTGAGTTGTGGTTTTGAGCAGTGCAAATAACATTCAATGCAGCAGTTTGCTGCTTTGTGGTTTGTTATTTGCTGAGGGTTGCTGCTTTGAAGTTTGTCTTTTTCGGCCTAACAATAGCATTTATGGTGTCATAATTTTAAATTCGAATAAGGAAAGAATCCATCAGCGTTTGAAAGTAACAGTGACGGAGAAGTGTTTGTCAATTGAGTAAAAGTTAAATACTTAACAATCAAATATGAGTGAAAAATCGCTGAAATTCAGTTCCGTAGATACTATTTTCAAATTCACGTGCCGCACCGAAAGTGTTGAAAAGTTGGGAACCACTGATCTGTTAACTATACAGGCTATATTAACTATACGACTCTTTGTTACGTAATAATACTGCAAATTAGGAAAAGAAGTTACCACTGACCCTTTATTTTTTATTTTACGTCAAGTCACGACAGTGACTAATCGCAATAAGAAAATTATAGATGGGCTATACAAAAATACTGCTACTGAAAAATAATTGCAAAATCGTTATGTATGGAACTGGTTCACATTCTTGATCATTTGTTAGCTTCTTAAAGTCAGTTTTGAGCCAGCCCAGTAAATCGCCGGACCGGCCCACTGTCGAGCGGCCCACCGGGAAACTCCCGAATTCCTGCCGGGCTAATCCGCCCCTGATTCTTAAGGCCTATGGAATGTGTATTTTGTTTGGATTCCGTGGCAAGTAAATGAATTTTTTGCCTGTTGCTAGGCCATCAATTACCGAGAGACGAGAAGAGTGAAGTTGAAATTCATATCCGTATTTGCTCAAATAGGATCACTTCGGTTTGTCAAGGCGCTTGAAGAGATTGAAGTTCACAGTGGCAGATTAAGGGAGGCAGGGGCAACAGGTATCAAAATTTAATTGAGGAGTTTTATAAAACTTGATTTCCATTGCTTTACTAGTAGGCTGCTAGTAATTAATTAAATATCGAATTTTTTCAGCAAATACAAATCCAAAACGCAAAAAGCCAAACGTCAATCAAAAAATTAATTTTTTTAAGGAAAAGGGACCAGCGCAACATTTCCTAAATTTGTGATTAACCTCAAAATTTTTTCTGTTGATCGCGTTACAAAAGCAATGCGTTTGTATTCTACACACTTCCAAAAGCAAATGAAGATCTTTTTGTCTTTCCGTGGTCTTTTATCCACTTTCATAAAGACGCCACTGGTAAAAGCATAGCATTTGAAATTGTGTGGTGTTCTCTTAGTTAAAAATAAAAATACAATGTACAGTGTGACTCTGTGGAAGTAAAAGAGGCGTCGAAAGTGTAATCGAAATATTAAGAGCTAGATGATTGTTACGTTGCCTGCTGCATGGCCAAGCAAAATCGCGTTTGCATAGAAGCTTGCGCAACTGCCACATCATTATATGGGTGTCCGCTGAGTCAAATATCGTCTTGTCCTTTCCAATCTTCTGAACTACGTTTATCTTACGTTTGATAAGTTAAATTCCTGAATGTTTTACTTCAACATAGAAACAACTAAGAGGCCAAAAGCAGCGTCGGATGTGCATGGTTGCGTAACTGAGAAACGAGCAACTCGTTTCTATTACATGATGAGCAATGCGAACTTAGGATATCGATAATTTTTAATAGAAGCTATTACATCGGAAATACAGCCGCTACCTTTTAGTTCTGTGTTTAAACTGTTCAAATTGCTCTTTTCCGCTAAAACTTAAATTTTCTGAATGGTATATAGGATTATAATGATTTTATTGTATGTAACGGTCCACACATAATTTTCTTTTATCAGACATACAAAAATTCCAATTATATAAAGTGGCCCATGCCATTGAAACACCTAAAGAAGTGATACGTAAAGTTTTGAATGAAGTATCTGACGAAGAAAACGATGATATTGAAGACATAGCCTATTTAGATTCTGATGACGAAATAGATGTTGCGCTATCAACATCTTTTAACTGTGATAATCCTGACGATGTTAACGGAGCTGACCAAAACGTCACAAACAATCAGGACAATGCAAGTAGTAGTGCTGGAACTACACAGCGACGTCAGCTTACCCGTCATAAATTAATTCAACATTTGGAAAGTGGTCTTGATGAAGAAATTACATCCCACTAAGTTTTCCAACGACTGAAAAAACTTTCACTAATTATCTGGAAAACCCAAGTAGCATAGAATGCACCATTTTGCCCGATTTTTGGAGGTGCTGGTGGAGGTGCTATTAGGAGGTGCAATGACGTCACGAGTTGGGGAATTTTTGATGAGGGGTAGGTTTAATGGGTATGATGTGATACGATCGTGGGGGGAGATTGGGGTCCTACAAATCAGTAAAGTGTTTTGCGTCACTAGAGGTCGATAAGGAATCAATTATCAAAAGTTTTTAGAATAATGTATAAAGATTACTTTTTATTTAGTTGTTTATTAGGATACATTGTTTCCGGCTTGTTCAGACTTTTCCGAGCTCGAATCTTTTTTTCCGTACTGTGCTTACATGATAAAAAGTTCTAAGGAAGCTAACCCTAAATTTTATTTGAAGGAGGTCGGAGGCAGCTAACCATAGGACACTAATTTTATGTGGGAGAGGTCTGAGGGTGCTAACTCTAGGTTTATTTTTTCGAAGAAAGCCAACCCTAGCTCTGAAAGTGCTAACTCCAGGTCTATCAATTTTTGTGAGCTAACCATAGTTCTAAGAAAGCAAACCCTAGATCTAAGGACTTTTATTTGAAGGAGATTGGAGGCAGCTAACCCTAGACACTATTTTTATTTGAAGGAGCTCAAAGATAGCTAACCCTAGGTTTATCAATTTTATGCGAGGAAGGTCTGGGGGAGTTAATTCTACCAGGTGTCGACATCATGTAAAAATTTCAAAAGTTTGGTACAAAACTTATAATTTGACTTGTTATCACATAACAGTTTTCAGGATGTGATACCATATTTCAATTACATAATCGGTTCTGTTTTTAACTAGACTGTGGAAATGTAGTTGCATCCTTATTGCGCAATCCATTATGGTAGAAGCAATGCTATAGTAAGCGGGTGAGTGAGAATAGTTATAATATCCCATTGTGTGATTCAGTAAGTCCAAAAAGGTCGCTATCGTTCAAAAATTCATGTATTAGTCATCATATATTGTACAAAGAATGTGATAAAGTCACTATCGTTCAAATTCGTAATGTAGAAATAAATTTCAACGTATTTGTATTACAGTTTGTTGAGACATGTACTATGAATGTATGCATTGATTTTCTAAATTCATTACCTAACATTAATTTCTCATTTCCCATGTACATAATTGATATTTTGTAGTTTATTCAGTAAAGACGGTTGATACAACGGTTGGATATAGAGTTTATATACAGTGTGTTAAAAAATTCGCTACCAAGAAAGTCAAAAAGTCAAACAATTTTTACATGATGTCGACACCTGGTAGAATTAACTCCCCCAGACCTTCCTCGCATAAAATTAATAAACCTAGGGTTAGCTATCTTTGAGCTCCTTCAAATAAAAATAGTGTCTAGGGTTAGCTGCCTCCAATCTCCTTCAAATAAAAGTCCTTAGATCTAGGGTTTGCTTTCTTAGAACTATGGTTAGCTCACAAAAATTGATAGACCTGGAGTTAGCACTTTCAGAGCTAGGGTTGGCTTTCTTCGAAAAAATAAACCTAGAGTTAGCACCCTCAGACCTCTCCCACATAAAATTAGTGTCCTATGGTTAGCTGCCTCCGACCTCCTTCAAATAAAATTTAGGGTTAGCTTCCTTAGAACTTTTTATCATGTAAGCACAGTACGGAAAAAAAGATTCGAGCTCGGAAAAGTCTGAACAAGCCGGAAACAATGTATCCTAATAAACAACTAAATAAAAAGTAATCTTTATACATTATTCTAAAAACTTTTGATAATTGATTCCTTATCGACCTCTAGTGACGCAAAACACTTTACTGATTTGTAGGACCCCAATCTCCCCCCACGATCGTATCACATCATACCCATTAAACCTACCCCTCATCAAAAATTCCCCAACTCGTGACGTCATTGCACCTCCTAATAGCACCTCCACCAGCACCTCCAGAAATCGGGCAAAATGGCGCATTCTATACTACTAACCCAAAGCCTTCAAAAAAATTTGGGGTACAAATAAAATGGTCAAATGTTTATTCAAGCCGCGGTCGTCAGACGTAGTAAATATTAGTAACCTATTTCAGCTCAGCGGTACATATATGGCACTGGCACAGTATATAAGTGTACTTCATGTACAGTCGTTTTTCTTCCAACATAAAATTTAGTACTTGGATGCGCTCAGTAGTACACATATGGCACATCGTGTTCTAGCAATACTATTGCAGCGATATGTAAACTGATGCATTTTTCTAATCAATTATGTGGAGCCAACATCAAAAAAATTTAAAAATTGAAATTATTATACAAAAAATTAATTCGGGCAGAAATGGGTTAAATATAAGACCGGTGTTCAAGAGGAAGTGAAAAACAAAATATCTCTTTTGCAACTTGGATTCTATTTTTCACAAAAATAATGCTGGACATAATAGTTACAGAAACTAATCGAAAAATAGAAGAGACAATGGTGCAACTTCAGAGTATGCTCACGGCAGATAGCAGCTGCAGATATGGGTATATACCACTGACCGATCTTTCGGAAATATTGGCAGTGATTGAAATGTTTACATGCGAGGCTTTCAAGGACAAGCGCATCAAAATATTAATGCGATGTTCCGTAAAATATTTGGCAATCCAGTTTTTAGTGCAACTATGTCCAGGAGCAGATTTAAATTTTTGATTGCTCACATATCGTTTGATGACTATACAACGCGTCCTACCCGTTTGCAATACGATAGGTTTGCAGCTTTTCACAAAATTTTGAAATAGATTTGCAGCTTTTCACAAAGAATTTAACGAAAACTGTGGGAAATTTTTAGTTCCTAGTGATCATTTGTCGCTGGATGAAACTTTTTGTCCAACGAGAGTGCAAAACAGTTTCAAACTATTTAATCCGAGCAAACCAGCCAAGTGTGAATGCTGTACAAATCAATAAACGCTTGCCACTATGCATTTACTTCTTCAACTGCTGTGTATTCTGGTAAGCCGAAAGCAGAACAGACATCCTATTATACTCCTGGGGCGGCACAAACAGTAAAATACCTAATTCAAAATTTGAAATGCCACACAAATTTAGTGGGAAGAAACATACCATATGACAGATTGTATACTTCAATACCAATGGCAGTGTGGCTGCTTGAACGTGGAATAACTTTTGTAGCAACTTTACAATCAAATCGCAAAGGATTTTTCGCCGAAATAAAGAGATCAAAAGCGCGAAACAAACTTATATGAGATTTATTGGAAAAGAATAACGGCATACTAAATCTTCATTCATATGCGATAAAAACCATAAGGTCAGAAAAGCGCAATGTTTTATTATTGTCAATAGTCCCACCACTTCTTGGAACTACAAAAGATGACAACGAAAATAACCCCGCTGTTTACAAACTATACGACTGTTCAAAAGGCGAAATAGACATTGTTGATCAAAGAATGGGGTTCTACAGTTGTAAATCAAAATCAAAGCGCTGGACTATGAATGCATTTTCGTACGTTTTGGACACATGTCGAGTGAACGCGAGCACGACATATGCAATGAACAATGATCTGCAGCCTCGAAACATAAAATCTGTAGATTTCAAATTTGAACTAGCTATGTTTTTGATTCGCCCACATATAGAACAACGAAGTTTAAATTCTTCTGTGGTTCGCAAAATTGAGATAGTAGTGAGGAAAAATATCCTCCAAACTTGTAAAAACGACAAATAGCTTTTTTCCTCATCAAAGTGAAAAACGAAGGCGATGCGATGCACGTATCAGTAAGATTAAAGGAAAAGAAGCAAAAGAAAAGAAAACAAAATTTCTAAGCAATTGAGCCAGTGCCAAAAATGCGCAAAGCCTTTGTGTAATAAGCATCTTATTCGCATTTGTGATATTTGCTTGCAAGACTAAATTGTTGTTAGGCTTACATTTACGGATAAAATTGCACTGTCGTATTTGTTTTTGAAACATACCAGCGTATTGCTGCTATGTATTGTTGATATTACCAGTAAATTTGATGTAGTGTTGCCATATTTTCATATTAGACAATAAATTATAAGCAGAAACAACATGGCGTATGACTGCAATATAACAGCTAGTGCAGAAATAGCCTATTTTGTTTCACATTTGTAATGTATCTCGTTAATTGCCAAGTGATTTTTTAATTAAAAGCTCTAAATTCACCAACGACTCAAGGCACAAGTTACGATAATGAAGCTCAAATTGGTGACATTATAATTAATCCCAGTTGAATATAAAAACTGTAAGGACCGTTTAATCATCACATGACACCTCCAGAGGGAAAAACAAAACTGCCGTATTGGTGCTATTATGGCGGGAGGAACAAAAGATAGCCACATAGACATATCGTTGTAGGACAAACTTGCAATTAAAAGGAATAAAATTTACAATCGTTTTATGTCACAGGTTTTTGTAGCAAATCCAAAACTTAAATTTGCTTGAGTACTTTTTACATGCAACTCGTCACACATGCAGATTTGGACAACTAATTAATTCTAGTTGCCCAATTCGCTAAATTACAGCAAAAAGTCACTAATTCTAATCGAATTTAAAAAAACTAAAAGTCTCTTTTTCTAGTCTAATTTGAAAAATCCTAATTCCAATTCTATCTAATTTCGGAAAAGTTCCTGACCGAAGAGTCGACTCTGAAAAATGACTAGACGTTTTTTTGTTAGGGATCACCTGCATATGCGAAAAGTTTGGCCGAAAATCAAAATCGATATTAGGTGATCTCCAAAAAGAAAAAAGGTCTTCACAATAATTTGGTGGCAAAAATGAAAAAGTCTTAAAATTGTCGCAAAAACAAAGTGGTTTTGCAAAGATGTTTAAATGGTATCAAAGATTGCTCGGTAATCAAAATTTCAAACTAATTTCAGAAAAACTGGAAAGCTCTAATTCCAATTCTACTTTATTTTGTGGTAATCAGAAATGCTCTAATTTATCCTACTCTAATTTGAGAAAAACATTAACGCTAAAATTCAAGTTTAATCTATATATATAAAAGTGAATGTCTGTGTGTATGTGTGTGTGTGTGTGTGTGTGTTCCCTATAGGAAGAAAGGTTAGAAAGTTTACATAAAAACTAAAAGTGTATTCTTATGTAAAATTCTCCGAGGAAGACAACGGAAGTAGTTCCGAACCTCTAAGTGCCCCCCTAAGGGAGCTATGGGGGGCAGAACCCCCCTTTGAAAATTCAAATATATTCAATTTAGATGAAATTTAAACCATATGTATAAGACACTAAATTAGAAAGCTTTCCAAAATTTCAGCCTTTTTCAACTATATTAGGGGGCAGAAAGCCCCATAAAAATTTAAAGTTTTTGTTAGGTACCACAAACAGAAAAAAATTTGTGACAAATAAAAAATCCAAATTTGATGGCTATGAGCAAGACTGTACTTTTAAAAATCCCTAGCAGATTTACCCGTCGTAGATCGGGTGAATATAACTTTTTCCAGGAAAGGCAAGTACGGTATTTTCATTTCGATCAGATTCGTCTATGGGGGGCTACGAGCCTATGGGGCTCTACTATAGGCCTATGTGTACTGTTGTACGACGAAATAAAAATCATGAAAACACATTAGAATATGGTTATTCAATGTAAAAATTTAATCAGTCTTTACATTTTACCCGATCAACGACGGGTAAATCTGCCAAGTACGGTATTTTCATGTCGATCAGATTCGTCTATGGGGGGCTACGAGCCTATGGGGCTCTACTATAGGCCTATTTGTACTGTTGTACGACGAAATAAAAATCATGAAAACACATTAGAATATGGTTATTCAATGTAAAAATTTAATCAGTCTTTACATTTTACCCGATCAACGACGGGGAAATCTGCCAAGTACGGTATTTTCATGTCGATCAGATTCGTCTATGGGGGGCTACGAGCCTATGGGGCTCTACTAGAGGCCTATGTGTACTGTTGTACGACGAAATAAAAATCATGAAAACACATTAGAATATGGTTATTCAATGTAAAAATTTAATCAGTCTTTACATTTTACCCGATCAACGACGGGTAAATCTGCCAAGTACGGTATTTTCATTTCGATCAGATTCGTCTATGGGGGGCTACGAGCCTATGGGGCTCTACTAGAGGCCTATTTGTACTGTTGTACGACGAAATAAAAATCATGAAAACACATTAGAATATGGTTATTCAATGTAAAAATTTAATCAGTCTTTACATTTTACCCGATCAACGACGGGTAAATCTGCCATTTTACCCGATCAAGGACGGGTAAATCTGCTAGTCTAAATTAAAAATGCTAAAAAAATTCTAATGGTCCAAGTCTGCACACAAGAATGGATACAAAATCGTTGTATTGCGTCGCGTAAGGGAGAGGAAAGAATAAAAAAAGAATCATATGATTCGTGAGCGTTCCTTAATTTGAATGAGATTTTTGCTTTGATTAATAAAAATATTAGCCGTGATGAACAAGCATAGCTTGCATTTTTTGTCTAAATGAAAAGAGTAATAATTTTATAGAGTTAAGAAATTTTTGTCGTTGAAATGCTATTTCACATTTACAAACAATCAATTCAAATTAACAAAAATCTAGAGAGTAGACACTTGGCATATGGCAAGTAGTCCAACATAAGAAACAAAGACCTAGCAGCCGCCCCCCAAACCCCCCAATTGGGGGGGGGCCCAGGCCAACTTTGGGGGCCCAAGTTAGTCTGAAATTGCTTTTTGGCTACGTGACTATTTTCAGTTCAGCAGACTTGTTTGCAACCGATTTAAACTGTAGGAAGAAATTGGCTTGTGACATCATAAGTGAATGCAACGTCATTTTATCTCGCAGAATCTAGAATATTTCGATTGATTTTCTGGTAGAATCTTGAATATTCGATTGACGTAACAATGCCGTTGTTATGCAACAATCATAGAATGGTCTGGAATTCTGTTTGGCTAGAAATACCGGGACAATATATATACACTGCAGAGTGCAGATAAAGTATTTCATTGACATTGTATAGAATGAAACGTTCAAGAAGTGGTGCTCAAAAGAGAAAAGAAGCAGCCACTGCTCGAGATGCTGTAGCGAAATTGCCCAAGATGACAGATTTTTTCAAGATTACTGAGCAGAGTAGACCTGGCACTAGTACCGAGAGTGATGAAGAAAACTATAGTGTACAAGAAAAAGAAGACTATGACGATCAGCATCAAAGTGATTGTGAATTTCCAGAAAATGTAAGTTGTGATTTACCTGCCAATACGCAACCTTCAATATCAAAAATAACTGAATCTCAATTTACCCCTATCCCTGATGACCCATGTAAATGGCCTGAAAGTATTTCTGATGCTCAACGATGTGATATAGTAAAGCGTGGACCACATCAACTAATAATGAATTTTCCATATAATAACACAACTCCAAGGCGACGTTTTTCCTCCAACCATTATAAACGTGTGTTATCTAATGGTGAAAGTGTTTCACGGTCGTGGCTAGTTTATTCTGGGGAATCAGATCAAGTTTTTTGCTTTTGTTGTAAGCTATTTGGAAAAACACTAAGCCCCTTTTGTAGTGGTATAAATACATGGGAGGGTTTTTCGAAAAAACTGAAAGACCATGAAAACGGCATTTCCCACCAAAAATGCTGCAGTCAATGGATGTTGCTAGCTGAAGGGATAAGAAATTGATCCACTATCGACAAACGCGAGATGAGTATTTTTTTCAATGAAAGACGTTTTTGGAGAAATGTTTTAGAGAGACTTATCGACATTGCCTTGTTTCTATCGGAAAGGAATCTTGCTTTTAGAGGATCTGAAGAAGTCTTAGGATCTCCTCACAATGGAAATTTTCTGGGTATATTTGAGCTTTTGGCAAGAAGAGATCCGATCCTAAAAGAGCTTCAAGACAGAATCAAGAATAAAAACACTAAAGATCACTATTTGAGTCCTACCATACAAAATGAACTAATTGAATTGCTAGCGACAGAAGTTGAAAAAGAAAATTTACAGCAATTGAAATTGGCAAAATATTTTTCTATAATTTTGGACTGCACTCCAGATATGTCACATCATGAACAAATGTCTGTCATTCTCCGTTATGTACTATGTAATGAAGAAGCTGCTGTTGTTAAAGAAACATTTTTTGGCTACTTGAGAATAAGTGACAGTACTGGGAAAGGCTTGTTGGACGCTTTCTTAGAAAAAGCGACCGAACTGCAACTCGAATTGTCTGATTGTCGAGGTCAGTCATATGATAATGGTGCTAACATGAAAGGAAAACATTCTGGGGTCCAAGCAAGAATGCTAGACATCAATCCCAAAGCTGTTTACGTGCCCTGTGCAAACCATACCCTTAACTTAGTTGTTGTTGACAGTGCTAATTGATCGACGGAAGCATTGACATTTTTTGGAGTACTTACAAGGTTGTATGTGCTGTTTTCTTCCTCTGCTCAGCGTTGGGAAATTTTGAAGAAACATGTGGAGCTGTCCATAAAGTCACAATCTGATACTCGTTGGGAAAGCAGAATTAAATGCATCAAACCTCTTCGATACAATTTAAAAGAGGGGTTGCTGGCACTGAAAGACTTGGAAGCCATTTCCATAGAAAGAAAAGATGGAAGAGCTGCCTCAGAAACAAAATCGTTGATAGCTCATTTATCAAAATGGAGTTTTCTTTTGTCGGTGTTTATTTGGTATGATATCCTATTCCAAGTCAATAAAGCAAGCAAGATTCTTCAATCGTATGGAGTCTCCCTTCATACAATGGAAACGGAAATCCAGGCAACTGAAAAGTTTTTGCAAAACTATCGCACAACGGGTTATGACAGTGCCGCAACATCTGCTGTTGAAATAGCACAGGAATTGGATATTGATCCTTCTTTTCCTCCGTCAACAAGTGGAAAGAAAAGAAGATTGTTTGATTACTAAGGTGAAGAGGAACAACGAGCTACTCCTGAACTGAAATTTAAAAGCAACTTTTTCTATCCATTAGTAGACCAGGCTATTATGTCAATAAAGGAGCGCTTTAATTTGTTACGTGAGGTTTCTTCCGCCTTTTCGTTTTTGTACACACGAGACAAACTTTTGCTTGTGCAACAAGAAAATGCTCTTCTTACTTGCTGTAAAGAGTTCCAAAAAAAGTTCGGTGACATTGATTCTGATGAAATGAGCGCTGAGCTACAGCGGTTTGTTTTAATTTTACAAAAAAAACGCAATCTCAATACGGCTCAAGACTTTCTGAACTATCTTCTAAAGACTCATTTATTTGAATTGTATCCGAATGTGTACATCGCACTTCGAATCTTACTAACTTGCCCCGTGACTGTTGCCAGCGCTGAAAGAAGCTTCAGCAAATTGAAACTGATCAAAACTTTTAATAGAACGTCTATGACAGACAGTAGACTATCTTCATTAGCCATGTTGTCAATCGAAAATGACTGCGCCCGATCTCTTGATTATGACAATGTCATAACAGCATTTGCGAACAAAAAGGTTCGCTCCAGACTATTTAAATGATACTGTGTTTTTATAACATTTTCATGTTTTTCAGTGTCATTGCTTTCGTTTCGCAGTGTCTGCATAAATGTCCTACTGAACTCTGGCATCGGTGCCGAATTGTTTATGACTTGCACCTTCGGTATCGGCATGCTTTATTCTGACATTAGCCTGTTTACTTATGTACAAATTGTGGTGTATTTTCTTAATGCAGCTTTTCAATTTTACACCTCTAAAGTGATATGACCTGTGCGCAGGGGCTCTTGCGCTTACTTTGGGGGGGGCCGAAGTTGGAGTGCTACGGGACTGGATGCTTTTGCCAAAAGTAGCTGCAAATTGTTGCTTTCCAGCCATAAGAACGAGCAACTCCATTTAAGTTTATGAGTTTTTAGCGAAATTTACCAAATAGATGACTTGCCTGTTCTTTCCCTTCGTGCTAACATCAAGCTCCTCTACATGTGTTCACCAATTTACTGACATCACTACACTTGCTTTAATAAAAACTCTGAAATTGCTGCAAAGGACACACACTTTTTTGCAAACCTAACCCTTGAGAAAAAAGTTTAAAACTTCAGAAAGGTTTTTGCAATCACTGACTTTGGGTCAGTTGATGACGCAATTTCACACAGTTGCCTACATCTATTGTTTGTCGTTAGAGCGTGAACGTCAACCAAGCGTTGAACTTTTGTTAACACTGAAATGCAACATATACGAGCTTATTATTCGGCCCGTTGTTGTTGCCGCTTAAACAGTGACTGCATGCTCAAGACATGGAGGCTCTTCGTACATCTTTTTCTATGACCGTGTAAATTCATAATCGTATTTTGCCCCCTTATTACTTTCAATCACGACTCTACACCAAGTATTTATTAAAAATAAAAGAAACAAATATTGCACAGAAACGGCTATTTTGACGTTATTTAACCTTCTAAAAGTTGGTGAGTGAAATGCCTACATTCGCTTGAGGTCAAAGTCACTTTCCTAAAATCATGAGAGGTCATCCAAAAATATCTACAACTATTTGATCAGTATGATGTCACCAATCGTTTAGAAAGTCCACCCCACAATAGTAATCAAACACGACAAGATTTATTCATACACGTCCAGTTGTTTTGGAAGTGTTAAAATACAAACACAAAATTGTGTTTTGCAGTATGATTAATCAATTATATAGAAGCAGAGAAATTTAAAAAGAAACTCAATCGGTTTGGCAACAAAAATGTGAAAGCTTTTCAAGGCAATTAATTTTAAAAAAGCGCAAATTTCTTAACTTTATCATTCTGAGAGTATGTGCCAGTGTAATTACTGAACCGTGTTAGTCTGAACGGTATTGATGAGAACTGAAAAAATGTGTTTGTTTTTCTATTTATCGCTTCAAGTGTTTCCTAATTTGCCGTTTTTGCATGTAATGGAGGCTGGATGCAACCTCAAAAGCTGAAGACAATAATAAACCCGTAATTAATATTTGCAGCCTAATAGAAACGCAGCCTAGCGTTTGTTTGAAACGAACATTTATCTGCAAGGTTGAGCTATGGCCACAACTTTATCTCGTAAAACAACTAAATCTGTGATTAGTAAATAAATGCGTACCTTTTGTGTAAAATAATACGGAATACCGTTTATATGCTAACATGGTAATGATTTCGTAATAAAATTGGTATCAATTTTGTTCCAACGCTAACTATAAAAAATATATATATATTTAGTGGTAATACTACCACACATTTTAGTTCGAGATCTTACTTGTTGGTTACGCTTGAAATATGGTCTGCAACGTTGTAAGATTATGTGATCACGAGACAAAGAGCTTGTTACCATGCTAAACTGTTCAAAAGAAAAAAGCTTGAAACTGCTTTGTCACCAAGTTATTTAAAATGCTTTTGCCTTGATATGCAAAACTTCCACATTATACTCACTGCTTTTCACAAAGTTACTTCTACGTGCACTTTGCAAGAAATTTTTTTTGTGATATATAAAGCGCAATTCTGTCTATGTGTTTGTTTTACCTCCTCTAAAACTGCTAGAGCACGGTTTCCCCAACTATGTGCCGCGGCATAGATAAAACTTTCTTACTTGACTGACATATTTAGTCATTTAAATGAAAGGCTGGAATCAAGCATTGTTGACCACTACGGATAAACTTTACTGCTTTTCATTGAAGTTAAAATTGTGGCAAACAAACGTTGCACAAGGTGTATTCGAGATGTTCCTCCTTACGGAAACTGCTGTGAAAGCTGCAAACTGAGATATTTTGAAGAAGAGTATTGGTGGTCACTTAGAAATGCTCCAGCAAAGATTTTAATTTTACTTTCTAGACCTGGACATGTTTAAGTATGATTGAATGAGAAATCCGTATAATTAATTTACCTTAAGTAATGCAGGTAAATTAAAATTGAAAGCACAAAAACAACTTGCAGAAATATGCATGAATCGCACGTTGCAACTGAAACACAATAAAATGAACATGGAAAATTTTTGGTTCATTGTACGGCAGGAATACCCAGAGATCTCACCACACGCCGTTCAGATTCTTTTTCCCCTTCCCACAACTTACTTGTGTGAATTCGCATTTTCGTCTTTATCACAGATAAAAATGAAACCGAGATCTCAGCTGAAATCTGTTGTAGATGAACGGAGAGTTTGCTTGACTTCCATTCCACCGCGCATCAAGACAATATGTGCTCAAAAGCAAGAACATGTCTCGCACTAATACCGTACATGTCATAGTTGTTTAATAAATCGTTTTGTTACTGAATTATTTATTTCTTGTGCTCGTTTTCATTGTTTGCGAGTTCAGTTGCAAAAATAGAGTTTTAGTCTAGTTAGTTGTAAAGCAATTTGTTTGAGGTCTAAGTGTGCCGCGTTTGAAATTTAGGTTGCGAAGAGTTCCTCGAGCAAAAAAAAGTTTAAAAATCACTTTGCTGGAGGTACAAACATTAAACTTAGCACGATTGATCACCAACCCCTGGTGAGTGTTTTAAGGGTGTTCGTGACGTCATAATCTTTTTTTAAATTTGCATTACTTGACAGAGAACAGCCACTTTTTGCTCAAACGAAAACCAGCTTCCGACTAACTACATTACAAAAATTTTCCTTTGTTTAGAGTCTAAAATGACGTCACAATCAACACTTTATTGCACAATCTGTTTTTTGTTCTTTCTTAAAAAGTACTGATCGCAGAAACGTGATTAAACGTTCTTTCAGGAGATATTAATAAGGTGCTTTCGACAAAAACAACTTTTAAAAAATTAAAGCTGATTCAGCAATGCTACAAGCAATTCTTTGCTTAAGCATTTCAACCCCTCTGAACATTTTTCTTCTCTTTTTCGATTGAACGCTAAAAACTGGCTGCATGATGTCATAACATGTTTGGTACAATTGACACAGATCTTTCGCTACCACAGATCATAATATGAAAATGTTATCAGAACTTGCGTCCGTTTTGCAAAACCCATTTACCAAAAACCTGATTTGTGGCCTCATTTCTTAACTGATTTTTAAACTTTTTCAACAAATTAAAGACAAATGCGATAGTGCATAATATGTGCAATTAATATTTGTTTTTATGCTGAAAAAACTAAACATCAGACCTGTGGTGTAACTTTTTACCCCTCCCAAAAAGTGGTGAGCTCAGTAAAAACAGGTAACTTTGATACAAAAAAGTCATAGAAAGGTACTGGCAATTACTATTCTTTGAAAACTTAGGAGATTTGCTTTCCAGCAATATGTGATTTCTGTTACTTAGGGCTAAGGATTAGTTCATAATGGCTGATCAAAAATCGGTTGCCATACATCATGTTTCATTTCAAGTTGAACAATTATCCTATTTGACCTAACAAATTTGCAATTGTTAGACAAAGTTAGTTCATGGGTAGATTTTGATTATTTTTCCTGACAAGCATGATTTTTTTTGCATTACAGTTTTTCCTCCTACTTTGAAGTTTTAATTTCGCGGCTTCAATGCATTGCAGATTTTTCAAAATCATTCATTAAAAAATAAAAATTCAAAAATAGCGCCATATCGCTGATTGACTGCGCATTGTAACGCCATTCTCGTTTGCGATTAACTTTTCGTTAAGCCTTTACAATGCCGCCTTAGCGCCGTGTCCCTGTGAAAGATTACTTTAGTGAGCCCAAGAGGAAGAGAGAGGTGATGATCATCAGTGAAAAGGTCAAACTTGTGTTCGGATTAAGAAAATATTTCTGATATTTCGTGTTTTTTTCGTCAGTTTTCAGAAAAGTAAGTTTTCATGAATATTGGCTTCAAAGGCTCCGGAAATTCTAAATTCCTGACACTTCGCGGTTTTCACTTATCGCGGTAAGTTCTGGTCCCCATTAACCGCGATAGACAAGGGAAATATGTATCTGTCCACGTTTTCAAAAAAATTCATCGAAAACTGAAGTCTCTAAATGTTTATGAAATTTAGTTTACCAATTAAAAACACACAAAATTTGGTGCCTACACTTCACAAAATTGCAATTTCTAGAAAACTAAAGCCTTTTGGTACATCTTGTCTGTTCCCTATCAAAATGATAGTGGATTATTTTGCTGCCTGTTGCTGTTCTCACTATATAGTAGCAAGCATTGTGATGTCATTTAAGATTATGATCTAACTGTGCGTTTTAGGTCATTACATATTAGTATCGCTACTTACCACTTTTTCGTAACCGTAGGCGCATTAATATGAACTAACGTCTCTGACTGCGTGCATGTTTCGTGGCCCTGGCATAACCGCAGTCATGCAAAGAGCAAACTAACTCGAAATAAAACACTCATAGTTAAGTTATAGCAATAGCTAGGGCCCCCATTAAAATGTCGAGGTTAAGAATATTAAATCAGCTGGCTGCTACGGCAGCCTCACCCAATTGCAAAGCAAATTGCTTCAACATTTAAATCATATGTAGCTCGGCACTTTCATTTTGTTGCACAAGACAAGACAGGACCATCTTTACCCCTTACTTTTTATTAATATCTTGGGTGATCATCAAGATAAGTCTGGAGTAAGCTACATATTAAAATTTGTAGAGACTTCATTTTTTGATGAATCTTTTTAAATACTAATGCAAGGGGCTAGCAATGCACTTAGCAAACTGCAGACAGTAACGCTGTTTTGATCTCTCAGCTCTTCTTAGTGCAGTTGGTTATTGACAAGAAGCTAGAGGCTTTTAATAAGGCATAGCTTAGACCGTCACACTTGTGGGATCTATACTAGGTCCACAGTAGTGATGGATAATGCCAAAAATCCATGCTATCGAGAAATGTACCAAAAGACTTAGTTTTTCTAGAAATTGCAATTTTGTGAGGGACCAAACTTTTGTATGTTTTGAACCGATAGACTACATTTCATTAACATTTAAAGACTTCAGTTTTCAATGAATCTTTTTGAAAACGTCGACAGATAATGCAAAAAAATCATGCTTGTCAGGAAAAATAATCAAAATCTACCCATGAACTAACTTTGTCTAACAATTGCAAATTTGTTAGGTCAAGTAGGATAATTGTTCAACTTGAAATGAAACATGATGTATGGCAACCGATTTTTGATCAGCCATTATGAACTAATCCTTAGCCCTAAGTAACAGAAGTTACATATTGCTGGAAAGCAAATCTCCTAAGTTTTCAAAGAACAGTACCGTCGAATCCGGTTAATTGCATATCGTATAATAGCATAATCCATTTTATCGCATTGAAATCGTATATCCCAAACCACAGTCATTCATTTGGTAAGAAAATATTTTGGATAATCGCATGGCGGTTTATTGCATAATCCGCTTAATTAAATAGAATCGAAAATAACTTTTCTATAACTAAACAAAAGGTAGCGAAATTTCAGTGACAAAAACACGATTGTTTTCAAGTCTTAACAGAAACAAACCAAAAGGTACAGAAAAACGCCGTTTGCCAACGTCACAAAATGAAAAAGGCCACTCACGATTAAAGATCAACAACAAACGGATCGAGCAATATGATTGATGTTTAGTGATGCAAATCTTCCGCTTGTCTATTACGTTTATGCAAAGAAGTTTTACAAAACAATCAAGTTGAAAATGAAAACGCTAATGAAGAAAACTCTGTCAACGCAACTGCTGTGATTCCACCAAAAAATATAAAAGTGCTTCACGCACTTGGTATAATTAGACAACGACTGCAATTTGAAAGAAGGAATATGGGCACATTTCTTCAACTAGAAAGAAAAATGCAAGATAGCATGCAAAATAAAATTAAACAAACAACAATCGCGCAGTATTTCGCTTGAAACAATTAAACTCTTTATTTGCGTGTTTTTATTTTATTTTTTGAGCAAGAATAAGACAATCGCATTGCGCTTGCTTTGAAATATAATATGTGGACCTTTTTATGCGTGACGACCGTTGCGCTTCAGTTCGACTTCAAATTTGAAATTAGTAGTAGGCCTTTCTGTAGTTTGTTGTACAAAGTATCAACTAATTTTTTGGGAAAAATTTTGGAAAATAAAAGAAAATTAACATTCAAGTTCTTTTCAAGTGAAACAGCCCTTTTATTCTCCTCTCTTTTATTGAAAATGGCTCAGCTCGATGTCGCCAACTCGATGCCGTCGACTCGATGCCGAAACCACTAGTAAACAACAATTTGAAAGTTTGACTATATACTTTGGCATTGAGTTGGCTTGGCATCGAGTTGACCTGGCATCGAGTCGGCGGCATCGAAGCGAACCCGATCCCTTTTATTCCCCTCTGTTTCGTTGCGCCCCATAACTTTAGACAACTGTAACTAAGCAAAACCAATTAGTTTTATCATTATGTTCTGAATGATTTTTTCTGAAACAATAACCACCAAACCGCCCCTAAGTCATTCCTAAATTAGGTACTTACCGGTCAGGGTTTTTATTTTTAGGCAATTCCCCTAAGGTTGCATGTGATTTTTCAACAAGATATAGCAGGCATTTTAAGTACATCACATACGAGCTTATGAAGTAAACGTCACGAGCACTGAAGACTTGGGGAAATAAACTCTAAGTCTACCAACTGCAAAGCGGACGCTCCAATCACTACTCCATCTCGCCGGTAACGTTGTTGTGACGAGCACTGAATACATAGTCATGTCGTCGTGATGAGCATATACAATCACGCAGCAATTATCAACGGGATGCTGTCCGCGCCTGCAGATGAAGTAATTAGCAAAAAAGATATGTACTGGTACAAAGTGCACATCTTTTTATTCAAGTGTGCTACACCTGCAAATTAGAGAAAAAGTTTTTTAACTTTTTCCACTGACCAAATTCAATCCCGACGGAGTTGTTGTAGAGTTTACATCAGGCCTGCAAAACCTTGTCAACTATTCTAAAAGTAATAATCTAAGAGCATAAATTCAAAGAGCAACATGATAACCATGTTATGATTACTCAGTGAAATAACAAATTACTAGCACCATTCAACAACACATAATTCTAGGCCTACAATTATCTACAACTGCACATCATGCAACAGAATTGCAATTTTTTGAAGTATTGCAAAAAGAGCCATTACATGCTTATGTGTTAGTGCCCAGATGTTGGGCCTTTTCTCCGCCAGCTCCAACGCGCTGCAAATATCATTGAAGTGGTTGGCGAATATTTTTTATAGAATTTTGAAAATAAAAATAACACTTACAGCACACATAGTATAGCACACAATTCGCTTTTTTTCAAGAGAATTATTTTCTTAAGCTGTGCATCAAGGTGATTGAAATAAATTTCTCAAGATTTTAACCCTTTCCGGTCCTATGTCGCCTCTGAGGCGACATTGGTTTTTTCCCCTATAGGTCCTATGTCGCTTCTCAGGCGACAAGGTTTATTTTATTAGTCACTTGCACCAGGAAGCCAGCTCTATGTGTTGGGGATTGCTTCGAGAAGTACCACACCCAAAAAAACTACCAAATGTAAATCAAGTAAATAAAACCTTTTTTTTTCAAGCATCGATTTTTTATGCATGCCAAAACGCTTTTTAAAATTAAATTATTAAAAAAAAAAGTTGGACCTGGCTAAAACCTAAGGCTCCCAAAAATAGGACCGGAAAGGGTTAAGTAAGTGGGAAAATGACTTTAGGTAGTTATAGGGGGGAAATGATCGAATGTTATGTTAGCATTGTTTCTACGTTTCCCCCGATCAACTAGCATGTGCGAACTCGAATACGTGTGATGGAGGTAATAATCTGAAAACTTGAATTAATGGTTCTGATTGATCGTGATACAATATACTGCAAAGTTTGTGGCTTTTTTCGAATGCAAGTAAACGTTAACCAGGGGCGTAGGCTGCAGAAAAATTTAGAGGGCCAAACAATAATTTAACACTGGCAACACAGAGTTGACTAAACTTGTTCTTCTTGAGTCAAAACTGCATGTATAATAAAACATGTATCCATTTAATCTCTCATTATCAGCCAATTTTGTAATAAGCTTACTGACATAGAAACAACTTTTATCAATTTTGTCGTAACAGCATCTCAAAACTCAGAAGTTTCATGCAAAACAGACGTAAGCCATTGCTGTCTATTTCAAAAAAAGGGGAGAGGGCAATGCCCCAGTGGCCTCCCTGGTTACACCACTAACGTTGACTAATAATGGTTGCAATGAACAGATGATCTAATTTGTAGTAAAGGTCTATAGGAAATACAATTTTTGCGAAATCGTTATTGCCACACCGTTAGAATGAGAATTTGTGTAAACCAATAAAAAAACATAAAAGTATGTAAAATATTTTCCGATCTTTAACCAATAGATTTAAAGAAGAGTGTGAGTGGTAATGAATCTACCCTATGTCGACCCGCCACTTTTAGAATTTTCACTTTTGAATAAAAGTAATAAATTTCATTAAGGATTAAAAATCACCATAAAAAACTATTTTCATAAGAACAATCCAAGCATTCACTGCTGGAACCAAGTATCTGATATATTGATGATTAGGTTAGAAAACAATCAAATCATTGCTTTGATCCACGCTATGCGCGATCAGTCCCAGTAATGGAACACAAAGCTCGCAGGTACATGGGCAAGCATCTTATCACAAAAAAGGTGGGAGAAGGCAAAATCGTTACATCTTAATTGCATTTCATAGTTTTTGGGTAAATTTTCCATTTTATGTTCTAGAAAAATGGGTTTCATTACGATTTGTCATTGTTGCTTTCATGCTAAGCAATAAAAATTAATACCATCCGCAATTTGAAAGAAAACATCAAGAAAACAAACAATTAATCTGCGCGTAATCGAGCACAAGTCGCGAAAAATCATATCTAAGTCGATACTGCTTCTAAAAATCTTCTTTTGTTTTTGTTTTTGTTTTATTTGCCATTTTTATCCTCCATTCACGAGAAAGTGAATTGTATCGCTATACTTTGGACGGGAAGTCCGCACTCGCTTGGGAGTTGCCTTTTTCGAGGTTTTATGGGCCACCTGTCTTCCACATAAAGACGGAGCGTCCCGTTAAGTGCCTTGCCCAGGGACACAACAAGCGAACTTGCCGGCTTGTTCTCCACAACCTCCCATAAATGCCGAGCGCCAAGCAGGGAAGCTGTGGATACCATTTTTTAAAGTCTTTTGGTATGACTCGACAAGGGGAATGAACCCCAAGTCTACCGACTGCGAAGCGGACGCTCTAACCACTACGCCATCGCGTCGGTCTTCTTCTTTGTTTTCCGGCTTATCCCGATTAGGGGTCGCCACAGTAGATAATTTCTGCATTTTTATGACATGGCAATTGCTTTACGGTCGGATGCCCTTTCTACCACCAACACTCTCTTTGGAGGGAAAACTGGGCCATCTGTCTTCCACGTAAAAGTAGAGGCATCCTGTAAAGTGCCTAGCCAAAGAACACAACAAGCGAACTCGCCGGCTTGTTCTCCACAGCCGCCTCTAAATGCCGAGCGCCAAGCAGGGAGGCTTCTACTGCTTCTAAAAATATAGATTCTAAAAATCGCTTAAATATCTGTTTCGGAGACTCAAAAACGTTTTTGAACTCGACCTTTCCCTGTCCTTACAAAAGTTTGAATTGTGTGCCTGCATTGTATTTATTAATTAGTAAGTTAGTTGAAAACAATGGCGGTTTAATCTAACATTTATGATGAACGAAATGAATTTATTTGACTCCAAACTTTGCATTAATCCGGGGGTGCTTACATATCACCAATAAAGTACTGGTGGACTTGAAGTACATGTATATTGGATTTAAAGCAAACATATCGCAGTTAATAAGCCACTTATTTGTAAAGACAGTTGTCTAAAGTTTTTATGATTTCTTGATCCGACTTGCTTCACCATTACATGACGCACAGATGCACCTTTCAAACTGGTTATTGTTGAGATAAAAATGTAATTTAGCTGCCAGTTACAGCGAAAAACAAAACTGTGAAAAATAGAACAAATTACTCAACATCTGGTCATTAAAATGTAGTTAGAAAAAAAGCTTGAGCGGGGTCAACACAAACATTTCGAGCTTTTTGTTATATAACTTTTATTTTTTTTAGAGATCGACATTTTTTTGCCATTTAGTATTAAGATAGCTTACCTTGATAGGGTGAAAAAATTTGAGGGAGCCACCGCCCTTTAGTTCAAACCCTACGCCAATGCCTCTCTATGCAGGCAGGGAGTGATAAGATGTAACTGATCTAAATAAATGGTATCGGATCAACTCTACCAAATTCGACCTTATTTGTGATCTCGAAGAAGGGAGTATCGGTAGGCGAATTTTATATGGAATGAAAAAATGTGCAACATTGCTTTCTAATGACAATCTTGTTAAGACAAAATCTGTGCCAATATGTTGGAGTAAAACCTTTATGTTTTGTGGCATCCCCAAGATTCTCAACAGCCTATGGGCATCAAAAAGTAAAGTCCTTGCCAAAATATTGTTGTCATGAAGTAGACACAGCATGAGAAAAGCTTTATTGAACTATGGAACTGCAGGATGCTATAATATTAATTTAGTTTATTCAACCCCACACGAAAATCTTCAAGCAAAAAACTATTGTGATTTTTTAAAGTTTTATCGTAAAGTCGAAGCAATCCAGAAATGCTACGCTCTGAAGTAAATTTATCACCGGTATTAGAATTTGCTTGTAAACAAACACCTTTTCGTAAAGAAATATAAAAAATATACTAATGCTTTGATAACTAGTTGTTTGAAGGGAAAGTTTTTGTCAGCAACAAGCTCTATTTATAAACAAAGATCCACATGTTCATTTTGTTGTGACGTTGAAGTCCAGGAATTTTGTATTTAACGACAAAAAACGATCTAACCCAGCCAATAGACATGCCCCTGCCTTGCTGACAGCAGCATCCTCGTAGCCTGAGTTCACGCTGACGTAAATATGACTCATAAAGCGACGCAAATTCAAAAACTAGCGCTTTTAATCAAAATCCTTTTTAAATACCATTTATTTGCCAGAAAAACTATTTGGTATTTCGACATCAATTTTTTACAAAGTTATTACAAATTCCTTCACAGAAAAAGCCAAGAAATTTTAAAACCCTCACATTTGTAATTTTCGAGAAATGACGTCTTTTGATGGGGTGCGTATCATAACTTTTTTAAACTGAATTACGCACCTATGAAGCTCTCAAAATACTACTCAAAAATACGTTAATTAAAAGTGTCATGTTTCATTATGGCGTTGGACTTAACACACTGCAGATTCAATCCAACAAAAGTTTATTTCTACTTGTGAATACAACTTTGTCATTCGCCGATTGTTTTTTAGTGTACGTGCTGTTATCAAGTAATTATGTGCAACCCATAAGGAAAATGGAACAATATAATGAAGTGAAAGACTCATTCAATCTAAAGGAAATTATTGAAGTCGTTTTACAGGATATGGGTTCATTTTTATTGAGTCTTACGAAAGGCTTTGAAAACTGCTGCGTACAAAAATCCTGCTTAACATTCAGCAATGGGAGTGATGTGGTCAAGGAAATGTAAAGCTGAATTAACATCTCGATGATAAAATAGACTGCTCGTTAGGTTTTAATTAATAGGATGATGACTAATGAGGAGTGATTGTTCAGGACGGCCTCAATAACGATCAGTGAAGCGTCACCGCCATAAGACCCTGGTACAGTGGTGAGGTGGTTGGAGCGTCCGCTTCGCAGACCAGCGATCGATTCCTTATCTAGTCAAACCAAGACTTTAAAATCGTTCACAGATCTGCTGCTTGACGCTCAGCAATAACGTGGAGGGTGAAAAAATGAAACTAAGTTTGCTCAGCTTCATTAAAGTTAGTGGAATGGGATTCAAATTGATAAAGCACGCACCACAAACAGCTATCATGAAGCAGCATCAGTAAAACATGACATCGGGTTGGATTTCAACCCACAATCACCACCAGCTACCCTTAGGCGTGAACCCAGGTCTTTGTTTTTCGGTTATTCCACCGTAACACGCAAGTTTGCTGCAAAATTATCTGTAGAAGAACTTTATGCTTGATAATGTATTGAACTGGGATCAATTCCACCTTTAAGTGGTGTGATAGAATCAAGTTTCAGCTAGCAAGAACACAAAGCTCTTGTATCACCATAAAAGTGTATTGGTTTCTGCGATTAGATCGAATTAAAACAAAATGAGTTGATGACTTTGATTATGATTAAAAAATTTTTCGAGACCACTTGAACAATGTGCAGAAAGGCGGCGGGCCGTAGGAAATAACTGCAGGTCGTGGCCTCATGTTAGTAGTTTAAACCTGCTTTGTTCTCCTCAAAGAATTTATTTTCCTTGCTTAAACAAAATGATCAGCGTAATCACCTGAAACAAAGAATGATTTACCATTTAGTATTTTTAAAAATGCTGTACCGGTGTTTCATTTAATGTTTGTTGGTTTATATCACATGATATCAGTAATGATCTGCGACACCCGCTTTTATTGTTTGTACAATACTGCGCAATAACTTATTTTATTTTGCTGATTTTGCAGAGATGAGAAATAAAGAGACGGCTTAGACCTACATGGAAAAGAGAGAGAGAACAAAACGGGCGTAACCAGTAAGTAAGTTTGTCAATGGATACATAAAGTGCTCGCAGGTCAAAAAATTTTGATAAGACTGAACGTGTCCAGTTAAAAAAAAAGAGATTACTGGATACAAGAGGTAGAGGGATGAACATTATAAGGGGTCGTAGATTGCTGAAGCAACGCACCTTGTCTAGTCGGCTCAGCGCAATGAGTGTGAGAAAGATTCCCCCAAAGATCTCTTGTTTGTTTAAAGCTCATTTCCTACCATGTGGTGATGGTGACAATAACATTTCTAATCCAGTTATGAAGTCAGTTGTTCAGGTAGCAGACGTTTTCCGTTTGTCGAGTGAATAGATATCTTAAACAGATGCGAACATTCTTCGTTTTTCATAGCCGAAAAACGTTTGTATCAGTTTTGGAAGTTTATTAGCTGCTGATTGGTTTGAACTAATAACTAGCATGCAGAGATCTCGTGAAGTACTTTTCTATAAGGCACCTCAACGTCAAGTTCAGGCCGAAAACAACTCACGGATATTTCCATCCCAGTCGTTGAACGTGGTTGTGGTCGCGTTTACACAGCAGTGACTGGAATCAGATCGCTTTGTTTATTTCTATATGACGTGGTATTTCTATATGACCCCTTATAATGTTCATTTCTATTGCTTTCACCAATGACGTTACGCAATAAAGCAAAGCGATTTGTTTTGAGTAGCACCGAGTTGTGAAAACTATAACTAGAACTTTGTAGGTTGTTCAGACTAGCTGTGAAAATTTTATCGTGTTGTCTGACGTCTCTGGTTCGATCCCAGCGAACTGCAACAGCATTCCTTTGATCGTTCTCCGGATTCATCTTATTCTTTCTGCAATTGTTTGCTCTCCATAGCGCCACATCGCTCTATTCAGGGCATTTTGAGATAAAAATCTTTCCAAAGCAAATGTCACCTTTTACGATTTCAGATTTTCGAGAGTCCTGACATGACGTATTTTGTGATCGTAGTTAAAATTTTTTCGATGGCGTGATTGTAAAAAATATTTCTACTGCTCTAACTTTTTAAACCACCAGTCAATATGAAAAATTGACGTGAATCTGACAAATTCCTGGGATCGAAATAACTACATTCTTCTTCTTCTTCTTTTTCTTTCGGCTTTTCCCAATTAGGGGTCGCCACAGCAGATAATCTGCATTTTTGTTTTTACGGTCGGATGCCCTTCCTGCCACCAATCCTCTCTTCAGAGGGAAAACTGGGCCACCTGTCTTCCACATAAAGGTGGGGGCGTCCCGTTAAGTGCCTTGCCCAAGGACACAACAAGCGAATTTGCCGGCTTGTTCTTTACAATCTTTCCTAAATGCCGAGCGCCTAGCAGGGAAGCTGTGAATACCATTTTTTAAAGTCTTTTGGTATGACTCGACAAGGGGAATGAACCCCAAGTCTACCGACTGCGAAGCGGACGCTCTAACCACTACGCCATCGCGCCGGTAAACTACATTATTGGTTATTTATAATAAATTGAAATAATTAAAATAATTAAATAAGATCAAAATAAATAACTAAATAATTAAATAAGATCGAAATAACTACATTATTAGAAATAACTACATCTTTTTGGCAAAGGCGGCTCCGGCGTTCTTGCCAACTGCTCTCTCTGTGACACTGAGATCACTCTTTCCTTTTCGACAGGCCCAGTATGTTCAAGTTTTTCTGCTGAAGCCTGCGCCATTCTGCACGCTCTTTGCTGGTCTCGGCAGCACCATAAAGTCTGCCATTTCTCTTCTCTTCTCCTTCTATCTCACTCTCGTTCTGTTCTCGCCACTCTGTCTTCTCCTCCATCTTTCCTCTTTATCTCAAACTCTGTGGCAGATCTGGCAGGAACTGTCTTCTCTCTCCTCCTGTTCTATCAGGCTACAATGGGTCCCCGGACACTCGTTTCTCCCGGGAACGACGCGGCTGATGAGCTGATCAGATGGGGAGCGCTACTTGCTCCCTCCGCAATCCCTTGTAGTCTCTCTCCTTTTATCTCTCGTATCCACTCTCGTCTTATCTCGGACTGGAGGCGTACTGTCGCATCTAAATTCTTTGACACACAGGTTCCCTTGATTTCCACCGAGGAACTTGTGCTCCCTTGTCGTGCTCGCTGTGTTCTCTCTCGTCTAGGCTGCAACGGACACAGCCTTCTGTTAGGTTTTTATCTCTCTAGGATTGGCAGAATCGAGAATCCTTCCTGCAGCGCCTGCGGACACTAATCCCAGGACACCTCTTATCTCATTCTGCACTGTCCAGCTACGGACTCTTTGCGCCGCTCGCTCTTTGGCGACGCTCTGTCTCTCTACGACCTCTGGTCCAGACCCTGGAGAGTTGCCCGGCTTCTGGGGCTCCATGGTCTTCCGCCATGCCCCCATCCCTCGGAAGGGGTCGGGTAAACAACAACAACAAATAACTACATAATGTCAAAAAGACTTTATCGACCTTTTGTATGTTGGTTTAACCTTTCTGATCTTGTTTTTTGAGACTTTTATTAGGGAAATTCTAGATTTTTCCTGGTATCAAGTTTATGTGATAAAAAATATTTTTGATTGACACAAAATAATTAAAAAAGCAACAGAAATTACATAAATCTCTCGAAAAAAAAGCAATTTAGCCTTTTTTTTCCTCTCACTTTTCCCTACAAACAAAGTGAAATAATCAAATCTGTAAAAGGAAATTATTTTTTGTCAAGAGATTAAGAATAAAAAGGGAACGTTTTGATCATCATCTAAAGAAAAAGAGAGAAATCTAATGTTTTAATCTGGTTCGGTCTTCGTTAATCGAGATGGCCGGGTTCACCTCATGCTCTTCGAAACTTTTTCGACAAGAAAAGAGAAAAACTAGAACTGGACTGTTTAAAAGAGGTGTCATGGAGAATATATGAGTCTATATCATGCAGCTACCTCTGAGAAAAAGTTGATGTTTATATTCACTGGCGTACGAACGGGGGTGGAGATTATGGGTCAACTCACCATGATTATTGTAGGTATACAGTTTGTTAACTTGAATAAAAAATGCAAGCAGCCATTTGCTTTAAACTTTTTATAGAAATAAAAAACTGCTTACTTTTTAGGGTAGTTTCCAAAATTTACTCGGGTGCATGCTTTCAGATCCCTCTGAAATAATTGTGACTTCGGCCTTCTTAATGTGGGAAAGCAAAGCCCTTCCAAATGACAGATTTCTTCTTACGCTACGGTTTTTATGTTCGTTGGAATCGATTGTTACAAGTAATATGTCGCATTACTGCAATGTGGTTGTTTGGAAAGTTTAAAGCAAATCTGAACAATGCGCGTAGAATACTTAGCACTGGCGACATCAAGTGATGATATGAAAAGTTTTGTGATTTACCAATATGGTGCTAGCACATACTGCTTTGTTTACTTTATTTCACGGCTTTCTTCAAAACATTTCACAACAATAAACAACAACAGCTTGATTGGCTTGTGTTTAATTCTGAAGTGGTCTCTCAAAAATGTCAGACAAGAGTTATTTTTAGGTTTTCATTTTTAAACAACTCATAAAAGTAAAACTAAAATATTTTAACAGGATTGTTAATCAAAACTATCTTAAATCTACACATTCATTTTAAAACAAAACATCTCACTATCAAAAATGTTCCAAATTTCTTCTGCTTTCTATCTGTAATGTCCTAGGCTTAGTACTAGAAATAAACAGGCGAGAGGGTATAGGGTGAACGAGTTCCGGACCATGCTACAAAAGTGTTGGTCGATCTTTTCATAAATAAACACCTAACAAAATGGAAAAAGTTTCGGCAACCACTTTTCTCTGGCTTTAAATTTGTGATCAAATTGTTGACTGATAGAAGTTTATTTATAGACGAACTATAATCCTGGACTACAAAAGTTATATCTTTGCCTGTAAAGTCAGGATATTTATGACACCATAATTCCGATTGCATTGTGTCAACATAAACTCTTGACCAAAGGAAAGTTTCGTTTTTATTGAAGTGAAATGGCATGAATAATTATATTTCTATATCTTCGAAATTGTTATCAACCTTGATTCTTACGATATTCTGACCTTTGTCACTTCATGAATAGAGTTAATTATGCAGGTTCACAGTATCCAAAAACTTTATGCTTGTAAAAATCAAGATCTATTCTGCTCCAAACATTGAATGAAAATAAATAAAGGAGCTACATTCTTCCGGTATATTTTTATCCTCCTGATACAGATAAGCCTCCTCACTCGAACATGGTTGTGTTCAAACTCGCTGCGGAGTGGAGTGTATTGCTGCTACAAAACATTTCTACCGCAAGCACAGAAAATCTTCATAAAATTTTTTCCAAGGACACAACTACGAGAGATTTAAACGCACGATTGTTGCCGCCATGAACAGCGAGCCAAGCTCGACCATCGATCATCATCGTCATCATTGCTGATCAGCAGCGTGGCGCGATGGAATGAGCGGCAAAATTGTAGTCGATAGACTACGAGTTCAAAGCTCTAATTGTTGCGATTAACCCAGCATGTGGAATAGCATCGTCGTTTGCTTTCATGCTCACGCTCCAGGTTCAATTTATGACTTGCAACGACATGTAGGTAGGTATAGGATCTACCTGGCCTCCCAGATTTTCTGTTAAAGGGGGGCCGGTTCATCAGCTATATGCAGGCTGATGAATAGCTTGACTCTTAACAATTCAAAATAGTTTCTACAGCTTATCGTGGATAAACATACTTAATGTTTTGAAATCCAAAACCTAATTTAAATCAAGTTTAAATCCAATCAATAATTTCAAGCAAGCTTCTTTTTGTTATTTCACAGAGTCACCAGAGAGCACCTGAGCCATTGAATATTGTTGAATGTTTACAAAAAATTACTAGATTAGGTTAACCTGCATTTCATATCTCAAAAACATTATTGCTGCTGTTACCTTCAACAAGGCTTTGTCTTATGGGAGAAGTCCTGAAACAACGTTTTGAATCAACTACGGTTTAAGCTTTATTTTCTTGAGAAATAGTGTATAAAATTAATTACCTACTTAATATGCATAGGAGCAGCTATGTCAAACTCACAAAAATGGTCTTTTAATTGCTGCTGCCGGGTTAAATTACTGTTTTCCAATTTTAATCGTTATTAAAACTGGAGATGGTCAAGATTATTAGTCAGTCAAAGTTAGTTGTGGTAAAGTAAAGGTGTTTTTTGAAGAGTGTGGCCACACATTTAAATGGATAAATTTCATTTCTGTGATCATCTCTACTCTCGCCTTCATAGATCTCGTATCCACTGAATTGGACTTGATAGATATAAGATTTATATTCGATAATTGAATTTGGCTGGTGCACCACAATATTTTGTTTCTGCATCACTTTGAAATCAATTTTCGGTAATTTCTCCATATGATTTCTAATATTTCTGATTGTGGTAAGAAGAGAAGATTGGATAGAGTTAGGAGAAGCTTCTCCACAAATGAAGCTTGAACCGTAGTTTATTCACAAAGTTGTTTGAGGACGTTACCCCACAAGACCAAGTCTTATTGAAGGTAATTGCTGTCAATGATGATATAGAATTTATTCGAAAGTTCTTTGTGATTCAAGGGGAGTGGATTATTGCGGAGATTTCAACCTGAGTCTCTAGCGATAGGACTCTGTTCTAATGAAGCTTTATATCAATTTGGGTAGATGCGTCACGAGGCTGCCTGTGGCGGTCGTGCACACGGACAATTGGCTTTTGTTTATTTATTTTGATAAGCCAGCTGATCAATACTAAGCAAGCCCCTTACTATTGAGGCGGGCTGGCATTGGTAAGTGAGCACTAGATGCCGGCCACGACATGCTGGGTGAGCCGCCTTATTGTTCCCATCTGGTAAATCACGGATGTCACTTAACTTTGTAGGGTTTGTTAAAAATAATCACTGTTGTGTAGGATTCTGTGCTTCTGCTTTACACTTACACTCGGCGGTTACAAAAAGAACTTCGAACATCACTGAATGAATTAAAACCTGAAGAAGATGTTATGTTTGATGCGAGCAATGAATTGAAATCATTTCCTGGCAAGAGCAATTTGCAATGTTTGCAATATTAGTGGTGCGACATCAAATTGAGTAAAGTTAGCGCGAACTGTCGTGTTCACTCCTCTTGAAAGCGCGGCAAGAACGGCACTTAATGTTTCCACCGCAAACTTGATCCAGATGAGCTCCGTTTATGTTCTGACAGAACCGTAGGAATGGCACAAAGTCAAATGAATGCAGTTTAGACGTCATGATAATTTTGATCAAAAGAGGGGGAGAAATGGATCAAAATTAGAGTAAAGACCAAGATATTGTTTAGAATTTATTAAAAATGAGCATCGTGAGGATAAAATTTTGCGTAAGACCATTCTTTTTTAAAGATGACTTACAAGCAGGGAAAAGCTGTATCTTCGTTTGGTCGAGAGCACACGGGGGCATGGCACAATGAAAAAAAATTAAGAGAACGTGACAAGCAATTGTTTAGACAATGTTCTAGAAAAAATGTTGTCGTGAAATAACAAAAAAGGTCGGAAAAAGTAAGTTTTTGATTGTTGTGTTATTTCAAAACTACTTTTTTGAATGCTATCTTCTGCTCCACTTGTTTTTGCTGAATGATTTTCCATTGTTTTGATCACGGAATAAGCCATTTGATTGTGACCGCACAATAGTTATTTATTTTGTTTTCATATTGATTGCGAGAATAAATCTAAGAAAATATTGTAAAGATTTTAAGAAAATTTGTGAATTTGCCAAAAAATGTCGCTTTGGAGACCGTGTACTTGGTTCTTGGTGGAAATTGGATTAACGTTTTCTACCAGATAAGTGCGAACGTGATGAACGTTGAGCGACAAACGGCCACGAACAATATTGCAAGTTTCCTCGTGTTGAGCAGATATACCCTGAAACAATAAACTGAATTGTAAAGGAGAAACAAACGGCCAAAACGGCCAACGCTCGCGGCGAGTGTGATGGCATTGCAAAGACAAGGCGCTAGGCTATATATGCAGCGTTTAATCTGCTTTTTCAGATCAGTGTGTAAACTGATCTCCCAGTGAATATGCAGCCAAACTCACCAATTTGTCAACCCGACCTGTTAAGCAACGCAATGCGTCGTCGGTTGAAGTCTCAGTGCTTCTGCATGTGCATAGTTGGATTTTTTTTTAAGGATAACGTTAATGAGTGGGTTACTTTTGCTTGCGACGGGACGGGCCCTGCTGATGAGTCCAAAAGGACGAAACGCGTCCAGGAATGGTCTCGTCTAAATTGGTTGGGTGGTATATTCATTATTGTTTCCTGGCATATTCATTTTAATAAATTGTTAATGCCCCTTACGCCCGTATGCTGCTTTGCCAATTAGGTGCAAGGTTTACAAATGCCATGTTATAAAAATGCAGGTATCTGTTGTGGCGACCCCTAATCTTGTTCATAATCGTTAATCGTGTTCTCATGCTTAAAAGTGGCAGAAAACCGCTAAAATAACAGAAAAATATTAGTTATGACGTCATTAGTGACATCATAGTTATGACGTCATGTTAATATTTGTATTTTCAGAAAAAGAAAATCATACTGAACAAATTACTAATAGATTGTTTTGTTCTAACTCCAGTAGGTAAAACGTAAGAGAAGACTGAAATTATCCACCCAAATTGCTTAAAATAATTACCTACTGTACCGTCGACCAGCAAAAAGAAAGCTACTCACTTAACTGATTAACAAACTCAGGCGGGGCTCTTGGACGATCCTCGCTACTCTTGATTTTTCGAAAGCGTTTGCATCTGTCTGGCATATCGCCCTTTTCCACAAACTCATTTCGGCTGGCCTCTCTCTTTGCTTTGCTTTGCTCGTTGGACTCAATCTTTCCTTTGATAGGCGCACTTGCCTGGCTTATCAAAATCACAAAAGTCGTTCCTTTCGAGTCCGTCGTGGTGTTTCACAAGGATCGGTTCTTGGCCCTGTACTTTTCTCTCACTTCATCAATGATCTTCCTGCTTCTCTGCCTTCTTCCATCAGCTGCTCTCTTTATGCTGACAATCTGGCCATTTGGTCCTCCTCCACCTCCGTCCCTGCTGTGGTGGGGGTCATACAAGAAGCTCTGATTCAACTGGAGAGCTGGTCTGAGTATTGGTGTCTTCCTCTCAATCTGAGCAAATGTGAGGCCTCCTTCTTCTCAGTGAATCCCCATCAAGCTAACCTCTAGCCCCATCTCTTTTTATTCAACTGCCCCCTTCGTTTCAATCCCACTCCAACTTTCTTGGGAGCCATCTTCGACCGCACTCTTTCCTTTTCTAAACATGTATCTTTGCTGAGGGCCAAGTTTTTCCCACGTCTCAAGGTTTTACGCTGTATCTCTGCTTCCTAATGGGGGCCCTCCAAGTAGTCCCTCTCTGTTCTGTATAAAACTTTTTTTTGGCCCGTTCTCACTTATGCTTTACCCAAATAGTTTCCTTTCCTAAGCGTTACCAATATCACCAAAATGAAACGCTTTCACCCAGCGGCAAGTCGCGCCATCTCCGGCTGGCTCTCGTCCTCCGCTATCCCACTTCCTATCTCTGAGGCGTCTCCACCTCTCCTATGAGTCACTCTGACTCATTTCACTTTTTCATCTTATAAGTAGGCCCTTCATCTTCCAATCTCTTTTCCTATTTCAGGTTTGGGCAGACTTGGAGTAAAACCAAGACTGTGCAGATCGTCCTGGAGAACTTTTTGTCCACTTATCCGCTCATGCTTCTTTCTACTTCCCCTAGGGAGGCTCTCTTTGCTTGGAACTTGTCTTCTTTTATCGTGGAGTCCAACCTTCTTTTCCCATGCTCCCTCTCTGATCCGCCTCTCTCTTTCGCCAAGGTGCGGCTCTCGCTCACCTTCACTTTCTCCCACCCCGCGATCTGGTGGTCTGGAAAGACGGATCTATTCCTTTTCCTCTTGGCAAGAGCGGCTCTGGCGTCCTCCTCCTGTATTATCAGGCTACAATGGGTCTCCGGACATTCATTTCTCCCGGGGAACGATGCGGCTGATGAGCTGTTTAGACGAGGAGCACAACTCGTGCCCTCTGCAATCCCTTGTAGTCTTTTTTCCTCTTATCTCTTGTATTTACTCTTCTGTTTTCTCAGACTGGCGGCGTACTGCCTCATCTAAATTCTTCGACAAACAGGTCCCCGCGGTTTCCATTGAGGAACTTGTGCTTCCTCGCCATCCTCATAGTGTCGTTTCTTGTCGTCACTGCAACGGACACAGCCTTCTGTTGCATTCTTGTCTCAATAGGATTGGCAGAATCGAGAATCCTTCATGCAGCGCCGGCGGACACTCATTCCAGGACACCATTCATTTCATTCTGCACTGTCCAGTGACGGACTCTTTGCGTCGCTCGCTCTTTGGCGATCCTCTGTCTCTGTACCAATTGTAGTCCAGACCCTGGAGAATTGCCCGGCTTCTGGGGCTCCATGGTCTTCCTCCATGCCACCATCCCTCGGAAGGGGTCGAGTAACAACAACAACAACTTGATATATTGAGCTCAAAACATTAAAGATCTTTATAAAAAATGCTCAGTTTATTAAGGCTGCTACTAGTGCTGTGATAACTTAACATTGTTTTTCGTTTTGGTGAGTTTGTTAAATCTGAGAGAAATTTATTCACTTTATCAAAACGACAAAATTATATCAGAGTTTACAAACATTTTCTTTATCATGTAATTTGCACATACACTGCTGAAAGTTGAGACAAAACAAAATGCTGCGAGAGTTAAATTGCTGTCAGTCGGCTGAGCGTATAGATAACACTAAACAATGCTTATTGAGAGTTTTCTTGTTTAAAATATTGCTCAAAAACGATTCGGAGATCCTTTAGGCTAGGATCGGAAATCAACTCTGCTTGGCCTGGCTTAGGAAAATTTGTACTAGGCCCAGGCGAAAATACATTGGGTAAAAATTTTCAAAACTCATTTCTGAAAAATTAATTTGAAAAAAGTGTTTTATTTTGTTTGAGGCATAAGTAGGAAAATAATCCCTTTCAAAAACGAAGGTCTTAAAATATTTGCGGCTTTCAAAATATTTTGGCATCTAGAGCGAGTCCAAATAACTGTTTGGGCGTCAAAGACTGCCGACTTCTTTGGTCTGCTTCTGAATGGGCGTATAAGTTTACAGCAGAAGATAATATGTTTTACAATTGATAACTCTGCTTTTTATATCAAATATTTGTATTTTGTTACTTTTTATTGATTGAGCGTTGTTATTCGATATTTTTATTTTTGAAACCCATTTTTGATGCTTCTCAAGTATTGCAATCTTAAAACGTGGTTATTGCTTATTTTTTGCTGCTGACGATGAGTTAGTTTTTACTTAAAAACAGTTAAAATTTTGTCTTAAAAGTTTACTAAAAGATTTACTTAAAAAAAGGGAGTGAAGAGTTAATCCGTCGTCGTTCCTCAATGGATTACCCTAAATTTGGCGGGAAAACGAAGTAACTTAACCTTTAATACACAAAATTTTTTGGACTGATGTAGTGGAAATACCACTAGGCTGATTAGTTTGGGCTTCGGTAGTAGTAATGTTACTTATAGCAAGAATAAATTCTGTTAACGTAGTATATGCATCAAGCTTTAAGTCAGAATATGTGGCCTATTGATATTTTAGTTGCTAAATTTGAGGTTTTAAGCTAATTAATCTACTTTTAATAGTCAATATGCAACTGCAATAGTTACCAACCAATTGCTTTGTTCACCACTTTTATTATCCTAAACTTTCAAGGGAAACCATTAGATCTGCCTGGGGCATTTTCTAAAACTTAGGTTGGTTTTATGATCATGAGTGGCTATTTTTGTCATCAATGGCATTTTACTGTTTAGGGGTATTTTGCTTTGAGTTATCTAAATAATGCATTAAACATGTGACTTTTGGGCATTACTGATTGGTCAGTTTTAATGATGAATTAAAAAAATTTTGCACCCCCAGTGTGCATTCCCCACGCTGTACACTCCTTCCCAGTGTACACTGCCTTGTACATTCACAAGCTGGGCCTTCCCCTCTAGTGTACACTGACTTTCTCTAAGTGCCCTGCCAGCCAAGATTCCAATCCACCACCTTTGCATTTCAAGGCAGGTGTACTATTCATGTGCAACAGCATCACTGTAACAATTATGGCGATATAAACAAACATGAATGATTATGGCAAAATAGTCTCCAAAAGCGAAATGCTGTAGATGTCAAAATAGCCACTTCTTTATGCTAAATCTAGTAGCAGCCCAGATAAAGTGCTAGGCTATCTGGTTTAGAATTGAGTATCCCATACATTTGTAATTCAAACTACCGTGCAGGTTTTTAAAAATAATTGTTGGCAAAGCAGCTGATGCCAGCAGAGGTGACTTGCTGGATTAACTGACTCCATTATGTCCTCACTTCTGTGTCACCAGTGTGATGTTGTAGTGGTTAGAGCGTCCGCGTAGTGGTTAGACCTGGGTTCATTCCCCAAGTCAAGTCGTACCAAAAGACTTTAAAAAATAGTATTCACAGCTTCCCTGCTTGACGCTCAGCAAAATAGGGATAGTGTGGAAAACAAAGCAGCAAGCTTGCTTGTTGTGTCCTTGGGCAAGACACTTAATGGGATGCCTCCGTCTTTATGCGGCAAACAGATGGTGGGACCAAGCAGTCTACCCCTCATGGTGGCCCCAGTTTAACTGAAGACTTGCAAACCAAACATAAGTACTAATGCAGTGTGGCCTATACATACATCTTTCTGCATAAAGCTCACGATAAACAGCTCAAACAACGAAGAAGACTGCTGTGTCAGGCCATTTATATGGGTGTATTTGTTACTATGTGTGCATTGTAGACTGAAAATGTTTAGCATCTGTTCTCACAATCTTAAGTTATGTTGGGCACTATAAACTTGTTTTTAGTTCCTTTTTTTGTTTAAACAAGTGTTTGTTGAACTTTAATGTTACTGTACTATAGTTTTTACTAAGGTTTTCCTTGTTAGCATCTTGTTTTAGGTAGGTAAGACCAATCATCTTTTTGGTGAATTTGCAGAAAAAAACTATCTCCATATAAAAGAGCACCAAAAATTAAGCAGAGGAGATACAAGTATTGATTGTCTCCAAAAATAATGGTGGCCCTTGCATACATTTACCCATTATGTATTTATCAAAGTAAGTAAGAGGATTTAAATTCAATTGCAACTAAAAATAAACAAAAATATTTTGAATGGAATGAAGACCCCACTCACTTTAAAATCAGAAAATAATATCCTTTAAAAACTATATATTTATGATGCTTTTGATATGGTTGTACATTAGGGTGGCCCTTATAAGGACTGAAAAAACTTTTTTGTGAATTTTTTTACTCCACAAAGTCCAAACCCCTAATCCTTTTCCAATCCATAAAAAAATAGTTCTGTAAAAGTTTGAAGTCATTTGAACAAGGTTTAGAACCTGCACATCAGCGTTGAAGGTTTGGGTGGATATTGTCACTCATTTTAGGGGGGTAAAAACATACAATCAGTCATAGCTTTTCACCTGCAAAGCCTAAGACCATGTCTTACCACTTAAAATTTGTAGAATAACTGTGGCTATCCAATGTATCCATGTTAAACATTATAAACAGATATTCAGAAACATGTTTAGCAAAATATGCAAAAATTGATACTTTTTTTGACTTTTTTCTCAAAATTATTGTAATTTTCAATAAAAAATCTGTGTTTTTCATTCAGTTGTTCCAAATGCAGTGATACTTTTTGGCACTGTAATTTAAAGAAACAATGTAAAGAATACACCATGGAAAAATTTCTTATAGATGCACTGAAGCAACATATCAAAACAGACACCGTTTATATTGACACTACACTTTAAATTAAACTGAATTCAATGTTCTGTTTTTGAACAACAGCTAGAATCGTAACACTGAATAATCCCACAGAGTCTGGTTCACATGCTTTGGCTTAGCCAGCTGGAGTCTATAGATTGGAAAACGAAGTATATGAGTCACTAAACATAGTAAACAATTGTTTGTTAGCACATTCTTCAGTTTGTTAGTGTAGACTTTTTACAGTTAGGGAATTGCTTTCGAGGTTCAGAAACCACCTGTAGCAGATATTGTTTTTGTTCTCCACAATGAGTGAGAATACGATTGTACTCCTGTATGAGTACTATTCCTCGTTCAGCATGATCATTTGTGACAGTAAGTGCGTTAACCACTTTTAATGCCTCACAGTAATCATCACAATGTTGCCAAGTGTCAGGATCCTTTTCCATGAACTTGGAAGATATGCCAAGTTTTTGAAACAATGAAAGTGATCCTCTTGTGACAAGGTCAGGCAGTTCCAATTTATCAGATGTTGCAGGATTAATCACTTGTCGTTTGGGGGCATCTTCTGTTTCACTGCGTTCCTTTGTTGCTTTGACCATAAGCCTTTTAGTGTTGGCAGACACAGACACATCAAAAAAAGCAAGGGCCACAAGTTCCTCTGATAGATACCATAGGTGAGAACAAAACTTGCTCAAAACAGCTTTTGACACGGCACTGTCAATGCTAGCGTATGACTGAATACTCTTGAAAAGCTTTAGGTCGTTGTTTGGAGCAGCAGCTGATAGAGGAGCTTCTATCCATGCTTTAAGGTAAATCTTGATTGAAAAAATGCTTATTTGTAGAAGGTTGTTATTTTCTTTGTCTGTTAGTTTGAATTGCTGGTGAAACTTCCATACTTTCAATGAGTATAAAACTTTGGACATCCATCTGGCATGGTGCATTGGGCCAGGTGCCATAAAATGAATACCTCTGGGAAGAGTCACTCCCATAAAAATTAATGAGAGTTCAATAAATTCCTTGTAATTGTCACATAGATCCTTTCTTTCCTTCAAAGATTTTTCTGCCCAAGTAACGACATCTGGATTGACAACTGTTTCAGCGAGTTCAGTAGTTGAAATTGTTGTAAAGTTGTTCTTGTCCAAAAATTCCCATTGAGATTGAAAACGTTTAAACATCAACACTTCTGGTCCAGCAGTACTTCCCATTAATGTGGTGAAAGTTGTTTGCACTAATAGCTCTAGAATGTGGTGGCGGCATGCAAGATGCAAAAGATCTGTTTCAAGTTCTTGTTCAATCATCACACAAGCATCTTGCTGTCTTCCTGTATTGGAAGATGTAATGTCAGACGACATAGCAACAACTTTCTGCTTTAGGTCCCAATCATCAAGAGCTTCAACTACAGCTTTTGCTTGCTGTAATCCTGTCCCCTTTAGGTAATTTTGCTACTTTCAGCAGCTGCGACACACCATTACCAGTAACAATAACTGGTAAGCGATCAACATATTGTTTAGTTGTCAAGTCCCGAAGTAATTTCCCATCCCAGTGGACAACTAAAGGGCAATCAGTCTGAAAATCTGCTTTCAATGTTCCTGCCAGTGATTTCTGGTGCAGATTGGGTAAACGTTGAATAGAAGTACGATTAATGTTGTATTCTTTTGGATCTTGGCCAATTGAATGAACCGTTTCTGTTAAGACATAAGCAGCAGATCTGTCGGTTACTTTTGTCCTGTCAAGAGCCATAAATAATTGTGGTGTAACAACATTCTTTGTTGCTCTGCGACATTTTGGAAATCCAGCCTCTCTGCAACTGGTTGCAGATTCATCATCTTCAGACTCCCTATCATCACCACTGGAAGATGAATCTAATGCGACAGTACTGAAGGTTGCTATAGCTTTTTGCTCCCACCGACTCTTCCTTTCTTCTTGCAACAGCTTTTTTTTTGAGAGCATTTTTGCATTGCTGTAAGTTTGTGGTCTGCTGCCCCCATCGTTCCTCTATGACCAGGTTCACGTTGTGCTAAAAGAAACTCTCTGTCTTCTTGGTTTTCCATTACTGCTAGAGCATTAGTACTTGCAATGTCAAAGAGATTGGGCAGTTCTGCTACAAATTCAATTTTTTTCTGTTTTTGCAGAGCGGACCTTCTGCTTTTTCCTCTTTTTATGCTTTGATAATGCTTGTAAAGCTTTTCCACTTTTGAAACTACAGTGTCCTTACAAATAATTGGAATTTTTGCTTGATCCCAAACGTTTGTTACACAATTCACAACAATAGTTGCACTATCTCTCACTGTTTTTTTATTGTTAAGGTAGAGGTGAAGAAAAAATGACAGGACCTGTCCTTTTGAAGGGAGTTTTGTTCCTCTGATTTCATCATTTCGTGAACAAAGATAATCAGCAGTATGTCTGCGAGTGGCCATAACAAACTACCTATCAATATTTCAATATATGTCAAATTGTCAATCTATTAAAAACCTATGCAAAAACAGAAGAAGTGGTTAGTTTAAGGAAAGGTTACATAAAATTCAGCTAAAACAATAGTGCCATGATGATGACTTTGCTATGAAGCTGTAAAATCAACACACTGTAAATCAACCACTGAGAAATTTCTGTCAAAATTTGATGATTTTTTGTATTTTCTTCAAAAAAATGTTTTGGAATTAAGAAAATCTACTTCTTTATGTTACAAGTAGATTGCTAGTGTTGTTTTACAAATTTTAAGTTACAAATTTTAAGTGGTCAACAATGACTTCAACCTTTGTGGTTGACAAGCAATGACTGATTTTGTGTTTTTACCCCCTAAAAAATGTGGCGATACCTCCCCAAAACTTCAACTCTGATGTGCAAGTTCTAAACCTTGTTTAAGTGACTTTAAACTTTTACAGAACTATTTTTTTATGGATTGGAAAAGAATTAGGGGCTTGGAGCTTGACTTTTTAAACTTTCTTCGCTAAGGGCCACCCTATTGGTTATAGAAATTGTGCTACATGGCATCAATCATTAATCATTTGAATTTATTAAAGCTGTTACTAAGTCAAGGTAAAGACAACAACATTTTTTATGTTTCAGGAAAAATCAAATCCATGAATTAGAGAATAAACATTAGACCTCTTCAACTTTGACCTTTTTGATCAAACATGTGCTAACTGATATTATTCCCATGCTTCAATGTCTAAATTAACTAAATATAACTGTTACTTTGATCTTGGACTGTAATATTATGCATGCCTCAAGAGCCATGTAGTTTTATTGTTGACGTTTTTCAAATACGCTGCAAAATTCCGTGTATTATGCCCTTGTTTTTATTGCAGCTTTCCAGAAGTTGATGCTATAGCATTAAAAGTGGTACCAAATGAAAGCTAATAAAATTTTCTTGCATATGGTGGTAAATACATGAACACCTGTGTAAATTTTAAGTAATTTTAATGCACAAACAATTGGGACTCTGCAAAAAATCAACTTTATAGTGTGTAATAGCACTGCACTGACACATATATTGCATAAGAAATTGCCAGATAGGATGTCACTAATACATGTATTGTCACTTGTTTAATGTGGCTTTCTTGAAACTGTCAAATTTGTTCCTGTGGCACTCCACAACTTGTAGTAAGCGGCTTCTCTACTTTGGGTCAATTGTAATATGAGTCACAAAGTCACTCATAAGTTTTACACCTCTCTCAGCCTTATCATTGATCACTGTCACTGACCTCACAAACTTCTGTGCTTTCCTGTAGCTGTTATTATCTTCCCAGGTGTCAGCAAGAGTAGTGAGCCAGTCATATTTCACTTCAAGAGTATCAAACAGAAAGTGAGACTCTGGCCCTATCAGGTCTGTGAAAACTGTAGCTGCGTTGTTGACAGGAAAAACTGGCTTGCCTTTTCTGTAACTCTCAGGTTTCTCTGTTTCTGACAGCTTAACTGCTAACTTCTCCTTTGCAGACTTGGTCATGCTGTCATTAGAACTAAACAAGGTGATCTAAACAATGATGTGAACTAAACAAGGCACCAGTTCCTGCGTCAAATATCAGGTTGTTCATTTTCTTGAGAACAGAAGTCGCCAGTTCATAGTCATGCTGCTTGTAAGCTGGAGGTCATGGATAGGTGTGTCAGCAGCAGCAGATGTGGTGGTTACCCAGTGGCTGGTGTAGAATAAGGCCAGGAACTTGTTCACCCTCTCCATCTTGAAGATAGTGTCCTTGTATTTTAGTTCCTTGGAAAACATGAGCATCTTCATGCAGTAAATATTCCTGGCTATCTAGTGGACCTGGTGAATGGCACCTCGCTTGGCCCAGTGGATACCTTGAGGAGGTTCCTCATTAAGGAGGATCAAGTACAGCTCTGCCACGTCTCTGATATGCCCTCAGACTTGCTTCCTCAAGGAAATTGCTCATAACTGCAATTGTGCTTGTCTTTTTCTGTTTCAAGTCTTGTTCAACTAGACCCAGAACCCTTGAGCAGTCTTTGTCCAACTTGTTCCACTTCTCTTTCGCATTGCTGAACATTGGGTTGTCAGGATTCTTGACCTTGCTAAACACAGCCTCCCATGAACCTCCAATTATTACCTCTGATATGTGATGGCGGCAAGCAAAATAGAATACCTTTTTGTTTAGTTTTTCTTCAATCAGTTTCACTGCATTCTTGGTGATGCTACTTTTGCTTGCTGTGTTATCAAATATCAAGCCTACAATGTTGTCTGTCAGACTCCATGTTTCTATCAGCTCCAATGAGGCATTGCACTGCTGGATACCTGTGAAACTTTCTATAAAGGGCACACCAAGCAGCTTCTCTTTATACTTCGGAGCACCAGAGACTAGCATCGTAAGACTTTTCACTGGTTATGTTTTACCAAAAACATCCCTTACAAGTTTTCCATCCCGGTGTAGTGTGCAGTAATTTGGTGGACTGTCCTTAAAGCCATTCATGTAACTTTGGCACAAGTTATCACATGTGTTTATCTTGTTTCGTCTTGTAATGGATGCTGACATAACAAAATCATCAAGATCTGTGCCTTCTGATTTCAACACTGCAGACACCATGGCTGTAGTCTGATTGTCAGAGAGTGACAACCGATCTGCAGCACTACAAATCTCTTCACTGGTCCTAACTGACCATGAAAGGTGTAAAATTATTTTACTTGGCTTTGATGAATGGCCTGCAGTTGTCTTAGTGTATTTTGAACCCTCACTAGTATCAGTGCCTTCATCGTTCTCTGGGTCTTTACCTCTTGAAATATCTCCAACTTCTGCTGCTGTAGCAGTCACTGATGATAATATTCTCTCTTCTCTTTCTTCTCAGAAGCTTTCTCTCTATACTTCTTCTCAAACACCTTATCTTGACCTGACATGTGTGCCAAGCGAGTGGTCTCTTGGTCCAAGTAGAAATTGACATCCTCAAAAAGGTCAAATTTGAAGAGGTCTAATGTGGCATAGCATTGTTCACAAAAGCAAGTTCTCAAATTACACTCATTTGGAAAACTACTGTATATGATAAAATGCAATTGGGAAGATAAAACACCTCAAGTAGAACGCAAGATAAAAACTATAATACTGGACCACCTACAACTCCTGAGTAAAAACTTTGATAAGTATTTTCCAGAAAGCCTAAATCTTATCAGAAAGCATACTTAAAAAATGAGATATGCATAATCAATCCATTCATTGCTGATCACCTGAAACAAGCACATCTAAGCGAGTTGATGGAAACACTGATGAAGTTTCAATAAGATTTTTCTGAAAGAGCATCTTTCAAAGCACTTCTTCATTAAGAAGATTATTGGGCTGGCTTGCTAGAATCTCCTGAGTATAAGAAGAATGCTTTAAAAGCCTTGCAACAACTGGTGCTCATACCCAGAAACGTAGCAGCCGCCCCCAAAACCCCCCAATTGGGGGGGGGCCCAGGCCAACTTTGGGGGCCCAAGTTAGTCTGAAATTGCTTTTTGGCTACGTGGCTATTTTCAGTTCAGCAGACTTGTTTACAACCGATTTAAACTGTAGGAAGAAATTGGCTTGTGACATCATAAGTGAATGCTACGTCATTTTATCTCGCAGAATCTAGAATATTTCGATTGATTTTCTGGTAGAATCTTGAATATTCGATTGACGTAACAATGCCGTTGTTATGCAACAATCATAGAATGGTCTGGAATTCTGTTTGGCTATAAATACCGGGACAATATATATACACTGCAGAGTGCAGATAAAGTATTTTATTGACATTGTATAGAATGAAACGTTCAAAAAGTGGTGCTCAAAAGAGAAAAGAAGCAGCCACTGCTCGAGATGCTGTAGCGAAATTGCCCAAGATGACAGATTTTTTCAAGATTACTGAGCAGAGTAGACCTGGCACTAGTACCGAGAGTGATGAAGAAAACTATAGTGTACAAGAAAAAGAAGACTATGACGATCAGCATCAAAGTGATTGTGAATTTCCAGAAAATGTAAGTTGTGATTTACCTGCCAATACGCAACCTTCAATATCAAAAATAACTGAATCTCAATTTACCCCTATCCCTGATGACCCATGTAAATGGCCTGAAAGTATTTCTGATGCTCAACGATGTGATATAGTAAAGCGTGGACCACATCAACTAATAATGAATTTTCCATATAATAACACAACTCCAAGGCGACGTTTTTCCTCCAACCATTATAAACGTGTGTTACCTAATGGTGAAAGTGTTTCACGGTCGTGGCTAGTCTATTCTGGGGAATCAGATCAAGTTTTTTGCTTTTGTTGTAAGCTATTTGGAAAAACACTAAGCCCCTTTTGTAGTGGTATAAATACATGGGAGGGTTTTTTGAAAAAACTGAAAGACCATGAAAACGGCATTTCCCACCAAGAATGCTGCAGTCAATGGATGTTGCTAGCTGAAGGGATAAGAAATTCATCCACTATCGACAAACGCGAGATGAATATTTTTTTCAATGAAAGACGTTTTTGGAGAAATGTTTTAGAGAGACTTATCGACATTGCCTTGTTTCTATCAGAAAGGAATCTTGCTTTTAGAGGATCTGAAGAAGTCTTAGGATCTCCTCACAATGGACATTTTCTGGGTATATTTGAGCTTTTGGCAAGAAGAGATCCGATCCTAAAAGAGCTTCAAGACAGAATCAAGAATAAAAACACTAAAGATCACTATTTGAGTCCTACCATACAAAATGAACTAATTGAATTGCTAGCGACAGAAGTTGAAAAAGAAAATTTGCAGCAATTGAAATTGGCAAAATATTTTTCTATGATTTTGGACTGCACTCCAGATATGTCACATCATGAACAAATGTCTGTCATTCTCCGTTATGTACTATGTAATGAAGAAGCTGCTGTTGTTAAAGAAACATTTTTTGGCTACTTGAGAATAAGTGACAGTACTGGGAAAGGCTTGTTGGACGCTTTCTTAGAAAAAGCGACCGAACTGCAACTCGAATTGTCTGATTGTCGAGGTCAGTCATATGATAATGGTGCTAACATGAAAGGAAAACATTCTGGGGTCCAAGCAAGAATGCTAGACATCAATCCCAAAGCTGTTTACGTGCCCTGTGCAAACCATACCCTTAACTTAGTTGTTGTTGACAGTGCTAATTGATCGACGGAAGCATTGACATTTTTTGGAGTACTTACAAGGTTGTATGTGCTGTTTTCTTCCTCTGCTCAGCGTTGGGAAATTTTGAAGAAACATGTGGAGCTGTCCATAAAGTCACAATCTGATACTCGTTGGGAAAGCAGAATTAAATGCATCAAACCTCTTTGATACAATTTAAAAGAGGTGTTGCTGGCACTGAAAGACTTGGAAGCCATTTCCATAGAAAGAAAAGATGGAAGAGCTGCCTCAGAAACAAAATCGTTGATAGCTCATTTATCAAAATGGAGTTTTCTTTTGTCGGTGTTTATTTGGTATGATATCCTATTCCAAGTCAATAAAGCAAGCAAGATTCTTCAATCGTATGGAGTCTCCCTTCATACAATGGAAACGGAAATCCAGGCAACTGAAAAGTTTTTGCAAAACTATCGCACAACGGGTTATGACAGTGCCGCAACATCTGCTGTTGAAATAGCACAGGAATTGGATATTGATCCTTCTTTTCCTCCGTCAAGAAGTGGAAAGAAAAGAAGATTGTTTGATTACCAAGGTGAAGAGGAACAACGAGCTACTCCTGAACTGAAATTTAAAAGCAACTTTTTCTATCCATTAGTAGACCAGGCTATTATGTCAATAAAGGAGCGCTTTAATTTGTTACGTGAGGTTTCTTCCGCCTTTTCGTTTTTGTACACACGAGACAAACTTTTGCTTGTGCAACAAGAAAATGCTCTTCTTACTTGCTGTAAAGAGTTCCAAAAAAAGTTCGGTGACATTGATTCTGATGAAATGAGCGCTGAGCTACAGCGGTTTGTTTTAGTTTTACAAAAAAAACGCAATTTCAATACGGCTCAAGACTTTCTGAACTATCTTCTAAAGACTCATTTATTTGAATTGTATCCGAATGTGTACATCGCACTTCGAATCTTACTAACTTGTCTCGTGACTGTTGCCAGCGCTGAAAGAAGCTTCAGCAAATTGAAACTGATCAAAACTTTTAATAGAACGTCTATGACAGACAGTAGACTATCTTCATTAGCCATGTTGTCAATCGAAAATGACTGCGCCCGATCTCTTGATTATGACAATGTCATAACAGCATTTGCGAACAAAAAGGTTCGCTCCAGACTATTTAAATGATACTGTGTTTTTATAAGTTTTTCATGTTTTTCAGTGTCATTGCTTTCGTTTCGCAGTGTCTGCATAAATGTCCTACTGAACTCTGGCATCGGTGCCGAATTTTTTATGACTTGCACCTTTGGTATCGGCATGCTTTATTCTGACATTAGCCTGTTTACTTATGTACAAATTGTGGTGTATTTTCTTAATGCAGCTTTTCAATTTTACACCTCTAAAGTGATATGACCTGTGCGCAGGGGCTCTTGCGCTTACTTTGGGGGGGGGCCCGAAGTTGGAGTGCTACGGGACTGCTCATACCTACCACATACATTTCAGAAAAAGAATTTTCTTGCTTAATGAAACTGAAAAGTGAAATGTGCTGACTGATTTAGACTCTTTGATGAGAAGGGCTTTAAAAGAATTGATCCATTCGCAATCTGAAAATTTAACTACAAAACTTCAGGAGCATCCCAGTCACTGGTGAACACTGAACAGCTCTTTGTATTTGTAGTGAATGGAGTGTTTTAAATGTAGTTTTCTGGTTTTATATTTAAAACCAAGTTTGTGGTTAGATATTTTTTTGTAACTCTATATACTGTATAGTGCTGCCTGTAATTGTGACACTAAGCTCGAGTAGATCTTGTAAACAAAATGTACATAAATCAATGTGATGTAGTTATATGTATGTGGGATAGTATTTTTATATTAAGGGTAACTGATATGCAGAACTCAATGGCAGAGGTAAACAAAACAAAAAAGTTTGAAAAGCATTGTGTTGGCACATAATAGAATAATAAAATATTGAACGAGTAAGCTGATTCAAGATTTTCATTTTTGCAGAGATATCATGAAATTCAATTAAAAATATTTGTATTTATTTCTATGACTTCAAGTATAGATTGTGTAATTTGAACAGCTCTTACAAACTTATAAATTGTGCTACATTATGACTTTATTTTATTTAAAAAAAAAATTTTTTTAGTGTTTTTAAGCAAATATTGTTGAGAGCAATCTAGCATTAAATTATTCGAGCAGAAAACATTGTTATACAAAGAAAGTTGCCAGTAAAGACAAGCAATAAGAACAAGCAGTACACCTCAATCATATTGTAGGTAGAAGTACTGATGTTGTTTGTTTGTGGTTACCCCTCCTCTTCCTCGGGATGGAGGTACGGAATGAACGGCAATTCAGGTTCATGCCGTCAACCTAATTGAAATTAGGCCAGGGGAGAAGTACTGATCGTGAGCTAGATTGGTGATTGTCAGGGAGAAGGTTAACGTGGGGAAGGTCTCAACTTCACATTATACATGCTGGGTAAATTTTTAAAAAATTGGTCTTAAATGGCGTGAAATATGATAAAATATATATTTATTTGGAGATAAAACTATTTTAGCAACAAAATAATTATAAAATTGTTATTTATAGTCGAGTTTTGTGTACACAAACAAAATAATAATTATTCAGTTATGCTAGTATTCAACCTGAATTACATTTTGGAAGGGCTAAAAACATGAATTGTTTATTGTGTCTCACTTGTAATTGATCTAAACTGTAGTAGACAAGATGCATATTCTAATGATTGATTGTTGTTTGATGCTGTACTACGTTTAATTTTGTACTAAAAAATGTATCACGTATATATATTTTGTGCATTAATTTGTACCTTTTATTACCAGTATTGTTTTTTTTATGCTATTACAACTAAACATTTCTTTTTTATAAACAGGCATTACAAAATGAAGAGGTTTCTTTTTAGGCCAGAGTTGTATGTAGTTTTAAATGTTATTATTCGGATATATGAAAAATTTAAGTAATGCTTATATTGAAGGATTTTATGGATGTATGTGGGTAATCAGCAATGCAAGTGTTATAAATATGTTTGCATAACCTATTTCACTGGTCACAATTCGTAAGAAAAGCTTAGTGAAATTTGTGCATTTTTGAACTGCACTGTAATGGTTTATTAAACTTACTATACAATTATGAAAGCATTTTTAAACAAAATAATTGAAACCGAAATAAAGTCAACAACTTTGTCAGCAATTGGCTCAAAATCAGTTTAGTGATGAAGACCTTGCGAATTCTGCACTGCCAAGGGCCTACCATATTGTTACTTGCCAGAAAAACTTTATCATGATTTTTTCTGATTCATAGTGTTTGAAGTTTGCATAGTGCTGGTAGTCCAGGAGGCTTCAAAGCCAAGCTGAACACAAGATCCTCTATGATTAATCGCAAAAATTTTTCTGTGACCAAAAGATAAAATAGCTATAAACTGTATAATTTAAAAATTATTTTTATCGATTGTTGTAATCATTATTCTTTGCTATTTAAAACTGATATTGAAATCCGAATAATCTCTATTTTTATGTGAAATACCAAATATCAGTTTATTCTCTACTTTTGCTATTAATTTGTAACCTTGATAGGAAGTCGTGACCAGATGATTGTAGGCTGTGATCACATGATGGAAATGTATGACTTGATATTTGATAAAATGAAACTTGCAACTAAGAAAATAACTGAAACAGTCTGGCACCGCTATCTCATGGCATAGAAAACTAAATAACTCTCAATACCAAAACGCTCTAAAGTTATGATGCGAATATATAGAAAGTTGTACCCCTCACTCTTGTGTAAAATAAATACCAAAGAAAGGATTAGGAATTTAAGACGTATCCATTGCTTCTTGATGCGTGTTCATTTTTTTAGTGTCAGTATGACGTAGTCAATTGTCATTCTATTTGTTGTACATTAGCATTGATATTGGCGCCAGTTGAGGGCCAAAACGTTTGCAGTATGTTTTTTGGCAAGTTGTCTGGTCGTAATTTTTGAAATTAAGTTAGTTAAATTTTCGATTAAATTTTATACTTTTACTCAAGAAAGTATTTTTCTATTACTCTAGGGTAGCATGAAAATTTACTCGAGCAAAAGTATAGTTAGTTATTCAAAACACATTCATGTAAAAATAAGTACATGAATGTGTTTTGAATAACTAACTGTACTTTTGCTCAAGTAAATTTTTATGCTACCTTAATTATCTCTGCTCAGCAATTACCCATAGGTTACATGCTGTTGTGCTCGATGCAAGCCACAGTTCAAATCCAAGACGTGAGCTTGATAGCCGACACTGTTAGGTCATGTTGTATGCAACTTGCAATCGTTTCATTACAAGTCTAATGTTCAGTCTTCTGCTTCACGCTACCGATTAGGTGGCAAAGTTTAGAATCAAACTTGAATAAGTTAAGAACAATTAAATAATTTCCAAATTGAAGGATTATCCTTGAGGTTATTAAAAACTGCTAAACACTGCAGGAATTTACCTGTAGTTATTTAAAAATTGCTTGTCCGGCTGCACTATTTTATTTATGGCAACATCTTTCACTGCTGCAAGAGCAGTGTTTTATTAAGCACATATGGAGAAGAGTTGTGCAAAAAACTAGAATATCATATCTGGAAATGTTTTGTGTTGTAAACTCCACTAAAACTTGGTAAACTCGACCAGGAATAGTCAAAAAGATTCATGCAAACTAAGTAAACAACCTTCACGTTTTTTTTCAAAGAACTGGGTCTAGGCTCATTTTAAGAATTTTAGAAATGTTGGCTATCATGTTTTGTGTGACAGTGTCATCTTGTTCTTTATTTGCTAGTTTGGTGTCTTCTATGTAATTGAAACTTATGATTTCCTCAAGATTCTAATAAGTGCGTAATCGCCGGCGCAAGTGCTAAAATTGCCAGCAAATATACGAAAATCGTCGAACAAATTTTGGTGGACATTGCTGAACAAACCGCTACACCAGCCTAAGTAATGTATTTAAGTGAAATAAAAGGTAAGTAAAAAAAGATGTTTTTGGTAGCTTACTGCTGTTCAGTGTATACGCTAAACCAGTGGTTCTCAAACTGTGCGTCGCGACGCCCCGGTGCGTCGTTTCAATTTTCCAAGGGCGTCGCGCAATATTTCGGTTTTGTGCCATTAAGTCTAGGTTTTATTGCGTCAAAAGAACTCTGATCGTAGATTCCTTTCTTACTTTCTTCTGACATTTTCACAATAGTGTTTTTAATACACTGTTGTAACGGTTGACTTGTTATTCAAGAATCAAATTGCAGAAGTTTAACTTAATTGGCGAAAAATATATAAAGAATAAAGCATTCAATTGTATGTTGGACGAAAACAGGAAAGATGAATTAAAAACTTAGCAGAGCGTAATTTTACGATTGAAGATGACAGACCAATCCAAAATCTCGGGAGCATAGGGGCAGTTATTTATGTAGATTATGGGTCACATTTATCTCGAAGTATGGCAAACTGAACTGTAGGATGGTGTCTGGTGCGTCGCAAAGTCTCACAAGCTTTTTTAAATGCGTCGCATCGAAAAAAGTTTGAGAACCACTGCGCTAAGCTATAAAAAGATGTTGTTTACCCTGATTCACATCTCGGATTTCTAGTCAAAAAGTTTTTCGAAGGCAGCTAAGCGTCTGACGTAAACGTCAAATGCCAGTAAGGCAACGGCGATTTGCAAGCTGCTCCCACACTGTTTCCACGCTTTTAAAGTAAAATCGTTTCAACGGCTTCATTAATGACGTCAACTTGCCTGCAATAAGATCGTTTCCCTCAGTCCCTGCAGAACTTCAATATTCCGGATACTTTAAAGTTTGCTTATAACATTGTTTTGCATATGACCGCACCCTTTGTTTCTCCTTCAGGCGTATTTTTTTCAATTACGGCATTTTTAACTTACTTCGGTGCTTTTCAACCGATTTTGGCTTGTGTGCCCATTTTCAAAGCGCATAAAGGCACTTGGTCCGAATATATATTTTTCTCAGTTTCATAGGCGATATCAAAACAGTTATCAAAGTAAATTTCAGGAATGTCCAAATGAAATAAAGTAAGTCGTCCAAAAATTTTTTTCAATTTCACTCGATTTTAAGGGTAAATAAAGTAACTGGCCTCGTCAAGACCTTTGTCCGCCGATTGAAAATTTCTGATCTAGGCCATCATCATCTGTCACGAATAATTTTTTTCATTCGATTAAGATGCCAGGTTGCGAATTGTAGCTTGTTTACTCTGCTACGTCTTTCGCAGCAGGAACTGTTAGCTGTGTGTCAAAAATCTTCAAAGATGGCTAAAAAACAACTCCAAACAACAATTTTATGGGCGTAAGTGCAGAGTTTTCAAAATTTCCGAGGCAGGGGAAGAGAAAAGGCCAAACCGTGTCATCACGCTAAATGTGGTCACTGAAACTCTGCAATCTGTTCAACAGTAATTCGCAAACGTTTCAGAATGCCAGCTCAACAGTGCATGTAAATAAAATTAGTTTAAATTCTTTGCCGACGCCCAACATGAGCATGAAAAATATGACTTTTCTGAGCTTACAGGACGTTAGGTAGGATACCACGACTGTGACACCAGAACAAAAATTACTGGCTAACTTCAATTGTAGCTTGATTATATTAAAATAATCAAACTACTTACATTTCTCAATTGTAATCAATTATACAGCAGAGTTTTGCGATTGCGAGTAAACTTTCCATCTAATATTGGAAGTATTTGACGACCAAAGCCGCATAATTTAAAAGGAGAAAATCAAGATTTTTGTACAGTATAGTAGCCATGCTGTGTGTGTCTTGCTTTCTTCCTTAAACGTAACACAAAAAACAATATTATTGATCAGCGATAACAAATTTCTCCACAGTCTTGTCATCTAATTTCACAAACCACGCATGAAAACAAATGAGTTAATTTTTAGAAAGTTTTGTTCCGAATTCGAAAAAATAGCGAAACATCGTTCGTTATCTGGCTAGAAATTTCGATTTATTGAGTTATAAAGGCAATCTACGCGCTTTATATGCATCTTCACACAAATGACGTGGTTATTTCACAAAGTAATAGTATTGCAAATAATAAAAAGCCCCCTCTTGAGTGGTACACTGCACTGACTAGGAATTGTGACGAAAGTAACGACAGTTTTGAGGCATTTCCGAAGCTCCTTAATGGGACCCTCAATGATAATTGCGGTAACATAGCTGGCTAAATATTTTTTCGTTCTTAAGTTTTAATCAACCATTAACCGAATGCGTAAAAAGAATTCTATCTTTGTGAAAAGCATTCGAAACTTGACCGAAGTCTATCGTTGTTGAACAGCATATTTTTGCTTACTGCAAAAAAGAAGTAAAGTCCATTCTTCATTTAAACCACATAGCTTTACGGCATGTGCTAGGGGGCTGCCCTTTCCGCAAAAACTTTAAGGGAACTCGCCTACTTTACTCGCCGCCACTGACTACAGTCAGATGTAAAAGACTGTAGTAGCCGCGCGCGCACATTAACGCTTCAATAAAGGAAGATTTCTTTTCGCAGTGCACACAACTTTCGGTAAGTTTTTGACTAGTGATTTTATTTTACACTGGAAAACGTGATTAGATGATACACCTTAATGTTGAATCAAAAGACAGTTTTAGAATGGTCAATCGCGAACGGTAATTTTTAACAATTTCCTGAAGTTATATGCAAATTTTACTGTATTACTAATTACCTTTCAAGCAGATAACATGAAAAAAGGCTGCATTTTCAAAGAGATCAAAACTATAATCCACACTTTTTTCTTTACGTTTTGGGGCTTCAATCACGACTGGTAAGCTATCACAGCAGCAAGGTGTCGGCTACATTTTATTTAAAAACATTTTAGGTGGTATTTAAAACTAAGGTTGGTTAGAAGTCGTAATTTTTTTACTTTTGGCTTTTATAACTGGCAAGTGTGAGGAGATTATTTATTTGTTTTCTGCAGGAAATTACTTTTGTCCGTTGAGTATCGTCGTCATGCACAATCTGCCTCGACTATTTTGCTCGATGAGTAACAGCGTATTAAAGACTATTTCGATTTTCTTATGTTGGTGGACATCAAGAAACTACAATATTGAAAGTATGTACTAAGAGCAATTGTTTTAACAAGGTTTTAATTGTTTTAGAGTTGTTTATTTCATAGCTTAAATCAGGGGTGGGAAAACTTTTGTAAGTCGAAGGCCGCTTTTCAAATCACAGGTAATCAGTTAGGCAGCAACTTAAAACAGCAGTACACATAGACAAATTTGTCATGCATAAAAAATAATAAACAACTTAAAAATACACAGAAGCAATTTTGTAGCATTTAATGACTTTGGCTGGACTTATTTGAGAGTACGACTTATACACACGAGCAAAACATAATTTAAAAAATATGGTAAAGTGAGCAAACAGTTAGAAGGCCGCACAAACTCTTCGAAAAGGCCGCACTTTCCCCACCCCTGGCTTAAATACTACAAATCAAAAAAGGAAGCCTCAGTGTCTCTTATTTTCAAAGTCGAAAATTTGTAATAAAGGCTGCGATTGAGGTGGAAAACTAAAGCTTGAGTCCTCTGTGTAAAATGTTTTAAAGTTCACTGGCTTTGTTTTTGAATTTCATAAATCTAAAAGTTATATTTTTGTCTTAGCCGTGACCTAAGGTTTAAAAAAATTCGTTTTTTCATTTTTCTGTTGTTACATAGAATTAAATATACTGTTATGTTTAAATATTTAATTAAACATTTACATGGAATTTAAATATACTACTGATAAGAGTCTATCCTTAACTCGTTTGACCCGAGGATGTGACTCTGAATGCCTTTTTTGTTTTCATTATCATTATGGCCATTTCATCTATTTTAAGTTATCCATTTTAGTTGATGTGTTTTGAAAATAAAGCACTTTTGTTGTGTCAGGATGACTTATGCTGCTAAATTCTCAAAAAGAATAAAATTGAACTACTTCGCAAGTTACACACATGAGTAGTATGTAATATCATTTTCGACTCAGTTTTTGTGGCGCGCTGTGGCGCCCTACGTCATTTCCGAACGTGACTCCAGAACGTGGTGATACATGAACTTGAAGGACATTGTAATAACTTGTAACAACTTGTAAACAAATGACAACGTGTACTTGTAAACAAATGACAACATGTACTTGTAAACAAATGACAACGTGTACCAACATGTAAAACTTGTAAATAATAGTCTAAACAAATGTCAATAAAACTTAAACAAATGTCAATACAACTTGTAAATACATGTAAATAAAACTTGAAATTGATTTGTTATAGGCACCCTCGCTTCAGAATACCCCCACTTCAAAAATTCTCCAATTAATTTTACTTTTCAACTCGTTTACGATCTTTTGCCTTATTGTAAACACAGCTATTGTAAAGCGGAAATACCAACTTTAGATCGTGACTGCAGCCTTTGATAATTACTTCCTTTCGAAGCGTAAGCATTAATCGCGTATAAGCATACATATCTTGAAATTGGTTTTAAAACCTCTAATCGATTTCTCCTTTTGATTCCCTAGAATGTTGTTTCTTTACCCTTCTAGATGTGTTTATTGGAGGTCTTTTCCTTTACTCGTGATATTTCTGCAGTTGGTTGGAATTAATTTACATCTATTTCAGTATGTAGGCAAAGGATTCAGTCTTTTGTCAATAATTTCCTGACCACACATGGCTCTCATCATAGCTCTCTCCACTCTCTTGCGTTTTTCATTTTCTTTTAAACACCGTACCTCACTTAAATCACTACTGTTTACATCGAAAAACTGAAAAGATTTATCATTAATTGCGTGCAAATCATAAAACATTCATCTCAAATTTACATTCATTTTCATAAAACGAATCTAAATTGTATCCTATCATCACACTGTTTAAAGATTTTCCGAAATTTAGCAACTTTTAAACTTATTAATACGAAATTTCTTAGTTTTCAAAGTCTCCTCAACTCCGCTACATAACAATAAACACAACTTTAGCATTATTCGTGGGATATTAACATGAAATTCATGGTTTTACAGCGTCCTTAGCTCCGCTACATAGCAATAAGCACAACTTTAACATTTTGTAGGACATTACCATAAAATTCAGGATTTTACAGTGTCCTCAACTCCGCTACATAGCAATAAGCACAACTTTTAGCGTTTTTGTAGGACATTACCATAAAATTCATGGTTTTACAGTGTCCTTAGCTCCGCTACATAGCAATAAGCACAACTTTTAGCATTTTTGTAGGACATTACCTTAAAATTCAGGATTTTACAGTTTACCTAGCTCATCTACATAGCAATAAGCACAACTTTTAGCGTTTTTGTAGGACATTACCATAATATTCATGGTTTTACAGCGTCCTTAGCTCCGCTACATAGCAATAAGCACCACTTTTAGCATTTTTGTAGGACATTACCTTAAAATTCAGAGTTTTACAGTTTACCTAGCTCCGCTACATAGCAATAAGCACAACTTTTAGCGTTTTTGTAGGACATTACCATAATATTCATGGTTTTACAGTGTCCTTAGCTCCGCTACATAGCAATAAGCACAACTTTTAGCATTTTTGTAGGACATTACCTTAAAATTCAGGATTTTACAGTTTACCTAGCTCATCTACATAGCAATAAGCACAACTTTTAGCGTTTTTGTAGGACATTACCATAAAATTCAGGATTTTACAGTTTACCTAGCTCCCCTACATAGCAATAAACACAACTTTTAGCATTATTCGTGGGATATTAACATGAAATTCATGGTTTTACAGCGTCCTTAGCTCATCTACATAGCAATGAGCACAACTTTTTGCATTTTTGTAGAACATTACCATAAAATTCAGGGTTTCACAGTTTACCTAGCTCCCCTACATAGCAATAAACACAACTTTGACATTATTCGTGGGACATTAACATGAAATTCAGAGTTTTCAACATTTATGTTTATTACAGCTAGTCGTTAGTTTAGAGGAAAACAACCAACAGTTTTCTAGATTATCAGATTTGTTGGAGAAAAATCACAGGTAGTGACGTTGCTTCCAGAAGAGTGTGGTGGAAGAAACAATTTTAAATTTGACACAATTTCAAGTAAATCTTTATCGTTACTTTGCACTTTTAGACTAAAATTTCAGTAGCTTGACCAGACCTTTGAGTGAAATGTAGATTTGCTTCACATATGACAGTGAGGTAGTTACATTTTTATGTTAGTTTCACGCTTTCTTGGAAGAAAATTTCAGATTGACCAGACCTTTGAGTGAAATGTAGAGTTGCTTGACATATGACAGTGAGGTAGTTGAAGTACAGCGGTGGAAACATTTTGAAAAGATTACAACAAAGAAGCTTGTTCAAATTCAGCATCACTACTAAATACTATCAACCAAGAAGATTGAACTTTGCTGTGTTTGGAGACTACTTCAAACCAGTCCCGTAGCACTCCAACTTCGGGCCCCCCCCAAAGTAAGCGCAAGAGCCCCTGCGCACAGGTCATATCACTTTAGAGGTGTAAAATTGAAAAGCTGCATTAAGAAAATACACCACAATTTGTACATAAGTAAACAGGCTAATGTCAGAATAAAGCATGCCGATACCAAAGGTGCAAGTCATAAAAAATTCGGCACCGATGCCAGAGTTCAGTAGAACTATTATGCAGACATTGCGAAACGAAAGCAATGACATTGAAAAACATGAAAAAGTCATAAAAACACAGTATCATTTAAATAGTCTGGAGCGAACCTTTTTGTTCGCAAATGCTGTTATGACATTGTCATAATCAAGAGATCGGGCGCAGTCATTTTCGATTGACAACATGGCTATTGAAGATAGTCTACTGTCTGTCATAGACGTTCTACAGGGTGGGCCGTAAATAACGCACCAAAGATTTAAAATAAATTGTGATTTGAAATAATGTAAATATCTTTTCTTTGGGTATCTGTTAAATTTAATTTCAATATCAGTTACTATAACTGTTAAATTCAATTTCAATCAAAGTTTTTTAGTTATGATTTGCCTTTTAAAAAAAATTTATATCATTTTTAGGGTATGCACTTAACAATTAAAGAACGAGTTGAATTAGTGTTAATGTCTGGTGCCGATGGCGTTTGTTATTATTATCTGAATTGTTTTATATGCTTTGGTGCGTTATTTATGGCCCAAAACGTTTGTTATTATTATCTGAATTGTTTTATATGCTTTGGTGCGTTATTTATGGCCCAAAACGTTTGTTATTATTATCTGAATTGTTTTATATGCTTTGGTGCGTTATTTATGGCCCACCTTGTATTAAAAGTTTTGATCAGTTTCAATTTGCTGAAGCTTCTTTCAGCGCTGGCAACAGTCACGAGACAAGTTAGTAAGATTCGAAGTGCGATGTACACATTCGGATACAATTCAAATAAATGAGTCTTTAGAAGATAGTTCAGAAAGTCTTGAGCCGTATTGAGATTGCGTTTTTTTTTTGTAAAATTAAAACAAACCGCTGTAGCTCAGCGCTCATTTCATCAGAATCAATGTCACCGAACTTTTTTTGGAACTCTTTACAGCAAGTAAGAAGAGCATTTTCTTGTTGCACAAGCAAAAGTTTGTCTCGTGTGTACAAAAACGAAAAGGCGGAAGAAACCTCACGTAACAAATTAAAGCGCTCCTTTATTGACATAATAGCCTGGTCTACTAATGGATAGAAAAAGTTGCTTTTAAATTTCAGTTCAGGAGTAGCTCGTTGTTCCTCTTCACCTTGGTAATCAAACAATCTTCTTTTCTTTCCACTTGTTGACGGAGGAAAAGAAGGATCAATATCCAATTCCTGTGCTATTTCAACAGCAGATGTTGCGGCACTGTCATAACCCGTTGTGCGATAGTTTTGCAAAAACTTTTCAGTTGCCTGGATTTCCGTTTCCATTGTATGAAGGGAGACTCCATACGATTGAAGAATCTTGCTTGCTTTATTGACTTGGAATAGGATATCATACCAAATAAACACCGACAAAAGAAAACTCCATTTTGATAAATGAGCTATCAACGATTTTGTTTCTGAGGCAGCTCTTCCATCTTTTCTTTCTATGGAAATGGCTTCCAAGTCTTTCAGTGCCAGCAACACCTCTTTTAAATTGTATCGAAGAGGTTTGATGCATTTAATTCTGCTTTCCCAACGAGTATCAGATTGTGACTTTATGGACAGCTCCACATGTTTCTTCAAAATTTCCCAACGCTGAGCAGAGGAAGAAAACAGCACATACAACCTTGTAAGTACTCCAAAAAATGTCAATGCTTCCGTCGATCAATTAGCACTGTCAACAACAACTAAGTTAAGGGTATGGTTTGCACAGGGCACGTAAACAGCTTTGGGATTGATGTCTAGCATTCTTGCTTGGACCCCAGGATGTTTTCCTTTCATGTTAGCACCATTATCATATGACTGACCTCGACAATCAGACAATTCGAGTTGCAGTTCGGTCGCTTTTTCTAAGAAAGCGTCCAACAAGCCTTTCCCAGTACTGTCACTTATTCTCAAGTAGCCAAAAAATGTTTCTTTAACAACAGCAGCTTCTTCATTACATAGTACATAACGGAGAATGACAGACATTTGTTCATGATGTGACATATCTGGAGTGCAGTCCAAAATTATAGAAAAATGCCAATTTCAATTGCTGTAAATTTTCTTTTTCAACTTCTGTCGCTAGCAATTCAATTAGTTCATTTTGTATGGTAGAACTCAAATAGTGATCTTTAGTGTTTTTATTCTTGATTCTGTCTTGAAGCTCTTTTAGGATCGGATCTCTTCTTGCCAAAAGCTCAAATATACCCAGAAAATGTCCATTGTGAGGAGATCCTAAGACTTCTTCAGATCCTCTAAAAGCAAGATTCCTTTCTGATAGAAACAAGGCAATGTCGATAAGTCTCTCTAAAACATTTCTCCAAAAACGTCTTTCATTGAAAAAAATATTCATCTCGCGTTTGTCGATAGTGGATGAATTTCTTATCCCTTCAGCTAGCAACATCCATTGACTGCAGCATTCTTGGTGGGAAATGCCGTTTTCATGGTCTTTCAGTTTTTTCGAAAAACCCTCCCATGTATTTATACCACTACAAAAGGGGCTTAGTGTTTTTCCAAAAAAGCTTACAACAAAAGCAAAAGACTTGATCTGATTCCCCACAATAAACTAGCCACGACCGTGAAACACTTTCACCATTAGGTAACACACGTTTATAATGGTTGGAGGAAAAACGTCGCCTTGGAGTTGTGTTATTATATGGAAAATTCATTATTAGTTGATGTGGTCCACGCTTTACTATATCACATCGTTGAGCATCAGAAATACTTTCAGGCCATTTACATGGGTCATCAGGGATAGGGGTAAATTGAGATTCAGTTATTTTTGATATTGAAGGTTGCGTATTGGCAGGTAAATCACAACTTACATTTTCTGGAAATTCACAATCACTTTGATGCTGATCGTCATAGTCTTCTTTTTCTTGTACACTATAGTTTTCTTCATCACTCTCGGTACTAGTGCCAGGTCTACTCTGCTCAGTAATCTTGAAAAAATCTGTCATCTTGGGCAATTTCGCTACAGCATCTCGAGCAGTGGCTGCTTCTTTTCTCTTTTGAGCACCACTTTTTGAACGTTTCATTCTATACAATGTCAATAAAATACTTTATCTGCACTCTGCAGTGTATATATAATGTCCCGGTATTTATAGCCAAACAGAATTCCAGACCATTCTATGATTGTTGCGTAACAACGGCATTGTTACGTCAATCGAATATTCAAGATTCTACCAGAAAATCAATCGAAATATTCTAGATTGTGCGAGATAAAATGACGTAGCATTCACTTATGATGTCACAAGCCAATTTCTTCCTACAGTTTAAATCGGTTGTAAACAAGTCTGTTAAACTGAAAATAGTCACGTAGCCAAAAAGCAATTTCAGACTAACTTGGGCCCCCAAAGTTGGCCTGGGCCCCCCCCCAATTGGGGGTTTGGGGGCGGCTGCTACGTCTCTGCTTCAAACTTTTACTTGTAATCATTCACCATCCATCTAATTTACAATATCTTTTCATGCAACTAAAAAACAATTATGACGCTGGTTTAAGTAAAAACTATCAAATTTCTCCACCAACATTAAATTTTTCTAAATCAGCTAAGCTTACTATCAACAAAAATCTGATGCAAGCGGAAACATCAACATCACGTCAGCAAACCTTTAACCAATCACAATCGATGTAGAACTTCAAAAATGGTTTTCTATCAACAAAAATCTGACGCCAGCGGAAGCATAGACCGTACGGAGGTGATTACGTCTTTAAAGTTATAAACATTCTTACCTCTTATTTGACCAATCACGAACCAGCGGGTGTTTTGATTTACACTACATCACAAGTTTTCATTACACAATTGTTGGAAAGAACAAGACAGGTCTAGGCAAGAATAGCGATTTTTCTTCTTTCTTTGTTAACATTTCTCTATAAAAGTCGTATGCTTTGCGTGGAAATTGGAAGAAGAACAATGGAAAACTGCGGCGAGACACACACTTCAATTGCTGACGAATATGAAGAGAGGGTAAAAGAGGTCGACGTTACAACGACCTACCCCTACTCCTCATGCTACGACGGGTTGATGGAGCAAACAGAGTTGTTGGGGCGTGCAAGAAAACATCAAGAAAAAGCAAGAAAAATACGAAAAATCTTCCTCGACATTGACAAAGAAGGGAAATCAATACCCGCAGACGGTGAGATGTTGAGAAAAGGCGTGCTGACTGTCTCAAGAGGAAAAACTATCTTTTCAACCAATCAGCTTATTCAAGTGTGTGAGCATATGTTTGAAGGCCTACCGTTTGTGGCTTTCAAAGGTCCAACAGACGCCCGTCCTTATGTGGTGATCATTTTCTCAGCTGACTGTCAATACGGTGATGTCTGTGAAGTGAAAACAAGATTGGAAATCTTCAAAAAAGAAGCAGCTGTAGAAAACTTTCTTATCAGATTTAAAGAGGAAGCTATCTTTTTACCCGAGAAATATTTTCAACATCTACAAGATCGATCATCCGGATTCATCATTAGAAACGAAAACTGTGGTATCAGCAAGGAGTTAGCCGCTCTTGTGAAAACCTTGAAAGAGGTAAAACACACAGCCGGAAAGAAAAAACGATCTAGTAGTCTGCCTAGAAGTACTGAACTTTATCAAAAGAAGAGAAAACCCTCTCCACTTAATATAAAACAATAAATGTGTGATTTTTAACGCATGTAACCGTCTTTAGGTTTGAGTAAATTTGTTTAAAATGTTGTGCCCTTCTTTCCAATCTGAAGAAACGCGAATCTTAACCTTCTCAGATAATTGGCCTCACCGAGTCGATAATTTAAGTCCTGAACGAATGGCTAAAGCTGGATTTTTGTACAGAGGCAGTGACGATCGAGCATTTTGTTTTTATTGTGGTGTATCTATTTATCAGTGGGCAGACACAGACATCCCAGAAATTGAACATGCGAAATACTGGTCCGCGTGTGCGTATCTAGAGAGAACGTTTGGAACTGGTTTCATTAAACCAACACAGTAACTTCCGCATTCCAGAAGAGGAGTTTTTGTCGGGAACGAGATTCGGGTTTGCTACCCCTGAAGAAGCAGCAGATCCAACACTTGCGAGAAACCCTCCAGTTGAAAATGAAGAACCGAACATAATCCCCCTAACTGAAGTCAAAGAGTGTGACACATCTCAAGAACTTGTATGCAAAGTGTGCTTCGATGCTCGAATTAATGCTTTAACAATGCCTTGTGGACATTGCTTTGGATGTCTGATCTGCTCGGCTAAGCTTTATTCAAAAGAATGTCCTATATGTCGCGTGATTATTTTGGATGTAAATCGTATTTATATTGTATAATAAAACACTCGATTGTATTCAATTCTGTTTATTACACGTAAAACAGTTACATTTTCAGTAAATTCTGAATAAAGTGCTCAACAGTTTTGTCATTTAGACTAACATTATTGGAGAAATGAGTCAATATCTCAGATAGAGAGCAACCACGCAATCGAAATATGATGTAGTACAAGGTATAATGTCCACAGACTTCAGATATCAAACTCTGTAGGGTCTTCCAGTTGTAGGTCCAGGATGAGGAATGAGAACCTAAAAAAATCTGTCAAACCATAAACAATTGGATGTAGACCATAGCTATCAAAAAACTCAGCAGATCTTGGATTGTTGAAGAGCATAGCAACCCAGTGTTCTCCAGGAGCAGTGCTCGGTGTTAACAACATAACTCCCAGGATACTCCACAGTAGGTAGCTGATCTTTAGGATAAACACCCTTAAAAATCTTTTTGCACAGGAGTCATTCCTCTCAATCTGTAGTGTGTCCATCAGTCAATACGTTTCTATCAGTCGGTCAATCAGTCAATTCTGCATGAATTACGACATTGCTTCTGTTGGAGGAGTGTTAAAGGCTAGACAAATGATTTTTATCAACTCCAGATGCGCACAAGAAGCCCCAGATCTGGCGCAAGAATTCAAAACATGACAAGAAAAAACTCACCGCCAACAGACATAAAATTTCATCATCTCCGCAAAATTAGGTAGAAATCTGTACAGTAGGTTTTATTTTTCCAATCACAATACCTATTTGGGACACTTCAATGCTGCAGTCATCACCACACTCGTACAAAATAAGTGCCCAGACCCGGGTTTGAACCGGGGACCTTTAGATCTTCAGTCTAACGCTCTTCCAACTGAGCTATCTAGGCAGTAATGGTCAGTACAGGGCTCGAACCCGCGACATTAACACGACACTATAACCGACTGAGCTAACTGACCACTTGTTGAAATCCCAGAAATTTCTGTATTAAGTGAAGCAACTGTCTTTGATGTTATGCGTCTGTAGGAAATAATGATTTTCTTGAAAAAGTATTACAGATTTATCTAGTTACAGTGCTTCGCAACAAACCTCCACTTTCAAAATCACAATTTCCTTTCTTACCTACTTATACTTCTTGAGGGGTTGCTGATAGTTATTGTTTTAGGCACTGTATCAGTTCTGATGTGTTAAAGATATTCATGAAAGTCGTAAGTGTTAATTCCTTTTGGTGCGCCTGCTCACCTCTGGCTTAACATAAGCTTTTGTAAACTCGACCGTTTACTTTATTGTAGAGATTGCACACAATTCTATTCGACAGCACAAGATTCGTTTCATTCAAGATTCGTTTCATTCGAGATTCGTTTTGACAGCACACGATTCGACAGCACACGATTCGTCAGCACACGATTCGGTTTACAAGTTTTCTTCCACAGGCGTTCACAAGCCTCTTTCACCAACATCAAATTTTAGAATGAAAATTTAACCAGAAACCAACACCAGTATCATCTCCTAGTTTTTGATTGTTTGACAGCTCAAACGAGGGCAGCCGTAGGCTGTTCAAAGCGAGTAAATTAATTTTACAGCGTGCCGATACATTTAACAAATAATGATTAACGATCACAGAACTTAGGTTCGACACTACTGTATACATAAAATAAAAACCAACAAAATATATTGACACAACGTAACACAGCCCCACGCAAAATGAGAACGAGGGAGCATTTTTTAGAAAGAAAAAGGTGAAGTTGTCAGTCAATGAGAAAATGAGAAGCAATTTCAAGGTTGCGAGTTCAATTCGTTTGCTTGGCTGATCACACAAAGCTTGTGAACGGGTCGTTTTATTAAACTGCCTTTGACCTTAACTAGAACGGTGCGGACCTTTCCTTTCCTATCTGGATAGGTGTCAATGATCAAGCCCATATGCCATTTAGACCTATGCTGTGTGTCGTCCACCAGTAAGACTACATCATTTTTTTGCATATTAGGCTGAGGTTGGAACCATTTTTGTCTAAGGGCAAGATTGGGAAGAAATTCCTTGATCCATCTGGACCAGAACTGCTGAGCCAAGTACTGAGATTGAGCCCAGCGACGAGTACCGTACGATTCCTTCTGGTCAAAAATACCTGGAGGAAGATTTGGATTACCTCTAAGAAGCATGAGATGGTTAGGTGTCAGAGGTTCATCAAACTCAGGATCCATAGTCACTGGAACTAAAGGCCTGGAGTTAATAATTCCTTCAACCTCCGCCATTAAAGTAGTAAGTAATTCATCAGTTAATGTTTGGCCTTTTAATAAGGCTCCAAATATACGTCGAATAGACCGTATCATCCTCTCCCAAGCTCCACCCATGTGACTGGCTGTGGGAGGATTGAAGCGCCATTCGATATTTTTTTGCAAAAGAAAATCGTGGATTTGCTGTTGATTCAACTCTTCTAAAGAGTCTCGTAACACCCGAGCTGCTCCAACAAAGTTGGCGCCATTGTCGCTTAAAATGCGCTGAGGTTTTCCACGTCTAGCAATAAACTTGCGCAACACACAAAGTAATGAGTCTGTGGACATAGAGTAAGCAACTTTTATATGTATGGCTCTAACAGTTAAGCACGTAAACACGCACCCGTACCGTTTAACAGTACTGCGAGCTTGGCGTACGTTAAAGGGGCCAAAATAATCAATACCCACGTGACTAAATGGCGGTTGTTCAATTTGAAGTCGATCGGTGGGTAGGTCTGCCATTAGCTGCTTTCCTAAACTGGCGTTTCGTTTTTTACAATAAATGCAGTGGCCAATGGTTCGTTTAACAGCAGCTCCTCCCTTCAATATCCAATATCGCTGTCTTAATATCGACCATGTGTGTCCGTGTCCGCAATGTCCCAACTGGCTATGACACTGGCGTATGAGAAGTTCAGTAAAATGAGAATCGTTGGGGAGTATAATTGGATGCTTTAAATCAAAGTCTAAATCGGTGAAATCGAGACGCCCTCCGACTCGAAGAATGCCATTTATGATAATTGGGCATAATCTTTTAATAGAGCGTGGTAAGCGTTGAAAATCTACCTCAGGTGAAGAGTAAGACGCAATAAAGGGAAAGTGAGTTTTTTGAACTTGTTTTATAAGTTCAAGTTCTGCGTTTTCAAGTTCAGTTACTGAAAGCAATGTATTCCTATTAATAGTCACAGAACCACGAATCAAGCCGAGAACATTTTGTTTTAATCTCAACAACCATGCCACTATTCGTTTCAACTTCAATAGGGAAGAACATTGTTTGATTAATTCGTTAAAGGGATGACAATCAATAGTTTGGGTAGACAAAGTAGTTGTTACAAAACTACTGTTTTGTTTTGAAAATCTGACCTTTTGCACGCAAAGTTCTGAAGGCATTTCAGGTAAGACTGGAGGCCCCGCTGGCCACAAATCATTAGTTTTCCAAAGAAATGAAGGTCCTTGTAGCCAAGCGTGAGAATGAGAAAATAACTCTGCTGAAATACCTCTTGTGGCAAAGTCCACGGGATTTAGTTTTGATGGAACGTATTTCCATGAATTACACTGCGCCACAAAAAAATATGACCCAAAAGTTACTCTGACCAAACCATCTGTTCTAGATGGAATTTGGGCTGCTGATTCCGAATCTGAACTCCGTTTTGCTCTATCACGTCAGGATTTTAAGTTATTTGCATTTTTCAATTTTTTTAAAATAAGCAAAATAAGGAGAATTGGCACTTATCAAGTTTTCGAGAGGACACATATTTCTGCGAATGCCCTTGTTTTATTAATTTTATTGTGTACATACCTTTACGTAAGTTATAGGTTCTAACCAATACAATGAATTTTAACTGCAAATTATCCGGTCATGAGGTCGCGGGTTGAAATCCAAGCTTGTCTGATGAGCAGTAAACCGCGAAACTATAGTCACAAGACCAGATTTTTACAGCATTCATTCTCAGTAAGCTTTCTAGCCTAACCCTTTCATGTTGTTAATATCTTAAACAAGCTTACATCGGCTCCTTCAATTTCATATATTTTAGAAGATATAGTTTTTATATTTTATAAGATACAGTACCCACTACAATGAGTGAACGTAAACGCTGCTGTGTAAATGATGCTGACAACTTCTGCTACATTTGTGGAAAATTTATCCCTCAAGATCTTCGCAAATCTATTACTGACAGACTGAAACTTGCTTACAAACTGTATTTCAAGGTTAAATTGGGCGATCAAGATAAATCCTGGGCCCCACATGTAAGCTGTTCGTCTTGTTACTCTCTCCTAACCCAATGGCTTAATGGTAAAAAGAAGAAGATGGCATTTTGGTCTCCAATGGTTTGGCGTGAACAAAAAGATCATTTTACAGATTGTTACTTTTGCATGACCAAAATTTCTGGATTTTCGAAGAAAACAAAATCAAAAATCAAATACCCTGACTGCTCTTCTGCTATAAAGCCCATGCCTCACAACACTGAACATCCAGTTCCAGAATTTCCAGCTGAAATCATGCCATTTCATTCCGAATCAGAAGCAAGCACGGATGTGGGAACAAGTAGTGCTTCTGAATTTGAAGATTGTGCCGACGAAAGAGCATCAATAAATCCTGATACAACGCACCATTTTTTATCCCAAGGAGATTTGCAAGATTTATCGAGAGATTTAAATTTATCAAAAGAAAAGTCTGAATTACTTAGATCGAGACTGAAGCAGTGGAACTTATTGCAAAAAGGTGTCAGCATTTCGTTTTTTCGAGAAAGACACATTGATTTGGCTTCCTTCTTCAGCAAACAAGATGATGTTTGTTACTGCATTAATATCTATGGTCTCATGCAGTCTTTGGATCAGCAATATGAACCAAGCGAATGGAGACTTTTTATAGATTCAAATAAAACCAGCTTGAAAGCTGTCCTGCTACACAATGGAAACAGAAAACCTTCAGTTCCAATTGCTTATTGCACCAAGACCAAAGAAACATATGAGAAAATGAAACAACTGTTAGCATGTATCCGTTATGACACTCATCAATGGCATGTCTGTGGAGATCTGAAAGTGATTGGACTGCTGCTAGGGTTGCAGATGGGATATACTAAGTACATGTGCTTCTTATGTTTGTGGAACAGTAGGGCAGATGATGAACATTACAGTACTCCTGAATGGCCTGCTCGTACAAATCTAACTCCAGTTTCAATGTGATGCATGTGCCACTTGTCAACCCCAAAAATATTTTTCTACCTCCACTTCATATCAAGCTTGGCTTGATAAAAAACTTCGTGAAAGCTATGGATCACTTAGGTAAAGGCTTCAAGCACATATGTGAACTTTTTCCCAACAAAACAGAAGCAAGGAGTTTTTATTGGACCTGAAATAAGAAAACTATTAAAAGATGAAAACTTTAGAGAAAAATTAAATCCAAATGAACTCGCTGCCTGGAATGCATTTGAGTCGGTTGTTCAAAACTTTTTGGGAAAGTACAAAGCTGCTAACCACAAAGAAGAGATTGACAAAATGCTTCATGCTTACAAAGAAATGGGGGCACGCATGTCACTTAAAATGCATTTTTTGCATGCGCACCTAGATTTCTTTCTGGAAAACAATGGAGATGTTAGCGATGAGCATGGAGAAAGATTCCACCAGGAAATAAAAATCATCGAAGGAAGATATCAGGGAAATGTCAGCCCTGCCATGATGGCCGATTTTTGTTGGTCTCTTCAAAGAGACACGGATGAAGACCACCGCAGAAAACGAAGATGCCCCCAACACTTTTGATGTGTCTAAGCTTTATTGGTGGTTTACTTTTCATTTGAATAAACAATATTTTTCATTGATTTTGTTGTGTTTGCGAGTATATTGAATGTTGTTGAAACGTCTTTGAACCATACTGCATAAGCTTAGCTTTGGCATTTCTGTAACAAAATCATACAAATTGGTAAAATCAAAAAAATGCAAATAACTTAAAATCCTGACGTGATAGAGCAAAACGGAGTTCAGATTCGGAATCAGCAGCCCAAATTCCATCTAGAACAGATGGTTTGGTCAGAGTAACTTTTGGGTCATATTTTTTTGTGGCGCAGTGTTAGTTGAAGTGTGTTCACATATGGTGGCAAGGCGATTGGCCACAAAAACAGGAAATCGCTTGGTATTGTTCTGTATGCATTGGAGGGTAGCTGTAGAGTCCGTCCAAAACACGCAATTGCAGTTTGGCAAATCTAGCTCTTTGGTCACGAGTAGGTAAAGCCTAACGGACAAAACTGCTGCTGTTAGTTCAAGTCTTGGTATAGACACAGCTTTCAAAGGCGCAACCCGAGCCTTTCCTATAATGAATGAACAAGAATTGTGACCCGCGCTGTCTCCCATTCGCAGGTAACAGCAGCTGCCATAACAACGCAATGAAGCATCAGAGAAAAAATGAAGTTCGTAAGAGTTTGCTTTAAATTCGCTAGGTTTGAGGCAACGTTTTATTTGTAGCTTGCTCAGATGTGGCAAAGATCGTAACCACTTTTTCCAGTCGTCCGCTTCATCTTCATTCAGCGGTTCGTCCCAACTGCAACCTTGTTTGCAAAGGTCTTGCAAAAGCAATTTAGGAAAAAGAGTGACTGGAGCAACGAAACCGAGAGGATCAAACAAGCTCGATACAGCAGATAGTAGTCCCCGCCTAGTCAATGGTCTTTGGGGAACTTGAATGTCAAAAACAAATACGTCGGTTTGATATTTCCATTGAACTCCCAAAACTCTGGTGGATAAAGATGATTCAAATTCATGACAACCATGATCTTTTGCTCTCTCCGATTCAGGAATTGTCTCGAGCACCCTTTTGCTGTTGCTTAGCCACTTTCTTAATCGGAACCCTGCTCTATTTAGCATTTTCACCAAATCATGAACTAGATTTATGGCCTCGGTCTCAGATTCACATGAGAACAGGCAATCATCAACGTAGAAGTTATGTTTGACAATCTCAGATGTGAGAGGTTGGTGCATATGACCAAACTCTTGTGCTACTTGACGCAAACAAAAGGACGCACAAGTTGGAGATGAGGTTGCGCCAAACACGTGCACGTTCATGTTGTACTCCGTTGGTTCTTCATCCATATTACCTTCGGACCACCACAAGAACCTTAATGCGCTAGTGTCCTTCGGATCCACTTGTACCTGGTGGAACATGGACTCAATGTCACCTACAAGAACCACACGATCCTTGCGAAACCGAGTAAGTACACCAATTAAGCTATTTGTTAGGTTGGGTCCTTGCATTAACGCATCATTTAAACACACACTTTTGCATTTTGCCGCACAGTCAAACACTACACGCACCTTAGATGGTTTGTAAGGATGTATGACTGGGTGGTGGGGAAGGTACCACACAAAGACATCGTCGCGTTTGTCTGTGGAAAGATTTACTTTGGATGCATGTCCTTTTGACAAATATTCGTCAATGGTGTTGACATATCCTTCCTTTAAAGACGGATTTTTAGCGAAGCGTCTTTTTAGGCACATTAGACGATTAAGGGCTACGCTTCGATTGTTAGGCAAATTAGTAACCCCTGATCTCCAAGGTAGAGGCAACTGAAAACGACCATTAACCATTTTTACAGAATCTTGAAGCAACTTGTACATCAAATGGTCTTCACGAGAAAAGGGCATTTCAAGTACAGTGGTGCCTTTTTCAAAATCAGAGGACCAAATAGTTTGAATTTGCTGCTCGACAGTTTTGTCGTGGTGCTTCACGAAGTTGACTATACAGTTTTGAGTGCTCGAAAGCGATAGTGAGGGCCCTAACAAAGACCAACCTAATGGGGTTTTGATAGCTATTGGCTCACCTCGGCGACCTTTGCGGAAAGTTGCGGGACAAAATAATTCAGGAACATCAGCTCCTATCAGTAGAGTCACTGAAGCGCCATCAACCTTAGGGAAGGCCAAATCACATAAATGTGGCATTTCCTTTATTTCGCATTTAGCAGGTATCAAGTTTGGGCGCACAGGAATATCGTCAATAGAAAATACCTTGGGCAAGTCGACAACATAAGAATCATCAAGAGAGAAAACCTTCAAATTTAATGTGTGACCTAAGTGAGTGGCTGCTGCATTACCTAGGGTGTGCAAGGTTATACTCTGTAGGTCGTCATCAACCCCAAAGGCGTTTACCAATTTTTTGTCACAAAAGGAGTGAGTCGAACCCTGATCCAAAAATGCATATGTGATAACAGTTTTGTTCCCATGCATTACCTTCACGGGAACTACGCAAAGGTAAACTCCATCTGAAGCCTGACTGCAGGTGACTGCTTGGACACCACCAGTACTACTATTACTCTCTCCATCCTTTAATTGGATTGTGCTACCCAAAGGTTCGTTGCTACCAGATGCTTGTGAAATGCCACGTGGCGAGTCGTAATTGTGCAGCAAAGTGTGATGAAAGGTGCCTTTACAACCTTTTACTTTACACATATTGGTGCGTTTGCAGTCCTTAGTTTTATGTTTTTTACTAAAGCATTTATAGCACATTCGGTTAGTTCTCACAAACTTGGAACGTTCTTTAAAGGTGAGTCCTTTAAACTTTGGACAATCATGAATAACATGAGATGTGTCATCACAGTACCAACAGCGTCCCACCACAAAGCTTTTTGTGCTTTATTCGGTATTAGTGCCGACAGAGAAATTGTACAAAGCCTTTGTAGACCTTGTAGGTTTGTTTGAACTGGTCGAGTCCGAATTTACGGAGAAAATTCGGCGACCGAAAAGTGAATTTAATTCGTGGCATTCACGATTCACAAACTTCACGAGGTGGCTAAACTTAGCTACATGACCACTGTGCTCTTCGACCATGACTGATTCTCGAACCCAGCGTCGCCTCATGTCAAAGGGCAGCTTATTCACTAGTTTTGTCATCGAATCAAGAGAGTTAAGGCTTCCCATTTCGCACACATTTGTTAAGGTACCGTGCATCCTTTCAAGTAACTCTGAGTAAGATTTTAGAGCTGCAGGGTTATTAGCCTTAACCTGTGGGGCTTGCAAAAGAGTTTGCTCGCAAATATCAGCAATAATGCATGGTCGCCCGTACTCTTGATATAGCCTTTCCTTTGCCAAAGTGTATGCCATGGAGCCCCTTTCACTAAAATGTTCAATCTTGTCTTTGACATTACTTTCACAATGCTGCAGCAACAAACAAAACAGCATTCTTTGGTCATTTAATCGTGGTTCTACATGTGTTTCAAAGTTGGATATAAACGCTCTGTACGCCAGAGGGTTTCCACTGAAACGCTTAAATTCTGGTCGAGGCAAAAATAACTCATCATAAGTTGGGTAGTTGTGTGGTGCAAAACCCGGAGGGTAAATATTAGGCCTGGGATAATGCTGAGTGCCTAAGTAGGGTAAATCTACACATGGTACGGCCCGAGGCGCAGGTTGCGCGAAAACTGAATCAGACCGATAGGGGCCTTGAAATTCAGAAGAAAAGGACTCTTTTAAGTTAGAGTAAACAGGTTCATGCTTTGACTTATTCAAAGAATAAATGTTGGAACAGAGAGGCTCTGCTACGTTAGGTGCATTAACAATGTCATTAAATTTTACACTGTTAGTTACAGGCTTCACAGCAAAAGTATTGGACGCAACAGAGGGCTTTACGTTATTCACATTTACACTATTACAAATAGTTGACACACAAATTTTAGATACGTGCTCACCAGCAGTCACTGTCTTTAGAATCGTCCGGCTTTGTTCAGCTTCGTGAGGCGAAGTTATTAGGAATTTGGGTACAATCTCCGGAGGAGGAAGATGTTGACTCGGTAGCAGAGGTTGAATCGGATGTAGATGTTGACTTGAAGGTAGATGTTGACTTGATGGCAGATTTGGAACTGCCGATTCTTTCCATACACTGAGTTTTACCGAGGCTACTTCCAGTTCTCTTTCCGCTTCGCGGCGAGCGATTTGCGATTTGCGATTTTTGCATAGCAAGGCGAGCTTCATCTTTGGCAATAAGAGTTTCTTCTTCTGTTCTTTCAATAGCTTGCTTTGTCTTTAATTGTGCCGCTCGGTACTCAGCTTCAGCAGCAAGCAATTTTACGCTTCGACGGGATGATTTCGATGTAGTTGAAGTAGCAATAGTCGATCTTTTGCAGATGCTGCTGCACGATTTGTCATCGTAGTTCGATGTAACGGGCTGTTTTTGCATAAACTCACTTAGGTAAGTGTCAAATTCAATTTTGTTTTTAGACGCTCTTTCCAAATAGTTGGAAGTTTCATGCGTAGGAGCTTGCTCAATAATTTCAAATAGATTTGTATATGCTGAATCAATCTTCGCAGATAAGTCTCGCAATTTTGACTCGTCCGGATTTCTAAGCGACATTAGCTTTTCTGCCGCTAAATAATTTGAGTTTAATTGTTGTTGCAGTTGGAGCACTGCATTCTCAACGTCTCCACGAGGGGAAGATGGGTTTGACATCATTTTGATGAAAGAGCTAAGCTTGCAGATATAAACCTTTTTGTAACAATTTGTAAACTTGTAAACTTTTATGTTAATTCCTTTTGGTGCGCCTGCTCACCTCTGGCTTAACATAAGCTTTTGTAAACTCGACCGTTTACTTTATTGTAGAGATTGCACACAATTCTATTCGACAGCACAAGATTCGTTTCATTCAAGATTCGTTTCATTCGAGATTCGTTTCGACAGCACACGATTCGACAGCACACGATTCGTCAGCACACGATTCGGTTTACAAGTTTTCTTCCACAGGCGTTCACAAGCCTCTTTCACCAACATCAAATTTTAGAATGAAAATTTAACCAGAAACCAACACCAGTATCATCTCCTAGTTTTTGATTGTTTGACAGCTCAAACGAGGGCAGCCGTAGGCTGTTCAAAGCGAGTAAATTAATTTTACAGCGTGCCGATACATTTAACAAATAATGATTAACGATCACAGAACTTAGGTTCGACACTACTGTATACATAAAATAAAAACCAACAAAATATATTGACACAACGTAACAGTAAGTCCTAGATCTGCAACAGTTTATAAGGGTAATTGATAAAATTATATTTTCTTCCTCCTGGACAACATGGAATGAAATATTTTACGGTTATGACAAAGACCTATGTATAGTAATTTTTAAAAGTTTTTCAAATCTGAATCTGGCTCCAACATTTGGAGATTCTTTAAAGCTTGCGAGCATGTCGAGTGCAACATGTAAAGACAACAAAAGAAAAAGAGACTGTAGAAATATTGGTAACGCTGAACGAAGATTAAATAACTTGACAAATGTTTGGAAATATTTAGTTTTTTGCTTCACCACATTCAACTTTTTACGTCAATACACTTGAATTCGTACCAAAAGTTAAGTTTCATTGGTTGAAAATGCAGTGGGAGACTAACATTTCTTTCAGATTACTTGTTAAATTCTCACCAAATATTGAACACGTTGAGACAATTAATTTTATCTGACACGCTTGTGAAGACCACTAAACAACCTTGTGTGCGCTCAATGTACAGTATTTTTCAATTTTAAGTTATCAATCACAACTATTATTTCTGAGCTAAATCAAAAATGGTGAATGAGTGGTGTAATGTTTTGCATTATTTTTGCACTATGTTAATTCTTTTGCTGTATGTTTATTCAAAAATTCTATCCTATAAGGTTTTTAAACTTAAATTTTCTTACTGTGAATTTACCTCACCACATATCTCTGTACATAACAGCAAATCAATCCTAATATTTGTAACTTTCAACACTACATAATCACTGAAACGAAACAACACCAATTGTTTGTCAGATTTTGATTACCTTACAAGTTATTTTATGCAACAAAAAAATCAAACTTATGACGATTAAAATCTACAGATAGGTGGTGGGTTCGGTGTACCAGCTGCAAACATAAACTTGTATCGCCACTACATGTAATTTCAAAGACCACCTGTTTCCAATCTACACCTAAATCGTTCTATTGCTACTCCTCTTCTCCTATTTGGTTTACTTGCAGTACAAATTTTTAATGATTGTCTCTAACATATTGTTACATAACATCCAGTTTGTGTATGAGAAAACTTCCTAGTTTACAACTCGGGCCATTAATCTAAGAGTAATAACTTTACCTTGACAGATATTGTTCTTACAGCTTAGAAAGTACCTTTTCACTAAACCTTTGAGAGCGTACTACAAAGTTGATTGGGGTTATTACATTGACCAAGGTTTGTGCTGCATAGAGATGGGTCTGAACAATTACATCTTATTTGCTAATACTTAAAACTGCAAGCGACTTTAATAAATAATAAACATTTCAAATTTCAAACGTTTTCAAGAATTAAAATCTGTAAATGTAATAATTTCAAATAATAAAGATATACAGTGAGTTCAAAAAATAGGTACGGTTCAAAATATCTACGTATTTTCCATCACTTTTTCACAATAAGTCGATACCTTTCAAAATATCTACGTATTTTCCATCACTTTTTCACAATAAGTCGGTACCGTTCAAAATATTTACGTATTTTCCATCACTTTTTCACAATAAGTCCGTACCGTTCAAAATATCTTCATATTTTCCATCATTTTTTTCACAAAGGATGTGGTTCTCATATACATAACTGACATTTTAAACTTCAAAAAATTCACGTATTACTTTGGAATATCAAGTTCGTTGGATAACCTCTTCATTCATCTTTGGCATCTTCCTCCACATCAGCGATTTCATCTTCTGTTTGGTTGGTCTTCCACCTCTTGGTCTGTCAAACAAGCTACCAGTCTCCAATAACTTGGTACTCCAAGCCTTGATTATGCGATGTTCTGGTGGTTCAATATCATATTGCACACGCAGTCTGTCTCTAACAAGCTTCATGGCGTGTCTAGTTTGCTCACTTGCAATAAAAAATGAAGTGGCGTGAACTCTATATTCAACCGTGTAGTCACTTGAATCAATCATCTTTATTGAATAAACTACAAAGTTTAAAATGTCAGTTATGTATATGAGAACCACATCCTTTGTGAAAAAAATGATGGAAAATATGAAGATATTTTGAACGGTACGGACTTATTGTGAAAAAGTGATGGAAAATACGTAAATATTTTGAACGGTACCGACTTATTGTGAAAAAGTGATGAAAAATACGTAGATATTTTGAAAGGTATCGACTTATTGTGAAAAAGTGATGGAAAATACGTAGATATTTTGAACCGTACCTATTTTTTGAACTCACTGTATATCTTTATTATTTGAAATTATTACATTTACAGATTTTAATTCTTGAAAACGTTTGAAATTTGAAATGTTTATTATTTATTAAAGTCGCTTGCAGTTTTAAGTATTAGCAAATAAGATGTAATTGTTCAGACCCATCTCTATGCAGCACAAACCTTGGTCAATGTAATAACCCCAATCAACTTTGTAGTACGCTCTCAAAGGTTTAGTGAAAAGGTACTTTCTAAGCTGTAAGAACAATATCTGTCAAGGTAAAGTTATTACTCTTAGATTAATGGCCTCGAGTTGTAAACTAGGAAGTTTTCTCATACACAAACTGGATGTTATGCAACAATATGTTAGAGACAATCATTAAAAATTTGTACTGCAAGTAAACCAAATAGGAGAAGAGGAGTAGCAATAGAACGATTTAGGTGTAGATTGGAAACAGGTGGTCTTTGAAATTACATGTAGTGGCGATACAAGTTTATGTTTGCAGCTGGTACACCGAACCCACCACCTATCTGTAGATTTTAATCGTCATAAGTTTGATTTTTTTGTTGCATAAAATAACTTGTAAGGTAATCAAAATCTGACAAACAATTGGTGTTGTTTCGTTTCAGTGATTATGTAGTGTTGAAAGTTACAAATATTAGGATTGATTTGCTGTTATGTACAGAGATATGTGGTGAGGTAAATTCACAGTAAGAAAATTTAAGTTTAAAAACCTTATAGGATAGAATTTTTGAATAAACATAAAGCAAAAGAATTAACATAGTGCAAAAATAATGCAAAACATTACACCACTCATTCACCATTTTTGATTTAGCTCAGAAATAATAGTTGTGATTGATAACTTAAAATTGAAAAATACTGTACATTGAGCGCACACAAGGTTGTTTAGTGGTCTTCACAAGCGTGTCAGATAAAATTAATTGTCTCAACGTGTTCAATATTTGGTGAGAATTTAACAAGTAATCTGAAAGAAATGTTAGTCTCCCACTGCATTTTCAACCAATGAAACTTAACTTTTGGTACGAATTCAAGTGTATTGACGTAAAAAGTTGAATGTGGTGAAGCAAAAAACTAAATATTTCCAAACATTTGTCAAGTTATTTAATCTTCGTTCAGCGTTACCAATATTTCTACAGTCTCTTTTTCTTTTGTTGTCTTTACATGTTGCACTCGACATGCTCGCAAGCTTTAAAGAATCTCCAAATGTTGGAGCCAGATTCAGATTTGAAAAACTTTTAAAAATTACTATACATAGGTCTTTGTCATAACCATAAAATATTTCATTCCATGTTGTCCAGGAGGAAGAAAATATAATTTTATCAATTACCCTTATAAACTGTTACAGATCTAGGACTTACGACTTTCATGAATATCTTTAACACATCAGAACTGATACAGTGCCTAAAACAATAACTATCAGCAACCCCTCAAGAAGTATAAGTAGGTAAGAAAGGAAATTGTGATTTTGAAAGTGGAGGTTTGTTGAGAAGCACTGTAACTAGATAAATCTGTAATACTTTTTCAAGAAAATCATTATTTCCTACAGACGCATAACATCAAAGACAGTTGCTTCACTTAACAGAGAAATTTCTGGGATTTCAACAAGTGGTCAGTTAGCTCAGTCGGTTGTAGTGTCGTGTTAATGTTGCGGGTTCGAGCCCTGTACTGACCATTACTGCCTAGATAGCTCAGTTGGAAGAGCGTTAGACTGAAGATCTAAAGGTCCCCGGTTCAAACCCGGGTCTGGGCACTTATTTTGTACGAGTGTGGTGATGACTGCAGCATTGAAGTGTCCCAAATAGGTATTGTGATTGGAAAAATAAAACCTACTGTACAGATTTCTACCTAATTTTGCGGAGATGATGAAATTTTATGTCTGTTGGCGGTGAGTTTTTTCTTGTCATGTTTTGAATTCTTGCGCCAGATCTGGGGCTTCTTGTGCGCATCTGGAGTTGATAAAAATCATTTGTCTAGCCTTTAACACTCCTCCAACAGAAGCAATGTCGTAATTCATGCAGAATTGACTGATTGACCGACTGATAGAAACGTATTGACTGATGGACACACTACAGATTGAGAGGAATGACTCCTGTGCAAAAAGATTTTTAAGGGTGTTTATCCTAAAGATCAGCTACCTACTGTGGAGTATCCTGGGAGTTATGTTGTTAACACCGAGCACTGCTCCTGGAGAACACTGGGTTGCTATGCTCTTCAACAATCCAAGATCTGCTGAGTTTTTTGATAGCTATGGTCTACATCCAATTGTTTATGGTTTGACAGATTTTTTTAGGTTCTCATTCCTCATCCTGGACCTACAACTGGAAGACCCTACAGAGTTTGATATCTGAAGTCTGTGGACATTATACCTTGTACTACATCATATTTCGATTGCGTGGTTGCTCTCTATCTGAGATATTGACTCATTTCTCCAATAATGTTAGTCTAAATGACAAAACTGTTGAGCACTTTATTCAGAATTTACTGAAAATGTAACTGTTTTACGTGTAATAAACAGAATTGAATACAATCGAGTGTCTTTATTATACAATATAAATACGATTTACATCCAAAATAATCACGCGACATATAGGACATTCTTTTGAATAAAGCTTAGCCGAGCAGATCAGACATCCAAAGCAATGTCCACAAGGCATTGTTAAAGCATTAATTCGAGCATCGAAGCACACTTTGCATACAAGTTCTTGAGATGTGTCACACTCTTTGACTTCAGTTAGGGGGATTATGTTCGGTTCTTCATTTTCAACTGGAGGGTTTCTCGCAAGTGTTGGATCTGCTGCTTCTTCGCGAGTATCAAACCCGAATCTCGTTCCCGACAAAAACTCCTCTTCTGGAATGCGGAAGTTACTGTGTTGGTTTAATGAAACCAGTTCCAAACGTTCTCTCTAGATACGCACACGCGGACCAGTATTTCGCATGTTCAATTTCTGGGATGTCTGTGTCTGCCCACTGATAAATAGATACACCACAATAAAAACAAAATGCTCGATCGTCACTGCCTCTGTACAAAAATCCAGCTTTAGCCATTCGTTCAGGACTTAAATTATCGACTCGGTGAGGCCAATTATCTGAGAAGGTTAAGATTCGCGTTTCTTCAGATTGGAAAGAAGGGCACAACATTTTAAACAAATTTACTCAAACCTAAAGACGGTTACATGCGTTAAAAATCACACATTTATTGTTTTATATTAAGTGGAGAGGGTTTTCTCTTCTTTTGATAAAGTTCAGTACTTCTAGGCAGACTACTAGATCGTTTTTTCTTTCCGGCTGTGTGTTTTACCTCTTTCAAGGTTTTCACAAGAGCGGCTAACTCCTTGCTGATACCACAGTTTTCGTTTCTAATGATGAATCCGGATGATCGATCTTGTAGATGTTGAAAATATTTCTCGGGTAAAAAGATAGCTTCCTCTTTAAATCTGATAAGAAAGTTTTCTACAGCTGCTTCTTTTTTGAAGATTTCCAATCTTGTTTTCACTTCACAGACATCACCGTATTGACAGTCAGCTGAGAAAATGATCACCACATAAGGACGGGCGTCTGTTGGACCTTTGAAAGCCACAAACGGTAGGCCTTCAAACATATGCTCACACACTTGAATAAGCTGATTGGTTGAAAAGATAGTTTTTCCTCTTGAGACAGTCAGCACGCCTTTTCTCAACATCTCACCGTCTGCGGGTATTGATTTCCCTTCTTTGTCAATGTCGAGGAAGATTTTTCGTATTTTTCTTGCTTTTTCTTGATGTTTTCTTGCACGCCCCAACAACTCTGTTTGCTCCATCAACCCGTCGTAGCATGAGGAGTAGGGGTAGGTCGTTGTAACGTCGACCTCTTTTACCCTCTCTTCATATTCGTCAGCAATTGAAGTGTGTGTCTCGCCGCAGTTTTCCATTGTTCTTCTTCCAATTTCCACGCAAAGCATACGACTTTTATAGAGAAATGTTAACAAAGAAAGAAGAAAAATCGCTATTCTTGCCTAGACCTGTCTTGTTCTTTCCAACAATTGTGTAATGAAAACTTGTGATGTAGTGTAAATCAAAACACCCGCTGGTTCGTGATTGGTCAAATAAGAGGTAAGAATGTTTATAACTTTAAAGACGTAATCACCTCCGTACGGTCTATGCTTCTGCTGGCGTCAGATTTTTGTTGATAGAAAACCATTTTTGAAGTTCTACATCGATTGTGATTGGTTAAAGGTTTGCTGACGTGATGTTGATGTTTCCGCTTGCATCAGATTTTTGTTGATAGTAAGCTTAGCTGATTTAGAAAAATTTAATGTTGGTGGAGAAATTTGATAGTTTTTACTTAAACCAGCGTCATAATTGTTTTTTAGTTGCATGAAAAGATATTGTAAATTAGATGGATGGTGAATGATTACAAGTAAAAGTTTGAAGTAGTCTCCAAACACAGCAAAGTTCAATCTTCTTGGTTGATAGTATTTAGTAGTGATGCTGAATTTGAACAAGCTTCTTTGTTGTAATCTTTTCAAAATGTTTCCACCGCTGTACTTCAACTACCTCACTGTCATATGTCAAGCAACTCTACATTTCACTCAAAGGTCTGGTCAATCTGAAATTTTCTTCCAAGAAAGCGTGAAACTAACATAAAAATGTAACTACCTCACTGTCATATGTGAAGCAAATCTACATTTCACTCAAAGGTCTGGTCAAGCTACTGAAATTTTAATCTAAAAGTGCAAAGTAACGATAAAGATTTACTTGAAATTGTGTCAAATTTAAAATTGTTTCTTCCACCACACTCTTCTGGAAGCAACGTCACTACCTGTGATTTTTCTCCAACAAATCTGATAATCTAGAAAACTGTTGGTTGTTTTCCTCTAAACTAACGACTAGCTGTAATAAACATAAATGTTGAAAACTCTGAATTTCATGTTAATGTCCCACGAATAATGTCAAAGTTGTGTTTATTGCTATGTAGGGGAGCTAGGTAAACTGTGAAACCCTGAATTTTATGGTAATGTTCTACAAAAATGCAAAAAGTTGTGCTCATTGCTATGTAGATGAGCTAAGGACGCTGTAAAACCATGAATTTCATGTTAATATCCCACGAATAATGCTAAAAGTTGTGTTTATTGCTATGTAGGGGAGCTAGGTAAACTGTAAAATCCTGAATTTTATGGTAATGTCCTACAAAAACGCTAAAAGTTGTGCTTATTGCTATGTAGATGAGCTAGGTAAACTGTAAAATCCTGAATTTTAAGGTAATGTCCTACAAAAATGCTAAAAGTTGTGCTTATTGCTATGTAGCGGAGCTAAGGACACTGTAAAACCATGAATATTATGGTAATGTCCTACAAAAACGCTAAAAGTTGTGCTTATTGCTATGTAGCGGAGCTAGGTAAACTGTAAAATCCTGAATTTTAAGGTAATGTCCTACAAAAATGCTAAAAGTGGTGCTTATTGCTATGTAGCGGAGCTAAGGACGCTGTAAAACCATGAATATTATGGTAATGTCCTACAAAAGCGCTAAAAGTTGTGCTTATTGCTATGTAGATGAGCTAGGTAAACTGTAAAATCCTGAATTTTAAGGTAATGTCCTACAAAAATGCTAAAAGTTGTGCTTATTGCTATGTAGCGGAGCTAAGGACACTGTAAAACCATGAATTTTATGGTAATGTCCTACAAAAACGCTAAAAGTTGTGCTTATTGCTATGTAGCGGAGTTGAGGACACTGTAAAATCCTGAATTTTATGGTAATGTCCTACAAAATGTTAAAGTTGTGCTTATTGCTATGTAGCGGAGCTAAGGACGCTGTAAAACCATGAATTTCATGTTAATATCCCACGAATAATGCTAAAGTTGTGTTTATTGTTATGTAGCGGAGTTGAGGAGACTTTGAAAACTAAGAAATTTCGTATTAATAAGTTTAAAAGTTGCTAAATTTCGGAAAATCTTTAAACAGTGTGATGATAGGATACAATTTAGATTCGTTTTATGAAAATGAATGTAAATTTGAGATGAATGTTTTATGATTTGCACGCAATTAATGATAAATCTTTTCAGTTTTTCGATGTAAACAGTAGTGATTTAAGTGAGGTACGGTGTTTAAAAGAAAATGAAAAACGCAAGAGAGTGGAGAGAGCTATGATGAGAGCCATGTGTGGTCAGAAAATTATTGACAAAAGACTGAATCCTTTGCCTACATACTGAAATAGATGTAAATTAATTCCAACCAACTGCAGAAATATCACGAGTAAAGGAAAAGACCTCCAATAAACACATCTAGAAGGGTAAAGAAACAACATTCTAGGGAATCAAAAGGAGAAATCGATTAGAGGTTTTAAAACCAATTTCAAGATATGTATGCTTATACGCGATTAATGCTTACGCTTCGAAAGGAAGTAATTATCAAAGGCTGCAGTCACGGTCTAAAGTTAGTATTTCCGCTTTACAATAGCTGTGTTTACAATAAGGCAAAAGATCGTAAACGAGTTGAAAAGTGAAATTAATTGGAGAATTTTTGAAGTGGGGGTATTCTGAAGCGAGGGTGCCTATAACAAATCAATTTCAAGTTTTATTTACATGTATTTACAAGTTGTATTGACATTTGTTTAAGTTTTATTGACATTTGTTTAGACTATTATTTACAAGTTTTACAAGTTGGTACACGTTGTCATTTGTTTACAAGTACATGTTGTCATTTGTTTACAAGTACACGTTGTCATTTGTTTACAAGTTGTTACAAGTTATTACAATGTCCTTCAAGTTCATGTATCACCACGTTCTGGAGTCACGTTCGGAAATGACGTAGGGCGCCACAGCGCGCCACAAAAACTGGGTCGAAAATGATATTACATACTACTCACATGCAGATTGTGCCAATGTAGTAATGCAACTTTTTTTGAATTGGGATTCCTTTCCAAGTTATGTCCAGTTATTGTGTTATGTATGTGATCAATCACTTTTTGTGTATCTTTTGAGAAAAAGCTGAATACCACATATGTAGTTTCTAGCAGCAAGTTTTCGTTGTTTTGCCTTGTTATTTAAGGTTATGTGTGGGTTCTTTTTTATATGGGCATGATCTTTCATGTTCAAAGAAGCATCTCAGATTATGAGCTTCTCATTAGTCCAACTTGTTAGGTCTCACTTAGACTGGGCCACCACGACGGGTAGACTGCTTGGTCCCGCTACTTTTCTGCCAGATAAAGATGGGAGACATCTCGTTCAGCGTCTTGCCCAAGGACACCACAAGCAAGCTTGCCGGCTTGTTCTCCACACTATTTTCTTTATGTGCTGAGCGCCCAGCAGGAAGGCTGTAAATACCAATTTTTAAAGTCTTTTAGTATGACTCGACTTGGGAAATTGACCCCAGGTCTACCAACTGTGAAGCGGACGCTCTAACCATTACACCATCTCAGCGCTTGTTGATGTAGTGACTATTTGTCGCTAACCATATTTGCATCAGACTTTAAATACAAAGTTTCTGGTTAGCACTTCAGGAAAGTAATTCTAGTTTTTCACTGATTTATCCGTGTAAAGTGTAAATGCATGCCTTCCCGTTCAGTTATATTCTGATCGTTCTATTAAAATTTAGAATCTTAGAGTTCTTGATTCACGTTTGGACAAATCCTTACAAACATCAGCTGATATTACTTTACTATCTTTCCAAATCATAGCAATTCCATGCGTTCAGTGTTTCAAGTAAGTAAAATGATAGGTTGTGGGTTTGCCATTTAGAAACGGATGTTAACGTTGAAGTGAACGTTGATATGTGGTTTCCACACCATACTTTATTCTTTACCTCGTGATTCTCCCCCTCCCTTAAACGAATAGTCGCTTTTGATCTGCTTTTGCACAGTGATTTCTTTCGAAAAAATTTTGGTTTTTATTTGCTATTGGTCAGGAAAAATATTGAAAATTTGAAATGCTGTGCTGCTCCAACAAAGCGTCTAGCTCGAAAGCTAGTGTTTTGTGGTAAACCTACTCAAAATTAACACATCTGAACCTGCAAAAATGACAAAAAAAACGTATAATTAACTGTTTTGTTATCTTTTCGCAAATTTTTAATTTGTAATTTAGTAGTGGTTACGATCGATAGAGAGCGTCTTATAAGCGAGAAACAAAACAATAAAGCGAGTACTGAAGGCGCGAGGCTTCGGAAGGGAGCAATGCTATTGAGAGACATTTTTCAAATTTACAAAGCCATCCCTGGACGCGTTTCATCCTTTTGGACTTCTCAACAGGGCTTGCCAAGGGCCAAGAGATCCTCCCAATAGCATTGACGTTGCCTTACAAAAACGATCTAACACAAAGCACAAGACTTACTTGCCGTTTACTTTTGAACCAGTTTCGTTTTGATGTTATTGCTAACCGTTAAAGTATGGACCCAATCTGATTTCCTTAAAGCTAATCGTACAAGAAGTGATTTATTATACAAAGATCTTCAACAGGTTGCAAACTAAACGCGGTGCTTTAAGGCATAATTGGCAGCGTGCGAGTGCACACCAGTGGGTGTCGTCGCGCTAGACCAGTGTTTCCCAACCTTTTTTGTTGGCGGACTAATTCCAAACCTGCCAAAGTATTTGCGGACTCAAAACGCAACAATGAAGGCCTTTTCACACAGAGTATGATTAGTTTACAACGTTACGTCCCTTAATCACAATTTGAGTGAAGAGGCCACGAAACAAACACAATGAAACTTTACAGAACTTAAACACAGTCAGTTTAATGCCACAAACAGAAGCTGCATTTACTACTTTCAATGGGAACCTTGTCCCTGGACTTTCGCTACTAGCTTGTCGAAATTAGGGTCTATGGTTGTCAACGCGCATCTAATGTCATCTTCTGGTTGAAGTTGGTTGCGGTACTTGGTTTTTATCATAGCTAAAGCTGAAAATCCAGCTTCGCAGAGATATGTAGTTGGAAAAGGTAGGAGAGCTTTTGTTGCCTGCCAACAGAGATCAGATAGATTTGGTTCCTTTGATTGCACTTCTGCCCAAAATTGAGTCAGAGATACATTTTCGAACTTGTTCCTCCACAGTTGTCGATTCTGCAACTCAATCAGCTGTTCAGCTATGCAGTCCATATCAGGGTGAACATGCAAAGCTGATACCTCGAAAGGACATCGTACCCAGTTAAACTTTTTGCTGTAATCATTAGGAGGGATATATCTATCCAACTCGGAAAGAAATGAAGAAAGGTGATCAAGAAATATCTCACGAACGCTGTCCAAATTAAATTCTTCTTCTTCTACAAATGAGTTTAATGCTGGAAACGCAGCTATCTTCCCTTGTTCCATTCGATGCATCCACAACTCCATTTTAGCTTTGAAAGTGATAATATCTTCAGACACATCCAAAAATATTTTGTCTTTCCCCTGCATAGAGGTATTTAGTTGATTTAAATGACTGAAAAAATCAGCTAAAAATAACAACTTTGCAATCCACTCGTTGTCTTTGAATCGCTCTGAAAGCTCATGTTTTCGTTCTTTTAAAAAAGCACCTACTTCGTTGCGTAAGCTAACTATTCTCTGCAACACTTTTCCTCTTGATAGTCAACAGATGTTTGAATGATACAGAAGTCCACTGTGTTCAGCTCCCATTTCGTCACAAAACACGCGAAATAAACGAGTGCATAAGGAGTGGGATTTTATATAATTGACAACACATACAACCTCCTTGAACACTGAAGCCAGGTTTGCTTGAATGTCTTTAGCGGCAAGATTTTCTCTGTGAAGGTAACAGTGGACAATTAAAATGTCATTGTTTTGCTTTTTCGCAAAACTCATAAATCCTTTTTTGATTCCCATCATAGCTGGAGCACCATCGGCGCAAGCAGACACGCAGTCAGTCCACAAAAGCTGATGTTCTTCAAAAAAAGAATCTACCTTTTTATATATTTCTTCCCCTGTGGTGTATTTAGTCAGCGGTCGACAAAAGAGAAATTGTTCTACATAGTCATCGGCAGTGCGATAACGTACAAACACCATCAGCTGGGCGTCGCTTCCTATATCTGTTGTTTCATCTAACTGCAGACTAAAATTTTTACTTCGCTTCACAGCAGCAATCGTCTGCTGTAGAATATCAGCTGAAAGTTCTTCGATTCGTCGTTTGATTGTGTTGTCTGACAACGGAACCATAGCCAGTTTATTAGCAACAACCTCTCCGCACATTATCCGGGCCATTTCAATGGCTGCAGGCTTAATCAACCGTTCTCCTGTTGTATGAGCAGCTTTAGCTCTAGCAATTTTCCACGCAACAGAATAGGAAGCTAGCACTGCATCTTTATGAGAGTAGGCTACTCCTCCCCAAATACTCGGACGATCAATGCGGCTTCTCTTGACATGCAGTTCCTTGCTCTTAAAGAATTCGTAATCTTTGCCAAGGTACTTTTCGTGTTTAGATCTAAGGTGCCGTTGAAGTTTAGCTTCTTTTAAAGAGCTGTGAGCTAAAACTTCTAAACACAACACACACTGTGGCCTGACCTCGCCATTTACTTCCACTGACGTGAATCCATATTTTAAAAAGTCTTCGTTATATGAAAATACTTGTTTTCGTTTTGCCATTGAAAATCGTCTGTTGTACTACGTTAAAATTTACTGCAGTTTAAATTTCAGACTCGTCCTCGTGGTTAGGACTATGCGGGAGCAAGATAAAAAAGAGAAAAGGAATGCGAGCGCAAAGGCATGCATGACAGATTCGTTGTGATGTAATAAAACAAAATTTATTACATTTCACTCCCTAGGGAAGTTTCAACATTACAAAAAAGTCAAAGCGTGCGCATTGCGCAATGAATAAAAAAGTTCCAAAATCGTTAAAACTGGTTACCTATATGCGGTTATAAGGTTTTATCGTTAAAACTAGTTGATGTTATTTTGAAACTTGTTGTTGTGCTCGCGGACTCATCAAATCCTTCCACGGACTCAAATGAGTCCGCGGACTCGGGTTGGGAAACACGGCGCTAGACACTAGCCGCAAAGGCGAAGGTTCGAATCCCACCAAAAAAAGAACAGACACGACGCGACACGCCTCCGGTCAAAAATTAGTTTTTACGCGTAGGTTAAGAGCGCCTAATTTCGGTGGGTCCCAAATGACTACGCCGCGGCTTATGTAATGGAGCCGCCAAAAGGTTAACCACTTCGCCTATTCCTCTCCGAGCATAGCTACCGATTCTGACAACTAACACACTGCATGGGTAATGACTAGTGTGTGACATAGCGTGACCCGATTAGCGATGTTACTAGTGCCAGATACCATTTCACACGCAGAGACTCCCCCACACAGTTCTTCGTCAGGTTTTGCCCGATCACAGTGCTCGAGCTACTAACAGAGCCCCCGCACCACAGGAGCACACCGGAACGGGCATTTCACCGAGCGATAAACTTGTTAACATGAACGGTCTCAATGCTCCGGGCCTGGATATTGAGCTTGGAGGATGCACACATAGCGAACGATATTATTTGTTAGGAAGCACCTCCATTTGGTAAAGCTTTGGTTAGTTGGTTCTTTCTAGCCGTTTGGACAAGAATTTAATTTTATATATTTTGTGTCGGGATTTTTTTTCGAATTCAGCCAATAAAAATCACTCTCTACTATTTTGATGGAAATCATTTTGAAGGTTTATATGTTGCAGCTTCTAACAAGCATGCCACCATACTGACGACCGAGATTCAAAAACTTCAGATATATCATCATAAAACGCAAAACTTTCCTGAAGTAACGCAAGGATCTGTCTCTGTGCAGGTATGATATTTTGATTGTTGGAGCAAGTAGATTTACAGAAATGCTTTTACAATTTTTTTTATGGATATTTTCTCCCATGACATAGATATTCTGCCCTTCAACGCCATTTTGGTCAGTTTCGCTACAACAGGTAGTCCTATACGGCGTAATCCATACAGTTACAGACTGGACTTGGAGAGGCCATTCATCTATCTTGATGAATTTATGTGTAACTTCTCCAAGATGAGCTTGGGTTACCATATTTGTATGTGAAAGAACACCATTCTCCAAGATGTGCCTGGGTTACCATATTTGTATGTGAAAGGATACCATTCTCCAAAATGAGCCTGAGTTACCATATTTGTATGTGAAAGGACACTATCTTGTTGAAACACGTAATCGTTTCTGGGATAAATTCGCCTGCAAATTGGTTTAAATGAATGAAGTTTGGTGTGAGATTTCATTTTTAGAAAGGTTCTGTTTAAGCAGCAGCAGTGTCGTTGAGTGTAGCATGACTGAAGCCCCTCTACTCGACAAAGCTTTGTTTGGTCGGTTTTTCCTAGCTTTTTGAACGAGAATTTAAGTTCATATTTTTTGTGTCGTATTTTTTATTCAAATTCGGCAAATGAGAATGGCTGTCAGTGTTCCTTCTATGATTTTAGGAAGTGCGTAACCGCCGGCGCAAGTGCAATATTGCTAGCAGATGTACGAAAACTGCCGGACAAATTTTGGCAGACATTGATAAACAAACCGTCACATCAGCCTTAGCAACACGATTTGAAGGTGTAAAAGTAGATATTTGCGGTAGCCCAGTGCTATTCAGTGTATACGCTAAGCTAACGTTGCATGCCGCTAAGTTTACCCATAACATTGGTTTGCGTGTAACGGCACCTTTTGTTTTCCTTCAGACGTATTTTGTTCGATTATGACACTCTTTATCTAGTTCAGTGCTTTTCAACCGTTTTTGGCGTGTGATCCAATTTCGAAATGCACGGAAGCATGTACCCCGGTTATATATTTTTACGAGCAACCTCAAAAAAGATATGTAAGTAAATTTCCCGGGTTTTATCCACATAAGATATACAAACAAGTCGTCAAGAAAAAGTTTTCCAATTCACTGCATATGAAGCTAAATAAAGTAGTGACGCAGTGAAGTAGTGACGCAGTGAAGTAGTGACGCAGTGAAGACCATCGATTGAAAATCACCGGTCTAGGCGCCCATTTGTCACGAATGATCCGATCAAGACGCCAGCTTGCGAGTTGTATGTTTTTTACTCTGCTACGTCTTTCGCAGCATGAACTCAAGTTAACTACGCGTCAAAGACCATCGAAGATGACCTAAAAACAAGTTCGAACAACAACTGGCATGGGAGTAAGCGCAGAGTTTCAAAATTTGCGGCGAAGGAAAGACAAAACTGTGACTATGCGCTGATAATAACCTGCGTGATTATGTCAGCCCCAAAATGTACCCAAACAGGTAGTCTATTGGTTGTTATAAGGCGACGGCGACGAAATACCTGGCTATTTCTCTTTAATACGTTAATTTAGGTTAAATTTGGTTTCTCAAATTCTGAAGTTCGAAAGCTGCTTGTTATCACTGCTCTTTAGCTACGATTGAAATCGGCCGGGAAAAAAGTGAAGAAAAAAAATTTTGATCTGTAGGTTAATTGCTTGATAGATAATTTATAATTCAAAAATATCTGGCGATGGCGTGCGCGATGTTGAAGTCGTCGTCACTCGCTGTTGCGTCACAGGCGCACGATGTTTGCGTGAGATGTTGCACTGCACTAAAAAAACGTCTGTCCTATCTTGGATTACTTAAGCAGTTGATTGAAGATTTTGCTAGCAAAATTGCAAAAATTTTGAACAAACTGAAAAAATTACCTAAAACCTCCGGACTTTTTTTACGCGCTGTTGAATACAAATTGCGAATCCGCCTGACATAATTTCGCACTTTTTTGCGTTTAAAGAGAACGTTGATGACTGTCTACTATTTTGATGGAAATCATTTTGAAGGTTTATATGTTGCAGCTTCAAAAATGAATGCGATCATGCTGACGTCATCCGACATGCAAAAACTTGGGATATATTGACAAAGGCAAAACTGTGTTAACGTAGCACAAGGATCTATCTCTGCGCAGATGGAGGTTTTGATAGATGAAGCAAGTAGATTTACGTTAGAATGTATTGGAATGTATTGGAATATTGGTGGAATGTGGTTGTACATTGTTTCCCAGCGTTAAGCATTCAGCAAAGGTCAGTTAAAATCTACTCGTACTTCTCTTGATGTATTTGGTCTGATTTGCTCAATCCGGAATATCAGTTGTTGTAACCAGTGGCATGTTGAGAAACCTGTTGAGTGAGAAATGCTTTTCTACTGAGGATTTAACCTGCTTGGTGTTTTCACTCAAATACTCAAGTTATAAAGCGCTTTGAGATCAGCTGCTTTCATATCTCGACCATGTTGTTGTTATGAAAAAAATTAGTGCTTTGCTTGCTTTCAGATACCTTCTAACGAAATATACTTTGAATATCATGAATGTAATTTGTGATATCTAATGGGTTGGGCTGAAATTGCTGTTGGTCCTCGTTACCCAAGAGTCCCAGATATCCCAAGCGATTCCTACACCAAACAATTGTCGCTAGGCTGGCCTGTAAACAGCCCCAAAAGAGACGCACGCACTCTTAAACAATTTGTCGTCTGTCTTCCCTTCTTTTGCTTTCCTGCCTCTCGCTTCCCTATTTTTCTTTTTATCAGCGACAACGCTCATCCCAACCCTGGCCCCATTCTCTTCTATGTGCAATGAGATTTGGAGGGACAGGTCAGTGCAATGCTGTACCTGCCTCAGATGGGTGCAGTTAAGGTGTATCTTCCTCTTCTCTGTGGAGTTTAACTTTCTTCCCAACTATCGTTTCTGGAGTTGTTCTTACTGCATCTCTAGTTTTTCTTAAGGTTTTCAAGTCTACCAACATTGCATTGTCTTTTTAAGGCTCCAGCACGTATACTTCCACTGTAGATTGCAACTCAGTTAACCCCCATCTGCCAACGCAATTCTTTTTATCACCCCCGCATACTATCCTCCCTCTGTACTTTTCATAACCTCTACTGGGATTTTTCTTCATTAACTTCAAATTGTGGCGATTTTTTGCTTCATGCTTCCTCTCCAGATTTTCTGAGTGTTCTCCAATGAAATTCTAGCAGATATTTGTGTCAGAAGTGTAAAACCTATTTACCTTGTATCGCTTTTTTTGTCGGTCTGTATGTATTCAGGAATCCGACCTCAACTCCTCTTCTTTCAGGATGGTGGCGGTAAAGTTGCCATTTTTGTCAGACGGTATTCCATTTTCGAACTTCTAACCTCCCTCTCTCACTTTGCTTGACCCCTACTCTGGCCTTGTGGAGCTCAACATTTCTCTGAAAAACTGTTTTGAACGTCTATGTTCTTCCCGTTTGCTTCTCTTGTTCAGAAGGTAGAACCGACTCCTTTTCTTTCTCTGCTCTCCTTTTCTCTCCAATCGTTTGATTTTGGGAAACTTCAACTGCCATCACCTCCTATGGGGCTCAAGAGGGACTTGCGAGGATGAAAAATGTGATTGGTTTATTATCTTCCCCTTATTGACTCTGACTTACTTCTTCTTTACCTCTTCTCCGGCAGACGTTCGTCGCCTGACTTCGTTTACACACCTGGCAATTCTTTTCACTCTCCTTTTTTCTCTTCTCTCTTACACAAGTAGGCTTCCTCCTTTTTTAATTTTTAGAAACCTTGTTGGGATGACACTGCTTTACGTTAATTCACACTGTCTTTATGCAGTGGAATACTCCTTACTGCAGCCGCTCTTTATCTCATTGGCACATTATTCTATCCCATCTACTCCATTCTCTTTCCTCACCAGGCCGATTTCCGCCCTGATCGGTTTACTTTTGATCAAGTTTTTCATCTTTTTTTTTGCAATCTATTGTGGATGGATTGACAAGCCTTGCTGAAACGGTCATTGATGCTGTCGATTTTCCGAGGTTTTTGACTCTGTCTGGTGCCTGGCCCTTTTCCATAAGCTTGTTTCTTCTGGCCTCCTCCTTGCTTTGTTTGCTGGAATCAATCTTTTTTTTGTCATAGATGCAATTGCATGATGTTCCAAAATCGCAAGAGTCACTTCTTTCGAGTGGAATCTAATTTCATTCTCTCTCCCCGCCAGGCCGGTTTCCGCTCTGGACGGTCTACTCTAGATCATATTCTGTTCCTTTCTCAGTCCATTTCGGATGGGTTTAACAAACCCAGGCCGGGCTCTCGGAAGATCCTGTCTACTATCGATTTCTTTAAAGCTTTTGACTCTGTCTGGCATCCCGCCCTCTTCCACAAACTTATTTCGGCTGGTTTTCCTCCTTGCTTTGCTCGTTGGACTCATTCTTTCCTTTCTGACAGGCGCGCTTTTGTGGTTTTTCAAAATCACAAAAGCCGTTCCTTTCGAGTCCGTCGAGGTGTTCTGCAAGCTCTTGGCGCTGTTCTTTTCTTCCTTCATCAATGATCTTACTGCTTCTCTGCCTTCGTCCGCCAGCTGCTCTCTTAACGCTGACGATCTGGCTATTTGGTCCTCCTCCCCCTCGGTCCCCACTGTGGTGGAGGCCACACAAGGAGCTCTGTTTCGATTGGAGCGCTGGTCTGAGCACTGGTGTCTTCCTCTCAATCCGAGCAAATGTGCGGCCTCCTTTTTCTCAGTGGATCCCCACCAAGCTAACCTCCTTTTACTTGGCTCCCGTCTCCGTTTCAATCCCACTCCAACTTTTCTTGGGGTCACCTTCGACCGCACACTTTCCTTTTCTAAGCATATATCTTCGCTGAAGGCCAAGTTTTTCCCACACTCTGCATCTCTGCTTCCTCATGGGCCCATCTAAGGAGTCCCTCTCTGTTCTGTATAAATCTTTTCTTCGGTCCCTTCTCACTTACGCTTCACCCGGATGGTTTCCTTTTGTAAGCGTTACCAATATCACCAAAATGGAACGCCTTCACCGAGCGGCCAATCGCGCCATCACCGGCTGCCTCTCGTTTTCCCCTAATCCACTTCTACTCTCCGAGGCTTCTTTACCCTCTTTACGAATCACCCTGGCTCATGTCACTCTTTTATTTTATGAGCGAGCTCTTCGCCTCCCAACCTCCTTTTCTATTTCATGTTTGGCCAAACATGGAATGAAACCAAGACTCTGCAGATCGTCCTGGAGAGCTTTTGCGTCCACTCACCCGCTCATGCTTTCTTCTACTTGTTCTAGGGAGGCTCTTCTTGCTGACCCTCCCTTTCCTCCTTGGAATCTGTCTTCCTTCACCGTGGAGTCCACATTTTTTTCTTCATGCTTTCGCTCTGATCCTCCTCTCTCTCGCCAAGGTGCGGCTTTCACCCACCTTTCTCTCCCCTTCATGATCTGGTACTCTGAACAGACGGCTCTGTTTTTTTCCTCTTGGCAAGGGCGGCTCCGGCGTACCTGCGAACTGCTTTCTCTGTGGCACTGAGGCCACTCTTTCCTTTTCAGCAGGCCCGGTTTGTTCAAGTTTTTCCGCTGAAGCCTGCGCCATTCTGCACGCTCTTTGCTGGTCTCGGCAGCACCAACAAGTCTGCCATTTCTCTTCTACTATCTGATTCTCGTTCTGTCCTCGCCACCCTGTTCTCTCCTCCTGCTCTATCAGGCTACAATGGGTCCCCGGATACTCGTTTCTACCGGGAAACGACGCGGCTGATGAGCTGGCCAGGCAGGGAGCGCTACTTGCGCCCTCCGCAATCCGTTGTAGTCTCTCTCCTCTTACGTCTTGTATCCACTCTCGTCTTATCTCGGACTGGAGGCGTACTATCTCATCGAAATTCATTGACACAGGTTTCCTCAATTTCCACCGAGGAACTTGTGTTCCCTCGTCATCCTCGCTGTGTGCTCTCTCGTTTACGCTGCAACGGACACAGCCTACTGTGAGGTTCTTATCTGTCTAGGATTGGCAGAATCGAGAATCCTTCCTGCCGCGCCTGCGGACACTCGTCTCAGGACACCACTCATCTCATTCTGCACTATCCCGCTACGGACTTTTTGTGTCGCTCACTCTTTGGTGACCCTCTATCTCTCTACGATCTCTGGTCCAGACCCTGGGGAGTTGCCCGGCTTCTGGGGCTCCATGGTCTTCCGCCATGCCGCCATCCCTCGGAAGGGGTCGGGTAACCAACAGCAACAACAACACATGCAAGATAAGCAGCTTCACTTCTCATTCTCATAAATCACGGTTGTCACTAAACATCGCAGTGCTTGTTAATAATTATCCCTGTTATGTAGGATCCCGTTCCATTGCTTGAGATTTACACTGGGCTCCTACAAGAGGAATTTTGCTGATGACAAGATGAATCAAAACCTGAAGAAATTGTTGTTTGATGCGAAGAACGAAGTAAAATCATGACCTGAAAAAAATCAAAACTAAACAGGAAGCGAAGGCTGGAAGTTGCTGCTGAAAAAGCTGCTTTGCGATCATTAATAGCGATAATGCATCAAATTGAAGAACTCGCTTCAACTACTTTGTTTATTCTTTTAGAGAGAATCTGATTTATTACCGCATACGTGACGAACACCACAGTCCCGGCCAGTAGCAGACTTTTTTAAATTGTAACGTCTGTCGTGTAGTGTGAACAATGTTTTGTTATTTGCGTTTGCTGAACGGAGTCTGGTCAGGTCAATTTGTTTACGAATTATTTATACTTTTAGTTTATTTTGCTGTTTTCGTATTGTTCCGCCAAGTGCCATGTAGTTCTTTTTAATTTGGCTTTATAAAGCGTAGTCGGTTGAGAACCAAAATCCCATATTTGCGATAATATGAAAAATGTGGTATCATTCTATTACAAATTTCTTCGCGCACATCACGCGCGCGGCGCATGCTATCACTTTGGTACGGGGATCCCATCTGTATCGAAGATGCAGTGCACCACTCAATTATGGGAAGAGGCATAACGGTATTCTCTTATGTTGTCGAGTTAGTATTTTTATGTGATGTTATGTTTACTTTAGTATGTTGTCGAGCTAGTATCCCCTTATGTTATCCTTGACCGTATGTTGTCGAGTTTTAGAAATATTGATTCAGCCAACTGCATCGGCTTCACCCAAATTATCATTTCTGAGGGCGATAACAAATCGCCCTGCGCCTCTGATCCCAATTATCCCAATTGAAACAACGACTGGGTTGATTAATTATGGGAGGGAGTTTTTATTATTTGTAATACTATTACTTTGTGAAATAACCACGTCATTCGTGTGAACATGCATATAAAGCGCGTAGATTGTTTTTATAACTCAATAAATCAAGTGATCTTGTGTTGTATTGTTAGGAGCTTCAAATTTAGACCCTCACAGCAAACCAAACAATTGTCCCCTACTGAGAAGTGGTAGACGGTTATAACCGGGCTTCCTGCGAACAACTTCTAAAGCCTTTTCTTTGTTGTATTATCTTTGTTTTTTGCTGTGTGGTTAAATAAGGCCACGTGTTTGACTCGCATATGTGACAGGTGCATCTGCTCATATATATTGCTAGTTGTTGGAGGTTACGATCGATAGAGTTGAAGGCGCGAGGTTTTCGAAGGGAGCAACGCCATTGAGAGACATCAAATTTACAAGGCCATCTCTGGACGCATTTTGTCCTTTTGGACTCATCAGCAGGGCATACATACTAACCACGTGTATTTTCACCATTCTTTGTAAAACATAAACGAGTAGTGAAATGTCGTTTCAGCCTGATTGTGCTTCGAATTTCTGTTAGACATTGCGTGTTGGTTTCCCTGCTTAATCGGTGTTAAAGTTGCGTGGCAGCTTTTATTACTTTGGAATTTTCGTTCTGCGCGCGCTGGGTGGAGCTGCGCATATTGTAAATAAAAATTGCAAGAAAACTTCGACCGTTTTTGTTTGACGAAGCAGAAAGGATCCCTAGGCTAGTATTGCTAGGTCTACAAAACAACTGGACTGGTTCAGTGCCAACCAACGACGGTACGCTTGGCTCGGGAAAGAGAGTTGAAACCTGGTGTTGCCGGACCGGTAATAATGGCAGTTTTCTGCTGATTGCGCTTTGCTACTGTAATTTGATGACACCCCTTAAAGCAGTTTGATTTGCTAACAATAGTGCAGCCCTGGGCAATACCAACGAAATCTATTATATAAGGCAAAGGATAACATTCTGCGTTTTGTGTAACATTATTCAAGGCTCTGGAATTGCCCACCATCCGAAAATCGCCACATTTTTTTTGGATAGTATATGAATAGAGCTTGCGTAAGGAATGATTATGGTACAATAATGCCGCTGTCCAACAATTAAATGACCTCTTGCTAAACGAAATCTAACTTTTCAGCAGATAAACGACAAACCGGCGGTGCACTGGTTACAACGTGGTGATCAATGTTTCAACAAACAGGCTGCGGGGTAAAGGCGGGTTCGAAATTGCCTGGATATGTTGAAAAAATCTTGTCCAGCAGAACAGCGTTCTCGATAAGTAAATCTGTTGAAGTAGACGAGGTCGCATTCTCAGAGTAGCTTAACAAAAGTTGCGAAACATTGCACTGGGTTTGTAGGTGATCGCGGGGAACTGAGGAATACTAGAGAAAAGGTTTTTGATATGCAGTGATGTATCAATTAAAAGCTCGTCAGAAAGCTTAACTGTAAAAGGCTTGACTTCAGCCCTCACGTGGTGCGCTGAACTGTTGACCGCAGGAGGCGGTGAATGATCAAAACAATAGTTACCGTGGTATGTTTCTATTTCCACGCTCTATCATCCTGTTTAGATGTGACATTGTCTTGTTCACAAGCAATATCAGCTTGTTTAAGTGTGATATAATTTTATTGTGCTCACTAACTTTATCAATGCCTCCCACATCATGATTAGTTGTTACGGTTGGCTTGGCTGTAAGAACGTCAATATCATGAGTGATTGAAACTATGTCAAGTACGTTGACGTTGAGACCGCTCTTCGGCTTTATCGAACCGACTTCTATGAACTACGTGCTCATGGTGCGAACCGATTACTTGAGGGTGTACTAGCAACATGTCTGTGAGATCAAGCTGTTGACCGCAAAATGCGAGCAAGTCGCAGCCCAGAATGGCCATTTCTACCTTAGTCATCTTAAAAGTCCAGGAGTAAGAATGAACAGTCTCTGTTGGCCATTGTTCGTTCAAGTGCTTGGTACCGTGAATTACGATTGTGGTGTTGTTGATAGAAGATAAGGCTTGCAAACCTGAGCACTTATCACAAAAGGCGAAATCTTTCACCGGTGGCAAACTAATCAAAGATCCAGCATCGACTAAAAATTTGACATTATTTGAAGAGTCAAAAGCTGCAAACCAGTGATCTGGCTTTACTGGCCACTCGACAGTGGCGAGCTTAGTCGTTTTTTAGCGAAGAGCGCCACCGCTTTGCACACGGGAATTGGGATCTGCTTGCATGCACACCAAACTTTCTATGGTGAATACAAAGTTCATCTTCGGTGACATGGTGGCGGGGAGGCTGAGTCTGGGAATGGTTTGTTTTGGGAAATTATGACGATGCCCAGATCCTTGAAAATTATTGAGTCTACGAGGCTGCGCTTTGAGGCGGCCAGCGGCGGCATTGTACCACGGTGGTCGAGGTTGATGGGGCGATGCAGAAAACGAATGGTCTGTGGTGGCAGTCAACTTATTTACACGCTAATCAATTATTTCGTTGATTGAATGTTGAGAGCTATTATTATCGTTGGAATATCTAAAGGCGGCCATGATTTCGTCCGCTCGCAGCGCAACAGAATTTAAGTTGTTGTCGAACAATCTCGCTAAAATGCTACGAACCTGAACTGGAAGTCTGTGGAGGAATAATTTACGCGAGACTGCTTGACTCTGAGAATCCGACGTGTGATACGCGTCAAGCAGATACGAGTAGCTCATCTCATGAAGCAACTTGCTGGGTTTGCGATCGCCCAATGTCGTATGATGAAGTAGTATGTCCAGACGATCGTTTTCACAGAGTTAATAGGTTTTGATGAGTGCTGCTTTCAAGTTGGTATATGGGAACATACCCGGCTCACGAATTGCATGCTGGATCTTTTGAACACTTGTTAAATTTAATCAATTTAGTTCTACAGATGACTTTTGCTTTTCGTCGAAAACCCCGTTTGAGGCAAAGGTTCGGTCAACCGCTGCAAACCATAAACCGAACAATCATGTATTTGTTTCTCTTGCATTTCTTTTCTTTTATCAGTTGGTGACATTACTTATTGCCCGCTGCTGCTTATCAGTTTTCGGTACAGCGCAGCGCACACCGATATGTTCAAAAATGAATCTTTGTGATAGCACAGCTCGAAAAATATATCAAACATAACTCGTTTTGCGTACATATCTGTCATTCTACCGTCTATTACGGGAGTAAGCAATTTCTTCACCTCCCGATTACTACTTGTAAAATGTACAAAACATCATCCACTACTCTCTAGTTTTTTGGAGCAAAGATCAGCAACGAGGACACCGGCGCGATGGTGTAGTGGTTAGAACGTCCGCTTCACAATATGTAAAAGTTGTCATCAAGTGTGCATCCTGGATTTTAGTGACAGGGGGCAGGGGGTGCAGGAAAGTGAAGGAGTTGATTAAAACTATAATGATGCCTTTTGGCAAAATTGTCAATAAAAATCAAAGTGTTAACCTTTTTAGTCCAAGTGCTATTGGTTAAGAAAATTTTGGGATTTCTTTTCCCCCTTGTAGGTGCATCCTGAATATCATAAGAAAGAAAGAATTTATTTACTTTAGAGCGTTTTGGTGCCTGAGCAAAACAGTATAACATATAAAATGAATTCGTTTAGGTAACAGCCAAGATGCAACAAAAAACTTTTGACTATTTAGACAAAACTTGCAATGGTTTTTGCAGTTTAACCAAATTCGAAGTTATATAAATTAAAATGTCAGTTTTTTGCATTTTTAACAGCTGCACGACGAGACGCTGGAATTAATGATTAGTCAGAATTTTTTTTAAAATTTCGTTTCAGGTCGATTCAGTTCGTTTAAGGTTTCGTAATGTAAACGAGTAGTAAAGAGCAGCTGAAATTCTTTTGCTTTGTTTGTTGTTTTGAGAAATCATTCATGCTTTCGATTTGGTCTTTTGATAAACCAAAAAACATTGTCAAACCAAAAATAAGAATGGAGCCATTGAGAACTCGTGATCCCTTGGGTTTTGGTTTAAATATGTTTTCTGATGAAAGATTAACTTACTTTTTGGTTTAAGTTTTTTTTTAGGTCAAGTTTATTTTGTTTTGATAATCGCTAAGAAGAATTGACAATGATTTTGCAAAGATGTTTCTTGATTTTTGAACTACTGGCCTTGCTAATGACTTTAAATGCTCAAAGTAAGTCATGGTTGATGTTGTAAAAGGAGAATGCAGGAAAACAAAGAAACCAGGATAGCAAAAAAACATATTTTTAACTTCAAAAAGTTGGACAACATTTTGAGATAGTTATCCAAGCGCCATTACTTTTCTGTTCAATTGTAACAGCTTGTATTGCGGAAAATCAACTATCTGAAAGCGTATTTTACGTTTCCATTGTTACGAAGACTTCTTATTTGTTCAATTCTCAAATTGATGACTTTTTTTTGGAGATGAAATTTTTGGATCAAAAAGGGGAGGGCATTTGGATATTTTGGTGTTTTCGGAGAAGAATTATTTCTTCTTGTGAATGGAGTACATGCCCTTTAAAAAGGGAGACGTATAATAGCCCTAAACCAGGGGTGGCCAAACTGCGGCTCATTAAGTCCTTGACTGCAGCTCTTTTGACTCATGTTGTATTTGTGTACAATGATGTAGTGTAGATGTGTGCAACCTGCTGTGCGACACGTTAAGTTTTGTGGCTGATGGAAGGGTGCAAATGCCTGATTTCGGCTTTGAAAATGATGGTCTCTAAAGAAAAAAAGTCATCACTATATTTCGACTGAAAATGCGAAAGTTTAAGTTAAGAATTGCGTTGCGGCTCTTTCAATAATGGCTTCTATCGTTTTTGGCTCTTTGGTACGGCAAGTATGGCCATCCCAGCCTTAAACTAAGACACTAAGTAAATCAACAAGCAAAGGTGCATTCTGCAAAAGATGGAGACGGGAAGAGAATTCAACCTTACTACGGACCACCGGTTGTTAAAAAGGATTTTTTAATGTTTTTCACCTTTTAATTTTTTCTGAACTAATTCAAAAATACAGCCGTACGAGCCTCTATTAATTAATCTATTTGAACTTGGGGTTGGGTATATGTTTACCCAGAGACGTAGCAGCCGCCCCCCAAACCCCCCAATTGGGGGGGGCCCAGGCCAACTTTGGGGGCCCAAGTTAGTCTGAAATTGCTTTTTGGCTACGTGACTATTTTCAGTTCAGCAGACTTGTTTACAACCGATTTAAACTGTAGGAAGAAATTGGCTTGTGACATCATAAGTGAATGCAACGTCATTTTATCTCGCAGAATCTAGAATATTTCGATTGATTTTCTGGTAGAATCTTGAATATTCGATTGACGTAACAATGCCGTTGTTACGCAACAATCATAGAATGGTCTGGAATTCTGTTTGGCTAGAAATACCGGGACAATATATATACACTGCAGAGTGCAGATAAAGTATTTTATTGACATTGTATAGAATGAAACGTTCAAAAAGTGGTGCTCAAAAGAGAAAAGAAGCAGCCACTGCTCGAGATGCTGTAGCGAAATTGCCCAAGATGACAGATTTTTTCAAGATTACTGAGCAGAGTAGACCTGGCACTAGTACCGAGAGGGATGAAGAAAACTATAGTGTACAAGAAAAAGAAGACTATGACGATTAGCATCAAAGTGATTGTGAATTTCCAGAAAATGTAAGTTGTGATTTACCTGCCAATACGCAACCTTCAATATCAAAAATAACTGAATCTCAATTTACCCCTATCCCTGATGACCCATGTAAATGGCCTGAAAGTATTTCTGATGCTCAACGATGTGATATAGTAAAGCGTGGACCACATCAACTAATAATGAATTTTCCATATAATAACACAACTCCAAGGTGACGTTTTTCCTCCAACCATTATAAACGTGTGTTACCTAATGGTGAAAGTGTTTCACGGTCGTGGCTAGTTTATTCTGGGGAATCAGATCAAGTTTTTTGCTTTTGTTGAAAGCTATTTGGAAAAACACTAAGCCCCTTTTGTAGTGGTATAAATACATGGGAGGGTTTTTCGAAAAAACTGAAAGACCATGAAAACGGCATTTCTCACCAAGAATGCTGCAGTCAATGGATGTTGCTAGCTGAAGGGATAAGAAATTCATCCACTATCGACAAACGCGAGATGAATATTTTTTTCAATGAAAGACGTTTTTGGAGAAATGTTTTAGAGAGACTTATCGACATTGCCTTGTTTCTATCGGAAAGGAATCTTGCTTTTAGAGGATCTGAAGAAGTCTTAGGATCTCCTCACAATGGAAATTTTCTGGGTATATTTGAGCTTTTGGCAAGAAGAGATCCAATCCTAAAAGAGCTTCAAGACAGAATCAAGAATAAAAACACTAAAGATCACTATTTGAGTCCTACCATACAAAATGAACTAATTGAATTGCTAGCGACAGAAGTTGAAAAAGAAAATTTACAGCAATTGAAATTGGCAAAATATTTTTCTATAATTTTGGACTGCACTCCAGATATGTGACATCATGAACAAATGTCTGTCATTCTCCGTTATGTACTATGTAATGAAGAAGCTGCTGTTGTTATAGAAACATTTTTTGGCTACTTGAGAATAAGTGACAGTACTGGGAAAGGCTTGTTGGACGCTTTCTTAGAAAAAGCGACCGAACTGCAACTCGAATTGTCTGATTGTCGAGGTCAGTCATATGATAATGGTGCTAACATGAAAGGAAAACATTCTGGGGTCCAAGCAAGAATGCTAGACATCAATCCCAAAGCTGTTTACGTGCCCTGTGCAAACCATACCCTTAACTTAGTTGTTGTTGACAGTGCTAATTGATTGACGGAAGCATTGACATTTTTTGGAGTACTTACAAGGTTGTATGTGCTGTTTTCTTCCTCTGCTCAGCGTTGGGAAATTTTGAAGAAACATGTGGAGCTGTCCATAAAGTCACAATCTGATACTCGTTGGGAAAGCAGAATTAAATGCATCAAACCTCTTCGATACAATTTAAAAGAGGTGTTGCTGGCACTGAAAGACTTGGAAGCCATTTCCATAGAAAGAAAAGATGGAAGAGCTGCCTCAGAAACAAAATTGTTGATAGCTCATTTATCAAAATGGAGTTTTCTTTTGTCGGTGTTTATTTGGTATGATATCCTATTCCAAGTCAATAAAGCAAGCAAGATTCTTCAATCGTATGGAGTCTCCCTTCATACAATGGAAACGGAAATCCAGGCAACTGAAAAGTTTTTGCAAAACTATCGCACAACGGGTTATGAGAGTGCCGCAACATTTGCTGTTGAAATAGCACAGGAATTGGATATTGATCCTTCTTTTCCTCCGTCAAGAAGTGGAAAGAAAAGAAGATTGTTTGATTACCAAGGTGAAGAGGAACAACGAGCTACTCCTGAACTGAAATTTAAAAGCAACTTTTTCTATCCATTAGTAGACCAGGCTATTATGTCAATAAAGGAGCGCTTTAATTTGTTACGTGAGGTTTCTTCCGCCTTTTCGTTTTTGTACACACGAGACAAACTTTTGCTTGTGCAACAAGAAAATGCTCTTCTTACTTGCTGTAAAGAGTTCCAGAAAAAGTTCAGTGACATTGATTCTGATGAAATGAGCGCTGAGCTACAGCGGTTTGTTTTAATTTTACAAAAAAAACGCAATCTCAATACGGCTCAAGACTTTCTGAACTATCTTCTAAAGACTCATTTATTTGAATTGTATCCGAATGTGTACATCGCACTTCGAATCTTACTAACTTGCCCCGTGACTGTTGCCAGCGCTGAAAGAAGCTTCAGCAAATTGAAACTGATCAAAACTTTTAATAGAACGTCTATGACAGACAGTAGACTATCTTCATTAGCCATGTTGTCAATCGAAAATGACTGCGCCCGATCTCTTGATTATGACAATGTCATAACAGCATTTGCGAACAAAAAGGTTCGCTCCAGACTATTTAAATGATACTGTGTTTTTATAACTTTTTCATGTTTTTCAGTGTCATTGCTTTCGTTTCGCAGTGTCTGCATAAATGTCCTACTGAACTCTGGCATCGGTGCCGAATTTTTTATGACTTGCACCTTCGGTATCGGCATGCTTTATTCTGACATTAGCCTGTTTACTTATGTACAAATTGTGGTGTATTTTCTTAATGCAGCTTTTCAATTTTACACCTCTAAAGTGATATGACCTGTGCGCAGGGGCTCTTGCGCTTACTTTGGGGGGGGCCGAAGTTGGAGTGCTACGGGACTGTGTTTACCTCTTTGATACTTTGATTGCGTAGAATTTTCTGTTTTTTGTGGTAACGTTGTTGCTGACTAGTAGCTACGCTTTTTATGTTTCCTAATTGTGGTAGAAACGCACTACGCCAGCAGCACTGCTAACTCCGAAGCAGGTCTAGCCACTTATTCCATGCATGGGTGTAAGATTTTCTGTTACCGGTAGATAAAAAGATACAACTACAACCGGTATGTCAATTAAATATTTTTTAACTTAATGAAAAGTTTCACGTTTGATTTAACGCGATCAACCTTTTCTTTACCAGTACTGCCGTGATATGGCAAGAGCCTAATACCTACAATGATTTTGTTTTTAAGAACATTGACTTTTGTTTTTGTTTATTATTGTGGAACAAGGGAACAACTGAGCCAAATTTTTTTCAGTTTTGCTTTGAAGCTATTAACTGTACGAATATTAATTATTTCTTCACGTTTGTTGGTCAGTAGCTTCATATAAACAAATATATATCAAGGTTGTTTATAGTATTGGAAATATGGTTGTTATATTTTGCCATATAACTGCAGAGCAGCACAGAATAACGCAGAACACTTGATGAAAATTTATATGATAAGATCAAATTCACGATGTGTAGAGGGAAAAGACACTTTATGACAATTTTTCCTGCTTAATTGCACAGCTTGTGGTAGAAATACACTGTGCTGAGCTCAAGTTGTTCAACATGAAATGATTTAGAAAGTGACTGGAAAATATTAATTAGAACTAACTACAATACAAACAGATTAGCCTGTTTACTGCTGCCAACATGTTCTGTGATTTGATGCATCGGGTTCGATCCTATCCCAATTCAAACACAGAGAGGCACGGAAACGACGCGGCACCGAGTGAGTCTTACTTCATGATAATTACGTTGCTTAGCCCTTGAAAAGGGCTCCCATGCAATTTTCCTGGCTTGGATGCAGTACTTGTGTCAAAAATGCACTATTCCAGCAGTAGCGGCAACTCCAGAGCAGATATGCAAAAATATAACCACAGAACTAATAATTCTCATGCACGGTGTTTTATTTAAATTACGTGTTTTTTTAAATTTTGAAAAAAGAAATGAAATAGAATTGTCATTTCAGAAGGCGTTTCTGGTAGCAATGAACAACAACCGTCATATCCAGACCAAAAATGCGAAGAATGCAAAAGCAGTGTTGAAGGTAAATGTTAGCGCAGCATTGTAAATTGATTTCGAAGAAGGCGGAAAGGGAGCAAGAGCGGAGCAATATGCAAACAATTCCTCCGAAAGGATTACTAGCTTTTCAAAAGTGCCCTTCCTCTGTAATAAGACTTCAACTTAAAAACTTTAAAAAGATTAAAGGCAATCGGAAGCCAAAGTGGTTTAACTTGTTGCAGCATTACAAGGTCTTTACAAAACTGTCTTATACAGCGCTTTGTAGTTGGCAAAGCTGAAATCAATTTTTTTCAAGAAATATCAGATTCGTTAAAAAAAAGAGAAAAAAGCGAGTTTGCTTGTACCTGTAATAAGATCATTTATCGGGATTTGTTCATGATGTTATGGCAGACAGGATGCGGGTCCCAGCAGTCTACACGTAATGTTGGCCCAGTCTGACCACAGCAAACAAAACATGAGCTTACGCGCAACTGACATCATAAGTTAAAAAATACCCCTCTCATAAAATAATTCTATCTTGAGATTAAAGTAGATTCCTTTAATGGTATGAAGGTAAGTGTGGTTACTCCTTTCCCTTAAATATAGTTATAATTGTAGATTTTACTGAGAGCCAGTGCTCAGGTACCATGAAAACAATTTTTACATAATTGCAATTGTTGTAAGCATGAAATCGGTTGAGCTGCTTGTAAAAAATCAATTAGATTTTCTCTTACTTTGACTTCGGTTTTACAATCTGAGTAGTTGATTTAAAAAGCTTTTATAAGCAATCGGCAACTTCTGAAAATTTTACTGCAGCCCATGTTGCCTAAAAATTTCAAATGAAAATCACAAGAGAATATGGCTTTTTTAGTGACCGGGTGCTAAAGCCACTCTTTGAAGAAATATAACAGCGGGCAGGCTGAATCTCCACCAGTGAGCCATGCTCTTTATCTAGATATGTTGGTGATATTTTCTTTTTCTTTAGGAAATTTATTGGTGTTTCTCTATGACCAACTGGTGTTGAAAGAATTTGACCAATGTGAGAATTCAACTTTATCATCGTTTTTGTGTAATCAGTGGAAAGCTGCCGTTCGCAGTGCTACAAGAGATAGAGATAGACATTTTGCTACCAGTATTATCCCGAGGAAAGCGTCTTGGGGTGAGTTTGTTAGTTCTGCTTTTTCACAAGATGTTATAACGGGGGCGTGGAGAAAAAAAGGAAAATGCTTTTCCCTTCGAAATTTTTGTGCTTAATCATTTTGTAAATTAAAGTTTTGAAACTGAGATCTTAAATTTCTATTTAATACAATATTACTCTTTTCCTTTACTCCTTCAAGCAGAATCGTGGTTGCACCCGTCTATGCTATCACACGAAAGAGTCTAGTGCTATCTTGTCCGTATTTTGGAGAAAGGGGGTGTGACATAGCCCTAGAATTTTTTTTATTATTTTAAAGGGGTACATTTTTACGTTCCAGGCAATATGCCTACCACCAAAAGCCGATTTTGAGGATGGAAATAGCTCTAAGGGCTTTATTGTTGTTGTCATTATTGATAGTTAATTTCATTCTGGTAGAAAAGAGTCCATTTGCAGTTAATACCAGTAATGCTTGCCAATGAGTTATTTGCTAATCGTCTATGTTGGGTTAATTAATTGGGGTTAACGATTTTAAGCAGCACCCTCAAGACAACTTTGTTAGTGAGTACATTCGATAGCATATTGAAAAAATGCGTATGAACTTGTAGGCCTTTGTGGTTTTGGTTAGTTAGCTGAACCTGATTGATTGATTACAGTAACTACCGTTTTAATTAGGCTACCTATATCTTAAGCTCGTATCTTCATTTTCCACTTCTCCAAATTAATCAAAAATTTCACATAAATTTGTCCTGACCAAACCCACTGCTATCTGTGTCTACAAAATTTTGCATTAGATTTAAGATGACTGAAGGTTATAGTTACGTAATAAAAGTGGATTTATTAGGTCATTAAATAAAACTTTTGGAGGGTATCAATTCACCCGGCTTTTCCCTAACATAGCATTGCTAGCCTGCAATAGTAACGATTCCGTTCATTGTACGGGTTTGCCGGCGTGCGTGTCACAAATTGATTTTTTGGCTTTCATCGCTTTGGCCGCCAAGTTGTAGCATCCATTGATTTTCGTAAAGCTTTACACTCCGTAATCAGAACAAAGGTATTTTCAATCCTTCGTTCTATAAAATTCCATAAAGCATCTGTGCTTTTTCACAGCATGGCGGGTAATGTGAGTATTTGATTTCGAAGTTGTTACAGGCGATAAACGCGTTCTAGACATCAATCAAGCCTCTACAGAAACGTAAAGTGTTTAGCAGCTGTTTCATTGAACAGTTATTTTCCTCAAATAAATCTACAATGCGTATCAAACTATGTAGGCTACCGGTTGAGCTGATATCCAGAATGCGGAGGCCAAGCAATATTCTTGCACTTTGGCAAAACCGTTTTCTATTTTTTTATCATTGATATATAGTTCTAAGCGTTTCCATTATCATAACAACTGAATAAAAGAAATTATTCATAACTATGCAATCAGTTGTAATCAACCTTCAGTTGTAGAAGCTGGCTTGATACAGTAGAAAATGTTCATCTGACAGAGGGAGCTCGATGACGCTGTAATTTGGATGAGACAAGCTCAGGAAAAGACACCGAGTTCAAACGTGAGTCCGTCTGATGACTCCTATTCAAAGCTGAAGAACTGGTTTTTCCATTTGTGTTTAATTGTCAGCGTAATGTGCTATCTTCTTCCTAAAAACTCTTAAACAAAATTAAACTTTGTATTTGTTGTGTTAATTTGATTACTGCGGAATTCAGTATTAGGCTTACCAGCCTCACCGTTATCCAAGTAGCCTAAAAGAGAGATTCTCAAATACCTTTTAGCGAGAGCCAAAAAAATAGTTTTTAACTCTGGCGACTCGAGCATAACTGAGCAAAGTTTTACGAAAAATATGATTCCCCTTAAATTTACAAAACGTCCCTCATAGCGGCGCTGACCGCCATAAAATAAAGATCGTCACGCTTCACTTAAATCAAGACAGTTTTTTTGTAATTTGATCTTTAAGAAAAGGTCCATCTGTTTTGCTCAACACAAAATGCTTCCATCTCCGGAGGAAAACTCCTGGCCTAGAGCAGAAAAACTTGAAAAGTATTTTGGTAATTGTGTCGGTATCGATAATACCATCAAATTAAGTTGACAATAATGTGTTAAGCATCGGTATTAATTTAACATGTTGAAAAAAACGTGTATCAGAATCGATTGAAAAGGAATTTTAGGTTTCGCGCCAATCGCTGAGTGCAACAAAACATCAACCCTTTCAGTTAGAACAACAAAATCACCTCTTTAATCACTGCGTGGACCTTCTCCTGTGGCGTCCTGTTAAGTGCCTTGCCTAAAGACACGACAAGAGAACTCGCCGGTTCATTCTCCACAACATCCCTTAAATGCCGAGCGTCAAGTACGGAAGATGTGGATACCATATTTTAAAGTCCTTTAATATGACTCGATAAGGGGAATGAGCCCCAGGTCTATCGACTTCAAAGCGGACGCTCTAACCACTATGCCATCGCGTCGACACTCTGCTTACACTAAATCACAAGAAAGTGTCAAGATTGGCAACATGGATTATAAATAAAATTTGGTTGTAATTGATAAACGGATAAAAGTGAAGGCAGAGCGTGTGAAAAACAGTAATTAACTTTTTACTGGAAACCACCGATATTTTTAAACACTTGGGAAAGGTAAAACAAAGGGAACGTATTCCTTTTTCCAAAATCCTTATCTTTGAGGTTTTATAATTACATCCTAACTTTTCTTACATAACAATATGCACACTAACTACTTTTTTTTCACAAACATGAAAATCCTGATAAAACTTTTGAGTTTAAGGATTAATTTGGAAAAAGTGGGATATCTTTGGTCTGTTTTTCATTTTTATGTTTTTAAAGAAATCTTGAAAATTGATTCAAATCAAAGGATTTGATAAATCTTTTACGTAGGTGGTAGTTGTCATTTTCACCAAAAGCTTGTAATGACGTCAGAATAATATAAGTAACCGCCACGACAGCCATCCAACGACTTGCCTCTAAGTGGGGGATTCTTCACCTTTAATTACCAGTGTTAATATCTTAAAGCTTTAGAATAATTTGTGGCTTGCGCAAGGATTTTGTGGCACAGTACAAATGCCTGGCCTCCAAATTTATTCTTCGAAACTTTGATCTCCAAAAAAAAAATTTTTAATTTGAAATTACGTGGCTGTGAAGTAATGGTCGCGGGTGACGTTACAAGTTATGGCGAGAAAGGCAATGACTTTTATGTTTTCTTTTGAAAATCAGCACCATTTCGGGCTACATCACACGGATTTCCGGAAAAGTGTTGATCTTTAAATAATGCCGTGGTTGGTGTGCCGCGAAATTTGATCAACTGGTTTCCTGTGCCGGCAGACAAAAAAGTTTGGGGACCACTGATATACAGTCTTGCCAGGTTAAATTTTTTTTCAACAGAGTCTGGCCCGTAAAAATCCAGGTGTGTAAATGTGGCCCACAGCACTAAATGAGTTTGACACTCCTGGTTTCGAGATTCAGATTTTGGTTAGCCAAATAAATCGCTCCTGTAAAGAAAAATGTTTATCGCAAGTGAAAAAACAACGAGTCGACAATCGCAATTTGCACTATGAGAAAACTGCTGGAAGCTCAGCGTAATTTACCCAATGAAAAAACGTTGAAAAAAATGTAAGCTGTTCAGGCACTAAAAAATTTGCATTGAAACGCATCGCAAGTTGAGCAATTGCGAGATACTGTCCGACATTTTCCACTCATAGATAAAAAAGTAGGGGACTGCGAAGCTGAAGTTTCCAGGCTGTTTTCAGCTCCTTCTCTCAAAATGCTGTCAGCCATTTCAGTCGCCCCCAAAATTTTTTTTTAAATGAGCAAAGTACTTACTTTCAAAAATGTAAATTCCAAGCTGAAAATAGCAAAAAAGTCAGCACTGAGGGTTTTTTGAGCGAAGCTGCGTCAAGGAATGTTGCTACTGATAGGATGAAAGGCTGGTGGTATATGAGACTAATCTTTGACTAGTGATTCAGTAGATGATGGCTTTTTCAATTATGGTAAAGCATAAGTGTGGAAAAGTACAGAATAGAAACATTTAACTTCCTGTCAGGTTAGCATGAAACAGAGCGACAACGCCATTGCCACTTCACTACACCCGTGGTTACGTTGTTTAATTGCGCAAATAAAACTAAAGTTATAACCGTTAAAAAATTAAATAATAGCAATCACTTCTCCTTTTTCGAGTGTAACAATATCACAACCACATCAACCCGTTCTTTCGATAAATTTATTCTTCAAACAACGTTTCGCTCCCTTTAGTTACCTGGGAGCTTCTTCAGAACACGGTAGATGTTACCAGTGTAACATACAAACTGTACAACATAAAAATATAAAGAAAATCTGTATTACTAAACACTAAAAATTATTTACCAACAGGACAGGTAACACGTAACAACAAAAACCTTGTTTCATCACAGATACAGGAGTGGGTACAAGCAAAAAGGTTGTAAACTACATAAGACAATATTTATTGGAGACAAACACACAATAAACAGCAGGAAAATATGCACCATCATTATGATTAATTACATAACATAAACAAGCCTTTTGATTTATCAAAAAATTACGCTTGTACGCGTGTGACTCTGACTTCAGTATTTTGTCATTGTCCCAACTTATTCTATGATCGAAATCCATAACATGTTGACTCAGCGCTGACTTTTTAGTGTTAAAAGTCTTGACCGCATCAGCATGTTCCCGTTTTCTGGTTCTAACTCTACGTCCTGTTTTGCCTACATACACAGCATTGCAATCCCGGCAAAAAATTTGACACACCAAACCATGCTTTTCTTCAAAATTAATAGCATCTAATTGCATCGTATATTTTTTCACTTGTGCCCACTCCTGTATCTGTGATGTAACAATGTTTTTTGTTATTAGAAGTGTGCCTGTCCTGTTGGTAAATAATTTTTAGTGTCTAGTAATACAGATTGTCTTTACATTTTTATGTTGTACAGTTTATATATTACACTGGTAACATCAATCATATTCTGAAGAAGCTCCCCGGTAACCAAGGAAAGCAAAAGGTTAAGTTTGAAGAATAAATTTGTCGAAAGAACGACTTGATCTGGTTGTAATATCGTTTAAAAATTATCATTTGAAAAATGTTGTATAGAGCATAAGAACAAACAAGTTTTTTTTTTTTCCAGTACCCGTACATATAATATGATGTAAAGATGCGGAATGTAAAAATTTTGCAAGCTGCGTTTTTCACCAGTAACTTCTGACATCTCATTACTACTATTTTGCGGAAAACTATCGTTCTCAATACAAAATGAAAAAAAGTAATGAAAGCACTCACTTTTGAAAAGTCAACACTGACGAAAAACTGCAACGTATTTACGCTACGCAGGCTCCTCCTCGTTCGGACGAATAATTTCTGAAAAACTTATGGTTGGATCCTGGCGACTCGTGCGTCTTTCTTTGTTCACTGCTGGTATGTATTGTGTCGACTCTGTCAAAAGTCCCACAAATACTTCACAAAACTTGCCTATAAAACGTTGACAACTTTTTGTGACTCAAAAAAATTTAAGTCGTGCATCCACAGCTAAAACGCAGTGGTCTCTGCAAACGTAATTGAGAAAATGCAAATGCACGAAGAAAATGCAAAAAGCCGCAAAATTAAAATGCTTTCATTTAATAATGAATTTCAAGAAAATTAGAGCGAGCCGAGGCTTCTATGCTTTCTCTGGCTGAGCCTATGATGTAGACTGGTGTAACCCAGATGACTAATCTACTTCTAAACTGCTTTTTTTGCTCCCAGGAATACCAGGCCCTAGCAGGTCACAATTTTTTGCCGCTGTCGTTAATTCTGTTGTGAATTAAGAATAGACTAATTTGTACAGCCCTTCACACCAAATTACGTTGTGAGTTTTCACAAAACATTATTTCAAATGATCAGCACTGTGTTCAATCCCACTCCAACTTTTCTTGGGGTCACCTTCGACCGCACTCTTTCCTTTTCTCAACATGTTTCTTCGCTGAAGGCCAGGTTTTTCCCTCGTCTCAAGGCCTTATGCTGTATCTCTGCTTCCGCAAGGGCTCTTCTAAAGAGTCCCTCTCTCTTCTGTATAAAACTTTTCTTCGGCCATTTCTCACATAGGCTTCACCTGGATGATTTCCTTCCTTAAGCATTACCAATATCACTAAATCGGAACGCCCTCACCTAGTGGCTAGTCGCGCCATCTCCGGCTGTCTCTCGTCCTCCCCTATTCCACTTCTTCTCTTTGAGGCTTCTCTGCCTCCCCTGCGAGTCACCCTGACTCATTTCACTCTGTCATCTTTTGAGAGGGTTCTTCGTCTCCCAACCTCCTTTTATATTTCAGGTTTGGCCAGACTTGGAATGAAACCAAGACTCTGCATATCCTTCTGAAGGGCTTTTTCGTCCACTCACTTGCTCATGCTTCCTTTTACTTTTCCTTGGGAGGCTTTCTTTGTTTGCCCTCCTCTCCTCCTTAGAACGTACCTTCCTTTAATGTGGAGTCCACTGTTTCCTTCCCATGTTCCCGCTCTGATCCTTCTCTCTCTCGTCAAGGTGCGGCTCTCGCTCACCTCGACTCTCCTCATCACGATTTGGTGCTTTGAACAAACGGTTCTGTTCCTTTTCCTTTTGGCAAGGACGGCTCTGGCGTACCTGCCAACTGCTCTCGTTGTGAAACTGAGGCCACACTTTCCTTTTCGGCAGGCCCAGTATGCACAAGTTTCTCTGCTGAAGTCTGCGCCATTCTGCATGCTATTTACTGGTCTTGGCAGCATGAATGAATCTACCACTTCTCTTTTCCTCCTATCTGACTGTCGTTCTGTGTTCTCCTCCGTCTTTTCTTTTACTTTAAACTCTCTGGCAGATCTGGCAAAAACTGTCTTCTTTCTGCTTTTGTTCTATCAGAATACAATAAGTACCCTAACACTCGTTTCTTTCGGGGAACGATGCGGCTGATGAGCTGGCCAGACTTGGAGTGCTACTCGTGCCTCTGCAGTTACATGTAGATTCTCTGCTTTTATCTCTCAAATCTACTTTTCCTTTTTTCTCGGACTGGAGGCATACTGTCTCATCTAAATTCTTCGACACAAAGGTTCCCTCGATTCACCAAGGAACTTAACTTGTGCTCCCTCGTCATGCTCGGTTTGTGCTCTCTCTCGTCTTCGCTGGGACGGACACAGTCTTCTGTAAAGTTCTTCTTTCTCGAAGATTGGCAGAACGAGAATCCTTCCTGCAGCGCCTGCAGACACTCGTCTCAGAACACCACTCATCTCATTCTGCACTGTCCAGCTACGGACTCTTTGCGCCGCTCGTTCTTTGGCGACTCTCTGTCTCTCTACGACCTCTATTCCAGGCCCTGGGGAGTTGCCCGGCTTCTAGGACTCCATGGTCTTCCGACATGGCTTCATCCCTCGGAAGGGGTCGGGTAACAACAACAGCAACAACATCAACACTGTGACATAACAGAAAAACGAATACAGCTCCATTTACGTCACAAGATCAAATGCTACGGTTTGTGCAATGGGGGAATTAAAGAACTACTTTTTACCATAGCTTTTTCCTAGTTTTTAAATTTTCTGGCAGAACTGGTAGGGGGACTGAGATAAGTTTAAGAGTGGGTTTGGTCCTCAGCTTCCTCTAAATATACGTCTATGCCCTCGCCTACCAAGTGATAAATTGACAAAAAGTTTCATAATTTTACGAATAAACAATAAATTAAAAAGTTTTGTCTAGAGAAGACTATAAAATTAATATCGTTGCTAATTGATAATGAATAATGCAAGGTGTAGCACTTTCAAGTGCTCTCAGGGTCCATGGACCAATGATCTAAGTTGCATTTTTATCAAAGCTGAGCAAATGTAAGAATTATACTAAATCCAAATAATCCATGAGGTGTGTCAAAGAATTGATTGCGTATTTATCTGCCTGAATTGCATCATAACGACAGAGCGGCAAAGCAGAACATCTTACACACCTGCTTCTAGGTTTTTAATCTTGAAAGGTTGTCAAGACAAACGTTGTAACATTGTTTTCTTCCGCTAGCGAGCGCTCCGCAACGTATATGTAATTTGATCATATGACATGATTTCTGGAGAAGGAAGTCAGTAAAAAGAAGTTGCCACGTCAGGCTAGGGGGGAGAACGAAAACCTGCGGCTCTTTACTCCCTATATTATGGTTCTTCGTGATTTGGAAAAAACAATGCCTTAAAGCAGAATTTTTTCGGCGCGTACGAAGCTTTTGCGCGCTCATTTTAATTCCTCCGAAATCAAAATAAATAAATGGACTTTTAGCGTCATTTTTGAGGTTTTTTTTCTGCTATTTTTGAAGATTGTATCTCATGCAACTTTGCCACCTGTGAAGTGTGTTTAGAAATTGTGGGGGGGAGGGGGGAGAAGGACATATCGCTTCTCCCTAAATTCGCTTAAAAGACTCTTTTCAGAGAAAATCTTTGCGACGCAAAATAATTTGACATTTTATTCAAAAATTTCAAAAACATAAATTTTGATCATTTCACTGCTGAATAAAAATTTTGCCTTCGCCTCTGTTTAAAATCTGAAATTTTAAGTCTAAAGCAACATAGGGATGGTGGTTTAACATAGGGATGGTGGTTTAATGCCGTTGTGCAGCGACATAGCGTTGAAAGCAACCAAACTACAATTCTGTAGACCTGCTTTCAAAATCGCGAAAAATCTATTTGTTCTTTTAAAAAAGAATTTAGTAAAATTCTAAATATTGAAATTAATAAGTTAATTATTTCTATTGTATTGGTTCACGAACATAGGAAGGTCCGGTTTTTATATAAAAACAAGTAACGTGTTGTTATGAAAACAACCAATAACTTAAACCAGTGACTCCTAGCTGGCTTAGCCGGCGTTGACCTGCAGGCTGGTGATCAGTTACGTTGGACTGATAAGCACTGATTCATCCGGCTGCACTGGGTTCACCAAACAACATTTGTGAAGACGGTAACAAAACGTTGTTACAAATAGAAGGCAAGCGTCTCTGACCCTAATCCTAATTATTTAACTATTGCACTCGAACTGCTCCCACTCATAAACAACATACCATTTTCAAAATTTTTATCAATTATTCTAACAAGTAAGAGGGGAATGGGCATAAAATTTGAAATGGGCGCGAAAATGGGCCTTGTTTCTGGGATTACTAAAATAAACTATTTAGTGATGGACGTATTTCACGATTTGGTGCAGGCGCTTTTGTAATTATATCTTTATGACATTATAGTATTTTATTTCTTCCATTAACTAAGCACGAGGAGGGAGAGAGCACAAGTTTAAAGATGTGGGAAGACGTCAAAGCTATTGATGCTTTTGCAGAAGTAGAATTTCAAGCGATTATCCCACTCACAAGTTTTTGGTAATTTCTTTGTAACCCTACGTTTCAAGATGTGCAAGATTTTTGGTTCGGACACAGCGCAGACACGCAAGGGGGAAGAAAATAACTGCCTACCCTCAAACAGTAAATTCAAAGTAAATAATGTCGGTTCGTAATCTGATCAAAAGGGTAGCTTCTACATCCCCGTGATGACGGCGCTTGTTTTCCACAGCATTCCTTAATCCCGAGCGCCATGCAAAGAAGCTGTGGATACCATTTTTTCAGTCTTTTGTTGTGACTTGACAAGAGAAATAAATCCTAAGTTTACCGACTGCGAAGCGGACGCTCGAACCACTACGTCATCTACGTCATGTCTTTACGTCCAGTAATTTCAGAAAACTTAAACACAGGCGCCGACAGAATATTGCTCGTCACAGTAACAATATATAAACCAGTGGTTTTCAACCTGGGTTCCGCGGAACCCTGTGGTTCCGCCAGTACAGTCCAGGGGTCCGCCAGAAGTTACACAAATTTTATTTTATTAATCAAATAAATGCTGTTTTTAGCATAAGACGATTGAATTATTGCACAGGGGTTCCTCGAGTTACTAGAATGTTTTTTGGGGTTTCGCTTCAGTAAAAAGGTTCAAAACCACTGATATAAACAATAAAACGATAACTACAACTTGTTTGACTTTTTCATAAAATACTACAAACTAAAGTTGTGGGGAAAAAATCCACTCGTACTGTATATTTTTGACTCTCGTAGGAATTCTTTCCAGCAACACTCATGACGGTTAATTATATTTTTACCGTCTTTAAATTTTTTTCTGGCTACGTCTATGATGGCCAGCCACAACTCTGAATTAGTTCCCCGATCAGCGAGCATAAGGAAAACAATGAATGAATAGTAGTGAACCGATAAACTGTTTCTAATTAAGACTGACTTTGGTGTCAAAATAGGAACGTCGGTTTTAGGAGCATAGTTAACAAAAGTAAATTTTATTTCTGTCGTCCTGAAAACCATCGCCAAATAGGCGTCCACCAGCAATTTTCTATTTCCCAATTCCGTACTAATTAAAAAGAGCGGATAAAAGGTTTTGAAATGATAAGTTGTTGGTGAGTTAGAAGAGTTTTGGTTAAAGAGTTGGATGGTCACTCTTTGAGGCAACAGGACACTATTCCTATTTGAAATAATTGTTTTTCCTGCTCTCACAAATGGTATCAAGATAAAGCCGGCTCAGCTGGTTGAATCAATATTTTTTTACTTAACATAACTAATGGATATTCCCGTACTTTGACGCCGACTAGTCATAAAGTAGATATCACGCTAAACGTGAAACAACTTGTAAAAAACTTGCAAGGTAATAGTGGTCACTCAAGCTTGTTAACAGTCGCAAAGATGTTGCCTCAACGATCTTGTATTTCGTCGATATTACATCTTTAATTTTTTTGTCAACATTTTGAAGTTTAATACTTATTTGCTTTGTATATATTTGCACTTACTTACAGAAAAACATGTTTATGAATAAAAACCTAAGCAAAGTAATGACCCAATAATAATAATAGACTGAAAGGGAAAACTTTTGCCCTAAGTAGAAGGTTTAGTTGCTAGAAATACAGAAAACAATACAGCGAGTCAGTGGCGAAAGTCTCAAACAACTAAAGTAAAAACATTTTTTCAATTCAGTTTTAATTGTAGATTTGGTCAAAGACTGTTTAGAAATGCGGGAAAAGATGATGTAAGTTGAGCCATTACATGTTAATTTGGTGACGTGTTGTTTTGATGACACGATCCACCCTCGGGCAGGTACTCTGCGCGCGATGCGCTATTAAGCTGATAAGGCCTCGTGCGACTGGATTAGAGAAACTATTGTAAAACATTAATTTAATTAATTGATGTTAGGGCATATAGGCTGACTGCAATCAGTTGAATAAGATACCACTTCCACGACAGGTTTCGTTCCTATTGGGACTCTTCAGGTTAATTTTAAGCTTATATATAATGCAGGCTCCCTACAGTGAGCTTGACTGTATTGAGCGTGCACTACATATATTTTAACAGGCTAACACTAGCTCCTATAATTCCTATTATATTGTAAAACAGTTAAGCTTGGACCGGCGTGACTTGTAGATGCCGGCGGAGTGCTACTGATTTTAAAATGATTTACGTTTATCTGTTTTTAGTCTGATTGAAGATTGAGATGAGAACAAACTAAGATTTTATGAGATAGAAAAGTAACAGAGCCAGTGCGTATGTTGAGCCTCCCCTTTAAAGTGGAAAGCTATGGTGCTTGATTAATTACCGTTGCCATCTGAGGGAAGAGCTTAACTTCAATTACTCGCTTGGTGTTGAGTTTGCTTCCGTTTTGCAGACAGCAGATGAGCAAGCAAGGTTTCCGCCAAAGTCTTCCGTCGCAGCATATTATGTCAACACAAACCGGGGCGATGGTGTAGTGGTTAGAGCGCCCGCTTCGCAGTCGGTAGACTTGGGGTTCATTTTCCTGGTCGGGTCATACCAAAAGACTTTAAAAAATGGTATTCACAGCTTTCCTGCTTGGCGCTCAGCACATAAGGGATAGTGTGGAGAACAAGCCGGCAAGCTTGCTTGTTGTGTCCTTGGGCAAAGCACTTAACGGGATGCCTCCGTCTTTATGTGGCAGACAGATGGTGGGGCCAAGCAGTCTACCCGTCGTGGTGGTCCCAGTCTGACGAAAGACATGCAAACCGAGCATGAGCTCATACGCGTGAAATGAAATGTCAACACAGATTTTTTCTGACTATGGCAGCGGTTGCCGAGCTATAAATTGCGACCCACATTTGGGTTGTGGGCCAAATTTCGGTGGGTCGAGAAAGTCATTCAAAATTTAAGTTAATGCATGCTTTGTCTCAAATAATTCAAAATAAAATTAACATTTTGAATATTTATTTTGTTTTCCATGCCTTTTTTTTAACACTTCGAAGTACATGTAAATTTATGTGGGACTCAAAGTTTGAGAAGTGGGTAACTCATAAACATTCTCGCTCTGTTCGCGAGCTCGTTATTGCATTCAAGCATTCGTTGACCTAAACTTAAATCATTCGTTGTTCTAAACCTGTCATAAAATAATAGACATGTCTATACGTCATGAATATTGTTATAATGAAATGATATTGGGTGACTAAGCCGTATGACCAGGCGTAGTTTCTTCTGATACATGGCAAAGTGATCTAGTAAATATGGGCATAAAAGGAGCATGGTAATTGATTCAATCAATCATTTACTTTTGCCCAAATCAGCATACATAGAAAATGAATTTGACAGCAGTGGACAAAAAAGGGAGACGATGGCAAAACGATATACGTTAATACATGCACATGAAAAGAATTTGTTTAAATTTGAAGATAGTGGCATGGCCATCGCACCTGTAAAATAGCAGAGAAATAAAAACACACACTCAGAAAAGCATATACAGTATGTACAAAGTGCCGCAAAATACATTAAAAAAAATAAAAAGCTGTCATGTAGTAACCCTAACAGGGGAGGCTGTCAGGTGCTACACCTTGCCCAAGGGTGACCTGGGAGCAACGACAGTTAAGAGACGCCTCCTTTACGTCTCAAGGCACATAAACCTTGTCGCTGGTTGTAGTTTTAAGTCATACATCAGGGCTAAAGTCATACGCCTAGATTCATATAAAGCATTTAAAGAACATTTATAAAGCATTTGTGAAGCATTTAAAAAAAAGCATTCGTTTTAAAGCAGGGCTGCGAACTCGAACTTGAAAAAATTTAATGCGAGTTCGAGTTAATTTTCATTTGTACAATATCATTACAACTAAATCTAAAAAGAAGAAAATCCTTTTATTGGAAATTAAGAACCTTATGCAGAAAGTAGGTTTAAGCCAGGCTTTTTCTAAAGTTGTCTAAGCCCAACTGAAATCATCGGTTTCGTATGCAGAAAAAAGTTTTAGCGTTAGGCATGGCTTAACTAATTGTTTCAGTCAACCTTTAATAAGTTACCATTGTAGATGGCTTAAATCCCGACTTATGTATGCAATAACGCAAAACTCTTGTTATTGTATTGCTGTTGCTAATGTAGGCAATGGGCCTCAGGTAGCCTAAATCAGTAACACGGATAAGTGGCATGCCGTATCACTTACTGTAACCGCTTTAACCAAATCATTTTGCAAACAACAACTTTCATTTGTATCGCACCATAATAACGTACAGTGTGTTACCTGCCAACATGACGTCACAAACTATATTATATTTAACGGCAACCTCATAATCCAACGGTTTTTACATTTTGACACCGCGCCTCCCTTGAGCGGCGATTCACCGCTTTTCGCCCCACCCCCCACCCAATTAATACAAAAGTAGTGTTTCAATTGCATTTCATCAAAATACTTTCTTTTTTTCCTGCCATTTTGATTATCAAAATTTATTACTTAGCTACGCAGGCACTGCAACAGGATAAAAATATAAACTCAGTATATTGTGAGATTAGGTCTATTCTAGATTGCTTTACAAAATTTACATTTATCGTTCTACCACTTTAATAAACCAACAGCTGCCTTATTCCACTCAGATTTTTCACTGACTGAATTTAGCATGACATGGTAGGCTACAGTCTACTCTACAATGTAGATTTGCAGCTGCTAAATTATCAAAATAAAGTAAACACGATTGATAATTTAGATGTTTTATGACATCATACATTATTCAGTTACGAAACAGGATTACCGTATAATGGTAGGCTACAATTAGTGGCAATAATATCTCAGACAGTATTTAAGCACTGACAACCATACACTAGGCGAGAAAACGTAAATCTCAAAATTAATAAAGAATGTGTTGTAAAACACATTAGGGCTCTCGCTCCCTTGAAAATTTACGTACGCCCCCCAGGGGAAGCGTGCCCCCTGGCTAAGAGCCACTGTGATAATACCTTTATAAGCTGGGTTTTCAATAACGATAACGTCATAATACATTAAGCCGAGCTTTAAAAAGTCTCGTTTGAGTTTAGTTTCTGCATACCACCAAGCCTCCCTTTGTAAGCCCGACTTGCGCAAGCTCGGCTTAGGCTAAAGTTGGACCTAAAATGAGCCTGCTTTCTACATGAAGCCCTAAATATTTTATGAAAACATTAAGAACACTGAGAAGGACGCTCTAATTAGATTTTACAGTTTTGCAATGTAAACAGTCACAGTAGAGAATGGGTGACCTAATTGGCAGTTAACTTTTTCTTCATAAACAATGAATCGCAGACATAGTCCTTGTTTTGATCGAAAGCGCATAATCACGGAATGATTCAATTGTAAGTTATTTTTCAATTTTCGCTTTCAATGCCAATTCACAACACACATGTTGTCTGACTTATGGCAACGACATTTGCTTATTATAACAGATGTTTGAACATAAGTTTGAACGCGCAGTTTTACTGCAAACGTGCTTGGGCTAAGTCAATCACTTTATTTTTTGAACTCGAAAGAACTTGATAAGTTTTCGCAGAATTTGAACTCGAAAAAAATGAAAATTTTGAACCGAACTCGTAAAACAAGCTGAACTCGAACTTAAACTCGATATAAAAATCGATCAATTTTGTAGCCTTGTTTCAAAGTTATCCCTCGAGCATATAATGCTGTTTGTGATTCGAAAATCTATTCGTTTATCTGGGGTCAGACGTGCTGTGTGAACAGGAAGCAACCTCAACAACAATAACGTCAACATTTGGAATGCCGAAGCATTCTCCAAAATATGAAAATTTTTGGGAAACCGTTGGCCTATGGAACAACACGATGATAAAGCAATTACCTCACGATATTCGAAGTAACGCCCTTCATTTAAGATACGGATAAACTGCTAGTTCAATACTTGTAGGTTCTGTGACAGAAGAACTTTTTAACGGCGACTATGGGGTTGGTTGGACCGTCTCACGGATTTAAAATGAGCGGGTGGCTACCATACTCCACTATATAATAGGAATTATTCTCAGTGGCAACACTTTTGTGTATTTGCGATTGCATTTCGACGCAACTAGCAGAGACATACGAGTATACTTTCTTGTCAATTGTGATAAGTACAGTTTTGCATCTAGTAAAGTATAAACAGCGGGCGAATGTTTTATGTTGTGCGAAGAAGATTTATCAAGTCATGTAAAAAACCTTGTCAATAGTACCGTCAAAAGAATCGTATCAATAAATGCCAAGTTTGAAAAATTTGGCATTTAATCGATATAATTTCTAAAACCAAATTTTGAACACTATCATTCGATTTTGCTGTTGCTAATGACGTGATTATCTCTTCTAGTTGAAGTAAAAATGGACATCTCTTCTAATTAAAATAAAAAATAAATAATTGGTCGAAATGTGTTATGTTTGTTGTAATAAAGAGAGCTTAGGTTGGTATCATTTTTCAAATCATCAGCACAAAGGGAAGAGCTGTAGGTTAAAAAGAATTATTTTTCTAAAGAAAAAAATAACAATAAAGTCGATTAGAAAAGAAAAGGTCTTCGACAGTAAAAACTTGATAAATTATTGGCTTTTAAAAAGTTTATTCATTTTCCACAAAAAAAGACCTTTAATTCAAAAAATGGCTGAAATTTGCTTTCAAAAGTGATTTCCAAACAAAAAGTCATCAATTTGATAAAGGGTTGGGCCTACTGCCTACAATAAGAGCTTTTACATGAAATTCATCTCCATTTGTCACTAGATTTGTCCCTCAAAACTTTGGCATCGGACTCAATCAGAACCACAACGGCCGTGCGAAAAACTGCATTAAAAAGGAATTAAAATCAAGAGCTTAGCGAAGTCTTTATTATCAACGACACGCCATAACTGATATCAGCCAATTGAATTGAAATAAACAAAGAACCATTATGACGTACCTTCTTAATAGCTTACAAGTTTTGTTTTGCCAATGGTTCTAGACCGGTGTTTCTGCAAACGCCTAACTCCTTAAGTGTGGGGCCCTTTTAGGAGCAGGGTTCATTGCGGTCGCATCCATGACAACGACCTAAAACCAGCCTTGCTTCTAATCATCGGCAATGCCACAATTAATTCAGTATTGTTTAAATTAATAGAAACACTGACTTTTTCGAACATAAGTGGAAATGTGTGAGAGTTGAGATCAATTCTTAGCGTTTGTTGCTAGATTTTGCTTACAAAATAAATTTCACCGACATTTTAAAGAGGGCCATGATATAATGAATGTTATTGTGGCCTCATTGTACACTTTATGATGCTGAATAAAATGACGACCATTGAAAGCATGAAGAATTCTCACTGTCGCCAAGAAATGCCATTCCAGATGTTGCCGGAGCATCTTCGAAGGAAACAAGTTTTTCCAACATAATCTGGCGCCTTGAATTTTGTCCAAATAATTAAGAAAATTTCCAAACCGTAAAAAGTGCTTAAATATGCTGGAAACAAAACGGATCTTACTGAAGGTTAATGAGTGAGAATCTAAAGCAGGATTTAGTTGGGCCTTAAGCAAAAAGCGTTCTGACTACTTTAGGATAGGATTGCGTACTTGTGGATTCTCCCAAAAGTGTCTGTAATTGTAGCATTGAATTTGAGAAATTCTTTTAGTTGTTTTAGTATCCGGCGACATAAAATTTCAACTTTTTGTTTAAAAACCGCACACGTTCCTCTTCAACTGGATAGAAAAGACTCGCATTATTTTTGGTTTGTGAGGACTTCGCCGCCACAACTCAAGCCGTGATGTTCAAAAAAACTTTGCTTTCTCTTCGCTTAAGGAAGTCATGGTCAGGATTTTCTCCGACATCTCAGGAATTTTAGTTTTAAAATGAGCCTCAAGGCAACTTGTTCGCCGACTATATCGCGTGAATTAGCGGTGCTATCTTTTTCTTGCGCATATGTTAGCGGCGGCGATTCTTTCCAGAAGTTAAACAAAGTGGCGGCGAAACTTATTTTGTTGAATTTTAAGCGTTAGACTTTTTCAAAAAAATATTCTATTAACTTTCTCTTTCATTTAAAAAGTGGATATTTTGCCGTCGACAGCATTTTAAACTTGGAGATTATTCTGCAGTAACCATTCATGTGTGTTTAATCGTCATAATTGCCATCTTTCTGGCAGTGACGCTGTGGCGCGTGGATGGTGCAGCTGCCTTGAAATGCAATGGTTACAGGTTGGAATCTCCACTGGCAGGGCACTTAGACAAAGGCAAGGTGCAATGGAGAGGAAGCCTGGTATGTGAATGTACGGGTAAGTGTATAACTGAGAGGGAATGTACCGTGTGGGAGAGCATACACTGGGGAGAGATTTATTATTTTAATTCCTAACTAAAATTGACCAATCAGAAACGACCAAAAGTCGCATATTTAATACGTCATTGAAATTAATTAATCACAAATATCTCATCACAAATTTCTTTGGAGCTCAATATTTATAATTAGCTTTGTGGTTCCTTTTTCTGGATTGCTGTCCTTTTACGAAGGTAAAACTGTATGAAGAGCAATCTATTTTTATCCCTATTTCTGACTCGATGCATTTTTTCTGCAATTCAATTAGTGTTGAAAGCTTTTTTGAGGTTTTGTTCTATTTTTGACTCGATACCCGTTTTTGACGTTAATTTGTTTAATCCCCATTACTGATATGATGACCTTTTTTTAAAGATCAACAAATGCAGAGCGCCGTATGTTTTTATACGTGGATTAAATAGCTTGGCCAAGCTGGTAAAAGTGATTCAAATTCAATTGCTGCTGTTGAAATGAAGCTTTGGTCAAATCTGAAATTAGTTATTGTTAAAAAAAGATTAATACCGGCTACCATAAAGGGGCAGCGCAAGTTTTGCGAGAAATTACTAAATTATCATTGCTAGATCAAATTTTGCACCAAGAATGCTTGCCAGTACAACTACCGGCAGCTGCTTAGCTAAACATTTGTTCATCAAAACCATACTTGGTCGAAGCGTTGAAGATTATGTCATGCCACTGTCTTCAATCGTTGTCAGTTTGGATTAATTGTTGCGGTTTCATTGGTTGACAGCCGTCTTCTTAGCTTTGATAAAAGTTGATTTGTAGACAGCTTTTGTTTTTTTCTCTCTATTTTCCCACTGATTGCCAGATGTTTGTGTTGGCCTTTTCTCATTTCAGACCAAAATTTTGCGCTGTTTCTTTCCAAAGTTCACAAGGGGCTGTTTTCCAAAACTAAGCTAATTCTGTAAAAGAGCAATCAGCAATCATTTTCAACCGCTGGTCTTTTCAGGTCGACTGCTTCAATAAACGTTTTTTCGAAATCGGTTAATTTTAATTTTTCCGTTTCCGTGCTACTTTTGGAAATGTTAAGGAAACGCAAAAGGTGAAGAATATTAATCTAAACGGACAACGTCATTATTTAAATAATAAAAGTTCCAGCGATCAAAACTGACAGTTCGTCTTTCTCGTATTAATTAAGCTCTCCATCGTCATCTAGTGCAAGATCTATACAAATTTGTAATTAACTGCCGAAAATTTTTTTGTAAATCGCGTGTTGCAATCGTATTTGTGTTTTTTCTCAACTTCAAAAACCTTTTTCTGTCTGAAGATTAACTTTAGAAAAAAGTTTTTTTTCTCATTTTGGTCTCGATTTGAGATCAAAATCAAAAATCTTTTATTGAGATCAACCTCTTTAAAGTGCTTTGCTCCTGTAATGTTGTTTGGAGGGTATCGCCCTAAATTACACGACTAAATAAAATATAATGGCTCAATGGAAACAAAGCCAAAAACTTTTATAAACCTTTGTGTTACTTAGTCTTGACGCTGACGATACCACTTTTACTTGTTGCTTGCCTTACTGACGACAGCGTAAATTAGGAGTTGGTGGTAATGCTGACGGTGTCAGTTTGTTATGTTGATGCCTACAAAATTTTTAAAAACTATGCGTGTTTTTAAAAACCTTGATCGCCTAAGCTGTGGTATGCACAGCGTTATACGTTAACGTATACATGAAACCTGCTCATTTACAGATGGAACCAGCAGATAAAAAAGTAATTAGTTTGCATAAAATTTACATTATTAGAACTACATGTCTGTATCAGAAGCATAGGTACAGAAATGTAATCTTTATTTTGACTCAAATACAGTAAAGTTTAGTTTTAGTTTACTTTACTTTGAAACAGAAAATGGTTTGTTAGAATACCACTCATTGAAACTTAGAGAGGAATTGACTTTACAGACGGTAACCACATTTTTATCTTGATTGTGTACTTTAAAAAATTACCAATAGTTTGCTTTGCAGTTGCTATTTAATTCCAAATTGAAGCTTGGTTCTAACCTGACAAAAGATGTTTTGATGTTTTCCACAAATTTTTTTCTTCTGGAAAAAAAGTAAAATTTTGTTTTGATGTTAATCAACTCCTCTACTCTCAATACAAGATGGTTTACAGACGTTTTTGATTAGAAACTACTGTTTTTTTAGAGCATGCTCTGTAGAGCTCGAAAAAAATTTACAAATGTTATCAGTTGGTTAGCCCCATTTTTACTTGTAATCTAAATTTCGGAATTTTAGCTGTTGGTTTGTTGTAGCAAAAGTTTGTTACGCATGCTCTTAAATTTGATCAGTTTAAACAAGTCATTACAGTTACAATTAAGATAACACACTCCATCTTCGTTTTTCCGGACTAAATTGTGCAGGAACCGGTCCGGATAATGAAAAAGTCCGAAAAGCACGCCCAAAAGTTATGCTTCTACTGGGCAGTTCAAATGAACGCGCCTCGTCTCGCTCCGATAAACAATAACAATAAATAATAGTTAATCAAAATACATTTCGAACAAATGAGTTGATAAGGAGAACGAAAATAATAGTGAAGGCGAGAGAAACGGTTTCCTGCAATAACTAAACATGATCACCAAATGCACGACACGGTAACAGCTCTTATTGAGTAAATCATCTAAATTCGTGGAGCGGGGATAACAGAATCATCCAATTATAGATTTGAACACGGAAATAATTACTTTAATGATACTTTATATAGCATGACGTTAGATTTCATAACAATAAACATATTCCACTTACTGAACAATGATCAGACGGTGATAGAAATTTGCAACTTCGGAACGGGACGTAATCTCCGCTCGGTGCAGCAACCTTGAACAGCATAAATATCAAATAACTCAACGACAGGTAACTCGCTTCCTAAAAAGATCAAAAGCACACGTTTCCAAAAAAATCTCTCAAAATAAGAACTAAAATTTAAACGATATGTTATTCTCGCACATGTTGTTTAAATTTCAGTTCTTATTTTGAGCTAATTCTTTGCTGAAATGAGTATTTCTTTGTTCAAATCATGAAAACCACTGGTGCTACTTATAACCAAACTGCGGTGAGGAAGCCCTCAGTGAGCCGTGTTGCCATAAAATGTTTTGATTTAGAAAAGTATTTAGCACCAGAGATAAATTGAAATCTTACACACTTTAATTTTTTCATTTTATTTCATTCTTCTTAGCATACAATGGTTTATTCACAAATTATCCATTATTCTTGTTATGAAAACAATTTACCCCGAAAGATTTAAACTCGTAAAAGTTCTGGTTTTGTCATTGCCCTTTGGTGCACTTCAAAATAGACTAATTATCAGATTAACTTCAGAAAAGTTCTTGAAAAATTGCTTGATATTTATGATTCTTACTGAAATTAAGTAAGAAAGAAATTCCAAGAATAAGAAATTCCAAGAATGATCCCACAAAATAATGAAAAAAGATTGTCACCAAATAGGTGGGGCAAGTTAAAACATTTTAAACTCCCACCAATGAAATTTTTTACTGGCTTCAATGATTGTTAGTCGTAAGCAGTGGCTTACGCAAAAAGTTTTCAAGGAGGAGGTCAAAGTATCGTCACAAACCAGCTTTGCTTTTGCTTTACTTTTTTTGGTTTTAGGGTCTGAGGGGGGCATGACACAATGGCCTCCCCCCTAGGTACGCTAGTGGTCGTAAGTATTATAAAGATTTAAGTTTTTTTATTTTACATTAAAAAATTTGGGATTTATCGGGTTGCTCCTGGCTTTAACGACTTAAATTGGCAAACACTCTTGTCAAAACGATCAGCCATCAGTCAAAAACTAATGAAATGGACCTAAAACAAAAAATTTTAGCCTATTTATTAGAATGATTTGGCCAACTTCTCTTTACTATGGTAAAGTGCTGGTCTAAGCCAGAGGTTGTTCTCAATTCACTTTGCATATCCTGCAAAAATCTTCTTTCACACTTCTTCCCATCAAAGTCTGCGTCATCTTGGACCAGCAATAGAATTCAACCTATTCTTACGGATTCATGCAAAGTTTGTGTTAGCTAAGCAACTGCTCTAAATATGCTATTCGAGAAATAAGCTACAGGGGCGAAGCAGCTCGGGATATAGCACAGTGTCAGCTCACAGCAGCACACGGATATAACTATCAGAAATTATATTGCTCTACAGCGAACTAACAACAGCGCTCCAAAGTACCCAACAGCATGCATCACGTGGACTAATACACCACTATTAGGTTGAGTAATGCAGGCTGGGTTTCCACAACCAAAGTAGTTATGGATAGACAACCACCACTAATACACCTTGAATCTATAGCTAGAAAGAAAACAAATGGATAAGATGCTAGCCCTAGGTAAGCTATGTCCAGCACTATAAAGCACACTTCTAGATATACCGCACATTCTAGGCTACCAGCTATTATTCCTAACTATATCATGAAGAGATACATCAATACTTAACCACACTAAATTAGCACAGGTTTTAAATTACTTGATAGCGACTAACAAAGAGGTTACGTAATCACTAACCACACCAAAAACTAGGAAAATACTAACTCGTATTATTATGGGATTAATGTACACATAGAGCGAAGTAGCGCTAACAGTTTGTTTTGCTAATTTATGAACTCCGTAAACCCGTTATTACACAGCAATTTGCAATACCATTTGTCCTATAACGGGCCAACCTGGCATGCTATTTGTGAAAGAACCTGTTGTTAAAATTTTTGAATTCCATCATTACCCATGATGGATTTTAAATCAACCTAAATACAACATAAAAGTTTTCCAAGATCTTCAACCTAGTTACTGGGTGCTCTCTACGAGAAAAAAAGTTTATAAAATTAGTTGGCTTAGCTTCGTTCGGACTACTTCAAAAATAATGTTATCACAGGAAAGACTGCTCTGCCAGCGGTATCTCTTCCTGCTCCTTACACGTTGACTTGGTCGGTGTTAAGCTAAAAATTTAAAGATTTTGCGCCTCAGAAGTTTCTTTTTGCACTTCATGGGGTGTGAGCACTCCCAACTGAGACCTAGTTCTATTGTGGTATAGATAAATAAAGGGCAAAACTGCTAAAAAAAACGAAGTACTGTTAAAAAAACTCTGCTAAAAAACTATTTTACTACTTAAGGAGATTAATTCTAGACTACTTTTTTACTGTAACTCAACTAAAAGTGCCCTTATTACTTGAGAATATTTTTGAATATGTAACATTGATCTTACATAAGATTTTTATGCTTTGACAATCTCTGAATAATTTATAAAAATGGCTGCTGGTGCTGGAAAAAACCTAAGCAAACGAGTGAACTGCAGTAGAGGCGCAAGATTTACCTCGGATGCGAAACTGCCTCGTGCTGGCCTTGCTTGGGACTCGATTGGCAAACCGAAGAGAGCAGCAAACGCTTGAATAGAGAGTTCTTGAAAATGAAACAAACTTATGCCAAAATAAACCAGAAATTTTAACGAGTTTTTGTGATGTCGTAATCACAGGATACTAATGATACCGCAACGACATGAACCTGCAATTTCAGATTTTGGTCTTTCTGTTGACAGATCACATATTTGCAATTGAAACGCGCCCAACTAGCAATGGAGTGTCGAAAAAACGTTCCGTCGCAAATTGACGTGGTTCTGACGATAGTTTACTCGTCGATCCAACGTCAGGAGTACGTCTGCAAATAACCCACGTCAGGAGTACGTCGGCAAACAACCAACGGCGACGTCGGCTCTGCCAAAAACCAACTTCATATGTGCGACGACGGCACAACCATGAAGCAGCGTAAATGCCCGACGTCAACTGGTACGAGACAAATCTATGCGCGACGTCAATCTATTGTACAGTAGCTCAATAAATTACACTCGTAGGAAAATCCACAACGAAGTAAGTCTTTAAGAAATTATCATTTTAACATTAACAACACTCCAGGAAAAGCAATGTACAATAATTTATTTCAAGTTCTACAGGGTGATTAAAAAGTAACTCCCTACTTTAAACGATCTATAATTTTATTTTATATGCAGTTACTGTTTTCTCTATTTTTCAATGCAAGTTCCTTAATACTGTATATAATTACATATGCATTTTTTCTTTTCCAATTATTTTGTTTTACCATTTGAAACCCTGCACAAATGTCCAGACGTTTAACTCTTGAGAGTGTGCTCATCTAGCGGTCTGCATAAGTGGCCAGCTGCAAGCCCTGACTCAACACCAGCGACTTTTTTCTTTGGAGTAGAAGCAACAAGTTCTCTACAAAACCTACGACTTTAGAAGTACTTGAACGATAATTATAATAAGCTAGTTGTGCCATCACATAAGAGTTTCTGAGAAAATCAGTTGATGTGATTTCCGAGTGGTTTCAGAAGCTGAATGCAAATGCTAATGCACCTATCAAATTTTAAATAAAACGTCATATCACATGTGTTCTTTTCATGGCTATTTTTTGTAAAAATAATGATCCATCAATAAATCGTAAAACTTTAAAAATAGAGGTCATTTTTCAATCATCCTGTAGATTTTTTGAATTGATATCACGGTTGGCTTGATAACAAGCTTTTGATTAATTTACGAAAACACATTTTTGAAACCACTTAACAAAAGCTACCCTCACAAGTCATGAAAACAACAGAAACAAGTTTATAATATGCCAGTAAACTGTTTTCTATATATGCACCCTCTCGCACTACATTACCCAGTCCTTTAAAAGTCCTTTAAAAGCAAAATGTCAATTCATAACCGGGTAAAATCAAACAAACAAAAAACACTTTAAATTTCACTAGGTCAGAAGATAACCTAGAATACATTATCAAAATACCACCGTAAAAATCACTCACTGTACAACAAAACTAAAAACTATTTACTCAGCCAAATCCTGACTAAGCCTGGGTGGGCGGTGCCCACAGTTCGAATTATTGATTTTCCAGAGAAAGTCAACGGCTCAAGATTAAAATTATCTGTTACGCCAACATCCACTTCTGTCGGAAGCGAACTTGAACCACATTTTGATGGTTGTGTAAACTTCATGATCCGCGGCTTGTGCAGTCACATAATTTCTCATTGCTTCTGTAAAATACAATCAGAACATTAAAATTACGAAGGTGCCATTTTGCTATTCCACAAAGACGTTATATCTGCAACTAACATTGTAAATGTTGGTTACGTCTGACAAAAATAAGGAAACATATTTTACAGTAGTAGCAGCTGCTGCCTTGATCAATGACGTTTCACATTTATTTTAAAAACTCTGTGATCCGCTGATGGCGCCAAAACTGCACTGAAGCAAACATTCAGAGAGAAAAGCTTCAACTGTTAAAAAAATTAAAAGTACATAGTATTTGTACGAAACAGATATTTTGCAATTCGCCTACTTTGCTGAGTTGTAAGGTAGCAAACCCACGCTTGCTTCCTTTCATATTAAATTTAACGACTAGATTACTGATCAATACTGTGTTTTTGATAAATTTGGTGTCAGTTCTATTGCATTTTTCTAAACTACAGATCAACGCCAAAAGACAAAACTGAAATCAAAAACGGAACATTTTAAATAAAAAAAACGCGTAAAATTAACAAATGCAGATTACAAAAAGATGCTGTAAATTAGGAAACAATTACAATAACTAAAGATTCGGGTTCAGAACCACTACTAGTACCCATAATTCACCTCTTACAACCTGCTCGGTGAGCAGTTTCACCTGGGTTTCCCTTTCTCTTCCTTGGGATGGAGGTACGGCGCAAACGGTAATTCAGGTTCACGCCGTCAACCTAACTGAATTAGACCAGGGCAAAAGTGGCAGCCCATTTCAAACCAATCATGAATGCAAATTAATGACCAGTGGCCCAACCATCAACTAGGCGGACTGCCATTCGTAGGTACCCAAGAGTTACCTCTTACAACATGCTAAATAAGCAACTTCACAATTCTAACCCGTTGAAGCACGGGCGACGATTAAGCTGTTTAGAATATTGTGTAATGCAGGAATTCTCTGCATACTAAGACGTTAATCTTTATTTTTCTTGACAGCCAGTGACCAGGATTTACCTCTTTACCACCCTAGACCTGAGATTTTCCTGTGCTATACCTTTTTAATATTGACTTGCCGGAGCTGGAGCCTTATTGTAGTAAGAGCTAAGAAGAGACAGTGGCTGTTAAAAATGATCATAATTTCGCATCTCTGTTACAGTCAGTCAGTTTTAACAACTGGAAACTTACCAAAGCCTTGAAATTAGTCGTGTCTTTTAGCAAGTCTTCAACATCATCAACTACTTCCATCAAATCCAGAGGAAGTTTGATGCCGCTAGGTAGCTCTGGACAAGACGGAAGCACATTCGGACTCCATAAAGATTTTTGCAGCAACGAGTTTAAATTTGTTTGTTGTATGTGTAAAAATTCGAGCTTTGCATATACTCGTTCGAAGGGTGCTGCAAAACAAGATTTAGGTTAACACTGTGCACGTCGCAATTTACATAAAACCTTTCAAAAAAAATCTCAAAACAAAACGGAAGATTGGTATCAGGACGGAAGATACTTTGGAGCGAGCGATATGAAGGAACGGAGAGCCAACGATTCTGAAGAAGTGAGGAGAATCCGGTCTGCTCCGTTAAGGGAACCAAACCGGATTTAAACTGCACTGCTTACTACCACTTTCAGTCAAAAACGTGAAAATATACGGAGTGTCCACAAAGTCTTTGGACAATTTTATAAATTCATTAAAAAATTTTTGAAAATGCTATCAAAATAATTCTTTTTGCATTTTAATCACTTGTTATTAAAGTTTTTGATAATATCACTTTTTTCTATTTCAGAGATGAATTAGCTAAATAAAATAATTGATTTCCAAACACGTTAAAAATGACCACGCCACAAGAAAAAGCTGAAAAAGCACAATGTGTTTCTTGGTTTATCAAAACGAAATATGATATTCAAGCACAAAGAAATTTTATAGCTAAATATGTAAAACGGGCCCCAGCAGGTAAGTTGATTCGCAATTGGCATAAGCAGTTTGTGGGAACGTTGCTACTAAAACCGAGGAGTGGATGGTCAAAAATTTCTGAAAGAGGCATCGAGCGTATTCGTCAGTCATTTAGTCGTAGCCCAACAAAGTCCATCCGCTCTGCTTTCGTTCGGGCTACGGGAAAGATGTTGTGTACCGCACCACAGTAAAAGACATAGGTGACCTTAAGGAAAGAATAATTGGCGTTGTGGAGACAACTGATGAAGAAACGTTAAGAAGGACGTGGACTGAAATTTAATATCGTTTAGATGTCCTCCGTGCTACAAATGGGGCTCATATAAAAATTTATTAATGCTTTGAATAAAAACTTGACTATTTACTTGATATTAATTGATCATTTCAGAGATAGAGTTTATTAATGTTTTAAGTAAAAACTTGACATTTAATTGATATTATTTAAACATTTCAGACATTTTCAACGTCAATTGTAATATCAATAAATTTTTTAAATTGTCTAAAGACTTTGTGGACACCTTGTATATCAATAAGTCATATCGGCTCATTCACATATATCAATTACACGCTCAAAGCAAAATTAATTCGCAATGAAGTTACTTGATATCAAATTCCCGTTTGCGTAAAGCTCTGTAGTCTCAGTGGAAGCATCTTTTTTTGAGGGACCAACAATTTGTTATCCGCATAATATGCAGGACCATTTTCTAAAAAAAAAAACATAGGTCAACTTAGACGAAAAAATACAAGGTGAGGAAGTAACGCCTTTTTTGTTATTTTGAGTTTTGTTTCTGCTTGATTTTCTCTTTATTTCAGAAATACACCGTTTTTGTATCTGAGTTTTCTAATTAATAATTGTTTGTTTTTAGTTTAGAAATTGTTTATAAATAAATAATTTTATACTCAAGGAATTTAAAAATGGCGTTACTTTTGCCGCACTCTGTATAACTTTAAACCTCTGACTGGCTGCGCGTATGGTCCTTGGTACCGGCATAAAACTCATTATTTTGTTAGTCTTTGCTACACATTATAAAAATGTCTTTGCATTTAAGAGCACTCAGGCCTGCCACATGACTGTACTACCAAGGTATTCTAAAGAGAATTCATCTGCAGATCAGTTATTATAATTTTCCTAGTTGCCATTATAATACAATGTGCGGCAAAAGTAACGCTATTTTTGTATTTCCTAAGTATGAAATTATTTATTTATTGATTGATAAATAAACAATTTCTAAACTAAAAAAAACAATTATTAATTAGAAAACTCAGACAAAAACAAGATGTATTTCTAAAATAAAGAGAAAATCAAGCAGAAACTAGAAAACTCAAACAAAAAGGGCGTTACTTCTGCCGCACCCTGTATATTTATTATCTTCTTTGAGAGGCTTTGAGCAAAGTTTAGCGAATAGATATCTACAATTATTTTTCTTTCAAGAGTGTCAATTTAAAATGCTTGTCTCAAGCAATCAATTTGTAACTTATTACGACGTCATGAATTCCCTTGTGAAAAGTTTTATGCACCACGCCAATCACCAGCAGCCTGAACATGGTGGTGCGGTCCCCGACCCCGTTTAGTTGGGTCGAAATGACTAATGATCTTCCCAAGAGTCCCAGTTTCCCCGGGCACTCCCCTCACACAAACCATTTTTTCGCGTGCTGCCCCGTGAACAACCGTAGAAGGGCAGCACGTAGCTTATTTAAAATTGGTCGCCTGTCTTCTCTCTTGCTCGTCTTCGTCTTCTCATTTTTCTCCTTCTCCTGATGAACGGCAACGTTCATCCTAACACTGGCCCCATCTTTCCCTGTTCAGTGTGCGTTAAAAATGTGATCTGGTGGAATAGCCAGTGCAATGCTGCGCCTACTCCAAAGGGGTCATTTGAAGTGTTCACTTTTCTCCTTTTCTAGATTCAGAACTCTTGGTAGCTCTCACTCCTGGAGCTGCCCGCCCTGCTGTGTCTTTGCTTTTTCTGGAGACCCCACCCACACCTACCAACACTGTGACTTCCTCCTGGGATTCCTCCAGCTTGTACACTTCCTCTGTTTAATCTGGCCCCCCTCTGATGCAGTACTCCCGCCCCAGCCTCGCCTTCAAACCTGCTATCTCTTTTCCGCCCATTTTGTAACTTCTCTCTGCACCCTCAACACCGCCTCATGCTCGTGCTTGTTTCTCTATACCTCCTGCTTCCTCTTCCCCAGACTCTCTCAGGATTCTTCAAGGATTGCTGGGGGTCTCCGAGCCAGGAGCACTAAACTTCTACATTTTATTTCGTTCCATTCCGTTGAACTTATTTTCATCCATAAATCTAACCTTAATTCATCTTCCTTTTTCCGAATCCCTGGATTCTCTGCTCTGCAATCTGATCGCACCCACTCCCTGTCTGGCATTATTTCCCCCAATGCTACGCACGCTAGCGGCGGCGTCATCATTTTCGTCAGGCAGGGCCTATCCTTCTTCTGAGCTTTCTACTTTCTCCCTCTCTTCGCTTGACCACTACTCTGATTATGTAGGAGTCTGCACTTCTCTAAACAACTTTTCTTCGCTCTCATTCCTTAATGTTCATGCTCCTCCTATTCGCTCTTCTCCGACGGATAGCAGAACCGACTCCTTTTCTCCCTGCATTCTTCCCTCCTCCAGAAATATTGTCAATCTGGAAGACTTCAATTTCCACCCCCCCCCTCTAGGGCTCAAAAGGTACTTCCGACCCCAGTGGGGAGGAAATATTTGATTGGGTCATCTGACACACGTCTCTGACCCACGTACCTTAAGGTGTTTTATAATTTTATCACTTTCGACTTTTCAAACGGCTACCAATTTTTCTAATTGGATTTTCGACGTTGTTTACGAATTTGGCATTATTTTTGTGTTATGACGTCATCTTTATGGTGCGGCGTGCGATTATTAGGCCATTTTTCGCTGTTTTTTTAGTATCTCGAGAATCATTTGCGATAGAAGCATAGGGTTTGTTTCAATTGACGCAGAATGGTCGATTTCCTTTCTGTCTTTAATGCATTACTTAGTCGTATCTGCACGAGAAAAATAGTTATTAACAAAAACGTATTTTTTATGATTTGGGACAATTTATATGCACGACAATACGAGTTCAAGTCATACTGCATAAAATACTTAGCAATTTGGCATAAACTGTTATAACTTTTATCAATTACACATACAGCATTGAACAAACTTTCAAATATTATAACAATACATTGTTTAAGGGGGGAGGGCTTAGAGAAAAACTTCAACTAAAATGTTTTTACTGGTCGCTAAACCCATTATAGATGCTAAATTTTGAAAAAGATCAGTGTCATGCATTATAGTATTTAGACTTTAATTATTTGTTAGAGTGGATGAATTGTTGCAAGCAATAGATTTATTCAAAGATATAACATCAACAACACCACAGTATTTACAAAAAACGATAACACAAAAATGGTACACTCACGACCATAACTCCATAAGGATACGAAATAATAGTAGTAGCAGAAGTGGCATCTAGCAACCACTAGTTAATGCAATTCACAACAATGAAGGCGAAACTATCATTTTTACTAAATAGAAATGGGCAAAGTTGTTAAAAAGCTGGGCTAGCTGTTCGGTTAACAAAATGCAGACTTACATAAAAAGACAAACTTGTAGATGGCTTAGCAAAAAAGTGATCGTTCGTAAAAAAAATTGCAATATACTGTAAGTTTAATCTTAGCCTATAGGCTATAAATATACAGAAATTCAACACCAACACTTACTCCATACTACATAAAAACGCACGAATGCGCGTGTCGATTTCATTTGAATGTGAAGGGGAATCAAGAATTGTATTTTGAACGACATCTTTTAGTTTGCCGATCAACCTTTCAGTAGCTATGTTGTTATTTTTGATATTTTTCCAATGTGCTACTGGTACCTCGGAGCATACGATGCAAGGAGCGGTTTTGCTCTCACTCGTAAAAAAATCTCTTAGGCCAGCTTTTCGACCTTGAAGTAGTTTTCGGGCATCTACAGAATCTGGATAATGAGATGTTTTCACAGCTTGTATAGAATACGGCGATACTTCCGCGAAAACACTAAGAGCAACATTTACTGGCGACATCCACTGTACAGCATGCTTGTAGAAATAATTCAGAACAGCATCTGTTAGTTCGGAATCAATTTCACGATATGCCAACAAAAGATCACGCTGAAAAAGCGTGATTCTTGGACCTTCAGCTGTCGATGGTTTTAAATGCATCAGCAAAAATTAAGGCACATATACCGAAATTATGTACGAAATTAGCTTAATTAATTTCGATTTTTGGTAATCATCCAAATGGCAAATATCAAAAATCAATAAACGGGGAGATATGCACTCGCTGTTGTGATCCATCTTGCATTGCATGTTGCTTCTTGCTTGTAAGTTAAAAGAAGCTTCATATTTTATGAAACTTCCATCAAAATATAGCAAGATAAAGCAAGTAAGAACATGTGATCATTTCTGAATGATCGTTTTTTGCTCTTTTTGATTGGAGAACCACTCAATCTTTTTCCTTAAATGAAGGGATGCTATTTTAGTGACAGGGGCCTCAAGTTTACTCATGTCAGGCTTACGAATATCACCAAAGTACTTCATCAATCATCCGTCTTCCATAGTTCCTGGTCCTTTCTTTGTGCCTTCAATTTTTTCAATGGCGTGAGTAAAGTAAATTTCATTCACATGAAACAAACATTCCAGTGAATAAATATCACGATTATGATGCAATTTGTGAAAGTCAGTCAGTCGCTTATTCACACCAGACATTTTACATGTGTTTAAAGCCGTAGTATCTGACATTACTGAATAAACTTTATCTAAAATACTTTGATCCACATGTTCTGTGATGGCAGTAAAGACAGACCCAGCAATTACTGATCTTCCCTTTTCAAACGTTTTCACTGCAATTACTTTTTCACACTTTTTTTCTTTATCTACGTATTGCCTCAATAATGTATATCGATCCATTCTATTTATGATTTTGCCATCATAGCACAGTTGAATAGCTGCAGCACGACCCAGCTCTTTCTCGCACTTCTTCAAGGCTTACAACCGGAACTGCTCACGCTTTCGAAATACAATTGCAAATGAAGCAGATACATATTTCCCCCCAACCGTTGATCGCTGTAATTCTGATTGCTGGCGTATCGACATCAATCGCTGGTCCGCCTTCTTGCAGTCACTGGCACTTACAGAAAAAATATGAAGCTTTTTGTATGATTTGCCTTCTGTTATTTCCTTAGACGGAGGGTGGTAATCCAAGTTAAATATTTCAGTAAAGCTGCGTTGATTTGCTACTATTTCATCATCGCTGTCGTCAAAAATGAAGCTGGTGTTAGATTTACGTGGCCTCAGAACTGTAGGAAAGATGGCACTAGGTGTATCAGTGATTTTTAATCTCTTGCTGCAAATGGGTTGTTCCTGATCAGTTTCAGCGTTATTTCGTGTTTTTGCAAGGACTTGCTGTCTATGTTTGTTGAATGCCATATTTTTTGATTCAGATAATATCATTTTTCTAGACGACCGTTGATTTTCAGAAACTCTATTTCTTTTTGTGGTATTCTGTCATCAAATTTACATGTGCATAGTAATTTGCCTCGATACGTACCAACGGTTTGAAGAATCTCGCACCGGCATCTGGACAAGTCGAAAAGTTTATCAAATCAATCTTCACTAATGGAACACTTATATTTTTTTAGTTCGTTTTCTTGCTGTTAGAAACTTTTCAATTATATTTTTTACCTTATTCTGGGCACTCTTTGCTTCGATCACGACTAAACTGCCGAACGTGATAGAAATCAAAATCTGCCGAACGTGATAGAAATGCTCAATAACCTCCTTATTCGTGGGTTATGTATTACCCACCAACTTTTTCTTGAATAGAAAAGATTCTATCTCACTAAGTGTAACTGATGCTGTGATGCTGCCAATAATTTTTTATGCTAACTCGCTAAATGATGTTTTTAAATGCACGTAATTGTCGTTTACTTGCCGATTGAACAATTGTCTTTGTGACGAAATAGCTACTTCATAGTAAAAATTAGTGTTAAAGAAATTCGATTACGAAATATTTGTAAACCTTGCAACTAATTGGCAAAGCAGCATACGGGCGTAAGGGGCATTAACAACTTATTAAAATGAATATGCCAGGAAACAATAATGAGTATACCACCCAACCAATTTAGACGAGACCATCCCTGGACGCGTTTCGTCCTTTTGGACTCATCAGCAGGGCCCGTCCCGTCACAAGCAAAAGTAAACCACTCATTAACGTTATCCTTAAAAAAAAAAATCCAACACATGCAGAAGCACTGAGACTTCAACCGACGACGTATTGCTTTGCTTAGCAGGGCGGGTTGACAAATCCGCCCTGCTAAGCAAAGCAATACGTCGTCGGTTGAAGTCTCAGTGCTTCTGCATGTGTTGGATTTTTTTTTTTAAGGATAACGTTAATGAGTGGTTTACTTTTGCTTGTGACGGGACGGGCCCTGCTGATGAGTCCAAAAGGACGAAACGCGTCCAGGGATGGTCTCGTCTAAATTGGTTGGGTGGTATACTCATTATTGTTTCCTGGCATATTCATTTTAATAAGTTGTTAATGCCCCTTACGCCCGTATGCTGCTTTGCCAATTAGTTGCAAGGTTTACAATTTCCCTCTTCGCTTAATAACTTTCAAATCTATACGAAATATTTGATTATTTGTGCCAGCACACAAAAATACATAAAAAACACGTTATTAATAACTATTTTTCTCGTGCAGATACAACTAAATAATGTATTGAAGACAGAAAGGAAATCGACCATTCTGCGTCAATTGAAACAAACCCTATGCTTCAATCGCAAATGATTCTCGAGATACTAAAAAAACAGCAAAAAATGACGTAATAATCGCACGGAACACCATAAAGATGACGTCATAACACAAAAATAATGCCAAATTCGTATACAGCGTCGAAAATCCAATCAGAAAAATTGGTAGCCGTTTGAAAAGTCGAAAGTGGTGAAATTATGAAACACCGTACTGTAGCTACTATTATTGGCTTGCTCAAGTTGGTTCACGTGGTAAACATTCGATAGCAAAGCTTGAGAAAGAGCAAAGCCGCAAACGTGAGATTTTAAGTTATGAGCCAGCATGATTGACGTACGGCTTGTAGACGATAGGGCTTTCGCTCTGCATTTAGGATTCATGAATGTTTTCAAATACACTGTCGTTTACCACTAAACCGATCTTGATTAGATCCGCGCGGTAAACCCAAATGTGCTACGACGTACTTCCATTTCGAAAAATTGGAAGATCAGCCGAATTTCAGCGTTTTTGAAGCAGTTTAGCTCTCTGCTGTGATAAACAGATAACTACATTACATACGCATTCCTCCTCTGCTTCTCTTTTTATTTCCTCCGCGTAGAAATAGCTCAATGTAACGGTGTACCGTAAAACGGTAAGCATTAATAATGTTTCTATGTTGCTGTGTCTCTTGGAAAGGCACTTATTTCTTCGGCTAGTGGCACAATTGCACTGTGCTGGCAGTGCTTGTAATTAAGTATCTTAAGCGATTTTGAACAAACTAATTTAACTTGATTTAAGCGGAATACATTGCAGAATGCAACAAGTTTTGTGCAGAACTTGTAAAACGAATTATCAATGTATAGAAGTAGATTTTCAGGATGATCTAAAAAAAAAGTTCGAAGTCTCGTTTTGAAAAAATTCAAAAAAGGGCAATGCCCGTTTCCTACCGATGCACCTGAACAATCCATCTTCCTAAAAGTTGGGAAACGGGACTGAAACCCTCGTCCCAACAAACTTCAACAATGTGCAAAATATCTGTTTAAAGAAAACGTCTTCAAGTTTGCTTGGAGCCTAAAATAGCAACTCACTCAAAAAAACTTGATCTCTACAAAAGATCTTCAACTAAAAAGTATCTTTAGCCTCCTCCCCATGTATAAAACAAAGTAAGGATGTATGCCCACGAAATAAGCCTATTTTTAGGGTTGTTGCGAGGTTAATAATGGTAATAAATTTTGGGGTGTTCACGAATCAATTTCTTCGACCACGGGGCAGAGCAATGCCTTTTCTTTTAACTTCATAAAATAACTACTTACTCATCGAATCACCATCTTTAAGCATAGCAGCTTGCGCGTTTTGATGAAAACCGAATTCAACGTCGGCATCTCCGTCGATCCGTCCATCTTTACCATACGCGCGATGAATACGAAAAGACCCAATAGGCGAGAAAAACTGAAAATATGAAGTTTCAAGTTCTTACGAACATGCTGCCCGAACAGAGCATTTTTACCACAAACAGCGCAAGCAAGCAGCGAAACAATGTTTTTTCATATTCCTCTTTTGAACTAGCATTACGTCGAATCTATTTTTTCAAATGCCTACGTCCTCCTTCAAGAAGGAAACGGCTCCTCTATTTTGGAATGGAGCATGTTGTGAAAAGATCGCAGCGGCTCACACCATGAGTCCAATTATGTAGCATAAAAATTGAACATTCTGATCAGGTCAAGGTAAGCAGCAGGATTTTTCCAACCATTTCTAAATAAAGGCTGGATGTGACACTTCAATATCGTAACCCAGCATCACAAGAGGCCGGGTGGTCGTCTAGTGGTTAGAAAGGGCTCGCTTCGCAGTCGGTAGACAAGGGTTCACTTCCCTACTGCTTCCATGCGTAACGCTCAACACGAAAGCGATAGCGTGGCAGAAAAGCCGGCAAGTTCGCTTCTTGTGCTCTTGATTTAACTTTGAGCTCGCTTTAACAGAATACCCTCCACCTTTAAGTGGCGAACAGATCGTGGGATGGATCAGTCTACAGGTCACGTGGTTCAGTCTTACTAAAAACTAGCGAGCGGATTATTGGCTCAAACTCATCAATTAATGAGCCTGGTAAAAACCCTTTGTGTTAGCAGGTCCTCCTTCTTTACTATTTCATCATTTATGAACACATGATTACACTATTGATGTCTTCATCAGTAGCTTCAGAAGGCAAGCCCCGCATATGGACGACTTGAATTTGTGATCCCATGGCATTGTAATTCTATCATCATCATCATACATTACACCACCTCCATATCTTCCATAACCATGCATCATACCTCTGTTTCCATAGCCCTAAACCAGAATAAAATTTTATATTGATCATTCTCCACTTATAAATACTCGATTTAATGCACTTTTTGAACAGATTATTTCAAAAATTTCGTCAATTTTTGTGACAAACACATCCATTAACAACGTAAATATAGTTTTTAACTGGATGTATGCATTAGACTGCATTTTCATACTCTCCAGCATGCTGTTGTTGTTTTTACTGACCCCTTCCAAAAAATGGGGACAAGGCGGCAGACATGGAGCCCCAGTAGCTGGGCAACTCCCCAGGGCCTGGACCGAAGGTCGTAGAGAGACAGAGTCGCCAAAGTGCGAGCGGCGCAAAGAGTCCGTAGCAGGACAGTGCAAAATTAGATGAGAGGCGCCCTGGGACGGATGATCACAAGCGCTACATGAAAGATTCAAAATTCTGCCAATCCTAGTGAGATAAAGAGTTTAACAGAAGGCAGTGTCCGTTGCAGCTAAGATTTGAGAGGACACAGCGAGCGTGACGAGGGAGCACAAGTTTCTCAGTGGAAATCAAGGGAGTCTGTGTGTCAAAGAATTTAAATAAGACAGTACACTCCAGTCAGAGAAAAGATAAAGAGTGGATACGAGAAGTATGAGGAGAAAGGCACAGGGCAAGAGTAGTGCTCCCCGTTTGGCCACATCATCAACCATGTTGCTCCCTGGAAAAAATGAGTGTCCGGGGATCCATTGTAGCCTCATAGTAAAAAAAGAGAGAAAAGACGGTTCCTGCCAGGGTCTGCCAGAGTTTGAGGTAAAAGAAGGAGAGCACAGAGTGGCAAAAATGAAGAGGAAAAGATAAATGGCAGACTTGTTGGTGCTGCCGGAACCAGCCGAGAGCATGCAGAATGGGAAAAACCTGAACAAACTGGGCCTGCGGAAAAAGAAAGATTGGCCTTATTGCCACAAAATAAGCAATTGGCAAGGACGCCAGCACGGCCATTGCCAAAAGGAAAAGAGCAATCTATACAGATCATTGCTCTCCAGCATCGCTGAACAGATAAGCATAGAACAAACTGGCGAGGTGGTATAGCGGCTAATAAATCCGCTTTGCAGTCGGTAAGCCTGGGTTCAATTCCAGTCAAGTCATACCAAAGACTTTTAAAACAATATTTACACCGTCTTTGCACAAGGCTCAGGATGAAGTGAAGAAAAAAGCCGGCAAGTTCGCATGCCGTGACCTTGGGTAAAGCACTTAACAGGATAATTCCATCTTTCTGAGGCAGACATGTGATGAGGCAAGCAGTCTGCTCATTGCGGCGGCTAACAATCCGACTACAGACTAGCAACTAGCGCATGAGGTCACGCGCATCAATGAAACATAGAACAACTACAGTCGAAACCACCTTCAGATCATCTAATTTTTAACACTCCGCTTCGATTGCTTGGTAATACCGTTTACTGCTCGCAATGTACCTTGTGGCTAAAAAGTGATTGTAGAGTGATTTTCTATTTGCAAAACAACGCAGCCGCGGACCAATGTGACGACACGATTAGATCATTGTCGCCCTAGCACGACACATAAACCTACACTTATCAAAGGATGAGAAAGTATGAGCGATTTACCGGCATCTAACTGGTAGTAATTTAAGGAAACTGTACCAACGCTAATCTTTGTGGAAACACTGCTAGCCTCTACTATTGCTGGCTAAGGATCTAGGTTATTTATCCTTCGGACAGTCACCCTCTGAAACATTGCCCAACCCCGGACAGTTTAATAAGCAACAAAGTTAGGTAATAAAACATAGGTTACAACTGAAACGCAGAAATTCCGCGGACTAACTTTAGCCCAAACGAAGAATGTCAAGTATTGAAAATTTTGGATACCGTTGGCTAGATAGCAATACTAGGCAGGTTTTGATCATTCGAGTTGCATATATTTCGTCAAGAAAACTCTACAAACAGCAGTCTTTTTCATACCTTCATGCCACCTTTTCCACGTCCTCTCATCCTTGAAAAATCGTTGGCATCGTTCCACGAGTAATCCTCCTCCTCTTGGTAGTCATCGTAATAGTCACCCCCACCAAATCCACCTGCATTTAACCATCATTTGCCTGATACTAGTTACTGAAATTCAACTTTGGTTGCTAAAAACCAGATGTACAACTCCAACCGTTGGATCAAGATTGCTATGTTTTCCACTGTTTTGCATCTCTTCTGCATTAAAGCAACTTTTAAGAAGGAACCCGAACAGAAAACCACATATTTGATTCGTTGCTACCTCCTAGTTCTTAACGCGTGCAATTAGGAGTTGTGTTTTGCATTAGTCACTTGCGTTTTACAGATTAAAAAATATACGTATGTGTCTGACTAGATAAGTTAGCGGCGGATATGCTGAAGTTTGTATAAGACAATGAAACACTGCTCACAAAAGGTTGGGAGTTCGAAACTTTATTGATATTTGTCACCAACAGCAATCCAGAACTTAGTGCCGTGTTTTTTTCAGAAAACGTCAGGTTCGAAAGCAAGCGGGAAGAGCGGCTCAAGCGGGAAGAGCGGCTCACTCGCACTGAACTAGCTCGTCTAAGCGTGACGTGGAGGGAGAAGATTGAGAAATCAAGCTTTAGCGTTGGCACCCGTGTGACCATTCCCAGAGAAAAGTAGCAGCTATAAAGTTATTCACTACTACACTCACCATAACCTCCACGGCCAAAAAATCCCATAAGGCTGCCACGACCCATGAAACGTCCACCTCTCACGCCCCTGCGGGGACGATCGTAGGGTCCTGGCCTTCCACGGAACGAAATCGGACGCTCGTGTTCGCCTGTTGCACGACGAGTGCTTTTGAATATTTCAATATACCTAAAACGAAATGTACGTTAGCGTAAAAAGTTTGAGCGCATGATGCTTTAACGTGGACTAACTGCTATAAAAATTTTACAGATTTAAATCAAGCAATCTTAACCACGAAAAATATAAAATTGTTTAATACAGTTTGCTAGAAAATCAATAACAGTTTCATCTTAAAACCTACCACTACACACAATGAAAAGATCAAGATTACCCAAACAGTTAAATATAAAGCTCAACCAACATCTGATCTTAAAACCTACTGCTACATACTGTGAAAAGGACAAGAGCACCCTTTTCAAAAACTAAGTTTCCTTAATCTCAAATTAAACACCAGTCACCCACTTAGTATCATGAAATATAACGCGGATCACACATGTCTTATTAAGATCTTGCGTCATCGAAAAACACTACATTTAGTTCAATGGGTGACATATTTTATTACTTCTAAAAGTTCAATAACAAAAACAACAACCATAGTTGCTTTGACTGCATGTACTTGAATTTTACCACACTAACATCCCAAATTTGGTAGCCCGGACAGTCCAACAACCAAACTCCCAGCCCACGAACCTGTGCCCAATCTTCTCTTTGTGTTTTTGTAGGGCCCCCTCAGACCCAGACGCCGTTGCAAACTCTACGTATGCCTCCCCCGAGCATCTCCCGCTATCATCCAGAATCATAGTAATGCCATTTGGCACTATTTCCAAACCTTTATTACATTGAAATATAGACGGTCAGTTACATAAAAACAAATTATAAAAATAAAACGTTTCATATTTTTTAATATTATTTCAAACATGTTACAAACCAAATTATCTGTGTAGCAGGTGTATTGACTATAACCACACCAAACCGAACAGGGCATTTTATTCATTAATTTTTTATGAAAATCGTAACAAAACGGGAATTAATACGTCTAGAAAAGTAATGGACACTCCATCAGTGCTCCTCGGATGAAATCACTTCACTTTTTAATAATCTGAAATAAGATTTTTCATATCTAGATCGCCAATTCGGTTACCTTAGCACGTTTTCTACCTCAGCCAAGGTTTAATACACTTCTTGTCTTACCTTCAGCAAATTTTACAGTACTTCAGAGGATCTCTAAGAAGCTAATCTACTGTACAAGCCACATGCTGGAAAGGAAGCAGCTAATTCAATAATGAATATTCTATAGCTAACCGAACACTATACCAACTAACAATAAAAAGCAACTAACTAAAAATTAACGTAAGCAAGCATTAAATCCGTAAAAACTCCTTCACAGCTTTTTTCCACGGTATGCTTGCAGAATTTATTTGAAAGATACTTTAACTGACTACAGTAAACAAGCCTAGTCTGCAAGCTGTCCTATATCAGAAGACACTCTTGAAATCACATTTCATGGGTCTGTAATACAAATGCATCTAACCTTCAAAAAATTGAGATATTTCTTCCCTTGAGCATTGATATGGAAGTCCTCTTAATCTTACATAATCACCGCTTCCCGTACGAGTGGGTTCTGGTTTTTCATCGCTGCTTCGACTAAGAACGTAATTCATTTCTTTTTCACTTGATTCGAACACTGAGAAAATAATACCTTTGCAAAAAACATCAAGCACTGAAATAGCTTTTCGAAAAACAACAATCATTGATAACAATAGAATCTTCTGGAAAACAACTTTTATTCAAGAGGATAGGCCCAAGTAGTGATTTCACTGAAACGCAATACCAAGGTGAGTGCACAGTGTATAGGATGAACCTGTTCACCAGCCGTTTTTCCAAAAACCGTTAACTCTGTCTTTAGTGTGTGCGTTTTAACACCTCAGAAACCACTTAAACGTAGAAACACGATTGATCGCAATCAAAGATAAATTTTTATCTCAGATGGAGTACAACTCAGCTCAAACAAATCCCAGCATCCGAATTACCAAACCGTAAATAAACAGTTATTTCGGAGGGGAACTTGACAAATCAATAACAAGCGTTGATGGTTTATTTTTTTCCTTATTTTCTCAAACAATCACTATTTAGAGTTAAAAAGCATTTTTTGACCATTTTCAAGAGCAGCTTCTTTAAAAATTCTACAATGATACAACTTTGTCGGCGACGCACGAAGCAATTCTTTTTTTTAATCATCCTTATTTCTTTTTTTGAATGCTTTAAACATAGCTTTTCTTTTACATAAACTCATCCTTTGTATGCAGGTCTTCAGTCAGAGTGGGCCACCACGATGTGTAGACATTTTGATCCCACCACCTGTCTGTAAACCTTTTGATCCCACCACTTGTCTGTAGACCTTTTGATCCCGCCACCTGTCTACCACATAAAGAAGGAGGAATCCTGTTACGTGCAGTATTCAAGGTACAACATACCCTCCACATACTTGGGAAAAAACAAACAAGTACAACTAAAAGGATATGTATAAAAATCGCAACTAGAGAGAACGTTTTTTGCTCGTAAATAACATAATAGGCGCACCAGCATCAGATACGAAACACTTGGGAGGGTGATAGTTCCTATTACCCAATGCACGGGCATAAAGGCGCATATAGGATACTTGTCACAAATAGAATTATAAAACCGCGTGTTTCAAGACGTGAAATCAACCACCACCAAATAAAAACCAACTAAAATCTCTCACCAAATACTTCATCTCATTTACAGAGTAGAATTTTTTTCTATATCCAAATATGGGAGCATTAACACCTTTGCAACTACTAAGCGTATGAATGTGGAACTTGACAAGACTGATCACTGCCCTGAGGTGAGCGTTATAAAAAGATTGATAACGTCATGATGGTGCTATAATCAGAGATAATTTTTTAAATTCGTATTTTATGCTTACTCGAAAGTCCCTCCACCTTACCAATTTGTAAACATATTAATTTTTTAAGGGTTAAAATGAAGTATAATTAATCATTATAAAACTGTTGTTTATTTTCTAAAACAATGATATCGACTAATTTAAAAAGTCATTGAACTTATGCAAAGAGTGTAAATTCTGATGATTTTTGGATAAGAATTTTTAGAGGCCACAATCTGTGTTTCTATAAATGACTTTTCTATTTTCTCCATTTCAGAAATCATTTCAAAATTATTTGCTCTTATTTCCTCATTTCAAAAGCAAGTTTCATCCCAATTTCCTTACACACTGTAGGCCTACTCTAAAAAACGTTTCAGAAAAGGTTTATTTTTTGCACTTTTTAATAACTTGCGTGGTACCAAAACACAAAGGTTAACTAAATTACATATTTTTAACAACTCAGCACTTATAAAAACACCGCCATCAGAGCTGAAAAGTAAAATAACTTAGCAGTATGGCGTAGATACAAGAATTAAAACTGAAACAACTATCTCTAAACAAGTAAAAAAAACTCGCTCATGATTCATGGTGTGCATACATGAAAAATATAGGTGTTTTCAATTAAAGCTTTCTACATTCAATAGACAGATAGATTAGATCAAGGGTTCTTAACCTTTATTCTCTCATTTACCCCTTGACAAATTTTAAAAGTAAAATTTACCCCCAAATCTTTTTTATATTTTTACTTCTACAAATGCCTATTGTAGTAGGTAAAAGTGTGAATTTTTTGCTAACAAAATTTACCCCCAAAACAGAGGCAGGTCAAATTTACCCCCAAGGGGTAAATATACCCGGTTAAAAAACTCTGGATTAGATTAAAGGGAGATGCCCAAATTACAAAGCTTGTGAAGTTTATGGTTGGCTTCTGCTTGGCTTCTACCTAAAATATTGCAACAATCTTAAACCTATCAGAAATAACCCACTACAACTGAGTTGCTTTCTTAAAAATAAGTGAGAAAAATTGCCTTATGTAATCTATGTGCTTGCCGTTGCAATTGCCTTAATTTCTGGTAAAGAAATAACACTTTTATTCAGGAAAATTTTCAAGGCTGTGGGGTATGGGCTTTTCTTTTCCAGAATTCCAGCAGTGTTGCTATTGTTTATCATTCTTATTTTGTGGTCACAGAGAAGACCTTTCCAATTACGTATTTACTGAACTGCTAATTGCTCATGTGATTGTTTTTTTCATTCTTCTGTCATGGGAAAACTTTTGCAGTTATCCATGAAACCTTCTGAGCACAGCCATGCTTCAAAGTTACTGGTACAGTGCATTTTTACCACAAGCCTGCAACCAAAGAGAAAATCTGCATGAAATGTCTTTTTCAAGGATGCGACAACAATGCTAATAAACCAATCATCCTTGTCACAATAAACAATGCTTTAACCCACCTCACCACATTGTCAACAATCCTGTATGTTATCCTGTTACCAGTGATTGGCAAGTGCTTTTTGCAACTCACACATTTTAAAGCCTCTTTTCTTAAAAGATTTTACACTTACAATGATACACCATGGATGTTTAGTTTGTCTAACTAACAGGAAAAAACATATCATTTTTTAGCATCATTTCTTGCGCCTACTAACTAAAAAGTGTCTTTTAATTTGGAAAATATTGTAATTATATAGATTGTTTACATTAAAATGTTTTGACATAAAAACAAATGCACAATCACCACACAGTTTGAGTAACAATAACATGAAACCTTAATTAACAATAGTCTTGACAACACCTCTTTATTATTACTGTCATTTTCACACTGTTCCAAAAATCTTTTGTTATATTGTAATAATCCCCTTGCTAACATGTCTAAATGACTTTATTGCAGTTTAGTTAGATTTATCGGGATACCACTAGTTTTAGTTCCACCACACCAATAAACCACCAGTAATTTACAGATATTAATACCAAAGGCAATACCTTCAATATAACGTTTTCCCATTTTAGCATAATCTTTCTTCAAAACCTTCATGACGTTATCATGGCTACTTAATTCAATATATGCTTCCCCACCTGGATGTCCTGCTTTCGTAAAGGTTCTACAAGAGTAAAAAGTACAAAATTATTTAACCCATATCAAGAAAAAAGACTATAATGCTGATAATGTATGAAGGCATCTATCAGTGAAGGTTATCAAATTACTGCAGACGTAGTTCAGCTTCTAATAACAACTAAGCCCATAAAACTTATAATCTTTCATGGGCTGAATTCTTAGGCAGTGGCTATTTGGCCATGAATAGCATTTTACCCTTGGTATCTATTTTGCTGTTGAGCAATTGTGATTGGTCTATTTTGATAATATAATGAAAAGGAAGTACCTATTCTGCCATGAACAGCATTTTACCATTGGAGGCTATTTTGCTGTTACCATTTATGTGTGTTTATAAAGCCATAATTGCTATAATTCTGGCTGGTGCTGTGGTTAGTGCAGTTACCTTGAAAAGCAATGGTCATGGGTTGGAATCTTTGTGAGCAGGGTACTTGGACAAGGGCAGTATACACTGGAAGGGGCATGGAATGTAAATATATGGGATAGTATACACTGATTGGAAGTGTACACTGGGGGTGCAGTTTTTCCCATCTTTATTTAAATTAACCAATCCGAAACAATTAAAAGTTACATGTTTAACATGTCACCAAAATTGACCAATCACAAATGTCTGACAGCAAAATAGCCTCCAAGGGTAAAATGCTGTAGATGAAAAAATAGCCCTGCCAATAAAAACAAGGCACTTGGTTGCTTCTGAGGATTCAATTTCTATCATGTTTTGAACACGTGAATGGACAAAAATTTTACTCCCAGTGATCAAATATTAGCTCCCTTATCTAGTGTACACTGCTTGTGCTGATGTACTCAGCCTACACAGACTCAAACCAGTACCAGTATTTATTGCATTTGAAGGCAGCAGCACCAATCACTACATCACAGCATCACTACAAATCTTGTAGCAAACGAGCTTATTTGAAGACACATGAAGGACAGAAAGTTTTTACAACCTTGTATTCTACAGATCAGGAAAATTGCAAGTGCAAATTAGCATTTGGGGTTGGAGTTAGGCTTGGGCTAAGTTAGGTAATGTTTGGGTTAGGTTTGTATTTAAGTTAGGATTATAATGGGATTAGGGCTAGTCCATAAAGTTTCACAAAATTGATGCATTTTAGTAGTATCCTACATGAATAATAGCGGCAAAACAGGTTCTTAGTGTAAATTGCTATTGACAGCAAAGTAGCACTTCTTAATTCTTACTAGGAGACCAAATTTTGGTTGGTAAATTAGAAATTCATTTTTTTAATTACACATATAAATATCAGGGCACACAACAAAAATTACTGGGGCACAATAAGTGCACTCTTAGATATTTTTTGAGTCACCTAGCACATAAGTAACTGTTAACTAAAAAGTTTGTTATCGAAACAAAACAAATAGACTAGATGTTCAAGTTGAGTTAAAATATTTTCAATTAAAAACTTAGCAAGCATTTACATTTTAAAACACAGGAGTGTACACTACAGTGCTAACATCAATAAAGTTATTTAAAATTCTCTTCACCACAAGCATTTGCAACAATTCTTTTAATAAAGAATTGAGATTAACATTCATTACAATATTTTTTATGCAAGCGAGACAAGTCTAATCAAAAAACAACAACAATAATTTGTCTACTTGGACATTGCACAAGATTCACACATATGCTCAAAAAATGACATGAAAATAATTGAAATATATGTTTACAGAGGGAGCACAAAAACCATATGCCAGTCTATTCAGACAAGCAGGTCACCAAGTCTATGCCTCCTTTCTTGAGATAATAATGTGTAACAGGACAAAAACAAACAAGATTACCATCAAATGAGATCACATGAGCACAACATGTTCAGTCAAGACTGTAACAAGCATAAATACAAACATACAAATGCATACTCATGCATAAACCCAAGTATATGCACACACACGTGCATAAACACACATATACATAAACACATACAAGCATGAACACAAATACCAACATGTCCATACACACACATATATCTACAAAGTAATCACGATTTCTTTGCGAACTTTTAAAAATCATGAAATTTATACATAATTCAACAACTGTCAGAGAGTCACAGTTGTGCAAAACTACACAGGAAACGCAATAAATAATATCTTCCTTAGAATAATTTTGATAATTTAATAAATTCACTTTTATAAGCTCTGTGGTTTAATAACGGTATTCCTGTAAAAGTATAATCATTAAAATACGATCATAGATTCAAAAATTCGCAAAAAGATTGTGATCACCCTGTATATACACTATTGGTCTGGAATATGCAAAATATTTAATGTTGGTCCAGTTAGGCATACTAATCATGGTTCACTTAATAGATGCTTTTTCAGTTTAATTCAATTCAAAACTTTAATTCAAACCTAAGCAGATCGACTTACGAATTGTATCAACAGAACACCCAAACAGAACCAAATAAAATACTTTTTGACATAAATTTATAGTTTAATTAATCTTTTTATTCCATTTTCATCCCCAATTACTTTGCAATCAACAAATTCAATGATCTCAGCATCTGGTGTAGACCATGGAAGATCACGCAGACATACTACAAATCTTTCTTCAGTCATAGTAAAGCGAAGATAAATAGCGGTTTGATCAACCGCGCTTCATTGACAAGAAAATCCAAAATGAAATAAGTTTTGGGAATATGGATATAAAAGTCTAAATGTGCAAAAAACGCAAAATCAGATTCTTAAAGTTCCTAAGACCCCCAAAAAATTGTACTTTCGCGTAAAAAATCTGTGGGAGGCGCATTATCAAAAAATCCTCACAGTGTCTACCAAAAGTTTAAGACCACCCAAAAAGTAAAGGAATTTTGTGCTACTGCATTATTTTGTATCACCTCATTGTTGTGATTGTATTGTATTTGTTTCAATTTTAGAAGCCAAGAATATTGTTTCACTGTCGTTAACACCTACGTAAAGTTTTGATCAACTCTTTCGAAATTTAAAAATAGTGAAAATGGGGCACATAAAAACATTAAGTGAAGTTCAAAGGGCTCAAATCGTCATCTTACATGGTAAAGGATTATCAGAACGGTGGATGTCCGTTAAAATCAAGATCAGCGAGCAGTTTATCAGGTAATCAAGAAATTTTGACTGGGTAGAGCTTGTACAAGGAACTGAAAAGAAGTGGAAGACTCAGATAAATCAGCGTTTTTGACGACTCTTTGATGAAATAAATAGTCAACTCTCTCGCCGATGAGTTCTGTCAAGAAAGTTCGAACTGCGGTATAGTGGTCAGCTTATAGAAATGCAAGAAATAAGTAAACACAAAAGTCAGACACAGTTTTCTTTCAAAAATACAAACATTTCAAAATGTTTGTCGCGTAGTCCTGCTTGCTTTGATTTTAATACATTTTTCGTTTAAAACAATCTTTCTACAGCAGCGCTTGATGGCACTGCTGCATTGAAATTGATAAATAAGGTTTATAATTCTGAATCTTCAAACATATCTACTTCCCAACGGTATTAGCGCAATACGATCGTGTCATCACAAACCGCATTTTTTCCCAGAAATTCCCTCAGTTCGCCTTGACTTACTCTTGCAGTGTTTCTTTTTTGGGTTGTAGCGTTTTTGCAAAGACAGTTAGAAGCATCAAATACATATACTGATTGATATTGGGCCAGATTTAGTTTTCGCCATTCAGAGTTCATTTACAAGTATACAAAACGATTCTAATTCTTTGACTAAAAAGAACGGAGATGAATAAATCCAATAGAATTACGTTTCAAAGCAAAAACTTGTGACATCTAAATTTATATCATTTATGATAAGGTACGAGTTATCGAAAACACGGAGAAAATTTTTATTATAATCAAACATAAATAATTTCACAATTGCGAAATATAGTCGTTAGTGAATCAGATTCATTGTGGAATTGACCTTGCATGGTTGCTAGTGCGTGATTCAGATATGATTGTCAAGTTATTAATATTTTTACGGTCCGATAACTAAAGAGAAAATCGTGCGTACGTAACGCAGAGTAGTTCGGAACATAACAAATATGTTTTGAATTTTTAAATGCATGAAAAGCAATGAAATTCAAAAAGAAAACTTCCGTTAATAGATTAATTCTTCTTTTTTGTGTGGAAATCCTTGATGCATGGCGAAATCTCACACTTATCGCATCGGTATTTCGTTTCTTTCCGTTGGCCAGACTTCAAACAGATGGCACATCTCTCGTAGTGTGAGTTTTATTTAGATGAAGGATTTAGTTCCAGGAAGTGACTATCTTTGGGTCACAGACGGTGAGGAGTAGGTAGTGATCTTTTACAAACTGTTTTCCAGTAATCAGAAATTTCAGCCGACTCTGGTAATTTACGTGCTAGCATTACTTTGAACTCAGGTAAAGTAATTCTTTTCTGCTCATGATGTAGCTCTTTAAAAAGTAAAAACCCGTTTACTAAAGCGATGTCCACAAAGAACGGAAGAAAGAACAATCGATTATTAGCGAAGGTTATCACTTGTGCGATATATAGGCGTAGTAAAACCATTAGTGAAATACAGGCCCTAACATGCTCTAAACTGTTGTTTATTCGGCTACCTGTGCCCAAACTAAACAATGCTATTATTTGTCTCAAGAAGTTGGCTTTATGCTCATGAAAGCTAGCTAGAACTAGCAGAAAAGAATGAGTGCTAGCCACCTACAGCAAAAAGCACACGTCTTATAGTGCAACGAAAAACATGAATGAAATGCAGTGAATTTTCTCAACACTGTTCAGCAGCTGACAAAATATCTAATTCACGCAACAGTAACGTAAAGAAAACAGTGATAAATTGGTGATTCATCCCGTCTTTACTGCTCAGTAAGCGAGCCTAGACCGTAATAGAAACTTCAGTTAATTCAGTGAATTCGGTTTCACAGTGAATCACATCTTCGTTTAAAATGGGGCCGAGTAAACGCAGCCACTTAACTTTAAGACAAAAGTGAAATAAAGAAGCCAAGATTCAATGAATTTTCAAACCGCTTTAGTAACCCATCTTTTATTGCTGCAGTTAAAGGCAAGCAAATTGATTGGTTTACTTCTTTCAACAACGAATCCAACTTTTTGATGCATGTGATTGCGGTTGGTAATAAGTTAGTATGCCCATATAAGCATTATCTTCTCCTTATAGAATGTCCAATGCTTGGCATACTGGCCTCATAATTTTTTCATACTTTTTTGAAGTAGTTCGTGTCCACCTAAAAAACATTGACTTAACCAGTGGCGTACGCCAAAGACACGATCAATCTGAAGGGTCCAGGGGCATGCTCCACCCCAAAAAATTTTTTTTAAATTACACTAAAAAGTGAGCATTTTCTTACTTTCTAGAACAAGTTTTAGGCAAATGGTTGCGTGATTTTTTTATTAAGATAAAAAATTGAAACCTATAGTATTAATGGGGGGTTGACCCCCAAACCCCTCCGCACGTATGCCACCGAGCACAAGTGTTTACTTGAAAATAAAAATATTGTAAGCTAACAGTCAGCCTCCTTCTCTAAAATCCTCGCTGTCCAGAGACAAACTGACTTCATGTCGAAATAAATTCTGAATCTGATTAAAGTAAGCCCAGTTGAACATGTTGGCATATTGCCTACTTTCTTTTTCTCCCATTATTATTGATCTCTTTTGCTTAATAAGGACACTTTAGTTAAACTAACAGCTCTGAGAGACGTAAAAAGTGATAATTGCAAGTTTCACAATTATGAGATTAGAAGTTTTTGAACCATTTTATAGCTGCTCGTGGTGTCAGAAGCTTTGCTGTGATTTAAATAGATGTTCAATTTTTTATAGAATTCTCGCAGTCACCATCTGGCAATATTAATTAGGTTTTAAATAGGAAAGAGTACACACCAGAGTCGTGAAATTTCACAACTACGTATAACTTGCTTTACTGCAGCCGCTTCTGTATGTTTAGTATTTTACTACTTGATAATCGAGTGATCACAAGCTTAGCTCTATTTGGCTAAAATAGAAAATCGAATTCAATATTCCGTGCTATAATTTCTGTAAAGTAGCGACGCTACTGCTACATGGTGAAAAAGTAGCGACGCTATCGCTACAAAGTTCTAACAGTAGCGGCGCTACCACTGTCGCTACTTAACAAGTAGCGCGCTACTGTCCATCTCTGCAAACAAAGAACTGAGTTTTGATACAACATCGGTTAATGTATTTGAAAACTATTTTTGATGAACTCTAGAAACATGAATTCTATGCAAAAACCTGATTTCTTACAAAATAAAAATTTTTGATGCAACATAGACGTGCACGGTATTTATTCAAAACGAGGAAAAACTGTGATAGTCTTAAAATTTTTAGTAGGCAGTGCAAATCTACGTAAAAATTATATTGAGTAGGCAGTGTAGGCTTATGAAAAAGCTATGTTGAGCAGTAGTTCAGCAAAAAATATTGTCACCTTTTCTTCATCTAGTTCAACATCAATTTCGAGTCCATTCCTTAAAAAAAGAAAAGATTTTACGTTACATTTTTTAAATATTTACGTCATTTGGAGTAGATTTCCCAAAGAATCTTTAATTTGGTCTGATCTATTAACATCATTAAACATCACAAAATCGCTTTTAGAAATTTAAAGACTATCCGAAAAAATTTTGGAAAAAACTCAAAAAAAAATTTCAATAAAAGGTCCCAAGATCTTGGAATGAATTCTCAAGATTGGCAACAATTTTTTGGAATAGCATAGACAAAAAGCATAGCCTACGCGAGGAGCACTTAACAGTGGAAGATGATAAAGTAAGAAAAAGTCAATATGATTTCAGTCTGAAATCTATAAACTGTAGAAAAAAAAGATGGAAATTTTTTTACTAGGCTGATCTACGATTGAAAAGGTAAAAAATATATTGTGGTAGCTGAAAAGAACGAAAAGTCGGAAACAAAGCTGGTCCAAGTAGAAAAAGTAGAAAATAGATTTGCCCATTTTTGAAATGGGTGCGGTAATTGGGGTAGCACTCTTTATGAAAGCAAAGTTTTGCCAAAAATTATACCCTACACAATATGAAACATGTCTGATATCTGGAAACGCTAATTCGTTTTAGCAAGACTTGTCCACTTTTTGCGATTTTGATTTAAAAGTGGCATTGAATCCGGAACAAACTTGGAAACAGCAGAGGATTGCAATTTGTCTGTAGGTGTTGAACTAGAATCTGACTCATAGCTAGAAGCCGACTCTGATATTGCTGAAATTCCACTAGAAGAACATGTTGGTGCTTTTGGTTGAGGTTGTGAGCGTTGTAAGCGCCTAAAAATTTGTCTGTCAGCTGAAGATAAAGGGATCACAGCATCTACGCATTTTCCAACCCGCTGCCTTGTTTGATCTTTGTGAAATGCATAATCTTCGTTTGGCATTTGCAATCCATGCTTGTTCTCCGGAATTCTTCGCTGCTATTCATCACCACAAAACATCAAATAATTCGTCAATCATTAACATGCATTGTGTTTCATTTTGCAAAAGTGCTTCTCCTCGTCTCTTCTTTGACTAGCGATCAAGTGCACTGAAAGAAACTACTAAAGTGCAAACTTTTTTGGATATAATGTAATAATTAATCGGATATAAATTGCACCAATTCTATCAGGCAAAAATTTTTTTGGCAATATCCTTCGCTGCATTCAGAGTTCGAAAGTTGTATAAATGAAGACTTCGTTCTATCATTTGTCGCTTTGTAGGCAATGCTCCGGGCAAAAAGCTATAACGGTTTGCAAAAGTGCGTCTACCATGTATTATCTTCACTGTATTTAAACTCCACCTTTTCATGTTTTAGAAATTCAAGTCTATTTTGTCTTCTATAATTTAACTTATAAGAGAACTAGCAAGCTACGCCGGCTAGTTTTCTTTTAAGTTAATTTTTGGAATTTTTTACCCAAAAAGGGTTAAAAAGACCAAGAACCTAGTTGCAGACGACAAAATTGCCAAATTTTCAACTACCTTGAAATCAAATTGAGATTATATGTTTTCAAGGAAACCAAACCCTTTATTATTAAGACAATCTGAAAACTACTCTTTTATGACTGTTACAGACTAAATCAATTTATAAAATTTTTAGTTAAAATTGTTTTTCTCTCCCTCATTATACTGCAGGACCTCTTTTATTTGAATAAGCTGCTAGAGACCTATTTTTGTATTTAGCGCCTTTTGTGTTGTAAACAATACTAAGGCAAAAGATCTAGGACAGCCATTCTCTACGAAGTTTTCTTTTGTCTATTTTCACGAGCTCGAGTCAGAATTTCGTAATTTAGCAGCACTATCTATACCGCGGCATTCTAGTCATTTGCCATTTTTATCAAAATCAAAATACGTATGAAGTGGAATCTCTGCTATAAAGTTAAATTGTGTCGGAAAGTCGCATACAGTCAGTAAGTGCATATATTATAAGCTATTGTAATTTATCGTACTATTAACAACGAGTGCTCATAATTCTCTTATAATTGTAATTGTTTATCATTGTACTTTAATGCCGTCGCTATTCGCTATTTGCTATTTGATCTTTCTACTATGTTTGTGCTCAATTTAAGTTGAGGTTTGACTGTTTGCTTATAATTGTTAAATTATTCTAGAAAACCTATCGCAGTGTCGACGTCATTCGTGTATGATCGATCGAAATAATTGTCTCGGAATTACATTTGATTCAATCATTGAGAGTGTCCTTTGATACCGCAATTGAGTTTGCGCTGTGCGCCTAAGACCTTCATCCAAACCGTGTGACTGGGATAGTAGCAGTTACAGTGACATCATTTGACAAAATTTCAAGCAATAACATTAAAATCTACATAAAAAATTTTCAAATTTTTTAAATGTCTCAAAACCCTCTCAAAAAAATTGTACGGTAGGTAAAAAAAAGTAAATTTGGTGCGTAAAAAATATGACATAACTTATTGCTAAATACCGGTTTCATTTAAAAGTTTGGGAAAATTTGCTTTTCTGCAATACAGAACTTTAAATAGTCTAGGCTAAGCACTATATCATATTTACTGGTCAAAAATGAGTATTGTACATCATATCAATTCAAAATCCCCTAAAATGTTTTGATTTACCTTCACTAAATTAGAATTTTTTGAAAAATTACACCCTTTAAAAAATAAAACAAATTGTTAATATTTCACCACTAAAGTCGTAGCTTTGTATCAAATTTTCAAAGAGACAAAAGCTAAAATACAAGTTTAAAAGCTAGCAGAAGTTTGGTTTCTCTAAATCAACATTTGCGGTATCCCCTTTGTTTCTCAACAATAGGGAGAGGTCTAAAAAAATTTCTGTTTCATTGTTAGTGACAACATACTCGTATTCTATTTAAACTTGATATTTTCTGAATCTTAAAGAAATTCGCTTTTTGAAAATACATGATGTTTCATGGTTTAGGCTGACCTTTAGCAGATAATGAATGATCATATTTTAGGTACTAAATTTAACTAGCAAAATTTAGTAGCGGTCTGTACCGGTCAAAAAAAGGTCATGGGCCTCAGAAAGTTGCAAATTTGTAAAAAAAATCTAACCTTTTAGGTAAATTTTGACTGATATGTCTTAAAAGCTTATTTGCTCAGTATCATTTAGCGACCATTTCTAAAAAAGTTGATAGAAAATAAAATCTGTAGTGATGTTTGAGGTAAGGGTACTTTAACTTCGAAGACAACTCAGCACCTATTGGTGGGGAGGGGTAATTTGCATAAAATTTGCATATTCAAAAAAATTTTCTTTATTATATTTGAAATCCTCAAGAAATGGAGATTTCAACGATATATAACACTTGATGTAAAAGTAAATAGATAAGTAATGATTTACAAACAAACTTAGGGTATATAATTATGACAAATTATGACATTTTTCACATCGCCACCTTACGGACATTTTTTTTGTTATTCACGTGGGAGCGAAAGAGTTGAAAAGACATTTCAAGCAACATTTTAAAAGGCATAAAAGTCACTGTTTTCGCAGGTTTACGTCTCACGAATACTGCAAGGCCAACAGTTACAAAAAAGTGGTGGGCTTAAAATTTAATAGGTTTACAAGTGACTATTTCTTAAAAATGAAAACATATAAACTAATAATAAGCAACCTGATCGCTTTAATGAAACTTTGCTTTGCTCTGTGATGTCGTGATGATAATTAACTGCAGCAACATTTTCCATACTGATTTGCTTCAAAGACAAAACAAAAGCTTGCTGATGCCTCGATGTTTAAAGCTGTCAGTTGACAAAAATCTGTGGTTTGAGTTTAGAAAGAAAGTAAGAAAGTTCCAAACGACATAGTCATAGGTTCGATTCTAGGCTCGCCTCTTTTTTCGGTCAAATGGGATTGGATTGTTGGGAGAGTACATTGCAGAATTTTTTTCGAATTACATAACAGGTGTGTAGACTGCTGAAGGGGGCAAGGGAAGTGTACACTGAAGATTAAATGTTTGCAAGAATCAATAATATTTGTTGACCAGCATTTTAGGGTTGACAGCTAAAAAGCCACTGCAGACACGGTAGCCATTGCCAAAATGCATTAAGTTATTTTGCTGTTCTTAGAACTATTTATTGCATGAAACTGGCGCAGTTGCCTGAACCGATATAGTCTTCACTTTGATGTGGCATGATGACGTCACAATCGACGCTGGATTGCGCATTTTCCTATTTTCTCAAAAACCGTAGCGACGCGATGAAACGCTTTTTCAGTAGCTGCTTGTAAAAGAAGAATGTAGCAAATTCGAACAAGTCAGCGACTTGTCTTGTGAATTATCGCAAAAGTCCAGTTGATGGCCGTTCAAATATTATATGACGTTTGTATGAGGAGCGGGGGAAGTAATATTGTTATATTGGTGTCGTATGGGAGGAATAAGACATATCTTTATATGACAAACATGCTATTACAGGGCTGGCCAAACAGCAACTCACGAGCCGCATGCAACGTTTTGGTCTTTGAATGCGGGTCTTATGACGCATGTTGTTTTCGTGTGCAGTGATGTAATATAGGGTTGTACAGCCTACGATGCAACCCGTTCAGTTATGTGGCGGGTGGAAGTGTGCACACGCGTAATTTTGGGATTTGAAAATAATGATCTTCAAAAAGTAATCATCCACCTATTTGAGCGAGAAATGTTAATAATTTACACTTAGAAATGCGTAGAGGCTCTTTAAGTGTTAACTCTTATGATTTTTGGCTCTTTAGTCCACCAGGTTTGGCCACCCATGTGCTAACCAAATGTGGCCACCCATGTTCTATTCAAAAAATTAAGGTTTTAAATTGTTTGTTGAAACAGGTTTTGTGGCAAATCTAAATAACTAAACTTTACTCAAGTACTTTTTTGTATGAAGCGTGATAAGGCAGGGGGGAGGATTTACAAAACAAAGTGTTGAAAATAGGGAAAAATGACACGTTGCCAGAACTTAAAAGTCTTGGCGAAAATATAGCGGCTCTCGGCAAAGCCATATAATGCTATTTTACTCAAATTCCTTTCAAAAAATTGTACTTTTGATTTCGGATTGGTATACCAACCTATGTTTGGGCATATGCCATGACTATGTAATATACGCGCAACCAGAGGTTTAGGCCATAAAAACGGACCAACAGTTACGTGAAGTCGTAAGTAGTGCCCCTAATATTTAATAGTTCACATTTGTACAAACAAATCAATTAATTCAACGCTATTCCACAACTTAGAGATTATGCTTCCACGCGCTCAATGAACTGAATAGACAACAGTGAGTCAACGTATTTTCTATTTCAATCGCAAGCACGTCCAGTTCCCAAGTAAACCTATGCCAAAAATAGAGCAAGTAAGACGTTGTCAGGGACTAGAGAAATTGTAGAACAAGATAGCAGCTATGCGCCAACCGAAAAGTGTTTATTAACGTCACTCTGAAAATAGCAATAAAAACATCAAGCTTTTATACTATTTTCACAACTACTTCTTGGATGAAGCCGTAGCAGCCGGCTGAACCGATATTCTTAACTCCGACCTTACTGGTGGGGGCCCTGTGGACGACGACAGCGTAGCCGGCTAGTTTTACATATTTTGCTTTTGCCATATCGTTCGGGAAGAGCCATTTCTCCTAATTCCTACGATTTTATAAATTCCCCTGCGTCTGCAACAAAGTTCTACTTGTTTTGAAAATATTAATAAAAATATTAGAATTCTTCATAATTTTTTCAGAACAATAAAGTGAGACCCTTTGCTAATTAAATTCCATTCTTCTGAATATTTGATTTATTACGCAAGAATCAATAACGATTTGACGTCACAAATGATACAATAAAAGATCAATTTAACCCTAGAATTACCGGGAGGGCCATATTGACCGTTTTTGATTTTTAATCGTTTATATCTTTAATTAGATGCATGCAATAACACTGAAACTTTCTAACTTTTATTCGGTTCATTTTTGTTGCATTGCAATGATCACAGACTGGGATGGGAATGGATTTACTTTAAATTACCGTCAACGGTCATGTTGACGGTGCAGAAACCTCTAATTTTTTATCATTAATATTGTCTTTGCAATTAAGTTATTTGTTGTGTTATTGTGTCAAAACTATCCTGAAACAAAAATTACACTAAATGATAAAAGTTACGTATCAAAAATGCGATGGATAAATATGTTTGTCAACAAAGGGGTAAAAGTACGGGGGCTGGTGGCTAAAGCCCCTCAAACTGGTTTCATACCCGATATTCAAATTTCAAAACTGACAAAATACTTTCTAAAGATTGATTTTCAAAACAACTCTTTCCACTTTTTGGTAACAAAAATGCCTTCAGCTTTACCCTTTCACTCAAGAAATATCAAAACTGGGCAAAATACTCGTTTTTCAAAAGTTTGTTTCCAAAATAAAAGGTCTTCATCTTTGTTTGGAGCAGAAAATATCAAAAACGTCACTCTGAAAATATTGATCTGCAAAAAACACAGATCTTCAACCTTTTTTTAGACAGAAATGCTTTTAGCCCTCTACCCATGCAAAAAAAAGTGTTGCGTTTATGTTAAGCTTTGATTAGGGTTTGACATATTCAAACTCGGTTCGACTTACATGGAAAATTATTTTTTTAAATGAATTGAATTTATAAAACTGCTATTGATAAAGTAGAAGGCCTACATTTTGTTGATCAGAACCTATGCCAAACATTCCAAGAAATAGTGGAGCTTACGACTCGTTAAACTCCCATTTACAATCATTCAAGACAGTACTAGGTGTAACAAAACTGTCAAAAGCAACTTGTGACACAAAATAATGTCTAATGATTAAGCATTTTTTTATTAATTGAGCAAACTGTCATTTTGACCGCTCACGGTAGTTCCAGGCAGGTTGAAAACGCGGTAATTCTAGTGTTAAACACAAATACATTTGCTTCTCTTGATTAAACTATAAAAAATTAAACAATTTACACCAGTGGTTCCCAACCTTTAAAAAATCATCAGTCCTGCTGAACCCTACCTGCATTTTGTTTGGAGCTCAACAAACAAAACATTGATTTTTTATGCTTCAGCTGCTTAAGTGCGGTAGTGAAGTTTGTTATCGCATACTTTAACATCAAGATCAGAATACCAAACTGGCTTACCCTAAGCCCAATTCGGCCTGTTATTTCCCGTTTTAATTTTGTGGCCAGAATTATACAGGTTTTGTTCTTGTTGCAAGTCTAGTAAACTACGAATTTATTGCAAATATTTTTCTAATTTTGACTGAAATACTGTATGATTATGATGTCATAAACTATATATTAGGTGCTTTCAATTTATTGGGGGCAAAACCACATGGTTATTTAAAATCAAAATTTAATTTAGACAAACATTATGTTCGTAACTAATTTAAGGGGAGGAACTTGCAGCCCTTCTAGTACTTAAGCATTTCGCTCAAGCGCACAGCATTTAAAGAGTATGATTTCGGTGTTCAAGGATACCAAATCAATGAAAGCATTTATCGCTTGCTTTGTGAGAAACGGGCATCATTACCATAGGTTTGTAGATTGTAAGAATCAGCATTTTTTTTACGGTTGTAGAATAAAACTTAATACTGTACGTATGCTATTACTGATATCTACAATATTTTGATGCCATAGCAAATAAAACTTATACTACTAGTGCCAGAAATGTGATACTTATTTCTTAATCAATTGCACAAACTACAGTATCATGTTAATCAATTGTTTTTGGATTCATCAAAGCAAACAAGATCCCTGTGTTTTTTGTTACGGAACCAAGAAGTCCGCAGGACTTCGCGTTGAAAACCACTGATGAACGCATATCATTATAAAAACAATTAACTATTATCAGATAAGATGCGGTAATATTTATATTTGTAAATAGAGTTCTGTTATTGATTATCACGGTATTTCAGCATAGCATAAAACCGAATAATTTACGTCTAAGTAAAGATTTATTTCCTGTTTGATTGCCTAGCTGTGTGAGTATGTAACAGATTACAGAAAAATTTATAAATATTCACATTTCAGATCAAAATGTTTGATGCACATTAACCGAAACGTTTCTTGTTTAAATAAAACTTTTAACACAAAATGAAAACATGTTATTTTCGATAAAAAATTATGACGGAGGTTGATGACATTTCATTTAACTTTCAAGCAAACATAAGCACAAATAATATTTAATTCCAAATGCAAGTAATAAAGCATGCACACAAAAATATTCAACTCGTCCAATCAAAAACTGATTACCCCTCATTATCGATATTTACAACCACATGAACAACTATTGATCAGTGCCTATTTTCTCCTCCCCTCTTGGAACAAACATAAGTCTCTCCTATTTCTCGTTGTGTAGAAACGTAGCAAATTACAGCGATTAAGTTTGTAATTGTGGTCCATAGCACAAGTCTATACATACTTCAAACATAGGGGGCTAATTTATAGGCTAAAGTTGCCTTGATAGAGTTGTTTTCCAGGCTCTTATTTACATAAAACGCTTAGGACAACACGACTGTTAAATTTTTAATGAAAAGTGTTAAAGATTAATGAGATTTTAATTCATTTACAAGCAAACATGATCACAAATGATATTTAATTCCGCGTACAAGTACTCAAGCATGCACGCAAGGTCATACAATCCACTTATTCTAAAATTATTTAACGCCCCATCACCAATATTTACAACCATCTAACCATATATTGATCGGTTCCTATTTGCCCCTCCTAAAATAAACGTTTGTCTCTGCAATCTTATTGTTGTAGAAAGAATGCAACAAGTTACTACTTCATAAATAAAATTCAAACTTCTTCAACTTGTCTCCGCAGCCACGCAGCAATTTTTTCACTTCATTCTTTCTGCTACAATAATCTATATGAAGACATTCCATCTAAATATAGCGACGTCACAATAATTGGCAACTATAGACTGTCTGGTTGCTATTCAATAGTGTCAAATAAAAGTACTTGTGTTCGCTACCTGCATTAGTACTTTGTTTTGTATCAATCAAGTAAATTACATCATAACGGTATGTAGATCATCTATCAGTATTTCAATTCGAAAATATGTGATGATGAAAAATTAATTAAACGCAAGATGATTAAAGAGCTTGGGAGAATGCAAAGCGGCTTTGCGATACCCGTACTTAACCGGGTTACAATTGTGAAGTTGCTAACCCAATATGTCGTAAAAGATGACGCTTGGGTACCCACCATTGGCAGTCCCTCTTATTGGTGGTGGGGCTACCAGTCACTCAAGACTGGTTCGAAATGGGCTGCCATCTTTCCCCTAGCCTAATTTCAATTAAGTTGACGGCATGAATCTGAATTGCCGCTGGTGCCGTACCTCCATCCCGAGTAAAAGGAGGGGTAATCACAGCAACAACAACAACATATCCCAACTAGCAGCCATTAAATAGAAGCCGTAGTTTGAATCCTAAGCGTAAGTTTTTAATGCTGTGAAATTTTCTTCAGGATGACTGTAGTCTAAGGGAGAATGGTGGGAGATTAAACTCGCCTGAAATAAAATATAAAAGCATTTTTCCTGAGAAATAAACTCAAGATTTGAACAAAAACCCACCAAACCTCGTGTAAACCTGAGAAATTTTTAATAACTTTATGTTCTCGGCCAATGAAGATATTTTAGGGCAAACTAACTGTCAGGATAAATATTGCTATGTTGACCACAATGATAGTTTTAATCAAGAGCTAGCTGGCTCTGCTGGCATCGCTCCGTCCCCTCCAACTACTAATATCGAGGTTGAGAATATCGGTTCAGCCGGTCAACTCAGCTTCACCCAATAGAGTGAAAACAATAGTAAAATGTTTATGTTTTTTAACATACAGTAGATTGCGTTTGCATAAAGCAGTTTTCACAACCACGAACAAGAGCTTTTACTTTGCTGTTTAAAACTGATGATGATGATGATTTGCCGGCTACGGCGAAATGCGTGTATTTAAAGCTCGCTTGGGAGAGATCTTCCTTTCCTTTTTGACATCTCTCTTCAATACACGCATTTCGCCGTAGCCGGCAAATCATCATATGAGGATGAGCGGCGTTCTCTTCGCCATCATCATATGATGATAAGCGACGCGGAGGGGTTAATGGGAATCGATTAAGGCTAAAAAATCATTCTAGGTATTGCGCAGAGCCGCTAGATTTCTCCCAATGTTTCTAAAGTACCTGACTACATCTTGTTTACGGTGTTTGGTACTTGAGAACTGGACTTGATCAAAGTTTTATTTGTATATTTTATGAAGGGCATAAAAGCGTAAATTCTAAGTTGTGAGGGAGGGGGAGGAGGGCACGTCAAAATGATTGATATGTATTTTCAGGAATAACCTATTCCATATTAACACGATTTCTCACAATTTTTTCGTAACTTTATGCCCCCTTGTACTACCTAAAGTTTGTTGCGGCGCACATGTTGTTTGATCCTGACATAAATAGCTAAATAAAAAACAAACTAACCCGAAATAAAGCACTTACATTTAAGTTATTAGAGTTTCACAGCCCCCATCAGTAATGTCGAGGTTAAGACAATGAAATCAGCCGGCAAAGCTGGTTCCACCCGATTGGAAAGGAAATTGCTTCAACATTTAGATGATATGTAGCTCAACACTAATATTTTGTTGTGAAAGACAAAACAGGAACTCCCTTACCCCATCGTTTTGTGGAGGATCACTAATGTTTGCTTGAAGTAGGTTACTATTTAAAATTGTTACAAAATAAATTTTAAATGAATCTTTCTGAAAATTTTGATGGACATTGCCAAAGAACTATGCTTTTAAGAAAGAACAGCCAAATGTACCAAGGAACTCCCTTTATTCTAGAAATTGCAATTTTGTGAAGCCTGGAAAACAAAGTTATAGGTGGTTTTGACCATTGGGCTGCTTTCAAAATTCTTAAAGGCTTCACTTTTTTGACAAATCGTTTTGCAAATTTAGATGGTATTTATACATTTTTATGGAATATAAAACATTAAATTTCTAAATATGGTGATGTCTTACCAGCATTCTCAACTTTACTCAATCTACACCAGCATCTCACATGCCAGCCATACACAGTTCTACCACTCAAAATCAAATTTGCACCAGCATATTGTAGGCTAGGCCAGGAGTGTCAAACTTGTGGGCTTCTGGGGGGCCACATTGCACATATGAGCAATCGTGCCGAGGGCCGCATGATATTTTGGGCTTGGAGATCACCACTTCCCCGGGCAACGATCTCTGTAATGTAGCCCGAAGTGAGGTCGATCTCCTAAAAAAAAGATCATCACCTCTCCAGCATCCCCACACCATCGCCCTTATTAGGGCAAATTGAGTTCTATTGTTGTACCAAGTCAGGGGTGGGCAAACTTTTTAGTCGGAGAGCCGCATTGACCATTTAAGAGTAGTCGAGGGCCAGTGCTTATAATCTTGTGCAGCTGCATGCAATGAAAGAGATTGCGTTAGCTTAAAATTTTGCGATATGTCCTAACAATGTCGTTTTACAGAGTGCAAAAGCGATGATGTCTCTAAAAAAAAATAAAAAAGGTCATTGCCTTTTCCTTGGACGGGAAATGCGTCAATGGGAGCTAATATTCACCCTCCTCCTGATCACTTCTAAAGTTTTTGGCTCTTAAATACGGCAAGCGTAGCTCCCCTTGTCATTTTAAGTTATAAACAACAAAGTTTTAACAAGTATTCGCGGGCTGTACTTCCAAAATTCATTAAGAATTTTGGAATCGTCTCGCGGGCCGCATTGAAAGGCTCCAAGGGTTGCTTGCGGCCCACAGGCCACGAGTTTGACACTCCTGGGCTAGGCCATCCACATGTTTCCCGCATGAAATCCAAATCTTTTGAATCATGTCATTGATCCATTGCTGCATTATTGCAAAAACATCATACAAGGGCAACGGTTTTGACCTATATCACGTAGACACTTCTCATGTCTCAACTGCATTACGCTAGAATCGACAAGAAGGGATAGTATATCCCTTAATATGCTGCCTATTTTAAGTCACATTTTTAAAAATTTTTTGTCTATTAATGTCTGCATGTAATATGCTGATATCAAATTCATATACTATCCCTGCTTGTCGATTCTAGCGTAATGCGATTGAAACATGTAAAGCACTTATGTGATTTAGGTCAAAACTGTTGCCCTTATTTGAAATTTTTGTAGTAATGCAGCAATGAATCAATGGCATGATCAAAAATTGCCCAGAAGGGCATATTTGGATTTCATGGAGGAAACACTGTAGATGGCCTAGCTTACAATATGCTGGTGCAAATTTGATTTTGTGTGGGAGACCTGTGAATGGCTGGCATGTGAGATGCTAGTGTGGATTGAGGAAAGTTGAGAATGCTGGTGAGGCATCACTATATTTATAAATTAGATAATGCCAAAGCACTAACTTTTTTTAAAAACTGAAATTTTTTAGGTGTAGTAGAAAGCTTTTTTAACTAAGAATGGAAAGTAATATATGGCGATCAATTTTTGATCAACCATTATAAACTAATTCCTAAGCAATTAAAATTACATATTGCTGGAAAGCAAATTTTCTAATCATTCAAAGAACCTAAATAGTAAGTATCCTACCGTAAACTTTATACATTAAACTCAGCTGCTTTTGCTGAGCTTACTATTTTCTTTGGCGGGGTGAGGAAAAGATGGGTAAAAACTGGCACGTCAGGTGTGAAAGTTCGATTTGTTTAAGATAAAAACAAATAATAAAGATACGTCCCATATATTATCAAAATTGCCTTGGAATAGCCTTTAATTTCTTTAAAAAAGTTCAAAAATCAGTTAAAAATTGAGGTCACAAATCAGTTTTTAAATCAATGTTTTTAAATCAATCTGATTCGTAAAATCTTCGCACTTTTGAAAAGAATCGTCAAGTAATGACTTCTGGTAGCAAACGTGTTGATCGTACCAGGGAGCATTATGGTAACATGTAACGAGTTTGAAACAAGCAGAAATAAAAGGAAGAAAAATGCTTAGAAGGCTTCAAATGCTTAAATGAAGAATCTTTTTTTTGCATCGTCAATTGAGCTTTAATTGTTATAGAGTATTTTTATCGAAAACACTTCGTGAATATCTCCCGAAAAAATTTTAAATTGCGTTTCCACGTTGAGTACTTTTTGAGAAAATGCAGAAAACAAATTGTGCAATCGATAGTTAGCTGTGACGTCATTTTAGACCCAAACGCGTAAAATCTTTTGCAAGTTAAAAATTGGCTTTTCGATGGATTAAAATTTCTTTTCCCGTATTATCATATCAAAAATAAAAAAAACTATACTTGAATAAGACGTTTGATGACGTCACGAACCGTTTTTTGACACTCATCCCAGGATGGTGATCAATTGCGCCAAGTTGGAGGCTTGTACGCTCAGTAGTTTCGAAGGAGTTAAAGCATAGACAGAATTGCGCTTTATAGCATAGATGCATTTAGACATCAAGAGTTACCAGCAGCCCGATCTCAAATACCACTTCACACTACCTAATGAACTTAGTATCTAAGTCGGATGCTTTACCCTGCGCTGTGCTACTATACTAGGCAATAAAGTCGATCATGTATTGACTGCTGTCAATGTCATGAGTTTATTGATGTGGAATGTGCACTGCGTCTGTGTAATGGTCTTCAATTTGCTTATAAACATCTTTCATTACAATTTTGCAAATATTTGCAACAAAACTTTTGTAACAAAACAAAAATTTTCTTGCAAATATTTGCAACAAAACTTTTATAAAAGTAACGGCAAGAAATGCATGGAACAATGAAATCGCAATCACTAGTTTGGTATATATTTAACCTGGCAGCTCCGCCGGTGTCGCCAGGTAGGTCTACCATCAGTTACATCGGGTTAAATAAAATTTCGGATTTTGTTGGCTATACCGTCTTTACCGCAACAATATTTGGTGGAGCAAAAACCAAAATTTGTTGTGATTGGAAACCATAGTCCTTGTGCCCCTAAATAGTGACTAACCAACTCTTCAATTAAGGCTGGTGTAACTCACAAACAACCTATCATTTCATAAGCCTTTATCGTTTTTTTAAAATTAAAATTTAAAGTTGATGCCAAAATAGTGACTGGTGCGCTTAAATCGAATTGCATGTTTTGGCGATTGTGGAATTGCGTAAACTAAGTAGTGGCAGACCTATCTCATGACGTGGCATAGTTCTATTCATAGTTTTGACCTCAAGGGTCATGTCTTCATTTGTTTACCCTGGTCACAACATAGCAGGCCATGCTTCTCCCCAAATGTCTTGTGTTGGATTCCTATACGTCTGTGAAGCTTTTTTTAGGCAAAATATTCCGTGAAGTTGCAATTTCACCAATTGATTTGCTAATTTTATTTTAGCTTTGAGAACTTTATTTAACACGTCATAGCCTTTATTTTGCCTTTATCAAGCAAGATGTTACCTTTTACAATATTTATACGGACACTCATGACGGATTCTTGTTAATTTTTATGTCTATCAAAGTTCCATCTGAGTTTTTCGTGGACAAGTCTTTATGGCAGTACTATTTGTTTAACTTTCAAAATCCAGACGGAAGCGAAGCCTGGCTGCGTGTTAGTTCTCTTGCTCTTTAGTATAAGCTATAACTGCAGTTGTGAACCTATTTGCTAATGTAAGAATAACGTTGCTTTTACATTAAAGAAGCAGTTTAAAACGCAATGGCCTGCTTTTTGAAGAATCAAATTTTTTTTAATTAAAATAAAAATTTTTAAATCAATTCTATACTTAAGATTTTTTTGGGTGAAAATGACAATTATACACTTGAATTGCGGAAGCTAGTGCACCAAATAGTGTAACAATAAAATTGCATTACTAACCAAAATATTTACTATGACAAAATTCGTTAACTCGTTTAAAACAAGACAAACCACAAAAGTAATTTCGATACCAATCATCTTAAAATTTTTGATTAAATACCTATTGGCATTTTGTGGTACAAAAATTTGGTCTGAGCGCGATGAAGATCTAACAGCTTTTCTCAAGGTTTTTTTCTGCGTTCTCTTAATACAAAAATTAGATTCGATCTCTTTCTCCATAACATCACAATTGCTAAGATGAAGGCAATTTTTTCTTAAAATTTTTAATTAACATGAAGCCATTGCTTATTGTGGTATTTATCCTTGAGCGCAAGCAGCAAAAATCAATTAAACATCACTGAGACTTTTTAGTAGAACATTTTTTGATTCCATTTCAACAAAAAACGTTATCTTTGTTGCTATAAAGGAATAAACTGTCATTTTGCAAAATATCAATTACACAGAACTATCAAAATCTACTGCACCAACCAACAACCGCCTCAACGTGGTGGTGCGGCCCCGACCCCGTGTGGGATGGGTTGAAATGGCTGTTGGTCTTCCCGAGGGTCCCAATTACCCCAGGCACTCTCCTTCATTTTTTCGCTGTGCTGCCCCCTGAACGATCGCAGAAGGGCAGCACACAGCTTCTTTAAAATCTGTTTTCTCTCTTCTCCTGCCCTTCTCTTGCACGTCTTTGTCTCCTCATTCTTCTTCTTCACTTGATTAGCAGTAACGTTCATCTTAACCCTGGTCCCATGTTTCCCTGCTCAGTGTGCGCTGGAAATATGACCTGGCGGGTCAAGTCAGTGCAATGCTGTACCTGCTTCGAATGGGTCCATCTAAGGTGCTCACGACTTTCGCTCTCCAAATTCAGAGCTCTTGGCAGCTCTCACTTCTGGAGCTGCCCCCAATGCTGCGTTCCTATTTGTGACACTGTGACTCTCTCCTCGGACTCCTCCGACCTGTATATCTCCACTGTACAATCTAGCCCGCCTCTGCTAATGTTGTACTCCCGCTCACCCTCGTCTTCAAACCTCTTATCTCCCTTCTGCCCATTTTGTATCTTTTCCCTTTGCCACTTCACCACCGTCCCTTGATTTTGGCTGTCCTTCTTCGCCTCCTGCCTTCTCTCCCCGCTGACTTCTTTAGGGTTCCTCGATGGAATGCTGGTGTTCTTTGAGCCAGGAGCACTGAACTACTTCACTTTCTTTCGTCACATCCCGTTGACATTGTCGGTATCCAAGAATCCAATCTTAACTCATCTTCCTCTTTCCGAATCTCTGGATTCTCTGATCTGCCTTCTGATCGCACCTACTCCCGGTCTGGCATTTTCTCTCGTGATGCCACGCATGCTGGCAGTGGCGTCATAAATTTCGTCAGGCAGGGCTTATCTTTCTCTGAACTTTCTACCTCCTCTCTCTATTCGTTTGATCCCCACTCTGATTATGTAGGGGTCAACATCTCTCTCAACAACTCCTCATCGCTCTCATTTCTTAATGTGTACGCTGACCCTATTCGCTCTTTTTCGATGGATGGCAGAACCGACTCCTTTTCCCCCTCCACTCTTCTCTTCTCCAGAAATCTTTTCATTCTGGGGGATTTCAACTGCCCTCACCCCCTGTGGGACTCAAGAGGTACTTCCGACCCCCGCGAGGAGGAAGTATTCGACTGAGTCATCTCTTCTGACTTCCTTCCCCTCAATGACCCTGACATACCTACCCTTCTACATTGTTCCTCTGGCAGGCACTCCTCTCCTGACATCTCCTTTGCTCCCTCCTCTCTCGGCCCTTTCCTGCTCCTAGGAGGTGCTTAAAAACCTGGATTCTGATCACCTACCAATTCTTCTATCTGTCCCTCTTTCTCCAGTCTTTCGACCCAACGAGCGTCCCTCTTCCTTCAATTTTCAGAAAGCTCCCTGGGATGACATCTGCTTTTTAATTTGACTCTCACTCTCCTTCTGCAGAGGAATACTGATTTCTTTCCTCTGCTGCCGCTATCTTTACCTCTCTAGCACTAAATGCGGTCAAATTTTCCATTCCTTTCGGCAGCATCAAATGCCATTCTAAAGCCTGGTGGTCTGCTGAGATGGAAAAAGCTGTTAGTGAAAATGCAAGGCTTTCGCTACAGCTCACAGAAGCGACAAAGATCGCCAAGCGTACATCTCCGCTTCTTGATGCGCCTCGTCAGTCATTGTCAAGACCAAGGCTGAGGCATGGCAGACGACTCGCTCTCCTCTTTTACCTACATCAAATCCAAAAACTGTATACTCCCTTCTTCACTCTGTCGCTGGCTCTCTTTCCTGGTCTTCCTCCTCTCCTAACTTCCAAACTGTTTCTCTCACAGGGAATCTGCTTTGGTCTATGCCGCTTACCTGAGATCCCACTTTTCCGTTTCTCAGTCAAAGGCCCTGCGTAGCAGAGCCAGAGGCTACCTCTCTGAGCTCCGCCGAGTCACGTGTCTTGAGGAGTCTCACTCGTCCTTTTGCTCTTCTTTCTCTCCTGCTGAATTTCTTGCAGCTGCCCCAAACATTTTTTCCTCCACTTTCACTGGCCCAGACAAAGTTGCCTATGCCTAAACCATTTTCCTTGCTCTGCCTTGGATTTACTTCTTCACATCTTCAATTAAAATTATTCTTGGATTTTGCATTTCTTTCCTTCCATCTGGAAGACATCTTCTATTATTCACATTCACAAGATGGGAACGCCTCTAGACTCTCCTGCTTCCTTTCAGCCTATCTCTCTCACCTCCTGCGTATCAAAGCTTTTTGAACGCATCATTCTATCCCGTCTACTCTTCTTTCTTGAATCTAATTCCATTTTCTCTCTCCGTCAGGGCGGTTTCCGCCCTGGACGGTCTACACTAGATCAAATTCTGTACCTTTCTCAGTCCATTTGTGATGGGTTTAACAAACCCAGGCCGGGCTCTCGGACGATCCTGTTTACTATCGATTTCTCGAAAGCTTTTGACTCTGTCTGGCATCCCGCCCTTATCCATAAACTCATTTCGGCTGGCCTCCCTCCTTGCTTTGCTCGTTGGACTCAATCTTTCCTTTCTGATGGGCGCGCTCGCGTGGTTTATCAAAATCACAAAAGTCGTTCCTTTCGAGTCCGTCGAGGTGTTCCGCAAGGATCCGTTTTTGGCCCTGTACTTTTCTCCCTGTTCATCAATGATCTTCAGGCCTCTCTGCCTTCTTCCGTCAGCTGCTTTCTTTACGCTGACGATCTGGCCATTTGGTCCTCCTCCCCCGCGGTCCAAACTGAGGTGGAGGCCAAACAAGGAGCTCTGTTTCAATTGGAGTGCTGGTCTCAGTGCTGGTGTCTTCCTCTCAATCCGAGCAAATGTGAGGTCTCCTTCTTCTTAGTGCATCCCCACCGTGCAAAATTCCAGCCCAACTTCCTCTTACTCAACTCCCGCCTCCGTTTCAATCCCACTTCAACTTTTCTTGGGGTCACTTTCGACTGCACTCTTTCCTTTTCTAAACATGTATCTTCGCTGAAGGTCAAGTTCTTCCCACCTATCAAGGTCTTACGCTGTATCTCTGCTTCCTCATGGGGCCCCTCTAAGGAGTCCCTCTCTTTCTTTATAAAGCGTTTCTTCGGCCCCTCCTCACTTATGTCTCGCCTGGATGGTTTTCTTTCTTAAGCGCTACTAATATCACCAAATTGGAACGTCTCCACCGAGCCGCCAGTCGCGCTATCACCGGCTGCCTATCGTTCTCCCCTATCCCAGTTCTACTCTCTGAGGCTTCTTTTTCTCTTCTACGAGTCACTCTGATTCATTTCACTGTATCATCTTATAAGCGAGCTCTTCGTCTCCCAACCTCTATTTCCATTTCAGGTTTGGCCAGACATGGAGTGAAACCAAGACTCTGCAGATTGTCCTGGAGAGCTTTTGCGTCCACTCACCCGCTCATGCTTCCTTTTACATCTCCTAAGGAGACTATTCTTGCTTGCCCTCCTTTTCCTTCTTGGAATCTGCCTTCCTTCACTGAGGAGTCTACCCTTTCCTCTTCCAGCTCTCGCTCTGATTTTCCTCTCACTCGCCAAGGTACTCTGAACTGACGGCTCTGTCCTTTTCCTTTTTGGCAAAGGCGGCTCCAGCGTGCTTGCCAGCTGCTTTCTTTGTGGCACTAAGGCCACTCTTTCCTTGTCAGCAGGCCTACTATGCTCAAGTTTCTCTGCTGGAGCCTGCGCCATTCTGCACGCTCTTTGCTGGTCTCGGCAACACCAACAAGTCTGCCACTTCTCTTCTCTTTTCCTTCTATCTGACTCTCGTCCTGTCCTCGCCACTTTGTCTTCTCCCCATCTTTCCTTTTACCTCAAACTCTCTGGCAGATTCGGCAGAAACGGTCTTCTCTCTCCTCCTGTTCTATCAGGCTACCAATGGGTCCCCGGACACTTGTTTCTCCCGGGTAACGACCCGGCTGATGAGCTGGCCAGACTTGGAGCGCTACTTGCGCCCTCTGCAATCCCTTTTGGTCTCTTTTCTCTTATCTCTCGTATCCACTCTTGTCTTTTCTCGGACTGGAGGCGTACTGTCTCATCGAAATTCTTTGACACACAAGTTCCCTCGATTTCCACCGAGGAACTTGTGCTCCCTCGTCATGATCGCTGTGTTCTCTCTCGTCTATGCTGCAACGGACACAGCCTTTTGTTAAGCTCTTATCTCTCTAGGATTGGCAGAATTGAGAATCCTTCATGCAGCGCCTGCGGACACTCGTCCCAGGACACCTCTCATCTTATTCTGCACTGTCCAGCTACGGACTCTTTGCGCCGCTCTTTCTTTCGCAAGTCTTTGTCTCTCTACGACCTCTGGTCCAGACCTTGGGGATCTGGCCTGCTTCTGGGGCTCCATGGTCTCCCGCCATGCCGCCGTCCCTCGGAAGGGTCTAGTAACAACAACAGCAACAACATCAAAATCTATCACACGTAGCCTATATGTTCGCTGCCAGTGAAAGTAAAATGATAACCTGCTAACTTTAGAATCTGCTTTTTTAAAAATGCAATGGCAAGCATAAAAATATCAACTAAATTTTAGTTAGACACCAATTTAGACTACCTTGGTACAGTGGTGTTGCACACCTGACCCTAACCGTAGGAGATAAATATCTATGAGGATGCAAGCTTATATTTCCCCAAATCTCATTTGCGTTCTAGTTTTTGCCAAAATCACCAGTTTATGGGATATAGTAGGTTTTAAAAAAGTGCAGTACTATCAGGAGCTTGTTGTCCAGACCATTCAACTCTCCAGCTGTTGAAGTAATCATGTGCATTAGCAGAGTATATTCCTACTCCACTAAGATCGAAGTTTAGCTGCTTAAAACTCGTGTCTAATTGTCCATTGGACATGCTTTTCTTTTCTTGTGTGGTAATTAGGCTTGAACAATTGCTTCGAGCATCAATGCTTCATTAAAGCATCAATATTTTCAAACCTAAAAAAGATTTTTTGGATCTAACTTCTTCCTTGTTTCGATTAGTTTTGAAGTTTGAGCTTTCTGGGTTAGTTCTCTCCTGTGCTGGTCTTAGACGCGCTAGTTCCATGTATGTCTGTCACTTCCACTTGCATTTAGAATAGAGTTTGAAACTTTTTGAAAATTACATCCAAACTAAAGGTGTCCTATGCAATAGAGTAGAATTTATTTTTATTTTAAACACGACAACTTACTAATCAACAGTAGTCTACAAATTTTAGTACACCAGTAGTTGTGATATAGGCCTATTGGCCCGAATAACTATTCAAGAATGCCAACAAGCAACAGAAAAATTCTCCAAAACCGAAAATTAAACTCTAAAAGTTGTTATTTAGGAAAAAAACCCGGGCATTCTGAGGTTTGTCATGTTTATTGACAAAGAAATTAAATGTGATGTTTGTCACGAATACGGAAATTTGTCTTGTAAGAATAGTTTTCATATCTGTGTATAGTGCTGTATTATTTTGTTCGCTTGGCTACTGATCGAGAAAAGACCTCATTTCCTTGCAATTGGATTTGCTATAAATACGCCTTTATTACGTCACCATCGTTGAGGACATAATAAATATTCCAGATTGATCTAGTGAATCTAGCTTCTTTGAAGAATTTCGTTGGCCGGTGACATAACTTATGACATAATTTAGTAGTGCTTTTTTTTCTTTTTCACGTGATTTTGCTCTAGCGTTTTCTGAATTGTGTTTTGATTTTTATATAGGGGGCGACGGGGTTTTTACGGGTAGCGAGCAGAGTAGTAGTAGAGAAGCAATGTAGTGGGGAGAGAGAGATTGATTGACGGAGTAGAAAAAGGCCTATTGTTTTTCTGATAACTTATTGTGGATTCTGTTGACGTGGCAAGTATTGAACAGTTATTGATGGAATTAGTTTTGGCGGTTTCCTGATTGTATAGTAAAGTGATTAGTTCTGAGCTTGTTCAGTGCTAAGCGAAGAAGCTTGAAGTCGTGAAGTATTATTTCTGTGAATACATTATTCTCTTCTTAACGTGGTTTAAAGTGTTTTTTAGTGGAAGCCAACCTTTTCCCAGTTTTTTAAGTTGCAGCCAGACTTAATTATCCGAGCGACATTTTACGTCGCCTCAATTTAAAAATAAATTAAGATTGAGATAAAACCGCAAATTCTATTGCAACAACGCGACAATGTTCTGCTGGAACTAAACTAGGCTTTCCACAGTGAGTGAAAACATCGAGTCTACTAAAGAAGCAATAAAGAAGAAAGCGGATTTCGAAAAAGTTGAACCTTTCAACAGATTGTAAACCGCTATTGATGTCCACATTTTTTAGCACAATCCTGTAATTGCATATAACCTCCAATGATGAACAACGGCGTTATCCCTCAATTACAGTAATTTTTTCCACTTTACGGCTTCAACTTCAGTAAACCCAAAGTATTAATAGTCTTCTAGTCATCAATCACCAAAGCTCAGGTACTAAATTCCTTACATAGTTTCGACAAGTTACTTAGTTAGAAATTTGTTTGTTTACAGTTGCACAAAATGTCATTGTGATTTAGATAAAATTCAAAACCTTCTGCCCACGTTTCATTTAAAAAAATCAAAATATGTGAAAACTTTTCTAAGATCATACAAATTTTGCAATTACAAGAAACAATAAATACCAGTAACAAAAAATAAGGGGCTGCTAAAGATTAAGCCGCGAAGCAGATATCAGATCCTGGAAAATGCAAACCTCTCAATAGATTGTAAGCTGTATGGAGAGCTTGGTATTAGGGTGCTGCTGCAGCAAGCATTATCTTTCAAATCGACATGTGTTTTAAACCTCTTTTTTTTCTTGTTTATCGCCTGGCTTTATGTTGACTTTGACGATATGAACAATTCAATAAGAAATTTGCTGCTGTCTTTTTGATATTAGAAGTGTTAGACGCGGTTGCAGTGAAGTTTCTGAAAGACGAAGTAGAGCGTTAATTTCCTCACGATTTTTCTGTTTGGTCTTGATGAGAGATAAAAGTAGTATATAATATGATTTTTGACCCGGATTTTGCGGCGGAGGAGGTGTTGCGGAGGGCTACGTCATTTCTGAACGTGACGTCCCAACGTGGTGATACATGAACTTGAAGGACATTGTAAACACGTGTAAACAAATGGTAACACAAAGACAACGTGTACTTGTAAACAAATGACAACGTGTACTTGTAAACAAACGACAACGTGTACCAACTTGTAAACAAATGACAACGTGTACCAACTTGTAAACAACTTAAACAAATGTCAATACAACTTGTAAATAAAACTTGATTTATAGGCACCCCTCTTGAGAATACCGTCACTTCGATATTAACTGCATTTTGAACATATGGTCTGTAAGATAGCTCGAGCTAGAAATCTATCACCAAAATATAAACATTTGGGCGTGAAAGTCTCAACCAATCACAAGTCAATGCACAATGGCGACTATCAACAAAAACCGATTTCAGCGGAAGTTAGAAAGCTCGGAGTTGGTCACGTTTCTCAAACGTCTTGAAAAGCAGATATAAACAATTTTCGGAGGTGATCACGTTTCTCTAACGACTTGAAAAGATAAACAATTTTTAGCAATGAGCGAATAAGTATTTTTAACTGCATTACAACAATGTTTTTATTTCACCACTGTTTTATTACACAATTGTTTGAAAGAATAAGACAAGTCCAGACCAGCATAATGATTCTTTTTTCTATGCTAGCTGATGTGTATATAAACCGTGTTTTTAGTGAGAAATTAGAAGAAGAACAATGGAAAGATGTGGTGAAACTCACACTTCAATTGCTGACGACTATGAAAAGCGAGCGGAGAATGTGGACACTACAACTACTTAACCCCACTCCTCATCCTACGAAGGGTTGATGGAGCAAACAGAGTTGTTGAGACGTGCAAGAAAACATCAAGAAGAAGCAAGGAAAATACGAAAAATCTTCCTCGACATTGACAAAGAAGGAAAATCAATACCCGCAGACGGTGAGATGTTGAGAAAAGGCGTGCTGACTGTCTCAAGAGGAAAAACTCTCTTTTCAATCGATCAGCTTATTCAAGTGTGTATTCATATGTTCGAGGGTCTATCGTTTGTGGCGTTCAAAGGCCCAACAGACGCCCGGCCATATGTAGTGGTCATTTTCTCAGCTGACTGCCAATACGGTGATGTCTGTGAAGTGAAAATACGGTTGGAGATTTTCAAAAAAGAGGCAGCTGTAGAAAACTTTCTTATCAGATTTAAAGTGGAAGCTATCTTTTCACCCGAGAAATATTTTCAGCATCTACAAGATCGATCATCCGGATTCATCATTAGAAACGAAAACTGCGGTATCAGCAAGGAGCTAGCCGCTCTTGTGAAAACCCTGAAAGAGGTGAAACACACAGCTGGGAAGAAAAAACGCTTAAGTAGTCTGCCTAGAAGTACTGAACTTTATCAAAAGAAGAGAAAACCATCTCCACTTAACGTAAAACAATAAATGTGTGATTTTTTAACGCATGTAACCGTCTTTAGATTTGAGTAAAATTTGTTTAAAATGTTGTGTCCTTCTTTCGAATCTGAAGAATCACAGGTGTTATCCTTCACAGACAACTGGCCTCACCGAGTCGATAATTTAAGCCCTGAATGAATGGCTAAAGCTGGATTTTTATACAGAGGTAGCGATGATCAAGCAATATGTTATCAATGCGGGTTATGCCTTTATCAGTGGTCTGATGACGACATACCAGAAATTGAGCATGCGAAATACTGGTCCGCGTGTGTGTATCTAGAGAGAACGTTTGGAATTGACTTCATCACCCAACACAACAGCTTTCGCATCCCAGAAGAGAAGTTTTTGTCGGGAACTCGATTCGGTTTTGCTACTCCTGAAGAAGTAGCAGATCCAACACTAGCGAGAAACCCTCCAGTTGAAAATGAAGAATCGAACATAACCCCCCTAACTGAAGCAAAAGAGTGTGACACATCTCAAGAACTTGTATGAAAAGTGTGTTTCGATTCGAGGATTAATGCTTTAACGATGCCTTGTGGACATTGCTTCGGATGTCTGACCTGCACAGTGAAGCTTTATTCAAAGGAATGTCATATATGTCGCGTGATTATTTTGGATGTGAATCGTATTTATATTGTATAATAAAGACACTCGATTGTATTCAATTCTGTTTATTACACGTAAAACGGTTACAATTTCAATAAATTCTCAACAAAACGCTCAACAGTTTTATCATTTACACTAACATTACTGGAGAAATGAGTCAATATCTCGGCTAGAGAGCAACCACGCGAGCGAAATAAGGTATAGTACACGGTATAATGTCCACAGACTCCAGATATCAAACTCTGCAGGGTCTTCAAGTTGTAGGCCCAGGATGAGGAGTGTGAATCTAAAAAATCCATCAAACCATAAACAATTGGATGTAGACCATAGCTATCGAAAAACTCAGCAGATCTTTGATTGTTGAAAAACATAGCAACCCAGTGTTCTCCAGGGGCAGTGCTTGGATCGGTATTAACAACATAACTCCCCGGATACTCCACAGTAGGTAGTTGATCTTTAGGATAAACGCCTTTAAAAATATTTTTTGCGCAGGAGTCATTTTTTAATATCCTCTCAATCTGCAGTGTATCCATCAGTAATCAGCTAAAACGTTTCTATGTCTATCGATTTGAAATAGGTTGTCAAATTCTGCATGAATGATGACATTCATTGTTTCTGTAGGAGGAGTAGAGAAGTGCAACTCCAGACGAATGTTTCCTGTTTTTACCAGCTGGAAATGAGAACAGGAAGCGGACATATCCGGCATAAGGTCTATTGCATACAAAGAATGACCGAGAGGGAAGGAATCATGAGAGATTCCGTTTCCGGAGTTGTTGTAGTAAAGACCGGAGTCAGTAAAGAGCGACAAAAAACTTCGAATATAGCAGTTTTGACTGTAGTTTAATTGCAGAGGATTGGCCGGTATTTGCTCCCCATCTCTGTACAAAGAAACAAAATTGACTGAGCAGTGCTTGAAGTTGAAAGGATTCTTTCCAATAGCTCCGTTGAAGGCTTCATTTTCAACCAAACCGAAAACTATCTGCCGTGGTAACTGTCCTAGAAAAAGATTCTCTTTCGAGATGGAATAAGTACCATGCGGGACTGTAAAACTTTTTACCTCTACTCTTTGAATGGGATATTTTTCGGAACTGTTTTGTAAAGCCCGAATGTGACTGAGTTGGACTGCGTCACTAGGCACCGCTTTCCGACAATAAAGTGAAGCATTCGTAAGTTCAACCATGTAATCTCCTGACCCCATCAAACAAAAAACATCTTTCAGTCTGTTCAACCGCAGCTTCACCTCCACTCCGCTTAAGAGATAGTGGTTCTGGAAGCATAAATCTAAGTGGAGTTTACCAATCATATCCAGTTCTTTGCTGCCGGATGCTAACTCTTTCCGTTTTTGGAATCCTTTATTCGCATTTGTTGAAGAGTCAAATTTGCTTGCTGTGTCTCCATACCAATGAGAACAACTTAGCTGAGATTTTTTGGCTTCCTCCCCAAAACTTAAAAGCGTTTCGATATAGGCTCGATAAGGGTATGTGTTGGATGCTTGGGTAACTAAAACCCCATTCAAATATAAATCACATTGAGACCATAAAGCGTGCAAGAAATTGCACACAGGAGCAACATTGCTATCATTCCCTAAAACTGATCCGTCTTGTTTTTTAATCTTCGCGCGAACATGCAGTAAAGTATTCGAAAGATCGATGTAGGAGCTGTTTTCTCCTGGAATGAGGAATTTGATAGGACCATTATTTGATAAAATAGAGACAGGATTGTATTGAACGTATTTTCCTTGCTCCAAAGAAGTTTGAGAGGGAGGGACAGAGAATAAATCCAACTCCTCTTTAATCGATTCGCACGACTCTGTATGAATCAGACTCGCCATCTTAACTGAATATGTCTGTCTTGGCTCTTTTTGCTTTTGAAGAAGATTTCTTTTTTCTTTTTGTGGTTTTTTTAATTCTTTTCCGTTCCCCCGGAAACGTGGCTACTTTTCGTAGTAAATTAGAACCAGTCTCTTTTGTTCTGTTCAGAGCAGCTTGTTTGAGGTTCTTACCTTCCAGAATATCAGAAACAAAGTTGGTTCTGCTTTTCAAAACCTCCTTTCCTATGGATTTAGCTCCTCGCTTTACAAGAGGTAAAACCGATCGTCCTAAAGAGGCAAAGATGTTTCCTAAACCATACCCTAGCTGCCTTTGCGAGCCGGAGAAATACCCTTTTCCGGTCTGGGAGAGATAATAATCTTCATACAGTTGAGGGTTACAACAATACCGTGGTCTCATGTTGTTAACGTTCTCCAACAAGGTCTGCGAAAGTAATGTGTAAGTACAAGATGTTGTTTTCTTTTAACCGGATTATAGTTAATTTTTTCAAGTGTTGTTCTCATCACGTATTGGTTGTAATACTATCTCACTGCTTTGAGATGTGGCTAGTGCTCAGAGTTTGATAAAGAGCATTCTTTCTTCTTTTGATTACTGGCGATGGTAGTAGATACCCTAAACAGCTAGATAACAGCGAAATCCAGAGATTAATGTTCTCGTTTCCAGTAGTGATGTTGTAGATGCTAAACCCAACTGCAAAATAAATTGCAATAATCTGTGAGAAAAACACAATTTCGCTTTTAGGGATGTCTTTACCACAAAAAGACCAATCACCCATAATTTATAATATCTTTCTCTGTAATCCAGGAATTATATTTTTCTGGGTACCCCGACCAACTCACTAGAAATTCCACTCTCCCTCGTCTCTTACGCTTCTTTAAAATGCTGTCGATTTCATAAATTGCATTATCTTTTATAGACAACTGCAACTTTTTTTCATAAAACGTTCCCATAATGGGTTCACCGCTAAGATCTTTTAATCTATAATACGGTGGGTTTCCAGGAAGAGCTTTCTGTACGATGAATAATTCCTTTGACCAGTTTTGTTCATAACCCTTTCGAAAAAGGTTTTTTATCAAACTCACGCGTACAAAATCGTTTTCAGATAATTTTGGTATCTTTTTCTCTGCATCTCCGTATTGTCGAATCCACAGTGTTTGCTGATCTTCCCATCTAGCAGCTGAAGGAGTGGTTTTTATTATTCTGTGATAGCTGTTATTATAAGAAAACATCAAGTCATCCAAAACATCAATGTATTTGAATGTATTATTGGCTTTAAAATATCGCCAAAGCTTCGTTTCCAAAGTCCTAATTAATCTTTCAGCAAGAGCTGCTTTTTTGTCAAAATTATATGTCTGAAAAAGTGAAATGTTTTGTTGTCTCAACCATTTTTCTAACGCTTTGTTGGTAAATTCGGTTCCACGGTCGGTTTGCAGATAGACAGGGTTGGGAGCACGACGGTAAATATTTTCAAAAGCTTGAATAACAGCTGTCGATTTTTTACTTTTCACCGGCTCACAATAAGCGAATCTGCTAAAAACGTCTATGACAATGAGAAGAAATTGATTTCCGTCATTGCTCTTTTTCAAAAGTGAAAAATCTGCTAGATCAGCCTGATGTTGGAAGTCTAAATAGGGGGCGATTGTTTTCCTTCTTTGATATTTTTTTCTTGCTGGTTTTAAAAGCGTATACACATTCTGAGTTTCCAACCACTTTTTTACCGGTTTTTTTAAAGCTTTTTGAAATTTAACAACTCCAGAAAAGGATTGAGGTTTTTTTAAAGAGTAGTAACTAGCAAACTCTCCCATAACCAATCTCAGAGCTGGTGGACTGTTTTTTTGGTTTTATATCGTTTTACCTTCTTTTATAACTGACTCAACTTCTTCCTTCGAAAATGGAGGGTAACAATGACCCGCCCCTTACAAAACCGAATCGAGTTCCCTTGGTCGTCACGAAGATTAATTTGAATTTCTGAGAAAGACTTTTTCATTACTGGTTGGTATTGCAATTTGTCGTATCTTTTACTAATAATGGAGCCGGGCTTCCCCTGACTCGATATAACCCCTAATAACGGAGCAAGCATGTGACCCACAATACGATTCTCAATGACATCGCAATACACATAAATATTGTTTATTGGATTCATATCCACCACGCGATCAGAGCGAAAAATACCAACATTATGGAATGTACTCTCTGCAAACCCCAACATTTCGGTTAGAAAAGGGGCTAAATGAACCAAAACCGATGGCCTCGCCAATCCATCGTTATCTACCCTAGTAGGAGCGGAAGAGTTATTCCTTATATTCAATTGAACTAATTGTGAATTCTCATTATACCGCAAATCTAATAAAAAATCGATTGGGTGTGTCAAAGTACCATTCTCTATGAGCTCCTCGTTCTTCGCTTGGAAATCATGTTTCATTTGATTCAGTAATAAACGGATTAATTGTTTTGGTTCTTGGTAATACCCAGATGGTAGTTTTGTTTTAATGTGGATCTCACCCCGCTCATAGATAACCCAATAGTTCATTGTATCAACATTATACCACGAATGATTAAACTGAATTTCCGCCAACCTCACCTCCCAAGACCCTGGAAGTTGTAACTCTTAGGGTAAATGAACAATGTAGTCTGAAATCTTATTTTCTGGGTAATAATCAGGCGAAGAATTGCTAGGTAAAGTTACATACATCTTGAGATGGTGAGTGCTTTCAGTGTCACACAACAAATGGTAACATTTGTCTATAGAGAGGATTTATATTTCAAAAATTTTTTCCTTAACATTTGTTTCAAGTGAAATAACACTACATTTGCCCCAAAAACATTGCTCTATCATCTATACTTCACATAGCAGGTGAGTGGTTACAAACATGTTTGAAGTAAATTATTCAGAGAACAACACAGATGGGTTGCAATGACAAACTGTTAACACTCCTAGACACACAAACTAAGAGAGTAAATAAGGAGTTTCTCTGCTACATTTGCAATGATGATTAAATCTTACAATTCCAAAACACAAACATCACTAAGAAAGCAAATTATTTGTGATGCAGTCACTTTGCAATGATAAAAGACAATTCAAAATGTTAACACTCCTAGACACACAAACTAAGAGAGTAAATTAGGGAGTTTCTCTGCTACATTTGCAATGATGAGATTTTCACAATTCTCCAACACCAAATGCAAACTCCCTATTACACGACAACAAACATGTTTGAAATGAAGCAAATGATTTATAGATCACAGATGATAAAAGACAACTGAACTATTACAACTCATGGAAACACAAAAATTGTTAAGAGAGTATTGCAGTTCAAACTTTCTCTGTATCCTCATGGAAGAGTTTTTCAAAGCAGAGATCACTTCATCCCTGATCAGGTACATACAGCCGAATTTTGTTTTCTTCTTGGTTGAGTAAATTCTTTTACTGCAATGATTCTTTTTGTGTACACAGTTGAAAGTAGCATATTGCCATGGCTGTAGCAGTTCTTTGACATTGTTTAAAATCAAATCATGTTACTAGAATCTAAAACAAGCAGCTGTTAATATTGCTTCAAAAAACCGAGGTTCAACTTGACATAACTCTGTAATTCCAACAGCTAAACTGAATCAGCACAATTCCAACAGCTAAACTGAATCAGCACAATTCCAACAGCTAAACTGAATCAGCACAATTCCAAAAAAGAGCTAGCGGCAACCACACCTTTTACTAGAACATTCGATAGCTTTTCTCTTTCAACACGTTTTGACAGCTACAATTAAAATCTATCGGTAGCGTGTTTTATTATATTTGTTCAGGGTTTAAATCTTCGGCATAATAGGTTGAATTTCTTTGAAATCTTAGGTGTTTGTCTTAACAACTGTGTTCTCTACATTCAGAAATATTGTGAAGAATTACAAACTCTCCCAAACTAGGGATTGAAACTGCTCGGAGCCAGGTGAAGGTTTGGTCTCTTTTTTGATTTTATCTGTTATTAGTTTTTTAATATTGCTTTGAGGAATTGGAGTTTTATCAAAAATTAATTCTCCTCTTGAATTCCACGAAGCAGAGCTGTTGTTCTCAATCGACTCCAAAAGCTTCTTGGCTTGGATTAGGTTTTTCTTGGTGAACCCTTTCAAAATGTCTTTTGCTGGAATAGGTTTTTCTTCCTCCTCCAACACCAACCGTGGATTTATGGTTCTTTCTTTTAATGATAAATATTTTTGAAGAACTTGGTTGTATTGTTTGATCTTCTCACTCTCCTCCAGATCAGAGTTCAAAATTTGACTCATTTCTTCATCAAGTTTAGACATCTTTTTCTGCATTGGTTTCCTGTAAGAGTTAGGGTCTACTAAAATCATTTTCTTCATTTTGTCACAAGAGAACCTACCAAACCAGCAAGGGTAGGAATCACGGCAAACAACAGAGTAGTTAAGAATCTGCCTCTTTGGATTAACTTCCGCTTCCGATTGACACTGATAGGCTTTGTCAGCTTTCGAAGAGTTTCTTTATATGGTTCAAGTCTTTTTTTCTGTTGTTTTGTGATCTGAATATTACCTTTTAAAAGGTTATGACAACAATCTGCTAAACAATGAATAAAATCCGGCGGAGAGTTATTAATTACTGCTTTTACAAATTTAGGTTTTGCTTTGTGGAGTAGTTTCAAAGTTGGGTAGTTCTTTTTTAGTCTCGTTGTCATGTCAAGACATACACGAACTGCTGATCTTCTGGGAATATACCCGTGCAAATTCGAAGCTGGTCAGGGGTTTCAGAGCGGAAATCGAATAGAAGATATTCGTGTGGGGATTTTGTAGAGTCTGCGAATATCGTCTCGATCTCTTTAACGTGTTGATTGAAACACTGCCAAGCGAAAAATGATAGTTGTCCCGTATCTCGGGGGTTTTTAAACAGAACCACAATCTGAGAGTTTAGGGAGATTGTTCTGATCCCTCGGAAAAAAAGATTCTGCACGAGGTAAAAGACAGTCAAATTCAAATGATGACTGTCCCACGTGAAGTATTTGGTCACCTTCTCCAGATCCTGCCCCATGAGGTCATCTAAAACTAATAGAGCCGGTCGGCCGTCAAAATAGTCGAAGTCAGGGACCCCCTGAATAAACTCTGCTTCGATCTCGTCATACGCTTTTTGCCATATACTATAACACCAAACAATTTGTTCTGGCGAGGGGCTCATCAAGTGATCACGGTTTTTAACCACTTCCCGACGGTATTTATACGAGCTGGATGGGCCCTCTCAACGGTATTAATTTTGAACAAATTATCGATTATCGATTATCGATTATCGATAAAATTATTATTATCGATTATCGATTATCGATTATCGATTACAAATATAGCCCAATAGCGGCATACGTTCGCTAAATGCCGCTATTGGGCTATATTTGTAAGGGCGGACAGAGAAGCTTGCCGTTGGTCCTGCACTGAAAGTTTGCGTCATAGGACGCTCTCCGTCGGCAGGACGCGACTCTCCATGCGTCATAGGACGCTCTCTGTCGGGAAGTGGTTAATGAATTTACTCACAAAAAATGTCTTCCCAAAATTACTAGGACCGGAAATTAGCACGAAAACAGGATTCGGAATATGGAACATTTTGAAATATTGAAGACAGTGCAAAGGTTTTAGTATTTATAACCCTAATCTTTTTTCGAAAGATGTACTCAGTCTGAGGATTTTGTAGGCTCACAAGCATGGTTGCGTTTGCTTCTAAGAGTTATATAAATTGAACTGTTATAGTCTTTATTTCAACAGCTGTGTTTGTTACACCGGAAATCTGTAACGCTTTTTTCTGCAGAGACAACTACCGGAAAACGTGGAGGCTATAAAACGCTCTTAAACTCTAAAAAACCACAAAATCGAGCAAAACGTGAGTAAAGATGGCAGAGGTATGCTGTTATTTTCACTAACTGTTTTATTTTACAGAATGTATCAGTGCGCTATATGTGATAAGGATTTTTCTACAAAGCAGGCGGTGAGGGATCACTGCCAAGTACAACACTTTTTGATTTATTATCGGTAAGTATTTGTATAAAATTTCAACCCCAGCCAAAACCAAGAATTCAACTATTTTTCAGATGCCCCCTTTGTGGGCAAAAATTAAAAACCGGCAACGGGTACCGGAGACACTTTCTCCGGTGTTATATTCAGAGAGGAGGGAGGATAGAATACCCTTTTGTGAATATTATAGTAAGTTCCTCTTCTTGTGGTGATTACATCTATTTCAGTTGCGGTGGGTGTTTTATTCAGACTACAGAGTTCAACAGCTAGACTGAATTTCAGATGTGGGTGTTATATTCGCATTAAAGACCTCAGCGTCAAGGTTGTGTCTAATAATTTCAGCTGTGACTACAGCCCTAAATATCTCAAAAACAACTAGGCTGTGACGTTTGACTAATGATGTCTTTTTTATTTCAGATCTGACGGTGCTTCTTTTGATTGTGTTTTAAATGGTGTTTGTGTTTTAAACGGTGAATAAAACTATCAAAACAATATTTGTATAAGACTGCTTCAGTTATCGCTTGCAAACGCGCGTGACGTCATCGGTTTAGATCGACTAGTAAGTAGGAAGCGATACAACAAGCTGATTCAACTCGTATTTTGCTAGAACTAGCGTCACACATTGCTGATGCGTGTGATGTCATCGGTTTAGATCGACTAGTGGGTATGAAGCGATACAATAAGCTCGTTCGTTCATTTGACAATCTCATCAGAAGTTGTAGTTCATCAGATATCATTTGAGCATAGGGTTGTCAACATCGGTTAGGTTGCAGGGAGGTCCTATTGAATTGCAGTCATTGACAATGTGGTGTGCAGTTTGGGGTTCTTCCACATTGGCATAGATTGTCATTACCAAATCCCCATTTCACCATTGAGTCACCAAATTTTCCTATTCCAGTTCGCAATCTATTTAGTTGGACCCAGGCTTTTCTTGGAAGGCAGTGTCCTAGAGGTTTGTTTGACCAGTCTTGGATGTGTGGTTGCAGTTTATGTGGTATTGGTTCTTGCTGAGGGTCATAGCCTTGTAGTGATTCCAGAAATGGGCGAAGAGGTTTGCGAGATTTAAGCTTTTTGGGAGCGGTTTTTGCTGTACAAGATGTTGTGTAGAAGATAGTCAGTGTTATCTGCTTTGTAATATAAGCGTTGACAGAGTTTTTACGGCGACAGCTTGGTGGCTGTATTCCCGAGAGTGGTGGTAAAAAATTCACAGGGGTGGGGCGGATGCAGCCAGAGACGTTTTGCATTGCTTTGTTTAATGGTACGTCTAGTGTATTTGTGTGGGTGCTTTGGCACCAGACAGGGGCACAATACTCAGTTGGTGCAAATACAAGTGCTGTAGTGGAGGTTCGTAAAGTGTTAAATGAGGTACCCCAGTTAGTTCCTGACAGTTTTTCACCAGCACCACTCGGGAAGACACTTTTTGTTTTAGTTTGTGCAAATGGTTTCTGTATGTTAGGCTCCGATCCAGGGTGATTCCAAGGTATGTAGGATATCGCTGGGTGGGAGCTGCTTTACGTTCCCACCATCCACCCTGAGCAGTTATTATACTAGCAAAATTTGCAGCAACTTGGCAATCTCATCTCTTCTCTTTTCATACAATAAGCTGATTCGAATAGTATTTTGCTAGAACTAGCGCCGCGCATCGCTGATGCGTGTGACGTCATTGGTTTAGATCGACTAGTAGGTATGAAGCGATAGAATAAACTGATTTGACTCGTATTTCGCTAGAACTAGCGTTGCGCATCACCGATTAACTTTATCAACAAACTTTACCACAGTTAAGGGTTACTTCAGGTTGTTCTCGATTAACTGACGCTCGTAAGAATAGCTTGTTTTTCCATCAAACGAGAATAGTATAAGACATAAATTTTATTGATCGTAAAACAGAAGAAGACACAAACTAACTTCAAACAAACATTCACAATAAATCTAGGAGAGAATAAGCGTAAATTAAAGATCAAGAGGAGTTGTTGAAATCCCATCTCCCAGAACTTTCCGCTTTCTGTAAAAAACCCTAACCCACTTCTTTTTTGGGTGTAGGTGAAAACTTGATGGTTTTTACATACAAAGCCTTTGTTCTCCCCTACCCCACTGCATTTTGTTTCGAGAACATTTAAATAGGTGTCGAAGTTAAATTTATTTAATTTTGTAGACAATTCTTTGCAAGCTTTTTTAATCGTTTGATTGTTGGTGCTTTCACCCCCATGAAGGACCTCTTTTTCACTAATGTATGTTTTCGGTGCCAAAGCCAGCATCTGACTCCCGAAGAACTCCAGTTTCAGTAGCCCCGGTGTCCGCTTATCAAATATTTTGCGAGCTTTGCAGCAGTCTGCTTGTGCCCATTCTACATTTTGAACCCGGGCCTTGATGAATTCTTTTTTGTGGTGTTCGCAAGCTAAACTAGGAAAGAAATAGTTGTAGTTTTCAAAAAACTCCTCTCTCAGTTCTGGTTTAACCACATCATCCAGAGAGTTGCTACAAAGAGAGAGATATAGCGAGTCGGTATCCATTTCAATAAATTCGTAGCAGTCATCCGGAATATATTTTTTGATGCAGTCATAAACAAATTCCAACATCTTCAATTTTGCCCAGGAGTAAACATACATGCCAATTTGAATCAGAAGATCGAATATAACGTGTTTTTTAAGGCTTTTTACCTCATAGAGATCATTGTCCACCAAATCTAGATTCACAAACCGGGGTAGTTTATGGCTTTATCTACAGTGGACTGATCGTGATAGGAAATAGTTTTATACCAGTCTTTTCTCAAGAGAGATGAAGAATACCCACTGTTGCCGATCAACTTCCACTTGTCCGCTAAGATTTTCTTGGAAGAAGCTTCTCCAATCCTCCTTCCATCGCTCTCATCCAGGGAAAACTTTTCAAAAGGTTTTTCAGGGGTGTATTCCACAAACTCATAAATTTTGGTAATTACTAACCCATGGTCAAGATACCATTTTGCTAAAGGCGTGGTCAGCAGGATTTTCTCACCAAAATAACTAGATATCAGCATCCTTCTTGGTTTTTTTAAGAGCCCGTTCTCCTCCGCAAATCCCTTCATCAACTCTCCAATGTCCTCTCTTCCAACCATAGCATTTTTGAAGATAGGGGGAAATTCGTTAAAGAGCTGTTTCAGATGGTTAGGAGTGTAAATATCCACTAAAACAAAACCAAATAACTCACCACTTTGAACCCCCTTTAAAATTTTTTGAAAGGCTAGACGGCGTCTAGGTCTGACAGATTTCAACGTTTTGGTGAAGGAGATCACATCCTCCTCCAAAGATAACTGCTTCCACTGACATTCCCAAATGAAACGAACACGAAAACCACAATGCTCTAGTAGTTTTATTTTCTCTTCCGTGTTTTGACGCAGCTCTTGGAAGGTTTTCCCGTTTACTGGGTTGACTCCTCCTGGAGTTTGACATATCCTGCATCCGTGACCATGCCATAGGCATCCAAGAAACTCGAAAACCTCTTGAGTCTCTTCACAAAATCCATCTACTGGAAGATTTCTGGAGGTAAGGCGACGCTCACCGATATTAAAGCTGTGTTGAATGAATTTATTCTCAGTCGCAGCAATCCAGCTTAACCACTGATAGGAGGCTAATCCAAATTTGTGCTGAGTCTTTGGTTGGTATCTCTCCTCCTCCTTATATCTCACGAAATACCCCACCGGAAGTGTCTGAGATAGGGCCCATAGGTAAAGGGAATTAACGTCGTACCCGCAAATAATCTGGCAAATTTTTGGGTTGGGGTATAGATGACTTTTAATGAAAGTTTCCTTTTTGACGGCTAATCTTTTAAAGACAATGCTTGGGCTGCCCACCAACTGCTCCAGCATGAGCTGATGAAGATCTGCATTTTTCTTGTCAATTAGTGAGAAGAAACAATCTACAGGCGTTTGATTAAATAAATATCTCTTGGTTATTCCGCTAACTGAGAAAGCTTCCTTAAATAAGTCCAAACCTTTACTTTGATAAAAACCCACACATTTTTCGACCGCTTCCACAAAGGGCTGTACATCCAGATTATTGTAATAGAGCAATAAATCACGAAGAGAGGTCCAGTTCTCCTCCTGCCATTTTCTGACTACTGCTTGGTAGTCCTCCAGTGAGATGTTGACTTCTTTTAGATTGCTATAGAATGCTTCGTGATTGGGGAGGGTGTGGTTTAATTTTTCAAGACTATCCACGTACTCGTAGGGAAAGAAAAATTTAGTTTGACTGACATCATAAGCTTTGATGAATTTATCGTATGAAAATCCCGGGGCAATTTAATTTTTTATGTCCAGGAACCTTAACGTTTCTGTCTTAATGCACATAAAATGATTGCTTCTCTTGATCACAAAATCTAATTTCGGTAAAAGCACTCGAATAAGCTGTTTTTTAATTAAATTAAGATCATAGGATCCGAAGTTGAAACCAAGAACAATGTGGTTTTTCAAGAATTTTTCAAATTTTAGCTTTAGTTTTTCGCTTTTGACGTTTTCACTGACAGACAGAACATCAAACACATATTGATATTTTGCTTTCAACAAATCGAATGCTGCAGACGCCATTTGCTCTAAATATTCAATTACCTTCTGAACCAATTTAAGAGAATCACCATCGGAAATGTAGCAGGTTGGGGATCTGAAACTGGGGATATTGGAGCAAAGAGAGCAGCTGAGAGGGATATGTTTGGCTTGATGTTCAAGAAGAGAGGTATTGAGGGGTAGATTTTCCTTTGAAAGGATGCATTCGAAATCATAAACCGAGAAATAAGGGTAAAATCGATTACTTTTGGGGACAGGAATACCAAGCTCTAGCAATTCTTCAAAAATGGTGGGGGTAAGTCTAAAAACGCCTCCTTTATACGTGTATTTTACTTGCCCTTGACAGTGCTTAATATGCTGGTTGTAATTCTTTTGATTGTACCACAAAACATCGCATTTTAGACATTGAAAAACGCTAGAATACTTCTCAAAATGAAAAATGTAGCTAAAATGATTTTCGAAAAGATATAGCTTCATAGTTTTAGGATAAATTTTTCGTGAATTTTGTATAAGACGGCAAACTGTTTCACTTTCAAATTCTGCAAGCTCATACACCATCACATTAATTTCGAAGAGATCCTCTACAAAAAGAAGATCATGCAAAGATACCCCTTGAAAGCTAGAAGGTGAAATTTGTTGTTTGTGACAGTACAAACGAAATTTTGTTTGAGTGTCACCTTCTAAATTGTTCAAGTGAAAGCCAAAAAACAAACTCAAACAGCGAAAAATACACAAGCGATCTTGATACAGTTCACCTGTATTAAAATCTGCAGTTAAACTATGTACACCATGATTATTGATAATAAAATCAGGGAGTGAATCAGAACTTTTAATTACCGCTTTTCTCAGCTTGTTTACATAAAAAGTAATATTGGTGGTAGACAAATACCGCCACTTTGTATCAGGTCTATCGAAATTTTCAAAATCGTGTTCTGAGACAGTCTCTAAAAAACGTGACAAATCCTCGCTGTTACTAATTAGCTTCGCGGTATTCAAAACACAATGATTACTATAAGAGGGATGATAATAACGTAATGCACCGCTTTCAATATTCTTCAAAATGTATCCAAAACTGAAATTAATTTTAAAGCACGAATTTTGTTTACTCATGATAGTACTATGAATTTGGTTGGGTAAATCATTTATGTTGGAGTTAAGAAAGAAATTGAATATATCCTGTATAGGTCTGATGACGCTTCTTGTTCGAATTTGAGACCATTTCTCCCGAATAAAATTTCTGTTGAGAAAGAAAGCATTAGAGCAGTCTAAGGAAGAATCTGGGAAATGCCTACCTTAACTCCTCATTTTCAATCGCTGGTGGTTCTTCTTCCTCTGCAGATTGCCTTGGAATGCTACATAAAACACGCAATGAACACAGCGCAATGCTGAGAAATTTTGCATTCACTTACCTGGAATCAGCTCTTCTTTTCTGAGGTTTTGGCGTCGAGTCGCTTCTCTTCTCCGCAGATTGTTTTGGAATGCTAAATAAAACATGCATTACACACAGCGCAATGCTGCAAAATTTCAATTCACTTACCTAGAATCAGTTCTTTTTTTCTGTGGTCTTGACTTCGAGCCACTTCTCTCTGCGCAATGATGCCTCACTAGCTCAAGGGAGTTTGAGAAGTCGACACCACACAGACGACAAACACAACATTTTTTTTGATGTCCCTCCATGATATCTTTTCGATTAAAGTTTTTGAAGCACTTCTCGCACTGCACCTCATCATTTCGGTGAACAGCTTCCACGTGTCTTTTAAGGTTATCCGCTCTCGCGAAGGTCTTGCCACATTTCGTGCACTGCGCCTCACCATTTTGGTGAACAGCTTGGATGTGTCTTTTAAGGTTATCCGCTCTCATAAAAATCTTGCCGCAAATCTCGCAAATTTTCTCCATTATTGAATGTGTGTTTTGATTTCTACTTGGGTTTTTATAACCAACACCGTATGGTGAAACGAGAAAGTTTTGAGAATTGCGTAATAAAACAGTGGTGAAATAAAAACATTGGTGTAATGCAGTTAAAAATACTTATTCGCTCATTGCTAAAAATTGTTTATCTTTTCAAGTCGTTAGAGAAACGTGATCACCTCTGAAAATTGTTTATATCTGCTTTTCAAGACGTTTGAGAAACGTGACCAACTCCGAGCTTTCTAACTTCCGCTGAAATCGGTTTTTGTTGATAGTCGCCATTGAGCATTGACTTGTGATTGGTTGAGACTTTCACGCCCAAATGTTTATATTTTGGTGATAGATTTCTAGCTCGAGCTATCTTACAGACCATATGTTCAAAATGCAGTTAATATCGAAGTGACGGTATTCTCAAGAGGGGTGCCTATAAATCAAGTTTTATTTACAAGTTGTATTGACATTTGTTTAAGTTGTTTACAAGTTGGTACACGTTGTCATTTGTTTACAAGTTGGTACACGTTGTCGTTTGTTTACAAGTACACGTTGTCATTTGTTTACAAGTACACGTTGTCTTTGTGTTACCATTTGTTTACACGTGTTTACAATGTCCTTCAAGTTCATGTATCACCACGTTGGGACGTCACGTTCGGAAATGATGTAGCCCTCCGCAACACCTCCTCCTCCTCCTCCGCCGCAAAATTCGGGTCAAAAATCATATTATATACTACTGATAAAGATCAAAAGCTTTTCTCGCATAGGTAAGTTGCAGAAAAAATTAGCAGTAATTTGATTGCTTTGTTACTCAGCTCAGGATATTCGGTTGTAAGCGATAACCAAAACTGTGACAGAGGTAAATCTTTATTCTTGGACATCAACGTGGTATCGCAGAAAAGTTGCATAAGCGATTCTTTCTCAACTGTGTTAAAATTGCATGAATCGATATTCTCTGCAAAGGGATTAATAATTCAAAAGTTTCCCTTTCGAGGATCTGCATTATCTGATAAATATTGGCCAAAACTGATGGTTAGTTCTTGCAAGTGTTGACTTATAAAAGCAAATAACTCTCCAGTGTTAATAGAAGCATTTGCCACGACATCTTGCAAACATGGAAACATATCGATATTGCCTTTCTGATCTTTGCTTTTCCAAAACACCGATTTCTTTTTGAAAGCATCAGTTTTGTTACGCAATGTAAAAATATTGGTGTGATTACCTTACAGAGAACAGTTAAGGTCGTTCAAGCGGCTGAATATGTCCGCTAAGTATGCTAGTTTGGCTGTGCACATTTCATCGGATAGGAGGTCTTTTAGTAGAGAGATTTTTCACAAAAAAACTGCCTTTTTTCTTATCTCAATTCAAAAAGATGAGTGAGAAAACTACCTAATTTCAACATGAAACAAGAAATGATGATGTTGTGAACCTATGCTATCACACAAAGCCTCAAAGAGCCTCGAGTGCAATGCTCGGCCACCTATATCATTTACGATCTTAACTGCACCGTTCAAAATGTCATTTGATTCAGGTGATAGTTTTTTGGCAAATAAATTTTCCCGGTGAAGAATACAATATGTAATCAGCAGATCTTTATTTGCCACGTCTTTAATTTTTGCAGTTACACCTGTGTGACATCCCATCATGTTAGCAGCGCCGTCAGTACAAACCCCGACACATTTACTGCGATCTAAACCTTGCTCTTACACATATTTATTAAGAGACCTAAATATTTCTAAACTGGTCGTCCGTCCAGGTAGTTTGAGACCACAAAAGAAAATCTTGCATGACTCTTCCTTCATTTACATACCGAACAAAGCATACAAGAATAGCACAGTTGCTGAAATCTGTTGTTTTGTCAAGCTGTATAGCAAAATATTTCGATTTCTTTACTTGTTCAATAAGTTGCTCTTCAACGTCAACTTCCATATCCATTATTCTCCTTTGAACTGTGTTATTTGAAATTGGTATCGCTTGAAGTTTGTTTGCTACTTCCGGACCCAAAACCTTTGCAGTAGCTGCTAACATGACGGTTTTATTTAATCTTCCCCAATAGTTGTTTAGTTTTGCCGATTTGAAGAGAAATCAAATAGGAAGATTTGAGAAGGGCTTTATCAGTCGTTGTCATCTTTTGCATATTAGTTCTTGCCTTGCTGTTTTACTCAGTAGTGTTTTGAAATATGCAAGACCCTTGCCAACAAGGTTGCTATGCAGCATGTGAAAATGCCGAATAAGCTTTGAGGGTTTCATTGCGTCGTTTGAAAGAACTTTGGCGCAGACTAACCACATAGGAAGCGGCAATTTTTCACTGCTAGGAGCAATGGTGAAACCGAGTTTCAAGCACGTCTTATCATACTGCCTAACAAAGTCTCGTCTTCGCTTTTTGTTTGTCTCTGCACAATCCATATCACCTTCACGTGATCGTTTCCCACCATGTGATACATTTGAAGTAGTAGGCCTATCTTCTTTTTCTTTCCTGTTAAAACCACCAACTTGATTTTCACTGTTGGGTGTCTTTTGAAAGAACTGGAAAATATTTAGCTGTTTGCTTGTTTCCATTTTACTGCCAGATTTCATTAAATTTTGATTTGTAGCGAACGCTATGCCTTCGCTGCCCATTATTTTTACTATGACGTCATAACGTTGTCTAGGCAGTTATAAACCGCTGTACATTATTATTTGTTCTTTTCGGACAACATGCGCTGTTCAAGAAAAAACTAATATGTGCTGTATCGCCAGCTTAGAAAAGACCGTTGCGCTGTAGGTTGAACCAGAGATTCCCAAACTTTTTGCCTTGCAGACCCTTTCTTTTGCGAATTTGCTGCTTTGTTCGCGGACTTCTTTTCGTAAATCTGCTGTAATTACTGCCGCGATTGCATAACTCGCGATCCGATTCATTGTCAAGCTAGAGTTACGTTTCATAATTTAATGAAAGTGAATTTTCGAAACAAACGTTGATAAATTGACTGACTGGGATGAAGTCATGGAACCCTGTGCGGTCGTCAAGGAACCCCAGGAGTCCGCGGACCCAAGTTTGGAAATCTTTGGTTTAAACATATTTTTTTCTTTTACATACTGCTTCAAGAACTTGTCTTAAATGAGTTGTTATGCGTACCACGTGCGAAGTTCTCAATCAAGTGAATTAACGATTTGCATCAAGCGCTTAGTTTCACCTGCCGCGTTAATTTTTTAGAGAAAAGGGCAAAATTAGATTAGTCGGCAGAGCGCATAAATTCGTCGACCGGCTATTGACAAAAATTTCTTGTGCGCGCATATTAAGCGTTTGACTAGACCAGTGGTTCTCAAACTGTGCGTCGCGACGCCCCGGTGCGTCGTTTCAATTTTTCAAAGGCGTCGCAGAATATTTTGGTTTTGTGCCATTAAGTCTAGGTTTTAATGCGTCAAAAGAACTCTGATCGTAGATTCCTTTCTTACTTTTTTCTTACATGTTCACAATAGTGTTTTTAATACACTGTTGTAACGGTTGACTTGTTATTCAAGAATCAAATTGCAGAAGTTTAACTTAATTGGCGAAAAATATATAAAGAATAAAGCATTCAGCTGCATGTTGGATGAAAACAGGAAAGATGAGTTACAAACTTAGAAGAGCATAATTTTACGATTGAAGATGACAGACCAATCCAAAATCTCGGGAGCATAGGGGCAGTTATATATTCAAATTGTGGGTCACATTTATCTCGCAGTACGGCAAACTAAACTGTCTGGTGCATCGCAAAGTCTCGCAAGCTTTTTTAAATGCGTCGCATCGCAAAAAGTTTGAGAACCACTGGACTAGACCAATGATTCCCAACCGGTGGTACGCGTGGTACACGAAGGTCTATCAGGTGGTACGCGAAGGTCTATCAGGTGGTACGCGAGTTGATTAGTTTTTTTGAAGATTAATTTTTTATTTTCAGTTTGTAATATTCTATTCCAACTGGTACAGCATAGTTTAACACTTTCGCTGCTGCAGGTGATAGCGCTTTCTGAGTGTACTGCCGCGCATGCTATTAATTAACTGCGCGAAACCCGATATCTGGTATTGGGGCAGCTAAAGTGTTAATTGCGTAATCTGCTACTTGCTGTCTTAAATCATCAGTAAATGAGATCTATGACGTAATAAAGAAGTTCTTGCGTTTGGTCATATCAAGAAACTTTTGAATCACAGTGAGCAGTGAGTATTGTAGCACGTGCAGCAAGTTTTCGCAAAAATTTGTTTAGTAATTTTGGCAAACCTAAAGAATAGCATACGCAAAGTTAAATTTGGCCACTTCAGTCATGTCCAAGCGAAATTATGATCCAAAATATATCAAGTACGGCTTTACTTCAATTGAACACAACGCGGAAATTCTACCACAGTGTGTGGTTTGCCTAAAAACGCTTTGTAATGCGGCAATGAAGCCTAGTTTGCTAAAGCGCCATTTGGAAAGGAATCACCCAAATAAAATGAACGCAGATAAGAGCTACTTTCAGCGATTGGCTGACAACGTTAAGCGTCAACGTATGGATAAAACGGGCCAAATGCAGCAGAAAAGTAAAGATGTAGTTGCGGCTTTTTTTGAGATTGCTCTTTTAGTGGGCAAACAGAAACAACCTCATACTATTGCAGAGTCTCTTATTCTGGCTGGAGCTAAAATTTTAGTGAAGCGAGTTTTCGGAGAGCAAGCAATCGCAAAGTTAAATGCTGTTTCCATTTCGGATAATACGATCAAGCGTCGAATTGAGGAAATGTCAGATGATATCGCCGACCAAATACTAGCAGAGATAAAGAAATCAAAGTCTGGATTTGCAATACAATTGGACTAATCAACAGATATTACCAATTATTGTCAATTACTTGTTTATGTCCGTTATGCTCAGGCGAATATAATGAAAACTGAATTACTATTGAATCATGAAGTTTCTACAACTGCGAAAGGGAAGGATATCTTTGATATCTTGGATAGTTTTTTTAAGAAGAACAGACTAGACCGGAAAAATCTTGTTGGGTGTACCACAGATGGAGCTTCTTCAATGCTTGGTTGTAGGTCTGGGTTTTAGTCGTATGTTAAAGCTGTTTCGCCGAATGTCACGTCTGTTCACTGTTTTATTCATAGGTTCGCCCTATGCACAAAAGTGCCGCCTGCGCAGTTGTTAGCTTGTTTAAAACAAGTAGTGAAACTCATAAATTTTGTTTAGGCATCAGCCTTAAATACCCGTTTTTTTAAGCAGCTGTGTGAAGACTTAGGCTCGGAACATACCAGCCATCTTTATCACACCGAAGTCCGTTGGCTTTCTCGCGGAAATGCTACTAAACGTCTGTTCGAAATGAAGAATGAGATGCTATTGCTTTTCAAAGAGTTGGGTCACCCGTATTCCAAGGATCTTGAAAACGACGAATTTGTTCAAAGATTAGCATACCTTTCAGACATTTTTGAAGCTTTCAATATCGTAAATCTGTCGCTTCAAGGACGAAATGGGACAATCGTAGATTTTGTTTCAAAGCTAGGTGCTTTCATTCGAAAATTAGATTTGTGGAAAAGGAACACAGAAAACAATCAACTTGGGATGTTCAAATGTTTGTCATCTTTAAAGAAGAAGTTTTCTTTTTCTGAAGAAATTGCTAGTCATCTTGCATCACTTAAAGAGGAATTGGAACAGTATTTTCCAGAAGCGACCAGTTATGAATACATAACAAATCCCTTTTTAGTAAATCCACAAGACGAAGCAAAGATAAGACATAAAAATCGTCCCGCTATTAACTTTTGGATTGACTTTGCTGCACCGTACCCTACGCTGGCCTCTCGTGCTGTTTCACAGTTGTTAACATTTCCATCAACGTGGGAATGTTAGCAAGGATTTTCGACCTTTCCAAACATAAAATCAAAAGAGCGTAACCGATTAGTTGCCACTCAGCACATTTTTCGATGTGACGTCAGCGAATCTATTAATCGATCGTTTGGTGGACAACAAACAAAGTCAAAATCGCATTAAATATATTTTGTGTATCTGTTTTTTATTGTTAAGTTCGTTAACATTGCTTTTTGTAGGTTTTTTGCGTTGCTTTTAAAGTGGTTAGACCTGGACTTGTCAATGCTTTACAATCTTACAGCCAAATTTGATTAAAATAAAATAGTGGTACGCGCATTCAACGCATGACGTTATTTTGGTACACGATGGCAAAAAGGTTGGAAAACACTGGACTAGACTGACTTGGTCTGACGGCCGCAAGTGTTTAATAATGGATCAACCTGAAGCGTTTTCCAATTGAGATATAAAATTGAAATAAACTTTGAGGATCGGCAGGAAAGTAAAGGTGAACCGGCGCCGGTCCGTGGACCGGCGGTTGAGAAACGCTGTTCTAGATATCATTGTAACCTTTTCTGACCCAGCTTTTTACCCTTGGCAACTTGTTCTTTAATCATTGTTACCACTCAAATAAAGCTGACCATTGGTTTACTCGTAGTCAGTTTGGAATTTTAATGAATCACTGTTTAGTTTACTTGAAAGCTACTGTTATCTGAACGCTTACGAATACTGTTTGATCGATTTTTTGGTCTGATTTCCGATCAAGCTATAGTAGGTGAGTGCTTCAGTGAATTTACGTTGTTGTTAACGTGTGCATTAAGTACTTTGCAGAAAATTGTACCGCATCGTACCGTACTGCATCATATTATGTCGCGGTATACATCCTTCAGTATAATTATCAATTTCGTAAACCCCTCGTTTAGCATTTATTTCAATTATTTGCTTTGTGTGGAACCTGTGGTGCGCGTAATTCTCGAAGACAGTGTTAGGCGGTACATCAGATTAGAAGTTTCTGTAACAGGTGCCATTTCCTAAAATCAAAAAATAAGTAACACCACTTTAAGAAAACAAAACCCGTTATGGCGTTATTCATCATTTTCCGCGACCTTTTTCCTCAGAGCAGCTTAGACTTTAGTAAACCCAAAACCATAAAAAAGCATAATTAATTACCTAAGATAATCAAATATTACTATTAGAACCAATATTTTGCTAAGAAGTGTTTAAAACTTCCGGAATTATTGACAAAAGTTTTCATTAGGAAATGCAGCTACATCGCCAGCATCATTTGCTCTTAGAGCACTGTACCTGACTAATCTCAACTTTTAAAACATATCGATCATCAAAGTTGCAATGAAGTAATATGGACTTTGATCGCACACGTATGACAAAAGTAGAATCAAGTTTTGTTTTGAGCTTCTGCAGTTTTCATAAAAAATATCTGTTTTTTTAGCACAAAAAATTGATTGGTGGTTTGATTATGTTAAGCCATTCTATTTTGTAATAACTGAACTATAGGTGCTCTACTCGGAGATGCTTTTTTCTGATTTTTTTTTAATTTGAGGTACACAAACCCCACTGATTAAAGGAAAAGGCATGGCGTTTTCGTCTACCTTGATTATTTTCAGGAAAAGAAAGCATGAGCTTGTTCACAAATTAGAAATTACAAACGTAATTGCAAAAATTCGTGAGTATCCCAACCAGCAAACACCAGGGTAAACAGGAGCAGCAGAGGGACTTGACGTAACAAACATCATTATGAAAAGCGTGTTACATGTCGTGAAATGAGCCAACCACTAGAAATAGATAGTTTACGGCAATCGGGCAATTGTCAAAAATTGTCAAAACACGATATTTTATTTAACACATTGACCGCGGCGAAGTTTTCTCGGTACACGCTAACGCGTTTTATCGTAAAAGCGCATATTTCGCATTTTATGCCGATATGTCAGACAACTGAATAAAGCGAAACGTGGTTTGTAATAAAACGTAAAATTGTGTCCAAACAATAATGAAACAATCAAGCAAAATAAGATGGGTAAAGAAAGCAATTTAAGTTCGCAAAATCAAAATGAAGAAATCAGTACTGTGTTGTTTGAAATAGTACGCTGACTGGTTTATCGCATTCAAATGCAGACTTCACTGTGGAATTTTTTGAAGCAAGGAACCACACACAAAGCTGGTTTTGAGGGGCATGTTTCACACATGTAGCGAGTTTCTTTGCGTTGATTTTGATGATTGCAAACAATGCACTTTCAAGCAGCATCTTTCTTTGAAGTTGTTGAAGGGATGTGAGCCAAATAGTGCTGGCCAGACAGACGAGAAAGATCAGAACTTTTATGATGATGAAATGCAGCTGTATCTGATGCTTGTGGGAAGTCTTCATTTATTCTAATATCAGAACTCAACAGCGAAGCAATTACACTCTTTCGAAATTTCAACTGCGCTTTTGTGCCACCAACCTTTTTGTACAAAATGAAAGCATTTACCATAGCCATGTCGAGTTGCTGTAACACAACTTTGCGGTACCATTTTAGCGTTTTTCGTACTGGACTATAATAGGACATCAGTTGATCCATTCTGTCCACACCGCACATAAAGTTATTTTACGATATAATTGACTCTGGTTTTTTTTTCTTCCGCCCTCCTTTTGTTTGGCCGTTGCTCTCAACCATTTTTCCGGAATGATGTGTTGAGAGCATTAGCACTTCCCTTTAATCTTGCCACTTTTCTACAACAATACGCCCTTTTCGTTTTGCAACGTGCTGTCCTTTTTTTTAGTTTTGTAGAAATAATATTTTTGGGAGCTGTTTTCTGTTTTTCCTCAATGTTCCACAAATCAACGTTTTTCGATTTAGTAGAGCTTCCGCTAAAGGCACGCTTGTGTAAAAATTATCCACGTAAAGAGCATGACCACTATCTAACAATTTTTCCATCAGCTTTAGAACAACAGTTTCTGCGTGACCGAAACCAGACAAAGGATTCATTTTTCCGCAGTATACCAGGTCATTCCACACATATCTTGTATGTTCACACAGCATGTAGTTTCACATCGTATTTATGTCTTTTGCTAGGAATATACTGACGAAAGATCAAGCGGCCTCTCGAAAAAACCATTGATTCGTCTATAGATATTTCTTTCCCAGGGATGTATAAAGCTTGAAATCGTTCAAGTAGAGCATTGCATATTTTTTGCAATTTGGATAAACGATCGCCATCAACTGCAGATTCGTTGTCACTAAACTGCCAAAAACGGAGTAGTAGCTCAAACCTGCCTCGTGGCATCGTAGAATTGAATATGGGAGTCGCTATCACAGGATCAGTAGACCAATAATTTTCTATGCATGCTTTTTTTACCAAACCCATTGTAAAAAGAATTCCTAGAAACCTCTTCATTTCTGTGTTTGTGGTGGCAACCCAACGTTTCATTCTGCTTTTTGCAGTTACTACTGAATGTGCTATTATTTGCTCAGCATATCTATTTCTTTCTGTGACCATTATCTTTATTATATGCTCGGTCACGAACAGCAAAAAAATTGCACTTGCAATGACTCTTTGTTGAGAGTGACAGAATTGCTTATGCCACTTGATTCAGAAAAATTTATATCTGATGGAGATGTGTAAGTTGGTTCTACAGATTTCCAGTTGTGGTCAGCGAAATTGGATGCTGAGGCAGTATCAGAATCATCATTGCTGCTAAACAGTTCTAACATGCTCTCATTGCGAGTTGCGTCGGTAGTTGAAATATCACTAGTATTGCCAGCAGACTGAACAGAGTCATGACTGGTGTTTGCTGTAGCTGTTGATTGCAAATGAGCAATAGTGTTAGTGTCATTTTCAAATTCTGAATCACTAAAGTAGCTCTCCCTATCCGAACCATTATCGTCTATGGGCTCCTCTTCAGATAAATCTACCAATTTAACATTTTCTACCAAATCGCTTAAATAATACTTTTTAGTTCTTATTCCAGTAGCCATCATCATTTAGTAGCTCTATAAAAAAAAATCTGAAATAAAAACTTCCGACTATATAAAGATAATGCACGACCGCAGTAAACTCTACACAGTCTAACGAGCTAATTGTAAGTCATCTTCTATCAGAAATCGCTTTCAAACATAAGAACTGCAGAGTACCCACTCTTCTATCATTGTATCTGATTTCAAATAAACTGGCATTGAAAAAATAATAAAAATAAAGTCTATTTCTTTTTGATACTGTGCGGTAATTTCTACCAACGTTGTTTGGTTTTTCTGAGAAAAATACAATGGCTTAGAACTTCAGTAAAACGTCATAATAAGCTTTAGAAACTACAGAAAAAAGAAATTAGCTTAGTTATTTTCAAAGGAAGATTCGGCGATTATACCAGACGCTGAAACGATCGAAATCAAAGTTGGCTGAAAGACGTATTTATACGTCCTTAGCGTACAAAAAGGAAAAATAAGGACTTATTAATACGTCCCTCGCGGTCAATGTGTTAAGTGCACCAATCACCAGTTTGGCGCCGACCTCACGTTTTACTTGCAACGAACAAATAAACGCTAATGAAATGATAGGTTGTTTGTGAGTTGCATCAAACTAGATCAAAGCGTTAGTTAATCACTATTTAGGCGTACATAGACGATGATTTATATACCAAGCAAACTTTGGTTTTTGCTCTTACAAGTTTTGTTGCAGTAAAGACGATGCAGCCAGCTAATCCGGAACTTTTTTAAGCCGACATATGTAATTAATGTGTAGACATGTTGGGAGTTGCCAACAAAACCGGCTAGTACAAAATAATGCTAACCTTGTTCAAATTCACCAGGAGCTGATCTGCTTTGCTTAATGACCAAATTTTTATAGACATAGTCAGCCAACAATATTTTAATAAATATTGAAACTAATAACGCATAACAAAATTTTGCATTATATTTTTGGTAGGCGATATTTTTGGAAAATTTAATTCTATAGTAAAACCAAATAAAACAAAATGTTTATTTTTTTATTTGTCATTTAGTTATACATCGTTGTTAAAACTTCTTTTCTCTTTTGCTGACTGTTGATGCAACCCAAGAACTCTCAAATCAATTAAACCTCTTTTTATATAATTATAATGTTCTGCCGTTTTTGATATTTTTCGATGTTTCTGTGGCTGTGACGTGTGACTAAAAGTGGCGAGTGCATGAGAAAATAAGATCTGAAAAATATAGAACTGATTGAATTTCAGAGCAACATGTTATTAAATGAAGAGCAAATTTTAGAAGCATCAACAATAATTTTATACATATCTATTTGGCCAGTGATATCATTGTTTCATGCGACAAAAAAGGAACTTAATTTCTGTAATCAGAGGTAATGATTTTGCTTCCGCTATATAGGCCTAGTTTTGCGTATTTTAAGAATTTAAAATCTCAATCAGTGTCTATGGGAAAAATATACAGGGTGCAGCAGAAGTAATGTCCTTTTTGTTATCTGAGTGTTCCAGTTACTGTTTGATTTTCTCTTTATATTAGAAATACACCGTTTTTGTATCCGAGATTTAATAAATGTTTGTTTTTAGTTTAGAAACTGTTTATTTATGAATGAATAATTTCATACTTAAAAAATACACGGCTGCGCCGACTCCACCAATATAATCTTTCCAACATTATTTTCAAATAACTGTTACAAATAGAAGCATCGTCCCTATGCCCCTAATTTCAATAAACGTGGATTGTCTGGCTTTAAGCATCATTGCATTTGTATGTTGTGGCCGTGGTCTGGAATAGGAATGAGCTTAAAGTAGTAATTTAGTCATTAAAGCGTCGTCACAACGATAAAAGTGATTCGTACTTTTTCATCGCTGCAGCACATTAATGTACATGCAATCTGAGCAGTGGTGGATAAATTGAAATATTGTGCTGTTTTGTTGGCGCTATTATAATTGTGACATCGTTTCAACGCCATAACATATGTCAATGTGTACTCAGTGAATTACGCACTGCTTACATTTTATTGAACAGATGATGAGCTCTATTGCTGAGTGCCAAGTAGGAAATCAACAAACACTATTTTTAAAGTCATTGGCATGAATCGACAACGGAATCGAACACAATTTTACCAAATGCGAAACGAACGCTCTCACCATCACATCACTGCCATGATTAGGCGAACAAAACAGTTGACAAAACCCCATAATTACGCGTTTGCAATAGAAAGTAATTGCAGCAGAGCTCCCATGTTTTAGGGTCCGTGAGCCAAAAATGCGTTGATTTCGATTATTTTCGAAACGCTTCACTAATTTAGAAGAAACTTTGGATTCTAATTTATATTTCGATAACTGTTGTTAATGCATGCGACATAAAACTCAACCGTTGACCAGAATGATATTAAAACACATTCTATTCAATAATAATTGAGTTACTTTGTCAACTTACCGCCGTTGGTCGATCTTTTATGGCCGTTGTTAGAATCTCCCAACCATGCATTGTGGCGTTTCCAGCAGTAAACGTCAGTTTATCTATGTTATCAACACACGATGCGATCCCAGCAATTGATTCATCGTTTAATGGATTGCCTAACCACAACTCTCTCATCTGAATATAACAACAAAATGATGAAACACGTCAAACAACTCATCAAGCATATTAGAAAATAGGTAATGCCAATAATATTCAATTTTTAATCAGTATTCAAAATAATTTGCTGTAAAAATGATAATTATTTTGTTAAAACCAAATTGATAATTATTGCAAAATGCTTGTCTTGCTATATCTTGCAAAGTGATTATTAAGCAAAATGTTTGATTGGATTAATGTGTCTGTTCTCGAAACTGTGATTAGAGATATGTGCAGGTTTATTCTGTATTAAAGCGTACAGATGATCAAGTAAAAAAAGTTTTGCAGTATTGTCATTTAATCCCTCAAACTCTCAAAACAGCGAGCGACAGCTGTTATAAACATAAGTCACTGGAACTGATTTGTAGCACCATAACTGGTGCTTAAATTGCTTAATATTACTTTTAATACAATCATTGTTTGGTAATAGGCGGCAAACAATGAACATTATTGTATAGTGTCTTATTGAATGCCATAACAAAGCAGCCACATAAAAGTTGTATGCATTGTCCATGTTTATTCTCCATTTACGAGAAAGCAAATTGTATCACTATCTTTTGGATGGGGCCTCCGCACTTGATTAGGAATTGCCGTCTCCAAGGTGTCTGGGCCACCTCTCCACCACATAAAGGTGGGGGCGTCACGTTAAGTGCCTTGCCCAAAAACGAAAACCAAGCAAACGTGCCTGCTTGTTCTTCACAACATCCTCTAAATGCCGAGCGCCAAGCAGGAAAGCTGTAGTTACAAGTTTTTTGGTATGACTCGACAAGGGTAATGACCCCCAGGTCTACCCAGCGCGAAGCAGATGCTCTAACCACTTCACTATCGCGTTGGTTGGTTGTGGTCGTTATTACTCAGCGCTTTGCAAGTTCATCCGTTAACTTAATTACTTGCGTTCAAATCCTTGACCAAGCTAAATCGCTCATGTGATTCATTGGTCTGGTTGATAGCCGGCAAGTTGATCCATTTTTGTTTCTGCGGCAAAGTAAATGCAACGAGTCAGTAATTTCATTGCAACTTATAGGATATCTTCAGGGGCATAGCCAGGGGGCAGGCACAGTGCCATGCCCCCCTTTGGTCATAGATAAAATTATGCACAAAACAAACAATTGCCTGAAAATTCATTGGTAGCGTTGGGCTTCATGCCTGAGATTAACACATGAGCTTCAAACTTTCCATAGTTTTTTGTTGATATAAAGCAGAAATCACACGAGCAAGTTTTTTTGTGCAAGAATCTTGCAGCAATAACCAATTGGTGTGTAACTAGCTGCGCAAAAGTATTGTACAACATTAATAGCAATTGTATCAAGTATCAAGATTGCTGTCTATAAAGCAATTAACAACTATGCCGTATCATCCTATTTGCAATGGGTTGGTCGAACGTTTTAATGGTACACTCCAGAAAATGCTAAGACGTCTGTGTAATGAGCAGCCCCGCCAGTGGCATCGTTTTGTTAATCCCTTACTATTTGCATACAGAGAAGCGCCACAAGAGGCCACCGGATTTTCACTGTTTGAGTTGTTGTATTAGAGGACAGTACGCGCACCAGTTCAAATCTTAAAGAAGCTGTGGACAGGAGAAACAGATGGGACAGAAGTCAAGACGAGCTACCAGTATGTTTTGGAATTGCCAGAACGTTTGGACAACACCATGAAGATTGCTCCGGAGGAGTTGCTAAGGAGCCGGAAGAAAAACAAAATGCTGCATGATAGAGGAGTTAAAAGAAGAGAATTTCAAGAAGGCGACAAGGTGTTATTGCTACTGCCGACGGACACAAACAAGCTTCTGATGCAATGGAAAGAGCCTTATGAAAATATGAGCCGGTGTGGAAAGGGTAATGATTACCGGGAAAAAGTGAATAAGAAGGTGAAGACGTTTCATGCAAACATGCTGAAGAAGTACGCTCGTACATCAAAAGAGCTGACCAAGACGGAGCACCACAACAAAATTCGGACGATAAGCAGGTAATGTCTTGTGATGTTTGTATTGGAATCATAGGAGGAAATAAAGATCTGAGTGTGAAAGACGATGAGATGATGGAGTTGGCTAATTGTCTTCAAAAGGAAACAGTACAGGACGTCAAGTTGGGGGTCGAACTGACTAAAGCACATCAAGAAGAGATGATAAATACCTTACCAAGACCGACTACTAAGAAGGAGGTAAGATCATTTTTGGGGGTTAGCGAACTATTACCGCGCCCACATTTGCGGCGGTTGCAGCGCCCTTGACATATTTAACACGCAAGGGACAACCAAACAAGAATCGATGGGGGCAAGATCAAGAAAAGGCCTTTAGCAGCTTGCAAGACTGTTCATTGAAGCGACCAATTTTAAAGCTGGCAGATCACAGCAAGCCGTTCATACTACGAACTGATGCATCGAACTTCGAGCTAGGCCCCGTCTTCATGCAACAGCATGATGGGAGACTATATCCAGTGACGTATGCCAGCAAGAAACTCGCGCCAGCTGAGACCAAATATTTAACTTTGGAAAAGGAATGTTTGGGTATTGTGTGGGGCGTAACAAAGTTCCGGCTATACTTAGCTGGCAAGCCGTCTGTTTTACAAACTGATCACCAGCCCCTTGCATATATAAATAATACCAAATATCAGAACGACCACATTATGCGATTGGTCTTGGCTTTACAAGGGTACAATTATACTTACAAGACATTCCTGAAAAGGATAATGTAGCGGCTGATTATCTCAGTCGCGTGATGGATTAATTGTGCTGTGTTTATGTGCATTGTTTGTGCTATGCTTTAACTCTTTCGCTCCAGCGATCATCGATTGATGATCTCGTGTTTTCAGTGTTTACCTCAAATTTTTTTAAATTGAGTTACAAAATTAGTTTACTAAAAAATCGATTTGTGACTTTATTTTATATCCGATTTTCATAAAATTTTCAAAACATCACGCTTATTTCTTCACGCATCGGAACATGTATAATTTGTGCCCTAACTCTTGGACTTTTATACCCAAAAAGGGTTAAAAACACCAACAACCCAGTTGCAGACGACAAAATCGGCCAAATTCTCAGCACGTGCCAACTACACTAAAATCAAATTGATATTACATCTTTACCACAAAACCAAACCCTTTATCATTGACACAGTCTGAAACTACTCTTTTGGGGCATCATTTGACAAAATTTCAAGCGATAATGATAAATTTTACTTTTATAAATTTCCAAATTTTTTAGGGATCTCAAAACACCCCCAAACAAATTTGAGTGATAAGTAGATAAAAGTAAATTTAGTGCGTAAAATATATGATATGTTGCTAAATACTAGTCTCATTTGAAAGCTTAGGAAATTTGCTTTCCAGCAATATATAACTTTAAACAGTTTAGACTAAGTGGTATATGATATTTACTGATCAAAAATGAGTTCTGTACATCATGCCAGTTCAGAACCCCCAAAATTTTTTGACTTATCTTCACTAAATTATAATTTTTACAAAAACTACACCCTTTAAAAAGATAAAATAAATTGCAAATATTTCACTACTAAAGTCGTCATTTTGTATCAAATTTCCAAGGAGACAAGAAGCAAAATACAAGTTTAAAAGCTAGCAGAAGTTTGGCTTCTCTAAATCAAAGTTTGCTGTATCCCCCTTGTTTCTCAACAAATGGGAAGGGTGTAAACAAGCTGCTGTTTCATTGTCAGTGACAGCATATTCTATTTAAACTTGATATTTTCTGAATCTTGAAGAAATTCCCTGTTCAAAAATACATAATGTTACATGGTTTAGGCTAATCTCCAGCAGATAATGACTGATCATATTTTAGGTACTGAATTTAACTACTAAAATTTGGTACCGGTCGGTACCGGTCAAAAAAAAGGTCATGTGCCTCAGAAAGTAGCAAATTGTAGAAAACCTAGTCTTTTAAGTAAATTTTGATTGATGTACCTTGAAAGCTTATTTCCTTAGCATCATTTTGCGACCATTTCTAAAAAAATTGGTAGAAAATAAAATCTGTAGTGATCTTTGAGGTGAGGGTACCTCTTTAATTTTGAAGACAACCCCCCCAGTTGGGGGGGGCTAATTTGCATAAAATTTGCATATTCAAAAAAAAATGTTTTTTTTCTATTTGAAATCCTCAAGAAATGTAGATTTCAACGATATATAACACTTAATGTAGAAGTAAACAGCTGAGTAATGATTTACAAACAAGCTTGAGATACATAATTATGATTAATTATGACAGTTTTTCGCACTGCCACCTTACGGACATTTTTTTTCGCTTTTCACGCGGGAGCAAAAAAGTTAATTATGTATGTGTGTGAGACATGGCAATCGAATTTATTTTGTGCATGCTTAACACTAGAATGCCCAATTGACTTAAAATGACTTCTTTGGATAGTTTGCTTGTGCATATCTTTTCACTTGCTTGCTTTCGGGGAAAATCCCTCCGTGACTTTTCATTATTTGTTAGGCCTAACACTCTCTTGGAATGGCGTGAATTTTTGCCAGTTTTGAAAACGATTTTTAAAAAATTTACCTCAAATGCCCGAAGAAGTCATTTTGACTCCCTGCATAAAAATGCTTGGAAAAGTAGTTTGTGGACAAAAGGCAATGATACTGTTTTTGTGTTTTGAAGCAGAATTTCAATTTGAAAAGTCATTTGTATTTTTGAAACAGCTTGAAAGCTTCTTAGCTGTGAAGTATCTTCGCAATTGCTTGATCACTCTCTTATCAGTGGAATACAATAGTTTGTTTGGTTGCGACATTGTGAGGAAATTTTACTCTATTGTCTATTGGGTGTCAACAGTGCCCTACAGATAACGGATTATCACCTTTGTTTCGAATTGCTGTGCATGGTTCTGATTGCCAATACAGTTGGATCGTAGCTGCACTTTAGTTTGAAACTTAAAGCAGTCAATATTTGAGCATGTCTACAAGGCGAGGTCTCACAGCTAGAAAAGTTTTGTCTGTGCTAATTGATATTCCTAAGGATGTGTCTAAATATGGGGATAAAAGAGCTGCAGCCAGTCCCGTAGCACTCCAACTTCGGGCCCCCCCAAAGTAAGCACAAGAGCCCCTGCGCACAGGTCATATCACTTTAGAGGTGTAAAATTGAAAAGCTGCATTAAGAAAATACACCACAATTTGTACATAAGTAAACAGGCTAATGTCAGAATAAAGCATGCCGATACCGAAGGTGCAAGTCATAAAAAATTCGGCACCGATGCCAGAGTTCAGTAGGACATTTATGCAGACACTGCGAAACGAAAGCAATGACACTGAAAAACATGAAAAAGTTATAAAAACACAGTATCATTTAAATAGTCTGGAGCGAACCTTTTTGTTCGCAAATGCTGTTATGACATTGTCATAATCAAGAGATCGGGCGCAGTCATTTTCGATTGACAACATGGCTAATGAAGATAGTCTACTGTCTGTCATAGACGTTCTATTAAAAGTTTTGATCAGTTTCAATTTGCTGAAGCTTCTTTCAGCGCTGGCAACAGTCACGGGGCAAGTTAGTAAGATTCGAAGCGCGATGTACACATTCGGATACAATTCAAATAAATGAGTCTTTAGAAGATAGTTCAGAAAGTCTTGAGCCGTATTGAGATTGCGTGTTTTTGTAAAATTAAAACAAACCGCTGTAGCTCAGCGCTCATTTCATCAGAATCAATGTCACCGAACTTTTTTTGGAACTCTTTACAGCAAGTAAGAAGAGCATTTTCTTGTTGCACAAGCAAAAGTTTGTCTCGTGTGTACAAAAACGAAAAGGCGGAAGAAACCTCACGTAACAAATTAAAGCGCTCCTTTATTGACATAATAGCCTGGTCTACTAATGGATAGAAAAAGTTGCTTTTAAATTTCAGTTCAGGAGTAGCTCGTTGTTCCTCTTCACCTTGGTAATCAAACAATCTTCTTTTCTTTCCACTTCTTGACGGAGGAAAAGAAGGATCAATATCCAATTCCTGTGCTATTTCAACAGCAGATGTTGCGGCACTCTCATAACCCGTTGTGCGATAGTTTTGCAAAAACTTTTCAGTTGCCTGGATTTCCGTTTCCATTGTATGAAGGGAGACTCCATACGATTGAAGAATCTTGCTTGCTTTATTGACTTGGAATAGGATATCATACCAAATAAACACCGACAAAAGAAAACTCCATTTTGATAAATGAGCTATCAACGATTTTGTTTCTGAGGCAGCTCTTCCATCTTTTCTTTCTATGGAAATGGCTTCCAAGTCTTTCAGTGCCAGCAACACCTCTTTTAAATTGTATCGAAGAGGTTTGATGCATTTAATTCTGCTTTCCCAACGAGTATCAGATTGTGACTTTATGGACAGCTCCACATGCTTCTTCAAAATTTCCCAACGCTGAGCAGAGGAAGAAAACAGCACATACAACCTTGTAAGTACTCCAAAAAATGTCAATGCTTTCGTCGATCAATTAGCACTGTCAACAACAACTAAGTTAAGGGTATGGTTTGCACAGGGCACGTAAACAGCTTTGGGATTGATGTCTAGCATTCTTGCTTGGACCCCAGAATGTTTTCCTTTCATGTTAGCACCATTATCATATGACTGACCTCGACAATCAGACAATTCGAGTTGCAGTTCGGTCGCTTTTTCTAAGAAAGCGTCCAACAAGCCTTTCCCAGTACTGTCACTTATTCTCAAGTAGCCAAAAAATGTTTCTTTAACAACAGCAGCTTCTTCATTACATAGTACATAACGGAGAATGACAGACATTTGTTCATGATGTGACATATCTGGAGTGCAGTCCAAAATTATAGAAAAATATTTTGCCAATTTCAATTGCTGTAAATTTTCTTTTTCAACTTCTGTCGCTAGCAATTCAATTAGTTCATTTTGTATGGTAGGACTCAAATAGTGATCTTTAGTGTTTTTATTCTTGATTCTGTCTTGAAGCTCTTTTAGGATCGGATCTCTTCTTGCCAAAAGCTCAAATATACCCAGAAAATTTCCATTGTGAGGAGATCCTAAGACTTCTTCAGATCCTCTAAAAGCAAGATTCCTTTCCGATAGAAACAAGGCAATGTCGATAAGTCTCTCTAAAACATTTCTCCAAAAACGTCTTTCATTGAAAAAAATATCCATCTCGCGTTTGTCGATAGTGGATGAATTTCTTATCCCTTCAGCTAGCAACATCCATTGACTGCAGCATTGTTGGTGGGAAATGCCGTTTTCATGGTCTTTCAGTTTTTTCGAAAAACCCTCCCATGTATTTATACCACTACAAAAGGGGCTTAGTGTTTTTCCAAATAGCTTACAACAAAAGCAAAAAACTTGATCTGATTCCCCACAATAAACTAGCCACGACCGTGAAACACTTTCACCATTAGGTAACACACGTTTATAATGGTTGGAGGAAAAACGTCGCCTTGGAGTTGTGTTATTATATGGAAAATTCATTATTAGTTGATGTGGTCCACGCTTTACTATATCACATCGTTGAGCATCAGAAATACTTCCAGGCCATTTACATGGGTCATCAGGGATAGGGGTAAATTGAGATTCAGATATTTTTGATATTGAAGGTTGCGTATTGGCAGGTAAATCACAACTTACATTTTCTGGAAATTCACAATCACTTTGATGCTGATCGTCATAGTCTTCTTTTTCTTGTACACTATAGTTTTCTTCATCCCTCTCGGTACTAGTGCCAGGTCTACTCTGCTCAGTAATCTTGAAAAAACCTGTCATCTTGGGCAATTTCGCTACAGCATCTCGAGCAGTGGCTGCTTCTTTTCTCTTTTGAGCACCACTTTTTGAACGTTTCATTCTATACAATGTCAATAAAATACTTTATCTGCACTCTGCAGTGTATATATATTGTCCCGGTATTTATAGCAAACAGAATTCCAGACCATTTTATGATTGTTGCGTAACAACGGCATTGTTACGTCAATCGAATATTCAAGATTCTACCAGAAAATTAATCGAAATATTCTAGATTCTGCGAGATAAAATGACGTTGCATTCACTTATGATGTCACAAGCCAATTTCTTCCTACAGTTTAAATCAGTTGTAAAACAAGTCTGCTGAACTGAAAATAGTCACGTAGCCAAAAAGCAATTTCAGACTAACTTGGGCCCCCAAAGTTGGCCTGGGCCCCCCCAATTGGGGGGTTTGGGGGGCGGCTGCTACGTCTCTGGCTGCAGCCTTGATGCAGATGATGATTTCATACAAGCAGCAGATGAATCTAGCTCTTGGAGTGAAGATGAGAATTTGAATGCAGCAAGTATGTAATGCGAATGGAGTTGTAATGTCTCTATTTTTGTGTTTTTTCAGATTGCATTTGTTTTTTGTGTTAGGTAGCCAAGATCCAAGCACAAGCAGTTTGCAAAGTGATTTAGAATCTGATGAGGAGAATGGTGTTGACTGCAAAAAATGGTAATAAGTGTAAAAGGTACACGTCGGTGAGCAGTCCACTGGCAGACTTGCAAGTCATAATATTCTGAAGGAATGGCCTAGTCATTTAAGTTACGCACGTAGAAACATACAGGTTGCAAATTCTGCGATTGCCTGGCTTTTATTTATTGACAAGTTTATACTTGAGCACATCCGTAAGTGCACCATCACTGAAGCTCATAAACAAACCAAAAACAAAGATTGTCTAACAAACAATGAATTGTTCGCACTCATTGCTGTCATGTACTCACGTGGAGTAACAGATTCAAATAACATGCCATATTATACTCTGTGGACTGAAAACTGGGGCGTGCCTTTGTGTAAAACTACGATTTCAAGGAACCGTTTCAGCGAAATTTTACCTTTTCTCCGCTTTGACACAGTCGTATCGTTCTCAAAGGTTGAAAACAGATAGATTTGCTCTATTTTTGGTGGTGTGGAACAGGTTCATCGACAACTGTATTTCATGTTTTACACCTGGGGCTTTCATCATTGTGGATGAACAGCTTTTCCCCAGCAAATGCAGATGTCCGTTCACGCAGCACATGGCGTTAAAGCCTGACAAGTACGGACAGAAATATTGGCTGGCTGTAGACAAAGATAGTAAGTATGTGGTAAACGGATTTCCATACGTTGGCAGAAACGAGACTCCCTCCAGAGATGAACGTGTCTCCGACCAGGTCGTCATGCGATTGCTGAAATCGTACCTCAACAAAGAGAGGAACGTCATAACGAATAATTATTTTACCTCAATAGAAATGGCCACAGAGATGCAAAAATACAAAACCTGCTTTCGGGGAACAGTAAACAGAATCCTCAAGAAAGAACCTGCAGTGGTAAAGCTCATGAAAGAGCCACTTTACTCCATCACGCTATATAAATTTGGTGATGTGACAATGACTGTTTATGAAGATAAAACCAAAAAAAATGTGGTAATTTTCAGCACCCTCCACCAAAACATCACTATTGCTGATATTGCCAAAAAGACACCAGAAAGTGTCAAAGCTTACAATGATACAAAATATGGTGTTGATAATGTAGATCACATGGCAAGGAAATACACGGCTAGAACTTCCACCAGAAGATGGCTTATTCATTCGTTCCAAAACACACTGGACTTGGCGGCTATAAATGCTTGGATCGTTTACAAGGCGGTCACGAAGAACAACAACATATCCAGAAGAGTTTTTATTAAGCAGTTGGCTCAAGACCTATTTGGGCCTTACATAGACGAAAGGAGCAACACTAAGAAAAGACGCTTGCAAGAAGAAACACTTGATGAAGGACATAGTAAAATGACAAAATACTGCCAAGTGAAGAGTGAATGTAAGAAGAACCGCACAGTTGGCACCTGTCATGAGTGTAGCAAATTACTGTGCTGAAAGTGTACTGCTAAAACCGTACGTTTGTGCGTGAAATGCAGTTCCTCACAATAATACTGTATGTGTCCTTTTTCGGTATTTGAGTTTGCCCAATACAATAATCAATAAAAAAATCACTAAGTGAGCTGTCTTACAAAGCTATTCCACAGCCATAATCACAGCAATGTTACACAAAAAATGGCAGGAAGTCAAAATGACTCCTTCGGGCATGCTGGGCATATAAAAATCCCGGCCATTCTAGTGTTAAGGATCTTAGTATTGAATTGGGCTTGCGAATTTTGTTATTTGTAGTTTCTAATATTATCATTATAATATTCTTAGGGGGCGTATGTCACGAATAAGGAAATTGGTCTTGTAAGAATAGTTTTCATATATGTGTATAGTGCTGTATTATTTTGTTCGCTCGGCTACTGATCAAAAAAAGACCTTTTTTCCTCGCAATTGGATTTGCTGTAAGTACGCCTTTATTACGTCACAATCGTTTATGACATAATAAATAATCCAGATTGATCTAGTGAATCTAGCTTCCTCGAAGAATTTCGTTGGCCGGTGACATAACTTATGACATAACTTAGTAGTGCTTTTTTTTCTTTTTCACGTGATTTTGCTCTAGCGTTTTCTGGATTGTTTTTTTGATTTATATATAAAGCGACGAGGTTTTTACTAATAGAGAGCACAGTAGTAGTAGAGAAGCGTTGTAGTGGGGAGAGAGAGATTGATTGACGGAGTAGAAAATGGCCAATTGTTTTTCTGATAACTTATTGTGGATTCTGTTGACGTGGCGAGTATTGAACAGTTATTGGTGGAATTAGTTTTGGCGGTTTCCTGATTGTATAGTAAAGTGATTAGTTCTGAGATCGTTGAGCGAAGAAGCTTGAAGTCGTGAAGTATTATTTCTGTGAATACATTATTCTGTTCTTAACGTGGTTTAAAGTGTTTTTTTAGTGGAAGCCAGTCTTTTAAGTTGCAGCCAGACTTAATTATCCGAGCGATATTTTACGTCGCCTCAGTTTTAAATAAATTAAGATTGAGATAGAACCGCAAATTCTATTGCAAAAACGCGACAATGTTCTGCTGGAACTAAACTAGGCTTTTCACAGTGAGTGAAAACATCGAGACTACCAAAGAAGTAAGCGGATTTCAAAAACGATGAATTTTTCAACAGATTGTAAACCGCTATTGATGTTCACATTTTTTAGCACAATCCTGTAATTGCATACAGTCCACTTCGGATATAAGAGATACGCGGGGACCAGCTTAATCAGTCTCTTATAACCGAATTCTCTTATAACCGACTTATTAGTTTATATTGAAAATCATTTCGGACCTTTTGCGTAGTCCCTTATAAGCGAAAATTCCTTATTTCTGAATCTCTTATATCCGAAGTTGACTGTATAACCTCCAATGATGAACAACGGCGTTATCCCTCAATTACAGTAATTTTTTCCACTTTACGGCTTCAACTTCAGTAAACCCAAAGTATTAATAGTTTTCTAGTCATCAATCACCAAAGCTCAGATGCTAAATTCCTTACATAGTTTCGACAAGTTACTTAGTAAAAAATTTGTTTGTTTACAGTTGCACAAAATGTCATTGTGATTTAGGTAAAATTCAAAACCTTTTGCCCACGTTTCATTTGAAATACCAAATAATATGAAAACTTTTCTAAGATCATGCAAATTTTGCAATTACATAAAACAATGAATACCAGTAACAAAAAAATAAGGGGCTGCTAAAGATTAAGCCGCGAAGCAAATATCAGATCCTGGAAAATACAAACCCTCTCAATAGATTGTAAGCTGTATGGAGAGCTTGGTATTAGGGTGCTGCTGCAGCAAGCATTATCTTTCAAATCGACATGTGTTTTGCACCTCTATTTTTTCTTGTTTATCGCCTGGCTTTATGTTGACTTTGACGATATGAACAATTCAATAAGAAATTTGCTGCTGTCTTTTTGATATTAGAAGTGTTAGACGCGGTTGCAGTGAAGTTTCTGAAAGACGAAGTAGAGCGTTAATTTCCGCACGATTTTTCTGTTTGGTCTTGATGAGAGATAAAGATCAAAAGCTTTTCTCACATAGGTAAGTTGCAGAAAAAATTAGCAGTAATTTGATTGCTTTGTTACTCAGCTCAGGATATTCGGTTGTAAGCGATAACCAAAACTGTGACAGAGGTAAATCTTTATTCTTGGACATCAACGTGGTATCGCAGAAAAGTTGCATAAGCGATTCTTTCTCAACTGTGTTAAAATTGCATGAATCGATATTCTCTGCAAAGGGATTAATAATTCAAAAGTTTCCCTTTCGAGGATCTGCATTATCTGATAAATATTGGCCAAAACTGATGGTTAGTTCTTGCAAGTGTTGACTTATAAAAGCAAATAACTCTCCAGTGTTAATAGAAGCATTTGCCACGACATCTTGCAAACATGGAAACATATCGATATTGCCTTTCTGATCTTTGCTTTTCCAAAACACCGATTTCTTTTTGAAAGCATCAGTTTTGTTACGCAATGTAAAAATATTGGTGTGATTACCTTACAGAGAACAGTTAAGGTCGTTCAAGCGGCTGAATATGTCCGCTAAGTATGCTAGTTTGGCTGTGCACATTTCATCGGATAGGAGGTCTTTTAGTAGAGAGATTTTTCACAAAAAAACTGCCTTTTTTCTTATCTCAATTCAAAAAGATGAGTGAGAAAACTACCTAATTTCAACATGAAACAAGAAATGATGATGTTGTGAACCTATGCTATCACACAAAGCCTCAAAGAGCCTCGAGTGCAATGCTCGGCCACCTATATCATTTACGATCTTAACTGCACCGTTCAAAACGTCATTTAATTCAGGAAATAGTTTTTTGGCAAATAAATTTTCCCGGTGAAGAATACAATGTGTAATCAGCAGATCTTTATTTACCACGTCTTTAATTTTTGCAGTTACACCTGTGTGACATCCCATCATGTTAGCAGCGCCGTCAGTACAAACCCCGACACATTTACTGCGATCTAAACCTTGCTCTTACACATATTTATTAAGAGACCTAAATATTTCTAAACTGGTCGTCCGTCCAGGTAGTTTGAGACCACAAAAGAAAATCTTGCATGACTCTTCCTTCATTTACATACCGAACAAAGCATACAAGAATAGCACAGTTGCTGAAATCTGTTGTTTTGTCAAGCTGTATAGCAAAATATTTCGATTTCTTTACTTGTTCAATAAGTTGCTCTTCAACGTCAACTTCCATATCCATTATTCTCCTTTGAACTGTGTTATTTGAAATTGGTATCGCTTGAAGTTTGTTTGCTACTTCCGGACCCAAAACCTTTGCAGTAGCTGCTAACATGACGGTTTTATTTAATCTTCCCCAATAGTTGTTTAGTTTTGCCGATTTGAAGAGAAATCAAATAGGAAGATTTGAGAAGGGCTTTATCAGTCGTTGTCATCTTTTGCATATTAGTTCTTGCCTTGCTGTTTTACTCAGTAGTGTTTTGAAATATGCAAGACCCTTGCCAACAAGGTTGCTATGCAGCATGTGAAAATGCCGAATAAGCTTTGAGGGTTTCATTGCGTCGTTTGAAAGAACTTTGGCGCAGACTAACCACATAGGAAGCGGCAATTTTTCACTGCTAGGAGCAATGGTGAAACCGAGTTTCAAGCACGTCTTATCATACTGCCTAACAAAGTCTCGTCTTCGCTTTTTGTTTGTCTCTGCACAATCCATATCACCTTCACGTGATCGTTTCCCACCATATGATACATTTGAAGTAGTAGGCCTATCTTCTTTTTCTTTCCTGTTAAAACCACCAACTTGATTTTCACTGTTGGGTGTCTTTTGAAAGAACTGGAAAATATTTAGCTGTTTGCTTGTTTCCATTTTACTGCCAGATTTCGTTAAATTTTGATTTGTAGCGAACGCTATGCCTTCGCTGCCCATTATTTTTACTATGACGTCATAACGTTGTCTAGGCAGTTATAAACCGCTGTACATTATTATTTGTTCTTTTTGGACAACATGCGCTGTTCAAGAAAAAACTAATATGTGCTGTATCGCCAGCTTAGAAAAGACCGTTGCGCTGTAGGTTGAACCAGAGATTCCCAAACTTTTTGCCTCGCAGACCCTTTCTTTTGTGAATCTGCTGCTTCGAGAACTTCTTTCTGTGAATCTGCTTTTTTGCGGACCCCAATTACATGTGACATCACTTTTGTCGCCCGACCCACTTCCAATTGTAATAATTACCATACGAATACAAAAAGAAGTGGGGCTGTCCTCCAAAAAAAAAGGTCAACACCTGTATTACTGCTGCGATTGCATAACTCGCGATCCGATTCATTGTCAAGCTAGAGTCACTTTTCATAATTTCACTGAAAATTTCCGGTACAAACGTTGATTGATTGACTGACCGGGACGAAATCACGGACCCCTGTGCGGTCGTCAAGGAACCCCAGGAGTCCGCGGACCCAAGTTTGGAAATCTTTGGTTTAAACATATTTTTTTCTTTTACATACTGCTTCGAGAACTTGTCTTAAATGAGTTGTTATGCGTACCACGTGCGAAGTTCTCAATCAAGTGAATTAGCCATTTGCATCAAGCGCTTCGTCTCATCTGCCACGTTGATTTTTTAGAGAAAAGGGCAAAATTAGATTAGTCGGCAGAGCGCATAAATTCGTCGACCGGCTATTGAAATCAAATTCTTGTGCGCGCATATTAAGCGTTTGACTTGGTCTGACGGCCGCAAGTGTTTAATAATGGATCAACCTGAAGCGTTTTCCAATTGAGATATAAAATTGAAATAAACTTTGAGGACCGGCAGGAAAGTAAAGGTGAACCGGCGCCGGTCTGCGGACCGGCGGTTGAGAAACGCTGTTCTAGATATCATTGTAACCTTTTCTGACCCAGCTTTTTACCCTTGGCAACTTGTTCTTTAATCATTGTTACCACTCAAATAAAGCTGACCATTGGTTTACTCGTAGTCAGTTTGGAATTTTAATGAATCACTGTTTAGTTTACTTGAAAGCTACTGTTATCTGAACGCTTACGAATACTGTTTGATCGATTTTTTGGTCTGATTTCCGGTCAAGCTATAGTAGGTGAGTGCTTCAGTGAATTTACGTTGGTGTTAACGTGTGTTTTAAGTACTTTGCAGAAAATTGTACCGCATCGTACCGTACTGCACCATATTATGTCGCGGTATACATCCTTCAGTATAATTATCAATTTCGTAAACCCCTCGTTTAACATTTATTTCAATTATTTGCTTTGTGTGGAACCTGTGGTGCGCGTAATTCTCGAAGACAGTGTTAGGCGGTACATCAGATTAGAAGTTTCTGTAACAGGTGCCATTTCCTAAAATCAAAAAATAAGTAACACCACTTTAAGAAAACAAAACCCGTTATGGCGTTATTCATCATTTTCCGCGACCTTTTTCCTCAGAGCAGCTTAGACTTTAGTAAACCCAAAACCATAAAAAAGCATAATTAATTACCTAAGATAATCAAATATTACTATTAGAACCAATATTTTGCTAAGAAGTGTTTAAAACTTCCGGAATTATTGACAAAAGTTTTCATTAGGAAATGCAGCTACATCGCCAGCATCATTTGCTCTTAGAGCACTGTACCTGACTAATCTCAACTTTTAAAACATATCGATCATCAAAGTTGCAATGAAGTAATATGGACTTTGATCGCACACGTATGACAAAAGTAGAATCAAGTTTTGTTTTGAGCTTCTGCAGTTTTCATAAAAAATATCTGTTTTTTTAGCACAAAAAATTGATTGGTGGTTTGATTATGTTAAGCCATTCTATTTTGTAATAACTGAACTATAGGTGCTCTACTCGGAGATGCTTTTTTCTGATTTTTTTTTAATTTGAGGTACACAAACCCCACTGATTAAAGGAAAAGGCATGGCCTTTTCGTCTACCTTGATTATTTTCAAGAAAAGAAAGCATGAGCTTGTTCACAAATTAGAAATTACAAACGTAATTGCAAAAATTCGTGAGTACCCCAACCAGTAAACACATAGCTTATTCCTCTAAACGTATCAATCACTTCGGCCTCTATCACAATTTTCGTTTTGTTTACTCACCGCAGCACTTTGAGAATGGAAAGAATAAAAATTTATAAAACGATACCATCTTTGTGAACAAAACTTTTTTTTGATTCAAATGGAAAGACTGGATTAGGGGCAGTTTGGAGCCTACCCACACTTTTAATCAGTGTTCTTATCTCTTACTTAAAAAAGGAACAGTAGAGTTAAACGAATAGTTGTAATATATTTGCTGCTTGTAAATAAAAGCGGATCGACTTCTCTTAGAAGTAAGAAGGATGCGATTAATAAAATCAATGCATGCAATAAAGTCCCGATTTTGAATAGAAACCAAAATAAAATTAATCTATCCATGAGTAAAATTGCAGCTAAAGAGTATATTTTCGTTTGAAAAGGACTTAATATATTCATTGGTATTAATTACAAGACATTGGGGGAAAGCATAGCTTTTTTTCTCGCTATGCTGTGACCAGGGTAAACAGGAGCAGCAGAGGACTTGATGTAACAAACGTGATTATGAAAAGCGTGTTACACGTCATGAAATGAGCTTACCACTAGAAATAGATAGTTTACGGCAATCGGGCAATTGTCAAAAATTGTCAAAACACGATATTTTATTTAAGCGCACTAATCACCAGTTTGGCGCCGACCTCACGTTTTACTTGCAACGAACAAATAAACGCTAATGAAATGATAGGTTGTTTGTGAGTTGCATCAAACTAGATCAAAGCGTTAGTTAATCACTATTTAGGCGTACATAGACGATGATTTATATACCAAGCAAACTTTGGTTTTTGCTCTTACAAGTTTTGTTGCAGTAAAGACGACCCAGCCAACAAATCCGGAATTATTTTAAGCCGACACAAATAATGTGTAGACATGTTGGGAATTGCCAACAAAACCGGCTAGTACAAAATAATGCTAACCTTGTTCAAATTCACCAGGAGCTGATCTGCTTTGCTTAATGACCAAATTTTTATAGGCGTAGTCAGCCAACAATATTTTAATAAATATTGAAACTAATAACGCATAACAAAATTTTGCATTATATTTTTGGTAGGCGATATTTTTGGAAAATTTAATTCTATAGTAAAACCAAATAAAACAAAATGTTTATTTTTTTATTTGTCATTTAGTTATACATCGTTGTTAAAACTTCTTTTCTCTTTTGTTGACTGTTGATGCAACCCAAGAACTCTCAAATCAATTAAACCTCTTTTTATATAATTATAATGTTCTGCCGTTTTTGATATTTTTCGATGTTTCTGTGGCTGTGACGTGTGACTAAAAGTGGCGAGTGCATGAGAAAATAAGATCTGAAAAATATAGAACTGATTGAATTTCAGAGCAACATGTTATTAAATGAAGAGCAAATTTTAGAAGCATCAACAATAATTTTATACATATCTATTTGGCCAGTGATATCATTGTTTCATGCGACAAAAAAGGAACTTAATTTCTGTAATCAGAGGTAATGATTTTGCTTCCGCTATATAGGCCTAGTTTTGCGTATTTTAAGAATTTAAAATCTCAATCAGTGTCTATGGGAAAAATATACAGGGTGCAGCAGAAGTAATGTCCTTTTTGTTATCTGAGTGTTCCAGTTACTGTTTGATTTTCTCTTTATATTAGAAATACACCGTTTTTGTATCCGAGATTTAATAAATGTTTGTTTTTAGTTTAGAAACTGTTTATTTATGAATGAATAATTTCATACTTAAAAAATACACGGCTGCGCCGACTCCACCAATATAATCTTTCCAACATTATTTTCAAATAACTGTTACAAATAGAAGCATCGTCCCTATGCCCCTAATTTCAATAAACGTGGATTGTCTGGCTTTAAGCATCATTGCATTTGTATGTTGTGGCCGTGGTCTGGAATAGGAATGAGCTTAAAGTAGTAATTTAGTCATTAAAGCGTCGTCACAACGATAAAAGTGATTCTTACTTTTTCATCGCTGCAGCACATTAATGTACATGCAGTCTGAGCAGTGGTGGATAAATTGAAATATTGTGCTGTTTTGTTGGCGCTATTATAATTGTGACATCGTTTCAACGCCATAACATATGTCAATGTGTACTCAGTGAATTACGCACTGCTTACATTTTATTGAACAGATGATGAGCTCTATTGCTGAGTGCCAAGTAGGAAATCAACAAACACTATTTTTAAAGTCATTGGCATGAATCGACAACGGAATCGAATCCAATTCTACCAAATGCGAAACGAACGCTCTCACCATCACATCACTGCCATGATTAGGCGAACAAAACAGTTGACAAAACCCCATAATTACGCGTTTGCAATAGAAAGTAATTGCAGCAGAGCTCCCATGTTTTAGGGTCCGTGAGCCAAAAATGCGTTGATTTCGATTATTTTCGAAACGCTTCACTAATTTAGAAGAAACTTTGGATTCTAATTTATATTTCGATAACTGTTGTTAATGCAAATGTTGTTCTCATTTACCTTGACTGAAATATGCAACTTTCACAACCTAACACAATCAAAAAATAAATTGAATAATAAATTGATCTCCAAGTTTAATTGTTATTAAGGCTGTGTGGTAGCCTTTATCACCGTGAATTTTCGTTCTGCGCACGCTGGGAGGAGCTGCGCATATTTGTGAATAAAACACTGCAAGAAAGCTTTAACCGGCTTCCTGTTTTTTGTTTGACGAAGCAGAAAGGATCCGTAGAGCTAATATTGCTAGTTCTACAAAGCAACTCTACTGGTTCAGTGCTAATCAACGACGGTACGCTTGGCGCGGGGATCAAAGAGTTGAAACCTGGTGCTGCCGCACCATAAAATCGAAACGTAAACTGCTCGATCGAACATTGAAGTTGTATCAACCAGCAAGAGATCAAGGCATCTTCTACATTTTTGAAATTTGTGAAGTGAACGTATGATAGAAGACGCCAGAAGGGGCGAAGCTACACCCCTACAACGAAGGTATTGATATTTGTTGTATTTGTATAATCTCAGACTGCTCGAGACGGCTTAACGCGTGTTTAGCCGAAGCATTTAAATTGTTTCTTTGCTGCTCCCTAAATTCAAAGTATTTGGCTTTCTGTGCATTTCACGTTTGTTAGATATATTACGTGTTTTGAAGTGAATTTCTCTGTGAATGATGTCGCTAGTAAGTGGCGGGCTAAAGCATGCCGCAGCGGTTGAGGGTGCGTCGGGGTGTGTGACCGAGGGATCGGTTCTCCCGGGCTTGACTAGGGCATCTGGGGAGGAGCATCAGTTACCCGGTGGTAGCGCCGCTTCCACTGAGGGAGGTAAATTTGAACGTGAGGTGCGTTGTCAAAAATAGTGTTTTATTGCCCGCATTGGGGAACTTGGTCAAGAGCTCTCATTGTGTACCAATAAGCGAGAAGTTTTGCTTTGCTGGGATAAGCTCGAAAATTTGGGCGAAGACGTGAGCAAAATTCATCAATTGTTAAATGATAATGGAGACACTGCTGCGTCTGCTGATGTGCAGGACAAGGTGGGGCTCACGTTTGAAAGTTTAAAGCTAAAATGTCGGGATAAGATGAACCAAATATTAGAGCAGCCCCATTCCGAGGTGCAGCCAGAGGATAGCGTGTCCAATGTAGGCACAGCCCTTTCTAGAAGTTCTGCTAATGCTTTGATTCAAATCGATTTGGAACTCCAGCGAGAGGAACTTCAAATTGAGGCTAAAAAGACTCAAGCGCAAATGCAAGCTGAATTTGAACTGAGGGATGCTAAACTGAGGGCGGAACAGCGCAGGCAAGAAATTTTGGCCATGAGCAATTTTAGAGAGGGCTCCCGGATCAGCCACAAAAGTAGACTTTCCAGTAGGAAGTTCTACTCAGGCACGGGACCCGATGTGGCCATCATTTTTGGGCGCAGCAAGAAGGTGGACAATCAGGTTGTAGCCCCTCGAACTGGAGAGACTGATGTGGGTCTCGGGGCCGCTGGTGATGCGTCACACTCGGTTGAGCCTTTGCGTGGGATTGCCTGTGGGGAAACCGCGTTGTCTGAACCTTGGGGCTCTAATGCCATTTTGAATGATATTTCTAACCCAGCTGCTCAAACAGAAAATTGTGTAGCGCCTTCAGCTGCGACTAACCCTTTCACACAAAAGCACCCTCCTGTTCTTGTACGAGATGGTTTGTCTGCTTGTGGAGCCGGCAAATGTTCGGGGCCGCCCCGAGCGAAGGTGCCACCAGGATTCGAGTGTGGCTTCGTTCAAGATTCAAGGCCGAGTGAAGTATTACCACCACGTAGGGCTGATTGTCATGTATCTGAACGTGTGCGGGATATGAATGATGTTGTTGTGAGTCGGTTTCCGCAGCGTGGTGACGTCAGAGAGTGCGCTTTAAGCCGATATCCACCGCCGGAGAAAAATCGTCAAACCTCGGTAGAATTACATGACGGCTATCAAAACGAATTGGCTAGGAATGCTAGCAATGGCAGAAATATCGGTTTCTCGCCTTCATCTGGTAATTCAAGCGCAGAGCAGCAAAACTGCTTTTTTGAATATCAGAATTGTAAAACCTTTGTGGGTAAAGCGGCGTTGACTGGCTATGATGGCGCTAACATGCCCTTTATATTTTTTAAAAATCGTATTTATGCGTTAATGGATAGTTGTCCCTTTGAGGGGGTTCGTCTCACTCTGCTGCAAGCAGCTTGTGCTAGAGCAGCTGCACAAACAATCGCTAATTTGACATCTGACACGCCTGGCTTGTCGGAAAAAGACAGAATAGAAATGTCTTTAGAAAGGTTGTCACAACAATTTGGTGTCCGTGGTGGGTTTCTCTCGGAACCTGAAATTAGGAAGTATCGCTATGGTAATAAATTGGTCTCTTCGTCCGCGAATATTATGAAAGAGTTTAAAGATCAATTAGATCAATGTCTTCTGTTTGCTAGAGCGTATAATCAGCGTGAAAAATTAGAAGGTAGTTTTGTTTTGGATTTGGCTAAAAGGCTTCCCTTTGAAGCTAAGCAAAGGTATTTAGAATTTCTTCTCGATAAATGCGGTAGTACAAGTGAGCTCACTTATCAAAGTTTGGTCAATTTTGTAAAACGTAAAGAATTGTGTAAATCCACTGATTTTGGAATAATGTTGTTAGGTGAGCCACAGAGCCATCAGGAAAATAAAAAATTTGATAAAAATAAAGCCACGTGTAGAGTAAGGCAGACCACGGCGAAATCAAACGAGTCGCACCCCTTGACAAAATCATCGGATAGTGCTCCTGTTTACCGCGCAGGTGACAGCCGGAGCCCGACAGGTGGTGGCGCTAGAAATGCACCGTTGTGCATTTATTGTTCTTTAAGTGGTAAGGATCAACACCACTGGTTGTCAAACTATAGAGACTTTTTGCACTTAAATCCCAAAGACCGCAGGGATGTCGTGATGAAATCTGGGAAGTGCTTGAATTGCTTGCACAATCATTTTGTGAAAGATTGCACGCGTGATAATAATTGCCGTAGGTGCGGTAATGCTTGTGATAAAAAGCACTATTTTCTCCTACACGATTACTTTGTTGATTCCCGGCATAGGCCGCCTGAAACAAGTGCTGAACCCGCAGTAACTGTGCGCAGTGTCAAAATTGAGAGCGTGAAAGCGGCGTATAATCGTGTGACTGCCGCACGCGTGATGAGCCCCGCGACTGGCCACTCAAAGTTGGTGTACTGCCAACATGATCCGGGGTCTCAGCTGACATTTATCGCCAGTAGCTTAGTAGAGGATCTAGGACTAGAGCCGTTTGACACCGCGTCCTTTAAGTTGGATACTCTGGTTGGCGACAATAATACTTCGGCTAATTTGGTTAAGTTCAATATTCAGTCTATAGATACCGAAGAGCTGTTTGGTGACGTGACTGCGGCCGTTATTTCCCCTTGGGTAGATGACGTTGAAACCTTGCCGCATAAGCAGGATTTGAGCAATTTGCAACATTTTGACGGTGTAAAACTTGTTACTCTCGACAATTGTGATACTGTCGACATTATTATCGGCAATGACAATGCATTTTTAATGTGTACGAAGGAAGAGCGCATGGGAGAAAGTCGAGGTGAGCCTCATGCTATATTCACCCCCTGGGTTGGATGGCTTCTGGAGGAAGATCGCCCTTATATGCCAGGGCCACCAAGGTTCATAGAGTGCAAACTTGTGTGGCTAATGACGATCTGTCGCAGTGTAAGCTTGACCTGGAAGCCCGTGATAGGGAAATTGCTGCATTGAAGGGTCAGCTTAGGGACTTGGCTGTGCAGAACGAAGCTTTGGATTTATCTCGTACTGACGAAATTGCCAAAGGTTTGGTAGAGCCAAATGTTAAGCTGTGCGATGATCATTTTGAAATTCCGCTGCCATTGAAAGCTAGTATTGAACTGCCCAATAATTTAGCGCTTGCTAGAGACAGAGCTATCGCTTTGAGAAAAAAGGCTTTAAAGCAACATGATCTCTGCGAATTTCTTGTGGAAACTATGCAAAGTTTAAAATCTAAAGGCTACATTGAAAAGGCTAATGAGTCTGTTTATGATAGTAGGCATGAGTGGTATTTGCCATATTTTGTGACGTCGCAGGCCAAGAAACGCATTGTTTATGACGGAAAGTCCAAATACAAAGGGGTCTGCGTTAATGACGTCATTATGATCGGTCCTGACTTGTTAAACCCGCTTGTTCACGTGTTGGCTAGGTTCCGCAAAGGTAAATACGCTTTGATGGCTGACATCACAAAATGCTTTATTCAAATTAAATTGCCTGTGGCACAAAGGGATTTATGTCGCTTATTGTGGTTTGAAAACGATGATGTCCATAAGGGTAAGTTAGTTCCTTTTCGTTTTTGCGTGCATCCTTGGGGTATAAAAAGTAGTCCGTATATTGCTTGCTTAGCCATTAAAAAGATGGTGGAACAAAACCCTAGCAAAGCCAGTGATTTGACGCTTGGTACTGTGTCAAAAAACATGTATGTCGATGATTTTATTTTTTCTGCGGATAGCTTTGATGATGCGCAACTAATTGCCAATGAGGCGATTGCTTTGTTTCGTAGCCGCGGGTTCGAATTGGTAAAATGGAGTGCAAACAAAGAATCTGTGAATGTGTTGGTAGGAATGGATAGCGAATTGCTGGCGCCATCCATTCGCGAAGTAGATTTGGAGACGAATAGTGTCGCTATGCCGTCAGCTAAAACTTTAGACTTGGTGTGGGTAACGGAGTCTGACGAACTGCGCATCCAGTGCTCGCTAAAGCCTCTGACAAAGTATACTCGTAGAAGCATGCTTAGCCAACTTGGACAGAACTTTGATCCTTTAGGATTTGGCTCTCCGTTTTTTCTGAAAGCGCGTCTGATTTTGCAACAGTTAGCTATAGAGAAGTTTGACTGGAACGAAGAGGTGCCCGAAAGTGTCGTGAAAGAGTGGGAAGCGTGGTTTCACTCGTTAGAAATGTTAAAAAGATTTTTCGCTGCCAAGATGGTATTTTTTGAATGCTGATTTGAGCAGCCCTGATGACAACGTTGAGTTCCAGTTGCATGGGTTTAGTGACGCTTCGAATCTAGCATTCTCCTCTGTCATCTACTTACGCAGATTAGTAAATGGTATTCCAGTCGTGTCGTTTGTTTTTGGTAAATGTAACATTGTCTTGGCTAATCAGTCTTCATGGCCCATTGCTAGGAAGGAGCTCGTCGCAGCTTTGAACACAGCGAAGCTATTGAAGCAAGCCTCTGACGCATTGGAAATACCTAATTGCAGTAATTTTTTTTGGTGCGATTCCCGTACGGTGCTACAATGGCTTAAGAACCCTGACTTACGTTTGAATAAGTTCATTAGGCGAAGAGTAAACCACATCTTGATGTTGTCTAGTGAGACTGAATGGCGCTTTTGTCCTAGTAAGTTGAATGCGGCTGACGTGGGTTTGCGACCGGATCTCATGCGTAAAGCAGAAGCACGTGATTTGTGGATAAATGGCCCGTCACTGTTGCAACAATATGCAGCAGAACCATTGGTAGAGAATGTAGTTCAAGTTGGAGCGCGTAGAATAAATTTGTCAGGGCGTAGTGGTATCGACGGCATTGATAAACTGATTGAGAAAGCACCTAATTTATACACTCTGCAAAAAAGAGTAGCTTATTTGATTGCCTTTGTCGATTGGTTCCAAAACTGTAAAGTAAGAAAAAATAACTTTATAAAGCCGGTACTTAATGCTGCTTACTTAGAAACGGCTCTACTGATCATAGTGAAGTTGGTTCAGAACAAGGTGTATGGCAATGTGATTTGTTCGATGCAGGGAAAATCTGCTGATGCACTTGACAAAGTGATCAAACAATGCAATGTTACCGCGTCGCCAACCCAGAAAGATCGCTTGAAAGAGTTGCGATCGCTAAAGAAGTATAGGCCTTGTGTAGACGAGGAGGGAAGGCTACGTATAGAAGGACGCTTAAGCAAATCCCCAGATATATCATGGGAAGAAAAGCATCCCCTCCTCTTTCCGTTTAAACACCCCCTGACTAGGTTAGTGATATTGTTCTATCACTACCGAGACTGCCATTGTGGTGTGCAACATACGCTGATGTCTATACGACAGAAGTTTTGGATTGCGAATGGTAATGCTGCTGTGAGACGATATGTGCGTGATTGTGGTGTGTGTGCTATTGAAAGGGCAACGCCCATTAGACAACTCATGTCTGACTTACCGTTGGCACGCCTTACAGCACATAAAAAGCCCTTTTTCTATTCCGATAGAAAAATTTGCTCAAAAATGATCACCAGCATCATACGGTACCATACAGCAATCCATTACATCATGTCAATAACCGGTCGCGGGTTATTGACATGATGTAATGGATTGCTGTATAGTACCGTATGATGCTGGTGATCATTTTTGAGCAAATTTTTCTATTGTACTTTGATGCTGGAGGCAGATCCCTCTTGATAGGAGATCACCTTGAAAATTGCTGGCTAGCAACTAGCAACTCATGTATTTTTCTATTCCGGAGTGGATTACCTTGGCCCTCTAAATTATGCAGAGGGAAGAAGCAACAAGAAGGCGTGGGGGCTCCTGTTTACATGCATGGCATCTCGGGCTATTCATGTTGAGTTGGTAACATCTTTGTCGCTGGATTATTTTTTACTGGCCTTTACTCGATTTACAGACCTGCGTGGACAGGTCAATACGATCTACTCAGATAATGCAAGCACGTTCCAGGCCGGGTCAAAAAAGCTTCCGGACTTGATTGAAACCAAGGACTTTCACATTTCCCTGAGAAGAAAAGGTATAAATTGGGAATTTATACCTCCGTATGCTCCGGCGCAAGGTACAAGCTTGGGAGGATAAAGGAGGTGATTCCTCAAATTAGAAATGGGAAACCCATAGTGAGACGGGCCAAGGTGGCCGTAACTAAAGTGAATGAAACCACGGGGGAGGTCATAATTGAGTATGTGTTACGGGATGTCTCTCGTTTAGCTCCCGTGGAGAATGCGTAACCGGTAGCACACCTTGAGCGCGTCTGAACGACAGCTGTGACTAGCTTCCCGCTAATACAGAAATGTGTAGTAAATTGATCGCAAATAAGTGTTGTGTTCGTATAATCAATCATGTTTCTTTTTCTTGTGCTTTTTCTTGGATTTGCTTGCATGCTTAAAGTTTGTGTTGCTGTTGTGTATCATGTTCATATTTGCTCTAGCAAAATGTATTAGGCAACGCAGATACCTGTCTTAACTAAAAATCGATTGGCTTTATTTGTTGTTGTAATTATGACATTGCTGCGTCATAATTAGGGGCCGCTATGTTTCACCAATCGCCATGTAGTTTTTTACAGCGATTTGACTTCATAAAGCGTAGTCTCTTGAGAATGTGACGCAAAGACTTCATAAGCAATTTTTCACAAAATTGATTGATATTGTGGTAAATTAAGTGATCTCGTGTTGTTTTGTTAGGAGTTAAGTAAATATAGCTTTAAATTAGACCCCTACAGCGAACCGAACAATAAGCCCCTACTGAGAAGTAGTAGACGTTATAACCGGGCTTCCTACGAACTACTTCTAAAAGCCTTCCTTTGTTGTATTGTCTTTCTTTGGTCTTTGCCCTGTGGTTAAATAAGGCCACATGTTTGACTCATATATATAACAGGTGCATCTGCTCGTATATATATAGCGACCACGTGTATTTTCGCTATTCTTGTCAAAACGTCAACGTGGCGAAACGAGTAGTAAATTTTCGTTTCGATCTGATTATGCTTCGGATTTCTGTTTGGGCCTGAGTGTTGGTCCCCCTGTTAATTGTTATTAAGGCTGTGTGGTAGCCTTTATCGCCGTGAATTTTCGTTCTGCGCACGCTGGGAGGAGCTGCGCATATTTGTAAATAAAACAATGCAAGAAAGCTTCAACCGGCTTCCTGTTTTTTGTTTGACGAAGCAGAAAGGATCCGTAGAGCTAATATTACTAGGTCTACAAAGCAACTCTGCTGGTTCAGTGCTAGTCAACGACAGTACGTTTGGCGCGGGGATCAAAGAGTTGAAACCTGGTGCTGCCGCACCAAGTGGTACACTGCACAGCAAAGCCGTGGGGTAGCCAACAGGGGCAACGGAAGACTGGTCCGCCTTTTTTTAAGAAGACGTCAACAGCCTACGATCTTTTTGCGTAAAACTTGTGAGTGTTAAGATGCTGTTATGACAAAATTTACAAATGTTGTTTCTATACAGTAAACTTATTATAAAGTTGGCTGATACAGAGAGGTTAAGTGGATAGATGTTTTACAACTTTTTTGTAACAGTTTTAGGCAAATACCAGACGTTTTTCTTTTGGAGGAAATGTTCTCCTTTTTTTGATGAAAAGGAAATTTGTCCACGAGGACATCTATTTTGCAACTAGATCTGCAGAACTACTTTTATTTTTATTTTGTAATTCATTACCAACATTTGTAGTGTTGATAATAAATATCAAACACCTATTTTCAAGTTTATTATCTCATATGTTCAAGAAAGGTTACGTTTTTGTTGTTTTATCACATTTTTTCTGTTATCACTCCGCATTAAAGCAATTATTTATTCCCACCTCTACTCCGCAGCAGAAACGAGATACTAGAATATTATCTGCGTTATATTTTTGAACGGTTTTTGTATGGCCTTATCTCACAACTTGAGGACCGTTTTTGAGAGCATGCTGCTTCAGTAATGCAGCTCAGTTCCTTGTTGCCAGCTAATTGTGTCAACCCACAGTTTAGTCATATTGAACCGGCCGTTACCCTATTCATGCTCTTGCTGAAAGCATCTGTTGCTGAAGTCCAAGCTCAATTTTCATTTTGACAAAAATTCAATGAACAACACCTCGAGATTTGAGATTGGAAGAGCGCATATCAGCTATGTGATATTGACGTTTACCAAGCCATTCGTCTGTTATTCAGTAACCTTGGTGGACCTCCTGTTTCTTCGGCAATGGCAAAGAGATCATGTTCTGCATTGTGTCTTCTCAAATCGGACTTGCGGAACACCATGACCAAATCAAGACTGAATGGTCTTAGTTTGATATATATACACATTGCCATTGACCCCAATAATATTGTTACAGAATTTGCTGGCAAGCGTAGAAAAATAGATGTAAGGAAAAAAACCTGACTAGTACCAAATAGGGCTGACGGTCTTACATTGGTTAATAGAGAGCAGTGTAAAATACGTCCACGATGCTCGTTAATGCGACCCGACTACCATACAAACTCCATTAAACTGGCCATTATTTTCATGTATTTTCAAGTGTTCATTTGTAAGTTTTGTTGTTTGTTACGTCATCATCGACGTGTTTGTCATCGTTTTAAGTCATAACGCAATTAGTTTCAGATCAATGTTGCGAGCCTTGCTGTTGAGTAATCGTTGGATCGTGCTGAAAAATATCCATTTCACAAATTGCTCACTCATGTCATTTGTCAAAGACGATATTGGAAATCTACTGTAGGTGTAGTGAAGATATCAGGTCTCACGAATAATTTCACGTTATGATTGTATTGTTTGCATGTGCTTTTCGATTAAACTTTCAATCATAAATTTTCGTTTTGCATCACTCAATTGTCTGGCCATGAGCATCATTGCAAGTGTACGTTGTGGCCCTGGTCTAAAATATGAATGAGATTAAGGTGGCAGTTTAATCAGGAAAGAGTTGTCACAACAATTAAGTCCATTTATATTCTTACATCGCTGCAGCACATCAATATACATGCAATCTGAGCAGTGGTGGATAAATTGAAATATTCTGCGGTTTTGTTGTCGCGATTACAATTGCGACACCGTTTTAACGACAGGAAATATTTCAATGTGTACTCAGTAAATTTCGCACGGTTTAGATTTCATTCTTCCAAACAGCTCTATTGCTGAGTGCCAAGTAGAAAATCAACAAACACTGTTTTTGAAGTTATTGTCATGAGTTGACAACGGAATTGAATCCAATTCTAGAAAATGCGAAACGAACGCTCTAACCATCACATCACTACCATGATCAAGCGAACACAGCAGTTGACTAAATTTTATAGCTACGCATTTACAATAAAAAATAATTGTAGCAACGTGGCCAGGTTTCTGGTTCCTTGAAACAAAACTGCGTTCGATTGCAATGAGAAAATGTTTTTATTTTCAAGACGCTCCACAAATTTCGAAGAAAATTCGATTCTATGATATTTTAGACAACTGTTATTGACTTTTACCCTGCGTTCGCAGGTAACGGTTTTCGTAACAAGGAAAAAATGTTCTTATCGATAGTGAAAAGAGGTTTTGAAACGAGGTTGTGCTGCTTAATACTGAATGTGAAGAGAGCATTGCTGTGTTTGCACTCAGTATCAATTAGCAAACCTCGTCTGAAAATCTGCTCTAAATATCGGTAGAACCATTTATCCCTCGTTGTGCAAACCACTATGTGCGAACCAGGGGTACAGACAGGGGGGCCACTGTGCCATGTCCCCTCCCTTTGGTCCCAGATAAAATTATGCACAAAACAAACAATGGCCCAAAATATTGCTGGTAGCGTTGGGCTTCATGCCTGAGGTTAACACATGAGCTTCAAACTTTCTATAGTTATCTTGATATAAACCAGAAATCACACGAGCAAGTTCTTTTGCGCAAGAATCATGCAGCAAAAATCTATTGGTTTCTGACGAGGTACGCCAGAGACTATACTACATTAATAGCAACATTACATATAAACAAGTAGCTTGGCACAAGGGAAAGCGAGTATTGTGCTTTCTGGAAAAGTTTTACAAAAATTGCCAAGAATAGAGTATGTCTCTATATTTCAGCAAGTTATTTACCAAATCATCTTGACCAGCCTGGCTTTATAGTTGACGATTTAAATTTTTTAATTTTAGTCAAAATGCTTTGGACTATAGACTGGCGAGGAAACAAAACCATCAATTTGCAAAGTAAAAAATCGAGATTCTCTCTGGAATGTTTTTTAGAAAATTGCAAAGAATGCAATAAAAAGTTTAATGAGTGGACAAAAGTAGCCGAGACGCTGCAATCAGAGATAGCACAAGTTACAGTGACATTCTTTGGCTTGCAACGTACGCAAAATTCAAGCATGCGTAAGCATTATGAAAGTTATCAATGCTACACTGAAACTTACCAAAACAGTTGCAAAAAAGCTACAGGGCATCAAGAAATTATTTTGACTGCATTAGATACTGCGAGAATTACCAGTTGCAAAGATGTTATCCAGGCTTTTAGAGACAATGAAAAAATATTTTTTGTACTCTTTAGACATACCGAAAGTGTCTACGAGGAATCCATACCCATGTCTCGAATTGTGAATCGGCAAGCCAATAGAGCGAACCCACTAGTATTGGATCTCGAGCTCCAGGATAAGTAACAGTAAGTGCAGCCACGGATTGTGAAAATGCCCATGCCCCTTTCACCAAGTTCATTGACTTATTTTCAGTTATTTTCAAACAAAATATCAAAATATTTTCAAGCCTTCGGTGCAACTGCACATTCTCAGCGTTGATTAACGGCACCTTAAAAGGACTAACAAACAACATGATCAGCATGAAAAACAGGACAAAATCTATTTTCCAGCGCTCAAGGTCTGTTATTCATGTTTGTCTCGTCCACCAAATTTGCCTCTGCAATCACACTGATCAAGTGTGGTAAAGTTCACAACCCAAACAATATTCCGCCACATATTCTCAAGCACTGCTGCCCCAAATGTGTTACATGGCTTCAAAAACGCTATATAGCCTGCGTGACCTGTCAAACAATCCTCACAATATGGCGACTGGCCACTGTTATCTCGGTACCAGAGCCTGGCAATGTAGCTGAAAGAGCTTCCTGCCCATATCGCTGCTGACGGTTTCTTACAAGTTTTTCGAGCGGATACTCTTGATGCGTCTAGAACCTGTTTTTGACCCCCGAAGTTGGCTTCAGGCTTGGTCAATGCATAACCGATCAAGTGTTTAAACTAACCTATGGCATTGAGCATCGCTTAGAAAAAAATAAATCATGCATTGTGTTGGCAAATCATACTGCCGCACAAGATTGCCTACTGTATGGTACCAGGGCCAAACATCCCACCATCGCTTTTAATTTGGTGTTACTTCTATGGACAAAATTTTAAGATCTGACGAGAAATAAGAAATACGCTTTTTTTACAAAATTAGCAGAATAGAGCACAATAAGCTCATATTATTTTTAATTTTGATAATTAGTGCACACTTGAGAAAATCCAAGTATTTTTTCTGTATTTAGTGGTAATGATAGTTTCATTTTTATCATTGCAAATCAAAAATTCAACTGGACCTCTTGAAATACTGAACTTCTCCAACTGGACCTTCGTTGAAATTAGTTGAGTAGCTCTGCTCTAGAGACTTAATCATTTTAGTTATGTAATGCGACAGATTAACAGCAAAGCTACGATGTACAGGATAATTCAAAAACGTTCCAGAAAAATACGTCCCCAAACGTCACAAAGGAGGTCTACGACGTATTGATGAAAATTACAAATTTAAAATTAACTGACGAATACATAATATTGCGACACTTGGGTTTTGCAATAGTAGTGAAGGCCTCTGCAAAGCTGCCTAGTGAAGGTTTTTGCTCGTGGTCCCCAGAGAACCGCTCCGTGGCCCACAAGGGAGACCGCAGGCCCCGTTTGAGAAATCCTGCTCTGGTGAAAATTTTGTCCAAAGTCTTTGAGGCCCAGTCAGAAAGAATGTGCGTGGATTTGGATCTACATGTACCCAATTAACCAGACGAAAATAATCATTAACTTCAAAGCGCCACACACGTTACAGCTATGGCCACCACTTAATGACCATCGACTGTCGCGTCATCGTTTCTTAATTGTTGATCTACAACAGCTGATAGACTATCTTATACGATAAAACAGAGAATTTTTGTTTTTTCTTGGTGCGCTTACTCCTTCAAAACCACTGGATGTACAAAATTCAAATTGGGCACGACTGATCACTGCTCCGGGGTAAATGTCGTAAGGGGTTGTTGACATGATGATAACGCTAAATCTGACATTAAAGTAGAGTTTTGTGTGCACGTTTGTACGTACGTGGTCTTTAACACCTTCAAAACTCCTGGGCGCACAAACATGAAACTTGGCTTGATTATTCACTGCCCCGGTGTAAGCGCCATATGGGAGTTTGTGACTTAGTAATCAAAGATACGTTTTCGTTTAATTTGCATGTTTTGGCGGAAGAAAGCAGTGTGTTTTCAAACAAAATCCAGCCCCCAACTAACCATCACTCAAAATTGTACCCTTTAAAGCGTAAAATTATTTTCTTCATTTTCTCAAAATGCATTCGACTTAGAGACGCGATTGAAACGTTTTTTGGGAGATAGTAACGAGGCGCTTCAGATGAAAAAATTCTGCCGCAATTTATGCTTATTGACAATGCAACAACAAACCATTTTTTAAGCATTTTCTGAATTGGAATCATGTTTTCTTTCTTAAATGCCTCAAAATATTGTCCTTTTCTCATAATGCTATCTGCGATATTAAAATGAAAACAGCATCAGGCAACAGCTGCGCTTAAAGATATCAATCACTGTCATTTAAACAACAAACGACTGACATGCTGATTATTGAAGAAGAAGGATACAGTACAGAATTGACATACTGTACTAGTAGGCCAAAAAAATGGTATTTCAATAATGCAATGGTAAGTTAGAAAAGCTTTGTACGGTCATGTCATAAGCCAGACTATTCTCAACCTTTAAGACTGACTGTGCATTATTCTAGTGAAACAAGATGAAAAAAATTGATGATTTTTTAAATGAGATGATGCAGGAATCGCAAAAAATTATCTAAATCCTCAGCAAAAAACTGATTAATGGAGTATACTCTTGAACTACAACCTCACTTATTGCACTGACTTACATGTAAGTGCTTGACTTCGAATTTATTTTGCTTTTCCGTGGCGGCGCGAATGCCAAGACCAAGCATTATACGCGCAGCCGTAAGCATTGGGTGATACAGACAGGCCTATAACTACGAAAAGTTGTAAGTAGTATGCCTAACATGATGTAGCTTATTCTTGTAAATACACCACAATCCCTTTGGTGCCCTTCCACAACTTTAAATTTATTCGTTCATGCAAATGGTGAGATAAATGGATAAAAGTTTCTGAAATTATTGGCTGCTTTAATTGTTTTTAAGCCTAGCTCCTAAGTGCATCTTTGCTGCAAACAAGAGCAAACAAGACGTTGCTAGGGACTTGGAAATTTTTGGGGGAAATAAAGCGGCTGTGAGCAACCACCATAATGTTTTCCAACTTGACCTGTCAGTAAAAAACGATAGCCTGCTCCAAATTTTGGAAAGAAAATTGGTTGCCTGAAAAACCATTAACTTTTGATTATTTTTCTCACAACTACCAAATCGGAGAAGCCAGCGCAGTCTGTAGAACCGATATTCTTCATCTCGACATTACTGATGAAATAACTTTACAGTAAAAATTAGATTTCGGGTTAGTTTGCTCTTTCCCTGGCTGCTTTTACGCAGCGACCAAGTAACACGCGCGAAGCCCGAAGCTTTAGGTCGTAGGCTATTAAAAACTCGTAAACAGTGAGTCTAATATTTAAAAGATGATTTCTGTAAATACACATCCATCACTTTGGGGTCCTCTGACAGGTTCAAATTTATGCATTCCATGCACCTCATGAAATGAACGGACATGGTTTCGGAAATTGTTACGATTGGTAAATCTTTGTAAAGAAGACAGACATGCAGCAGTTTCTTATTTGATATTCACTGATTGTTAAACCAATACGTATTGAAAATATATCATGCATCTTATTGAATGCAGAACAATCTAAAGGAAAGCTATGTGGTATCTCACGGTATATGGACGTTCAGTAAAAATATTTACGTAAAATCCCAAAAATGACGTTTTACGCTCATGACTTTTAAAAAAAATAGAACAAAATATTCTCTAAAAGCACATATAAACTTGACCCTTACGCACATTTTGATGTATGTCTTATCTTTCTAGCGCAAGGATTAATCAAGATAGCCAATGGTATTTTTCATAAAAAAGCGAATGGGTTTTTTCATAAAAAAGCAAAATTCTGGTCTATGCTATAAGCAAGGTTTTATGAACCAACAGCTGGTTTTATGAACCAACAACCAGGATTGTTTAAACAAATAAAAGCAAACCAAACAAAAATATCTCTTCTTGGTACTTATTTCAGGTCTATGCTATAAGCAAGGCCAGGGCTACTCAACTGGTGGAGAGCGGTCTGAATGTGGATCGTTGAAGCATTAAAACTGGACTTCAAGTTTCAGGATGAGTAACAGTAGATATAGCCATGGGGAGCGAAAAAGACCAGACCCTTTTTTCAGTACTAAGTTATTTTCAAACAAAATGGCAAAAACTTTTCGCGTCTTTGGCGCAACTGCATATTCTTCGCTCTGTTTAACGGCATCTTTCAAAAAACAAATAAACGACATGATCAGCAAGAACAACCGGAAAAACCTAACTATTTCCTACATTTACTCATATTGACAGTTTATTTTCATTGCATGTTACAAATTTTGCAGGGCCTGTGGAAATACTGAACTTGTCCAGCCGGACCTTTGTTAAAATTAATTGTGTGGCCATGCACTAGCTGATTCACCATTACAGTTTTTCAGGCATTTTCAGGTTTTTGTCTTTTATTGACACAGTGCTTGACTAACTCAGCTAAATATTTGCTGTGATCTTGTTGATTGCATAAAACTCCAATTTTTTATACTATCTCTCTGTGTAAAGCATGGCATTTGCTTTGATGAGAACTTGTATCTTCCCTTTGTAGATGACAGCATTGACGCAGTGGAGATTGAATTTATGCGATGGCGTTCATATTGGCCGCGCCACGATGGTGATTCTTTACCGTACAACACTTTAGGCGTGTTGCTGTCTGCCAAAAAAATACATGCGTATCATTTTTGGAAGTTCTACTTCAAATCATTGACAACTGGTCCGGTTACTACAGCAACAAATGAGCGTTCGTTTAGTGCTCTGAGATATTTTGAAACCTACTGTATGTGCGGTTCACAACGAAAGAAGCTCGTTAGAATGGATTTCTATTGTTGTTTATTTACAACATTAATCTTAAGCATGCGATTGATGAATTTTCACGTAAAAATTGTAGGCTAAATTTCAATTAAGTTAAATTTTGACATACAGCACCAGTAAATTTGTTTGGTTTGCCAATCACTATTACCAATCAGTTTGCATTAGTAAATACTTTGGATGCAATTGTGCAGGGGCAACATTTTTTGTGTGTGCAATTGCGTTAAATTTCTTTACGTTCTGTTAAAAACCGCACACACCTCTCATTTCCTGGGGAGAAAAACCTCGATATCCTTATTGTGACTAGATCCTGAGGGTTTTGCCACTGCAACTGGGCTGTGTTGTTCAAAAAACTTTGAACCTCACCCCCTTGAAGAAATTCTGGCTGCGTCACTGATGCGAACGCATATTTAGAGTCCAGCCACATTAAGCTTTAATTGTTCAATAATTTACAAAATAACTTCAATTAAAAATGGATTTGTGCACTTATTTTACAATCGATTTTGCTCTTTGGTCCTGGAATAGTGGAAATGGGTCTGTACCGCGTAAATGGATCTGTCTGCAAATGGGTCTGACTTGTCTTCACAGATTTGATTTCATATTTGATTTGAAATGATTTAAAATCATAGTCAATAATAGTGACCTATTTATTTCCAGAGTGGTTTCAATGTCTGGTCAGCTTCAATGATTTGATTGTCAGGCAGTGAAAATGTGAATCGTTTGTAGCAAAGCACTGTAAGCTGCGCGACATAATGCTTTAGTCTGTTTTATATAAATTTGATTACATGTGCTCTCATTGTTATGTCGTTATGAAATCACTCATAGATTCCGCAAATCTAGATGACGGATTCCTAGTGTTTTTAATGCGTCGGACCGTTTTGAAAATTGGGCTGATGCTACAGTCATTCCGAATCAATAACCAGCCCTAGTTGTTCAAAACTACCAAAATACAGAGGTTACTCGCAAAAGTATTGGGTATTTCACCACATTTGTAGATCCTCACTCATCATCATTGCAAAGCAGTGGCGTAGCCAGAAGACCATCGGGACACTTGCTCCCTCATTACTTTGAAGTAGACAGCAACAGCCTACGTCCGTTTTACATGAAACTTGTGAGTTTTGAGATGCTATTATGACAAAATTGGCAAAAGTTGTTTCTATATCAGCAAGTTTATTATAAAGTTGGCTGATACACAGAGTTGTTAAATGGATACATGTTTTATAACATGTTTGTAACAGTTTTAGGCCTATCGGGCGTTTTCCGTTTGGAGGACATGTTGTAACTGCCATCGTTTTCCTGTCTATCATAAAAGAATGGAACTCACAATCTTTCGCTTAATGAGTAATCGAGGCTGGGCGACTTACTGTTTGCCTGTAATTAAGATTTATAAGTTTGTGTATAACGCACGAAATGTTCAAACTGCTTGCTGTTTTTAGTTACTGTAGCTTTAGTGTCTTCTATTGTAGTCAGTCAATAATATCAGCTTGTACAGTAGATGTGAAGTGACCTTGAATCTGTTTGAGTTTATTCGTAAAATTTAGTAACTAAATTCTATGAGTTACAGTCATGATTAAAACTATTTAGTTAGAATTTTGTGAAATTCTTTGGTTAGGGAAAAGATTGCCCATTTAAAATGTGTTACAGAAATAGCTTGCTTTTTGATTGTTGAAAATGCATCACTTGCCACAACTTATCTTGACATTTGTACGGCATACATGATGTACTAGTATATGACAGTACTTGTAACAGTTGCTCGACAGAGAGGTCTTGTTCTTAAACTAAAACTGATGAAAAGCTTTCTTTGAAGCTTCATGTCTCAAGAAAGTCTTGGTGGTTTGCCTTTCCTATCGATAAAAAGTGAAGGAGCTAAAAATTTCTATTTCAGAAAAGTTATCCGGCAGTTCGCTAGTGCAAAAGCAAGACGGACAAATTTCAAGTTTTTCAATTACCTGCAAGTAAATTACGGTAGTCTACTTAATTGACCTCAACGTATTGTATTTTATTAGTTTGTGTGTTTTGTAGGGATATCATTGTACTGCACTTGAATTCTTTTTGGTTTAAACAATTTATCTGCATTGTATAGCACATCTCCATTTCGCTGAAATATCGTTAATAGCACTCACAAAGCACCTTGCCTCAAAAGGTTGCACATAATTTTTTGGCAGTGGCTATTTTGCCGTCGACGGCAATTTACCCTCAGAGACTATTTTGCCTTGAGTTATTTGTGATTGGTCAATCTTAATGACGTACTAAACATGTGACTTTTGGTCATTTCTGATTGGTCAATTTTAAAAACCAATTAAAAAATGATGCACCCCCAGGTCTCTATCCCCCACTCTGTACTCTCCCTTCCAGTGTACACTGTCCCATGCATTTTCATACCGGGCCTGCCCCTTCAGTGTACACTGCCTTTTTTTAAAGCCCAGCCAGCTGAGAATTGTACCTGCAACCATGGTATCTCAAGACCGGCGCACTATCCATTACACCACAGAGTCACTGATGTAGTTAAAGCACATTTATCTATATAAACACACGTGAATGATTACCGCAAAATAGATTCCAAGGGCAAATTGCCGTCGACGGCGAAATAGCCACCGCCTAATATTTTTGTTTCATTATAAAACGATTTTGGTTTGCGACGTTTATTTGATTGAAGTTTTATTAAACAATGAAAAAATTGTTGTTGCAGCCTGCCCCCGACGAAATCCTTGCTATGGCATTATTTCGATTTGAATACACTGCAATTAAAAAAATTGAGTTTGCTGATTATGACGACACTCCAAGAACGGGTACAAATTCGTGCGAACCCGTTCTTGGAGTGTCGTGATAATCAGCGAACCCGTTCTTGTTTTTTGTTATAGACCTTAGACGACCGCAGCAAATGGGTTTTCTATAATTAGGGAACCTGTTGTTAGTGAGTTTGATACAAAAGAGAACCTGTTCTTACAATTTTGAATCCCATCACTGGCTTTAGCTCTCTGTACCTGTTCAGCTCAATGCGTTTTTGTCTGATTATTTCAATTGAAAAAAATCTATTTATAACGCAGTGTTGTCAATAGTTTCTGTGCTGATAAAATTGAATATTAAGTACAGAAAAAGTAAGGGCCCCATGATAGATATATGCACCGGGGCCCACCTGGTTGAGTTTGGTTGTGCGCATGCTCTATATTTGTAATGGTCCAGTAGTAGAAGAGAATCAATGAAATATGGCGGCATCGAATTTGAAAGCAAGCACATTTGTGTAAGTTCGATGAAAAATGAGATTATTTTTCATAATATCAGTTTAATATTTGACAGTTATATTAGGATTAGTTCTGTTAAATTAGTTGAACAGCTCAATATGAATGAAAAGTGTTGTCAGTTTTCTTGCTTAGAAGGCCTCAGTTTGAGGGTTTAGCTCAGTCCGAAGACCTAACTAATAGGAAATAGGTAATTTGTTGATTGTGGGGGATTTCTAAAACAAGATTTATGTCATTGGTTGTAGACAAATTTGTCGACTTTATTTGATTTTATCTCCACACCTGTTTTATGAATAGTTATAATAGTCGCGTCAGCATTATGCGAGATTCAATTGAAAGTTAGGAAGTGGCTAGTTTGCTGTCGACAGCATTTCACCCTTAAGACTATTTGGTGATCACGATTTATGTGTGTTTAAATAGCCATTCTGACAGTGACGCTGGGGCGCATGAATAGTGCAGCTGCATTGAAATGTTATAAGTTGGAATCTTCACTGGCATGACACTTAGACAAAGGCAGTGTACACTGGAGGGGAGAGCCTGGTATGTGAATATGCAAGGTGGTGTAGACTCCAGGTGCAAATTGTATTTAATTTGTCATTAAAATTGATCAATCAGAAACAACCAAAAGTGATATGTTTAACACGTCATTGAAATTAACCAATCAAAAATGTCTGGCGGCCAAATCCCCTCCAAGAGTAAAAGGATAAAATGCCGTTGATGCCAACATAGCTACTGCTTTAATGTTATAGTTAGTTGCATTATCATGCATATTGTGGACATGAATATCACTTTTTTATCTGTTTGTGCGAACGTCAAAGAGCTGCAAATACTGAAATACTAATTTTAAAGTCTTTGATGTGACTTGACTTGGAACTCAAACAAAGAGGCTACTGATTGTAGCAGAGCTCTACCCACCTGGCCTCTTGCCTATATAAAATATTTGCCTACATGGAACTCTCTGCTTCTATACCGTTTGTACCATGTGGTGATGTGGCATGTATCCAGAAGGTGAAGTCTAGGTTAGTTAGCTTATTGAAAATGAAATTCACCATGTTGTCGTTGTTTAGGCTTAGTACTGAGAAAAGCGTGGCAAAAATGTGCTGGCAAAGCAGTAGTAGCATTAAAAACTAAGTGTTAAAATTTTTGATGCTTGCAGTGCTATTTTGCCGTTGACAGGATATTGGTCTTAGAAGCTTTTTTGTTGTTGAATGCTTCTGATTGGTCAGCTGGTCATAGAATTATGGTTTGCTACTTACTGCAGTTTAAAGTTAGAAAACTGCCTCCCTTCAATTTTTTCTCCACGACGACAAACAAGTATTTTAACTTGAGTAGTGAAGTTTTCAAATTTTAAAAGTACTGCCTAGACTTATTACAACTGAGTCTATCCAGGTAGCTGGTCACACGATTATCAAACAGATAAAGAAATGGTAGAAGCAATGTACTGTGACCCATGATCAATAACTATGAGCAATTGATGAATCAGAACAAAGCATTCAATGGCAAAATAGCCTTTAGGAAAAAAATGTCATCAATCACAAAATAGCTATTACATACATTTAAAGATTGTTACATTTATTCATCATTTTATCATGCTTATCATGTGCATGTTCGTCAAAAGTATTTTGTTAAAAGTGCTTCGTCTGGAAGTGAGAAGAGTATTTTCACTTTATGGACAAAAAGGAGCCTGCTGCTTCTGATGTTGCTGATCACAGTCAATTTATGTCACCTTTTTGAATCAGAGTTTACTTCGCTGTATATGTTATCTAGAGAAAAAAATATGCTTAAACTTTCTCAAATCCATAATGGGCAAAACTGTATAGGCAGTTGCTATTTTGTCATCAGACATTTATAATTGTTCAGTTAACATTATAACTTACGGTCATTTCTGATTGGCCAATTTCAGTGACGAATTTAAAACATTTTCAGCTCTAGTGTACCTTATCATACATTTTACACTGCTCCCCAGTGTACACTACACATACATTCACATACTGGTCTCCCCCACTAGTGTCTGCTTTTATTGTCCAAGTTTTTGCCAGTACAAACTCCAATTCATAACAATTACATTTCAAGTCAGCTGCACTAGACACTACACCACAGCATGCAATCCTCTTGCTATGGTTGTTTGAAGCTAAATTATGGCTATGACACTGTTTTACAGTCATTACTTAAATGACCTTGAAATTTTGGAAAAAAGCAGTGACAAAGTGCACAAATTGAAAGGCGGCGTGCAATCTATACCAGCTAACAATTCGGGCAGTGATGACATTGGTGGTTTTAGAAGATGTTTTAGTAGTGATAAGTTTAATGGATTTTGTATATGTGACTACTAATTTGCCAATTAAAGATCAGATCAAACGACTTTATTTTAATTGAGGATTCCCTTTGATCATTTAAGGCATATGGAGGCAGTAAATGGCAATCCTTACCTGACGTGACATTATGGTGTTAGAATAAAAGCAGTTTTAATAGCTTGGCATTGTATGTGCTGATTTTAAGTTTGCCTTCGGACATCGTGCATGATTCATCAGAAGAAAATGTTCCATTGACTTTGAAAGTAGTGTTTCAGTTTATATTAACAATGGACAATGTAACCAAACTGCCACTGCTAAAAGACTTTCGAAAATTCATTTAAATTGCTGGGAATAGTCGGATTCTTCAATATGTTTCAGTGATCGGCCTGATTATTTTGTTGACTTTGAGTGGTCAATATCCATATTCCAGTGCCTTTGTCAGAAACGTTGGTTAATTTGTGCCCACAGTTACCGGTAAGTTCAGTTATTTGTGTAAAAGGTATGGACTTGACTTCATAGCACTACAGGATTGGGGATGTTCACATCATTGAAGTGACTGATCATGCATACGCTTTGTAAGAATTGATGTTTTGGCATGTGTCAATGAGACGTGGCATATTTATGATAAGTGATTATGCTCTGGTGCGTTTGGTAAAAGGCTGCATAGTTACTCAGTAATTGAATGTGACATTTGGCATGTGTTAGAAGTAGATGAGCAATTGTCTTCTCACGCTCTAGACATTGAGAAGTATAAGGGATATCAATTTATGAAATGGCGTTATGCCTTGCCATATGAGAAATAACTTTGACACTGAGAGATAACTGGTGTATTACTTAGAGTTTAGAACTGAGTGCTGGTACTAGCCTATGTTGTATTATTATTTTGATGTCATTTGTGATTAATCGTACAAATTAAAGAAGTGGATTTATTCACTGCAACTCTGCTGTGTTTTGTGTTTGGTGTTTGTTTTTTTGTTTTTGTTTATTAGTTACATCATAATTCTAGAGGTGTGCTAATATTCCAGTCCGACACGATTTTCGATTTGAATTAAGATTTGTTTAAACTTCGTATTGTGCAGCAAACACCAACCACATATATAGTAATAAAAATGTTTGATGTGACATTTGAAATATCTAAAAACTTATTAGAAGTGATTTTAATTCCTTGCATGGCAACATTGAAAATGCTATTTAAATGGAAAATTGAATATTGCATGGCAAAATGTTTGATTATGTAGCCGCGTGTGTGTGTGTGTGCGTGCGTGTGTGTGCGTGCGTGTGTGTGTAGATTTAAATCTCAATTAGTAGTCCTTTGTTTGGGTACAAAGATTTTTTTTGTGTAGCTAATACAATGTATTATTGGTTGGATTCGTGTCCGCACTAATTGTGCGTGGTTTTGATTTTAAAGCTGCAGTCGTATCTTGGACCTATACACAGTTGTAGTGTTTATATTTATGCTGAAGGCATTCAGTACTGACTAAAATCGGTTCTATTCCAACCATTTTTTCGGTGATCCAAGCAAAATATGAAAAATTTCAAGAGTTTATGCAAAGTTAGAAAACCAAAGAAGGGATAAAAAGTAGAAACCACTTATGAGACACGGATAAAAATTACAAAGTGTTTTCAAACAATTGGTTTTCCCTGTGAATGCATGGAAGTGATTTAAAACTGACTAAAATTAGTTGTTGCCTGGCCATTTTCACATTATTTGTAAAATCTCAAAAGAAATTCAACAATATTTGAGAATCTTATGCAGAAAAGACAGGCAATCATACGATGTGCTGCAATTACTGCTGAAACCTTTCGTTAGGTCACATCGTATACACGACACAGGATTCCTTTTATACATCAGAACTACTGTATTTGACAACATAAATGATGCACTTTTTTTCTAAAAGTTTTGCTCAAAAAATTGCCCTTGTCTAATACGCGAAGTTGAAATGTGGCTTAGGCTAGTCTCCTACCCCAGGGGTCGGCAACCTTTTGGACGCAGCGTGCCAGTTTTTGAATAATATCAAAATGTGAGCAACTTCGCGTGCCAAACTTTTTATGTGTTTGGTTTGCACAGTCAACTACCTGATTTGAATAGATAACGAATAAGACACAAATTTATTTAATTCACTTTAGTGGATAAAGTCAAATAGAGTCAAAAGAGTAGCTTTAAGAGAGGGTTCTTGTTCTTGCTCAGCTCTACAACATTGGGGCTAAATTTGGACACTTTCAGTTAAACACATATGCTTCCGTATAATCTTTAGTAAGTCGGCTGCGATGGGGACTGAGAATAAACTTTATGTTTGAAAGTATTTGTTCACGCAAGCAAGTGGATCCAAATGCACACAGCAAAGCTATTGCCATCTTCTTCAGGTAGCTAAATTTCTTCGGCAAAGATTCCCAACTGTTGAAATGCTGTTTGCTTCTTTTTAATAGTTTCCAGCGATTTCCGCTAATCAACAAATTTCGATGTCAACAAAATAGATGCTTTAAAATCGATCAGCAGCATATGGAAGTCTTCAATATCGATCCATTCAAATTCAGATAATTTCAGGTCTTTGCTGCTCTCGGGCTTGATGAGAAAAGAAAACAATAATTCAAAATGCTGAAAATCTTGAAATCTATTGCAAAATTGAGAAGTTTGATCCTTCATGTACATGTCAATTACAACTGTATTAACATAATGATCCACTGAAAAAGCCTTCAGATATTAAAGATGCAAAAAGTTGCAGTTTAAATGTCCCGTGTGTAGACATCTAGTTTAGATACAAATCCTTTCCATATCTCAAAAACACACATCACTGTTTGTCCTGTAATCGAAGAAAAAGTTCCTTAGGATGCATGGTGGTATCCGCAAGAAACGTCAGTTTTACTAGCCACTTTTCATCCTCCAGTTCAGGTTCGACCTTTTTTTATCCTATTAAAAAGGCCCTTATCTCAACTAGGAATTCGACAAACGTCAAACTCCCCTACGAGTCACCCTGACTCATTTTACTCTTTCATCTTATGAGCGGTCTCTTCGTCTTTCAACCTCCTTTCCCATTTCAGGTTTGGCCAGACTTGGAGTGAAACCAAGACTCTGCAGATCTTCCTGGAGAGCCTTTGCGTCCACTTACCTGCTTACGCTTCCTTCTACTTCCCCCAGGGAGGCTTTTCTTGCTTGCACTGCCTTTCCTCCTTGGAACTCCCTTTTTTCACTGTGAAGTTCACTGTGAAGTTCACCGTTCACCACTCTCGCTCTGATCTCCCTCGTTCTTGCCAAGGTGCGGCTCTCACTTACCTTGGCTCTCTCCCCCCTCACGATCTGGTGCTTTGCACTGACGACTCTGTTCCTTTTCCTTTTGGCAAAGGCGGCTCCGACGTACTTGCCAGCTGCTCTCTCTTTGTGGCACCGAGGCCACTCTTTCCTTCTCAGCAGGCCCAGTATGCTCAAGCTTCTCTGATAAAACCTGCGCCATTGTACAAGCTCTTTGCTGGTTTCGGCAGCACCAACAAGTCTACCACTTCCCTTCTCTTCTCCTCCTATCTCACTCTCGTTCTGTTGTCACCACCCTATCCTCTCTTCCATCTTTTCTTTCACCTCAATCTTTCTGGCAGATCTGGCAGGAACTGACTTTTCTAGGAACTGTCTCTCCTCCTGTTCTATCAGGCTACAGTGGGTCCAGGGACGCTCATTTCTCCCGGGAACAACGCGGCCAGACGGGGAGCGCTGATTGCGCCTTCTGCAATCCCTTGTAGTCTCTTTCCTCTTATCTCTCGTATACACTTATCTCTCTTTTCTCAGACTGGAGTGCTCCCTCGTCACTCTCGCTGTATTCCCCCTTGTCTACGCTGCAACCAACACAGCCTTCTGTTAAGTTTTTGTCTCTTCAGGATTAGCAGAATCGAGAATCTTTCCTGTAGCGCTTGTGGACACTCGTCCCAGGACACTTCTCATCTTATTCTGCACTGTCCAGCTACAGACTATTTGCCCCGCTCGCTCTTTGGCAACTCTCTCTCTCTCTCTCTCTTTACAATCTCCGGTCCAGGCCTTGGGGAGTTGCCCGGCTTCTGGGGCTCCGTGGTCTTCCGCCATGCCCCCATCCCTCGGAATGGGTCGGATAACAACAACAACAAACGTCAAGAGAACCTTACCTCGACTTAACCACCCAACACTGCAGTGCAGAAGCACATTATGTTATGCACTTTCCATCTTTTCAAGCAAAGATCAAAACTGTCTGTGTGTGTTAGCAGAATGTGTGACAAGGAAACTCTCTATTTTTGTTACAGTTGACATTACGTCATGAAGAGCAGAATTTTTAAATCTTTGCACAAATACTTTTTTGATGAATAATACAGAGCAACTTCATAACAGGGTGCCCAATCTTTTGCTCAGCCATAGTAACAAATCCAAGGTGTTGCCCATCATAACAGATCCGCCGTCTGTTGTAACTGAGAATATCTCGCTTATATCAATCTCTCTTTCCTCAAAGTTCTTGGTGAAAAGTCAAGTACATCTTTTCCTTTAGTAGTGCCATACACAGGTTTCAAGCAACAAAGCTCTTCATGTACTTCGCCGTTACTGCAGTATCTAGCTACAACTGCTAAACGTGGATTATTGTTTATATCTATGCTTTTGTCAAGGAGCTACGCTGAAAACATTTGCTGCTTTTAACGCAGCAGTTTGTTGCTCAGTTACATCGGTAGCCATATCCGTGATACATCTCTCTACTGTCCGAGGAGAAACAGGTATATCCTTGATCCTCGAAATTAGTGTACTTTTGTTTGGCGAATCATCAAACAACACTTCAGCACAACTGATAAAAGCCTCCTTCACAAACAATTCATCAACAAATGGTTTTCCATGTTTAGCAATGCCCTCTGCTATTTTGTAGCTACCTTTGATTGTTCGATTCGTGCTACAAATCACTTTCTTGAAAATGCCGCTTTGCTTTTCATAGTGTGATACTGCCTTTTTTAAAAATTTGATCTTCTCCGCATAGTCCTCGAAGGACTTCTTATGCTTCGTTTCAAAATGTCGTTTTATGCTAGATGTTTGGCAAACGACACTTTGACAAGAAAGAGCATACACAGCTTTGTCGTCTCGAGAAACAAATCTGAAATCTGTCTTGCAGAATTCTTGGAAAGATCTCACATCTAAATTAAGATTCTTAGAAAACCTAAATCCGTAATTTTTTTAGGTAAAGAGGCTGTTTTTGAAATCAATTAAAAAAAGCAATAAGCAAGCAAATATTTTATTAAAAACTATTCAAACGCTATCGGTGAAACATTCAGCCCTCATCAGGAATATACGGTACATAACTAACACAACTGTTCAGCAACAACAGTAGATATAACGAGCATTGCTTCAATTATTGTTACAACACTGTATCAAAAAAATTATGGCGTGTCTACACCACAATTTTATTCATTCTTGCGCCGTCGCTCCGGCACATTTTTGTTTATTCTAATTTGTTTGTGTTCATGGGAGCTCACATGACTGGCATGTCTTGAGCCAATTTTTTTTGCTCACGCAAGGAGCTAGTTGTGAGTGTGACTGGCAGAGCCAGAACAGACATCTTCGACATAGAAATTGTCTCGTGAATTGCATGCTTGACTAATTTGAAGACTGTTGATTTGGTGCAGTTTAGACAGCTTGAGCTTGTAATTACGCCGCGCAATCTTAAGTGTAGATTTCAAATGTGCGTCCCATCACTTGGCGTGCCATGAAATTTCCTCTCGCGTGCCACAAGTGGCACGCGTGCCAGGGGTTGCCGACTCCTGTCCAACCCGACGATCACTAACTTAGTTTATGATTGGTAATTCTAGCTATCCTAACTGCTAACTCCATGCGTCATTTTTTATCGCCGAAATTATTAATTGTTTAACGAATTTTATTGCAAAACTTAAAGCAATCTAACCTGGTCGGCTGTGATGCATGTTTATAAATATCAGCTGATCGACACCAGACATGATGCCATCTGACAGTGGGGAGTAAAACTAGGGATAGTTTGTATAATGTGCTGCTAGGTTGTGTTTAGCAATGTATGCTTAACTACACTAAAAACGTTTTTTTCTTGACTCTGATCTGCTGAAGTGAGGGTGCGTCTGATATGGCAGTGCGTCCTATATGCCGTCGAATACGGTGATTGTTGCAATTTTGTTTCTAGGTACTGGTGCTGATCCTGTGAATATTGATAAGAGTTGGAATGGCGAACTGTGACATCACTTGATGACAATATCCTAGAAGGGACGCAGGATGATAGCACCTGATCTGATTTGGTGCAGGAAGATTTTTCTATACATTATAATAGTGCCTCGGGACCAGTAGACATTATGGTGGGTGTAAACTACGCCATAGTTCATGGCTCTTCCTCACAGCTAACAGAGTCCACAGTAACAGATACTTTTAGACAAAAAGACACTGTATACAGACAGTGGAGAGCTCCATATTCATTCCCCTCATTTATCTGTTAACGTGATTGTGTATTTAACTCGAATGAGCAAGGGAATGGAGACACTAGCACCTTTTTATAAACGACAAATTATTAATATTGTGATTTATCAACATACCAAATGTAAGTTGCGTTTTTTGTTATATTGATTTGACATTAAGATTGGTATAAATCTTGAAACGTAAGCATTAAAATGTTTCGATCTGTTTTGTTTCTGTGCTTTCTTATAAAATTGCCAATATTTCATAATCAGTTTTTCAAATAAATGTTGTATACTGTGTATCAATTTTATAATTTCAATTTTAGTCAATTAGTTTCTTATTGACTGAAACAAGTCGATTTTCTCAAAAACATGATTAGACACAAGTCCTTGCATCTTATTTTTCTTGTATTGTTGTCTTGACTTGTAGACTTTTCTTGGTTATGTAGTACGGTGGTTCTCAAACTTTTTGCGATGCGACGCATTTAAAAAAGCTTGCGAGACTTTGCGATGCACCAGCAGCATCCTACGGTTTAGCTTGCCGTACTGCGAGATAAATGTGACCCATAATCTACATAAATAACTGTCCGTATGCTCCCGAGATTTTGGATTGATCTGTCATCTTCAATTGTAAAATTACGCTCTTCTAAGTTTGTAACTCATCTTTCCTGTTTTCGTCCAACATACAACTGAATGCTTTATTCTTTATACATTTTTCGCCAATTAAGTTAAACTTCTGCAATTTGATTCTTGAATAACAAGTCAACCGTTACAACAGTGTATTAAAAACATTATTGTGAAAATGTCAGAAGAAAGTAAGAAAGGAATCTACGATCAGAGTTCTTTTGACGCAATAGAACCAAGACTTAATGGCACAAAACCAAATTTTCCCGCGACGCCTTTGGAAAATTGAAACGACGCACCGGGGCATCGCGACGCACAGTTTGAGAACCACTGATGTAGTACATTGAACATCACTGCATTACTTGCTGCATCAAGTGGTATCATTCTCGTTACCATAAAGATTATTACCATAAATTCTAAAGCTTCATTATGTCACTTTTCTGAACGGAACTTGATATATTTCTTTGTCCGAAACGAGAATTTAAATTACTACTTATTTTCACAATCTGCCTAATTCTACTTTAAGGCTAAGCCAAAATAACAGTTTTATGTGTTGCAGTTACTCATTGCTGAAAGTTTCCACCAAGATGTCGATATTAATCTAGTGGGATCGGACGAAGATACGTTTCAAAGCAACAGATCTTTATTGTCCCAAGAAGTGATAAAAGACAGAATAAGCACGACGACGTGGCATCTGCGAGGGCAAAAGGATAAAGACAGTTCTTCAAAAATATCCGTTGCCAAAGGATGGGACTAGGATTTGGCTGCAGCCGTTATATTGGTTCTTTTTTTGTTAGGTAGGTATGATGAGTTGGTTGCATCTTTTGATAAGTTTGCTTAACTTCGCACAAGATGAGTTGACTTGTATTTTTTGTTGTTAAATAAATGTATCGTTGGAATTGATTGATAACTGTTGCTTCTAAATCCCAGCAATAAATACCTGTCAAAAACCTTTGCTGTTACGGCATTTGTGTTGAAGTTGAAAGGTGTTGTGTTGGTAGCTTGTTTCTGTTGAGCAAATGTGATTGGCGTGAGAGCTATAGCGATTTAATTCTTTAATGTTTCCAATCAACGAGACGATGGTGGAGGTTTTTGAATTTTTACTGGGATAGAGTTGTAAACCCGTCCGTTCAGCATGTTGTATCCAAGTAATATTTACTTAATTAGTAATCGGCTACGTTGTAGTGATGATGTGGTTAAATTTTGATTAACATGCTTTGTTGTGCCAAGTTTTTCGATAGTAATATGACTAATTCTACCTGCTTAATGCCCACCTATGATTGTAGAAGAAGAGTAAGTTTGGTATGGTCATGCTTTCCGGTTGGATATGAACAAGAGGAGTAATAAAGCCTTACCTTTATAATATACCATTATTTCTTCGTTTAGATAGTGAATGGAGTTGATAACAAAGATCAGTTGTATGGAAAATTTGTTTACTGAGAAGATGGAGCAATTGTTACGTTTGATGAAGTGGAAGAAAATATCACCTCAAATTAAATGAGCTTTCGGTAAATGTTTTGGTCGTCTTTTTAATATTGCTTATGTAGCAGCTCTAGTGCCATGAATATAGTTTTTGAGAGTGGAGGATTGGTGAATGAATAAAGGCCGGTATTTTAAACCTCATAGGCGTTAAGTAAATCTGTATCCAGCATCATTGTTGGAAAGATAGTGCTGCATGACGATGTGTTGTGAACCCCAGCAACCATCAGCCAATAGATTTTTCAGACGGGTAGCACCACCACGTAAAGGCTACATGCTGTTAAATGGATTTGCTATGTTATTTTGCTAAAGTACAAAAGATATACTGGAAAGAGCTTCCTGGATTGTGTAGTGCTGTGTTGTTATAAAATTTAGATTTTAATGCATGTCACTTTAGATTGATTTACACTGAGCAAGCGACTTAGAACTTCGCGCTGAAAGTATGATATAATACGTGTTTTTTTATTTGAAGGTGTGCACATTTAGCCCATTAGCTTATCCACATGCCCAAACGCCGTGAAATTAAATTGGCCGACATGTTTTTGCTGAGCCACTAGTAGTATGAGCCAAGAGCCCGCGATATTGCTGATCTTGTCAGTCCTGTCAAATAGGTGGTCCGGAAACCTTGAATATATAAATATGTGGGCGTTTTCTAGGCAATTGCAGCAGAAGTCTTTCCTTGTCATTATTCTAAAGCAATGATTTTACTGATAAGGAATCATGAAAGGTTTGTAACAGACTAAGCAACAAAATGTTATTAACCTAATTGAAATATGAATTCATGAAAGTTATTCTACAAAAAGGAGGCCAATTGCTACTAGAGTCATTTGCAAAAGTTTAAGACCAGTCATTGAGATTTAAGGCATTGTGGTTTTTATGATTGTGATTGTTGTATAATGCAGTTTTATATGACACAAGATCTTACTGAAATTGCATCAGCCACCTGTCCATCACCAACATATGGTTTACTTTCACTAAGAACTTGTTCAAGTTTATTTCAATTGATTTTACAGCGTAATTACTTGTGTATAAGCTGCTGTTTGAGATCTTGAAAATGAGCAAAAAATCGTCACTTTTCGAGACAAAACTGTCCCAAATCGTAATTTAAGTAAGAAAGGATACTCAGAACGAGAAATCAATGCGAAGATTGTTGCAGCAAGACTGCTGTGCATAAAGGAGTTGCAAATTTCAATAATTATGTGAATTAGAAAGACTTGAATAGAAGTGGGAATGCAATGAAAACATCCCCCGAGATGATCTAATAATGAAGCGAATTGCTGTATGCGCTCCAACAAGTTCTTTGAAGAAAATTTGTGCTACGTTGCTTTGAATGGGGAGAGATGTTTACATTACCACAATTTCTCAGCGTTTGATATTCAGTTTGGTCTTAAATCATATAAACCAGCTCGCAAACTTGTTGGTGAGCATATCACAATTCACTTGATTAATAGATTCTCTCAGGGAATATTGTCATTAGCCTCCCACTTCTATTCAAGTCTTTCTAACTCTCAAAATTTGCAGTTGCTGTATGCACAGCAGTGTCGTTGCAACAAATCTTCGCACTGATTTCTCGTTCTGAGTATCCTTCCTTACTTAAAACCACGATTTGGGACATTTTTGTTTCGGAAAGTGACGATTTTTTTGCCCATTTTCAAGATCTCAAAATGCAGCTTATACACAAGTAATTACGCTGTAAAATCAATTGAAATGAACTTAAACAGGTTCCTAGTGAAAGCAAACCATATGTTGGTGATGGACAGATGGCTGATACAATTTTAGTCGTATAAAACTGCATTATACAATCACAATGATAGAATCTGCAAATGCTTGAAATCAAAATGACTGGTCTTAAACTTTTGCAAATGACTGTAAATTTGATCGATGAGATGAAGTACGCTAGGTTAGCTTATTAACTGCAGTAGAAACAACTTTAAAAATGAATAACTGTTTAATGTATAGATCAAGTGTTCTAGCCTATATGTTGTTTGACTGGTCCCCGTGTATCAGCATAACTGCGACTGGGGCAATTTGGTTAAAGATTATTAGCCTGGTTGGCTTCATTTTAAATGATTACATCTATTAGTTTATCATAAGGCAATATTTTATTGTTAAAGCAATAAGTAGATTATTACGTTGGTGTGCAAGTAGCAGGGTAATGCTGGAAGATAATACCAGTATCTAAAGTTTTCTTTTGAATCTAAGGCTACATAAAACCAATTTTAATGATGCAGTATTTTGATTATAATAATGTGAAATAGCGATAGAAACGTCTCTTGATTTAAACAGTTATTCATGGTACCAATAAAGTAGTGTCCTGTCGTTTGACTTTAATAAATATAAAAGCGTAGGTCTTTAAATACTATTTTAAACGATTGGATGAAAATGTGAAGAGCCCAAGATATTTTGGTCCAGTTATGACTAGGGAGACCGAGAGTTTCTGGGGCTTGTGATTCGGCTGATTGTGTTTTTTTCATTGTGTATCACCATGAAACTGAGAACGCCCATGTTTCCAGCTTAGTTTATTTGGTTTGCGTTATTGGCTGACATCGATGTTATGTTTAGATTGTTGGCGTTGCCTACAGTATTGAATGAAAATATAAGTGACATGATCTTATGTAATCAGCAGGTAAGTCGAGTGTTTTGTTAGTAGTTATATGAGCATTTGTTATTAAACTGTTGCTGAACACTACAGTTCAATGTCATACAGAACTTTGACGTTATTTGTTTATATATAGCTACTGTGTTTAGCTAACTGAATGAAATAATCGTTGTTCATATATTTATGAAATTGAAGGCAAGGCTGAATAAGGTCTTTAGTAGAGCAATAACAAATAGTAACAATATTGATTTTCTCAAAAGCATGATTATGTTAGTATTGCATTGCCATTGTTGCAAATACTAGTTGCATAAATACTTGTTTTCCTACTCTGTGTCCAAAGCATCAGTGGTGTAGGGAGGCCCTGGGTATCTGGAATCATTGGACAGGCCAACATCCATTTCGACCAAAATCAACGTGGTCAGGGACCACACCGTCACCACGTTGAGGTAAATGATGATTGGAGCAGTCCATTTTGGATGAGTTTAACAAACCCAAGCCGAGCTCTCGGACGATTCTTGCTACTATTGACTTTGCTAAAACTTTTGTCTCTGTTTGCCATCCCGGTCTCTTGGACAAGCTTATTTCGGTTGTTTTTCTGTTTTGCTTTGTTCAATGGAATCCATCTTTTCACTCTGACAGGCGCGTTGACGTGGTTTTTGAAAATCAAATAAGTCGCTTTATTTGAGTCCGTCAAGATGTTTCATAAGGATTCGTATTCTTTTTTTCTCATTTTTTTCATCAACGATTTCTCTGCATCACTAAAGTTTTTCCGTCAGCTGTTATGCTGAGAACTTGGCCAGCTGATGGCAGACTTGTTGGTGGTGCCGAGACCAGCAAAGAGTTTGCAGAATAGCGCAGGCTTGAGTGGAAAAACTTTGAGTATACTGGGCCTGCTGACAAGGAAAGATTGGCCTCGGTGTCACAGAGAGAGCAGTTGGCAGGTATGCCAGAGCCGCTATTGCCAAAAGGAAAACGAACAGTTGTTTGTCCAGAGCACCAGATCGTTAGGTGGGAGAGAGTCAAGGTGAGCGAGAGCCGCACCTTGGCGAGATAGAGAAAATCAAATCGGAAACGTGGAGAGGAAAGGGTGGACTCCACAGTGAAGAAAGGCAGATTCCAAGGTAGTGAGGGAAAGAAACCAAGAAGAGCCTCCCTAGGAAGTAGAAGGAAGCATGAGTGGGGGAGTGGACGAGAAAAGAATGAGAGCGAGGAAGGTTGTTTAGAGATGTGTTGACCCGTACATAATCCGAGTTGGTGTCAAGCGAAGAAAGAGATGAGGTAGAAAGTGCACAGAAGGATAAGACTTTGTTTGATAAAAATGTTGATGCTGCCGCTATCGTGCATGGCATCAGGAGAACAAGGTCAGACCGGGAGTGGGCCCAATCAGATCGCAGAGCAGAAAATCCAGGGATCCGGAAAGAGGAAAATGAGTTAAGGTTACAAATAAGGTTGAGGGAGTAGGACGAAATAAAGTGTAAAAGTTCAGTGTTCCTGGCTCGGAGACACCCAGCATTCCATTGAAGAACCCTGAGGGAGTCAGGGGGCAAGAGGAAGCAGAGGATGATAGAGAAACAACCAGGAGCATAAGGCGATGGTGAGAGTGCAGAGGGAGAAGATACAAAGTATGCCAAAGAGCTTTGAAATCGCGGGTGGGTGGAAGTGCGGCAGAGGGATGACATATTGAACAATGGAGGTATACAAGCTGGAGGAGTCTGAGGAGAAAGTCGCAGTGTTGGTAGGTGTGGGATCTCCACAAGAAGCAGGGGGACCGCTCCAGGAGTGAGAGTTTTTAAGAGTTTTGAATCTAGAAAAAGAGAGTTGTAAGCACTTTAAATGGACCCATTTGTAGTAGATGCAGCATTGCACTGACCTACCCATCCAAGTCACATTTCCAGTACACACTAAACAGGGCAAAACGGGAATAAGGTTAGGATAAACGTTGCTGCTCATCAGAAGGAGAAGACGAAGACGGCCAAGAGAACCAGAGAGAGCCTTCCTGGCAGAAGTAGGAAAAAGCATGAGCAGATGTGTAGATGTAAAGATTCTCTAGAAAAACTTGGCGAGTCTCGGTTTCATTTCCAGTCTGGCCAACCTGAAATGAAAAAAGAGTGGTGGTGTAGTAGTTAGAGCGTCCGCTTCGCAGTCGGTAGACTAGGGGTTCATTCCCCTTGTCGAGTCATACCAAAAGACTTTAAAAAATGGTATCCACAGCTTCCCTGCTTGGCGCTTGGCATTTATGGGATGTTGTGAAGAACAAGCCTGCAAGTTCGCTGGTTGTGTCCTTGGGCAAGGCACTTAATGGGACGCCTCTGCCTTTATGTGGAAGACAGGTGGCCCAGACACCTCAAAAAAGGCAACTCCCAAGCGAGTGCGGACGTCCCGTCCAAAATATAGCGATACAATTCGCTTTCTCGTGAATGAAGGATAAATATGAAACAAACAAAACAAACAAACAAAGAGAAAGGCAGGAGAAAAGAGAAGACAGGCAACCGATTATAAAGAGGCTGCGTGTTGTCGTTCCGCTGTCGTTCAGGGGAATAATGCCTAAAAAACGGTTTGTATGAGGGGAGTACCCAGGGTAACTGGGACCCTCGGCAAGACCAACAGGCATTTCAACCCGACACAAACGGGGTCGGGGACGGTACCACCACGTTGAGACAGTTGTTGATTGGTGTAGCACTTATATTTTTGCTGAAGGCCAGATTGTTTCCTTGTTTTAAGGCATTACGTTTTATCTGTTGTAATATTTTTAAACTCCCCAAAGGTGTCTTTTTTTATATGGAAAACTTTTTTTTGTCCCGTTCTCACTTATGCTTCACCCAAATGGTTTCCTTTTTTCAACGTCACCAAGTTGGAACGTTTTCAGTGAGCGGCCAATTGCGCTATCACCGATTTCCTCTTGTCCTCCACTATCCTTCTCTTCTCTGAAGCGTCCTTACCACCACTACAAGTCTCTCTAACTCATTTTGCTCTGTCATGTTATTAGCGGGCCCTTCATCTTGCACAACTCCTTTTTCATTTCAGGTTGGCCAGACTGGAAATGAAACCGAGACTCGCCAAGTTTTCCTAGAGAATCTTTGCATCTACACATCTGCTCATGCTTTTTCCTACTTCTGCCAGAAAGGCTCTCTCTGGTTGCCTTGCCTTGGTCTTTGACACTCGCCTTTGTTTAGTGTGGAGTTTATTTTTCACTATCCTCTCGCTGCTACATCTAGTAATTTGTGCGAATGGCTCTGTCCGTTTTACTAGCGATAAAAGAGACTTCAGTGCCTTGCCAACTGATCACAGACGTACTGTTTTATCTAAATTTGTTTTTCACACACGTTTCCACAGTATCCAGTGAAGAACTGGTGTTCCCAGGTCTTTGTGTCTTCCCTTGTCCTTGCTAAAATGGACACAACCTTCTGTTAATCTCTTATCTATCTTGAATCAGCAGTATCGAGAATCCTTCATGCAGCGTCTGCAGTCATTGAACCAAGAACACTTATCTGATTTTGCATTGCTCTGTTGAAGACTTTGCGCCGCTCGCTTTTGAGCAATTCCTTTTCGATGTACGACCTCTGGTCCAGGCGTTTGGGGCTCCATGGTCTTCCGCCATGCCCCATTCCTCAAAAGGAGTGCGGTAACAGCAACAAGCAGCGATGGCATTGGTCGAATATGTGTAGCTCAAATGCATTTTGCAAAAGTTTTCTCCGTTTGTCCGGTTTTAACAATCACAAAATACAAAAAGAACAAATTACTGTCCATGCATGATCATGAAAACCGGCTATTCTGTCACTTCCCAGTGGATTGAGGATAATGCATGAAAAACGGGCAACCAAAGTCTTACTACAAGTCAGCATTTACTTGTATGGGGCGACAGTTGCAATTAAGAAAACCACATCTTGTTGAAATCGTTTAGAAAACAGTCTAACTTTTGAAGGAGTGACTGCTGCTTGTAACTGGGTTGGAGTAGAAATCAATTATGCTTCTGCAAAATATTTATGCGTAGTATTTCCTTAGCATAGAAGATTTTATCAGTCAATAGACTGCAACTGTGTGGTACAAAATTGTACCTACTGAAACTGTAAAAACTTGATAAACAAAGCCCAGTTTTGAATATTTGTTTTTTAAATATTCTAGACGGATTTGCCGTACCCGACATTATTGCACAACTCATCGACAAAGCGCTTTTCTGTTTAGATCGAAGATGATGCAATTGGAAGTATAGAACATGGCAAGTTTAGTTAGGCAGTGCTCTTCGACTACTGGACATTTAATTTGAAGTTTCCCCAAAGGTTAAACAAGACCTATTAATGTTTTGAAGTTATGTGCTCAGTATAACTTGCATCAAATTGCGTTTGTTTTTTGATTTGTATTCAATGTTTTTTTATGCGTGAACAAAGCGTAGTCAGCAGAGAATTTTCAAAATCTAGTTGCTATCCCAGATATAAAATAGCATTTAATAAATTTTGTTATTTTCTTAATTATTCGCATTCAAACAAGTTTCAAATATTTTGTGAAGGGCAATTTCCTCCCCTTGCATTCCCCCGATTACCTCTGTGTTTGAAGTGTTTTATTGTAATTGCACTTTAATTAAACCGTTACAAAAATAGCTTTGTTTAGTTTTATAGTTACGTCTGCGCTGCCAATATAAGTTTTTGAAAAAGGTCATACATGAGACAAGTTTGTACTATGTATCGGTAGTTGTAGAAGTGGTGAAAAGTGATCAAACACTATTTTAAAAACAAAATATTGGCGATGGTAAAACAGCGTTATATAGATGTTAGCTGCCACCGATAAATGATATGTTATAACACCAGCAATGTTTGTTTTCGTTTTTGTGGAAACTGTCTAGCCACCCATCTAAACACGTAATGGTGCAATTGGTGAACCATCAATTTTGGTGTAAGGTCTCCACTAATTAAATTTACAATGCAGCTTGGTCACAGGTAGCTTTATCATAGGTGCCGGTTGTGTTAACGTGATTTATGTGCCCTGTCATTGGTTTAGTTGTTTTGTCGTTTGTAAAGTAACTGTTAATGTTTTTGATGTTTTAGTTGTTCGGAAGCTTTTGCCTTTTAACCACTAGTGGACGGTATTCTTTTCCCCCTTTTCCGTTTAGTCGTAAACCCCCCCCCCCTTCCCAATTGAAAACCATTGCTTTAGTGTTTCCCAAAATCAAGTAAAATTCCATTTAGAACCTTAGCATATATAAACGGCATCCGTCTTTTTGCCAAGACTAAAAATGCATACCGGTATATATACGTCATCCGTCTTTTGGGCGGCAAAAATTTACATGCGCGTATATATACCTCATCCGTCCGCAAGTGGTTAAGCTGTTGTTTTTGCCGCCTTATTTAATAGATTGTCATTCGTAATAAGTGAGGAATAGGAATGTTTTGTAGTATGTGATGACTAATGAATTGTTTTTATATTTCACAAGTTATTTTCTATTACGCTCAACCCTTAATGGAAGAAACCGTAAGTTTGGTGCAGTGAATCATCAATAAATTAACCACTTGTGGACGGTATTCTTTTCCCCCTTTTCCCCTTTAGTTGGATATCCCTTCTCCCCGGTTGAAAACCCCTGTTTTGGTGTTTCCCCAAAATCAAGTAAAATTCCATTTAGAACCTTAGCGTATATAAACGGCATCCGTCTTTTAGCCGAGACTAAAAACGCGTATATATACGTCATCCGTCTTTTGGGCAGCAAAAATGTACATGCGCGTATATATACGTCATCCGTCCGCAAGTGGTAGGGCAAGTTGTTTTCTCTTTACTAACGCCTGTCATTCTTGTTTCTTGTTAATGGTTATGGGACAATTTTGCTGATTGATCTTATATTTATTTGTGATTTAGATAGGCGTGTTGACTGTTTATGAGCTCACTCTACTATGGCAGTGTTTTTAGTATGGGATGGTAACGAATAGAAAACCTAATGTTTTATCAGTAACTGATGCTAGTGGAAGTTGTTTATGTATTTTCAACAGCGCTTGTCTGTGTCTCATATCAAAATATAGGCTTGTTTCGCGTTCGCTTATATCTTTGTTTGCATGATTGAGATTTCTTAGTAGTCTTTAATATCTTGTAACAAGTAGAGCCAGATACTCCTAGCGTGTCGCAATTGATGCATGTGGTAGAGCTAATTTGTGAGCAAAATTTGTGTTTACCATTAATACAGTCTTGATGTTCTGCAAGTTGGTGTATGCTCGTGCGTCGAGGATCTCAGGTGAGCAAGACAGCTAGAGACAGGGTCTCCAAAAAAGAAGCAGCAGTGAAACAGCCAGTATATCTGTTCCTCACTGCAACACAAGTTAAAAGACTATTGAAACTGTCCGGTAGACTATAGAGTGAAATGAAGTCTAGATTCGGCCAGCTCCGTGGTAAAACCTCCTGCCGTGGCTGCGCGTTTTTTTCATGACCAGTGGGTTTGGTAAAAGTTAATTCCAAGAAAGCTAATCCTAACGTACTAGGCAGAGATGCATTTAGTGTTGTCAACGCTCAATCTCTAACATCGTCGACGCCAGGTTAGCCGAGGTGCGCTTGCGGCACATTCGACAGGAAGAAGCGTGAAAGCTAAAGGCACTGGCAGCTGCACAAGAATTGAGAAAGTTCGAATCGAAGCAGATTGTTTTGCAGACCGAAAAGAAAGTAGCAGAAGCAAATATTGCGGATGCAGTCTCAAGTTGTGATGAATAGCTGGGTGACGTTGGTCCTTCTCTGGAAACTGGAGACAAGGTTGGTGATTTTTTGTTGAACTTGTCACTTTCAGATCAGATTGATGTGCCCAACAACTTGAATAGTCAGAAGTTGGTGCCACACAAGAAGCGGCTCACGATGGGGTCACCAGATAGTACGAAGGTAAAGCCCAAATGTACCTTCTCACCAGAAGTAGGAAACCACGCTGAACCTGCGGTCCGTACTTCTACGACAAGATATCCCCTCCAACTTGCATACCTGGAACTATCGTTTTGCCATCATTCGCAGTTGATGTAATGGATCCAGCAAGGTTTTGATTGGGTTCTGTTCCCAGTGGAATGTTTCATGGGCCGGCTGTTGCTCCCAAAAATCTGAGTCCAATGAATGGTCATGGAGTGACTTCCAAAGTCGACGTAATAGAACCACCAATTCATGAGCCGACGAACACAAGGGAAAGATCGCAGGGAATAAAGAACAAGATCTTTGATTTTTGAAGAGACGACTCAAATTATTAGCATTTCATTAGTTTTTTTGCTAGTCTTTAGTTAGATTGGACCACCACGATTGTTAGACTGCTTGGCTTCGCCATTCGGTTAAGTGTCTTGCCCAAGGACACGACAAGCAAACATGCTGGCTTACTATCCACTGTACTGAGTGCAAGTTGTAAATAGCATTTATTAAAGTCCATTGGTATGACTCAACTTGGGAAGTAAACTCCAGGTCTACCGACTGCGAAGCGGACGTTCCAACCACTACACAATAAATAAAGTTCGACAAAATTATGTGCTGCACTTTGCAGTCGAGCAGTTGCCACAAGCAAGAGCAGATATTTGCTTTATATTTTTCAGATCAGATCTAGCACAGCGCAGCAGCATTTATGATACTAGCAACCTCAAGATGTTAGACCGTCTTTTTGTTATGAAGATAGGTTAAAAAAGCTTAAGCTTAAAGTTTTAAATACAGCTTAATCAAGGAAATGTGAACAGTTATTTGGGCAAGTATAATGTGCAAGTTGACAAACAGATCGTGTTAAGTATTTTACAGCATTATCAACCATCAAAAGAGTGATGCGACATATTTAGATTTTGCTTTGGTTTGTAAGATAAATACTATATTTTATGATGCCCCAAGTTAAACTTCCATTGCATCGAAAATTAAATCTGCGCTTCAAAACTTCTTAATGATTTAGGAAAATTCTCATCAATCAATCACAATGTAGTTCGTACCGCTGTACAACATTTTGTAACAAAGATTTGTACTGCACTATTATAAAAGTCACCATCAGGGATTAAGTTAATCACAAGAGCTGAAAGTCATTTCTACGTTATGTCTAAATTATAGACCTTCTCACGTAAAACATAGTTTACTAGTCGCAGAATAATTTTTGTAAAATTTAACGTTAGGCACTTGAGCTATTTTTGTTAAATCTGAAAATACAAGATTGTCATGTGATTAACGGTTTGAATGTCAATAAAATCAACGGCATTTTATGCACCTCAAGAAGAATGGAAGATGAAAAGCAAGCCATTGCATGGGAATAGTGGTCCGTGGATATGAAATGCTCAAATCTCAGCTTCATATTTTCCATGTGAGGAGTGTGTGTGTGCTCTGAGTGCCAAGTAGGAAATCAGTAAACACTGTTTTTAAAGTTATTGGCATGAATCGACAACGGAAGTAAATTCATTTCTACCAAAAGTGAAACGAACGCTTTTACCACCACATCACTGCCATGATCAGGCGAAAGAAGCAGTTGACTAAACCCCATAATTACGCATTTGCAGTAGAAAGAAATTGCAGTAGAGTGCTTATGTTTTAGGGTCCATGACCCAAAAATGCATTGATTTAGATTATTTTCAAAATGCTTCACGAATTCAGAAGAAACTTGGATTTTAATTTATATTTCGATAACTGTTGTTAATATATGCAACATAAAACTCAACCATTCACCATTAAATAGTTTAGGCTGAGCGGTATGTAATATTTACTGATCAAAAGTTGGTGCCGACTGGTGCGGCAGCACCAGGTTTCAACTCTTTGATTCCCGCGCCAAGCGTACCGTCGTTGATTAGCACTGAACCAGTAGAGCTGCTTTGCAGAACTAGTAATATTAGCTCTACGGATCCTTTCTGCTTCGTCAAACAAAAAACAGGAAGCCGGTTGAAGCTTTCTTGCATTGTTTTATTTACAAATATGCGCAGCTCCTCCCAGCGTGCGCAGAACGAAAAGTCACGGCGATAAAAGCCACCACACAGCTTTAATAACAATTAAGCAGTGGGACCAACACTCAGGCCCAAACAGAAATCCGAAGCATAATCAGTAATCAGGCCAAAACGAAAATTTACTGCTCGTTTCGCCACGTTGACGTTTTGACAAGAATAGCGAAAATACACGTGGTCACTATATATATATATACGAGCAGATGCACCTGTTATATATATGAGTCAAACATGTGGCCTTATTTAACCACAGGGCAAAGACCAAAGAAAGACAATACAACAAAGGAAGGCTTTTAGAAGTAGTTCGTAGGAAGCCCGGCTATAACGTCTACTACTTCTCAGTAGGGGCTAATTGTTCGGTTCGCTGTAGGGGTCTAATTTGAAGCTATATTTACTTAACTCCTAACAAAACAACACCAGATCACTTAATTTACCACAATATCAATCAATTTTGTGAAAAATTGCTTATGAAGTCTTTGCGTCGCATTCTCAAGAGACTATGTTTTATGAAGTCAAATCGCTGTAAAAAACTACATGGCGATTGGCGGAACACCGACATCATGTCAGTTCAAAACTCCCTGAAAATCTTTCGACTTTTCTTCACTTAATTAGAATTTTTTAAAAACTACATTCTTTAAAAAGATAAAATAAATTGCAAATATTTTTCCACTAAAGTCGTTTTGTGTCGAATTCCAAGGAGACAAAAGCCAAAAAACAAGTTTAAATGCTAGCAGGAGTTTGGCTTCTCTAAATCAAAATTTGCTGTATTTCCTTTGTTTTTCAACAAATGGGAGGGGTCTAAAAAAACTTCTGTTTCATTGTTAGTGACAACATATTCTATTTAAACCTGATATTTTCAGAATCTTGAAAAAATTTCCATTTAGAAAATACATAATATTACATGATTTAAACTAACCTCTAGCAGATAATGACTGATCATATTTTAGGTTCTATATTTAACTCCCAAAATTTAGTAGCGGTCGGTACCGGTCATCAAAAGGTCATGGATCTCAGAAAGTTGCAAATTAAAGTCGATGAATAGCACAAAGAATAAAACCCTTAAAAATACAAAAGACAGATCGAGATACAACAAAAAAAAGAAATTTAAATTGAAAATACAAAAAAATTTAGAAAGCTAATGAAATGATCCTAAACAAGTCGACATTACTTCTATCTGACAATGATATATTATTTATAATTCAGGGCTCAAATTTTGCTCCGACTCTCTCGTGGAACTCTTAAAACTAAAACTACAGAGTGGCTTAATTTACAATCTCACATTTGCAGAGTACAGTGGAATTACGTCTTGAATAATAAAAGTAATGATAACAACAATCAAGAGTGGCATAATTTAGCCACCAAACTAAAAGTACTCAAAATGTCCAGATCTAATCCTGATCTTGTAGATGACAAAACTAAGGCATATTGTGAAGCAGTCACGTCTAAACTTAGAAACCTAAAGCCATTGGTTGAATTTTTCTTAATAGAAACAATATGAACCAAGATCTAAGAGACAATTTTTAATATCTTAAGAAACTTATTAAGGATAGGAAGATAGTTATTTGTCGTGCAGATAAAGATGGGAAACTTTTAGTCTTTGATTTTAAAGATCACTACTTAATTATGGAAAGATAATTTGCAAATCAATTTCAAGAATTGACACATTTTGATTTGACCGCAGTACATAATGAGTTACCACACGTTAAAAATAACTGTGATAACTTCTTGAAAAGCTAGCACAAAGCTGGTGCGATTGATGATAATATGTTATTTCACGTGACTAGTTTAAAAGAACGAGAACACAAGCATGACGAGTGCTCTGGAAATTCAGCTAAATATTTTTACGATTTAGTTACTGCGTACTCTTACCAGCTCTTCAAAACACACAAATTAAACCAAGAAAGACTTCTATCTGCTAATATCACCGACATTCCTATTCGATTATTACAATCTGTTGGCCACATCACGACTTCACGATTTACTGCATTCCTTGAACTCTTGTTACAACCAGTTAGTGTTGAATTTTGTAAAAGTACTACTAAGGAGTTTTGTAAAGATAGTTAGCACTATTTGCAAGATTTGAATAAATGGAAAAAATTATGATGCTTTGAAAATTAAGAACAATGACCCGCTTTATTTGGTTGCAGCTGACGTCTGCGCTCTGAATCCCAGTATTAAAAGAGAGACGGTAAAAATGGCATTAGAACTAGTTCTTAACGAGCAATCAAAGTCAATGTATTCAAAAATCCGGGTCCCAAAAAAATTTAGGCCTAATTTATTGTTAACATTATGCGCGACGTTTTCAAATATCCGGGCCCGGTACCAAAGGCACCCTGGACCCACTCTTCAACACTTCTGAAAAGGAACATTTTTACTGAGTGTTAAAGACGATTTTTTCTGTCGTCAGTTTATCCGCGACAATAAATCTTCAGTGTCTGTGATTAAAAATATTTGAGAGAGTGTTTGTATCTTAATTCAAAGCACATATTTACCAAACTACAGTAAAGCAAAAAATTGATATATCAATCAGTATAGGTATATTATCCAGAAGCTAGGGCTGAGTGATATAACTATAGATGTAGAATAGGGAAGGGACTAAGAGGAGGTCTTGACACATACAATGATTGAGACTTCAATTAATTTCCACAATATAGCGGTAAGTTAGAAGTTACGATTTCAGTCAAGTTTCATGATCTTAAAAATCCTGCGTCTGTCCAGAACTAGCTGTAGGAGTATGAAGGTGAAGACATGGCGCCATACAGTATAGTAAGCCGCCGTGAGATCAACAAATATGCCTCCGATCTTCGATTTGTTAGGTCAACACTTTAAATATAATTTAATCAACCTTTAATTTTTTATATCGGAAGCCTGGTTGTTCATGAGAAAGTAGCGGGTCGATGATATGGTAAACACGGACTTAGAAAAGCGTGTTGAGCATTGAAGTGGGTACAGAGTAGCAAGATAAATCAGTAAATTATTGAGTGTTTATTTGGCTTGCTCGTGTTTAAGGATACCAACCATTCAGACATCTTTTCAATTTTTTGAGACATTGAGCTTTTTTAACCGTTATCGTTGTTTCTGTTAACATTTTGTTGACACAGCTTACAAAATTAATTGCTGATTTTGCTATGATTTGTCCTTAGGTTTTTCCTCCTACTATGATGAAAAGTTATCAAGGTTCTGTGCTCACGTGGAAGGAAGTTTCAGATCAGCTTTTAATTTAGCTGATATTTCAAAAATGTATGTTAACTTTTATCTGTCGGCATTTGGTTGACAAAATATTTGCCCGCACAATAAGTGATATTTTGCAGCAAATAATGGTTGATTGTCGGTAATTGTTTCTGGCATTCGAAGATGCTTTCTTTTTTGATGGAAATCAGTTTGGTCGCATATCCAGTAAGTGGAACAGGATTAGATAGAATTATATTGAAAAAACAGATACGTATCATGTTTGCTTTTATAATTAGTAATCTTTGGCGTATTTTTAGTAAACGGCCGATTGCTACTTATCACATTTATACGATGGTGATTCTTCTTCTACGTACAGGTAAGATCTTTCATTTTTGGAAAGGCAAATCAGGTTATGAGCTTTTCATTAGCAGTTGAATGTGAATGTGTATATTTCATTACCCTTTTTTTATAGTCTTCAGTTAAACTGGGCCACCTTTTTTGTCGTTTGAGCTATTTGTTGTGAGCATTATGCAGGAAGATGTATATACACTGCGTTAGCGCTCAGGCTTGGTTTGCAAGTCTTCAGCTGACTGGGGCCACCACGTCGGGTAGACTGCTTGGCCCTATCACCTGTCTGTCACATAAAGATAGAGGCATTCCGTTAAGTCTCTTGCCCAAGGACACAACAAGCAAGCTTGCCGGCTTGTTCTCCAGACTATTCCTATTTTGCTGAGCGCCAAGCAGGAAAACTGTGAATACCATTTTTAAAATCTTTTGGTATGATTCGACTTGGGAAATGAACCCTAGGTCTTCCGACTGCAAAGCGGACGCTCTAACCACTACGCCATCGCAGAGGGCCACCACGACTGGTAAACTGCTTGGCTCCGCCATTCCGTCAAGTGTCTTGCCCAAGGACACAACAAACAAGCATGCCGGCTTGTTCTCCACTGTGCTGAGCGCCAAGCGCAGATGCTGTAAATAGCATTTTTTAAAGTTTTTTGTTACGACTCGACTTGAAAAGTAAACCCCAGATCTACCGACTGTGAAGCGGACGCTCCAACCACTATGCAATAAACAAAGTCAGACAAAATTATCGCGGCAGTTTCCAGTCGTGAAGTTGCCACAAAAAGGAGCAGAATCTTGCTTTTTTAGACTAGTTTTGGAGAGGGAGGAAGGAGGGTGGAAATTTGCTTTATATTTTTCAGATCAGATCTAGCACAGCGCAGCAGCATTTATGATACTAGCAACCTCAAGATGTTAGACCATCTTTTTGTTATGAAGATAGGTTAAGAAAGCTTAAGCATAAGTTTTAAATAAAGCCAACTTAAGAAAGAGTGATCAGTTATTTGGGCAGGTATAATGTACAAGTTTACCAACAGATCGCGTTCAAGTATTCTACAGTATTGTCAACCGTCAAAAGAGTGATGCGACATATTTAGATTTTGCTTTGGTTTGTAAGACAAATACTATATTTTATGATGTCTCCAAGTTAAACTTCCATTGAATTGAAAATTAAATCTGCGCTTGAAGACTTCTTAATGATTTAGGAAAATTCTCATCAATCAATCACAATGTAGTTCCTTGTAACAAACAAATATAAATCTTTTAACAAACCTTTGCCCTGCACTATTATAAAAGTGACGATCAGGGAGTGAATTTATCACAAGAGCTGAAAGTTGTTTTTACGTTATGTCCAAATTATAGACCTTCTTACGTAAAACATAGTTTACTAGTCGTAGAATAATTTTTGTAAAATTTAACGTTAGGCACTTGAGCTATTTTTGTTAAATCTGAAAATACAAGATTATCATGTGGTCAACAATTTGAATGTCAATAATATCAATGTTATTTTATGCCAGTTAAGAGAAATGGAAATAAAAACGAGCTATCGGATGGGAATAGTGGTCCGTGGATATGAAATGCTCAAATCTCAGCTTCATATTTTCCGATGTGAGGAACATGTGTGCCGTTATCTAAACTTTGAATTTTTCTATCATAATTTGTGCGGAAAGCTTAGGTGTTACGTATAAGCAAAATCATCGTTCTGTAATGTATTGTATTTTGTTTGGATCTGGCGAAGTGCTAGAAAAAGCAAAAGTTGATTGGAGTAGCAGGTTTCCACATTTAAGGGCAAAATGCAATTATGCAATCGCGTATTGTTGAACTATTGAGCAATTTGAAAATTTGATAGCTCTAAGCCAAAATTGTACAAAATCTCTGCCCAACTAAAATGTTAGGCTAGCGTTGTATTGCAAATTTATAAGCCTTTGCAATACATGTTGAAAATGATCAACGTGGTAACCAAAACGCCTTTTGTTTGAATAAATGTACAAATACAATGAATAGATTTTGAAGAATTCTGCTATAGAGCTTGAAAGCTATTTCGGTACGTCACATTAAACCAAGGATGAAGATAAAAATATCATTAAGGGGTCACATATTTAATAACTTTTGATATTTGTAAAGAGATAGTTTGACCAAAATTGGGACAATTAAATCTTAGTTTGTTTTGTTTTTTATATAAATTGCGTTGTTTAAAAGTTTCATCAAACAGCTTTGACTGAAACATACAATCGATTTTGTAGAAAAAAGTCAGGTAATTGTAGTTTGGTTGCCATAACACTGTTTCTGCTTCAAAATCTGAGTAAACATTGCGCAAACTGTCTTGAAATACGTATCAACTCAGTATAGCAGTAATTGTTTTTATAACACGTGCTGCTGATATTGTTTAATAAGTAGTTTTGCGCCAAAACAAACGCTCCGATTAAGCTTGTGATGCTAAAGTAATCTAAATGGGTAAAGAACCAAAAATTTCTGTAGTAAGACGTTTCAGTATTGTGTACAATATTCTTGGCCTTAGTTTGCCTCGTCATTTGACCATGTTCTTTATTACAAATACTAGTTTCTTTTTTCTCACTTTTCGATTCCTTATTCTCATAGCAATCAATCACTAACCATTTTAGGAAAATGTTTGGGCAATTAAACATTTTCAATTTGGTTTTATAAAAATATTACCTATTTTTTATATTTGTTTAATTTGCAAAAATTGACAGATTTCTAACTGACATCCAATCAGTTGATCCGGAAATACATTATTTGAAGTTTTTTAAAATATTAAGATTTCATTTAAATATGATGAATATACAATGGTGTCAAAACAGAAATAAGTTTCTATTGGTCAAGAGCAACTGATTGATTATCAGTTAGCGATTTACAAACTATTTGATAGGGAAAAGTGATAATCAGCAAAGTTTATGCTTTCAAGATTGATCATGGTGATTTTAGAAGAGTCATTTTACAAGTAGAAATAGATAAAAATTTTACCAGATTGATCAACAAACTTAGAATTTTCAAGCAAAATCATCAAAATATCAGAAGCAAAATTGATATGTATAATAAAACGTGTGTCATTGACTTGTGGCGACTTTAATGTCTAAAAATATAATAAAGATACAAGAGTATCTCGGATTTCTTAAAATTACAGAATGTGGAAGCGGCTGCTACCTAAGGCTAATTACAGAATGTGGAAGCGGCTGCTACCTGCTACCTAAGGCTGCTACCTACCTGAGGCTATTTATCGGTTGGATAGAGTAATTTCTGACTGTTCGGCAACATGTAGGAAGTGTGAAACCTGAATTAATAACGTTTTTAACAAAAATACAAAATAGATGAATACGATTTTTTTATCCCTAAAATTTTATTCCGATAAATATCAATACTTCTGGAATTGTTAGTTGCACTGTTTTGCTTGATCAGATCAAATATTGAATACTTGCATTGCCCTGAATGATGCTTCCAAATGAGAACTTTGACTTACTGTAGTTTTTATTAAAATATCAGATATTTTTAACTTCAATTCGCCATTACTTACTTTTATACATTCGGGCATGACTGCCATTTTACTCATAAACCGTCCAAAGCTGTCTCCAACGAACGTCGGATTATAAATCTTCAACTCCAGAAGCTTTTGTCTTTCTTGCAAAGCATAGAATAAACTACCAACATCGTGGGGAAAGATATTGTAGCCTGGTGATATTTCCCACTTTTCAGGAAAACGCTTGACAACCTTTTTTGTCAATTCTCGGTCGTGCATTTCGTAGAGCCTAGTGCAAACTTTCAAACATTTTGAAAAGTCATTAAATTTAGAGTCCCCAGCATATTTACAGACAAACTGCTCTAGAAATGATTTCTTCTTGTTGAAATTTAAAATGTCAGGACATAAACTTGATTCCAAAGCCATCAAATGTTCATAAGTGGTTGTGTTGCACATTCCAAAAATGAAATTTTTGACGACATCCAAATTCCCTAATTGTTTATTCTTATGAGATATCACGTTTTTAAACTCACTCAATGATAGAAACAATATCAAATAAGCTGCCGAAAAGAACTCTTGAAGAATCAGATGAGAAAAGTATGTGATCTTTTGAACATTCAGCAAACGTAATTGAGTTTTTGCTTTTGCTCCCGTTGTCAAAAGTGTATTTAAGCTTTCTTTTTTGAGCTTAGATTTTTTTATTTCATTTTCACTAAATTCATATTTTTTGTGACGTAATCCCTCCCAAGCCAATTTCGATAACTTTTCCAACTCGAATTCTTCACATTTTGCGATTCCATGTTCGGCAAAAGTCTCCAACATGTTCAGTATAATGTTTGTTACTGATGGGAATGCTATTGTTTTATCGGGATGAAGCTGTTTTTGGTGCAACCAATAAATGGTAAAGATACACATTATTGGCACATAGCATAGTGCCAACAGTTCAGGATGATTAAGTAACTCCTCCAAGACCTTTTCACTGTCATCCCCACAAATGTCGTTTGATATTTGACGTTGTGCTTCTAGATTGATGCCTAGAACATCCACTATGCAATGTGGTTTGTACTGTTCATCCAGTTCCAACATCTGACGAGGACGAGATGTTATCAGTTTCTTGGCTTTTCGTAAAATGTTACCATTTAAGATGTTCTTCAAAAGTATTTCCGGTGTTTTTTCGACGTAAATGTTAGCGTTTGGGCATTGCTTTCCTAGTTCTATTGTTGCTTCATCCAAACCATCAAATATTATCATGACCTTCTCACTTTCTTCCAACCGTTGTAAGATTACTTTTTCGGAAGCACAGTCATGTTCCCAACACGAATCTAAATTTGTCAGTAAAAACTGCAAAACACTCATCTTTTCTTCATAGTCCACTTTCTTCAAAGATACATAAAACAGAAAGTCGATATCAAGCATTTCTTTATTCAACACTTTTTCAAGCAGTTGTTTGGTGAGAGTTGTTTTCCCAATTCCTGCTTGCCCCGAAATTCCCACGCAGTTTCCGTGAGTAATTATGTACTTTTCCTCAGCAGCAGCATTGCGAGTTTTCATCTTAGCCTGTTCTTTGGCAAGTTCTTCAGCTTGTTTGAATAGGTTCTCAAGTTTTATGTCTCCTTGTCGTTTATTGTTCCATAAGTCAGGATCTCTTTTTCTTTTGTAGTAATCTGACTCCTCCATTCTCCTGCTACCGCTTTTTGATATTTGAAGTTCAACAGTTTGAACGTCTTTATTTAGAGCCAAGGAATTTTTTTCTCCAGAAATGAGGTTTGCAGCATCCAGCAGTTTTATTTTTAACTGGTTGAGTTTTGAAGAACCTAAAAAATAATAAATGCTACAAAATATCATAAATTCACCACATTGGCTATAATTTAGTTTTAGGGTTCAAAAAACGCAATCCAAAGTATAATCAAAAATCAGCTTTACCAATCATCAAAACGTTTAAATTTTGGTTAAGAGTTTGACCTACTGCTTTTGTGCTACAAAGTTGATAGAATCAGATATTGAACATTTATAAATACATTTGAACGTATTCGGCTCATTAGGTGGTCTAAATCAAGAAATTAAAATTACATTCTAACTCTTTAACTTATATTGTACACACTAGCCCATAAACAGGCTAAATATGGCATAACAACATCGTGAAGTTACAAACAAAAAAGCATTTTTTATAGATAAGGAAAACTTAGAACCAACATTGGCAAATCACAAAAACTCATTTAAGCATACACGAAGACAGTAGATGAATAGCAGCACAATAAATTACAAATCAAAATAGACTTAGTAAAAATAAATTAACATTGGGATTGAGTTAATAATTGAATTGCCGATTAATTTTCTTGAATCATGAAGCTTTATTGATTTTGGTCTCGTAACCTGTGTTACACTTTTTAATGACTTTAAACAACTTTATATTGCTCTTTTTCCTACAACTATCGCAACTTCAGACTTGTTGTTATAAATGTTTGTGTTATAGTGAAGTGCAGACGCTTCGTTGCTGAGGTTTCCGATTTAATTGTTAGCGTTAATAATCAATCAATTGCCCATTTTGCTCGAAAGCAATTAATTGCCAATTTTATCAATCAATTAATTGTTAAGGATATAACGTCAAATCGTGACGTCATACTTTACGCAAATGCTACAATTTTGCACAATTTACTAAAATGTTGTAATTATGCAAAGCCTTGTTTGTTTTATTTGGCTAAAAGATTCACAAATGCTACGACTGTGCAGGGCTTTAAAATGTAAAAGCATAATTATCCTGATAAACCTGGAATATTATTTATTTACTTTACCTTCAACAAAAATAAGTTTTGCAAACCCGCTGACCATTGTTGACGCAAGAATAGCAACTTGGCAACTTTTTGATGATCTTAAATTGTTTCGTTTCAAAAGCTAGTATTATGCACAGCCAAGTCTTATGTTTTTATGTAACATTTTGCATGAAGCATAATGGTACCAAACAAAGTTGATAAAAATTATTGGTGGTAAAAAAGTACAATTAATTGCCCCATTTAGCAATTGACTGTAATCATTAAGAGCCAATTTTAGAGCAATTAATTGTTACGACAAATTATGTTCAATTAATTGTCTGGAAACTCTATTCTTCATTCAAATACGGGGTTCTTAACTGGGCGTACCTGTACCCCTTGGAGGTACGAAGCACCAAAGCAGGAGGTACGCGATGAGGCATCAGAAATATAGTTATTTTAAACTATTTGCTAAAAATCAATTTTTAATGTTATTTGAAATAAAACATTTTCAGAAGTCTTTTTTCACATCTGCATTTCTGAATGATATTTTGTCATAACAAAGAGTTACTGTGACGCAATAAATAGCTTCTTTTTTGTTGCAATAGAATTGGTTTCGCACTTTGATTTCATAACAAGCAATAGTATTTGTGCTGTTCTGTTGAGAGTTCAAGCTCTAAGCTCAAGCTATATCTAAAAATCGTATGTGGAGCAAGTCAAGCATGGTTTCATCTGTTTGACAGAAAAAGATGGAGCTAAAAGACCGCAGTGCATATTGTGCAGCAAAGTATTTTCGGATGCTAATCTCAAACCTTCAAGACTTAAGGAATATTTCGATAATCGTCATGGAGGTGCAAAGTCGGAAATGATTTCAATACTTTAAAAATCAAAATGGCACGCTTTCATCAGAGTGGTACCTAAGAAAAGCATGGATTTTTGCCAATAGATAAGCCATTGCTGCACGCATTTTGTAAAGTCGCTTTTCTGTGTACCAAAAAAAAAGAAGCCACACTCAGTTGCAGAAAAATTAGAAAAACCTTGCGCAATGGAAATGGCAAAATCATTACTCGGGCTAGAAGCGGAAAAAAAGCTAAGTTCAGTGCCGTTATCAAATGACATCATCACCTCCAGGCTTCGTGATATCACTGAAGACATCGTGCAACAGGTCATTACAGATGTCTAAGCCAGTCCTATTAAAGTGAGTCTTCAGTTGGATGAGTCAACAAACGTCAGTTTGTGTAGTCAGTTTTTGATATTTGTGCGATATGTGAAAGAAAAAAAGTGGGGAAGAATTTTTATTTTGTTAACCACTGAAAACAACCACAAAAGCAGTAGATGTATTCAATATTGTAAAGGAGTTCTTTTTGAACCACGAAATGTCTTTTGATATGGTTGGCTCATTTTACATCGATGGAACCCCCGCCATGCTCGGAAATAAATCCGGCTTTGTTTATCTTGTAAAAAAAGAGATCCTTGACATTACTGTCACACATTGTATGTTACATCGCCACGCTCTTGCTGCCAAGTGATTGCCAAAAAAACTGAAAATGTGTTATCAATTGCTGCGAGTGCAGTCAACTACATTAGAGGAAATGCTTTGAATCATCGTCTGTTAAAAGCTTTTTGTAAGGAAATTGGAGCTACGCACAGCGTACTTCTTTCCCATACCGAGGTGAGATGGATTTCCGAGACCGATGAGTTCTCACTAGTGTTTTCCAATTGCGCAAAGAAATTGAGATGTTTCTCAGACAGCAGGGTAGTAGTCTAGCAGTGCATTTTGAAAGTGAAAATTTCATTTTGTCCATGGCCTACTGGTCAGATACGTTTGCTCACTTAAACAACTTGAATATTTCCATCCAGGGCAAAGGAATAAACCTGATTACTGGCAGAGAAACGATATCCGCTTCTACTAGCAAACTTTCAATCTGGGAAAATTGTGAAAACTATGCAAATTTTCCTAAACTTAAAGAAGTTTCTACTTCTACCACATCATTGAGGGAGCATATTGTGATTCAAATAAAAGGACATTTGCAGGTGCTTAGTCAGTCTTTTGAAGGATATTTCCATCGTAGAGGTGTGTCTGATTCACAGGGATGAATACAGGACTCATTCCTTTTCAATCTAGATTTGATGGATGGAAATGATGAAACGACAGATGACCTTGTTGAAACGAGAGTCAGTAAAAAAATCAAGATGGAATTTGATTCAATTCATTTAGCTACCTTCTGGTGTGCACAACTCGAAATGTTTCCACAATTAGCAAAAAGTGCTTTGAAAATTCTTGTCCCCTTTGCAACAACCTATCTCAGTGAAACTGGATTCTCAACTCTTGTAAGCACAAAAACTAAGCCAAGAAATCGTTTCGACCCAGGAGATAATATGCGTGTGGCTATCACAAAAAAGGAACCACGTTTCAGGTTGATCATTGAAAAAAGGCAACAACAAAAAGGCCATTTGCAATAAATATTTCAATATGTAATTTCATTTTTCGTTGTGAACAATATTACGGTTTATAAATGTACGCCGGTAACATGCTACATTGTATTTTATTTCATTGTTAGATTGTATATTTACCGATAATTTTGTAGGTGGTTTTTCGATAGGTCTAGGGGTACAAAAACATTTCACAAAATGTTAAGGGGTACAAGCGCCAAAAAGGTTAAGAAACACTGATCTAATAGTTAAGAACTAACACCAAAAACAATTTCTCATAAACAAAGCCAAAGATCAAAAACATATCTATTTGAGTCAAAATCTATATTCATTGATCACATTGGTAAGGATTCACCACTCGAAGGGAATAAATCTTCTATTATAGGTGTCACTGGCGGACGGCCAGGACCTTCATCGCATTGTTCTCTATCCAACCGATTAAAATCAAACAATAAAATCAATGGGTATATTGACAGCAATAACAATAAGAAACTTTGAATTGGCCAGCGCCAGAAAATTAACAAACTTTTATCCTCCAACGATTGAACCAGCAAAATTCAAAACCAAAAAACTAGAATTTCAAGTCACTTCTTTTTCTTTATATACATAATTAGTAATAGCCTGAAGCCACACGTTTTGTGTGCTTAGGTCAGAGTGTAGAAATAGAAATTGATAACAAAGTGAAGCGACAAAACAAAACGTGCAATTAGACTCTTATTCTCAGAGCTGCAGTTCGATTACCGGTGAGTAAAAAATGAGCATTGGTGCAATAACATTGCGGCCCCTTTGAAACAAGAACACACATTGAAGTTTCAAACAAAACATAATACATATAGAGCATCAAGGCACTACAAAAATAAGATTAACTAACATATTCAAAGAACAGTGATGCAGTGGTCAGGTATACGAAATTCTTTTTGATGGTAGCCCAACATCATCATTAACATTTACAGTATATAGACGGTGCAATAAATAAAGGTGACTAAACACGTATGCTAAAGGTAAAGTCTAAACTTTATGATATAAAATTACAGATTTTGAAGCATAAAAATGTCAATAATGCTAAGGAAAATACGAATAAAAAAAAACAAGATAAAACACAATAAAATATTATACAGGAGCAATTTTTGATATATCACGAAGGATGTATTCAATTTTATTTGTACCATCGCCGCAATCTTTCAACACAGCAACAGTTGCTTTATGGACTGACTCTTTTCCGTTGCACCACTGAGGGTGTACCCGGTGTACACGGCCCAAGCGATAAGCCCCGCGCTTTGAGATGTCCTCAGCATCTCCAAACAGGACCAATTGGCCAGTGGAGATATTATTCCGAGTAACCCTCCACTTGTTTCTACCTTGTAGAGTAGGGAGGTAACCTTGCATCCAACAGAGCCAAAATTTTATGAGCCAAAGTTGTATTGTAAAGGAAGTCACGACGCAGGTCCCCCCAATCATAAAACGCACGTAGAGGTGTATTGGGAGCAAGACCTTGCCCCAGGAAAGACGAAGGAGTGATTACAGCCAAATCATTAAGTTTATCGCTAAGCGAAGTAAGCGGGCGATCGTTTACTATGCGCACCGCGTCTCAAGTGAAAGTCTGTATTTCAATAAGTGAAGGCTTACGTCGAGATTGATCTAAAACGCGATTAAAGGCGTCTTTAAATAACTTCACCATACTTTCCCAACTGCCTCCTTGACTAGGAGAGTATAGAGGGATTTTAACCCAATTGATGTTACGCTTTCTAAGAGAATTACAGAATTCTGACGAACCAAGCAATGAGGAAAGCCAATCAGCAGCAGCCGGAAACGTCGAGCTATTATCCGAATAAACTGTGTCAACTACTCCCCGAAGATTTGTAATCCTAGAAAACGCGAGCAAAAATTCATTCAAGTCAAGACTAGTGACAATTTCCACGTGTATGCAACGAGTACATAAGCACGTGTACAGTAAATCCCAACATTTGCAATTACTACGATTTCGGCGATAAAAATACGGTCCAAGATAATCTTAAGCGCAATACTTATAAAGATTTATTTGTGGCAGTTACTCGACAAGCCGGTAGATCGGCCATCAGCTGTCGAACAGATGTTGCTTTTTGCATAGCACATTTTACACATTCCGTTAGGTAACGCCTAACGCTCGAAATTTCATACACAATCCAAAAACACTGCCGCGTACGCATTAGCGTATAACATGGACCTGCATGTCCAGCTTTAGTGTGTTCATCGAAGACAATTAGCCTAGTAAGTTGGTGCCTACTAGGGAGAATTAAAGGATGTTTAGTGTCTGTTGGGAGATCAGTGTTTTCACGGCGACCCTCAACATGCAACATCAAGTCATTATCCACACAGGGGCGCAGAGTTTTTAATTCAGAAACACGACGGACGTGTTCTAAATCTGACAAACTACTACCTAATTTTTTAAAAATCAAGTCATAAGCATCTGAAGACTTCTCCTGGAGAAGCTTAATTGCGGTCCCAAAATGGGTTTTCTGAACAAATTTTACAACATCCATGAAGGCGTTATCCAAGTAGTTTGCATCAAGTTTCGGTTTACAAAGGTTACGCTTTTGTGATTTAGCGACAATATACTGTTTGAAGGCAATTAAATATGCCACACGCTTTTTTAATGTGTATAGATAGGGTGCGTTTTCAATTATTCGATCCAGGTATGTATTGCTTTTAAGAGACAAAAGATCTACATTAATGCTGACACTACAAACAACCACGGCGGGGCTCACGGGCTTAGGTTCCAAAGATTCCTGTAGAAGAAATGGAGGTCCTTCAAGCTATAAAGCAAAGGACTAAGAGTTCTTTACGCTGCCCTCGCGTGTACCAAGATCAGCAGAATTCAAAGATCATTAAACATAATTCCAATTACAAGCTGAAGTTATAAGGTGTATTTTATCTACACGGCGTTTTACAAATCGCGGAAGATGAAGGTCCGGGTTTACAATCCATTTAAGTGCAACTTGTGTGAATCTGTACACCAGTGAAAACTGCAAGACAAATGCTGCAACGATTTAGACACGGCGAACATCAGTTTAGAACAAAGCCTAGCCGCTTCCAATTCGTTTCGAGAGATCGTCCAATTCGCCTGAGATATCAAAACCAGTTTTGATTTGCCATGCACGAAGACGACGTTGGATCGTCGTTCAATTAAACGCCTCAGGTAGACCACACAGGACAAGGCATCATTCAAAGCATCACTAAACCCATGCAGCTGATAGCTAACGCTTTCATCATCTCTGGTCTCGGTTTCGGCCTCCCAAAAACAGTAGCAAGGAATCGAAACCTCTGAAATAGGCCGTAAAAGACAAAGCCACGCACTCCGATTGATCATCATGTTCTTCGGAAGCTCGTCATCCCAGCCAATACCAGCACAGGTAGCTCGGTGAAGAATTAACTTGCCTCCCAAGAGATAAAGAGCGATAAAACCTTGTGGGTCAAAGTGGCCAGCAAAAAAGAGCAGCATTTCGCGACGACTGAGTCTAGCTGGCATAGTCAAATTTTTATTACAATAAACCTTACTTACGGCAGTCCTTTTCCACTTCCCATATTAGGCCCAATGCTTTAGAGTCAGGCATAGGGTTTGAGCCAAGGTCAATTTCTCGGATATTAGAGCCGAGATTGCATTTGGAAATACTCCGCAAAACCGGCTTAGCCAGCTGATTTGCCAACCACTTACGCAGTCTAAAGCCTCTGCTTTCGAACAGTGACTTTGACTCTCGAGAAATAACTCAATATCAGCAAGGGATTCAGCAGTAATGAGTAAGTCATCCATATATCGATTGTTTTTGATAGCTTCCAAGTCAATCGACTTGCGTTGGTAGGATTTTCATTGATCAAGCGTTGTATAGCATGAAGAGCAATATAAGGACTGGAGCTTATCACCCAGACATGTCTAGAAAACCGAAATATTTCGATTTCACCAAGTTTTATGTCGTTATCCTTAAAACCAGGCCAAACGAAAGAGATCCCGCTGGTCTTCTGGAATAGAAATTTGAAAGAAACATTTGCTTAAGTCGGCCATACACGCAAATTTACCCAAACGAAAACGAGTCAAAACGTCAGTCAATCTATTCAAAAGATTAGCGCCGGGCAAAAAAAGCATGATTAAGACATACTCCTTTAAATGTGGCTGCACCATCACATACAACGCGAGATTTTTCTTGTTTCGTCACAAAGAAAGGCAAATACCAAGTAGGCCCATCAACCTTTACCTTCTCCACATGCGTCAACCAACCCTCAGCAAGCAACTCTTGAAATGTGTCTGTAAGGGTTTGGTTTAAAGTAGGATTGCCTAGAGCTTTCCGACGGAAAAACATTGTACGCTCTAAGACATTTGAAAAGTTATTGGGAATCTTTTTAACAATATCCAGTCTTAAAGGAACCGGAATCTTGTAGCAACCATCTTTACTTTGACGTTAAGTTCCACCAACGAACACGCAAGCTCCTCACTCCTAGAGGGCTGAGTCTCCTCGTTTTCTAATTCAACTAGTCGTAAAGTCGCTTTTAGCACAGTAATTTCTTGTCTATATGGTTCACATCCGCTTGGGTCACAATCAACGCTCACTCCTGCTTTTAAGACTTGGTGCGAATCCGATTTCACCCCAACGCGACCACGGCTGGCTATAGGACCCAGTCGAATCAGAACATAGTTAGATTCACTCGCATTTACACCCTCTCTTTCCTCCAAAACAGTGAGTAACTCTTTGTTTGTTTGTCCTATCAAAACGTCAATCCTTTGCCGTTGAGGAATAGTGGGAATTTTAACCCCTTCAAAATGCCTAAGTTTTTGCGTATTTACGGCATGAGGCAGAACGTTCTCATCATCAATAAAGTCCGGGACAACCAAAGCGTTTTTTATCGCAAAAGTTTCTTTATTTGAAAGTGATTCAATTTCAAAGTTCGTAAGACCACCACTGTACATAGTTTGTTCGGCTAAGGTGCGAATGGTTATTGCATGATTCGTTTTAGTAGCGAGGCCAAGCTCGTCCCTCTAGCTCTTTGAGATCAATGTAGACTGAGAACCAATATCATGCTGTGCATATGCCAAAGTAGACTTGCCCGTCACAGGGTTTATAACCCTTACGGCACTCGTAGGAAGCATCATCGAAGTCTGGCAATTCTTCCGCGCTGGTGGTCCCAAGATTTACCGAGACTGAATTAACATATAGGTCATGTAAAGCGGTAGAGTGCTTAGTGCCAAAACGTGGTCCGCATAAACGACATTTCGACGAAGAAGTACGTTCTCGAGAGAAATGTTCCTAGGAAAGACAATTAAAAGATCTGGCAGCATCAGTAACAGTTTTGCGCTTTTGCTCAGAAGTTTTGCTTCTAAATTGTTCACAATCGGTTTAAAAATGTTTGAACGCGGGTCGTTGCATACAAAACACACTGGGGGGAGGTTTTGTAGAATGTTGAGTTTTATTACAGCTACGCGAGCTTTCGCCAACGGTCTCTACTGAGCGAGCGCCAGGATGTTCTCCGATTACAGCGACTTGTCTGACGCGAAGAGCCATATGTCCGTTGCCAGACCCACTTGCTCTATCTTTGTCGTCAGATTTGAAAAACGACTGCGCATAATCCGAGGTCATCAAGTTTAGTTCATGCACTGCAAATTCGCGCAAAGACTCAAATCCCGGTTGATTTAAATTGATATTTTTTTTGTCAAGGTAATCATGGTACCTTCGTTTAAGTACCCCATGTAACCGATTTGCAGTATCCAACATAAATTGCCCAGATAGCTTGTCCAGCTCGTCATGGGCATGTGCATACACTTCAAGGGTGTTTAGATCTTCATTGAACGCTTTCAATGAAGCGACGCTCATTGCCACTCTAGGTCCGGTACGGATTTTCGAAATTTTAGGTTCCGAAGTAAGCCCACCAGAAACGCTATATTTTTGACGAAAACGGTACAAGGCTCTTTTAATGCGCCTAGAAGTACGCGTATTTCTCATAGGCGCAAAAAACAAATTGACCATTTCCCGGGGCTGACCAATGCACGAGGCTCTCAAAACTTCGAGCCGACGTTCATCATAGGACTCTCGTGCATAAGCCTCCGAGTTTGGTTTTCATAAAATACAAGGTCTATGTTGTTACCGTCATAGCCTATCTGTGAGGCAAGATTTATAAATTCATTTCGGTCTTGGCGTTCGATATAAGTGCGCGATGCCGGTTCACCATGAGCAACAGAAGGCCGCCCTTAAGTACTCGCCATCTCCAACAGCAGGGCCCACAAGCGACTTCACTCGAGTTTGTGAATTGCTACCATTAATGAGAAAATCATCTCGATCCGTCACAACGCGATCTAACGCCGATTTAAAGTTGGAAACCGCCGATTTATAGACACTTTTTTCTCGTTTGGGAGTAACTTTGAGAAATTCAGAATTTTCCCGCGAGAAGCCTGTATTATTTTTAACTCTAACTTTTTTTCTTTTTACCAATCCTTCTAACAAAGAAGAACTCGTTTCTCCAGCACAATTGCCTGATTGAATTTTCTTTAAGAGCGGTTTTGAGTCTGCGCGAAACGCCTCACGAAAGTCTGAGCGCCCTCCTAATAAGTTATGCAAGGAATTAATGGGGCCTGTCCTGTTTGAGACAGCCGCTGATGAACCCCTTTCGGAAAGCGCAATTAACCTCTTTTCCGCATCTAATTCAGCAGCAGAGATTTTAAGTTACTCTTCTGCTTTTGGAATTTCGAGAGCATGTTTTTGTTTGGCTTCCGCCTCCGCATTTACGAAAGCATGTCTAGCTTCAAGTTCAGCTCGTTTCTTATCTTATTTAACTTGTCGGGCTATAAAGGTGCTACTAGATGTCATGCTAACCCTTTCAGCAACCTGAGATACACTATCCTCTAGTTCGACATCTATTGTCCCCTGGTCCTCATGATAGACTGAAGGTTTTCTGGGTGAGGTCAACATACCCCGTATAGCATTTTCATAAAGATTAAAGCATTGGTTAAACAGATTAGCTACACTTTCTAGAAGCTCAATTGAAACTTCAAGATCTAAGACGTCGTTTAAAGCCGTTTTATATTTAACGTAGTCAAGTTTAATTTCATCAAATTGTTTAAGGGCTTTGACAAAATTTTGTGCGATGAACATCTTGCAAGGGCATCACGCTATCGCTTTAAACGCATGGAAAGTTGTCGCTTTGTCGTTAAAAGTTTATGAGTATTTATCTCTGACATAATCGGGTAAGCTTGGGATGTAAGGTCGGTGCCCAGTTCCCCGACTGTAGCAGTTTGGTCACCCTCTACATGCTCTGCGGAAGGCGCTCCATTACAGGTAGATTGAATTACGTATTTTCGCAATTTCTAACGTTAGAAATGAAAGACAAACTATACTTTAGTATGTAGGATAAATATAAAATTAATTAAATAAATAATAAAAACAAATTCCAACCGTTCATAAGGAAAAGGATGGTCCAAGTCTTTTGTAAAGAATTGTGGTGCTGAAGATTCGATGTCGCTGATCTCACGCAATTGCACCAAAGATCTTCGAGAACTCTTTGCAAAAAGTGGAATTGCACAGTGACTTCAACTTCCTGTAGAATCAGTCTTGCAGAAGAGCCAAGATAAGATTTCTGCCAGTCTCCCAAGTAAAATAGCTGAGTCCTTGACGTCAGTTTCAAAGTAAAAAAATGACTGACAGACGGCACCTTGCAACGCTCCAACTGAACTTGAAGTTAAGATGTTTCTTCGAATTGTGAATTACAACTGAAGATGTTGACAAACCAAAGATTTCTCAAATCGCGCAAACTTCTCCACCAACCACCAGTTCAAAGAATCCAACGCGAATCTTTAAAAAGGGCTAACTAGCCTGAACCACCTTTCGGAAGATTTCTTAGTGTAGTCAATTTTTTTATGGTAAGAATTCACCACTCGAAGGGGACGAATCTTCTATTACACGTGTCACTGGCGGACAGCCAGGACCTTCATCGCATTGTTCTCTATCCAACCGATTAAAATCAAACCGTAAAATTCAATGGGTATATTGACAGCAATAACAATAAGAAACTTTGAATTGGCCAGCGCCAGAAAATTAACAAACTTTTATCCTCCAACGATTGAACCAGCAAAATTCAAAACCAAAAAAATAGAATTTCAAGTCACTTCTTTTTCTTTTACATACATTATTAGTAATAGCCTGAAGCCAGACGTTTTGTGTGCTTAAGTCAGAGTGTAGAAATAGAAATTGATAACAAAGTAAGGCGACAAAACAAAACGTGCAATTAGACTCTTATTCTCAGGGCTGCAGTTCGATTACCGGTGAGTTAAAAATGGGCATTGGTGCGATAACACACATAAAGCAATTTACGCTCAATAAAAATCAGGCCGTGGTGGGTTTTGATCCAGTCTCTCTTTTTACCAATGTTCCACAATTAGAAACAATTGATGTTATTGCCGATTGCCAGAGATATTCAAAGTTGCCTAAGAATCTATTATTTTTATTATATTTTTGAATCTCTTATTGTTATCTAATTTTGTGATATTTTTTTTGTGTTTAATTTGCTTATTTCATGCTTAACACTTATTTACCATTAAATTTGGGCATTAAAATATCATTGTAAAAAGCTGCTTTTATACCCATTAATCTATAATATCGTTCACGCCTTGTAACAGCAAGAGTTTTGAATTTAAAAAAATTTTAATTTTAAGTCTTGCTGGACATAAGTTTGCCTTTTTGTGCACTTAATCAATCATTTACAAGCCTTGTTTATTACACTGCGTTGAAGGGCGAAAGTCATAATGAAAATGAGAATTTGAAAATCATCATGAAAGTGGTACTTACCACAAATAAAAAGGTCAACATCTTGAACGTTCGGTTTTCTACTTACAGATACGCATCGCTGAAGAGCTTCAATGATGGAGAAATCGGTCTGGTGCTTTCTGATCGTTTGTGTGTGATTACTTAATTATTATAAAATTCTCACTCTCATTATGACTCTTACTTTTTGCCTTCAATGTACTTGTTTAGCGTAATGCTTCCATCTTTTTGGGTGAAGTCTTGGTCGTGAAGTGCCACTGTCGAGTTACAGCACAATGGATTCTATGCACTCCATAAATAGCAAAGCCGGGAATTCGGTCACTCACTTACAAAAGAAGATATAACATGGCGATTGCGTACGATGGCGTCCAGCCAGGTGGTCAAGTGGTACTTGCCACAGATAGAAGGGCTACATTTTGAAGGTTCGGTTCTCTGCTGATCGGATACGCATCACTAAAGAACCCCAATAATGGCAAAACCGGTCTGGTGCTTTGTGATTGTTTGTGTATGACTACTTACTTATCATAAAATTTTCACTCTCATTATGACAACTTACACCTACACAGCGTTATTCACAGCCAAGACAGTTCTTGGCTGTTGCCCGGAAAGAAGGTCCTCAAAAATGCTTAGTCTACTTAAAACTTTCTCGGGTGGGTAACACTTCTTTTAAATTCCAAAAACAAATCAAAATTGCGGTAAGTAATTGCTACAGAGCAACTAAACTTTGATTCTCCACAAAATCCATTGCACCTGGAATCCACCACAATGATGTGCCTTCCCTTCAACAAAGCAATGTTGTATATGAATACGTGTGTCTCTTGAATGGCGGTCGGTGGCCATGCACCTCAAAGACTACAGCACAAATTTGACCTGCATGCACCCAAATCAATCAGGCTTGGTATGGAGAGAGAAGGACAAGTGTTTGTTCAAAAGTTGCATGATTATTCCTTACACGGATGAGATAAATTGGGAATCGCTTTTCTCCACAACTGTGTACAGAAAACCCATCTTTACAGGCGAGTACACACGGTGTAATTCTGTTTACTCCAAAAAACGGAAAATCAATCTCATTTTTACGCACGTCAACAGAGCCAACTGCTCTCAATCTAACCTTCAAGTTAAACGTACTAAGATTCGGTCAATCTTTCAAAACAATGACTGCTGTTTGGATAAAAGGGTTTCATTCATTCACGCGTATGAGCTCATGCTCTGTTTGCATGTCTTTTGTCAGACTGGGCCACCACGACGGGTAGACTGCTTGGCCTCACCATCTGTCTGCCACATGAAGACGGAGGCATCCCGTTAAGTGCCTTGCCCAAGGACACAACAAGCAAGCTTGCCGGCTTGTTCTCCACACTATCCCTTATGTGCTGAGCGCCAAGCAGGGAAGCTGTGAATACCATTTTTTAAAGTCTTTTGGTATGACTCGACAAGGGAAATGAACCCCAAGTCTACCGACTGCGAAGCGGACGCTCTAACCACTACACCACCGCGCCGGTGATAAAAGGGTAGTGAGATATATTGTAGGTCTGGACTTTGACTGGTGTTTCAGTAATGGAGGTTCATCCAGTGATAGGTTGTCGTTGTAGACCATAAAGGCAAGGTTGAGTGGAGCAGTTCAAGACAGGTCGACGCTGGTCAAACGCGTGCAATGAACATGGCCGTAGATGGTAAATATTACTTCGAAGCATCTGATGACAGTAATGTCTGCATTAATGATCATGCCTTCCCAGCTGTGCACTGTCATAAAATCGAAGTATACTCATGCCTACCCGGTTTGTGAGTCTGCACTGCAACTTCACACCAATGAGCAGTAATCCGCTGCGAAGAGCACCATGGCTAGTGCAAATGCCGCGGTCGATAGTTTATGGCAGCACTGTCACAAGTGCAGATTTAATGAAATCTCAGCAACGCCTTTGAAATCTTCACAATCGTTTCCTGAAAGCAACAAGTGCAAATATTTTCTATGGTTTTTTGTCTGCCTTTAACATGTTGAATGCATCAGTTTTAAAAATTATTTATTTAGAGTCCAATAAAAACTCTTGCATTCGCCTTATCTTCAGACTGTTTAGAAAAAAAGTTTTGAAAATTCATCTATTCAGCAGGGTGGTAAAGACCGCGAGTTTGAAAAGAAAGTTCTTCTTGAGTGTTAAAGGCGCTTTTTTGTGTCGTCAGTTTAACCGCGACTATAAATCTTCAGTGTCTGTAATATTTGAGAGAATGGTTGTATGTTAATTGAAAGTACATATTTACCAATTTACAGTAAAGTAAAAAATCGTTATATTAATCAGTATAGGTATATTATCCAGAAACTAGGGCTGGGAGATATAACTACAAATGTACAATAGGGTAGGGATCAAGAGGAGGTCTTGAGACGTGCAATGATTAAGGCTTCATAAGTAGCTTCAATTTCTAGAATATAGTGGTAGGTTAGAAGTTACGATTTCAGTCAAGTTTCATGATCTTAAAAATTGTGCATCTGTCCAGAACTAGCTGTAGGAGTATGAAGGTGAAGACATGGCGCCATACAGTATAGTAAGCCGCCGTTAGATCTACAAATATGCCTCCAATTTTTGATTTTTTAGGTCAATACTTTAATACAATCTAATCAACCGTTAATTTTTTATTTCGGAAGCCTGGTTGTTCTTGAGAAAGTAGCGGGTCGATGATATGGTAAACACGAACTTAGAAAAGCGATTGGAGCATTGAAGTGGGTACAGAGTAGCAAGATAAATCAGTAAATTATTGAGTGTTTATTTGGCTCGTTCACTTTAGGGATACCAACTATTGAGACATCTTTTTAAAGTTTTGAGATATTGAGCTGCTTTAAACTTTATCATCGTTTCTGTTAACATTTTTTCAAAACAGTCCACGAACTTAATTGCTGATCTTGCTATGATTTGTCCTTAGGTCTTTCCTCCTACTACGATAAAGACTTATGAAGATTCTGTACCCACTTTAAAGAAAATTTCTGTTCAGTTTTTAGTTTAGCTGTTATTTCAAAAACATATGTTGACTTGTAGGCTATCTGTCGGCATTTTGTTGACAAGTATTTGCCCGCACAATAAGTGATACTTTGTAGATTTTACTGTTGAAATTCCAAACGTTTTATCACTTTTTGTACCGGTTTGGTTGTGATATGTGTTACTTGACGAGAGTAGGTTTTATGAGTAAAATTCTGAGTAGTGATTGAGAGATATTTTGTGATAACTCGTTAATTGGAGAGTTGGACGACTCAAAAAATGGCAGTGATCTTCATAAATGCTAAATCTGGATCGGTTCTAATCTTTTAGTTATAGTATTGATGTGGAATAGGATATCCCTTTTGTTCGCAATGAAAATTATTTACGTATAAAAAAATAGGTTTAGAACTGGTCAAATGCGAGAATAGAAGTTAGCAAATAATACAACTTTACTAGCTTTTTACGTTTGCATTCTATCTCGCAATCTGATTGGGAAAAATCGGATTAGTTTCAACTTTCAAAGTATTCCACTTACAAGCAAAAAACGATCATGTTTTCTGGTTAACATGCATGTAATCAGAATATAATTGTCAACCGCCACCTTTCACACAGTGATGCAGACAGTGTCATCGCGCATTCGCATCCATCAAAAGGGCCAGCTCTCTGTATGATTTCGAGCTAGATGGTGACATATCTTTTGACATCTCTCTAGAACAAGTGTGGGCAAGCTTTTTAGCAGAAGGGCGCATTGACCATTTAAGAGTTGGCCAAGCGCCAGTGCTTAAAATTTTTCAATAGCTGTATACAATGCCGGTGGCCCATGGAAGGGTGCAAATGCCTAATTTTGGACTTTGAAAATGATGGTCTCCAAAAAAAGATCTATTTGGACGGAAAATGCATCAATTCAAACTGAGAATTGCGTAGCTGCTCCTTTGATGATGGCTTCTATTGTTTTTGTCTCTTTAGTACGGCAAGTGTGGCCACCCCTTTTACATTAAATTAAATATATAGAAGTTTCTGCAAGTGTTGGCGGGCCGCACAAAATGCTCTGGCGAGCCTTATGTGGCCCACGGGCCGTAGTTCTCCCATCTCTGCTCTAGAAGACTTGCAGGAAACACTTTTGACATACGCTGGGCGTAGTATCTGTTTTTAAGTCTGAACCAGAGATCATTACAAACTTTTCATTTACTGTCTAACATAGACATATTGTTTTTTTTTCTTTGACAAAAGATAAACTTCATTTTTTGAACCTTTGGATTTTGAATTCTTCGCTTACTTTAAGGTTGGTGATATAATGGCTTTAGAACTAGCCTCACAAGCATAAGACCCGAGTTAAAGTTTCAACTTGGTTGAAATTTCGAAATACAGCATACACTTGTACCGACAGTGTATCAAATCCCGTAGACATTCGTGTCAAAGGAAAGAATATCAAGAGAAAGGAAGTGGTCCCCTACTTTCATCAGTGGCATAAGCAGAGCAAAATAAAGCTTTATCTTTCCATTTCAAAAGCTCATAGTCAGGTAAGGGACAACCTTCATCTTTACTTTCTTTGAGGAACACCTAAAATGCTTATATTCCTTCTGTGGAGTTTCTTAATATGGAAAAAAAATGTAAACATGTTTTTAATGAAGACATTAATAGTTATAGACCTTTTGTTTTTGTCGGAAGCGGTTGCTTCAAAATAAAAAGTAATTATTGGTATACAAAGTTTTTCTGTGAAACGAAAAACGGCAGGTTGACATGCGCCAGATTAAAGCAAAGCAGTGATCATGAAACCAAAGTGTAAGTTTCAAAAGAGCTTACACAAATTAAAAAATAAACTTTTGTAAAACAATTTATAAGTACATGGAAAATCTTAAGAAAGTGAAGTTTTAGACCAGTGGTGGTTCTCTCCTGTTTCTTTGTGTTTCTCTCTTACAAACATCACACTTAATCGTTTTAACTTTTCAGGTGAAAATTTTTTGATTGGAGATCAATATTTTTGAAGATTTATTGGCCAATTTTGCATTCGATTTCCCTTGTTATGTTCATACACGCAACCAACTAAAACATTCAAGTGTACATGCACTTTGAACTAGAAAATGTTTTTCCCCAATTCCTTTCTATAACAAATTTCCTCCTCTGAATTATGAGGGTTCCCCTAAATTACGTTTTTCTTCTTTTTCTATTTGACTTAGTAACGCTTTTTCTCAAAACACTCCAGCTAAAATTGATTGTTATCTTTTTGGTAAAGCTGAAGACGATGTAAGGTCAACTTTTTGAAAGCAGCCGAGTTTAACTTTTTATGTAGTTTGAAGACCTTGTATTGGAAGTAAAAAATACTGTTTGCTCCAATGAACAGATTATCTCAGATTGAGAACGTCAAGTTTTTAAATAAATAAAAAATTTCCCCAGTTGTTACTAACTTTAACTAAAATTCGTAACACATCAAATTGTCAGTTCTGCATTAAATTAATTCAAACAGTATTGAATTAAGAAAACAAAGCAATTTAGCAGAATCAACACGATGATGCAAATTTATTTCTTGTTTGCCAATGTTGCATCCTTCAAAGGCAAATTGATTAGTATAAATTACCTAACCTGCAACGAGTCATTATACTTTGTCTTTACAAAACAGAAGCTTTATTGTGATGGTCGAGCTTTAGCCCGCGTGACCATGACAATATAAACAAAATTATGATGATATAATTTTCTACTATATTATTTTATCTAGACATATTTTATTGCAGCAGAAATAGCGGGTTTCACCAAGTTCACCTGCTAAAATATAACACTCCACTGCATATGAATTTTAAACAAGAAAATTTTTCCTCCTACGTTCCTCCCTAAAACATGTTCCTTCCATGAAAAACTAAATCCTCCCTTGAAAAGTTAAATGCCTCCCGGTTGAGACCCACTGTTTTAGACATTGTGGTGTTCAAAATAGTGCAGGAATTTAGCTTACTGGATTTATGTTTTTTGTATCTAGCATTAATATTTTAACTCATCTCTCACTGATTGATTCCACGGATGTGTTGCTGTCGTCATACTTTATCCCACCATGAACTCCTATTGGACTTTGATAAAAATTTCCTCCCGATATGTTGATGTAAGTTGCATTGCTAGAATGGGTTTGTGGCGCACTGATTTCACCTAAAATACATGTCCGTTAACCGCCGTCAACACAGGCGCCAACATTCATCTCGATAGAGTTGAGTTTGATTCTCAATCAGAGCACACTGGAATATTATTTACCACAGTCTCAGGTTTTTGCTGATCTTATAATAAAGTTACTCAAAACCAAGCCTAGTTGACTTTAAGGGTCTTCAGATTAAATGTAAATTATTATTTGCCTAGGTTACACCAAGTTACCTTGTCCACGATTTTACTAGCCTGATAGCTATTTCAAGTTAAAATTCTCATTTTTTTATTGACATGACCAATAAGCAATCTGATTGTTCATCTCACGATAAATTGAGATGGAATTATGCCAAAAAAAGAGAGAACTGTTCATGTTAAGTTATTTGGCAACAATGTGTTTTCGGCAAGCAAAACGATATTACCGTACTTTGTTCTTGTCATTTTAAACATGAACCATTTTCGAGTGGCCTGCGACAGGCTATACTAAAATATAAATTTGAAAATTGTTCAAAGAACGTAATTAGGCATTTATTCGAGTAAAACCATGCCACATTTCGCTTCAAGGTTTTTTGTTTTGCTCTAAACTAAGATTGCCTTCTGCTTTTCTTTACAAAAATTATTAGTTTGACAAGGATGCCAACCATATGTACAACAGTTATCTACCATCAAAGCAGCAACTAGATTACCAGTTTTTCAGACAATATCAGGCTAAAATTCTGTTAATCAGCTTCTGTTTACGAAAAGTGGTAGCTAACACTCCTGTGCTTCACTGCTGTCTATAAGAAATCGTTTTGACACGTTTCTTTCTTGCTGCAATAACACAGAAGCCCATATGTTTAAGTTAACTCAATTCAATAATTTAGAGAAAAATTTGTTAAAAATGCGCTTTTTATTTAAGAGCATATGATGCCTCAGCACCACCATGTGTTTGTTGTATTATTCGTTGATTGGTTATTTAAACTTCTTTTTTTATTACTGTGTACTCTACCAGGAAATAGTGATTTTTATTGAATGTCTAATCAGCTGTTAATTGTTACGTAATACTGCATAATTAAGATGATATTCCTGTGCCCAGGCGTTGTAGAAACTGTAAGTAATGTTGTTGTTCTTCCGGTTTAAAACAGTATATAAAGCAAGCAATATAAATGTGCTCTTTTTTTGACGATTTACATGGCAGATGCGCCAAATGTCATCAGAAAAACAACGCTCCGGGTGATATTCCAATCCTGAGCGTGAACAGCAAAAACAAAGCAAATAACGCTATGATTTTTCCTCAACTCACCAAATTAAAAATGCCAAAGGTAGATAAACAAATTAATTTTGTTAGTGGAGGAAAAATCACAGTATTGGCTCGATTTTGGTGCTCGCGCTCAGAGTTGAAATACTTTCTTGAGCATTGTTTTTTTGATATAATTAATCTTGTTAAAAGAAAAGACTGACAGTTATATGAAAAATCAAGTTATGTTAATTAGGCTGCCTTAGGATTTACCATTTTTAGCATTAACTCTGTGGATTTAATTTTTGCACAAAAATCTCCATTTATGAAAAAAGCCACTTAGCAGAAAAGAGACTTAAGAGCAACTTTCAGTTTAAATATTTTCGTGGGTAATTTATGACAATGAAGAAAGCCCCAAACAGGCAATAATTCCGGTTCGCCCGAAATGTCTCTTGAAGACTTTTTGTAATCAGCTCTGAAAAAGTCTTAAATAGTGGCAATAATATTTAATACCTTAGTTCTGAAATACATATTAATCTCTTTAGCGCGCTTAACTTTAATATACTTTTAAGCAATTGCTGTTTTTGGGAAATAAAAATTTGTTAAGCTAAAGAAACTTATGCCAAAAATAAGACAAGTAAGACGTTCCCAGTGATTTGAAAATTTAGTAGACATGCAGCAGCGTTGCGCAACCCCCATAATATTTTTTTAATCAATTAACTTTTAAAAAACGATAATTTTGTTTTCAAACGAGTTTTGGCTATGTCAAAAAACAAACTTTTATCACTGTTTCCACAATTATTAACTGGGTGAAGCCGACGCGGCCAGCTGAGCCGACATTCTTAACCTCATTGTTACTGATGGTATCCTTGAGGTGGATCCCGGCAGAGCCGGCTATTTGTAACACAAAGAAATTGCTAACGACATTTGTTTAGTATCAAAAGTAAATCGTTGCTGCCGTTTTGCGTTCGCCTTAAAGCAATTTTCTGTATTTCTGTATTAGTATGACTGTATATACAGTACGGTATATACACTACATACCCTGAGCAACAATGTTTTCTCATGAGCTAACACAGAATTTGAGTCACCCAGTCGAACCGCAAACGCCGGAACAGAAGATGACATTCTCTGGACAGTGACAACAGCCATGTCACAGATGAAAAAGATGAAGATGATACCTACGACGACTACTTGTAGAAGAACAAGCCAAGAAACTAAGATTCTTCCGACGAAGAAGATTTTTTAGGTTTTGAACAATAAATTTGACTTTCATTACATGTCCCTGTAAAAATCAATATTGTGTGGTTGATTGATAGCGCAGGGTCTTTACCGGTGAAAAGGTCAATTGGCCTGCGGCTTATCCATGAATTACCCTTGATTCTCGATACTAGATTGAAATTTCTGCTGCGGCTTATCTGCAAGTGCGGCTATTAAGCGAGTATATACGGTACCTGTCTTGAAATAGTAATTTGATAACGAAGTCGACTGGAATTAAATCAATACTTTTAAATCTACTATTTGGTGGAGAAGCCAAAGATGGCAAACTTTACGAAATGAAAAAACAACAATTAAAAACGATGTGAGAATGGACAACACACAAAGCGGTACTACAATTCAACGACAGTCATTACAAATAAACAGACAGGATAGCAATGGAAGCTCCTATTGCTCCTCTATTAGGAGACACTTGTGTGAGTTGGGTGATCAACAAAACTTCAAAATTACCTGTTCAGCCCAAAGTTTTTCCGTTATGTAGACGATTGTCTAGCAATATTTTCAAATCTCAAACAAGTAAAACAATTTTTTTTAGAAGTCGATTATATTCACACAGATATCAAATTTACTTATAAATTAGAAGAAAATGGCAAAATATCATTTATGAATGTTCTCATTAAAAAGACCAATCAATCATTTATTTTTTACTGTATGTAGAATAAAAACAAACACTGGACTGTACACCGGTTGGAAAAGTTTTATTCCTTTCAAATACAAAATAAACATGATCAAATTTTTAATTGACAGAAATCATAAAATTTGTAGCAGCTATCAAAAAATACACAATAAATTTTTAAAAGTACTCCCTCTGTTATTAAATAAGGGTTATCCGCGAGGAATTATTGGCAAACACATAAAAACTTATCTCAATAAAAAACATCAACCTCTATACCAAAATAGAAGCGAAACTGGAAAATCTAAGTTTGCTATTTTTTATTTAACTTATATGGGAAAACATCACAGCAACTTGAAAAAGAAATTAAACAGTTTTTAAAAAATAAACTAAAAGCAAAATGTAGTCTTCGGATGAATTACAGCATATCATCAATTGGAAGCGTATTCAGAAATAAGGACAAACAGGCTGTGTGTAGACTTCAACGCTTGTGTGGAAAAATCTATGTTGGTCAAACTAAACAAAATTTAAAAACAAGATTGGAAGAACATGACCCTCTTACATTGGGAAAGAGCGATGTTACAAATTACTAAACAGAAAATCCAGACCACACACTTGCCTTTTCAATCCACTAATTCTGGCTCAAGAAAATAATTACCGAAAACTACGAAATAAGGAAACGTTACACATTCAAAAGGTGCAGCCACAATTAAGCACAGACGAAGCTTTACATCCACTTTACCTTATTAATCTATAAATTTTGTTCTATTTTTGTTCTTTGTTATTGCCTCACTAATTTAACACGGACTAACATTGACCTCAAAGTATGTAATATTTATTGTTTTCTTATCTAATAATTGAATTGTCACGTCATAAATATTATACTTGACCTTGGTTTACTAAATTTTGAAGTAATCAGTTGCACTATTTTGGTTGACAATGCTAGCAGCGTTTAGCGAAACGTCCTAATTAAAATATGTCAGTATACTGGCTCTGTTTTTTTTACCTGACGCCAATTTCACGTTTTATTTGTTTTGTTCACTCAAGCCTGAAGTGTGTAACTTATGAATTAAAATTGCGGGTCTTTCGGAAGGAGGTGCCCTAAATCGTCCTCGCCCACAAAATGGCCACCAACATTCAAAAGTATTATTCAATTTAAAACTTTTCTCTTTTACGTAAATTTTTGAAAAAGTTTAGGTCATGGAAAGGACCCACTCCTGGCCCGCACATTGATTTGGTTGTGCAAAATTGGCTGGCCTACAAAAAAATTTACACACTCCTAATACAAACTAAAAATTTTAAAGATAGTTTTAAGATAAGGAAATTGCAAAAACACGAACTAAATCAAAGCTTTTTATCGTTGCAAGCGAGACTCAAACCTGCGCTCTGCTTCAGCAATGACGGGACAAGCAAACTTTTGTAATAAAATTCACTTTTCCGGAACAAATGCCTCAGGTTTAGAACACTGAAACCTAGGCAGACCAATTATAATGAGCAACATGTGCATATGTGTACTCAATTTCACACTGAAAGCCAATCGCTTGGACAATTGCTTACACGTATCGGTATCAATTATAACCACTCAAAAATCAATGCTAGTTACGCTGAGCATTAAATCGGTCAAGGTCCATCAAATTGGTCAAGCGTGATGTCCAAACAGATTAGCCCAGAATGCTGTTTAAACTCCTGATCCAATTTTTAATAAATACCATTGCTGCAAATCATTACCTTAGCCAGAAGCAAATTTCGGGAGCCAAAAATCTATTTTCCAATTGATTAATTTTTTTGATAACCTTTATTAAAAATCAATTTTGCTCTTTAATTTAGAGATCAATAATTTGTGGCCGTAAAACCTGATGAACATTTATTTCTTAATCAGTTTCAAGAAAATTGGAAAAGGCTAAGGCTTCTGTGTACTTCCATGATATCAATGCTGTAAGCTAGTGTATCCCAATTGACTGATGTACTTCTAAACCACAAATTTTTCACTTCCAGCAGTATCAGACTCAAGTAATTAAGAATTTTTTCCATTGTCATCAATATTTCTATGAATTAATATAGGCTAATTAGCACATAAACTAGCATAAAAATAGGTATCATGATATGATATTTCACAAAGTAAGTACATCAAACAATTAACTGTGTGTGGTGTCAGACAAGCCAATTCAGCCCTCTTCTATGATCCAATTTTAAATACTTCCCTTCTTGCATTTGCTGGTAAAAGTCGGTATAGAATTAATTTTTGTGAGCCATCTTTTAACGTTAAATAAATGCAAAATTTGCGAAACACCTAAATTTTGTTCGGACTTAGGCTTTAGCTTTGTTCTCTAGCCCCATAATTGCTACTTCTGCTATCTCTCACACTCATAGGCGTAGCTAAAACAGCAAGAATTACCATCGCTCTCCTACACCAATTTTAAATCTTTCACAGCACTAAAGCATATATTATGTCATTTTATTTCCGTACAAATGCAACCATAATTATGTAACTGAAATTATCCCCCCTTCTCCTTTCCCTACTTCAGCCCCCTTTCCCTTTTTGGGTTTGATGTCAGTAAACTTACATGTCTAAAAAGTCATTTAGACCTTTTCTAGCAAACTGATATTTAACTGAAGGAGCAAAATTTTACCACTTAGCTAAATGTAGCATTGCTATATGTATAGTTTGCTAAAATAGTTTTATATAAAGTAAATAATTAATTTTTTGAGATTCAAGCTTAGCATTTTGTTCGAAAATGAATCCCAAACAATGAAGAAAATCCATACTTTATCAATTTTTTTAACTTTATGAAACAAAAAACTATAATCAGGATTCAAAACAGGAAATAATAATATAAAAGCCAAGGACGTAGCCAGAAAAAAAAACATTTGGAAACACGAGCAAATTTAACTGTTCAATTTTTGAACAAAAAGTTTTAATCAAAATTACATTATTTTCCTGCACATTTCTTAGTTTTCAGGTAAATTGTGTATCCTATGCTTATAAAGTGGCTTGAGTACTACTTAAAAATGATTTTGTATTCAGTTGTAGTTAATAGAATTCAAAATTTAGGGAAAATTGTCAGAAAAGAATATCCCCATCCTTTATTGCACCAAAGTAACAACAATTTTTGCTACCTTATTAAAAAAACTTGGAAGAAGAGCATGCTCTTATGGTAAAATCTTATCATGACTATGATATACTTTACCAAGGATCTTGAGTTAACATGAGAAGATTTGACTTGTTAACAGCAGTTTTGCTCTGCTACAGAATAGATAAAATTATGAAAAGCAAGATCATCTGAACGTAGCTATTTCATCAAAAATTAATTTCGCTTTTAAAACAGGCAATTTCAATTTTTCTTGAAAACCGAAAAAATAAAATGCATAAATTAACTTACCGCAGCTCTAATTTACGAAAAGGAAAAAATTACTATCTCTAAAATGATATGGCTAAAATTGATAACAGATAACTGAAAACTGATTGAAATCTTTATGAGAAATTGGTGTGAGAAAAGAATTTAGGGGGCTAATTAACAACATTATAGCCAATAATAATGCATTACACTGGTGTTCAGCCAGAAGCTAAACAGGCAGTAAAGTACTGTATTAAACTAAATATTAACGACGAAAGCAGAAAATCTAAGGCTTGTTACTCACTTGTAACTACTTGCCAAGTAATAACATTCAGCGAACAGAAAAGTTATTAATCAAAGGTTGTGTCATGAACAAATGATAGTGACTGAAAACATGCCTCATGAATAATTTAACAGCCGGCAAAAACTTTTTCTGTCAAAAACATTTTTTATAAACATTGAAAATACTTGTTTGGAGGAGAAATCCATTTTTTTATGTTATAAATAAGCTCAGCTGATTTTGCGTTTCATAATTTTATCTAATACTTGCCGGCGTCATCCGACAGAGCTACCAGTTAGTAATGTCAAGTTACAAATATCGGTTTATCCGGCTGCCCAGGTTTCACCCAACTTGTATTTCTTAGAGCAGAAACGATAAGTTGATATCAATGAGAGTATCGTTCTTATGCCTCTATTCCCGGTCGGCGTACAAATTCTATCCGTTCCTTCCAATACGTAAAGGACACAAAAGTCAAAGCCGGAGGCGGGCAAACCATTTTTGCGAGTTTTACGATTATAGAAAGTAAGTTATTTGGTAGTAGGTTTTTCACGACCTGGCACAAACTCCCGTGCAATGATATTTAAACACCAAGTTCTTGGCTTCATCTATGTGCCTCGATACTGGGATGGAGCAAAAGGGGATTCACCTCTGTCGCAGATTCAAGTGATCATCTCACTGTATCCATTAAGACGGTCAATACTCACAAGTGAAATATGATTGTACAAGCTATCATTCTTTCTTTTTAAAAGGTTGAGGAGAGAAGATCAAAGCTAAAAATGATGGTGGCGCCAAAATGATGACCATTTTCACAATCATGGAAATGAGCTAATGAGTGCTAAGCCTGTTTCCAATTTGGTGCGTCCTTTTCTCATTTATATTCGTGGTATTAAAAGTTCTTTGGCTTGGCTATTTGCTTAATTCCAGCACAGCCAGAAAAAAGATCAAGCCTTCTATTAAAGCCGCACACTGTTTCTTAGTACGCCTATTAACACGTTGGCTACAAACGGCTATTTTTCTCTACCATTAGTTATATACCAACCAATATTTTGCTTCAGTGACGTTTAAAATTTATTTTTCTATGCGTTTTGGTGTTGATTATTTATCGCATACATGTTTTTACTGTTGTTTTACGTGCAATCACCGGTGATCCCCATGGTACCAAATGAATAATTTATTCGTTGTGTACCATGAGACTCACCGGTGATCCCCAATATAGTAAACAATTTTCGCTAAGCTTTCTTGTCTGCGATGGAATTTACCACTTTGTAAAGTAGGACCACATAGCAATGAGAAATTGCAACCGTCCAAACATCAAATTGTGATCGGACAATAATGATAATGAAAACAAGAGTGCTGTAGATTCTGATGGAGACTATGATTGTATACCATGAACTAATGCTTTACCGGTATGTACCTGAATTGATGTAAGTAGAACTACCCAAAGATCCTTTTCTTTTACTGGTATATCTGCAAGCAACTTTATAGAAGAGCCAACGCCAAGCGGATGTAATAATGCAATTGTTGACCAAGAGATAATAGATTTTATAGTGATGGAAACCAATACGCTTAATGAACAGAAACTCGGACGTCGTAAATGGAAAGCAACAACAGGCGATAAACTTATGAAAATTTTTGGGATAGCATGTTATGTGGGACTCATCACTTACCCAAAAATATCTGACTATTGGTTTAAAAAAAATTTACAAAAATGCAGTTATGCCATAAGTAATGGCAAGAAACAGATTCCAGCAATTGGTGAGGTTTATCCATTTTACGTATAACTAAACATCTGATCAACAAGACAGACTAAACTAAGGCTCCTCGTGGAGAAATTATGTAAGAACTTTAGCGGTCTTCGAATTCCTAATGGAATGCTAGCAATTGATAAGGCAATGATTAAGTTTAGAAGAAAGCTTCTATTCAGGCAATATACCTCTGAAAAGACTTCCAAATATGGCATAAAACTATTTAAAATCTCTGATCCTGGTAGTTATACAAAATGATGGTTTACATAGGAAAAAAAGAAGGTGCTTTCGAAAATGATGTGCGAGCTTCTGATAGGGTTGTTTTGAGCCTCATTGATAAATGTCTCGATGAAGAAAAAACTTTAGTAAAAGAAAGAAAAAACAATTATTACACAAATGCAGCGATTGCTACAAAATTGCTTCATAAAAACTCAACTGATTGGAATGCTAAGAAAAACTCGATAAAGATTCCAAAAAAAGGTTCTGAAGCCTAGCTCCCCTTTAAAAACGAGAGATATATGTCAAGAACGAAATGAAATTGTCACTGAATGCTGGAAGGACAAGAGAAGTTAGATTTTAACAACAAAGCATAAAAGAGTAATCATTAGCACAGGAAAGAAAAACAGATCAAACAAAATCATAGGAAAACCAGATGCAATATCACATTACAATGAATGCACACAAGAAGCTGATATATCTGACTAGATATCAAGCTACTCTTTTCCTCTGAAAAAAGTATTTTTTGGTGCATCAAAGTTCCAATGGAACAGTTGCTAGGAAGATCTGTTGACAATGCTTTGCTAGTTTAAAAGAAATTTTCTGAACAAAAGAAGCAAGTTTCCAAATTTAGCAAAAGTTTAGTGAATACGATGTTGAACTTACTCGTTGATGGTCAGCTGCAGCAAGCAACTGCATCAAGATGTAAGCATAAACTTGAGGAGAGCCTAGAAAAGCTTGGTAACAACAAAAAAAGAAAGCACTGCTTGGGGTGCTATACAAAATACTTTAGAACAACGCCATTAAAAAAAGCAAACGTCAAGTGCAAACAAATTAGCACTTGGTATTTGGGATGTGACGACAAGCCATATTTGGGCCTGAAAAGTTATGATGCTCATGCCAAGAATTAACAGTAATTGTACAAATTTTTGACACTGTAATTAGCTGAGTGATCATTGGTGAAAACTGCAGTTCTAAGAAGCAATGTTGCTTTAGTGTAAGGATACACAAATTACAGTACTTGTAATTGCTATTTGAAGATGTATTTGTTTAGACCTTGAAAATGCTGTATTATGGCTATATTTAGGGCTGGGAATGTATGGAGAGGTGATTTAAAATGAATTCTGAGAAGTATCAAAATAATTAGCTTCTCAATAAATGGAAGCAATTGGAGGAAAGATGAACGCATTTTTATTCAAACCACAATATTTTTTGGGGATTTTGACTCAATTTAAGTCTTATATATATGAGCAAAAAAACTCTTTTGAGAGCATGTACTTTTTTTTTGTTTTGTTTTATTTGCCATATTTATCCTCCATTCACGAGAAAGCGAATTGTATCGCTATACTTTGGACGGGAAGTCCGCACTCGCTTGGGAGTTGCCTTTTTCGAGGTTTATGGGCCACCTGTCTTCCACATAAAGGTGGGGCGTCCCGTTAAGTGCCTTGCCCAAGGACACAACAAGCGAACTTGCCGGCTTGTTCTCCACAACCTTCCCCTAAATGCCGAGCGCCAAGCAGGGAAGCTGCGGATGCCATTTTTTAAAGTCTTCTCGTAAATAACATCCTATATACGGCCCTATCTTTCTTCGATTTATTTGCAGCAGTATGGATAAACAATCGTATTTTCAACAGTCGTATTTTTTCCAAAGAAGATGCGAATTAAAAACCACGTGGCAGTCAACTAAAGACATTTATTCGGTACCGAACCCGCCAGTTTAAAATGCACATAACGTACCACAACTGTTTTATGAGCAATTAACATTGAAGTATCATAGACTCACTGGTGAGTCCCATTGTACATACACAATTTTAGTTCGGGACTCACCGGTGAGCCTCATGGTAGCCAACGTGCTAAGCTATTTTCGAGCAAAAATATTCCTGATCCTGACCTCTCTACTTTTAAATAAAGATTAGCCTCAAGTGCAAACAGCCCATCAATTACAAAATTCATTTTTTGGGAAGATCGAGAAAAGGAAATCTGCAATCAATAACCTCTAAATAAGAAGGGCTGGCTTTCGTTTGAGCATAAAACCGTTTTTCTTTGTCAAGAAACGCAAGCAAAAATTTTTCTCTACTGGCAGTGAGAATTTACGCGAGAAAGTTGCTTAAGCCCTTGGCCAAGCTTTTGTTACTCAAAATAACTTTTTGTTGTTAAGCGCTAAAAAGACGCACAGAATACGTTGTTCACGTAATCAATGCACTGGTTGCTAGCGGATAGCTTTTTTTCATGAACAAAGGAAAAAAGCGTGCTTAGTGCGGCATAGCGCGATCAAGAAATGACGCAAAAAAATCTGCTTAATACAGAATGCTTTAAAAAAATCTCTTGTTGCGTTTCAAATAAACTTTACATTGTAGTCAAATTTTTCTCGTCAAAAGTACTGTGTTTATATTTTCCGAAAAACTTTGAATCGCTTTTCTTGGATTTGTGAAGATCGAGAAAAGAAAGAAAACTAATTCTGCAATTAGGTGCTATTTGTAAAGTCATCTTCACCTCTAAATGAGTGAAATTTTAGCCAGTTGGTGAGATGGGGACTGAGTTTTGTTTGAGCAAAAACCGTATCTTTTGGTCAAGAAATGTAAATTTAAAAATATTTTTAATTGTGACGTCATCAACTTTCTTATGACACTCATTCCGAGATCAATCGAACCACGTGAGCAACATCGTTTTGCCGTGACATGCATTTTCGGTGCACCCCGAAAATATCTGATAGCGGTGTTAGTGGATAACAAAGAACACGTGCGTGAGTTGGAATGGAGACGAATCCTGAAGTCTTGCATATCATCTCCTGTGGTAACCTTTTATTGTGCCGAATCTGCTGTTTGACTCCAAAAGTACCGTCAAATGATCGGCTGGCGATGAATTGCTACTAGAGAGTCTCCTGTATTACAATGCATTTCAAACGCTTTGATAGAAAATCACATTAAATCAAAGATGCCGCTACAGGAACTTTTCCTGAGTTGCCTTGCCCACATAAGCTGTGAAACGAGCCGAAAAGCTTGCGACCTAAATCTCTGCTTGCGTTAGAACTACTCGGAAAGAAATGGCCACGTTATGGCAAAGGATCAAGAAAAAAATATCCCATTTTGAATTTAAAATGACCCTTTATTTTAAGCAAATAACTGCATTGACTTTATAAACTAATTATTTGTTGTATAGGCTATTTAGAAAAGTCTAACTTATACCCATAAAATGTGAAATAAATGTTACTTTTTAATTTGTTTTTCTGTTATGTGTGTATTACAATGTTCACAATCAGGAGTCATACTACCTAGTGTAAACCATCCATCCAACGAGTAGTAAAAAGTAACTAATAGTACTTTTCTAACCGGCAATAGTGGTTACATTTTGGGGCTATGGCCCAAATTTCCGGCGGATCGAAATGACCATTATTTTTACGGGATTCCCCAGTATTAAAATTACCTGGCTATTGTGCATTGTAGGCTGTTATACAGATACATTAGCATCTCTTGACAAAAATCTTAAGTTTTCATTGGTACATAAAACCCACCGATTGAGGAAACTCATCTCGTGTAATATATTAATCCCACTAAGCCCGTGTTGGGGGACTTGTTGTCAGCTAAAACCTTATCGGCCGAAATCTATGAAACACGGGTTGACAAGATATAAAAAAACAACAAAGTGTTTTAACTAAATACTTTCACTGGTCTAACTTGAAAAGTTTAATCTAAATTTAGCAGAATTTGGGATAATATACAGTGGAACCCCGCTAACCTGACCACCCATGGGACCGCATTAAAGCGGTCAGGTTAGCGGGGTGGTCAGGTTAGTGAATTTTGCCTTTAAGCATCATATTTATAACAACTGGACTTACACCCTTAAATGCAGGCATTGATTTGCCTAAGTAGCCTATGATAAGCGAAAAAGAACAAAACATCAAAATGCATGTACAGTATGTATTTATTCACAACTGCAGGTACTGTTCACGTTAAAAAAATCGCGAATAGATTTTTGTTTCATTGCAGCTGTTGACATTTCACACAGTCCTTTTTCAATTTCATACAGAGGTGTGAGAAGATGGGGTGCGTTTCTTTCCAATAGAAAAGATTTTATATCTTCAACACATTTTAGTGTTGCTCCAATTGATGTCAACGCATTTTTTTTACAATTCTTCGTAGAAGAACTTTCTTCATTCTCTTCAGGCAGATTTTCTTCATCATCACATTTATCACTGTTTGAAACTTTGTTTTGCTGCTCGTGGTATTCTTCTAGAATTCGATTTTCTAAGTTAGAGGTTGCGTTGTCACACGTTTCCAAATCGTTGTCACATGCAGCAAAGTCATCAACAGATTGACTCGGCAGATCTAAATGACTTTGGACCCTTGAAACAAGTTCACTTAGACCCACATTGTCCTCATCATCCGAAGTGCTAGAATCATCAGCTTCAGCATGCCCGATTCCACATCTTAAGAAGCATTTCTTCACTGTAGTAGAGCGGACTTGTTGAGCTGCTGCATTGATCCAATGTATGGCATCTAAAACAGACACGCATTTTGACAATGTCATCACGTCCTCGCCTCGTTCCATTTTAGCCAACACAAACTGCAGAAGTCGTTTTCGATAGATTGTTTTTATTGCCTTGATTATTCCCTGATCTAGTGGTTGAAGTTTGGATGTCGTATTCGCCGGTAAAAACACAACTTTCACGTTTGACAAATTCACATCCTTTGGATGGCTTGGAGCATTGTCGAGGAGTAGTAAAACTTGCCGATTCTGTCTTTGCATCCTTCTATCAAAATTTTGAAGCCACCGTTGATAAATCCCTGATGTCATCCACGCCTTTTTGTTATGCTCCCATTCTACAGGCAATGTCCTTGTGTCAATAGACTTGAAGCATCGAGGGTTTTTACTTTTTCCAATCACTAAAGTTTTCTCAAATTCTCCGTCCATGTTTACACAGAACATGGCCGTAATCCGTTCTTTTGACTTTTTTCCTCCTTTGCACTCAGTGTTTCTTTCTTTAAGAGTTTTGTCAGGCAAAGCACGATAAAACATTCCACTCTCGTCCATGTTGTAAATGTCACGAGTAGCGTAACCAGCAGTGATAGCTGGAAGGCGTAATTTCCAACTCTCCACGACATCTTCATCAACACTGCCACTCTCCCCACTAATAACAGCATAAGAAATGCTGTGCCGTGTTTTAAATCTGTTCAACCAACCATTTGATGCTTTAAAGTCAGTTTTCTTCAGAGAATTGGCAAAACTTAGAGCCTTTTCTTGAATCAGAGGCCCGCTTATCGGTAGGTTTAAAGACCGAGCTCTTTGAAACCATCGGAAAGTTAGCAAATCGATATCTTCTTCAAATTGAAACGTTTTGATTCTCTTTCGATCATTAGGTAAATTATCCTCGTATGCAGCCAAAACATCAGCCTTTCTTTTTAGCGTACTCTGTATCTGAGTTTTGCTTACGCCGAAAATCTTGGCGAGTTCCCTTTGAGATTTTCCCTCACTTTCCTTTTGCTTTATAACCAAAACTTTTTCTTTGATTGAAAGTTCACGCGATTTCTTTTTACTAAGCGCCATATCTTTTTAAAAACAACTGCAGATTGAAAAATACTAAACTCGCCAGAATGGGTTTTACAGAATGAGTTTAAACTTTTAAGTTAAGCGGTTTTAATCAGTTCGCACGCCATTTTGTGTGTACAGTACTGTAGTTTCTTTGTTTGTTAGTGTGTGCATGCACTTCCCTACATCACACTGTTTATTTGTTACGAAATTTCTTTGTTTGTGTGTGCACACAGTGATCTTATCTTTTTATTTTGGTCACAAAAGTAAATTATTGCGCACATGTGGTCGCTTTAGCGGAGTTTAATTTGCATTGTGGGACCAAGAATATGGTGGTCGCGGTCTGGATAGCGGGGTGGTCGCGTTAGTGAAACAAAATACAATGCATCAACATAGCAAATTATTTGGGATGGCAATGAATTGGTCCTGTTAACGGGGTGGTCATTTTAGTGAGGTGGTCGCCAACCGGGGTTCCACTGTAATCGCAAAGCGGGAGCAGAAAATTTTCGACCAAAACAAAAATAACTTCATCAACAAGTCCTAAAAACCTACCACTCCAATATTATTACTAGCCACAATGAAAGTTTTGAGTTTTGTCAAATTTCAGATATTTACAAAATTATGCACTTTTTTCAAAAATTTCAATTTTTATTCCAGGCGGCAGCAAAAACACACAACCAACTTTGCTTTAAACTTTGCACACATCATTTTCTTAGGCATGTGCCACTTTTTATCACTTTCCATGTGGACTTTGAAACGAAAATGAAAAATGGTTTAATGTTAATCTATATCCTGTAAATAGTTGCTGCAAAATAGTATAGAAAAGTTTGAAAAAATGAGATGCTAAATGTCTTTAACAGTACATTTTTATCTGGATTTTTCTATAATAACTTAATAGCGTTTCTAGTGATCTAAAGGCAAACCCGTATCCCAGACGGAGACAAGGTGCCAAGGTAATTTCAATCATACATGCTAGGCAAATATTGCTTGCTTGGCACGAATTTGTCTCGATATGTAAGCGACAACGCAAATTAGCAAAATAGTTTTAAACAAATAATGTTTTTGAGTAATTGATGATCGATGATGGCAACACTCGCTACTATCGCAGCTTTGCTACTAGCCTGAGTTTTGCGGACTTTTTAGTTTTCTCGCTTCAGTTCTATTTTTTGCTAGTTTACATATTATTATGTTGCGTACGTATTGACATCCAAATTTTTTCTAAAAAATAACAGCATATTTGGAATCAGCAACTTTTAATTCACAAAGATCATCTATTTTAATGTCAGCAACTCTTGAAAACTGTTTATTTACTAAGTAGCGTTTGCAAAATCAAAAAATGTTTTACATAAACTTTTTGACTACAAATGCAAAACATCAATGAATATCTGACTATTTTTATAAGAAAGGAGCAATCAATGAAGATGTTCTGTTAAAAGCACTGCGTTTTCTTTGATAAAGTCAGCTTAAGAAAAATCAATGACATTTAACAAGCGTTTTTCTTAAGAAAATAACTACAAGATAAGTGGTAAATCGCTGTAACTAACTAACTAGTAGCTATGGCAATCTTTATTATAACACTGAATTTGACGTTGATCACTTATTGACATGCGCAGGGCCCAGTGTCGGCGCTTGGGTATATTAAACGTGGGATGGCAGCACATTTTCTTCCTCCATGTTTGTTACGACCGATATTGCTAATTCTGGCCATTGTCACTTGCAGAATACTAACTTACGTATACGAGAGAAAACTTTTTAACAAAAACAATGAATTACTGGTTGCTAATTTTAAAATTTGACTTGTGGTAAGAACGCTCTCGCCTTGTGTACCTCAGAAATATTTATAAAGTAGCCCAACATTAACTTTATTACTGTATATTTATTATTATGTTGATGTTGATATTGTTTCTTCACTGTCAGCAGGAGATGAATAGAGCCAACTTAGTTTCTGAGTGTGCATATGCCTACAAATGGAAGTGCTGTGTTTTTTAAATATTTTCGAAAATGAATATCAATTGGTTTACAGTATATGCCATTTACTATTTAATTTATAAAACACCTCTCTGTTTGTGTACCTGTTATGAGATTGAACTCCTATAATACTGCTGAACGCAAAAATGTGAAACTTGTCATGATTAATCATTATTCTGAGATGAGTGTCACAAAGTGTTTGCAATGATGACATAAATAAAAACAATTTTTAAAAGCCACATCTATGGACGGAGAAAAATGTTGCGCTTAGAAAAAAACCAGCACCCAACTCACCGATTTGGAAAAAATGGCCAATTAACTTTCTAGATTTTATCCCCTTCCCCAAGACCGGGTTAATTAAATTGGTGCAAACCGTGGTTAAAATATCCTTTTTACAACCTTGGTTCCTGGTGCACCTGCCTTCTGTACTTCCTTTAACTCAGCACCCCCTTGATTCCCACTAGATTTGATTTCGCATAAGTAGACCAAAATCAGTTACCGTAAAATTTGCCTTTTGTTTTGAAGCACAGACTCAAAGAACTGCTTTAGAAAAAGCTCACGTTTACTCATATAATTTCTTGTTTTCTTTTGCTGTTTGATGTATTATTCCTAAATTGAAATTGTTGTGATCATCTAAAACTCTTGTCAAAGCACTATGTATAACAGCAACAGTTTGAGCACAAAAAGTAGTAGATAGGTGGTCTTAACAGTACGACCTTTGGCGTAAAAAATAGAAGCTGAAGGTCTGCTTCCCCCAGCTATTCTGAGCTTTTTTCCAACAATATTGTCAAGCCCGCCAAAAATATGAAAAAGGGACAAAAATATGGCAGAAAAGTAGCAAAATAATAGAAAAACACTCGGTAAAACTTGATTTTGAAAATAAAGATCTTCGCCTTATTTTGGAGCTGAAAATATCAAAAAAAGTCACCCTGAAAAACTTGATCTCCAAAAGAAAAAGTTCTCACCTTTTCTCTGAGACAAAAATATCTTCAACACTTTCTTCCTTACACCCAATACAAAAAAAAGTGTAGTGCATATGAATACAACTATAATTGAATTTTACCCTTGTGGTGTCACAAGCTTAACAAGATTAATCAATCTAATCATTTAATTGTTGTTAAACTGTTACTTCTTTTTAAAAACTTGAGTTAGAAAATCCTTTTTTAAATTTGCACCAAAGTCCAATGGCCTAAACAAATTTTAACACTTTGACTTTAATTGTTTCAACGTTTTAGCATGTTTTTTTAGACCTGAATATCAGCATATTCTTAAAGATGGAATAGGGAGAGAATAAAATTTTATGCATTTCTAAAAGCATTTTGAAGACAGATGTACTCAAGGGCATTTCTAATCGCAGAAGCATATCTCGGTGCTCCTACTACAACAATCCAGTGCAATAACCAACTAACCACATAACAGCATCTTTTTGCAGAAAACATTATATGATCTAAAAATGTTTGCAAACATGCAACGTGAAAAAAATGTAATATACTACTTAAAGATAATCTAAAGCCTATTGAAACATGTGCGTCAGTTTTAAATGATCGGCCATTTATCTATTTAATATAACTGTATTCACCTGGTATATTTGTTGTCTCTGCACCACTGGATTGCGCTGAAGCTGACGGTTGATTAGCGTTGTTGACATTGCTTTCAGAAGCTTTGAACTGCGTTGAAGTTAACGCTTGATTGCCATTGTTGATACTGCTCTCTGCAGCATTGATTTGGGATGAAGTTGATGGTTGAGTAGAACTGTTCATATTGGTCTCTGCAGCATTGAATTGCGATGAGGTTGACGGTTGATTGACATTGTTGATACTGCTCTCTGCAGCATTGATTTGGGATGAGGTTGACGGTTGAGTAGAACTGTTCACATTGGTCTCTGTAGCATTGAATTGCGCTGAGGTTGACGGTTGATTGAAATTGTTGATGTTGCTTGCTGCAGCATTAAATAGTGCTGAAGTTGAATACTAATAAAAACTGTTGATATTGCTATTAAATATTTTTGTTGTAAACTTTCTGTTGTGTTTTGTGGGACTATGCTAGGTTCAACAGTTTATTTTTGCTGAAGCGTAATCAATGCGTAGTCACACTAGAATCCTCGCTTTTTGGTTGTTCTTGTCAAATACAAACGCACCTACATGTAAAGTAGCAGTAAACGGCGCTAGAGTTTGTTCAGGTAAATTTGGAGTTGTTATTAATGAGGTTATATGAATTGAGAAGTTTATTATTACTTAAGTATTTAGTCAACGTATTAATCTCGTAATTGGCTTTGTACAGTAAGACAACTCATAAGTAATTGTTTGATAAGTGCAAACAATTGTTAAGTGATGTCTTACCCGGAAGTTTAATTGTTGACGTGTTCCATTCTTTGTCTGGAAAATAGTTCTGAAATGTGATGGTTGTTTATCGCAATTGCTTGAGTTAAGTGATTGTGGTTTCTTTATTTTTAGAAACGGAGGCTTAAAGAAAAGCATTTTACAACGAATCTTAATTAACTGTGTCAATTGTGTCTTAATTAATTGTGTCAAAATTAATTGTATCAAATCAAGTTCATCACTCAATCATTTAGTTTGGTAATTTGAGGAATTAATCAAAATTCATTTTTCCGTTATTAAATTTATTTCTCTATTGTTTGGTGTTGATTTTTACCACCTTTGAAGTGTATAAGTCCAAGACTAGAAGTTTTCCATTTTTGATGGGAATAAAGGAGACAGAGAAATTCATGGACGCGAAAATGCGCGAGTTTGATAAACGCAGCTATTTTGTCAAATAAAAAACTAAAAAGCAGGTATTTGTAACTACGCATAAAACTATAGGGTCTCACTTAGAGGCGCAAAAAAGTAAGGTATATTCTTCATTTAAAACAACATAGTTTTACTGTATTTGCGATGGGGCTGACCACCCGGGAAACAATTTTTGGGGTACCTCGCCTACTTTACTCGGCGCCACTGTGTAAAGGCAGATGTAAAAACTGCAATAGCCGCACGCGCACAATTTCGCTTTAAAGCAAGGAGGTTGGAGACAGTGCACAGCTCTCTCTGAGTTTTGATTATTTAGTGATTTTTTTTATACTGATAACCGTGATTAGATGATAGACCTTAATGTTGAATTAAAAGACAGTTTTGGAATGGTCAATCCTGAACGGAAATTTTTTACTCTCTCATAAAGTAACAGACAAATTTTACTGGATTGCAAAATTACCTTTCAAGTACTTAACATAAAAAAGGGTATATTTCAATATAAACACTTTCAAAGAAATCGAAACTAGATTCTACATTTTTTTCCACGTGTTCCCGGGCTTATTTTATTCATGACAGGTAAGCTATCACAGCTTATAGCTGTCGGCTACATTTTATTCAAAAAGCATTTTGGGGGTTATTTAAAACTAACATTGGTTAGAAGCCGTATTCTTTTTTACTGTTAGTTTTCATAACTGGCAAATGTTCGAACGTTATTTATTCGTAATCTACAAAAACTTAATGATTCTCTCAAAAAATGGTGTTTTTGTGCTAAACTAAAACCAAAAACTTTTTTATCTTATTATTATGTGCTTTTTTATCTTATTAAGCATTATTGACATCGGCGTTGAAGCGCAAAGAAAAAAATATACATTTTAAACACTTCCAAGTATTGAACTTTTCTTGAAAAATGATATCCTATGTCAAATTGATGTTTGAGAGCTCTCTGACATTATTGCTTTTTATCTACGATTGCAATTGGCCAGGAATAGTAAAGAAAAAACAACTTTTTGATTTTCTTTATGTTAATTGCTTGAGAGACAATTTGTAATACAAAAGATATTTAGGTCACTGTTACTCGCAATTGTGTCACAACACATGCTGTTTACGCGAGACGTTGCACTGCCCTAAAATGCGTCAGTTCAGCTCTGGATTTTATCCACTGTCTCCCATGCATCAAACACTTGGTTAAAATTTTGCTAGTAAAACTGCAAAAATTTCAACAAACTGAAAAATATTAGCAAATACGCCGGACTTTTTTACGTATCGTTGAATTATAACTGCGAATTCGCCGGATATTTTTTGTAAATTCGCAATTTTTCGCGGCTAAAGGGAACACTGCTGTCCACGTTTTGGTGACAAAGTATTTTATCGCACAATAAGTGATTTTTTGCAGTAAACAATGGCTGATTGTCATTAATTGTTTCTAGCATTCGAGAATGCTTTGGTTGGTACTGGAACTCCAGTTTATCTTAACAATACGCTAGAGCCAGCATTTTACGAACGCAGTTGCCTAACGCTAGAAGGTGTCAATGGGTTCAGTTTAGTTAAAAGTTTTTTCAAAAGGTTGTATTTTTGACAATAGTTTGGATACTGGGCAAAATCATCAGCAATTGCACAGCAGCGATGCAATACTTCTCAGATTTGTGGTGTATATGGCAAGTAATCCATTGATTTTTTAAAAGTTGGTTTGTGGCAAGCCTACAAAATTTGAAGAATGCTTCAAGTAACAATTTTCCGAAGCTTTTAGTCTGTGTCTAAAATATCTAGTAGCCTATTATTCAGGAAAAATTGTCGCAAAGAAAATTACAAAAGTGAACGGCGTTTAAGAAAGGAGGTAGCCAGCTCTACAGAAAATCAAAACCTTTTTCAAAATCAGAGCATTTTCTTGTGAACAAAGTAGTAAAAGAAAAATAAACTTTGGAAATAAAATGCTTCTACAATCATAAAATTTTGCATCAAACAGCTCCGATTTTAATTTTATTCGTTTTTAAATTAAAAGTTGTAAAACCTGGTATAAATATTTTACTTTTCATTTCTGAAACGTGTAAGTACCGCAGTTTGGCAAGACGTTGTACACAGGTTTCTCTTTTCTGTTTATGGTAGTGGTGCGGCAGCACCAGGTTTCAACTCTTTGATTCCCGCGCCAAGCGTACCGTCGTTGATTAGCACTGAACCAGTAGAGTTGCTTTGTAGAACTAGTGATATTAGCTCTACGGATCCTTTCTGCTTCGCCAAACAAAAACAGGAAACGGTTGAAGCTTTCTTGCAGTGTTTTATTCACAAATATGCGCAGCTCCTCCCAGCGTGCACAGGACGAAAATTCACGGCGATAAAGGCTACCACACAGCCTTAATAACAATTACACAGGGGGACCAACACTCAGGCCCAAACAGAAATCCGAAGCATAATCAGATCGAAACGAAAATTTACTACTCGTTTCGCCACGTTGACGTTTTGACAAGAATAGCGAAAATACACGTGGTCACTATATATATACGAGCAGATGCACCTGTTCTATATATGAGTCAAACATGTGGCCTTATTTAACCACAGGGAAAAGACCAAAGAAAGACAATACAACAAAGGAAGGCTTTTAGAAGTACCGGTAGTCCGTAGTAAGCCCGGTTATAACGTCTATTACTTCTCAGTAGGGGCTAATTGTTCGGTTCGCTGTAGGGGTCTAATTTGAAGCTATATTACTTAAACTCCTAACAAAACAACACGAGATCACTTAATTTACCACAATATCAATCAATTTTGTAAAAAATTGCTTATGAAGTCTTTGCGTCACGTTCTCAAGAGACTACGCTGTATGAAGTCGAATTGCTGTAAAGGCCACATGGCGATTGGCGGAACATAGCGGCCCCTAATTATGACGCAGCAATGTCATAATTACAACAACAAGTAAGCCAATCGATTTTTAGTTAAGACAGGTATCTGTGTTGCCTAATACATTTTGCTAGAGCAAATACGAACATGATACATAACAGCAACACAAACTTTAAGCATGCAAGCAAATCCAAAAAAAAAAGCACAAGAAAAAGAAACATGGTTGATTATACAAACACAACACTTAATTGCGATCAATTTACTACACATTTTTGTATTAGCGGGGAAGCTAGCCACAGCTGTCGTTTGGACGCGCTCAAGGTATGCTACTGGTTACACATTCTCCACGGGAGCGAAACGAGAGACATCCCGTAACACATACTCAATTATGACCTCCCCCGTTGTTTCATTCTTTTTAGTTACGGCCACCTTGGCCCGTCTCACTATGGGTTTCCCATTTCTAATTTGAGGAATCACCTCCTCTATCCTTCCAAGCTTGTACCTTCCACGTTTGGATATGTCCTCTAACGAGCCCATAACCACCAGTTGCCCAGGTTTCAAATTTTCAGATACCTTCAGCCACTTTTTCCGCCCCTGCAGCCAAGGTAAATAGAAAGCTATCCACTTTTCCCAGAATTGCTGTGAGAGAGATAAATTAAAGCGATAATCTCTTCTAAGCATGTCTCGGTCATGCGGTTGTCCAACTGCTACATGTGGGTCCAAGTAAGGGGTTAAAAGTGAAGCTGGAGTAATAGCAGTAAAATCCCTAGGATCGTCACTTAGTGGTACCAAGGGCCTTTCATTTACAATCCTAACTGCACTCCCAACGTACGTCAACAACTCAACAAACTTTGGCTTATGCACCGCGGTGTCCAAAATGTGAGAAAGAACAATCTTGAACTGTTTCACCATTGCCTCCCAAGCACCACCTTGCGCTGGAGCATACGGAGGTATAAATTCCCAATTTATACCTTTTCTTCTAAGGGAAATGTGAAAGTCCTTGGTTTCAATCAAGTCCGGAAGCTTTTTTGACCCGGCCTGGAACGTGCTTGCATTATCTGAGTAGATCGTATTGACCTGTCCACGCAGGTCTGTAAATCGAGTAAAGGCCAGTAAAAAATCATCCAGCGACAAAGATGTTACCAACTCAACATGAATAGCCCGAGATGCCATGCATGTAAACAGGAGCCCCCATGCCTTCTTGTTGCTTCTTCCCTCTGCATAATTTAGAGGGCCAAGGTAATCCACCCCGGAATAGAAAAAGGGCTTTTTATGAGCTGTAAGGCGTGCCAGCGGTAAGTCAGACATGAGTTGTCTAATGGGCGTTGCCCTTTCAATAGCACACACACCACAATCACGCACATATCGTCTTACAGCAGCATTACCATTCGCAATCCAAAACTTCCGTCGTGTAGACATCAGCGTATGTTGCACACCACAATGGAAGTCTCGGTAGTGATAGAACAATACCACTAACCTAGTCAGGGGGTGTTTAGACGGAAGGAGGAGGGGGTGCTTTGCTTCCCATGATATATCTGGGGATTTGCTTAAGCGTCCTTCTATACGTAGCCTTCCCTCCTCGTCTACACAAGGCCTATACTTCTTTAGCGATCGCAACTCTTTCAAGCAATCTTTCTGGCTTGGCGAAGCGGTAACATTACACTGTTTGATCACTTCGTCAAGTGCATCAGCAGATTTACCCTGCATCGAACAAATCACATTGCCATACACCTTGTTCTGAACCAACTTCACTATGATCAGTAGAGCCGTTTCTAAGTAAGCAGCATCGAGCACCGGCTTTATAAATTTATTTTTTCTTACTTTACAGCATTGGAACCAATCGACGAAGGCAATCAAATAAGCTACTCTTTTTTGCAGAGTGTATAAATTAGGTGCTTTCTCAATCAGTTTATCAATGCCGTCGATACGACTACGCTCTGACAAATTTATTCTATGCGCTCCAACTTGAACTACATTCTCTACCAATGGCTCTGCTGCATATTGTTGCAACAGTGACGGGCCATTTATCCACAAATCACGTGCTTCTGCTTTACGCATGAGATCCGGTCGCGAACCCACGTCAGCCGCATTCAACTTACTAGGACAAAAGCGCCATTCAGTCTCACTAGACAACATCAAGATGTGGTTTACTCTTCGCGTAATGAACTTATTCAAACGTAAGTCAGGGTTCTTAAGCCATTGTAGCACCGTACGGGAATCGCACCAAAAAAATTATTGCAATTAGGTATTTCCAATGCGTCAGAGGCTTGTTTCAATAGCTTCGCTGTGTTCAAAGCTGCGACGAGCTCCTTCCTAGCAATGGGCCACGAAGACTGATTAGCCAAGACAATGTTACATTTACCAAAAACGAACGACACGGCTGGTATACCATTCACTAATCTGCGTAAGTAGATGACAGAAGAAAATGCTAGATTCGAAGCGTCACTAAATCCATGCAACTGGAACTCAACGTTGTCATCAGGGCTGCTCAAATCAGCATTCAAAAAGTACCATCTTGGCAGCGAAAAAACTTTTAACATTTCTAACGAGTGAAGCCACGCTTCCCACTCTTTCACGACACTTTCGGGCACCTCTTCGCCCCAGTCAAACTTCTCTATAGCTAACTGTTGCAAGATCAGACGCGCTTTCAGAAAAAACGGCGAGCCAAATCCTAAAGGATCAAAGTTTTGTCCAAGTTGGCTAAGCATGCTTCTACGAGTATACTTTGTCAGAGGCTTTAGCGAGCACTGGATGCGCAGTTCGTCAGACTCCGTTACCCACACACAGCCTAAAGTTTTAGCTGACGGCATAGCGACACTATTCGTCTCCAAATCTACTTCGCGAATGGATGGCGCCAGCAATTCGCTATCCATTCCTACCAACACATTCACAGATTCTTTGTTTGCGCTCCATTTTACCAATTCGAATCCGCGGCTACGAAACAAAGCAATCGCCTCATTGGCAATTAGTTGCGCATCATCAAAGCTATCCGCAGAAAAAATAAAATCATCAACATACATGTTTTTTGACACAGTACCAAGCGTCAAATCACTGGCTTTGCTAGGGTTTTGTTCCACCATCTTTTTAATGGCTAAGCAAGCAATATACGGGCTACTTTTTATACCCCAAGGATGCACGCAAAAACGAAAAGGAACTAACTTACCCTTATGGACATCATCGTTTTCAAACCACAATAAGCGACATAAATCCCTTTGTGCAACAGGCAATTTAATTTGAATAAAGCATTTTGTGATGTCAGCCATCAAAGCGTATTTACCTTTGCGGAACCTAGCCAACACGTGAACAAGCGGGTTTAACAAGTCAGGACCGGTCATAATGACGTCATTAACGCAGACCCCTTTGTATTCGGACTTTCCGTCATAAACAATGCGTTTCTTGGCCTGCGACGTCACAAAATATGGCAAATACCACTCATGCTTACTATCATAAACAGACTCATTAGCCTTTTCAATGTAGCCATTAGATTTCAAATTTTGCATAGTTTCCACAAGAAATTCGCAGAGATCGTGTTGCTTTAAAGCCTTTTTTCTCAAAGCGATAGCTCTGTCTCTAGCAAGCGCTAAATTATTGGGCAGCTCAATATCAGCTTTCAATGGCAGTGGAATTTCAAAATGATCATCGCACAGCTTAACATTTGGTTCTATCAAACCTTTGGCAATTTCGTCAGTACGAGATAAATCCAAAGCTTCGTTCTGCACAACCAAGTCCCTAAGCTGACCCTTCAATGCAGCAATTTCCCTATCACGGGCTTCCAGGTCAAGCTTACACTGCGACAGATCGTCATTAGCCACACAAGTTTGCACTCTAAGAACCTTAGTGGCCCTGGCATATAAGAGCGATCTTCCTCCAGAAGCCATCCAACCCAGGGGGGTGAATATAGCATGAGGCTCACCTCGACTTTCTCCCATGCGCTCTTCCTTCGCACACATTAAAAATGCATTGTCATTGCCGATAATAATGTCGACAGTATCACAATTGTCGAGAGTAACAAGTTTTACACCGTCAAAATGTTGCAAATTGCTCAAATCCTGCTTATGCGGCAAGGTTTCAACGTCATCTACCCAAGGGGGGATAACGGCCGCAGTCACGTCACCAAACAGCTCTTCAGTATCTATAGACTGAATATTAAACTTAACCAAATTAGCCAAAGTATTTTTGTCGCCAACCAAAGTATCCAACTTAAAGGACGCGGTGTCAAACGGCTCTAGTCCTAAATCCTCTACTAAGCTACTGGCGGTAAATGTCAGCTGAGACCCCGGATCATGTTGGCAGTACACTAACTTTGAGTGGCCAGTCGCGGGGTTCATCACGCGTGCGGCAGTCACACGATTATACGCCGCTTTCACGCTCTCAATTTTGACACTGCGCACAGTTACTGCGGGTTCAGCACTTGTTTCAGGCAGCCTATGCCCGGAATCAACAAAGTAATCGTGTAGGAGAAAATAGTGCTTTTTATCACAAGCATTACCGCACCTACGGCAATTATTATCACGCGTGCAATCTTTCACAAAATGATCGCGCAAGCAATTCAAGCACTTCCCAGATTTCATCACGACATCCCTGCGGTCTTTGGGATTTAACTGCAAAAAGTCTCTACAGTTTGACAACCAGTGGTATTGATCCTTACCATTTAAAGAACAATAAATGCACAACGGTGCATTTCTTGTGCCACCACCTGTCGGGCTCCGGCTGTCACCTGCGCGGTAAACAGGAGCACTATCCGATGATTTTGTCAAGGGGTGCGACTCGTTTGATTTCGCCGTGGTCTGCCTTACTCTGCACGTGGCTTTATTTTTATCAAATTTTTTGTTTTCTTGATGGCTCTGTGGCTCACCCAACAACATTATTCCAAAATCAGTGGATTTGCACAATTCTTCACGTTTTACAAAATCGACCAAACTTTGATAAGTGGGCTCACTTGTGCTACCGCATTTATCGAGAAGAAATTCTAAATACCTTTGCTTAGCTTCAAAGGGAAGCCTTTTAGCCAAATCCAAAACAAAACTACCTTCTAATTTTTCACGCTGATTATACGCTCTAGCATACAGAAAACATTGATCTAATTGATCTTTAAACTCTTTCATAATATTCGCGGACGAAGAGACCAATTTATTACCATAGCGATACTTCCTAATTTCAGGTTCCGAGAGAAACCCGCCACGGACACCAAATCGCTGTGACAATCTTTCTAAAGACATTTCTATTCTGTCTTTTTCCGACAAGCCAGGCGTGTCAGATGTCAAATTAGCGATTGTTTGTGCAGCTGTTCTAACACAAGCTGCTTGAAGCAGAGTGAGACGAACCCCCTCAAAGGGACAACTATCCATTAACGCATAAATACGATTTTTAAAGAATATGAAGGGCATGTTAGCGCCATCATAGCCAATCAACGCCGCTTTATCCATAAAGGTTTTACAATTCTGATATTCAAAAAAGCAGTTTTGCTGATCTGCGCTCGAATTACCAGATGAAGGCGAGAAACCGATATTTCTGCCATTGCTAGCATTCCTAGTCAATTCGTTTTGATAGCCGTCATGTAATTCTGCCGAGGTTTGACGATTTTTCTCCGGTGGTGGATATCGGCTTAAAGCGCACTCTCTGACGTCACCACGCTGCGGAAACCGACTCACAACAACATCATTCATATCCCGCACACGTTCAGATACATGACAATCGGCCCTACGTGGTGGTAATACTTCACTCGGCCTTGAATCCTGAACGAAGCCACACTCGAATCCTGGTGGCACCTTCACTCGGGGCGGCCCCGAACATTTACCGGCTCCACTAGCAGACAAACCATCTCGTCCAAGAACAGGAGGGTGCTTTTGTGTAAAAGGGTTAGTCGCAGCTGAAGGCACTACACAATTTTCTGTTTGAGCAGCTGGGTTAGAAAAATCATTTGAAATGGCATTAGAGCCCCAAGGTTCAGACAACGCGGTTTCCCCACAGGCAATCCCACGCAAGGGCTTAACTAAGTGTGACGCGTCACCAGCGGCCCCGAGACCCAAATCAGTCTCTCCAGTTCGAGGGGCTACAACCTGATTGTCCACCTTCTTGTTACGTCCAAGAATGGCGGCCACATCGGGTCCCCTGCCTGAGTAGGACTTCCTACTGGAAAGTCTACTTTTGTGGCTGATCCGGGAGCCCTCTCTAAAACTGCTCGTAGCCAAAATTTCTTGCCTGCGCTGTTCCGCCCTGAGTTTAGCATCCCTCAGTTCAAATTCGGCTTGCTTGGCTTGCATTTGTGCTTGAGCCTTTTTAGCCTCGATTTGAAGTTCCTCTCGCTGGAGTTCCAAATCGATTTGAATCAAAGCATTAGCAGAACTTCTAGAAAGGGCCGTACCTACATTGGACACGCTATCCTCTGGCTGCACCTCGGAATGGGGCTGCTCTAATATTTGGTTCATCTTATCCCGACATTTTAGCTTTAAACTTTCAAACGTGAGCCCCACCTTGTCCTGCACATCAGCAGACGCAGCAGTGTCTCCATTATCATTTAACAATTGATGAAATTTGCTCACGTCTTCGCCCAAATTTTCGAGCTTATCCCAGCAAAGCAAAACTTCTCGCCTATTGGTACACAATGAAAGCTCTTGACCAAGTTCCCCAATGCGGGTAATAAGATACCTTTTTTGACAACGCACCTCACGTTCAAATTTGCCTCCCTCAGTGGAAGCGACGCTACCACCGGAAAACTGATGCTGCTCCCCAGATGCCCTAGTCAAGCCCGGGAGAACCGATCCCTCGGTCACACACCCCGATGCACCCCCAACCGCTGCGGCATGCTTTAGCCCGCCACTTACTAGCGACATCACTCACAAAAAAATTCACTTCAAAACACGGAATATATCTAACAAACGTGAAATGCACAGAAAGCCAAATACTTTCAATTTAGGGGGCAGCAAAGAAACAATTTAAATTTTTTGGCTAAACACGCGTTAAGCCGTCTCGAGCAGTCTGAGATTATACAAATACAACAAATATCAATACCTTCGTTGTAGGGGTGTAGCTTCGCCCCTTCTGGCGTCTTCTAGCGTACGTTCACTTCACTTCACAAATTTCAAAAATGTAGAAGATGCCTTGATCTCTTGCTGGTTGATACAACTTCAATCTTCGATCGAGCAGTCTACGTTTCGATTTTATGGTGCGGCAGCACCAGGTTTCAACTCTTTGATTCCCGCGCCAAGCGTACCGTCGTTGATTAGCACTGAACCAGTAGAGTTGCTTTGTAGAACTAGTGATATTAGCTCTACGGATCCTTTCTGCTTCGCCAAACAAAAACAGGAAACGGTTGAAGCTTTCTTGCAGTGTTTTATTCACAAATATGCGCAGCTCCTCCCAGCGTGCACAGGACGAAAATTCACGGCGATAAAGGCTACCACACAGCCTTAATAACAATTACACAGGGGGACCAACACTCAGGCCCAAACAGAAATCCGAAGCATAATCAGATCGAAACGAAAATTTACTACTCGTTTCGCCACGTTGACGTTTTGACAAGAATAGCGAAAATACACGTGGTCACTATATATATACGAGCAGATGCACCTGTTCTATATATGAGTCAAACATGTGGCCTTATTTAACCACAGGGAAAAGACCAAAGAAAGACAATACAACAAAGGAAGGCTTTTAGAAGTACCGGTAGTCCGTAGTAAGCCCGGTTATAACGTCTATTACTTCTCAGTAGGGGCTAATTGTTCGGTTCGCTGTAGGGGTCTAATTTGAAGCTATATTACTTAAACTCCTAACAAAACAACACGAGATCACTTAATTTACCACAATATCAATCAATTTTGTAAAAAATTGCTTATGAAGTCTTTGCGTCACGTTCTCAAGAGACTACGCTGTATGAAGTCGAATTGCTGTAAAGGCCACATGGCGATTGGCGGAACAGGTAGGCCTACGCTAAGATGAAAATAAATGAACAGTTTTCTGTTTGGTAGTAGTGTTTTACAAGTACATGCGAAGTAATAGCTTGGTGAAAGGTAAGAACTAATAATCATGTTATAACTAGGCTTACCATATTTTGGTGATTAAAAAACGGGACGCTTCAGGACAACAAGTTTTACTGGATGACAAGGCAAAGCCCGGATACACAAAGCGGCGGCAATATGGGTGTTAACTTTTTTATTACTTTGGAGCACACCTTCGATTCGGATGGATTTATACTTCAGTTCTGCCGCATATCGATGAATTCCGCCCAAAATGGGGTTGTCCTCCAAAATAAAAAAAAGGTTATTACTTATATTGCTGCGCTTTTGTGGTCTCTTCCGGCCGAAATCGTCATCGAACTAGGGTGCGTTTACACAATACTGATGCTTGGTGGGACAAACGCTTATATACCGTAGTTGTAGCTATGCTGGCTGATTGAATGAAAAACCGGGACTTTCGGTCGATTGACCGGGACAAGGCCTGAAAAAACGGGACTGTCCCAGCTAAAACGGGACGTATGCTAAGTCTAGTTATAACCCCAAGTTCATATTGGTAATTGATAATTAAGTGTGATAAGACGTTGGCTGTGACAAACAAATGGCTAGGTCAAACCACGTGCGTTCTGTGTAATTGTTTTCAAAAAAGACACCTGAAGGCGTTTTACTAATATAGTTCCTTCTTCTTTTAGTTTGTTATAAGTGATGGAATAAAACGTAACTTTTGAAAACAAGATAAACTATCTGTCAAAAACTTGTCGAGGATGCTGTCAATAAAAGGTTGACAGAAATAGGACAGCGAGTGTAAATTCAATAATAATGACGACAGTTCAACAAGGAAGAGAAAAACTCACGTAACCAGGACTGCAATAATGGTGTGACGTAAAAAATAAGCTCTGGGCACATTTATAGTTTGGTGCAGGTAAAACACTGTTGAGTATGATTGATGGCTTATCCTCGAAATACTACTAGCTTTTTCTTTAAAAACTTGCCACAGGGTATCAGTGGACTTTACTGTTGAAATTCCAGATGTTTTATTACTTTTTCTACTGTTTGGTTGTGGTATTCGTTACTTCACGAGAGTAGGTTTTATGAATAGAAGTAGAATCAGTGGCTGAGAGAAATTTTGCAATGAATTGTTAATTAAAGAGTCAAATCACTCACAAAATGGCATTGATCTTCATTAACGTTAAATCTATATTGTTTCTAATCTTCTAATTATGGTAATGATGTGGGATAGCATACCGCTTTTGTTGGCAATGAAAATTATTTACGTATTAAAAGCAGCTAAAACACCAGTCAAATGCGAGAATATAAGTTAGCAAATGATGCAATTGTACTAGCTTTTTACCTTTACATTTTATGTCGTAATATGATTGGGAAAAATTGGATTAGTTTCGACTTTTAAAACAGGTCACTTACAAGATCACGTTTTTTGCTTAGCATGTATCGTTTTCGTCGTATGAGCTATTTTTTGTGAGCATTATGCAGGAAGATGTATATATAGGCCACACTGCGTTAGCGCTCACACTCGGTTTGCAAATCTTCAGTTAGACTGGGACCACCACGACTGGTAGATTGCTTGGCCCCACCATCTGTCTGCCACGTAAAAACGGAGACATCCCGTTAAGTGTCTTGCCCAAGGACACAACAAGGAAGCTTGCCGGCTTGTTCTCCAAACTATCCCTATTTACTGAGCGCCAAGCAGAAAAGCTGTAAATGCCATTTTTTAAAATTATTTGATATGACTTGACTTGGGAAATGAATCCCAGGTCTACCGACTGCAAAGCGGACGCTCTAACCACTATGCCATTGCGCCGGTAGTATTACGTAACATGTATGTAACTAAAATATAATTGTCAACAAAGATAAAGACAGTGGCATCGCACATTCGCATCCATCAGAAAGGCCAGCTATCTGCTTTCTAAATGATTTCGAACTACAACACGGCAAAAAATTTTTGACGTTTCTCTAGGAGACTTGTTGGAAAGATTTTTGACATACGCTCGTCCTTGCAGTTGTTTTTAAGTCTGAACCGGAGATTATAAAAAACTTTTTTTAACAGTCCAACGTAGAAATTATTTTTTCCTGTGACAAAAAATGAAGTTCATTTTTTGAACTTTTGGATTTTAAATTCTTTACTTACATTAAGGTTGGTAATGTAATGGCTTTAGCACTAGTATCACAAGCATAAGACCCGAGTTAAAACTCCGACTTGGTTGGAATTTCGAAATACAGCAGACAACTCGTACCCAGAGTGTACCAACTCTCATAGACATTCGTGTCAAAGAAAAGACTGTTGAGAGAAAGGAACTGGTCCCCCTACTTTCATCAGTGACATGGGCTTAGCAAAATAAATCCTTATCTTTCCATTTCGAAAGCTCAAAATCATCTAAGAAACAACCTTTACATTTATTTTTATTAAAAACCACCTAAAATGCTTTTGTTTCTCTTGAGGAGTTTCCTAGTAATGGGAAAAGAATGTAAATATGTTTTTAATGGAGAAATTAACAGTTGTGGATCTATTGTCTTTGTCAGAAGCAGTTGCATCAGAATAAAAAAAAATATTGATGCAGAGTTTTTCTGTGAAATGAAAAACAGCAGGTTGACATGCGCCAGATCAAAACAAAACAGAGATCATGAAACCAAAGTGTAGGTTTCAAAAGAGCTCGAACAAACTAAGAAATATACTTTGGTAAAAGAATTCACAAGTATTTGAAAAATCTTAAAAAATAGAGTTTTAAAGCAGTGGTGGTTCTCACCAGTATTTTTGTGTTTGTCCTTTACTTAATTGTTTCAACTTTTTAGGTGAGAACCTTTTGATTGGATATCAATATTTTTGAAGACTCAATTGCCAGATTTGTATTCGATTTCCCTTGCTTTGTTCATACGAGCAACTGAACAGGTACACGCACCCTACTGAAACACTCATGTGTATATGTACTTTGAAGAAAAAAATATTTCCTCCCCAATTCCTCTCTACAACAGATTTCCTTTCCTGAAAAAATAATTCCTACTTTATGCGGTCAAGTAGCTTCCAGTTAAGAACCACTGTTGTGGACATTGCGGTGTTTAAAATAGTGCAGCATAAAGCCTACTACATTAATGTCTTTTGTATCTTCAAAGACTCTCTAATAAATTGTCGAGAAGCAAACAAAACACAATGTACATAAACCATAATAAAAACAAACAGTGTTGGTGTGTGGTCTATATGCGATGGGAATGGTTACATCCTGAGAGCACAACGCAAACAATATTTTCGTATATGTCCGCTCCACATGAAATTGTTGCACATATCACATTTCATTCGTGCTTTACGATCTGCTTTACGCTCACTTAAATGACATCTTCCTTTTCGCGGTCTGTGATTCTCCTCCAAGCTACATGGAATAGAGGTAAAAGGAACGATAATTTTCTATGCAAGCCTTTGCATAGCTGAAGGCCAGTTCGCAGATGAACGAGCGTCTTTTGTTTGGCTTTTGTTGATTAGCATCTGGTAGTAATGTAGAACGCAAAATGCAATCATTCAAGCAAGATACAATATATGCAAAATGTTACAAAAAATGCAACATGCCGCCATCTTCACTCTTACTTCGTGATGTATAATGCAATCATTTGGCACTTTTGGTTAGTACCACTTTTAGTTTTGATGTAGCCTTCGTTCACCAATGACTTTTTACCATTCTCCGATCAAAGAAATTTCATTTTTCTTCTTTATTTCTGTCGACTAAGCCACTGTGGAAAAATTCTGGTGTCTAAGCACGAAAACCATTTTATCTTGCTTGGACTTATTTGTAGTTAACTGGATTTGATCGTGGGTGAACAAGAAGCGTAAAGAGTACAATCTTTGCTTAAATGGCTGCATATTTCAGTAGGTACTTCCAGTCTGCTTTTTTTGATACTGCCAAGAAGGGTCATATTTCTTAGCAACAACTGACGTGCTAGTGATAAAGAGCAAATGAAATTATCTACTGTAGGTAATCCCAAAACCTTTGCAAGGGGTCCTTCAACGTCAGAACAACATGCTCACCAAGCATACGACCTTGCCGTGTTTTGCCTTTTCCGGTGCATTTACAAATTCCGGCAAAATCATTAATTGAGTTACTGCAGAAGCAGGGTCATTGACTGACCAAAATTTGAGCGCATACTTGGCGGGTTTAGAAGGAATATTCCTGCAGCGGTTTCGAAAAGAATATAGGCCTAACTGTTCCACTGTTACGGTTGATACCACAAGATAACAACTCTGTGAATTGCTTGCCAAGCTAATAAAAAGAAAGTAAAACCCCGCCAAGTTATTACTACAAAGCCTGGCATTCCTTGTATTGCGTTTGTCAAACCTCAGAATTCGTCTTAACGTTTTGAATCTAGTGAATGTCATAGTTCTACGAAAGATGGATCTTAAATGTTCTTCACTGAAAAGTTTCTCTATGCTCTCCAAAGACGCAAGGCTTACTCTACCGCTCACAGAAGTCATAAAGATCACCAGGCTTACATCTTCGCTTCCCTGATGCGCCTCGTCAGTCATCTCCAAGGCCAAGGCTGAGGCATGGCAGAAGACTTGCTCTTCTCTTTTACCTAAATCTAACTTTAAATCTCTACACTCTCTTCTTCAGTCTACCGTTGGCTCTCCTTCCTCGTCTTCCTTCTTTCCTAATTTCCCCAACTGTTCTTCTCCCAGGGAAGCGGCATCGGTCTACGCTGCTTACCTGGGATCCTACTTTTCTGTTTCGCAGCCAAAGGCTCTGCGTAGCAGAGCCAGAGGATACCTCTCTGAGCTCAGCCGAGCCACGTGCTCTGAGGAGTCTTGCTCGTTCCTCTGCTCACCCTTCTCTTCTGCTAAATTTTTTTTCGGCTGACTTCAACCTTTCCTATTCTACTACCGCTGGCCCAGACAAAGTTGCCTATCCCATGCTAAAGCATCTTCCTCGCTCTGGCATAGATTTTCTTCTTCATAACTTCAATCTTTTCTGGACTTTACATTCCTTTCCTTCCATCTGGAAGACATCTTCCCATTATTCCACAAGATGGGAAAGCCTCTCGACTCTCGTGCTTCTTTCCGACCTATCTCTCTCACCTCCTGCGTATCAAAGTTTTTTGAACGCATCATTCTATCTTGTCTACTTTCGTTTCTGGAGTCTAATTCCATTTTCTTTTTCCGCCAGGGAGGTTGCCGCACTGGACGGTCTACTCTAGATCAAATTCTTTACCTTTCTTAGTTCATCTCGGATGGGTTTAACAAACGCAGCATGCGCTCTCGGACAATCCTCGATACTATTGATTTCTCTAAAGCTTTCGACTCTGTCTGGTATCCCGCCCTTTTCCTCAAACTCATTTCGGTTGGTCTCCCTCCTTGCTTTGCTCGTAGGACTCAATTTTCCCTTTCTGATAGGCGCGCTTGCCTGTTTTATCAAAATCACAAAAGTTGTTCCTTTTAAGTCCGTCGAGGAGTTTGGCAAGGATCCGTTCTTAGCCCTGAACTTTTCTCTCTCTTCATCAATGATCTCTCTGCTTCTCTGCCTTCTTCGGTCAGCTGCTCTCTTTACACTGACGATCTGGCCATTTGATTATCCTTCCCCTCGGTCCCCACTGCGGCGGAAGCCACACAAGAATGTCTGTTTCAATTAGATCACTGGTCTAAGTATTGGTGTCTTCCTCTCAATTCGAGAAAATGTGAGGCCTCTTTCTTCTCAGTGGATCCCCGTCAAGCTAACCTCCAGCCCAACTTCCCCTTACTGAACTCCCACGCCATTTCAATCCCACTCCAAATTTTATTGGGGTCACCTTCGACCGCATTGTTTCGTTTTCTAAGCATGTATCTTCGCCAAAGGCCAAGTTTTTCCCTCGTCTCAAGGCCTTACTCTGTATCTCTGCTTTCTCATGGAGCCCCTCTAAGGAGTCCCTCTTTCTTCTGTATAAAACTTTTATCAGTCCCTTCTCACATATGCCTCAACCGGATGGTTTCCTTTCCTAAGCATTACCAATATCACCAAATTGGAACGCTTTCACCGAGCGGCTAGTCGCGCCATCACCGGCTGCCTCTCACTCTTCCCTATCCCACTTCTTCTCTCCGAAGCTTCTCTATCTCCCCAATGAGTCACCCTGACTCAATTCGCTCTGTCATCTTATGAGCGGGCTCTTTGTCTCCCAACCTCCTTTCTTATTTCAAGTTTGGCCAGACTTGGAGTGAAACCAAGACTCTCCAGATCGTCCTGGAGAGCTCTTGCGTCCACTCATCAACTTATGGTTCCCTATACATCTTCTAGGGACGCTATTCTTGCGTGTCCTCTTTTTCCTCCTTGGAATCTGCCTTCCTTCACTGTGGAGTCACCATTTCCTCTTCATGCTCTCTCTGATCACTCTCTCCCATGCTAGGGTTCAGCTCTCGCTTACCTTGACTCTCTCCCTCCTCACGATCTGGTGCTCTGGACTGGCGGCTCTGTTCTTTTTCTTCTTGGCAATAGCGTCTCCGGCGTACTCTCATCCCAGGACCCCTCTCATCTCATTCTGCACTATCCAGCTACGAACTCCTTTGGCCGCTTGCTTTTTGGCGACTCTCTGTCTATTTACAACCTCTGGTCCAGGCACTGAGAAGTTGTCTGGCTTCTGGGGATCCACGGTCTTCCGCCATGCCCCCATCTCTTGGAAGGGGTCGGGTAACTACAACAACAACAACAACAATAACAACAACTTCTTGCGCTAGATTTTGGTTAATCAGCAAGTTCTTACCGTAAGTTGTAGTTGACATTTCTCTGATTAACTGTTGTCAAAAATGGAATCGTTTTAACACGTTTCTTGATCGCCACGACAACACAGAAGCTCATATGTTTGAAACGTTTCTAAAACGGTATCTTTTGCTTCAATGTGGGAGTGTTTTATTGACAGACGGTATTTCTTTTTCAAAACTATATTGTGCGGCTTATGATCAAGAGCTTATTTTAGTGAGCTTATTTTGATTAAGTTATTTCAGTAACAAAACAATTGTAATTAACCACAGTTAGCGAGATAAGTCGCTCGCTTGCACATGTGAAAGTTGTTGCTTTGGTGCCCCCATGATTTTGCTTTGGGTAATCCCACTTAAATTTATTGCTTGTGGTACAAATGTCTTGTGCCAGCAGTACTTGCAATTCCAAAGCGGGTTTGAGAGCAAGTTATTTCGTAGATAGCAAAATAGGTTTTCTCATAACCAAAGAAAGAAAAAAGTGGGTAAACGCAGTCCCAATATCTAGGGTTTCTACCCCTGTCACGAGAGAACAGCTATAATGACGTATTTTGAAAATAAAAAATTTTAAAAACTCTCAGCGTAAAATTCTAACATAAATTAAATTTTCGTTGACCTGACATCTTTTTTACAGAGCCGCTTTTTCACTAGCGCTACTGCTTAACTTTGAGTAAAATTTAAGTGGTACAATAAGAGTCACACAAAATGGCACTTCAAAAAATTTGTTCTAATTGCAGTGGCTCATATGTTTTTGTGCAATCATGTCCAAAATACAATAATTGACAAAACTTTTTTGAAAGCAAACAGTGCCTAGGGGGGAGAGAACCGGCGGTATTTCGTAAACTGTTGTGTTTGGCTTGTAATTTCGTTATTTGACACAATAAAAGCTAAATTTTTGTCTCTAGCCTCCTAATTGAATTAAGGTCATTCTATTGGAGTCAGGACTGAGCTTCAAGCAGTCTAAGTAAAATTTTTGGTATTAAAAGAAAGAGATTATATTTCCATCAATAATGGAAGCATAAAACGCCTAACTATGAAAATACATTTTTTAGGTTAAACTTTATTTGCTAGAAAGTAGGGTCCCACAATACAGAAGTTTACGTCAAGAATTATTTCAATTTCTCTATCTTAAAAATTTAGCATTGTTTAGGGTGTCAATACAAAACCTGATCTTTTCGTGAAACTGATATTTCATTTCAGCAATTTTGTATATGACGTCATGAGAACGCAGAGTACAGCAGTACAACTCGCACTAATTATGAAATCCCGGTATTTTAAAAACGACGTGAATGCAATACACCTTAAATGTACCGCACATACACATTTTTACCAGCCAAACAAATGAAACAATTAAATTCTAGTCTTTGTTTGTTGCTCATCAAATAAATTTAACTTTCTTGATGTCTGATGAACAACTTCATCAAATAACTCAAATAATGATAATCAATTGAGAAACACTTGTAGCTTCGAAAAACATTCTCAGCGCAAAAAAGAACAAAAATGTTTTTTCTTGACTACTTTATTTTTCTGCTGCACAAAATGCTTTCTTTAGGTGACATTTAAAATGACCTAAATTCAGCAATCTAGTATGTCTGCAATCTTAATCCTGATTGCACTCTCATAAGAAGTAAAAATTGGCAAAGAAATGGTTCAAACAACCTCCAAACAAATTTTTGAAACTAAAAATTAAATCAGGTTTGATAATAAAAACATAAATTATTTCATGCATAAAAAATCGTAGATACAACGGCACATCAAACTTGTTTATCTGTTTGAGCACATACGAGTTTGATAGAATTATTGAAAATGAAATAACTTAAGTTTTAACTTTTGATCACTGACCAGATAATCAAACCCAACAGATTACCACAGACATAATTTTTAATAAATTTCTTTAAACTTGATACAAATTTTTCAGTACCTTTCACTACGAGCAAAATTGTTTTATACATATCTCTTCAGTGCAAAGTTTCAACAAAGTCAGAACTCACTTTTACGCCACGCCAATCAATGTCATTTACTGACACAATTTAGTTGCCTTTTTGTGTCTTGGTCTGAAATGATTGTTATGCATATATATCCATTTTGCTCATGGTACATTATAAAACCAAATGTCCAACTGGACAATATAAAAATAGAAACTAGAAAGCAACATCAGTTAAGTTGCTAAGAGCCGTGAAACTGACCATTTCTGGCAATTGTAGCTTGCCGTATCTGGTGCCGTGTTTGCGAGCTAAAACTGTAAACGTATCATCGGTTGGCATTGGAAAAGCATTGTGTCCATCTTTTCTTTCTCTTGGATATCAACGTCATTTGAAAAAATACACAAAGGCACCAACTTGCTTGCCAAATACCACAGATGCCTACTGAAAGCATGAAGGGCACTTTTGGGAACAAGTGCATTAATTTTAGCATATTGATTCAATAAATGACAGGGGTGAAGATCACTAGAAGGTGCAAAACCAGGAAGCTAATGCTCTTAGCTACCAAGGAATATAAACCAATGCAATAACGTGACAAATTCACAAATTTTCAAAACTTTTTGATGAATAGCAATAGTCCAACAGTCTAATCTGGTTTTTAAGTACACAAATTTTGAAGCTATAGATAAGCATGGCCATCCAAAGTACCGCTGAGTGAAGCACCGGGCTCGTCAAATTTTGCTGCATTTGGTTTAGAATTGAAAAAAATAAGACAAAACCTGTTACTTTCTGCTAGTTATCTTTTAAAAAAGTCCCATTTTTTGGCATGGCAAAAACGATTTTTTTCCGCTTTCGCTTTGCTATGCATAATCAATAACGTGTATTGAGTCTTGTTTCAAACTTTGGTAACGCTTTTTGAAGCGGGAAAAAATTGCTGATTGTTGTGACTTCGAAATTTTTATCTTGAATTCATGTTAAAAATATGAGTTAAATTATTTCCCCAACATGTTGTGTGCATGCAATCCAGAGCAGAGCTTTGTTAGTAGCTTGCTGCATCGAGATACATGCAGCACTTATGTGGCCAGTATTGGATGAGCTAATGTCGAACGCCATGGCTACCAAAATCTTCAAACAATGTCTCTGCTCAGTTAAACTTTGGTTTTACTTGCAACCAGTAATCCTATAGATTGGCCAGCGCCAGATTGGTTGGATGGAAATCCTAAAATTTCTAGTTTTGCTTTAGTGATAGTCACCTCCACTCGTTCTTTTCCTTCTGGTTCTTGTAATCAAGCTTTGGCATTAATTTGCTGTTCCAGAAAAAAGTTTAATACTTTGGAACAATTCAAGATAGACTATCAGGTCATTATAATCAAAATTATCGGTGTTAGAGCAATTTCCTTACTAAAAAACAGTTTTGTTAAAATTGGTTTAAACTCAGACTACTTGGTCTCAATTCGAATAGCGTATATATATTATGATCATAGTTGAATTGGGTGAAGCAGACATAAAAATTAAGTTTCTAACGTGCCAAATAAAAAACTTATTAGGAAAAATGCTTATTTTCACAATTGTTCATGAAAGTTTTAGGATAGGGCCCCCAAATTTAGATTAATTGATTTGATTTTTAAGAGAGGTTTTTGTAGATAAATGGTAACATAAAATATGATGGGCCAATTTAATCAGAAAAGGGCAGAATTTTGCAGGCCCCCCTATTTAAACATTACAATCTTTTTTTGGCGCCAACAGTTTTTATCGGTAAGTTCTTTTAAGCGCCAACAGCTTTTAAGAATTAATCAGCATATTGATGTTGATGAAAAATAACCAAGTAATGACTGTAATTCACAAGGATAAATATTCAAGACTCAGACGGTGCGTTTGATCTCACAACAAAAATATTTAATTTTTTAGAAAATTAATGGTTAATCGCTCTTCAATTACGAGTTGCAGAAGTAATTTGTTGCAATAACTGGTAATTTGTTGCAATAGTTTAGACAGCAAGGCCGGCTTGACACAAGAGATATTTGTGAGTACAGTGAAAATAGTTAATGCTTTTTTTGCAGGGCTTGTTTTGTTTTTGTTCCAAAATCAAATTCATTACAGGAAACATTATAGTGGGTTGGACATGGCCACCATATTTTTCCCAAAATGTTTCGAGTCCCTGCGGACGTCTTGCTTGCCCTGTTTTCAGGATGGGCGTACTTAGGAACCAAACGTAATCACAATTGAAACAATCGACGGTATAAAAAGTTTAGTTTGTTTATGTTATGAAGTGCATGAAGGCATAATTTCAAAGTTGTGCGATAGGGGAACGCCAAAGTGACAAATATGCATTTTCAGAAATAACCCGTTAAATATCAGGACCACTATTTACGACTTTATTGTAATTTTAGGGCAATTTTAACCTTAGGAAGACCAAACGGATCAATTGACCACTTTCGATTTTTGTTTTTTTTATCACCACCATTTTTCTCCAGACAGTGAATTGATCTTTTTTTACTTTTGTTTTTTCACATAAAAGAATACAAAATCACATTCTCAGAAAAAAAGTTACGAGCAGCAAGATGTTATGGTCCAGTTTACTATAAACGATCATACAGCAAAAGGGTTGACCGTGCCAAACCACATTATGACGTCATTGAGGACTGCGAAGAGTGGTAGATAGAAGTCAAAGCTATTAGACCGTAACAAAAGTTATGCGATGATCATAATAGGCCGCCATTTTTGCTGTAATTTGATCAGCTTTGTTGAAGTCAGTCAGCTGAAGGTAAATTTCTAAATAGCGTTTTGGTGAACATAAAGTTGTTTTAATTCGGCTGTTTTGTGTAAATGTAAGTTACGGCAGATTTATTTTGGTTAAAGAGAACATAATGAGGAGAACTGACAGTAAGCCTTGCACTATGATCTCTTTATTTAGCCTATTAACCCAAGTTGTTAATCCTCGGCGCGATGGCGTAGTGGTTAGAGCGTCCAATTCGCAGTCGGTGGATTTGCGTTCCATATCCCTAGTCGAGTGATGCCATTAAACTTTTGAAACCATGTTTGCGTTGGTACCTTTCTCTGTCATCATTTAGCCTATTTTGTTATCATCTATTTTTGTAAACTTTTGTTGCTTTGTGAATCAAAAAAACGTCTTAACTTAGCAATTTGTACACTGCTTTTTTATTTGTAAAATTTGCTGATATGGTCAAGATCAAAATAATTTCCCTAGAGAGGGCAAAATGAATTTCCAGAAAACGTTTAGATTTTTAATAAATATGCTTACTATTTAATCCGTGCTTTGCTTTGCTACGCTATGGTTTAAAAAAACAAGCTCTTTGCCGAAATTCCTTATTGACTACTTATTTTTTTGACCTTTTTCATTCATTTTATCACAACTTTTTCTTGGCAAAATAGCTAGATTAAATTGTTGGGCTCTCTTAATCTTCAGCTTGCAATCAATATTTTTTAACGTATGCCAAGCTATCAAAAACCAATAAATCTGAACTAAAGTAGTGAGCTTAAATCTGTAGCTGTAATTGTATTTATGTCAATTAAAGACCAAATGAATGCAGACTATTTTGCGACCAAAACTTTACAGACAATTTGAAATTATCACTGCGTTATTACCTAAAACAACAAAAAGATTAAAAACTTTGACTTTAATTTGCGATTTATGGCAGCACTTTATGAAACAAACTAAAAAATAGAACTAACATCAGTAATTATACCACGTCTTATGACAACGCTGAGTATTGCAAATAGCATCCAGAGTACCGCAGCATCCCGGTTGGAAACCACTGCATAAATATTTGCATGCATTATATGTATTGGAGTCTATTTTGTTATATAGCTTTGCTTTTCGCCTTTTTTAATCTTTGTGCCATTTAGCGATTTGCAAAGAGGTAAGTTGATGTCAAAATGTCAACATAATTACTATCATATTTTTTATTCTCAGCTTCATATAAAACTCTTTAAATACTATAAATACAATATTAATATAGCTCTGAAAAAAGCTGTTTGAGCCATAAGCTTTTTGTGACGCTCTCATCAGTGGCGATATCACGTCAAAAGGGAAGATCTAGAGTGAGTAAGTGTTTTATGTGGTTAATTTGGACTTTGGGCAATCAAGACGAGCCAATGATAGCGCTTGTATTGTAAAGCGCGCCAAAAAAAGATTTCGAAATAACGAAATCTTAAAGATAGCGCAGCAAGAAGCCGTTGATCAGTGATAGAAAGACCTAAATACATTACTAAAAAACATACAGTATTAAATTTTTGACGCCAATCTTGTTTTATGTTGGAGTAATCATTTATATTGAGGCTTGGTTCACTCATATTTTAAGTTATAAATTGAAACTCACCTTCTTCTGCTAGCCTGCTGGTGCTCGTCTGGCCGCGAACTTCATTAGGATTGGCTGAAATATAATAGTAAGTGAAGAGCCAATGCCCCTCAATATACAGCAATATTTTATCCTTTACCCTTAAAAGGTAGTACTTTTTTTCAAAAACACATCTGATGTCAAGCAAACTCTATTTCTTACGTCGTCAACGTAGTTTTTCGTGGACCTGCAGACTTTTTTCATGGAGCCGTTTTAGAAGCGGTCTTGATTATCCCAGCATGTGTTATACATTGCGTCGAGATGGTGTCTAGCGCTAATAACTTCTATCTTTGTAGCTGTGAGCTCAGCAATTATTAAAAAAACAGCAAGTGACATAAAACCACAAAGTTAGGTGAACAAATCTTGAGAAAATATATATCAAGTCGTACGGTAAATATATTACCGAGCAAAAGCAAAAATTTAGATAAGAAAAAGACTCAGCAATAAAACAATTAACAACCTACCAAAAGGTATATAAAAAAATTTTAGATTTGTTGATATCTAATCTAAGAAACTCTGGTACTTTACAGGCTATTGTCATTGCAATTGAGCACTCGACTTGTCAGCAAACCGATAGTGAGTTCAAACATCATGTAGTAAAAGGTTAAAGATGAAGTTGTTTGTTAAATTTTATTTAAATGATTTTTCATTAAGCTACCCTTTGATAACGTAATGCGGAAGTAAATTGGCTACGGAAGGAAGGCGTTTTGGAATTAAGATGGCTGCGAATTGCTCATGTTTCTCTACAAAGAAATAAAATGAAGGTTACCTGAATTGTAATGATAGTGGGTATGGAACTCCAATTGCCGCTGATCAATGATAGAAGGACCTAAACACAGTAATAAAATTAGTTTCTGTTAGATCAAGGATTCTCTTGCCATTGCATCACTCATTTTTGAGACTCTATCTCTTGGAATTTTTGTGACAAGAAAATTGTAAGTTTTGATGTTTTCAACGTCAGTTTTTGCTCCAAATTGAAAATTTTTCAAATTGCACACACTTTAGTGTGCAAATTGAGAAATTTTTGTGACACGCTGGCTAAAACCTATCCGCTAAAACGACACGTATGTTGACCTTGTATAAAGAAATGGTAAAAAAAAATTAAACAGTTTTTACAAAATGAAACAAAAGCAAAATGTAGCCTTTGGATAAATCAAAGCATATCGACATTTGGAAGACTATTCAAAAATAAGAACAAACAGGCTGTACTACACCTCAATAGGACAGTGTATAGACGCCATCGCTCATGTGGAAAAATTCTATGTTGGCCAAACTAAACGAAATTTGAAAACAAGATTGGAAGAACATGACCCTATTTCATTTGGAAAGAGCGATATTACAAATCACTAAAGAGAAAATCCAGACTACACAATTGACTTTTACAATCCACTAATTCTGGCTTAAGAAAATAATTACCGAAAACTACGGATTAAGGAAACGTTATACATTCAAAAGCTGCAGCCACAAATAAGCACAGACGAAGCTTTACATCCACTTTACCTTTTTAATCGTTACATCCACTTGACCTTGGTTTACCAAATTTTAAAGTAATCAGTTGCACTATTTTGGTTGACAATGCTAGCAGCGTTTAGCGAAACGTCCTAATTAAAATATGTCAGTATACTGGCTCTGTTTTTTTTACGTGACACCAATTTCACGTTTTATTTGTTTTGTTCACTCAAGCCTGAAGTGTGTAAACAGCAGCTTATGAGTTAAAATCGCGGGTCTTTCGGAAGGAGGTGTCCTAAATCGTCCTTGCCCACAAAGTGGCCACCAACATTCAAAAGTATTATTCAATTTAAAACTTTTCTCTTTTACGTAAATTTTTGAAAAAGTTTAGGTCATGGAAAGGACCCACTCCTGGCCCGCACATTGATTTGGTTGTGAAAAATTGGCTGGCCTACAAAAAAATTTACACACCCCTAATACAAACTAAAAATTTTAAAGATAGTTTTAAGATAAGGAAATTGCAAAAATACGAACTAAATCAAAGCTTTTTATCGTTGCGAGCGAGATTCAAACCTGCGCTCTGCTTCAGCAATGACGGGACAAGCAAACTTTTGTAATAAAATTCACTTTTCCGGAACAAATGCCTCAGGTTTAGACCACTGAAACCTAGACAGACCAATTATAATGAGCAACATGTGCATATGTGTACTCAATTTCACACTGAAAGCCAATCGCTTGGACAATTGCTTACACGTATCGGTATCAATTATAACCACTCAAAAATCAATGTTAGTTATGCTAAGCATTAAATCGGTCAAGGTCCATCAAATAGGTCAAACGCGATGTCCAAACAGATTAGCCCAAAATGCTATTTAAACTCCTGAACCAATTTTTAATAAATACCATTGCTGCAAATCATTACCTTAGCCAGAAGCAAATTTCGGGAGCCAAAAATTTATTTTTCAAATTATTTATTTTTTTGATAACCTTTATTAAAAATCAATTTTGCTGTTTAATCTAGAGATCAATTTTTTTACTTTCGTTTATGTCCATCTGTACCCCAAATTTTTGATAACTTTTTCTAAAGATCAATAATTTGTGGCCGTAAAACCTAATGAACATTTATTTCTTAATCAATTTCAAGAAAATTGGAAAAGGCTAAGACTTTTGTGTACTTCCATGACATCCATGCTGTAAGCCAGTGTATCCCAGTTGACTGATGTACTTCTAAACCACAAATTTTTTACTTCCAGCAGTATGAAGCCCAGGCAATTAAAAATTTTTCCACTGTCATCAATATTTTTATGAATTTTAAATAGGCTAATTAGCACATAAACTAGCATAAAAATAGGTATCATGATATAATATTTCACAAGGTAAGTACATCAAACAATTAACTGTGTGTGGTATCAGACAAGCCAATTCAGCCCTCTTCTAGTACCCAATTTTAATGCTTCCCTTCTTGCATGTGCTGATATAATTCGGTATAAAATTAGTTTTTGTGAGCCATCTTTTAACTTTAAATAAATGCAAAATTTGCGAAACACCTAAATTTTGTTCGGACTTAGAATTCAGTTATGTTCTCTACCCCATAATTGCCACTTCGGCTACCTCCCCCAACCATGGGCGTAGCTAAAACAGCAAGAATTACCATCGCTATCCTACTCCAATTTTAAATCTTTAACAGCACTAAAGCATCATTACAGCAAACGAAAACTTAAATCGTTCACCTCCAAAGTTATTTTCTGGCTACGCGTTTGTACCCCACTTACAGTTACAAAATTATGGTTGCATTTGTACGGAAGCAAAACGGCGAAATATTATGTCGCTCTATTTTAATTGTGCTTTATGGTTTAGCATCAATAAAGAAATTAATTATGCGATAAAAAAATCAGGCCGAAAGTGAATACTGGAAAAAGGATTGAATGTTTTTTGACTATTTAATTTGATATTGATTTTAGTCGCCTTTCTCTTCTTGAGTTTGATGTCGGAAAACTTACATGTCAAAAAGTCATTTTGACTTTTCTCGACAAACTGGTATTTAATTGGAGGAGCAAAATAGTTTTCTTAGCTCTTAGTTTTCAGGTAAATTGTGTATCGTAGGTTATATAAAGTGGCTCGAGTGCTACTTAAAAATGATTTTGTATTCAGTTGTAATTAACGAAATTCAAACTTTAGGGAAAATTGTCAGAAAAGTATATCCCCATCCTTCATTGCACCGAAGTAACAACAATTTTGCTACCTCACTAAAAAAACCTGGAAGAAGAGCATGCCTTTATGGTATCATGTTACCATCACTATGCTACACTTTATCAAGGATCTTAAGTTAACACGAGAAAATTTGACTTGTCAACACCAATTTTGCTCTGCTACAGAATACATAAAATTATAAAAGGCAAGATCACCTGAACTTAGTTATTTCATCAAAAATTAATTTCGCCTTTAAAACATACAATTTCAATTTTTAGAAAAATAAAAAAATAAAATGCAAAAATTGACATACCGCAGCTATAATGAACGAAAAGGAAAAAAATTACTATCTCTAAAATGACATGGCTAAAATTAATTACAGGTAACTGAAAAGCGATTAAAATCTTTATGAGAAATTGGTATGAAAAAAGAATTTAGGGGGCTAATTAACAACATTATGGCCAATAATAATGCATTACACTGGTATTCAACCAGAAGCTACACAGGCAGTGAAGTACTGTACTAAACGACGAAAACAGAAAAAAACTAAGGCTTGTTACTCACTTGTAACTACTTGCCAAGTAATAACATACAGCGAGCAGAAAAGTTATTAATCAAGGGTTATATCATGAACAAGCAAAAATGACTGAAAACATGCCTCATAACTAATGTAACAGCCTGCAAAAACTTTTTCTGTCAAAAACATTTCTTTATTAGAAGAGAAAAGTACTTGTTTGAGGGCAAAATCCATTTTTTATGTTATAAATAAGCTTAGTTGATTTTGCGTTTTATAATTTTATCTTATACTTGCTGGCGTCATCCGACAGAGCTACCAGCTAGTAATGTCGAGTTACAAATATCGGTTAATCAGGCTGCCCAGGTTTCACCCAAGTTGCACTTTTTAGAGCAGAAACGATTAGTTGATACCAAGGAGGGTATTGTTCTTATGCCTCTAATCCCGATTGCCGTACAAATTCTATCCGTTCCTTCCAATACGTAGAGGGCACAAAAGTCAAAGCTGGGGGCGGGCAAACCATTTCTGGGAATTTTAAAATTATAGAAAGTAAGTTATTTGGTAGTAGGTTTTTTCACGACCTGATACAAACTCCCGTGCAATGATATTTGAACACCAAGTCCTTGGCTTCATCTATGTGCCTCGGTACTGGGATGGAGCAAAAGGGAGTTCACCTCTGTCGCGGATTCAAGTGATCGTCTCACTCGATCAATTAAGACTGTCAATACTCACAAGTGAAGTATGATTGTACAAACTATCATTCTTTCTCTTCAAAAGGTTGAGAAGGGGAGAACAAAGCCAAAAATGATGGTGGCGCCAAAATAATGATCATTTTCACAATCAAAGAAATGAGCTAATGAGTGGTAGATCTGTTTCACAATTTGGTGTGCCCTTTTCTGATTTATATTCGTGGTATTAAGTTCTTTGGCTGGGCTATTTGCTTAATTCCAGCACAGAGAGAAAAGGGATCAAGCCTTCTATCAGAGCCACACACTGTTTCTTAGTACGCTTATTAAGCTATTTTCGAGCAAAAATGTTTTTGATCGTGACTTCTCTACTTTTAAATCAAGATTAGCCTCAGGTACAAACAGCCCATCAATTACAAAATTCATTTTTTGGGAAGATCGAGAAAAGGAAAATATGCAATCAATAACCTCTAAATAAGAAGGGTTGGCTTTCGTTTGAGCATGAAACCGTTTTTCTTTGTCAAGAAACGCAAGCAAAAATTTTTCTCTACTGGCAGTGAGAATTTACGCGGGAAAGTTGCTTAAATCCTTGGCCAAGCTTTTGTTACTCAAAATAACTTTTTGTTGTTTAGCGCTAAAAAGACGCACAGAATATGTTGTTCACGTAATTAATGCACTGGTTGCTAGCGGATAGCTTTTTTTCATAAACAACAGAAAAAAGCGTGCTTAGTGCTGCATAGCGCGATCAAGAAATGACGCAAAAAAATCTGCTTAATGTAGAATGCTCCAAAAAAATCGCTTGTTGCATTTCAAATAAACTTTACATTGTAGTCAAATTTTTCTCATCAAAAGTACTTTGTTTATATTTTCTGAAAAACTTTGAATCACGTTTCTTCAATTTGAGAAGCTTGAGAAAAGAAAGAAAACTAATTCTCCAATCCGGTACTAATCGTGACGTCATCTTCACCTCTAAATGGGTAAAATTTTAGCCAGTTGGTGAGATGGGGGCAGAGATTTGTTTGAGCAAAAACCGTATCTTTTGATCAAGAAATGTAAATTTAAAAATATTTTTAATTGTGACGTCATCAACTTTCTTATGACACTCATCCCGGGATCAATCGAACCACGTGAGCAACATCGTTTTGCCGCGACATGCATTTTCGGTCCACTTCGAAAAATCTGATAGCGGTGTTAGTGGATAACAAAGAACATGTGCATGAGTTGGAATGGAGACGAATTCTGAAGTCTTGTATGTCATCTCCTGAGGTAACCTTTTATTGTGCCGAATCTGCTGTTTGACTCCAAAAGTACCGTCAAATGATCGGCTGGCAGTGAATTGCTATTAGAGAACCTCCTGTATTACAATGCATTTCAAACGCTTTGATAGAAAATCACATTAAATCAAAGATGCCGTCACAGGAACTTTTCCTGAATTGCCTTGGCCCACACAAGCTGTGAAAAAAGCCGAAAAGCTTGCGACCTTAATCTCTGCTTGCGTTAGAACTACTCGGAATGAAATGGCCACATCATGGCAAAGGTTTGATCAAAAAAAAACTACCCGTTTTGAATTAAAAATGACCCTTTATTTTAAGCAAACAACTGCATTGACTTTATAAACTAATCATTTGTTGTATAGGCTATTTAGACAAGTCTAACTTATATCCATAAAAAGTGAAATAAATGTTACTTTTTAATTTGTTTTTCTGTTATGTGTGTATTACAATATTCGCAATCAGGAGTCATACCACCTAGTGTAAGCCATTCATCTAACGAGTAGTAAAAAGTAACTAATAGTACCCCTCTAACCGGCAATAGTGGTCACATTTCGGGGCTATGGCTCCAGTTTCGGGGGGATCGAACTGCCCCCAGTATTAAATTTACCTTGCGATTGTGCATTGTAGGCTGTTATACAGATGCATCAGCATCTCTGGATAAAAATTGTAAGTTTTCATTGGTACATAAAACCCACTAATCAAGAAAACTCATCTCCTGTAATACATTAATCCCACTAGGCCCTTGTTGGGGTGACTTGTTGTCAGCTAAAACCTTATCGGGTCAAATCTATGAAACGCGGGTTGACAAGACATAAAAAAAACAACAAAGTGTTTTAACTAAATACTTTCACTGGTCTAACTTGAAAAATTTAATCTAAATTTAGCAAAATTTGCGATAATATAATCGCAAAGCGGGAGCAGAAAGTTTTCGACCAAAACAAAAATAATTCATCACCAAGTCCTAGAAACTTACCACTCCAATATTATTACTAGCCACAATGAAAGTTTTGAGTTTTGTCAACTTTAAGATATTTACAAGATTATGCACTTTTTTCAAAAATTTCAATTTTTACACCTGGTGGCAGCAAAAACACACAACCAACTTTGCTTTAAATTTTGCACACATTATTTTCTTAAGCAAGCGCCACTTTTTATCGCTAGCCATGCGGACTTTGAAACGAAAATGAAAAAAGGTTCACCGTTAATCTATATCCTGTAAATAGTTGCTCCAAAAAAATATAGAAAAATTTGAAAAAATGAGATGCTAAATGCCTTTAAGAGTACATTTTCATCTGGATTTTTCTACAATAACTTAATTGTGTTTGTAGTGATCTAATGGCAAACCCGTATCCCAGACGGAGACAAGGTGTCAGAGTAATTTCAATCATACGTGCTAGGCAAATATTGCTTGCTTGGCATGAATTTGTCTCGATATGCAAGCGATAAAGCAAATTAGCAAAATAGTTTTAAACAAATAATGTTTTTGAGTAATTGATGATCGATCATTGCAACACTCGCGCTACCATCGCAGTTTTGCTACTAGCCTGAGTTTTGCGGACTTATTTGTTTTCCCGCTTCAGTTCTTTTTTTGCTAGTTTACATATTATTATGTTGCGTACGCAATGACATCCAAATTTGTTCTAAAATATAGCAGCATATTTGGAATCAGCAACTTTTAATTCACAAAGATCATCTATTTTAATGTCAGCAACTCTTGAAAACTGTTTATTTACTAAGTAGCGTTTGCAAAATCAAAAAATGTCTTACATAAAGTTTTTTGACCACAAATGCAAAACATCAATGAATATCTAATTATTTTTATAAGAAAGGAGCAATCAATGAAGATTTTCTGTTAAAAGCACTGCGTTTTCTTTAATAAAGTTAGCTTAAGAAAAATCAATGACGTTTAACAAGCGTTTTTCTTAACAAAATGACTACAAGATAAGTGGTGAATCGCTGTAACTAACTAACTAGTAGCTATGGCAATCTTTATTATAACACTGAATTTGACGTTGATCACTTATTGACATGCGCAGGGCCCAGTGTCGGCGCTTGGGTATATTAAACGTGGGATGGCAGCACATTTTCTTCCTCCATGTTTGTTACGACCGATATTGCTAATTCTGGCCATTGTCACTTGCAGAATACTAACTTACGTATACGAGAGAAAACTTTTTAACAAAAACAATGAGTTACTGGTTGCTAATTTTAAAATTTGACTTGTGGTAAGAACGCTCTCGCCTTGTGTACATCAGAAATATCTATAAAGTAGCCCAACATTAACTTTATTACTGTATATTTATTATTATGTTGATGTTGATATTGTTTCTTCACTGTCAGCAGGAGATGAATAGAGCCAACTTAGTTTCTGAGTGTGCATATGCCTACAAATGGAAGTGCTGTGTTTTTTAAATATTTTCGAAAATGAATATCAATGGGTTTACAGTATATGTCATTTACTATTTAATTTATAAAACACCTCTCTGTTTGTGTACCTGTTATGAGATTGAACTCCTATAATACTGCTGAACGCAAAAATGTGAAACTTGTCATGATTAATCATTATTCTGAGATGAGTGTCACAAAGTGTTTGCAATTGTGACATAAATAAAAACAATTTTTAAAAGTCACATCTATGGACGGAGAAAAATGTTGCGCTTAGAAAAAAAACCAGCACCCAACTCACCGATTTGGAAAAAATGGCCAATTAACTTTCTAGATTTTATCCCCTTCCCCAAGACCGGGTTAATTAAATTGGTGCAAACCGTGGTTAAAATATTCTTTTTTCAACTTTGGTTCCTGGTGCACCTGCCTTCTGTACTTCCTTTAACTCAGCACCCCTTGATTCCCACTAGATTTGATTTCGCATAAGTAGACCAAAATCAGTTAGCGTTAAATTTCCTTTTTGTTTTGACGCACAGACTCAAAGAACTGCTTTTGAAAAAGCTCACGTTTACTCATATAATTTCTTGTTTTCTTTTGCTGTTTGATGTATTATTCCTAAATTGAAATTGTTGTGATCATCTAAAACTCTTGTCAAAGCACTATGTATAACAGCAACAGTTTGAGCACAAAAAGTAGTAGATAGGTGGTCTTAACAGTACGACCTTCGGCGAAAAAATAGAAGCTGAAGGTCTGCTTCCCCCAGCTATTTTGAGCTTTTTTCCAACAATATTGTCAAGCCCACCAAAAATATGAAAAAGGGACAAAAATATGGCAGAAAAGTAGCAAAATAATAGAAAAACACTCGGTAAAACTTGATTTTGAAAATAAAGATCTTCGCCTTATTTTGGAGCTGAAAATATCAAAAAAAGTCACCCTGAAAAACTTGATATCCAAAAGAAAAAGTTCTCACCTTTTCTCTGAGACAAAAATATCTTCAACACTTTCTTCCTTACACCCAATACAAAAAAAAGTGTAGTGGATATGAATACAACTATAATTGAATTTTACCCTTGTGGTGTCACAAGCTTAACAAGATTAATCAATCTAATCATTTAATTGTTGTTAAACTGTTACTTCTTTTTAAAAACTTGAGTTTGAAAATCCTTTTTTAAATTTGCACCAAAGTCCAATGGCCTAAACAAATTTTAACACTTTGACTTTAATTGTTTTAACGTTTTAGCATGTTTTTTTAGACCTGAATATCAGCATATTCTTAAATATGGAATAGGGAGAGAATAAAATTTTATGCATTTCTAAAAGCATTTAAAGACAGATGTACTCAAGGGCATTTCTAATCGCAGAAGCATATCTCGGTGCTCCTACTACAACAATCCAGTGCAATAACCAACTAACCACATAACCGCATCTTTTTGCAGAAAACATTATATGATCTAAAAATGTTTGCAAACATGCAACGTGAAAAAAATGTAATATACTACTTAAAGATAATCTAAAGCCCATTGAAACATGTGCGTCAGTTTTGAATGATCGGCCATTTATCTATTTAATATAACTGTATTCACCTGGTATATTTGTTGTCTCTGCACCACTGGATTGCGCTGAAGCTGACGGTTGATTAGCGTTGTTGACATTGCTTTCAGCAGCTTTAAACTGCGTTGAAGTTAACGCTTGATTGCCATTGTTGATACTGCTCTCTGCAGCATTGATTTGGGATGAGGTTGACGGTTGAGTAGAACTGTTCACATTGGTCTCTGCAGCATTGAATTGCGCTGAGGTTGACGGTTGATTGACATTGTTGATGTTGCTTCCTGCAGCATTAAATAGTGCCGAAGTTGAATATTGATTAAAACTATTGATATTGCCATTAAATATTTTTGTTGTAAACTTTCTGTTGTGTTTTGTGGGACTATGCTAGGTTCAACAGTTTATTTTTGCTGAAGCGTAGTCAATGCGTAGTCACACTAGAATCCTCGCTTTTTGGTTGTTCTTGTCAAATACAAACGCACCTACATGTAAAGTAGCAGTAAACGGCGCTAGAGTTTGTTCAGGTAAATTTGGAGTTGTTATTAATGAGGTTATATGAATTGAGAAGTTTATTATTACTTAAGTATTTAGTCAACGTATTAATCTCGTAATTGGCTTTGTACAGTAAGACAACTCATAAGTAATTGTTTGATAAGTGCAAACAATTGTTAAGTGATGTCTTACCCGGAAGTTTAATTGTTGACGTGTTCCATTCTTTGTCTGGAAAATAGTTCTGAAATGTGATGGTTGTTTATCGCAATTGCTTGAGTTAAGTAATTGTGGTTTCTTTATTTTTAGAAACGGAGGTTTAAAGAAAAGCATTTTACAACGAATCTTAATTAATTGTGTCAATTGTGTCTTAATTAATTGTGTCTTAATTTAAAACAACATAGTTTTACTGCATTTGCGAGAGCCTGCCCACCCAAGAAACAATTTTTGGGGTACCTCGCCTACTTTATTCGGCGCCACTGTGTAAAGGCAAATGCTAAAGACTGCAATAGCCGCACGCGCACAATTTCGCTTTAAAGCAAGGAGGTTGGAGACAGTGCACAGCTCTCTCTGAGTTTTGATTATTTAGTGATTTTTCTTTATACTGTTAAACGTGATTAGATGATAGACCTTAACGTTGAATTAAAAGACAGTTTTGGAATAGTCAATCCTGAACGGAAATTTTTTCTCTCTCATAAAGTAACAGACAAATTTTCCTAGATTACAAATTACCTTTCAAGTACTTAACATAAAAAAGGGTATATTTCAATATAAACACTTTCAAAGAAATCGAAACTAGATTCTACATTTTTTTCCACGTGTTCCCGGGCTTATTTTAATCATGACAGGTAAGCTATCACAGCTTATAGCTGTCGGCTACATTTTATTCAAAAAACATTTTGGGGGTTATTTAAAACTAACATTGGTTAGAAGTCATATCTTTTTTACTGTTAGTTTTCATAACTGGCAAGTGTTCGAACGTTATTTATTCGTAATCTACAAAAACTTAATGATTCTCTCAAAAAATGGTGTTTTTGTGCTAAACTAAAACCAAAAACTTTTTTATCTTATTATTGTGTGCTTTTTTATCTTATTAAGCATTATTGACATTGGCGTTGAAGCGCAAAGAAAAAAATATACATTTCAAACACTTCCAAGTTTTGAACTTTTCTTGAAAAATGATATCCTGTGTCAAACTGATGTTTGAGGGCTCTCTGATATTATTGCTTTTTATCTACGATTGCAATTGGCCAGGAATAGTAAAGAAAAAACAACTTTTTGATTTTCTTTATGTTAATTGCTTGAGAGACAATTTGTAATACAAAAGATATTTAGGTCACTGTTACTCGCTATTGTGTCACAACACATGCTATTTACGCGAGACGTTGCACTGCCCTAAAATGCGTCAGTTCAGCTCTGGATTTTATTCACTGTCTCTCACGCATCAAACACTTGGTTAAAATTTTGCTAGTAAAACTGCAAAAATTTCAACAAACTGAAAAATATTAGCAAATACGCCGGACTTTTTTACGTATCGTTGAATTATAACTGCGAATTCGCCGGATATTTTTTTGTAAATTCGCAATTTTTCGCGGTTAAAGGGAACACTGCTGTCCACGGTTTTGGTGACAAAGTATTTTATCGCACAATAAGTGATTTTTTGCAGCAACAGTGGCTGATTGTCATTAATTGTTTCTAGCATTCGAGAATGCTTTGGTTGGTACTGGAACTCCAGTTTATCTTAACAATACGCTAGAGCCAGCATTTTACGAACGCAGTTGCCTAACGCTAGAAGGTGTCAATGGGTTCAGTTTAGTTAAAAGTTTTTTCAAAAGGTTGTATTTTTGACAATAGTTTGGATACTGGGCAAAATCATCAGCGATTGCACTGCCGCGATACAACACTCCTCAGATTTGTGGTGTATATGGCAAGTAATCCATTGATTTTTTAAAAGTTGGTTTGTGGCAAGCCTACAAAATTTGAAGAATGCTTCAAGTAACAATTTTCCGAAGCTTTTAGTCTGTGTCTAAAGTGTCTGGTAGCCTATTATTCAGGAAAATCGTCGCAAAGAAAATTACAAAAGTGAATGGCGTTTAAGAAAGAAGATAGCCAACTCTGCAGAAAATCAAAACCTTTTTCAAAATCAGAGCATTTTCTTGTGAACAAAGTAGTAAAAGAAAAATAAACTTTGGAAATAAAATGCTTCTAAAATCATAAAATTTTACATTAAACAGCTCCGATTTTAATTTTATTCGTTTTTAAATTAAAAGTTGTAAAACCTGGTATAAATATTTTACTTTTCATTTCTGAAACGTGTAAGTACCGCAGTTTGGCAAGACGTTGTACACAGGTTTCTCTTTTCTGTTTATGGTAGGCCTACCGCTAAGATGAAAATAAACAAACAGTTTTCTGTTTGGTAGTAGTGTTTTACGAGTACATGCGAAGTAACAGCTTGGTGAAAAGTAAGAACTAATAATCATGTTATAACTAGGCTTACCATATTTTTGTGATTGAAAAACGGGACGCTTCAGGACAACAAGCTTGACTGGATGACAAGGCAAAGCCCGGATACACAAAGCGGCGGCAATATGGGTGTTAACCTTTTTTTATTACTTTGGAGCACACCTTCGATTCGGATGGATTTATACTTCAGTTCTGCCGCATATCGATGAATTTCGCCCAAAATGAGGGTGTCCTCCAAAATAAAAAAAAGGTCATTACTTATATTGCTGCGCTTTTGTGGTCTCTTCCGGCCCAGATCGTCATCGAACTAGAGTGCGTTTACACAATACTATTACGAGCTGGGACAAACGCTTATGTACCGTAGTTGTAGCTATTCTGGCTGATTGAATGAAAAACCGGGACTTTCGATCGATTGACCGGGACAAGGCCTGAAAAAACGGGACTGTCCCAGCTAAAACGGGACGTATGATAAGTCTAATTATAACCCCAAGTTCATATTGGTAATTGATAACTAAGTGTGATAAGACGTTGGCTGTGACAAACAAGTGGCTAGGTTAAACCACGTGCGTTCTGTGTAATTGTTTTCAAAAAAGACACCTGAAGGCGATATCTCCTGCTTCATGAAGTGTTTGTGATAGAGATACACTCTTTCAGTATCCCACGCTCTCCACAACAATTATTAAAAAATCCCAAAAAACTAAACACTGGCTATGAAATGTCGGAAAGACTCCAATTGTGGTAACACAAAACTCGACTTGACTCGAGTCGTGGTAACACAAAACTCGACTTAACTCGAGTCGTGGTAACACAAGATTTGACTTGACTCGAGTCGTGATAAGACAAGACTCTACTTGACTCGAGTCGTTTGGATGAAATGACTTGCCTCAAATAGAGACTCGACATCACTTACTAGTGACTCGAACCCAGACTCCAAATCAAGCGACTCGATCCCAACACTGGTTATCGAAGCAGAATGCTTGAACGAAGGAACACGCCATTTCTAAACCTCAAAAATACGGACTGAAAATGTTTTGAACTGATTATGCTTTCAATGCAATGGTTTACAATGTAAAGGAAAGTAATGAAGTTTATCGTAATTTGGGTCAAGATGTTGTTTTAAATTTGCTGCGACTATATTAAATAGCAGGCAGAGATATCTGAACGGACAACTTTTTTACAAGCCATTATCTGGTAAAACTGTTGCTTAAACAGAATTTAAACTTGTTTGGCTCTAATAGAAGTTACTGTAGGAAAATGCCGAAGTTATTACTCAGAAAATGAAATTATGTTTATCTAAATTTGCTTTTAAACACAACCATGGTACCTGTTTATTTGTATATCAAGGTAAAAGAAAACAAAAACAAGTTTCGATGCTTAGTTTGACCCACGCTTATTGTTTGGTCAGTAGAGAAGCAACAAAAAGTTTTGCATGATTTTGGATAATAAGCAATGCAAAAGTGGAGTCAATAAATTCGATGAAAATTTAGAGTAATTTTCACACCGCCGAAAGACGGTGGGATAGTCATTGTTCAGTTTTTACAATATGATGGATGCAGCGACCAACAATGGTTTCATCTTTTTCAAGAAAAATGAACAATATTCAAAATCAAAAAATGAATTTCTGAAAAATTTAAGTTTTCAGTTGGCAACATCTGAAGCAGAGGCTCGTTGAGCAGTTCCTAATCAGAAACGCAGCGTTACAGATGCGGCAGACTAGGTTGGATTTTCTGTGCCACGAATTGTATCGACCTCAGTAGAATGCCGCCCCGTGCGATCTCGAGTCGACTACTTGGATGTAGAGTGTACAAAAAGCAAATAAGATCGCGATGAAATAATTGTAGAAAAAATGTTGCCCACAACACAGGATTATCCAGAGAACATGCAAATGCGAATATTGTTGGTAAACCTTTTCAAGTACAGGCAACTTTTAAACAGCTTTTATTACTTTCTCATGATATTTTACTAATATATTTTACTAATATTTTACTGATATAGTTCCTTCTTTTAGTTTGTTATAAGTGATGGAATAAAACGTAACTTTTGAAAACAAGATAAACTATCTGTCAAAAACTTGTCAAGGATACTGTCAACAAAAGGTTGACAGAAATAGGACAGCGAGTGTAAATTCAATAATAATGACGACAGTTCAACAAGGAAGAGAAAAACTCACGTAACCAGGACTGCAATAATGGTGTGACGTAAAAAATAAGCTCTGGGCACATTCATAGTTTGGTGCAGGTAAAACACTGTTGAGTATGATTGATAGCTTATCCTCGAAATACTACTAGCTTTTTCTTTAAAAACTTGCCACAGGGTATCAGTGGACTTTACTGTTGAAATTCCAGATGTTTTATTACTTTTTCTACTGTTTGGTTGTGGTATTCGTTACTTCACGAGAGTAGGTTTTATGAATAGAAGTAGAATCAGTGGCTGAGAGAAATTTTGCAATGAATTGTTAATTAAAGAGTCAAATCACTCACAAAATGGCATTGATCTTCATTAATGTTAAATCTAGATTGTTTCTAATCTTCTAATTATGGTAATGATGTGGGATAGCATACCGCTTTTGTTGGCAATGAAAATTATTTACGTATTAAAAGCAGCTAAAACACCAGTCAAATGCGAGAATATAAGTTAGCAAATGATGCAATTGTACTAGCTTTTTATCTTTACATTTTATCTCGTAATATGATTGGGAAAATTGGATTAGTTTCGACTTTTAAAACAGGTCACTTACAAGATCACGTTTTTTGCTTAGCATGTATCGTTTTCGTCGTATGAGCTATTTTTTGTGAGCATTATGCAGGAAGATGTATATATAGGCCACACTGCGTTAGCGCTCACACTCGGTTTGCAAATCTTCAGTTAGACTGGGACCACCACGACTGGTAGATTGCTTGGCCCCACCATCTGTCTGCCACGTAAAAACGGAGACATCCCGTTAAGTGTCTTGCCCAAGGACACAACAAGGAAGCTTGCCGGCTTGTTCTCCAAACTATCCCTATTTACTGAGCGCCAAGCAGAAAAGCTGTAAATGCCATTTTTTAAAATTATTTGATATGACTTGACTTGGGAAATGAATCCCAGGTCTACCGACTGCAAAGCGGACGCTCTAACCACTATGCCATTGCGCCGGTAGTATTACGTAACATGTATGTAACTAAAATATAATTGTCAACAAAGATAAAGACAGTGGCATCGCACATTCGCATCCATCAGAAAGGCCAGCTATCTGCTTTCTAAATGATTTCGAGCTACAACACGGCAAAAAATTTTTGACGTTTCTCTAGGAGACTTGTTGGAAAGATTTTTGACATACGCTCGTCCTTGCAGTTGTTTTTAAGTCTGAACCGGAGATTATAAAAAACTTTTTATTAACAGTCCAACGTAGAAATATTGTTTTTTCCTATGACAAAAAATGAAGTTCATTTTTTGAACTTTTGGATTTTAAATTCTTTACTTACATTAAGGTTGGTAATGTAATGGCTTTAGCACTAGTATCACAAGCATAAGACCCGAGTTAAAACTCCGACTTGGTTGGAATTTCGAAATACAGCAGACAACTCGTACCCAGAGTGTACCAACTCTCATAGACATTCGTGTCAAAGAAAAGACTGTTGAGAGAAAGGAACTGGTCCCCCTACTTTCATCAGTGACATGGGCTTAGCAAAATAAATCCTTATCTTTCCATTTCGAAAGCTCAAAATCATCTAAGAAACAACCTTTACATTTATTTTTATTAAAAACCACCTAAAATGCTTTTGTTTCTCTTGAGGAGTTTCCTAGTAATGGGAAAAGAATGTAAATATGTTTTTAATGGAGAAATTAACAGTTGTGGATCTATTGTCTTTGTCGGAAGCAGTTGCATCAGAATAAAAAAAAATATTGATGCAGAGTTTTTCTGTGAAATGAAAAACAGCAGGTTGACATGCGCCAGATCAAAACAAAACAGAGATCATGAAACCAAAGTGTAGGTTTCAAAAGAGCTCGAACAAACTAAGAAATATACTTTGGTAAAAGAATTCACAAGTATTTGAAAAATCTTAAAAAATAGAGTTTTAAAGCAGTGGTGGTTCTCACCAGTATTTTTGTGTTTGTCCTTTACTTAATTGTTTCAACTTTTTAGGTGAGAACCTTTTGATTGGATATCAATATTTTTGAAGACTCAATTGCCAGATTTGTATTCGATTTCCCTTGCTTTGTTCATACGAGCAACTGAACAGGTACACGCACCCTACTGAAACACTCATGTGTATATGTACTTTGAAGAAAAAAATATTTCCTCCCCAATTCCTCTCTACAACAGATTTCCTTTCCTGAAAAAATAATTCCTACTTTATGCGGTCAAGTAGCTTCCAGTTAAGAACCACTGTTGTGGACATTGCGGTGTTTAAAATAGTGCAGCATAAAGCCTACTACATTAATGTCTTTTGTATCTTCAAAGACTCTCTAATAAATTGTCGAGAAGCAAACAAAACACAATGTACATAAACCATAATAAAAACAAACAGTGTTGGTGTGTGGTCTATATGCGATGGGAATGGTTACATCCTGAGAGCACAACGCAAACAATATTTTCGTATATGTCCGCTCCACATGAAATTGTTGCACATATCACATTTCATTCGTGCTTTACGATCTGCTTTACGCTCACTTAAATGACATCTTCCTTTTCGCGGTCTGTGATTCTCCTCCAAGCTACATGGAATAGAGGTAAAAGGAACGATAATTTTCTATGCAAGCCTTTGCATAGCTGAAGGCCAGTTCGCAGATGAACGAGCGTCTTTTGTTTGGCTTTTGTTGATTAGCATCTGGTAGTAATGTAGAACGCAAAATGCAATCATGCAAGCAAGATACAATATATCCAAAATGTTACAAAAAATGCAACATACCGCCATCTTCACTCTTACTTCGTGATGTATAATGCAATCATTTGGCACTTTTGGTTTCCCCAATCAATGAAATTTCATTTTTCTTCTTTATTTCTGTCGACTAAGCCACTGTGGAAAAATTCTGGCGTCTAAGCACGAAAACCATTTTATCTTGCTTGGACTTATATGTAGTTAACTGGATTTGGTCGTGCGTGAACAAGAAGCGTAAAGAGTACAATCTTTGCTTAAATGGCTGCATATTTCAGTAGGTACTTCCAGTCTGCTTTTTTTGATACTGCCAAGAAGGGTCATATTTCTTAGCAACAACTGACGTGCTGGTGATAAAGAGCAAATGAAATTATCTACTGTTGGTAATCCCAAAACCTTTGCAAGGGGTCCTTCAACGTCAGAACAACATGCTCACCAAGCATACGACCTTGCCGTGTTTTGCCTTTTCCGGTGCATTTACAAATTCCGGCAAAATCATTAATTGAGTTACTGCAGAAGCAGGGTCATTGACTGACCAAAATTTGAGCGCATACTTGGCGGGTTTAGAAGGAATATTCCTGCAGCGGTTTCGAAAAGAATATAGGCCCAACTGTTCCACTGTTACAGTTGATACCACAAGATAACAACTCTGTGAATTGCTTGCCAAGCTATTAAAGAGAAAGCAAAACCCCGCCAAGTTATTACTACAAAGCCTGGCATTCCTTGTATTGCGTTTGTCAAACCTCAGCATTCGTCTTAACGTTTTGAATCTAGTGAATGTCATAGTTCTACGAAAGATGGATCTTAAATGTTCTTCACTGAAAAGTTTCTCTATGCTCTCCATATTACTTTTATAAACGTCACGAAGGAAGCATAGCCTTATAAAATTGTTGATTTTGGCAATGCAAGTAGCTTGGAAATTGTCACAGCATTTCGTGCGTTTTTTTCGATTTGTTTCCACAGCAATTGTTTCCAACATTGTGATGTCAAAGAAATGCAGATTTTCCTCATGAACTATAACTTTTGTGTATGACGTTGCACCTGCTTGGTGACGGATCACGTTTCTTGCAAGTCGTAGGCCTCGATTAGGAGAATTGCTGTTGGACTATTTCCGATCAGAAATTCTGAGTATTTCTTTGTCATCATTACTAGTGGATTGTGCTGCTTCTTCTTCATATGAAGAAGCGCTTTCTTTTAATCACATCATCATCTTCCGTGTTACTAACGGTTCATTCAGTTAATTTATGTACTGCTGTCATCTACGTGTTGTTGCAATTTGTCATCATAAAGTTGAGAAGCAGTGTTTTGTCTTGGTCTATTCAGTATAGGGATGCTTAAAGCAATATTCCGAAAACGTTTTGAAACGTTACAAAATTTTGTTTTTTTGATCCACATGATTGTGTTTTAAACACTACTACCGGAAAGCCTACGCGCCCTAAAACCAGTAAAAGTTAACACTTTCGGGGACAAACCACTCTTATGGACCACAGAAAAACACAAACAGAATAATCTACTCTTAGCTTTTGTGTTTTTGGAGAAAAGGGCAGGAAATTTCAGAATAAATAGTCTATGCCAAGAAACCAACATTTAAGCAGGTACATTCGATTTTTCTAACAGATGGAGATATGACAACAAGTTGAATTAGCCTCCGAGTTCCAATGAATCAGAAAAAAAGTTGAAGGGTTATTATTTAAACCCATCTCTCGCTGATTGATAGTAAAGATTTGTTGCTGTTGTCGTACACAATTCTACCATGATCTATTGGACACTGGCTAAAATTTCCTCCAACATAGAAATGTAAGTTGGATTGCTACAATGATCTGTAACGCACTTGTTCAGTGGTAGATTAAGAATTTTCGAGCACTGAGACAAGAATTTGTGAGGTGTCCCCTAGCTGCCCAAGTGGTCGATAAAGAACTTTTTCTTCACTTTTTGACATAACCACTATTTCGTGTGGCTGAAATAGCTCATTGAACTTGTCTGAATAGGGGTCCTCTTATTATCCGAAAAAGAGGGCCCAAGGCAGCTGCCTCATTTATCTTACCCTAAATCCACCACTGCACTGGTTCCACCTACAACAATCTGTTTGTTAGCTACAGTTAATACAGACGCTAAAATTCGCTTAGGTAGACTGGAGTTTGATTCTTTGTGACAGCACACAACAATGTTATATACTAAGGTCTCGGGTTTTTGCTGATCTCATAATAAAGTTACTCAAAACCAAGCCTAATTGGGTATATATATATAGGGTGGGCCAATAAAATGTTACCACTTTTCAATCTTACCCAAGTTTTCAAATGTGAATTTATTCAAAATTTTTATTCAAAGATTTGTGATAAGAAACATTAAACCAACATTTAATATCAATGAATTTGTAAAATCTGAACTGTGTAGGGAAAGAAATAAAGATCTGTGTTCAGTATGCGTCTGAGAGTGGTACTTGAGAGGGCAGTCTCCCTCTGACAAACATCTGGTTGATTTTCTTGGTGTTTCCTCCAGACGCTGTCTCACGATCTCTGTGTTAATGGCTGTTCTCGCAGACCTTGGCCTACCACTGTCCTTTATTCGCTTTGGTCGCATATCCTGTTTTCCTGAATTTTCGAAGAAGATGTCTGATTGTGAGTATACATGGAGGATTTCTTTCTGGAACGTCAATGACGAATCGTCACTGAGTCTGGGTTACCAATTTTAATTCAAAATATGCTTCCACAATCTTTACTCTCTCCTTCACAGTATATTGTTTTCGATCCATTGGTGTGAGAATTCAATGTTTTGTTGTTAGTATTTTTGAGAATAAAAAAAATCTATTTTGGAAATAGCAAGGATTCAAAAAGTGGTAACATTTTATTGGCCCACCCTGTATATCTACATGTTAAAGGTAAATCTTTACTTACACAGAGTACTGTAGGTTACCTTATCCAAGTTTTTATTAGTTTTACAGATACTTTAAATTAAATTTCTCATTTTTTTACTTATATGATCAATAAGCAACCTGGTTTTTAACTCACGATGAGGTAAAATGGAAAAATTTGCTCAAAAATTATTACCAGCATCATACGGTACTGCACAGCAATCTATTACATCACACCAATAACCCACGACCGGTTTCAACCTGATTGGGTCTCATCAGGCAAGTGTAAAAAACACTAAATAATAAACATGCTCAAAAAACAAATTTGCCATTGGGTGCAAAAAATGCAATACAAAACAATATTATACAGCAATACCAATATCATGGACAGTTTTAGCGAGTGGTGAGCGAGTAAGCATGGCAGGTAATTACAAGCCATCTTTTGCCCAAAGAGTCCGAGGCAATACAGCTGTCAATCTAGCTAGACCAACATGTCTGAATTTTAAAACAAAGACGAACTTAAGAAGAGTTGAAATATTACAAATGTTATCAGAAATAAGCTTTAAAACTGAAAACTTAATCGGAGTTGCAGAAATGAGAAACAGAAGCATCGACATAACGTGTAAAACCAGGGAGAACGTTCTAGAATTGTACCCAAAACTTAAAGATATCGAATTCATTTACAACCTGGTGCTTTATGAAGCAGTGAATATAAACATATTATTAGGATGGGTACCAATCCCCATGCCCAACGAGGCAATAAAACAAGAATTGGAAGCTAATTTTGGCGCCGTTCTAAAAATTACAGATAAAAAGCACAGTGATGGTTTACGCTCAGGAATGAGAATTGTCACTATGAAAAAATCTGATCTTCAAAACAACCCTATTCCAAGTTACATTCACGTTAGTGGTTGTGAAATATATGTTACCTATCAAGGCCAGGTAATCACTTGTAAATACTGTGGTGAAGCAGGCCACGTGCAATCAGAATGCCAGGAGCGGGCAATTGATTTTCCTGCACTAATGCGTAACAAACCACGTGAATCAAGCACAGTTTTGCCTGAAACGAAGGTACATTCCGAACCAGTTAACTTGTCAAAAAAAAGAAAGATTTCCCAATCAGAGTTGAACGAAACTGACTCAGTATCTACTACAAGCTCAATTAAAATACGTAAACAACTTAACAGCACTTCCAACCACCTTGAAACGGATCAGGTGGAAAATCAAAGCGAAGCAATTGGTAATATTGAATTCGACAACGACCTGCATTTACCTACTGAAATACAACCAACAACGGACAAACCTAAAAAAAACAACCAAAACGATAGTCAAATTCAGTCATCCGCATTATCTCAAGATTGGTGGCGGGCTACATGCCAGATTGCCTGCGTTTCGTGTAACGCCCAAGTTCTGACCGAAGAAACTTCTGCTGAAACTACTTGTGACAAATGCGGCAAGGAACAATACGTGGTAAGTCCTTGCTGCGATAAACAGGATTCAAATCAACGCTTTTCTGTCAAGATGAATGAACGCTATACAGAATGCTGTGTCTGCAAATCAGACATGATGCGACTTTCGTGCTGCAATCTATTTCAACCCATACAGCAGCTTGACAATAATTTGTTTGAGTGCTTAAAATGTGCAAAATATTCCATCGTTTGTGTGTGCCAAAATGTTAACAAGTTGCCTTCTAAAACAATGAACTTCAAATGCACTAATTCTAATTGTTCCCATTTCACAGTACACTGCAACTGTGGTAGAATAACTTACCAAGAGCTTAAAAGCCCTTATCAATGTCCTTGCGGATATGAATTTGAACATGATATAAACCTTAGGGTTAAAACTAATTAGCATTTTCTTGTTTCCTCACTTCTACTATATTGATAATGCTGTTAACAATTGTAAGTTTTAATGTTAACGGGTTGAGGAATAACCTCAAACGTAAAACGATATTTCATTTTCTTAAAATGAAGAAATTTGACTTCATTCTTCTACAAGAAACTCATTCCAATCACACAGATGAAAAGTTGTGGAAATGTGAATGGGGAGGCGATATCTTTCATTCTCATGGTACTAATCATTGTAATGGTGTGGCGATACTAGTTAAAAAATCTCTTAAATACGAACAAACAGCTATATATATTGATCAAACAGGCAGAATACTGCTTATCGAAATTAAATTAAACGACAGGGTTTTTGTCATCGGCAATGTTTATGCACCCACAAAGGACGAACCAACTTTTTTTGACGCCCTTTTTTCAACAGTCGTAAATTTTTCAAAACATGATTTGGTTTTAGGCGGAGATTGGAATCTGGTGCTTGACAATAAACTAGATAAAGACGGGGACCCAGCTCACTCAAATCAATTATCCAAAGAAAAAGTAAAATCATATCTCAACGTTTTTGATTTATGCGACGTTTTCAGAGAGCTTAACCCTTTTAAGCAAAGCTTAACGAGATATCAGTCACAACCATACACTGCCACAAGGCTGGATTTTTTTCTTACTTCAAATGGGCTGCGCCAGCACGTACAATCAGCCAACATCTGCCAAAGCATTAATTCAGAACACAAGATTGCCTTATTAACGATTAAAGTGGGACTACAGGAATGGGGCAAAGGGTACTGGAAAATCAATAATTCTGTTTTGCTAAATGATGACTATATAGCGCTCACTAAAAATTTGATCAGTGATTTTGAAAAAAATAATCCCAAAGGACATGTTACACCGCATATCAGGTGGGAAACTCTTAAATGTGTTATTAGAGGGGAAACTATTAAGTACTGTTTCTTACTGAAAAAGACCTCCAACAAAGAACAATCAGTACTAAAATCAAAACTTGAGGCCATGGAATCATATTTATTATCCTGTGGTCCAAAGCAAAAAGAAGAAATCCTAAATAATATAAATCTCACTCAACACGATCTTAACAAGCTAATTGAAATAAAAACTAAAGGCGCGGCTACAAGAAGTAGAGCTCGTTGGATGGAATCCGGGGAAAAAAATACTAAGTATTTTCTCCATTTGGAAAAATGGCATTGTAGGAAAAAAATCCATCAAATCCTTACGCAGTGCCCAAGGTAGACTGATTGATAAACAAGAAGATATTTTGAAAGAGCTCTTAACCTTTTATGAATCCTTATACTCTGAAAACCAACAATGCTGTGGTAAAGATTGTTGTGATTTTATACGTACACTATCGCTACCAAGTATTAATAAGGCAAAATTTTTTGAATGTGAAAAGCCTATAACTGATAACGAACGCCAACAAGCCATTCTTCAACTAGCCAACAATAAATCCCCAGGTCTTGACGGCTTTTCCATTGAATTTTATAAAACTTTCTGGACTGATATTAAGAGTCTATTTATGGAATGCCTTGATTTTTCCAAATTCACCGACCAATTGAGTAAATCCCAGTGCGAGGGTGTAATAACGTTATTGCCTAAACCCGGAAAAGACAAATTGTCCCCCTCCAACTACAGGCCAATCACATTGTTAAATTATGATTATAAAATAATATCCAAAGTTATTACCAACAGAATACACCCTTTTTTGGATGACCTTATAGAAAAAGAACAAAATGGCTTTATGAAAGCTAGAAACATCGGTGATAACATTCGTTTACTATTTGATATTATTGATTACGCAAACCACGAAAAGATGCCAGGCGCTGTATTATTAGTAGATCTACATAAAGCATTTGATTCTTTACACTGGTCTTTTATTTTTGCTATGCTAAAATCTTATGGTTTTGGTAATTCTTTGATTAACTGGATAAGAATTCTGTACAAAAATCCTAAATGCCGTGTTGTCAACAATAATTTTCTAAGCCCCTTTTTCGAGGTCAAAAAGGGAGTGAGGCAAGGAGATCCCCTCTCTCCGACCATTTTTCTTTTATGTATAGAGTGTTTAGCCATCATGCTGCGTCAGAGCAGGCAATACAAAGGTATTAAGTTAAATAAACAAACCTTTAAAGTATCTTTGTTTGCAGACGATGTCGCGATTTTTTTGAATGGAAATGCTTTGCAATTTAATTACGTTTTTGACATTCTTGATACATTTGGGCAAAAATCAGGCTGCAAAGTCAATATGAGCAAATTTAACGCTTTTTACGTTGGATCTAGTAAGGGCAACGTGTCTCAACCTTTTTCCGATAAAGGCTTATCTTGGCCTCAAACTCTTGTCAAATACCTGGGTGTTAATATACCAATTACCAACTTTGACAACAATTTACTCTTCAGTGAAAATTTTCCTGGTATAACGCGAGAAGTGCAAACACTTTTAAACATTTGGTCATCTCGTGGTCTCACGTTGTTAGGAAAAATAACTATACTAAAAAGTCTGGTTATTCCCAAAATTGTTTATAAAGCCACTTATTTACCGGTAACACTGCCAGAAATTTTCATAAAGGAACTCAATCAAATTATGTATAAATTTATTTGGGGCTCCAAGTGGGAAAAAATCGGTCGCTCTCAACTATGTTGAGATGTGAAAGAAGGAGGTGGTAAAATGATTGACATCAAGCAGTATGTACTTTCTCTCAGGCATAACTTCATTTTTAAACTATTTGATAATAATTATCAATCCAGTTGGAAGTCGCTTGAACATCGATGTATTGACGAAAATGTTCTTTTCTGCATTTTGCGTTCTAATATAAAGTTGAATAGCATGTGAGTTGGTAGGGTGGCTTTTTTACGCTTTACCCTTACCACCTTAAGAACTTTAAAACATTTCTACAATATCGACAATGATTCCAAATATTTATGGTTTAATAAAGCGGTTAAATACCGAAATCAACCAATGTTTGTTGAAGAATTTTGCAAAGCCGGGATTTTTGATTTTTTTCAGCTGCTTAACTCGGACTTTGAATTATACTCATACGATGAAGTGGCATCAGCTTTTCACATGATCCCAAATAACACAAGCTTCATCGAATACATTAAACTCATTTCAGCCATTCCAATGGCTTGGATTACGACTAAGAACAGTAACTCTCATAACCCTTCATGCGATTTTTCTGACTTTAAACAAACTGTCAAAGAACAAATTACTACTCTGGGCAGCTCAAGTAAAACCGCTTATCAATTTTTGAGAGACAAAGTTAAAATACTACCAGTTAAGCAACAACTAAAATGGTGTAATATATTGCAACTGCCATCCGATGCAATTGATTGGTCAAATATTTTTAAAAATAACTACTATGCTACAAACGAAACTAAACTACGGTCATTTCAAATCAGGTTAAACTTAAGATCAATTGTTACTAATATACAACTGCATGTTCTTGATATTGCTTCTGATAATTTATGCACGTTTTGTCGTGAAGAACCGGAAACTTTGATATATTTATTTTGTGATTGCAAAATTGTTGACGCTTTTTGGAATGATGTATTTGATTGGATTCTAGCAAGATTTCGTATTGATGTCCCTTTGAATAACTTTCATAAACTGTTTGGTTTCCATACACAATATGTTAATAATCCATTAGTCAACCACATGCTCTTATTGGCAAGATTCTTGATTTACCGGTGTAAACATTCGAAAACAACACCCAATATGCCCCAGTACTTTAACGCAATTACATCCACAAAAAAATCAGAACACTATATTGCTAAGAAACATAACAAATTGGAATTTCATTATAAGAAATGGTCTAGCTACATTTAGACATTGTATTTATGCTTTGTCGTTGTTTTTATTTTTGTGTTCTTGTTTTTGTGCCTACAATATAAATAAAAAATAAAAAAAAATACCAATATCATAGGGGTCTCATTTAAGGACACACACACATGACATGGACAACAAGTCACATCGGTTAGCCCAAATAGGGGTATAGGATCATTGTCAAGGCATATCATTTTACAAAATATAGAAGTTGCTAGTTGCTAATTAGCAATTATCAAGGCGATCTCCTATTGTGAGGGATCTTCCTCCAGCATCACACAAAGGTAAAATAAAAAAATTTGCTCAAAAATCATCACCAACATCATACGGTACCATAGAGCAATCTATTACATCATGTCAATAACCCACGATCGGTTTCGACCTGATTGGGTCTCATCAGGCGAGTGTAAAAAACACTAAATAATAAACATGCTGAAAAATGCTGGTAAATGCTGGGTCCTAACCGGTCCTAGCATGCTGGGTCTTTAAATGAGACCCCAATGATATAGGTATTGCTATATTATATTATTTTGTACTGCGTTTTTTACACCCATTGGCAAATTTGTTTTTTTAGCATGTTTATTATTGAGTGTTTTTTACACTCGCCTGATGAGACTCAATCAGGTTTACTTTTCTCCCGGTCCGTGAAAATAAAGTCCAATTTTATAACTTCACTGCAAAATCTTTAAGGCGCTATGAGTGCAGAATTAGAAAAGCGAATTAAAATTGATGGAGAGCTTAACACATTTTCGTTTGCATAAAGTAATAAAATGTCCACTGGTTTATTTTACGTGAAAGAAAATCCTGATTACATAAATTTTTATCCGAGGTAAGGTGGACAGCAGGTATACTTACATACTTAGCGAATATATTTATCAGCTTAAACAACCGTAATAATTTCCTTGAAGGTTATTGCACCAAGATACATATTTACATTGCATAACAACTCAAACGGTTTCAAAAACAAGTTAATTGGTGTTTTAGATTGTTCATGTGCAGAAAGGCTATATCGATATGTTTTATGTTTCCAAGACTTTGTGGGAAGTTCCTCTATTAACAAAACTGAGTTATTTTCTACAATAAGTCGATCAGCACTTAGAAGAGCTAGCGGCTAGTTTTAGCTAATATTTTGCTGAAAATCCAGACCCGTGAAAGAAAAACTTTTGGATCGTTAAGAATGGCTGGCGTAGCATAGAAATTTTTTGTAAATATGCTTAATTTTTAAGGACAGAGCGTTTTTTCCGGTAAAATAATTTCAACTAGATTAACCAACAATTTTTACTCTTGGCCGGTAATTTTTGTTTAATGGAAACAAGCCTTTAGCCCCTTTACAAAAACACTTTAATTCGTGCAGGATTAATGTTGCTGAAAACAAATTGCTGATTGAACTCTTCTACAATGCCACGTTGATGTTTAAGCACAGAAATTTACCATTGTAACAATTTCAGTTATCGCTGGATATATAATATTCACGACTCAGTGATACAGCAATTAAACTGTTGCTGATTTTTTCAATGACTTACTTTTGTGAGAAAAGCTTTTCAGCTTTATCTCTCATCAAGACCAAGCAGAGAAATCGTGTGGAAGCCAATGCTTTCCTCTACTTATTTAGAAACTTTGATTAGACCCAGGTTTAGCAAGCATTATATCAAAAGCACAGCAGCACATTTCTCATTAAATGGAACTCTTCTGATGCGAAATGCGTACTGTTGTGTTAAGGAAATTCTCTTTATCAATTCATTGTGTTTGTTGGATTTTAAAAGATCCCTTCGCCACAAAAGTTGTTTCGAAATTTTACCGGTCAGCAAGTTCAAAAAGGTTGAGAACCACAGGTATACAGGCCAATGTTCTTAAAGTGGGGCCTGCGGACTTATAGGATACTTTTAGGATAAATCGGCTGGAATTTTTATACGTTTTAAACCAAATTTATAAGCAGAAGCTCATTTACAAAATAATTTGTTTGATTAAATACCTACTGGCGGTGGTCACAGTAGGAGGTGCCTATGAAAAACATCATAAAACATCGGTTGCTATTGTATATTTTGTTTAGTTGAAATTGCAAGGCATCAAGCAATAAACAACGTTTACCTTGTGATGAATTCAGGTCACGTTCATTGTCGCGGGATGGTGCAGCTTTTTTGCTAAATAGCTTTTTGAATTTCTTGAACATGATCAGCAATAAAGTGTAAAGTTTTAATGAAGCTAACTGTAAACTAGACTGCAATGTATATTATTCTGAAACAAAAGTCTATTAAAAATAAACGCTGCTATGAAAGTCATCTTTGCAGTCGTTAGAGTAACAAAGACTTCGGGAGTGTTATTAACAGGTACCCAGCGTTACGTTCAGATGTGGAAGGAAAATAGAATATCCAGTTTTGTACAGTAACATTGCAAAAATTACGTAGTCAAAAGTAAGCAATATCAGTATCGTGGTAAAATTAGAAAACTTTTTGAAATCTATTCATTTTCTGCTTGCGCCCAAGCATGAGTAAAGGAATTAGGAACCACAAATGACCAAGATTTATTCCTGAGTAATCCAATTGTTGTTCCTGGTAAGAATGTTTATTTAAGACGTGCCCCAGCGGGGCTGCTGCAGATGGTGCATAAAGTGGATTTTATTTTAACTTCAATTATTTTATCAATGTTAGATTACGACCGGGGAACATTAAAATTTTTGGAGAGGAGCTACGGTAATGGTTGGGCTTTCAAGAGGACAAGCTTTTAACCAGTGACGAAGCTAAAATGCAAAATACTCTGCAAATTTATCTAAATGGAGGTAACTGTGGCGAACTCTCGTAGATGTTGTAGAGCTGATGAAAATGGGGAATCTTGATAATTGACAACAGCAATCATGAACAAAGAAAAAAACTCAATTTCTCATGCTTTTATTGAGTTTTCCTTTGTTTAAATATGTAAATCAGAGTGGTCCAACTACAGACCCGCGAGCCGCATGCAGCCCACGTACGTTTTCACGGTCGATTTGAGTAGTCAAAAGTTTGATTAAAAACTGGGAGTTCGTTGAAATTTTTTTGATCGAAAAACTTGACAAAAGGATTTGGTAGAGGGGCAGAAATTACATTGTAAGAGACCAACTATTTTGAAATTATTGAGAAATCTTTAAGAACCACTTTTACAATTTTTGCTCATATCCAGTCCAAAGCTGTGCCTTCTTAGTTCTTAGTTGGTTTTAATCTTCTGAATCTATTGTTTTATCCATCATTTTGGTGGAAGTGACCCGAAAGTTGTCAGATTGTTTGCAAAGTGGCCAGTTAGTTGCAAGTAGTTGGACCAGGTTGGTGTAAGTTAATATGATTGGCTTGCTAGCTTATGCGGGATGGATAAAAAGATACGAATCGGGCAAAATTAGTAAAGCTCTTGCCAAAACATGTTACGGCTTGTTACTATACAAAATCCCTTGAGTTTCTTTATTACCTTTTTTTTTGATTTGCTATATTTATCCTCCATTCACGAGAAACCGATGTATCCTTATGTTTTAGTCGGTAAGTCCGCACTCGCTTGGGAGCTGCCATTTCCGGGTTACCTGTCTTCCACATAAAGGTAAGGGCGTCCCGTTAAGTTCCTTGCCCAAGGACACAACAAGCGAACTTGCCGGTTTGTTCTCCACAACCTCCCATAAATGCCGATCACCAAGTAGGGAAGCTATAGATAATATTTTTAAAGTCTTTTGGTATGATTCGACAAGGGGAATGAATTCCAGGTCTACCGACTGCAAAGCGGACGCTCTAACCACTACGCCATCGCATCGGTTCGGGCTAAAATCAGCTCCGAAATAAGAAGGGACCATTGTACTAATATAATTCAGATTAAGCAGAGGCAAAATGTTATTCTACACGTGGTGATCAATAAAAGAATGTCTAACTGATTTACAAGATAATCTCCATAAAAAGACAAACCCATTGTTTTGAGCTGCTGTTTTGGCATTTAACTACTTTTTGCTCTGGCCCTTGCTATCTTTAAAAAACATCTTGCAAAGCTGAGCCTTTACATCCTCATTACACTATACAAAATTATTCTTCTATGAAACCGTTCCGCATTGGAAGTTTTTTATTGTAGAAGAAATGCACAAAACTCTTAAAATCCTCCTAAAACCACAAGAGAATTCGACCAATTGCTTCAGTAACCTCGGTTTTGCGTTGCTGGGACTGAGAGCCGCTGTCAATCAGGATCTGGTTTTTTTGACTACCGAGATCACTATAGGCAAACCACTAAGAGTTACCGGTTAGGTACTGTCGGCCAAACACAATCACGCTCACTCACACAGCCACTATCAAGGAAACAGCTCACTTAATACTTAAACTCACGTAAAAATACAGAATCTCGTCACCCTTCATTCAGGACGATTTACAAGGAGAAAGATCTGGAAGGCAATATCCATATCTTTGTACAGATTGACCCGAAAAAAAACATCTGTTGTTTCAACTTACAACGGCCTTTTCCGTGTTGGTTAATTACGAAAACACATCAAGTATTCCATAGCAGACTTGATTGTCCACATAAATAACGTCACCATTGACCAAGTTAAAGCTCCGCTTTTAAAATAGCCCGCATCAGGCTCTACCTCGGTCAATCGGCCCCATCTTTATATAACTGAGGACTGCGATGTGACACCTGTCAATACTCTTACCAGCCCATCTGCAATGCCGAGGCACGTTCATAGAGAGGATTAGCTTGATGAAGTAATTGAAAATAGATTTGTTAGCACTAGCATTATCGGGATTCGGAACTGCCTAGATTAACTAAGCGCGTCAATTGATGCAAGCATTGTTTTGTGAGTAAAACACTAAACTCAGCTTTTTAATTAAAATGAAAAATCACAAACTGTGTTATATTGTTGAAGAACCAAGCAAAACAAAAAACAAGAGTTAAAAGACAACCAAACAAGCGGGAAATACAGGTTTTTATGCGGTGTAAGTTTTACATTGTTTAGTGTGACATTTACCACATACATTTTTTGCAAATCACGCAAATATCTGTTGTTCTGTTACTGCAGTCTTTGCCAGAACAGTTTTTGCATTTTTTAGGTGTTGGAGCACACTCTGCAACAGCTGCATTGCTTTCAGTTTGTAGCCTTTTGTTTGGGGTGCCCCCCCATCAGTTCTTCGATAACTCTCTCTATGAACATTCTGCGGTTTATGCTGGAATTGCAAACGTGCTTGTAAATGATCCAGCTATTTGTGAGAGCATGTCTATTACATTATAAAACAGATGGATTGGCTAGCGTCTGCTTCCAGCTTTCACAAAGTAGTATCTTGACATTTAGTCAAGAACACCGACTCCCTCCTTAGTTTCGTTGTAAAAAAGTACTGTTTCAGGTTTCTTTTTCGGGTTATTCTCCGAAGGAATGGCGACATTTGGGTGCAATCAACTTAGCATGTTTACGGATTTCGATTTTTTGCGCTGATACTTAGTTATAGTAACTGTAGCAACAGCAACATCTGCTAGCTTGACAACAGTGGTGTCATGTAGACTGCCAGTTTCTTGCAGATTGTTTGGTATTTCCCTTCGGTTCGATCGGATCGTACGAACCTAAGGGAAATACCGACCAACCGACAAAGTTGCAGCCTTGTTTTGCCAGTCGCAAACAAGGATCTAAGGATGTGAAGTAATTGTCACTGGTAACGTTGTGGTCCTTCTTGAACAAGAGCATCATAAGTTTTATCACCACGTCAGTAGGCACGCTCACATCACCACTCCTGCTCTCATTTTTTCCTACATGTAGGAAACCGTTGAATAAATATTTTGTTTCAACATCAACGGCCATCCAGAATTTTATCCGGTTTGTTGGCCATTTATTGTATAAACTTGCACCGTGCCTTACATGGGAGTAGCTGCTGATCAACGGTAATATTAGCATTAGGCCTGAATGTCTTCTGACAATTTTCAATGAAAGGATTTCACAAAGATAAAGCTAAACAAAATTTATCCTTTTCTAGATTTCGTCGTCTTTTAGACTTCAAATTGAATCGTAGGTATTTCATAATCTCAAGAAATCTGTGACGAGGCATAGTTTTGCTAAACAAGGCACATTCCCACAATCTATTCCACATACTGAGGATGGGTAATGTTTGACCACCAATAACTCCTCGTGCAATGATAAGACCAAGAAACTTCTTCAACTCATCTAAAGGTATCCTCCAGTTAGGATCAATCGTAACTCGCTGAGTTTCAGCAATAGTACATTTTTGGATGTTTCTCAGCATTGGCTCGTTGAAAAGAATCCGGAACGATGAACAAGAACTATCAAAAATTATGCAAGAAGCAGCATACGCAGTAGGACCTGGTCGAATTCTCATTATATTTTGCTGCTGTAAGCGCCCACTAACAGCTTGATTTGGCTCTAAAGCCTGCCAACATGATCCATCTTTACCCCAAAATATCTGCTCATCGTCTTCTTCCCTAGCTTCAGTGTTCACGTTATTTTGTGAAACAGCGGCTCCTTCATATAATTCATTATCATTATCTGAATCAGAAGATTTTGCATCTGATAAAGTTATTTGTACTGCCTCATTTTCTACATCATTCATATCATCATCAGACTGTTTCCCGTCCGCACAATCTGACAAAATATCTCGCAGCAATCCTAAAGCTTGAGTAGCGGTAAGTCTACGTGAAATTTTTTCCTTAAAAAACAAAACAATATGATCTATCAAAACAAAACAAAACAATAATCTATCAAACAATTATCTCTCAAATTTTTTTTTATTCGCTATATTTTTTCCCTATTCACGAGAAAGCGAATTGTGTCGCAATATTTTGGACGGAACGTTTGCACTCGCTTAGGATTTGCCACTTGCAATGTGTCTGGGCTACCTGTCTTCCACATAAAGGTGGAGGCGTCCCTTTAAGTGCCCTGCCCAAGGACACTACAAGCCAACTTGCCGGCTTGTTCTCCATAACCTCCCCTAATTGCCGATCGCCAAGCAGGGAAGCTGAGAATACCAATTTTTAAAGTCTTTTGGTAAGACCCCATGTCTACCGACTGCAAAGCGGATGCACTAATCACTATGCCATCATGTCGGTTATTGAAAATTTTGAAAAGCTATGATGATTAACTAAAATTTAACAAAACATAATAAATCTACTTCTGTTTGAACCAACTGCACCCCTCCTTCTGCAGTACCGTACACGTGATGTAAATCTACAGTACATAGCTTTTGTACACTGACAAAGAGCTGCAGTTTCTGAATGTAATCTACATGATGCCATTATTTTACAACAAGATTGTACATGCCTTGTCAAACAAAACAAAAGGCTATCTAGGTTAATCCACCAAAATAATCTCACAACAGCAGCGTCGTTTACACTTCTCAGCATTAAATTGCCTGCAGCGTCAATTGACGCGCTTGGTAATTGTAAGTAGGTGTGAGTTTATTTCTGTGATGGATGACAATACTTTCTGAAACTTTAACGGATTGTGTGCATCTACGAAGATATAAAAGTCAAAAGTTTCAAGTAACAAAGCTTTGAAAATGAAAAACGTCAATTGACGCGCTTGTTAATCCTAGTGTTAGACGTGTTACCCGATCATATACTGTAGGTTTAGAGAGTGGATCTTTGGTACAGTGCTTTTATTTGCGAGGTGGTTAGTTTCAGTTTTTTGGTCAAACCTTACACCAACATAGACAACCGCTACTTAAGTTTTTCTGCCCTGAAATTTTTTGTGCTTTATATATGTGCGCCGTACAGCCCTTTCTTTGTAGCAGACGAGCTGAGCACATAACGACAACCCTTCATAAATTCTGACAGTCAATATTCCTAGTCCACTGCACATCCAGCAACACGATCAACAAAGCCATGCCGACTGCTGGGTTGTTTTCCAATTCTTTTCCTCAACGGTCGACAACTACTTCAACATCGCAGTTATAATCGCTACCTCTTGAATCTACCGGCCAATAGTGCATTGCTACCGAGCCAATCCACTGCTCTTACGAGAGTATCGCAAATCAATGAGTACGGCTCAGTTTGGGTTCTGAGCACAACAAATACGACGCTAACGAATGTGCTTTATTGCCTGAATGTGCCTCGAGAAGCAACTGAACTTCGACAGCAACATTGTACGGTCAGCCCCTTGGTCCTGAGTACGAATCGATCGTGTTAATACTTTTGGAATAGTTCGATATGTCATGGTTCTTGTTTGTTCAACCTCGTTTCCAGCATTTATGTGTTGGCCTTTTACTCCGTACCGGCCTGTTGTGTTGTTTGCTTTGCAACTATACCACATCATTGTATTATCGGAGAGTAAGCAGAGAGTTTCTGTTCAGAACTTTAAATGAGCTTGGAAATGTTTGTCCACTTGTTTTCATTCGTAGTATTATGTCATGATCTCATATGACGTGAAACGTGCCACCTAGCCTCTCGTGATAATTGTACACAAGCTGCTTTGCATGCCACACCATATAACAATTTACCGTACTTTTATTTATTTTTGTTTCTACACTGTTTTGTCGTTATCACCCTCCCTCCATGGTTACCACTCGCGTCTATTAGGAATATCGCAACCTCGCGTTTCTTTTTGTTGTCGTTAAAACGATATCCTCCCATTCCTTACTTTTTCTCTCTCGCGATAAAATATTACTAATATTTGGGGTTTTTATCGTTTTTTAGTTGTAAACGTTTTTAGATAAATCGATGATTTCTGGACGAATGAGCTGCTAAATTTGAATTGTTGCGTCAGCTTTCTTTTGGTAAAACGATGACTTGAGAACTTCAGGAAAAGCTTCGATGTCGAAGAACTTCCGATAAATCTACGGCACTAGAAGTAGGTCAGCAGGCTCACAATACAGCAAGCCACGTCTTTGTCACTAGACCACGTACCGGGCCGTGCATTCTCATGTATGTTCACTCATAATTTAAAAGAAATTTTAAAAGCCACATAAATAGCGGATTGTTACAGAACTAGATTTTTATGATTTACAAATCCGAGTTCCAATCATCTTTGAGCTCTGCAGTAACAAAAATCGCTATGGCAACATACCTGTGTAGTTTTAACTTTAATTTATCATCAAAAAGAAGTTTTAACTTAATCATCACCAAAAAAAGTGCACATTTTTGGTAAAATTTATAATAGCTGCTTTATTTTGTTGTTCTGCATCGTTTATAAAATAAGTCGGCAACCTTAAGAAGGTAATGTGCTAGTTTACGAATTGTTAACGACTTTGAGCGCAAAAAGTATTGGTTTTGTCATTTCTAATTTGAATAATATCTGACATGTTAGGGAAGATGCAGATTACATATTCATAACTTGCGGAAGTGGCAGCAGTTGCGTATTCCATGCTAAGGGGATTTTCAAATTGTAGGTAAATTGTAACCAGGCGCCAAAGACGTGAAAAATTCTTTTTGCGATAATATTAAAAAAGTCCACCGAAATTATCAAACCCAAAAATGCAGCATCTTCCATTGTGTACACCTCAATTTTCCCGTTCAGTGCATTCACCAATGATCGCAAATACAATTACGGAGAAATGCTAAGTAGGCGTTTTCACTATATATAAAAAAGAATGAGAAAAGAAAGCAAGCAACAACATTTTTGGGAGAAATCTAATGCTGTACACATCTAAAAGATACGAGATTCCGTTATTGGCTGTTGCGAACATCTTACACAACGTCATGCCAAGGAGCCAACACTAGAAACGAAGTGTACGATCCACTACTTTTTGGCGCACCATGAAAAATCATTCCGCGTGACAGGGGTTGTCGAACCCAGGTCTATTCTGCACAAGAAAAATGAAAGCAACAAACATTGTAGCAGAGTCTTACTCATTAAATTAACAAAGTTTAACGAGGATGAAGTAAGAGATGTTTCCCAAAAATGTTGTTGGTGGTACAGAATTTTAATATAACATTGAATTAGCCATAAGCTTTTCGTGAAGCTCTCGTCAGTGGCAGTATCGCGTGAAAAAAGGAAGAGCTAGAGTAAGTTGTTTTATCTCATTGATTTGGACGGTAAGCAATCAGGACCGTCCCACCTGTCTGCCCCATAAAGATGGCGGCATCTCGTCAAGTATCAAGGACGCAACAGGCAAGTTTGCCGGCTTGTTCTCCACAACTATCCCTTATGTGCTGAACACCAAACAGGGAAGCTGTGAATAACATTTTCAAAGTCTGTTGGTATGAATCCACTTGGAAAATGAACCCATGTCCACCAACTGCAAAGCGGACGCTCTAACGACTACGCCATTGCACCGGTTAAGTAATGACTGATACGTTTCATCATGCCTGCCATTCATAATGACTACCATTACAAGCAATGGCCATTGTAATACGTCTGCCACGATTTTTGGTGCTTTTATAATAAGTGCATTTAGATGTAAGCTCAGCAATAAGAAACCTATTCCGTTAGTTTTGATTTTTAATCACGTTAAACCATGGCATCTGCTGCAAATAGTACTGCTGTAATCTTTACTCAATGCTCAGCATCGTTAGCTTGAACTTAGCAGTGTGAAAACACAGCTAAAATTCAGTAAAAAAATCTTTTATGTAAAAAATAGTAAAAAGCTTGTTATTAACGATATCTCTTATTCCTCTCCCCCATATAACACCAATATAACGGTTTTGCCTTAGCTCCTTCCCCACAAAACCCCATGCCCTCTGAAGTCACAATAGTTGTTGAATGGCTACTTATTTACCCAACTACAAGTAATAAGCAGGTTAGCGCTTCCAGGTCAAAGTTCAGTCTACATTTCAACACTAATTTACTCAATGTTGGTCTGCAGAGACCTAAAAATTTTCAATCGTTAAACAACGTGCAATTTTGTTTTCAACACTATTTAAAATTTTTTGACTATTTCTACTCTTTATTACATATTAATTTGAACCCAACATTATTATTCTACTCTTAGCATATACTCAATAAGCAAGCATTTTTTTGTCATCTTTCATCAATTTTTGTCAAAAGACAGCAATGATAAAAGATAATTCACTCGGGCGTGACGTAGCGTTGTTTGCTTTCGTATTTCCTATAATTTATAGGAGCAGAGAAAGACAGATGGACGAAAGTTAAAGGTTTTGATCTTGTCAGCAAAAGTAAAGAAATCGGAAATACAGTGGGTAAAATAAAGGGAAAGGACAGAATTAATAACTGACGTAAACCATTGGGCTAATTGATGTTGTGCTGAGCCAGTCATTGACAAGATGGGTCGTAGGGATACATCCTTCTTGTGGAATTTTGACAAATCATACATTCGGGGCCGTTGAGAAGCAGTTGGTCGAGTACTGTTTTAAATTTTGGATGGAAGAAGGCCATTTTTCTTGAGTTGTAATAACCATCCTTGAAAATGAGCTTCAATCTTCGCAGTGTTGTCAGTTTTGGAAGAAGAACCAAGATTTTTAAATTTAGAGCTGTCTTGTAAAACAAAATGCGCTTTTGAAATGTAGTCACTCTTATTCATTATGACAGCCTCAGAACTTTTGTCAGATTTAGCGACATGGATATTTTCATTGCATCTTAGGGATCTACTTGCCTTGATGCATTGTTTTAAAATAAGAATTTCGCCAATGTTTACTGGGTTACCTCAGTAAGCATGAGCAAGGTCGCTCAATCTGGCTTTCAGGGCTGAAAATTGCACGGAGGAATGAATAACATGATGAAGCAATTGGCCAATGAGCACCTCGAATTCGGCAAATATCTCTTCTCTTTAAACACTGTAACAAAAATTGGCGGCAAACAAAAATTCAGCCCATGGGAGAAAAGAAGTTTGTTATTAGAAAGATTGATAATAGTGTCCTTGTTTTGAGATAATAAAGCTTCGAGAATATAAATACTTTACTTTCTGCAGTCTTCAAATTCTGTACAACTAATTAACTCTTCAAACCAGTATCTTAAAACAATTTCTACATTTCATTGAGTTTAAACAACGTTTTTCTCCGAAACGCAGAATCTCCAAAGTATAAACGTTTAGATTTGGGATTGATGCTTCCTTTACAAAACGTTGAAAAATTGATTATTTCACCTATTTTAGAGGTACGTTACTTTTTGGTAAAATGCGTTTTTATGGGGGTGAAAAAGCATGCTAGGCCTAGTTCAAACAATATTTAAATTTACTTTAAATTAATTAGGTTGGTTCAGGGTAAGGGTACCATGTTGATTCGGGGCGACCACTACTGACATTTTGCTCAAAGTTGCCCCTGACAATAGAATCATCACTAGATAAGAGCATGGTAGCTTACTGTAAAACTTTAGCGAAAAAAAATTGATGGTTTTAAATCTTTAGAGCGACAATTCTTTATTATTTAACCTTCTATAGCCTACTGGTGCCAGCTTTTATACTATCTGCTCCACAACATTTATATTTTTTATAACTTTATTCGATGCATGGCAGTAAACTGTATTTAAAATTGTTTACTTTATAGTTAAGCTATAGTAAATAATTTAAGTTAAATACTTAAATTATTTACTTTGCAACTCGCTTCCATGCATATTTACGAGCCGCCTCTTTCGGCGCCGAAAGCAGGGTCCCCATCAGTAATATCGGAGTTAACAATATCGGTTCAGCTAGATGCACCGACTTTGCGTAATAGATGTTTTCTTGACATAACCAATTCTCGTTGAAAATTTAAAGGTGCCGTTTCTTAAAAGGAAATCGATTGAAATAGCAATATGGGGGTTGAGCGTATAGCTGCTACGTTTATTCCTAAGTTTCTGAAGCACCTGGACACAACTTGTTTAAACGGTTTGCAGCATAGGCGTAATTTCAATCTGTACTTGCTCACAACTGAAACAGCCAACAATTTCACAAAAGATTACGTGGCCATTTAATGCAGTGCATGAAATGCATAAATTGATTGTTGAATAATAACGCTAAAGTGACAGGAATAACCTAATAAACATTAGGACTAGCGCTTACGACTTTTTGGTAACTGCATGCCTTTATGTAAGACCTAAAGCAGTGTTATATGTATTTTCAGGAAAAACAGACTTACATGTATTTTCAGGAAAAACCTCGATGCCAGAAATTTGAAGTACAGTTAAATGAAAAAATTTTGTTATGAAAAATACAATTTTGAGATAAACCCCCTTACTTCCCTTAATATTCTCCTGACTGGAAGATAAATATGGCAAATAATAAAATAAAAAACTTTGTAAAATGGGTGTATAAAATAAACCAGCTCATTTATTATATCTACTTGTCTTACATGAAGGTTAAAGTGACAGAAATATGAAATATAACACGGCTAATGTTGATAGGCTTAGCACAAAAAAAAAATAACCGGATCTGGAGCGAGTAGTTTTGAGTTATATTAAGTGATATTGAAGTATACGTCAACATAGAGCCATATTAATCAACAGCTGAAATTCGAATCTTTCCGTTCTTTTAACCCTTTCAACACCGATTTTGAACAATCAAGGTAGAGACCCTATTTCGGTTTCAAACGTGGCTATTGGTTGGAGTAAACAACTTTTTTACAAAATTGAACAAAATTTATTATTATTTTTGTTTATTTTATGGTGGGGCACATGTGTCCCAACGGTATTAATGATTGGGACAATTTTGTCCCTGCGGTACTGAACAATTAAAAAGTCGCAAATAGGTTTGCTATTAGTTGCACAAAAACTTATTCATTTTTCAAACAAGTCAACTCTGATTTCATAATGCTAAAACGTTTCACGAAATGCATTAGCGAAAAAAAGAAACGTTCAAAATTAGCGGGCAAATTGTTGCGTAAAAATGTTGTTGCTTGAAGGATTTTAGCTGTGGTATGCAACAAAGCATTCCATGCAAAGTGGCACATTGCAACTCTGACTTAACAAGTTGGTTCGTTTTTCAATTTTTCGAGCAGTGCACCGAATACATCTTCGTCGGCTTTTATGTTTCAGGGGGAGATGCTCTCCAACACCAGCAGCATTTATTTTCCGGAACGAAGCTGAGTGTCTTCCAACTCGTTTTGTTTTCTTTCTTTTTCCTGTTTTGCTTCTTCCTACTTCTATCATGCTTTCGGCCAAGTTGATAAAATATTGTATGTAGGGTATTCGTTTGTGGTTAGTTTCACAAAAAATAATGTAAGAATTGTACACTGCGGTCAGTAGCAAACGAAAAAATACTTCACGCCACCATTTGCGGCTCTGTCGATCAAGATCATACAGCCCTATCATTTGGTCAGCATGATCCACTCTCCCCATTTATTTGTTGTAGAAAGCGATTGGGACTGGACATGCCACTTCCTTCACAGTTCCATCTTTTTGCTTTCGATTTGTGGTTGTTTCTGCTGGCTCATGACAATTTGACATGGGCAGTACATCTTTTGTGTCTTTCCAATGAATGCATAATAGCCCCTCCTTGCAAACAGCCATTTCACTTTCACCTTTGGTGGTAAACTTTTCACTCAACTTTGCAACATTTCTTCAATTTTTGTTATACGTTTCCACTGCCGCATATTCAATGGAGTTTAGCAAGTGAGTAGAAGTGAAAAATCTGTCGAAAATGAGAACTACAGATGAATTTCTTGCTCACTTTGTTGATGAAACTTTGTGACACAAAATGGCCCACAGCTAAACTTTACATCTAAACTTAAGTCAATACTGCTTCTAAAAATATAAATTCTAAAAATCGTTTAAATATCTATTTTGGAAACTCAAAAACGTTTTTGCTCTCGCGCTTTCCCTGTCCTTACAAAAGTTTGAATTGCGTTCCTGCATTGTATTTATTAATTAGTAAGTTAGTTAAAAGCAACGGCGGTTTATTTTAACAGTTATGATGAACGAAATGAATTTATTTGACTCCAAACATTGCATTAATCCGGAGGTGCTGGCATATTACCAATAAAGTGCTGGTGGACTTGAAGTACATGTATATTGGAATTATAGTATACGTATCACAGTTTGAAGGCCACTTATTTGTAAAGACAGTTGTATAAAGTTTTTGTGATTTCGTGATGGGAGTTTCTTCACCGTTACATGATGCGCAGATGCACCATTCAAACTGATTATTGTTGAGATAAAAATGTAATTTAGCTGCCAGTTACAGCGAAAAACAAAACTGTGAAAAAAGAACAAACATCTGCTCATCAAAACGTAGTTAGAAACAAAGCTGGAGCGGGGTCAACACACACATTTCGAGCTTTTTGTTAGATAACTTTTATTTTTCAAGAGATCTACATTTTGCTGCCTTTTAGTATCAACATAGTTTACCTTGATAGGGTGCAAAAAATTTGAGGAAGCTACGGATTTTTCTGGTCAAACCCTGGCTACATCAATGTCTCTAATCGCAGGCAGGAATTAATAAGATGTAATTGCGCTATATAAATCGTGGATTGAAAACCAGAAATGTATATGTCCAAAAAAAAACAATTTTGAGTTATTGTACTCGTTGAAATTTCCAAACAACTTTATGTAACCTTTGCACAGAGACAGATTTAGGTCTATAACTTTAGTCAAAGCATCTCAATTCAGAAAAACCAGAAAGGTATATGTCGAAATTTGTTGTGGTTCACAATAGCAAGTTAAAAATAAAAAATCGTTTAAACTCATTTTTCTCAAAACATCAGTTTTGAACATAAACCTTTCTGGTTTTTAACTTTTTGCTTTTGCTTTCGTCATATATGCTCTCCCCTCTATGCTGACGTCACATATTTACCAATTTACTGACATCATTAAATTGCTTTTACCCTTTGAACCCTGGTTTTTCTCATCATTCCCGCCTTTAACCCGAGCTTCCCCAACAATTTTTATCTAAATTTTTTAAAGCTATGTTTTTAACCTCAAAAGTAGCTTCAATAATTTGCTGGCCAGTACACCGGCTTTCGGGGCAATGACGGCAGACTCGAAGGCCGCTTAGCCGGCCTTTCGGGTCTATAAGACTTTTCAGTAGGGTGATTTTTCCGGCCTGCAGGGTTCAAAAGTTTAATAAAAACTCTGAAATTGCTGCAAAGGACACATTCCAACGACTTTTTTGCAAACTGAGCCCTTGAGAAAAAAGTTTAAAATTTCAAATAGTTTTGCAATCATTGACTTTGGGTCAGTTGATAACGCAATTTCACACAGTTGCCTACATTAATGCTTTTCGTTAGAGCATGAACGTCAACCAAGCGTTGAACTTTTGTTAACACTGAAATGCAACACAAACGAACTTATTATTCGGCCCGTTGTTGTTGCCGCTTAAACTGTGGCTGCATGCTCAAGACATGGAGGTTATTCGTACATCTTTTTACTATGATCGAGTAAACTCATATTCGTATTTTTCCCCCCATTACTTTTAACCACGACTCTACACTCAGTATTTATTAAAAACAAAAGAAACAAATATTTCACAGAAATGGTTATTTTGACGTTATTTAACCTTCTTAAAGTTGGTAAGTGAAGTAGCTACATTCGCTTGAGTTCAAGGCCACTTTCTTAAATCATGAGAGGCCATCTAAAAACTTCTTCAACTATTTGATCAGTATGATGTCACCAGTCGTTTAGGAAGCCCACCCCAAAAGGAAAATCAAACACGACAAGATTTATTCATGCACTTCCAGTTGTTTGAAAGTGTTAAAGCACCAATACCGAATTGTGTATTACAGAATAATTAATTGAAAAAACAGAGCAAACTAAAAGGAAACTCAATCGGTTTGGCAACAAAAATGTGAAAGCTTTTCAAGGCAATTAATTTTGGAAAAGCGGAAAATTTCTTCACTTCATCATTCTGAGAGTATGTGCTAGTGTAGTTACTAAACCGTATTTATGAGAACAGAAAACTTTTGTTTCTTTTGCCATCTCCCACTCTCAGTTTTTTTAATGTAGCTTCCAAAAAAGCTGTTTGAGGCATGAGCTTTTCATGACGCTGTCATCAGTGGCGATATCGCATCAAAAGGAAAGACCTAGAGTGAATAAATTTTTTATGTCAATAATTTGGACGTTAGGCAATCAAGACAAGCCAATGATAGCGCTAGTATTGCAAAACGTGCCTAAAAAGAATTTCGCAATAGCGAAATGCTAAAGAAAGTGCCGCAAGAGGCCAAATAAAAACGCCGCGATTATAAGTTTGAGAATGTAAACAAACTCTTTCTGTCCGCATAACACCGGGCGCCAGATCTTGATATAAGCAGCTGCTAAGAGATTAAGATGGAAAGAGCTGCGTGCTGCGGTGAGGATTGACAACCGCTTATTATCATAGTTTAATGCACATTGATCATTATCTAAATGAAGCTGACCAAAAGCCGGGTAACAATCCGGTTTGGTGTCGTTTCGTTTGCAGGATTTGTGTGGTTGAGACCGGCGTGAACGGGTCAATTGCTGTCTTAACCATTGCGGGCATGTTGCTTGATGCGATCCTGTAGTCGTTGAGATGTTCGCTCTACGTACCGACTATGATAGTGGCACTTATATTCATATATGACAAAACTTTTCTGAATAGTAGTTAGAACGTCATTGCTGGCCACAGACAGCATGCACTTTGACGTAAAGAGCAAGCGGATGCTGATGGAACCATAGCAGCTTGCCACGGCGGTTTTGACTTCTTTTCCAAGTTTGTGGAGGGCTTACCTATGCGAGGAACCCTCAAGTATACTGGGCATTTTTCTTGACCGAATCGTTTAAGGGTGGAAAACTGAGTGATTTTCTTGGCGATCTGAGCGTTGATAACGTTTTTGGTATAGCCATTGTCCAATAATATTTTCTTGATTTGTTCTATTTCTCCATTAGCTATGGGATCACCACTTGGTCCGGTTTTGGCTAACATCTTTGTTGGATATTATGAACAAAAGTTATTTTTTCAAACGCAGAAGCCTCCAACATACTTCAGATATGTTAACGACACGCTTACCATCTTCGATCACGATGCTGAAGCAGATGAATTTCTGACAAAACTCAACTGCCTTCATCCATCCCTCAGATTCACCTTCGAAAAAGAGAAAGAGAAATATCTACCGTTTCTTGATGTTTACGTCGAAAGAACAGATGTTGACTTTGCAACCAGTGTATACTGGAAACCCACTTTCACTGACCAATATTTGCATTGGAAGTTCTTTAGTCCTCTCAAACATAAAATAAGTCTAATGTCTACATTGGTGCATCGCGCCCTGATGATTTGCACCAAGCGTAGACACAATGGGGAAATAGAACAAATCAAGAAAATATTATTGGACAATGGCTATACCAAAAACGTTATCAACGCTCAGACCGCCAAGAAAATCACTCAGTTTTCCACCCTTAAACGATTCGGTCCAGAAAAATGCCCAGTATACTTGAGAGTTCTTCGCATAGGTAAGCCCTCCACAAACTTGGAAAAAGAAGTCAAAACTGCCGTGGCAAGCTGCTATGGTTCCATCAGCACCCGCTTAGTCTTTACGTCAAAGCGCATACTGTCTGTGGCCCCCAATGATGTTAGAGGCTGCTTATATTAAGATCTGGCGCCCGGTGTTGTGCGGACAGAAAGAGTTTGTTTACATTCTCAAACTTATAATCGCGGCGTTTTTATTTGGCCTCTTGCGGCACTTTCTTTAGCATTTCGCTATTGCGAAATTCTTTTTAGGCACGTTTTACAATACTAGCGCTATCATTGGCTTGTCTTGATTGCCTAACGTCCAAATTATTGACATAAAAAATTTATTCATTCTAGATCAATGGTTCTCAACCGGTGGGTCATGGCCCCTTAGTGGGCCACAGTATGTAAGTCGGGTGAGCCACGAACCTTTGCGTATATTGAAAATTGGTTTGCATGCCGAACAAGGTTGAGAAATACTGGTCCACGTGATCAGTCATATGGACCAGTACCCGTGAAATGGAGGAGCAATGACCTTTTTTTTGATCAATTTCACTGCCTTGTTATCTTATGCTTATCCCAGTGACGTTGCAATTATTACACCATAGTTCTTATTAAAGTGGACCACAAAAATTTGTGGTCCTTCGAAGTGGGCCACAGCACGAAAAAGGTTAAGAAACACTGCTCTAGATCTTCCCTTTCTACCCGATACCGCCACTAATGAGAGTGTCACAAAAAGCTCATGCCTCAAACAGCTTTTTTCAAAACTATATTACAATTCTGTACCACCAACCAGATCTTTAAGTTTTTCCTAATTTGCCGTTTCTGCGTATAGTGCAAGCTGGATGCAACCTCAAATTGCTGAAGCCATTAATGAGCCTGAGATAAACGCAGTCTAGCGTTTGTTTGAAACAAACATTTATCTGCAAGGTTGAGCTATGACCACAACTTTATTTTGTAAAACAATTAAATCTGTGATTAGTAAATGAATGAATACCTTTCATGTAGAATATTACGGAATACCGTGTATATGCTAACATGATAATGATTTCGTTATAAAATTGGTATCAGTTTTGTCCCAAGGCTAACTATCAAAAAAAGATATATATTTAGAGGTAGTGCTACCAAGCATTTTAATTCGAAATATTACTTGTTAGTTACCCTTGAAATATGGTCTGTAACTTTGTGTCTTTATATCTGTAGTACAAAATTAAGGCGCACGACCCCAGTTTAAAGAAAGTTCTTAAAATCTGAAATTTTACCTTGGTTTTGATGATGCAATTTTTTTTGCAGCTCTACTGTAAGATCGCGTGACAAAACAGCTTTAACCCTATTAGGACTGGGGAGGGGGAGTCGATTCGACCAACAGCGAATTAAAACTGATGTAACTTAGCGACCGCTTGAGGTAAATTTTTGAAATTTTTTGACTTTTCCTAAAATTTATCTGGCTTTTGGTTGGCTTTAGACTGACAAACACATTCACTGCAGTTTTGAAGTAAATATATCAATTTCGATACACACTTGGGCAAATTTTTTCATCGATTGCTTTTTTCTAATAAAGAAAAAAGGGGGAGAAAGAGCGCACACGCAAAACCGTGACGCGTTGCGTAAACCGCAGAAGGTTTTTGAAGTGACGCAATGACCTTGAAGTTCTACTGTTTCCCAGAAATTTTTTTCAAAGCCTTCTTACTGTGAATAGCTACTCTTAATTTGACAAGCCAAAAACATCAAAGTTTTCAAACATACAGCTATTTTGCAACTTTTTGTCAAATAAATATCTTCTAAACGCTGAGCAATGACTTACGAATAAAGCAACGCTAGACATTATTTCGTAATTTTGATACTTGACAAATGCAACTCCGTAAATTGAATTGTTTCCAAGCGCAAAGCCAGAAAAAACTTTGGAGGTATGAAAATATACTTTTCGCTTGTCATAGTGATGTAGTAGTGTTGTTGCCAGTTAAAATTGGGGATTGTTAGATGGGAAGACAGCAAGTGCACTTGCTATTGTTATTGGATTGAAAATATGCAACAGTGGCCATTAGGTGAACTGACAAATAACAACATAGTAAGGAGAAAATCCTGAAATTATGAGAGAAATAAATAGAGGCTATTTATCATTTGTTTGTAACTGACATACAGTAGATTTAAACGCCCAACTAACATCCGTGTTTGCATGTGGCTGCAATATTATGAGTGATATTCGTGAGCCCGCAATTCTGACGAAAAGCGACTCAACACAACGGAAAGAGCTCGATATGATTTTTTCGTTTATTCGTTATGACCAAGATCGACTCGTACCTGCAAAACAAGTCGTGGATGCTGCTTTCTCCTATGACTACAATCGGCTCATACTCTAATAAAAAATTATTAGGGCCACTTTCTCCAATTCATAGATACTCCCCCAAAATCATTATAAATAACGGCCCCAATAGTGCTACTCCACTAGATGTAGACGAATGCACTGTTTGCAAAGCCACGCTGCAAATTACATTAGCTTTGATAAAGCACAAGTACGCTTATTAAATGCTGCTCTCTATGAATAAACAGATACAGTGCTAATACTTTGATTGTGAAATAATACTCTTTTCTTTGCATTTGTAGCAGTAAGGCAACTCGAATTTAACATCATCATCAGTATCTCACTCTTTGCGCTCCCCTATATCTGTTCTTAAAAGGAGCGGATTAGCGAATTCAACCGCCCCGGAAACTTTGAAATAAAACCGGCCCATTTTTGACAACTAATTGCAATCTTGCTAAAACGTTACACGGTTCATCTAACAAACTGCATCATATTTAGTCCATTTCAAAAAAAGAATATTTAGAATTAACAAACAAACATTATCAAACACTATTTATAAAGCAACAGTCTTTGCATTTCTGCATTCATTTTTGCTAGTTTGTCGATGATCGTATGGTTCAAAATGCGTAACAAAACGTTTCGTGAGACGCACATCAAAAGAAGGGGATCCAAGCGATCTTAGCTTAGCTTTAATCCAACTCCAATTTTTCTTGGGGTCACCTTTGACCGCACTCTTTTCTTTTCTAAACATGTATCTTCGCTGAAGGCCAAGTTTTTCCCACGTCTCAAAGCCTTACGCTGTATCTCTACTTTCTCATGGAGCCCCTATGAGGAGTCCCTCTCTCTTCTGTATAAAGCTTTTCTTCGGTCCCTTCTCACTTACACTTCACTTGGATGGTTTCTTTTCCTAAGCGTTTCCAATTTTACCAAGTTGGAACGCCTCCACCGAGCGGCCAGTCGCGCCATCACCAGCTGCCTCTCGTCCTCCCCTATCCCTCTGCTTCTCTCCGAGGCTTCTTTACCTCCCCTACGAGTCACCCTTACTCGTTTCACTTTTTTATCTTATAAGCGGGCTCTTCATCTCCCAACCTTCTTTCCTATTTCAGGTTTGGCCAGACTAGGACTGAAACCAAGACTCTGCAGATCGTCCTGGAGAGCTTTTGCGCCCATTCACCTGCTCATGCTTCTTTCTACTTCTTCTAAAGAGGCGTGCCCTCCCTTTCCTTTTTGGAATCTGCTTTCGTTCATCGCGGAGTCCACCCTTTTCTCTTCATGCTCCCGCTCTGATCCCCCTCACTCTTGCCAAGGTGCGGCTCTCGCCCACCTTGACTCTCTCCCCCTTATGATCTGGTATTCTGGACAGACGGCTCTGTTCTTTTTCTTTTTGGCAAGAGCGGTTCGGGCGTTCTTGCCAACTGCTCTCTCTGTGGCACTGAGGTTACTCTTTCCTTTTCAGCAGGCCCAGTAAGTTCAAGTTTTTCCGCTGAAGCCTGCGCCATTCTGCACGCTCTTTGCTGGTCTCGGCACCACCAACAAAACTAGTCTGCCATTTCTCTTCTCTTCTCCTACTATCTGACTCTCGTTCTGTCCTCACCACCCTGTTCTCTCATCCGTCTTTCCTCTTATCTCAAACTCTGTGGCAGATCTGGCAGGAACTGTCTTCTCTCTTCTCCTGTTCTATCAGGCTACAATGGGTCCCCGGACATTCGTTTCTGACGGGGAACGACGCAACAGTTGATTAGCTGGCTAGACGGGGAGCGCTGCTTGTGCCCTCTGCAATCATTAGTAGTTTCTCTCCTCTTATCTCTCGTATCCACTTCTATCTTTCCTCGGACTGAAGGCGTACTGTCTCTTCGAAATATTTTGACACACAAGTTTCTTCGATTTCCACCGAAGAACTTGCGCTCCCCCATCACGCTCGCTGTGTTCTCTCTCGTCTACGCTGCAACGGACACAGTCTACTGTGAGATTCTTATCTCACTAAGATTGGCAAAATCGAGAATCCTCCCTGCAGCGCCTGCGGACACTCGCCCCAGGACACCTTTCATCTCATTCTGCACTGTCAAGCTACGGAATCTTTGCGCCACTCACTCTTTGGCGACTTTTTGTCTCTCTACGACCTTAGGTCAAGGCCCTGGAAAGTTGACCGGCTTCTGGGGCTCCATGGTCTTCCGCCATGCCCCCATCCCTCGGAAGGGGTCGGTTAATCAACGACAACAACAAGTATGAATGTGACAACAACAACAAGTAGCACCAAGTATGCATGTGACCAGGAGATTCTTTTTCAAGAAAAGCTGTAAATCCATTACACTGCCCCGACATGTTTGATGCTCTATCTGTATTGTCAAAGATGCATTTGAAAACGTTTACTGTATGTTTTGCTTCTGCAAAACTTCTTTTAATAAATTGGACAGGTCTGCTCCAGTTGCCGAATGACTGTTAACAACGGCAAGAGGTAGTTCTTCGACGTTTTCCCTAACAAAGCGTAGAATAACTGAACATTTGTCGGTTGAAGTTATATTTTAAGTTGAATCAATTTGAATTAAGTAAATGCTTGCTTCTCTGACCGAGTTTGAAGTTTTTTCTTTCATTGGCTTAGACATAATAGCAATGATAGAGTTAACACTACTTTTGGAGGTAAATGTATTTCTGTCTGCGCGGTTATGCTAGTGCTTGTCGGGTTTGTTTTGCAAACATTTTTTGATAACATTTTCCAAGTGACACTTTAGAATGTTATCGTACTTCGCAAGAAGAAGTACAGTCTCTAAAAATGTTCCTTGATCAACTTTTTCATCACATAAAGCAGACACCGCTACCGAACTCCCTGTTCCCCTATGGCTCGTTCCCCGTTTTCCAATCATTTTCATAATGGAGACAACTCTGTCGAGAATTTGCCTTCTTTGCATGACCTGTTTGTTGTGTAATGATGTTTGATTGACAGTAAGTAGGTCGACTACTGTCTTATTACTGTTGAATTGTATGTGAGCTTCAACACATGTCTTGTGTTTTTGAGAACTTTCGTGTTCATTAATTCGTTGGTCAATGTGTTTCCACGAACGGAAACCCGTTAGAAATTTGCTGGGGTTCTGATTGCTACTAGTAGTAGTACCATATCCAATGCAAAGATTGCAAAATAGAACTTCTTTTTCTTCCCAATACGAGAGCCATAATCGCTGCAAACAACCTCCAGAGTCATCAGGCAGAGACGTAGCAGCCGCCCCCCAAACCCCCCAATTGGGGGGGCCCAGGCCAACTTTGGGGGCCCAAGTTAGTCTGAAATTGCTTTTTGGCTACGTGACTATTTTCAGTTCAGCAGACTTGTTTACAACCGATTTAAACTGTAGGAAGAAATTGGCTTGTGACATCATAAGTGAATGCAACGTCATTTTATCTCGCAGAATCTAGAATATTTCGATTGATTTTCTGGTAGAATCTTGAATATTCGATTGACGTAACAATGCCGTTGTTACGCAACAATCATAGAATGGTCTGCAATTCTGTTTGGCTATAAATACCGGGACAATATATATACACTGCAGAGTGCAGATAAAGTATTTTATTGACATTGTATAGAATGAAACGTTCAAAAAGTGGTGCTCAAAAGAGAAAAGAAGCAGCCACTGCTCGAGATGCTGTAGCGAAATTGCCCAAAATGACAGATTTTTTCAAGATTACTGAGCAGAGTAGACCTGGCACTAGTACCGAGAGGGATGAAGAAAACTATAGTGTAAAAGAAAAAGAAGACTATGACGATCAGCATCAAAGTGATTGTGAATTTCCAGAAAATGTAAGTTGTGATTTACCTGCCAATACGCAACCTTCAATATCAAAAATAACTGAATCTCAATTTACCCCTATCCCTGATGACCCATGTAAATGGCCTGAAAGTATTTCTGATGCTCAACGATGTGATATAGTAAAGCGTGGACCACATCAACTAATAATGAATTTTCCATATAATAACACAACTCCAAGGCGACGTTTTTCCTCCAACCATTATAAACGTGTGTTACCTAATGGTGAAAGTGTTTCACGGTCGTGGCTAGTTTATTGTGGGGAATCAGATCAAGTTTTTTGCTTTTGTTGTAAGCTATTTGGAAAAACACTAAGCCCCTTTTGTAGTGGTATAAATACATGGGAGGGTTTTTCGAAAAAACTGAAAGACCATGAAAACGGCAATTCCCACCAAGAATGCTGCAGTCAATGGATGTTGCTAGCTGAAGGGATAAGAAATTCATCCACTATCGACAAACGCGAGATGAATATTTTTTTCAATGAAAGACGTTTTTGGAGAAATGTTTTAGAGAGACTTATCGACATTGCCTTGTTTCTATTGGAAAGGAATCTTGCTTTTAGAGGATCTGAAGAAGTCTTAGGATCTCCTCACAATGGAAATTTTCTGGGTATATTTGAGCTTTTGGCAAGAAGAGATCCGATCCTAAAAGAGCTTCAAGACAGAATCAAGAATAAAAACACTAAAGATCACTATTTGAGTCCTACCATACAAAATGAACTAATTGAATTGCTAGCGACAGAAGTTGAAAAAGAAAATTTACAGCAATTGAAATTGGCAAAATATTTTTCTATAATTTTGGACTGCACTCCAGATATGTCACATCATGAACAAATGTCTGTCATTCTCCGTTATGTACTATGTAATGAAAAAGCTGCTGTTGTTAAAGAAACATTTTTTGGCTACTTGAGAATAAGTGAGAGTACTGGGAAAGGCTTGTTGGACGCTTTCTTAGAAAAAGCGACCGAACTGCAACTCGAATTGTCTGATTGTCGAGGTCAGTCATATGATAATGGTGCTAACATGAAAGGAAAACATTCTGGGGTCCAAGCAAGAATGCTAGACATCAATCCCAAAGCTGTTTACGTGCCCTGTGCAAACCATACCCTTAACTTAGTTGTTGTTGACAGTGCTAATTGATCGACGGAAGCATTGACATTTTTTGGAGTACTTACAAGGTTGTATGTGCTGTTTTCTTCCTCTGCTCAGCGTTGGGAAATTTTGAAGAAACATGTGGAGCTGTCCATAAAGTCACAATCTGATACTCGTTGGGAAAGCAGAATTAAATGCATCAAACCTCTTCGATACAATTTAAAAGAGGTGTTGCTGGCACTGAAAGACTTGGAAGCCATTTCCATAGAAAGAAAAGATGGAAGAGCTGCCTCAGAAACAAAATCGTTGATAGCTCATTTATCAAAATGGAGTTTTCTTTTGTCGGTGTTTATTTGGTATGATATCCTATTCCAAGTTAATAAAGCAAGCAAGATTCTTCAATCGTATGGAGTCTCCCTTCATACAATGGAAACGGAAATCCAGGCAACTGAAAAGTTTTTGCAAAACTATCGCACAACGGGTTATGACAGTGCCGCAACATCTGCTGTTGAAATAGCACAGGAATTGGATATTGATCCTTCTTTTCCTCCGTCAAGAAGTGGAAAGAAAAGAAGATTGTTTGATTACCAAGGTGAAGAGGAACAACGAGCTACTCCTGAACTGAAATTTAAAAGCAACTTTTTTTATCCATTAGTAGACCAGGCTATTATGTCAATAAAGGAGCGCTTTAACACTAGAACCGCCAAGGTTTTGGGTTGTCGCGAACAGCCAAAAGCGGTCATTTTGACCGCTAGTCTTACGGTCGATTATTTTGTATAAACTAATTTGTATTGTTCATGTTCTGGATCAAGATAGTGACTAACATTGCATTTGCAATAGTTAACCGTTCAAAAACGATATTCTTACCAATTTTTGCTTCAAATATTTACTCAGTTAATAAATTACACATAATATTTATTGGTTTTGCTGTATTTCCATAGCACAAATGACGCATTCAACGAAACTGTTTGCTGTGCAGTTACCACACACGGTGCTGTTACATTTGTGACAGCAATTCGAGGTTTTGTTTTGTTTGCAGTTCACAGCAACTTGACACTGCTTCCGTTTTAGGGATTTCTTGCCAGCAGTACTCAAGCCTTGTGCAGGTGCAATTCTTCTGCTGCTTCTTTCAGCGATGTAGTCTTCTCTTAGCTCACAAGCAAGTTTGAAGATGAAATCTCTACTTGAAATAGAATCTCCCGTTTTCTTTTTATGTAAAACAAATGCGTTGATGCAAGCTAAATCCAAGATATTATAAAACACCGCAACCGGCCACCGGCGCATACCAGCTTTTACTGAGTACTGGCGAGCCATTTGATCTGCTACATCTACTGCACATTTGGTTTTGTTGTAAAATTCAATCGTTTCTGGCTTATGTTTTTTGGAGGAATCGACACCAACAGACATGTGGAGTGAGCTAAGAACACAAACGTTTTTCGTTGGCTTGCATTGATAGATGGTTAGCGTGGCAACATCATCTGTTTTCAAGAGCACAGTTGAATGTCTTGTTGCTTGTTTCTTTGCTGATGGAGGGAGCTCTCTTCTAACTTTATTTACAGTTCCCACTATGCTTGTCTTCAATTGCAGCAGTTGCTTTGCCAGGCTGTACGAAGTAAAGAAGTTGTCCGTCGTAACATTTCTTCCTTTTCCCAGGTAAGGTTGCATAAGGTTCATGACTACCCAATCAGAGAGCCGTTGTGATGGAGCACGTGATTCCTCTTTACCCAAGTAGGGAATGGCATTCAAAATATATTTTGTGTCTACGTCAACAGCCAACCAAAACTTAATACCAAACTTATCAGGTTTGTTAGACATATACTGAGTAAACCTGCAACAAGCTTTTGTAGGAAAAAGCTGTTCATCTATAGTGATGTTTGGCCCAGGTTTGTAGGAAGATATACAGTTGTCAACAAACCTATTCCACAAATCCGAAACTAACGCAAACTTGTCAGCTTGTAAACGTATTGACCTGGTGCTGCGCATTTCAAAGCGCAAAAATCGCAAAATTTCTCGAAAACGGTTTCTTGCCATTGTCTCTGAAAAAAATGACACTCCCCACTGCTTGTTCCAGTAGCTTTCCAAAGGAATATTTCTCCCTCCATAAGCTCCGCGCACATAAAGCAAAGCAATAAAAGCGAGTAGTTCAGATCGTGAAACGTTCCAGTCTTTATTGCTAAGCACTCTTCGAGCTTCTACATTTGTACAGTTTTGTACAAGAGAAATCATATGACTGTCCATGAGTAACAAAAAGACACCTAAAGGTGAGTCTGACAGTTGCCGGCTTCGCCTGGATAAACCCGCTTCTTCAGTGAGCACATTACGTGCAGCTCTTCTTCCTCTGCTTTCAGAACCCAAACTTATAAACGACCATTTAGTTCCATCTTTTCCTGTCTCTTCTACTACTGTTTCCACGGTTGGAATCAAACTAGCTAAAGACTGACCGTTGTGAGACGCTGCAGAAAGAGAAGCATTGCTTGGAAAAGGATCTGGAACATCTTCATTCTCATTTTCACTACTCAACTCCTCATCAGTGGTTGATAGCTTCCAGTCATTAGCGTGATGTTGATCTTCTTCCCAATCAGAAGCATCACTTTCTCCTGAGTCTTCTTCTGCTATTGAAGTCAGCAAAGCTAAAGCTTGCGCTCTGCTAATCCTTTGTGGTCACTGACCTGGCATAATCTTTGAAGCTTGCTATAAATTGGAATAGATGCAGATGTAAACAACACGTAATGGCTATTGATACTGTGTCTTCAACTGGTTTGCTTCAGTCATTTTCACTGGTAGTTAGTGCCTTTTTTGTCATTGGTTTTGAGCGACTTCTCTTTGTTGTTGTTAGCTAATCTAAAGTGTGACCTGTGATACCGTTGGATACCAAAAGGACAAAACTACAGACAGTTTTGCAAATTAGAAGGTGTCCCACAGTGATACTGACACGTTTTCTCGCCTTGTTACAGTCACAAAAGAGCTATGTAATGATTTTCCATTGACAGTCAAATTGACCGCTTTTGGCTGTTCAAGGTAAACTGGACTCTAGCGAATAAACGGATTAATGTATTAACTTCTAATTTCTACAGATTAGACAAAAGCATTACTTAGGAAAAGTCAAGAAGTTTCAATACGATCCGATAAGTAGAAGTGCAAATACCATATTTTGAAAATGTGAAACGGTCATTTTGACCGCTTCGGCGCTTCTAGTGTTAATTTGTTACGTGAGGTTTCTTCCGCCTTTTCGTTTTTGTACACACGAGACAAACTTTTGCTTGTGCAACAAGAAAATGCTCTTCTTACTTGCTGTAAAGAGTTCCAAAAAAAGTTCGGTGACATTGATTCTGATGAAATGAGCGCTGAGCTACAGCGGTTTGTTTTAATTTTACAAAAAAAACGCAATCTCAATACGGCTCAAGACTTTCTGAACTATCTTCTAAAGACTCATTTATTTGAATTGTATCCAAATGTGTACATCGCACTTCGAATCTTACTAACTTGCCCCGTGACTGTTGCCAGCGCTAGAAAGAAGCTTCAGCAAATTGAAACTGATCAAAACTTTTAATAGAACGTCTATGACAGACAGTAGACTATCTTCATTAGCCATGTTGTCAATCGAAAATGACTGCGCCCGATCTCTTTATTATGACAATGTCATAACAGCATTTGCGAACAAAAAGGTTCGCTCCAGACTATTTAAATGATACTGTGTTTTTATAACTTTTTCATGTTTTTCAGTGTCATTGCTTTCGTTTCGCAGTGTCTGCATAAATGTCCTACTGAACTCTGGCATCGGTGCCGAATTTTTTATGACTTGCACCTTCGGTATCGGCATGCTTTATTCTGACATTAGCCTGTTTACTTATGTACAAATTGTGGTGTATTTTCTTAATGCAGCTTTTCAATTTTACACCTCTAAAGTGATATGACCTGTGCGCAGGGGCTCTTGCGCTTACTTTGGGGGGGGCCCGAAGTTGGAGTGCTACGGGACTGCATCAGGTTGGAAGTACACATTTGTAGCGCTAAATTTGGTTGTTTCTGGTTGATGTGGGTGAAACTCAAAATATTAGGTTAGTTTATCTCGTTTTGGTTTTACAAACCACGAGTGGTACGCTGTCACACAAGGAATTACAGAGTGATCACGTTGTAATTCTGAAACTTGAGCGGATATTGCAGAATAGTCTTCACTGTTTGAGATAGCTGGATCGAGTTTTACAGACTGCTGACATTGACTTTTTATAACTTGCGTTAGGGGAGCAGAACATACTTCAGGATTATCTTCGCTGAGGCTTTCTGGTTCTGGTTCATCAGTATATACAGTATGAACTTCGCTTTCTGATACTGGCGGAATAGATATGTCGGAGGAATTTTGATTTACTAAATCTGATGCTGGTACATCATGATAACTTACAGACTGATGCTGATCTTGATGTTTTAATAGCAAAGCGGGATTAACTGTTGCTTGGCTTTCTTTGAGGTGCTTGTTCTTGCAAATACTTTTAGAATGTTTATACATTTAGCAGCCATTTCTTTTACTTTCTTTCACGCTCTTTCTCACCTCCACATTTCCGCTTTTTTGTTTCTTTTTCCGTTACTTAAAATTTAGAGAGGCCTGGAGAATGGATGGTAAACAACTATGTTGCATACGCGATATCAGTTTTCCTGCGACTCTTTATTACGTAGTAATACTGCAAATTAGGGAAAGAAGTTATTACTGACGCTTTATTTTTTATTTTACGTCAAGTCACGACAGTGACTAATCACAATAAGAAAATTATAGATAGGCCATACAAAAATACTGCTACTGAAAAATAATTGCAAAATCATTATGTATTGAGCTGGTACACATTCTTGATCATTTGTTAGCTTCTTAACCCTTTCACTACCATTGGGACAATACGTCCCAAAAATTTTTTGAAGTTACCATTGGGATAAAAACTGATTTAAATTTAACAGCTTTGTATCCCAGTGGTATAACTAGGCACTATGCTTCTTGACACGTGATAAAATTTCACGTGATTGCACCATTCTTGGAATTGTTGCCTTTTTCTCTGAAGTACTCAAAAATCAGTTTTCATTGTTTAGGCTTGGTGAGTTTAGTTGCTAATATGCAGTAAGTTATTTTATTGTACAATACTCAAGGCAACTGTACCTCAATTGTAATTGATTAGTAGCACTTACGATTCTATATTTTTTACTTATTAGTTTCATTTTATATAATTGGGACATATTGTCCCAATAGTATTTCATAGTGGGACGATATATCCCAATGGTATTTTTTGCCACAAAATAAATAAGCTTTTCTTTTGCATTTTTTAGATGGCTAGACAAATAGAGCTAAGTGAAGCTAGCAATTTTGTATTTGAGAGCAGCAGTGGTGATGATACGTGCTCAGATATTGATACGTGCTCAGAGTCATCGTATTCACCCGATAGCGAGGACTGCAGCGAAACAAGTTCAAGTGGAAGTGAGGATACTTCGTCTGAAAGTGGTGATGATGCGGCACCTAATTCTATTATCTGGCATCAACCTACAGCTTCTTTTATGCCCAAGTTTCCCACTCGTGATTACATCCCATGCAAACCTACAGTTGAATTGCCATCTACACTACACGAAATTGACTCCTTCAAAGTTTTCTTTCCAAAAAGTTTGTGTATGTTCATTGCACAGTGTACAAACGAAAGAATTCACTCGCATAACATCAAAAAAATACTATGATTCCCCATATCGACGAAGGTGAAGTGATGATTCATTTAGGGGTCATGTTTGTAATGTGTTATAACCGAGTCCCTAATCTTAGTGATTACTGGTCCAACAATTCTTCGTTAGGAAACCAATTTATCAAAAATGCAATCTCAAAATATAGATTCCAGTTCCTGATGTCCACGTTGTACTGCAACCATCCTGAAAAGCTTGACGGTGCAGCAAAGCTGTATTATGTAGAAGAACTTGTAAATTGCATGAAGCAGAGTTTTTCAAATTCGATGAGTAAAAGCTCTCATCAGAGCATTGATGAGTCGATGGTCAAATTCAAAGGCCGTTTAGTACTAAAACAATACTTACCATTAAAACCAATAAAAAGGAGAATTAAAGTGTGGCAAAGATGTGATGCAAAAACTGGGTATATTTTTGACCTAAATGTAGCCTCGGAAAAAATTGAAAATGAAGAATTTTCTGAAGGAACTCTTGGAGAGAGGGTTGTAAATAAATTATGTTCAACGATAAAAATTTCTGATGTGGTGATGTCTTTCAACAGATTTTTCACTAGTGTCAACTTAATTCACACCTTGTCATTTTCAGCTGTAGGCACAGTGATAAAGTCACGAAAAAATGTTCCCAAGTTTGCAAAGGAATTGGATAAAGGAGAGTCTGAATTTTTGGCAACAAGCTCAGGTGTTGTGGCTTCAAGGTAGGTAGATTCAAAAGTTGTCGTTATCAGCAATTGCTTATTCCAGAAACGACTTCCATAAGCAGGAAACAAAAAGATGGAACAAGAAAGCAGTTTCAATGCCCCAGTGCAATTGCTTTGTCAACGACATAATGGGAGGGGTTGATCTTTCCGATCAAAAGGTCAATGTTTATGATTTCAACAGAAAATCCACGAAATGGTGGAAGAAAGTTTTCTATGAAATAAAAATGTCTGCTGCAATTAATGCCCACATTCTCCACCAAGCTAAAACCAAAAGAAAAATTTCGTTACTAAAGTATTTGGTGAACTTGGCGGAGCAGCTTGTTCTCACAGGGCGTAAAACTGCTCGTGTGAAACGCAAAACCAATAATATTGCTGGACCACGCTCCAAACGAGCAAAGGCATTTTTCAATTTAGAAGACCACCTGCCGGTTGAAAGCCAAGGAAGACGACAATGCGTTAGATGTGCGCAAACGAAGACTGACAGGCATACAAAGTATATATGAGCGGCTTGTCAGGTCCCGCTGTGCCAATCATGCTTTACACCCTATCATAATTGAACTGATTTACGAAGTTTACCAATATGACTGAACTCATTGATTATGTTTCTTGTTTCGATTTGGAGTGGTTCGACTCTTTGTTTGTGTTTTTCTTTATGTATGTTGTCGAATGCCATTGGGAAATATAATCCCAATATTTGTATGTTGAATAACATTGGGACATATAATCACAATAAAAAATACCATTGGGATTGTATGTCCCAAAATATTTTGCTCCATAAATTTCGTTTTGGACGTTGTAAAAAATAAAATCAACTTTTTTTTACTTGTCTGTCTGTTTTGCAAGGGAATAAAATGAAATAAACCCAATTTCTCAAAAAAAACTTTTGGTAGTGAAAGGGTTAAAGTCAGTTTTGAGCCAGCCTAGTAAATCGCTGGACTGGCCCACCATCAAGCGGCCCACCGGGAAACTCCCGAATTCCCGCAGGGCTAATCCACCCCTGGTTCTTAAGGCCTATGGAGTGTGTATTTTGTTTGGATTCCGTGGCAAGTAAATACATTTTTGCCTGTTGCTGGGCCATCAATTACCGGGAGACGAGAAGAGTGAAGTTGAAATTCATATCCGTATTTGCTCCAATAGAATCACTTCGGTTTGTCAAGGCGCTTGAAGGGATCAAGGTTTACAGTGACATATTAAGGGAGGCAGGGGCAACATTAAAATTTAATGGAGGAGTTTTATAAAACTTGATTTCCATTGCTTTACTAGTAGGCTGTTTGTAATTAATTAAATATCAAATTTTTTCAGCAAATACGAATCCAAAACGCAAGAAGCCAAACGTCAATCAAAAAAATTATTTCTTTTAAGGGAAAGGGACCTGTGCAGCATTTCATAAATTTGTAATTAACCTCAAAATTGTTTCTGTTGATCGCGTTACAAAAGCGATGCGTTTGTATTCTACACACTTCCAAAAGCAAATGAAGATCTTTTTTTCTTTCCGTGGTGTATTATCCACTTTCATAAAGACGCCACTGGTAAAAGCATAGCATTTGAAATTGTGTGATGTTCTCTTATTTAAAAATAAAAATGCAATGTACAGTGTGGCTCTGTGGAAGTAAAAGGGGCGTCGAAAGTGTAATCGAAATATTAAGAGTTAGGTGATTGTTACGTTGCCTGCAGCATGGCCAAGCAAAATCGCATTTGCATTTGAAGCTTGCGCAACTGCCACATCATTATAAGGGTGTCTGCTAACTCAAATATCGTCCTGTCCTTTCCAATCTTCTGAACTACGTTCATCTTACGTTTGATAAGTTAAGTTTCTGAGGGTTTTGCTTCAACATAGAAACAACTAAGAAGTCAAAAGCAGCGTCGGATGTGCATGGTTGCGTAACTGAGAAACGAGCAACTCGTTTCTATTACATGATGAGCAATACGACCTTAGGATATCGATAATTTTTAATTGATGCTATTACATCGGCAAAGCAGCCGCTACATTTTAGTTCTATGTTTAAAATGTTCAAATTGCTCTTTTCCGCTAAAACTTAAATTTTCTGACCGGTGTATAGGATTGTAATGATTTTATGATATGTAACGGTCTATACATAATTTTCTTTTATCAGACATACAAAAATTCCAATTATATAAAGTGGCCCATGCCATTGTAACACCTGAAGAAGTGTTACGTAAAATTTTGAATGAAGTATCTAACGAAGAAAACGATGATATTGAAGACATAGCCTCTTTAGCTTCTGATGACGAAATAGATGTTGCGCTATCAACATCTTTTTATTGTGATAATTCTGACGATGTTTACGGAGCTGACCAAAACGTTACAGATAATCAGGACAATGCAGGTAATACTGTTGGAACTAGACAGCGACGTCAGCTTACCCGTGATAGATTAATTCAACATCTGGAAAGTGTTCTCGATGAACAAAATTACATCCCACTAAGTGTGCCAACTACTGAAAAAACTTTTACTAGTTATCTGGAAAACCCAAGTAGTATAGGATGCGTCATTTTGCGCGGTTTCTGGAGGTGCTATTAGGAGGTGCAATAATGTCACGAGTTGGGGAATTTTTTGGAATTTTTGATGAGATGTGAGGGTAGGTTTAATAGATATGATGTGAAACGATCGTTGGGGGAGATTGGGGCCCTACAAATCAGTAAAGTGTTTTGCGTTACTAGAGGTCGGTGAGGAGTCAATTATCGAAAGTTTTTAGGGTATGATGTATCAAGATTACGTTTTATTCAGTTGTTTATTAGGATATATTATTTCCGGCTTGTTCAGACTTGTCCGAGCTTGAATCTTTTTCTCCGTACTGTGCTTACATGATGAAAAGTTCTAAGGGAGTTAACTCTAGATTTTTTTGAAGGAGGTCGGAGGGAGCTAACCATAGGACACTAATTTTATGTGGGAGAGGTCTGAGGTGCTAACTCTAGATATACTTTTGTGAGAGAGCTAACCATAGCTCTAAGAAAGCTAACCCTAGGTCTGAGGGTGAAAAATCTAGGTCTATTTTTTGTAAGAGAGCTAACCCTAGGTCTGAGAGTGCCAACTCTAGATCTAGTTTTTCTAAGAGAGCCAACCCTAGGTCTGAGGGTGCTACCTCTAGATCTAATACTTTTTGTAAGCTAACCATAGTTCTAAGAAAACTAACCCTAGATCTAAGGACTTTTATTTGAAGGAGGTTGGAGGGAGCTAACCCTAGACACTAATTTTATTTGAAGAAGCTCAGAGATAGCTAACCTTAGGTTTATTAATTTTATGCGAGGGAAGTCTGTGGGAGTTAATTCTAACACGGTGTCGACGTCATGTAAAAATTTCAAAAAGTTTGGTGCAAAACTTATAATTTGACTTGTTATTGCATAACAGTTTTCAGGGTGTGATACCATATTTTAATCACACAATCGGTTCTGTTTTTAACTAAACCGTGCGATGTAGTTGCATTCCTATTGCGCAATCCATCATGATAGAAGCGATGCTATATTAAGCGGGTGAGTGAGAATAGTTATAATATACCATTGTGTGATTCAGTTTGTTCAAAAAATTCGCTAGCGTTCAAAAATCCATGTATTAGTCATCATATATTATACAAAGAATGTGATAAAGTCACTACCGTTCACCTACAAAACAAAAGTCACCACCGTTACACTTGGAACTACAAAAGATGACAACAAAACTAACCCCGCTGTTTCCTAACTATACCACTGTTCAAAAGGCGAAATAGACATTGTTGATCAAAAAATTGGGTTCTACAGCTGTAAACCGAAATCAAAACTGCTGGACTATGAATGCATTTTCGTACGTTTTAAACACATGTCGAGTGAACGCGAGCACGACATATGCAATGAACAATGATCTGCAGCCTCGAAACATAAAATCTGTAGATTTTAAATTTGAACTAGCTATATTTTTGATTCGCCCACATATAGAACAACGAAGTTTAAATTCTTCTATGGTTCGCAAAATTGAGATAGTACTGGGAAAAAACATCCTCCCAACATATAAAAACGACAAGTAGCTTTTTTCCTCATCAAAGTGAAAACGAAGGCGATGCGTTGCATGTATCAGTAAGATTAAAGGAAAAGGAGCAAAAGAAAAGAAAACAAAATTTCTACGCAATTGAGCCGGTGCCAAAAATGCCCAAAGCCTTTGTGTAATAAGCATCTTATTCGCATTTGTGATATATGCTGGCAAGGCTAAACTGTAACGAGGTTTACATTTACGGATAAAATTGCACTGCCGTAATTGTTTTTGAAACATACGAGCGTATTGCTGTAGTGTACTACTTTGTAGTGTTGTAGTGTTGTACCCGTAAATTTGATGTACCCGTAAATTTGATGTAGTGTTGCCATATTTTCGTAATAGAGAATAAATCATAAGCAGAAACAACATGGCGTATAACTGCAATATACCAGCTAGTGCAGAAATAGCCTATTTTGTTTCACATTTGTGATGTATCCCGTTAATCGCAAGTGATTTTTCAATTAATAGCTCTAAATTCACCAACGCCTCAAAGCACAAGTTACGATAATGAAGTTCAAATTGGTAACATTATAATTAATCCCGGTTGAATATAAAAACTGTAAGGACCGTTTAATTATCACATGACACCTCCAGAGGGAAAAACAAAACTGCCGTATTGGTGTTATTATGGCGGGAGGAATAAAAGATAGGCACATAGACATATCGTAGTAGGACAAACTTGCAATTAAAAAGAATAAAAATTTACAATCGTTTGATCTCACAGGTTTGCGTAGCAAATCCAAAACTTAAGTTTGCTTGAGTACTTTTTACATGCAACTCGTCATACATGCAGACTTGGACAACTAATTAATTCTAGCTGGCCAATTCGCTAAAATACAGCAAAAAGTCACTAATTCTAATCTAATTTGAAAAAACTAAAGGTTTCTTATTCTAGTCTAATTTGAAAAACCCTAATTCCATTTCTATTCTAATCTCGAAAAAGTTCCTGACCGAAGAGTCGACTCTGAAAAATGACAAGACTTATTTTTTGTTAGGGATCACCTGCATATGCGAAAAGTTTGGCCGAAAATCAATATCGAAATTAGGTGATCTTCAAAACGAAAAAAGGTCTTCACAATAATTTGGTGGCAAAAATGAAAAAGTCTTAGAATTGTCGCAAAAACAAAGTGGTTTTGCGAAGATGTTCAAATAGTATTAAAGATTGCTTGATAATCAAAATTTCAAACTAATTTCAGAAAAATTGGAAAGCGCTAATTCCAATTTTACTTTAATTTGTGGTAATCAGAAATGCTCTAATTTTATTCTACTTTAATTTGAGAAAAGCATTAATGCTCTAATTCCAAGTTTAATCTAAATTAAAAAGGCTAAAAAAATTCTAATGGTCCAAGTCTGCAAACAAAAATGGATACAAAATCGTCGTATTGCATCGCGTAAGGGAGAGGAAAGAATAGAAAAAGAGTCATATGATTCGTGAGTATTCCTTAATTTGAATGAGATTTATGTTTTGATCAATAAATATGTTAACCGTGATGAACAAGCATACCTTGCATTTTTTGTCTAAATAAAAAGAGTAATAATTTTATAAACAGGGTGTCTCAAAAAAATGTACTCACTCTTAGAATGACGAGAAAACCTTTATTTATGAACATAGAGCGAAATGAAATAGCATCGAATACATGAGATAAATGTAATTGAAGAATCATGTTCGCAAATGTTCAAATTGATGACCATTATAAATTTACTTACTCTTTTTTTGTGTTGCAGATATCCTGAATTTTTAGCAAAATTTTAGCAAAATATCCTGAATTACTGAAGCCATGGATTGGACGAAGGGGCCCCATTGAATACCCTGCGCGTTCCCCAGACCTAACACCCATGGACTTTTTTTTGTGGGGATACTTAAAAGACAACGTTTATGGCAACAAACCAAGGACAATTGATGCATTGAAATTGGAAATTGAAAGACAATGTCGTGATATTCCTAATGACATGTTTCGCGACGTTTGCGAATCCCTTGGTGCGCGTTATCAGCGTTGTCTGGACAATAATGGTCATCAACTTGAACATTTGCGAACATGATTCTTCAATTACATTTGTCTCATGTATTCGATGCTATTTCATTTCACTCCATGTTCATAAATAAAGGTTTTCTCGTCATTCTAAGAGTGAGTACATTTTTTTGAGACACCCTGTAGTTAAGAAATTTTTGTCGTTCAAATGCTATTCACATCCTGTTTTACATTTGCAAACAATCAATTCAAATAAACAAAAATCTAGAGAGTAGACACTTGGTATATGGCAAGTAGTCCAACATAAGAAATGTTATACAAGCATCACGGCTGGTAAATTCCTCGTAAAAAGCAAAATGGCAAAATGATGATGAGTTGTTGAACTTTCTACCTGGTAGCTGACAATGATGAACTGCGTTTAGGCGATTGCAAAACCACAACGTCGATGAGTAAACGCTATGTAAAAAAAAAATTCGCCAGCTGTTTCTTTATATTAAATTACAGTAAAAAATCTAAAAACTAATGCTGTGCATTTAATTTGCAATAACTTGAACGCTATAAATCTGATCATAACCAAAAGTATATAATTAGATTAAAAAATAAATTCTGCATCTATCTTAGCAAATATAGCATTGCTATTGTAAGTGGTTTAAAAGTTAGTAGCTGCCAAAGTGCCAGGGTCCAATCGACTTCCCTCCCCCGAGCATAGAAAGCAAAAAAAGCCAGGTCCTAATAGGGTTAAATTGCTTTTGGTATGTAAATAAATAAATCGTCTTGCTTGCATTGCACGCAGAAACGGCAAATAGGGAAAATTTATCTCCTTTGAAGATCAATTTTATGGTGGGAACTCTGCGCCGTGTATGACGATTTTCTTTTGAATAATTTGGTGACAAAGCAGTTTCAAGCTTTTTTCTTTTGAACAGTTTAGCATGGTAACAAGCTCTTTGTCTCGTGATCACATAATCTTGCGCCGTTGCAGACCATATTTCAAGCGCAACCAACCAGAAAGAACTCGAATTAGCATGCTTGGTAGTAGTTCCATTTAATATGCATTCTTATTTTTTGTGTTGGGACAAAACTGATACCAATTTTATAACAAAATTATAACCACATAAACATGCAAACGGCATTCCGTAATATTTTACAGGAAACGCATTCATATATTTACTAATCACAGATTCAATTACTTTACGAGATATAATTGTGGCCATAGCTCAACCTTGCAGATAAATAATTGTTTTAAACCAACGCTAGATCGCGTTTATATAAGGCTGCAAATATTAATTACGAGTTTATTATTGTCTTCAGCATTTGAGGTTGCATCCAGCTCGCATTATACGAAAAAACGGCAAAAGCGAAACCTTAAAGTGGTAGATAGCAAAACAGACAAATTGTCTTGTGGTAATATTATTGTCTGCCTTGTGGGTAGTACTACAAAATCGAGCTTTTGAATTAATGTGGCGGGTAAATACCAAGTAATAAGTGCATGTGGTGGAGTGCATTTGTTAGCATAGCCAAATGCCTGTTCCCTTTTACGTATTAGTTTTAATTCTTTTGGAACAATGAAGATGCGATTTTAGTAAAATCCACCTGTTTTGTAGTATTTCAAAGTTTTAAAACAATTTGAGCTGATTTAGTTATAACAAACGTACTTTACTGAATTGAAGCAAGTTGATAAACTATCAAAAACATTTCAAGGGCCAAAAAATTAAGTTTTAAAAATGAAAATTTAACATTTCTGCTCTTTGACCTGCGATAGCAATACCTGCTGATAATGCTGCTCGAAAGTACTCGAAAAAAACAAAAAAGATCTTAGCTCAATCAATTATTTTACGCATCACCGCCTGCAAGTAAGTAAAATGCACTTTGAAAGACTACTTGAAACTTGTAAAGTGATTACACTTACAGTGCATTCCTACCGCAACAACAAAGATCAAAAACTTTAATACAGGAGCAGATTGACGGTAGTTGGCGCTATGGGTTAATTTGGTTACGCGACTCTTTAACCGCAATGAATTTCCCGAGACACGTTATTATACAAAAAACACAAGAACGCGATCATAGCATTAATATTACGAAGTAACTAATACATTTATCTGTAAATATGGGACCAGTCGTTTACTTTTCGCGCTGCGAAGTACAAATATCATCTTAAAGTCTGGTTTTGTTGTTTATTTTTAGACTAATAAATGTACAGTGACGTGCTCTATTGACACGAGGGAAAGCGCCACGACTCGGTTTTATTCTATGGCGCAATGGTTCCAAATCTTTGGTCGTTAGAAGGCTTTAGGGGTCCGATATTGGCTTGATGTAAAACATTTATTTTCTTTTTCTTGGTTTATACAATTAACTATCAAGAAAGTGACTGCAACGTGTTTAGCCTTGATGACTAACTGATGCTGCTAATACGATTTTGGTAACGTAGGTGCTCAGACAGGATCTTATAGATCGAAACAGGTGTGTCGGCGTCTGTCATATCAAGGGAGTATTAAAAACATTAGTAGCAGTAGACTATTTGTATTAGTTGCTATGACATTAAAATAGAAATCAACATTAAGTGTTACTTTGTTGTGCCAAGTGCAAGCAAAGTTAAATTTTAAAGCAGCATTGATTTAGCAATACTATCTAGACATGAACGGTTCTTCTTTCTTGTTATTTCAAGAAAGCCTAGTTGCAGATTTGTTTTCTTGCGACAAAAGTTAACAAAATTTCAAACTTTTCAGTTACAGACAAAAGTTTGGAAGAGACTCAAAATTGATAATTTATTTAAAGAGATCTGTGACTACAAAAATGTTGGGAATTACTGCGATGCTGTTTTTAAATTTGATTTTCATCCTCCTTATTTGAGAAAAACGTCTGTCTGCGATGCAATTTGAAATCATCATACAAACATATATCTACAGACCAGCGTTCAACGTGTGGAACCACTGAATCAAAGAGAAGCTGAATTAAAACCTGCGAGAGAGATCTAAATCCACATTCTGCTCTAACAATGAAGAAGCCAGTTAGCCACTGAGACAGAACTCCTCCTACCATAGCAAACGCCTTAGAGTCAGACCACTTTGGCCATCACAGAACAATCACGGTGGGGTGAAACTGGCATAAACTCAAGCTACTAGTGCAACCAGAAGCAATATTTGTCTGTGCCAAAAATATATTTTTTGATCATTGTGTTTCTCAAATTTGTTAGATGACTTTTTTATCTCTACTTTTGTTAGAGTCTTTTCCATTTTTTGTTTAATGGTTTTTTTGAGATTAATTTTCTAATGTGAAAACTATGAAAGCCAGCATTGTATTTTACGAGTTCTCATGCATGTGTTTGCGCGGTCTAATGTAAAATGTTCTTGATTGTTCTCTCCCGCTTTTTGAAATATGTTACTTTCTTCATTCATTACTTCATAATACTCTTCCGCTATGCTATCATCAAGCTCCTCTACAAATCTTTACTAATTTACTGACATCACTACACTCTGCACAAATAAAAACTTTGAAATTGCTGCAAAGGACACATTCCAACGACTTTTTTGCTAACTGAGCCCTTGAGAAAAAAGTTTAAAACTTCAGAAAGGTTTTTGCGATCATTGACTTTGGGTCGTTGATGACGCAATTTCACACAGTTGCCTACATCTAATGTTTGTCGTTAGAGCGTGAACGTCAACCAAGCGTTGAACTTTTATTAACACTGAAATGCAACACATACGAGCTTATTATTCGGCCGGTTGTTGTAGCCGCTTAACCCTTTAAGGACCACAAGAATTTAATTCATTAAATTTGAAACAATGCCGCAATTGTTTGGTAACAACGAAAATATAATGAATTTCAGATAATTGGTTATCACGTCATAATGATATAACAATCAACAATCATGGTACATATGTGTACCAAAGGTCCTCAAAGGGTTAAACAGTGACTGCATGCTCAAGACATGGAGGCTTTTCTTTTTACTATGACCGCGTAAATTCATATTTGTATTTTGCCCCCCATTACTTTCAATCACGACTTTACACTCAGTATATATTAAAAACAAAAGAAACAAATATTGCACAGAAATGGCTATTTTGACGTTATTTAACCTTCTAAAAGTTGGTGAGTGAAGTGGCTACATTCGCTTGAGGTCAAAGTCACTTTCTTAAATCATGAGGCACCAATCTTAAAAACATCTACAACAAAAATGTAAAAGCTTTTTAAAACAATTAGTTTTAGAAAAACGCAAATTTCTTCACTTCATCATTATGAGAGTATATGCACCGGTATTGTTACTAAATCATATTAATGAGCACAGAAAAATTTTGTTTGTTTCGCTACATGTTGCTTTAAGTTTTTCCTGATTTGCCGTTTCTGCGTATAATGCGAGCTGGATGCAACCTCAAATTGCTGAAGCCATAAATGAGCCTGAGATTTATTTTTGCAGCCTAATATAAACACAGTCTAGCGTTTGTTTGAAACAAACATTTATCTGCAAGGTTGATCTATGGCCACAACTTTATCTTGTAAAATAATTGAACCTATGATTAGTAAATGAATGAATGCGTTTCATGTAGAATATTACGGAACACCGTTTATATGCTAACAATGGTAATGATTTCGTTATGAAATTGGTATTAGTTTTGTTCCAACATTAAACGTTAAGAAGACCATATATATTTAGTGGTGCTACCAAATATTTTGCTAAGACTCGACAAGTAGAATGAACTCCAAGTCTACTGAGTGCGAAGTGTACGCTCTAACCGCTACCACATTGCGTCGTCTGTCTAATTTGATTGATCTGAAATTTATATATATACCATAGAACAATTTGCTATTACATTTATACGCAATCCTGCACCAAATCTTCAAGCTAATATGGCTTTTCTGATTTTGAACCATTGTAAATCTAATTATTGCATTTGATAGAAAGAAGTTTTTATGGCGCCAAAAGCTGAAACTGTTAATGCTTAGCTGGGTTAATACTTGCAAAATTTTTTTTTCTTATACAAAATAACACAATAAAAAAGGTTTATTATCCACCACATACCGACATGCTGAATCTAAGAAGCTATTAACACAGGAGCAAACAACAAATGTCTTGAATAAAATAGCGTTCACCAATGAAGGGAAAACTGAGAGCAATATGAGTATTTTTGTGTTGGTTAAAAATGTAAAACTATGATATGTATATATACAGTACTATATACATTCTAAAGCTTTTCATAAAGCTGAACAGTATTATAACAGAGCTGCGAAGGCAATATATACACGTATGTATCAAAATATTATAAAAACATCATCCGCATTATGGTGATAAGAACTGCTTCTTCGTCATTGTTTTACATATGTAGTAAGTTTCTTATAAGCAAAACAAAAAAAATTTTTGCACTCACAAACTTGATATTATTTGTATGAATCTACGAGTCTGATATCAATTTTTCTGCTCCGAAAAGGCGGTTCATTTACTTACTAACAAAGGTTTATACTTTTCACTCACAGACTCATCCGCTTTTCACAATAGCTCCAACAACTTTACCTTCACAAACACCCTAACTTTAATTTTAAATCAAGATTTTTCTTCAGGTGAATGATAAAATAGTAAAATGAAACTACCACAGGTTCAAAATCTGATAAAGGTTTTTTTATTGCTTTGAAATAGCAGTTAGAGAAATGTTGTTTTTAAACAACAGTAAGAAAGAGAAAGATTAATTTTGACCACTTAATGCATAATGTTGTTCACAAACAACATTTAAACCACATAGTAGAAAAAGAAAATTAATTTATTGCTTTACTTCACACAATTGCTATTTAAATAAAATAAGCTTATTTTGTTTTTTTTATAAACAGTTTTAATTTATGCAAGAAAGGGTTAAACCACCTTATGTTCATATTAACTTTTCCTACACTCTTATGGACTGTTAAAAACACTCTTGTATTACTGTTAAAGACCTTTTCTTCGATCGTCAATACCTTCCTTTGCCGCTAGGCTGAGTACAAGAGAAACCTGCAGCTCGCTTGCTAGCTGTCGTGAGGGTTTTCACAAACACAAAATTTTACTTCATAGAGCAAAAGTAAATTTATGCTTGCCAGGCTATTTCGCTTCTCGCGGATTTTGCCCGCATGGCTGCTATTTCCGCGAGATTTAGATTTAATTAATTTTTGCAAACCCTGCAATGTAGTAAAAGCGCGAAACTTGAAGCGTGAATAAGTGAGGAATTACTGTATATATATTTTTAACGTTTCACTCGACCGGTTTCGCCGAGCATCTTCAGAAAACAGTATGGAGTAGTGAATAGATTACTCTCCCATAAATCAGAACACAAAAACAGCGCGATTCGCTAAGTAAGCTACTAGTACTGAAACTAAAGTCAGAGATTTAATCTTTTTGGCAAACAGTGACGCACGACTGTTAAGCATTCTGCATCAATCACGCCTTTTTCCTTTTTTACAAATTTCAAATCCTACATTCTTTCTTTGATGCAATTTGATGCCATCCTACAAAGATATATTCAAGGAGCAGTCATGTACACTGCAGCTAAATCAAAGAGAAAGTGAATTAAAGCCTGCGAGCGAGATTTGAAATCATTCTCTGCTTCAACAATGAAGAGACCACTTTGCCACTGTAACAAAATTTCCCCTACCATAGCAAAAGCCTTAGAGATAGACCGCTTTGGCCATCACAGACCAATCTTAGTGAAGTTAAACGTGCATAAACTCAAGTTCATGTTGAAGCTAATTACGTGAACAATAGTTGTTCCCAGGTATCGCTATCTGCTATAACCAATTGACAACACTAGCGCAATCAGAAGCAAATTTTGTGGGAGCCAAAAATATATTTTTGATTATTGTGTTTCTTGAATTTGTTAGATGATCTTTGCTTTTGTTAGTCTATTCCAAAAACTTGTTTAATTGCTATTTTGAGATAGATTTTCTGATGTGAAAACTTTGAAAGCCAGCATTGTATTTTTCAAGTTCTCGTGCGTATTTTTGCGCAGTCTAAAATAAAGTCTTCCTGATTGACTGATTGTTCTCTCCTGCTTTTTGAAATCTATGTTACTTCGCTTATAATGATGCTTTTGCCAAAAGTAGCTGCAAATAGTTGCTTTCCAGCCATAAGAATGAGCAACTCCATTTAAGTTTATGAGTTTTTAGCGAAATTTACCAAATAGATGACTTGCCTGTTCTCTCCCTTCGTGCTAACATCAAGCTCCTCTACATGTGTTCACTAATTTACTGACATCACTACACTTGCTTTAATAAAAACTCTGAAATTGCTGCAAAGGACACACACTTTTTTGCAAACCTAACCCTTGAGAAAAAGTTTAAAACTTCAGAAAGGTTTTTGCGATCACTGACTTTGGGTCGTTGATGACGCAATTTCACAGAGTTGCCTACGTCTAATGTTTGTCGTTAGAGCGTGAACGTCAACCAAGCGTTGAACTTTTGTTAACACTGAAATGCAACACATACGAGCTTATTATTCGGCCCCTTGTTGTTGCCGCTTAAACTGTGGCTGCATGCTCAAGACATGGAGGCTCTTTGTACATCTTTTTACTATGACCGCGTAAATTCATATTTGTATTTTGCCTCCTTATTGCTTTCAATCACGACTTTACACTCAGTATATATTAAAAACAAAAGAAACAAATATTGCACAGAAACGGCTATTTTGACGTTATTTAACCTTCTAAAAGTTGATGAGTGAAATGCCTACATTCGCTTGAGGTCAAAGTCACTTTCCTAAAATCATGAGAGGTCATCTAAAAATATCTACAACTATTTGATCAGTATGATGTCACCAATCGTTTAGAAAGTCCACCCCACAATAGTAATCAAACACGACAAGATTTATTCATACACGTCCAGTTGTTTTGGAAGTGTTAAAATACAAACATAGAATTGTGTTTTGCAGTATGATTAATCAATTATAGAAGCAGAGAAATTTAAAAGGAAACTCAACATTGGTTTGGCAACAAAAATGTAAAAGCTTTTCAAGGCAATTAATTTTAAAAAGTACAAATTTCTTCACTTTATCATTCTGAGAGTATGTGCCGGTGTAGTTACTGAACCGTGTTAGTCTGAACGGTATTGATGAGAACTGAAAAAATGTGTTTCTTTTGCTATTTATCGCTTCAAGTGTTTCCTAATTTGCCGTTTTTGCATGTAATGGAGGCTGGATGCAACCTCAAAAGCTGAAGACAATAATAAACCCGTAATTAATATTTGCAGCCTAATAGAAACGCAGTCTAGCGTTTGTTTGAAACGAACATTTATCTGCAAGGTTGAGCTATGGCCACAACTTTATCTCGTAAAACAACTAAATCTGTGATTAGTAAATAAATGCGTACCTTTTGTGTAAAATAATACGGAATACCGTTTATATGCTAACATGGTAATGATTTCGTAATAAAATTGGTATCAGTTTTGTCCCAACGCTAACTATAAAAAAATATATATATTTAGTGGTAATACTACCACACATTTTAGTTCGAGATCTTACTTGTTGGTTACGCTTGAAATATGGTCTGCAACGTTGTAAGATTATGTGATCACGAGACAAAGAGCTAGTTACCATGCTAAACTGTTCAAAAGAAAAAAGCTTGAAACTGCTTTGTCACCAAGTTATTTAAAATGCTTTTGCCTTGATCTGCAAAACTTCCACATTATACTCACTGCTTTTCACAAAGTTACTTCTACGTGCACTTTGCAACAAATTTTTTTTCTGATATATAAAGCGCAATTCTGTCTATGTGTTTGTTTTACCTCTTCTAAAACTGCTAGAGCACGGTTTCCCCAACTATGTGCCGCGGCATAGATAAAACTTGCTTACTTGACTGACATATTTAGTCATTTAAATGAAAGGCAGGAATCAAGCATTGTTGACCACTACGGATAAACTTTACTGCTTTTCATTGAAGTTAAAATTGTGGCAAACAAACGTTGCACAAGGTGTATTCGAGATGTTCCTCTTTACGGAAACTGCTGTGAAAGCTGCAAACTGAGATATTTTGAAGAAGAGTATTGGTGGTCACTTAGAAATGCTCCAGCAAAGATTTTAATTTTACTTTCTAGACCTGGACATGTTTAAGTATGATTGAATGAGAAATCCGTATAATTAATTTGCCTTAAGTAATGCAGGTAAATTGAAATTGAAAGCACAAAAACAACTTGCAGAAATATGCATGAATCGCACGTTGCAACTGAAACACAATAAAATGAACATGGAAAATTTTTGGCTCATTGTACGACAGGAATACCCAGAGATCTCACCACACGCCGTTCAGATTCTTTTTCCCCTTCCCACAACTTACTTGTATGAATTCGCGTTTTCGTCTTTATCACAGATAAAAACGAAACCGAGATCTCAGCTGAAATCTGTTGTAGATGATCTAAGAGTTTGCTTGACATCCATTCCACCGCGCATCAAAACACTATGCGCTCAAAAGCAAGAACATGTCTCGCACTAATACCGTACATGTCATAGTTGTTTAATAAATTGTTTTGTTACTGAATTATTTATTTCTTGTGCTCGTTTTCATTGTTTGCGAGTTCAGTTGCAAAAATAGAGTTTCAGTCTAGTTAGTTGAAAAGCAATTTGTTTGAGATCTAAGTGTGCCGCGTTTGAAATTTAGGTTGCGAAGAGTTCCTCGAGCAAAAAAGTTTAAAAATCACTGTGCTGGAGGTACAAACATTAAACTTAGCACGATTGATCACCAACCCCTGGTGAGTGTTATAAAGGTGTTCGTGACGTCATAATCTTTTTTTAAATTTACATTACTTGACAGAGGACCACCACTTTTTGCTCAAACGAAAACCAACTTCCGACTAACCACATTACAAAAATTTTCCTTTGTTTAGAGTCTAAAATGACGTTACAATCAACGCTTTATTGCACAACTTGTTTTTTATTCTTTCTTAAAAAGTACTGATCGCAGAAACGTGATTAAACGCTCTTTCAGGAGATATTAATAAGGTGCTTTCGACAAAAACAACTTTTAAACAATTAAAGCTTATTCAACAATGCTACAAGCAATTCTTTGCTTAAGCACTTTAACCCCTCCAAACATTTTTCTTCTTATTTTTGCTTGAACGCTGAAAACTGGCTGTATGATGTCATAAGATGTTTGGTACAATTGACACAGATCTTTCGCTACCACAGATCATAATATGAAAATGTTTTCAAAACTTGCGTCCGTTTTGCAAAACCCGTTTACCAAAAAACTGATTTGTGACCTCATTTCTTAACTGATTTTTAAACTTTTTCAACAAATTAAAGACAATTGCGATAGTGCATAATATGTGCAATTAATATTTCTTTTTTTGCTGAAAAAACTAAACTTCAGACCTGTGGTGTAACTTTTTACGCCTCCCAAAAAGTGGTGAGCTCAGTAAAAACAGGTAACTTTAATACAAAAACGTCATAGTAAGGTACTGGCAATTACTGTCCTTTGACAGTTTAGGAGATTTGCTTTCCAGCAATATGTGACTTTTGTTACTTAAGGCTAAGGATTAGTTCATAATGGCTGATCAAAAATCGGTTGCCATACATCATGTTTCATTTCAAGTTGAACAATTATCTTACTTGACCAAACAAATTTGCAATTGTTAGATAAAGTTAGTTCATTGATACATTTTGATTATTTTTCTTCAAAAGCATGGTTCTTTGCATTACAGTGTTTCCTCGCCACTTTGAGGTTCTAATTTCGCGGCTTTAATGCATCGCAGATTTTTCAAAAACATTCATTAAAAAGCAAAAATTCAAAACTAGCGCCATATCGCTGATTGACTGCGCATTATAACGCCATTTTCTTTCACGCTGTTGATTGTTTTTCGCGCATCTTAGCGTTGTGTTTGCGATTAATTTTTCGTTAAGCCTTTACAATGCCGCCTTAGCTCCGTGTCCCTGTGAAAGATTACTTTAGTGAGCCCAAGAGGAAGAGAGAGAGAGACGATGACCATCAGTGAAAAGGTCAAACTCGTGTCCGGATTAAGAAAATATTTCTAATATTTCGTGTTTTTTTCGTCAGTTTTCAGAAAAGTAAGTTTTCATGAATATTGGCTCCAAAGGCTCCGGAAATACTAAATTCCTGACACTTGGCAGTTTCCACTTATCGCGGTAGGCTGTGGTCCCAATTAACCGCGATAGACAAGGGAACTATGTTTCTGTCGACGTTTTCAAAAAATTCATCGAAAACTGAAGTCTCTAAATGTTTATAAAATTTAGTTTACCAATAAAAAACACACAAAATTTGGTGCCTACACCTCACAAAATTGCAATTTCTAGAAAAATAAAGTCCTTTGGTACATTTTGTCTGTTCCCTATAAAAATGATAGTGGATTATTTTGCTGCCTGTTGCTGTTCTCACTATATAGTAGCAAGCATTGTGATGTCATTTAAGATTATGATCTAACTGTGCGTTTTAGGCCATTACATATTGGTATCGCTACTCACCACTCTTTCGTAACCGTAGACGCATTAATATGAACTAACGTCTCTGACTGCGTGCATGTTTCTGGGCCCTGGCATAACCGCAGTCAACGCAACTGCACTGTCGATCCAACTGCTGTGATTCCACCAAAAAATATAGAAGTGCTTCACGCACTTGATATAATTAGATAACGACTGCAATTTGAAAGAAAGAATATGGACACATTTCTTTGACTAGAAAGAAAAATGCAAGATAGCAGGCAAAATAAAATTAAACAAACAACAATTGCGCAGTATTTTGCTTGAAAAAATAAAATTCAATTAAACTCTTTATTTGCGTGTTTTTATTTACTTTTTGAGCAAGAATAAGGCAATCGCATTGCGCTTGTTTTGAAATATAATATGGGGACCTTTTTATGCGTGACGACCGTTGCGCTTCATTTCGACTTCAAATTTGAAATTAGTAGTAGGCAAATTAGCAGTTTGCTGTACAAAGTATCAACTATTATTTTGGGCAAAATTTTGGAAAATAAAAGAAAATTAACATTCAAGTTCTTTTCAAGTGAATCAGCCCTTTTATTCTACTCTCTTCTATTGGAATTGGCCCAACTCGATGCCGCCAACGCAATGCCGTCGAGTCGATGCCGACACCACTAGTACACCACTAGTAAACAACAATTTAAAAGTTTAACTATATATTTTGGCATCGAGTTGGCTTGGCATCGAGTTGGCGTGGCATCGAGTTGGCTTGGCATCGAGTTGGCTTGGCATCGAGTTGGCTTGGCATCGAGTTGGCTTGGCATCGAGTTGACCTGGCATTGAGTCGGCGGCATCGAAGCGTACCCGACCCCTTTTATTCCCCTCTGTTTCATTACAAGGTGCACATCTTTTATTCAAGTGTGCTACACCTGCAAATACGAAAAAAATTTTTTTAAACTTTTTCCACTGACCAAATTCAATCCCGACGGAGTTATTGTAGAGTTTACATCAGGCCTGCAAAATCTTGTCAAATATTCTAAAAGTAATAATCTAAGAGCATAAATGCAAAGAGCAACAAGACAACCAGGTTATGATTACTCAGTGAAATAACGAATTACTAGCACCAGCCAACACCACACAAAAGTTTTCATAATTCTAGACCTACAATCATCTACAACTGCACATCATGCAATTGAGATGGAATTTTTTGAAGTATTGCGAAAAGAGCCATCACATGCTTATCTGTTAGTGCCCAGATGTTGGGCCTCTTCTGTCCCAGCTCCAACGCGCTGCAAATATCATTGAAATGGTGGGCGCATATTTTTTATAGGATTTTGAAAATAAAACCAACACTTGACTGCATGCATGGTATTGCACACAATTTGCTTTTTTTCAAGAGAATTACTTTCTCAAGCTGCGCATCAAGATGATTGAAATAAATTTATCAAGATTTTTAAAGGGGGGAAATGGCTTCAGGTAATTGTCAGGGGGAAATGACCGAATGTTATGTTAGTCTTGTTTTCACGTTTCCCCCGGTTAACTAGCAAGTGACAAGTCGAATACGTGTGATTGAGGTAATAATCCGAAAACTTGAATTAATGGTTCTGATTGCTCGTGATACATTTTGCTGTAAAGTTTGTGGCATTTTTTCGATATCAAGTAAACGTTAACTAGGGGCATAAGCTGCGGAAAAATTTAAAGGATCAAAAAATAATTCGATACCGGTAACACAGTGTTTGCTAAACTTGTTCTTCTTGAGTCAGAACTACATGTATCTATTTAACCTCTCTGTATCAGCTAATTTTATAATAAGCTTACTGATATAGAAACAACTTTTATCAAATTTGTCGTAACAGCATCTCAAAACTCAGAAGTTTCATGCAAAAAGGGACGTAGGCTATTGTTATCTACTTCAAAAAAGGGAGGAGGGAAATGCCCAGGTGCCCCCCTGGCTACACCACTGACGTTGACTAATAATGGCTCCAACAAGCAAAAGATCTCGTAGTTTGTAAGTGAAGGTCTATTGGAAATACAATTTTGCGAAATCGTAATTGTCACACCGCAATAATAAGAATTTGTGTTGGTCAATAAAGAAAACATGAAAGTGTGTAAAATATCTTCCAATCTTTAACCAATAGATTTAAAGAAGAGTATGCGTGGTAATAAACGTACAATATGTCGACCGGCCACTTTTAGAACTTTCACTTTTAAATAAACGTAATAAATTCCATTAAGGATTAAAAATCACCATAAAAAGCTATTTTTATAAGAAAAACAATCCATGCATTCATTGCTGGAACCAAGCATTTGATATATTGATGATTAGAGAACAATCAAATCATTACTTTGATCCACGCTATGTGCGATCAGTAACAGTAATGGAACACGAAACTCGCAAGTACATGGGGCAAGCATCTTATCACAAAAAAGGTGGGAGAAGGCAAAACCTTTACATCTTAATTTGCATTTCATAATTTTTCGGTAGATTTTACATTTTATGTTGTAGAAAATGGGTTTCGTTGCAATTTGTCATTATTGCTTTCATGCTAGCCAATAAAAATTAATAACATCCTTAATTTAAGAGAAAATATTAAGAAAGCAAACAATTAATCTGCGCGTAATCGCGCACAAGTCGCTAAAAATCGTAACTATTTTACTTGAAAATGAAGATCAAATTTAAAAATATTAGTGGTGGTGAACCTTTAAGTCTTTCACAGGCTGTAATTGTAGTTTTAGTTGGGATTTCCTTTATCAAATTACGATTTGATGGGTTTCGGGTCACTGCTTATGATAATTGTGCCTTAAAGGTGAACCCGTAAGCCCCGGTCTCTTCCTTGTGCATAAGCGCTTTCTTTTTGGACGGGAGTATCAGCCAGTAAATGTAGGTTTGTTTCTTTGATTATTGAATGCTGGTCTTTGGTGCCTATTTGTTTGGCAAAATAAATGTAAAATGATGAATTGTGTGATCATTGCATTAATAACTGGGCATTGCGGTGGTCACTCAGCTTTTTAAATAAAGTCTGGGTTTACTTGTCTTTTAATGTTTGTTATGTTTGGTTGAAGCATTCTGGAAGCGTGATTAAACACCTGCTGCGGCGAATGCCATGTTTGAATATTCCTAACACATGTAATACAGTATGATAGGTATTACTTGCTAATTGCTGATAAAAACTGGACAACTTGAAGAGGTAATTAAATAGTTTCACCTGCATTTGATGAATTTTCGCTCACTTTGTTGATGAAACTTTGTGACACAAAATGGCCCACAGCTAAACTTTACATCTAAACTTAAGTCAATACTGCTTCTAAAAATCTTCTTCTTTGTTTTTCGGCTTATCCCGATTAGGGTTCGCTACAGTAGATAATTTCTGCATTTTTATGACATGGCAATTGTTTTACGATCGGATGCCCCCCTGCCACCAATCCTCTCTTTGGAGGGAAAACTGGGCCACCTGCCTTTCACATAAAAGTGGGGGCGTCCAGTAAAGTGCCTTGCCCAAGGACTCAACAAGCGAACTTGCCAGCTTGTTTTCCACAGCCGCCTCTAAATGCCGAGCGCCCAGCAGGGAAGCTTCAACTGCATCTAAAAATATAAATTCTAAAAAATCGTTTAAATATCTGCTGTAGAGACTCAAAAACGTTTTTGGACTCCCCTTACGTTTTTGGACCTTACCCTGTCCTTACAAAAGTTTGAATTGTGTGCCTGCATTGTATTTATTAATTAGTAAGTTAGTTAAAAACAACGTCGGATTAATTTAACAGTTATGATGAACGAAATGAATTTATTTGACTCCAAACATTGCATTAATCCGGAGGTGCTATTGTAGCATATCTCCAATAAAGTGATGATGGACTTGAAGTACATGTATATTGGATTTAAAGCAAACATATCGCAGTTAATAAGCCACTTAATTGTAAAGATAGTTGTATAAAGTTTTTGTGATTTCTTGATTCGACTTGCTTCACCATTACATGACGCGCAGATGCACCTTTCAAACTGGTTATTGTTGAGATAAAAATGTAATTTAGCTGTCAGTTTTAGCGAACAACAAAACTGTGAAAAAAGAACAAATTACTCAACATCTGGTCATTAAAATGTAGTTAGAAACAAAGCTTGAGCGGGGTCAACACACACATTTCGAACTTTTTGTTAGATAAGTTTTATTTTTTTAGAGATCGAAAATTTGTTGCCATTAAGTATCAAGATAACTTGCCTTGATAGAGTGCAAAAAATTTGAGAGAGCAACGGCCCTTTAGGTCCAACCCTGGCTACATTAACTTGCAGGCAGGGAGTGATAAGATGTAACTGATCTATATAAATGATGTCGGATCAACTTTACCAAAATCGACCTTATTTCTGATCTTAAAGAAGGGAGTATCGGTAGAAGAGTTTTATACGGAATGAAAAAATGTGCCACATTGCTTTTTAATGGCAATCTCGGTAAGACAAAATCTGTGCCAACATGTTGGAGTAAAACCCTTAAATTTTGTGGCATCCCAAAGATTCTTAACAGCATATGGGCATTAAAAAATAAAGCCCTTTCCAAAAAAAAATTAACGTTGTCATGAAGTAGACACAAGATGAGAAAAGCTATAGTACTGCAGGATACTCCAATATTGATTTAGGTTTATTCAACGCCCCACAAAAAACCTTCAAGCGAAAAAACTATTTAGATTTTTTAACTTTTACTGTAAAGTTGAAACAATCCAGACACGCTACGCTCTGAGGTAAATTTATCACCAGTATTACAATTTGCTTGTAAACAAACACCTTTTCGTAAAGAAATAGAAAAAATATACTAATGCTTTGATAACTAATTGTTTGAAGGGAAAATTTTTGTCAGCAACAAGCTATATTTATAAACAAAGATCCACTTGTTCATTTTGTTGTGACGTTGAAGTTCAGGAGTTTCATATTTAACGACAAAAATGATCTAACCCAGCCAATAAACATGCCCCTGCCTTGCTGACAGCAGCATCTTCAAACTCGAGTTTACGCTGCTGCAAATATGACTCATACAGCGACGCAAATTCAAAAACTAGCGCTTTTAATCAAAATTTTTTTAAATACCGTTAATTTGAAAAAAACTATTAGGTATTTTGACATTCTTCTTTTACAAAGTTATTACAAATTCCTTCACAGAAAAAATCAAGAAATTTCAAAGCTCTCACATTTGTAAATTTTGAGAAATCATGTATTGTGATGAGGTGCGTATCGAATCAACACAACCTTGCGGTATCAGGGTCAACGTCGAGGTTAAAATTGCAGAATCAGACAGATGTGCCGGCTTCACTCAATTGATAGTTGTGGGAACCAAGATAAAAAGTTCATGTTTTTTGACCCAAATCTTGCCCTCTATTTAAATCGGCAAAAGAAACATTTCGGGGGGTAGCGCAAGCCGCCATATTTTCTCCAAAGTTTCTGGAATTCCTGGCTACGCCTTGCTCGCCCTGTTTCAAACATAGACATATTTTGAAACTAGACTCGCTCACAGTTGAAACAGCCGGCGATTTCACAAACGTTTATGCGTGTATTTACGACGTGCATTGAAGCATAATTTCAAGATCGCGGGCGGGTGGCAAATTGATTGATCGTAAATAGTTTCAAAAATAATCTATCAATTATTTGTACCACTACTTACAACTCTTTCGCAGTTTTGTGCCTATTTGTACCTAAAACAGCTGGCTATCGGCATGTTGCTAGGTCCTGGCATAAATGAAGCCAGGGAAAGAGCGAGCTATCCCGAACTGATGCGCTCACAGTTACGTTATTACAATTGCAACGCCCCCTACAGTAATGTCGAGGTCAGGAATATTGGTAGTTTAAAGAACAGCAATGAAAAGTTAATGTTTTTAGCACAGCCAATTCTTTTGTTTACATGGTGCCAACCTGTGCAACATTTTCAATTCATGCTCCTGGGAAGGGACGTCAGAACCAGTTTGTAATTGATTGATCAAACACAATGTTGAAACTAACGGGAAAAGCTAAAGAAAAAAGCCAAACGACAATAAAAAATTTTAATGATGATTTGTAACTGGCAAGTAAAACGACTTCAATAATTTTCTGTACATTGAATCAATCTTTCACTTCATTTATTGTGTTCCATTTTCCTTATGAGTTGCACATAATTACTCGATGACAGCACGTACGCCAAAAAACAATCGATGAATGACGAAGTTATATTCACAAGTAGAAATAAACTTTTGTGGGATTGAATCTACAGTGTGTTAAGTCCTACGTCATAATGAAACATGACACTTTTAATCAACGTATTTTTGAGTACTATTTTGAGAGCTTTATAGGTGCATAATTCAGTTTAAAAAAGTTATGAACAAGAAGCATCATTTCCCCAAACATATTTGACCGGTAGTTTGTTAACGTAATATAAAGTAATTTACACCATATTAGTCAGTAAAACAGAAATTTGTCTTTATGTATTAGTAGTTTAGGACATGTATCTCTGTTCCGCCAATCGCCATGTAGTTTTTTACAGCGATTTGACTTCATAAAGCGTAGTCTCTTAAGAACGTGACGCAAAGACTTCATTGGCAATTTTTTACAAAATTGATTGATATTGTGGTAAATTAAGTGATCTCGTGTTGTTTTGTTAGGAGTTTAAGTAAATATAGCTTCAAATTAGACCCCTACAGCGAACCGAACAATTTTTGAGCGTCCGCCTCGTAGTCGGTAGACCTGGGGTTCATTCCCTAAGTCGAATCATACCAAAAGACTTTAAAAAATGGTTTCATCAAAATGCTTAAACCGGAGCTTTGCCGCCAAAAAGAATTCGTCTACACGTTAAAATTACGTCACTGATTCGGACTCGACGAAACGTCTGGTTGTCTACCAATCAGAACGTTCCGCCATTCTTACCAACTTCTTTCGCTATAAATACCTCGCCATCAACACCAGGCTTCATTCTAGCGATAACTCCTGATGAGAGCTAGACGAAAACGTTAGAGTTTTCACTTATTCTTTGCAAAAGAGTAATATGAAATGGTCGATAACTAAAGCTTTATTCAAATTTTGTACCACTTCTCAACTTAGAAAAGCATATACAGTATGTACAAAGTGCCGCAAAATACATTAAAAAAAAGAAAAACTGTCATGTTGTAACCCAAACAGGGGAGGCTGTCAGGTGCTACACCTTGCCAAAGGGTGATCTGGGAGCAACGACAGTTAAGAGACGGCTCCTTTATGGCTCAAGGCATTCAAACCCTGTCGCCGGCTGTAGTTTTAAGTCATACACCAGGATTAAAGTCATACGCCTAGATTCAAATAAAGCATTTAAAGAGCATTCATGATGCATTCATAAAGCGTTTGTGATGCATTCATGATGCATTCATGAAGCATTTGTGAAGCATTCATAAAGCATTTGTGAAGCATTCAAAAAAAAGCACTTGTTTCAAAGCAGGGCTGCGAACTCGAAAAAATTTAATGCGAGTTCGAGTTAATTTTCATTTGTACAATATCATTACAACTAAATTTAAAAAGAAGAAAATCTTTTTATTGGAAATTAAGAACCTTACGAAGAAAGCAGGCTTAAGCCAAGCTTTTTCTAAAGTTGTCTAAGCCCAACTGAAATCATCGATTTCGTATGCAGAAAGAAGTTTTAGCGCTAGTCATGGCTTAACTAATTGTTTCAGTCAGCCTTTAATGAGTTACCATTGTAGATGGCTTAAATCGCGACCTATGTACGCAATGACGCAAAACTCTTGTTATTGTATTGCTGTTGCTAAATTTGGGCAATGGGCCTCAGGTAGCTTAAATCAGTAACACGGATAAGTGGCATGCCGTATCACTTACTGTAACCGCTTTAACCAAATCTTTTTGCAAACAACAACTTCCATTTGTATCGCACCATAATAACGTACAGCGTGTTACCTGCCAACATGACGTCACAAACTATATTATATTTAACGGCAACCTCATAATCCAGCGGTTCTTAACATTTTGACACCGCGCCTCCCTTGAGCGGCGATTCACCGCTTTACGCCCCACCCCCCACCCAATTAATACAAAAGTAGTGTTTCAATTGCATTCCATCAAAATACTTTCTTTTTCCCGCCATTTTGATTATCAAAATTTATTACTTAGCTACGCAGGCACTGCAACAGGATAAAAATATAAACTTAGTCAATTGTAAGGTCAGGTCTATTCTAGATTGCTTTACAAAATTTACATTTATCGCTCTACCACTTTAACAAACCAACAGCTGCCTTAATCCATTCAGATTTTTCACTGACTGAATTTAGCATGACACGGTAGGCTACAGTCTACTCTACAATGTAGATTTGCAGCTGCTAAATTATCAAAATGAAGTAAACACGTATAGTAATGCAAGAGGCTAGCAATGCACTTAGCAAACTGCAGACAGTAACACTGTTTCGATCTATCAGGTTTCTTCAGTGCAGTTGGTGACCAAAAAGAAGCTAGAGGCTTTTAATAACGCATAGCTTAGACCGTCACACTTTTGGGACCTAATACTGGGTCCACTGTAGTGGATGGTTGACATTGTTTTTGTTGAGGTTGCTTGAAGTAAACACGATTGAAAAACACGATGAACGTAAACACGATTGATAATTAAAAAACGTAAACACGAAGTAAACACGATTGATAATTTAGATGTTTTATGATATCATACATTATTCAGTTTACGAAACAGGATTACCGTATAATGGTCGGCTACAATTAGTCACAATAATATCTCAGACAGTATTTAAGCAGTGACAACCAAACAATAGGCGAGAAAACGTAAATCTTAAAATTAATAAAGAATGTGTTGTAAAACACATTAGGGCTCTCGCCCCCTTGAAAATTTACGTACGCCTTCCAGGGGAAGCGTGCCCCCTTGTTAAGAACCACTGTCATAATACCTTTATAAGCTGGGTTTTCAATAACGATAACGTCATAATACATTAAGCCGAGCTTTAAAAAGTCTCGTTTGAGTTTAGTTTCTGCATATCACCAAGCCTCCTTTTGTAAGCCCGACTTGCGCAAGTTTGGCTTAGGCTAAAGTTGGACCTAAACTGAGCCTGCTTTCTACATAAAACCCTAAATGTTTTATGAAAACATTAAGAACTCTGAGAAGAACGCTCTAATTAGATTTTACAGTTTTGCAATGCAAACAGTCACAGTAGAGAATGAGGGACCTAATTGGCAGTTAACTTTTTCTTCATAAACAATGAATCGCAGACATAGTCCTTGTTTTGATCGAAAGCGCATAATCACGGAATGATTCAATTGTAAGTTATTTTTCGATTTTCGCTTTCAATGCAAATTCACAACACACATGTTGTCTGACTTATGGCAACGACATTTGTTTATTATAACATATGCTTGAACAAAAATTTGAACGCGCAATTTTTCTGCAAACATGCTTGGGCTAAGTCAATCACTTTATTTTCTGAACTCGAAAGAACTTGATAAGTTTTCGCAGAATTCGAACTTGAACTCGTAAACCAAGCTGAACTCGAACTTAAACTCGATGTAAAAATCGACCGAGTTCGCAGCCTTGTTTCGAAGTCATTCCTCGAGCATTTAATGTTATTAATGATTCGAAAATATATTCGTTTCTCTGGTGTCAGACGTGCTGTGTGAACAGGAAGCAACCTCAACAACAACAATGTCAACATTTGGAATGCCGAAGCATTCTCCAAAACATGAAAATTTTGGGAAACCGCTGGCCTATGGAACAACACGATGATAAAGCAATTACCTTACGATATTCGAAGTAACGCCCTTCATTTAAGATACGGATAAACTGCTAGTTCAATACTTGTAGGTTCTGTGACAGAAGAACTTTTCAACGGCGACCATGGGGTTGATTAGACCGTCGCACGGATTTAAAATGAGCCGGTGGCTACCATACTCCACTATATAATAGGAATTATTCTCAACGGCAACACCTTTGTGTATTTGCGATTGCACTTCGACGCAATTAGCAGAGACATACTTTCTTGTCAATTGTGATAAGTACAGTTTTGCATCTAGTAAAGTATAAACAGCGGGCGAATGTTTTATGTTGTGCGAAGAAGATTTATCAAGTCATGTAAAAAACTTTGTCAATTGTACCGTCAAAAGAATCGTATCAATAAATGCCAAGTTTGAAAAATTTGGCATTTAATCGATATTATTTCTAAAACCAAATTTCGAACACTTGCATTCGATTTTGCTGTTGCTAATGACGTGATTATCTCTTCTAGTTGAAGTAAAAATGGACATCTCTTCTAATTAAAATAAAGAATAAATAATTGGTGTAAATGTGTTATGTTTATTGTAATAAAGAGAGTTTAGGTTGGCATCATTTTTCAAATCATCAGCACAAAGAGAAGAGCTGCAGGTTAAAAAGCATTATTATTTTACAAAGAAAAAAATAACAATAAAGTCGATTAGAAAAGAAAAGGTCTTCGACTGTAAAAACTTGATAAATTATTGGCTTTTAAAAAGTTTATTCATTTTCCACAAAAAAGATCTTTAATTCAAAAAACGGCAGAAATTTGCTTTCAAAAATGATTTCCAAACAAAAAGTCATCAATTTGACAAAGGGTTGGGCCTACTGCCTACAATAAAAACTTTTACATGAAATTCATCTCCATTTGTCACTAGCTTTGTTTCTCAAAACTTTGGCACCGGACTCAATCAGAACCACAACGGCCGTGCGAAAAACTGCATTAAAAAAGAGTTAAAATCAAGAGCTTAACAAAGTCTTTATTATCAACAACACGCAATAACTGACATCAGCCAATTGAATTGAAACGAAACAAAGAACCATTATGGCGTTGCTTCTTCGACAATGCAATAGCTTACAAGTTTTGTTTTGCCAAATGTTTCTGCAAACGCCTAACTCCTTCAGTCTAGGGCCCTTTTAGGAGCAGAATTCATTGCGGTCGCATCTATGGCAATGACCTAAAACCAGCCTTGTTTCGAATCATCGGCAATGCCACAATTAATTCAGTATTGTTTAAATTAATAGAAACACTGACTTTTTCGAACATAAGTGGAAATGTGTGAGAGTTGAGATCAATTCTTAGCGTTTGTTGCTTGATTTTTGCTTACAAAATAAATTTCACCGGCATTTTAAAGAGGGCCATGATATAATGAATGTTATTGTGGCCTCATTGTACACTTTATGACGCTGAATAAAATGACGACCATTGAAAGCATGAAGAATTCTCACTGTCGCCAAGAAATGCCATTCCAGATGTTGCCGGAGCATCTTCAAAGGAAACAAGTTTTTCCAACATAATCTGGCGCCTTGAAATTTGTTTAAATAATTTAGAAAATTTCCAAATCGTAAAAAAGTGCTTAAATAATCTGGAAACGAAACGGATCCTATTAAAGGTTGATGAGTGAGAATCTAAAGCAGGATTTAGTTGGGCCTTAAGCAAAAAGCGTTCTGACTACTTTAGGCTAGGATGGCGTACTTGTGGATTCTCCCAAAAGTGTCTGTAATTGTAGCATTGAATTTGAGAAATTCTTTTAGTTGTTTTAGTATCCGGCGACATGAAATTTCAACTTTTTGTTTAAAAACCGCACACGTTCCTCTTCAACTGGATAGAAAAGACTCGCATTATTTTTGGTTTGTGAGGACTTCGCCGCCACAACTCAAGCCGTGATGTTCAAAAAAACTTTGCTTTTTCTTCGCTTAAGGAAGTCATGGTCAGGATTTTCTCTGACATCTCAGGAATTTTAGCTTTAAAATGAGCGTCAAGGAAACTTGTTCGCCGATTATATCGCGTGAATTAGCGGTGCTATCTTTTTCTTGCGCATATGTTGGCGGCGGCAATTCTTTCCAGAAGTTGAACAAAGTGGCGGCGAAACTTATTTTGTTGAATTTTAAGCGTTAGACTTTTTCAAAAAAATATTCTATTAACTTTCTCTTTCATTTAAAAAGTGGATATTTTGCCGTCGACAGCATTTTAAACTTGTAGGTTATTCTGCAATAACCATTCACGCGTGCTTAAACGTCATAATTGCCATCTTTCTGGCAGTGACGCTGTGGCGCGTGGATGGTGCAGCTGCCTTGAATTGCAATGGTTACAGGTTGGAATCTCCACTGGCAGGGCACTTAGACAAAGGCAATGTGCAATGGAGAGGGAGCCTGGTATGTGAATGTACGTGTAAGTGTATAACTGGGAGGGAATGTACCGTGTGGGAGAGCATACACTGGGGAGAGATTTATTATTTTAATTCCTAACTAAAATTGACCAATCAGAAACGACCAAGAGTCGCATATTTAATACGTCATTGAAATTAATTAATCACAAATATCTCATCACAAATTTCTTTGGAGCTCAATATTTATAATTAGCTTGGTGGTTCCTTTTTCTGGATTGCTGTCCTTTTACGAAGGTAAAACTGTACAAAGAGCAATCTATTTTTATCCCTATTTCTGACTCGATGCATTTTTTCTACAATTCAATTAGTGTTGAAAGCTTTTTTGAGGTTTTGTTCTATTTCTGATTCGATACCCGTTTTTGACGTTAATTTGTTTAATCCCCATTACTGATATGATGACCTTTTTTTGAAGATCAACAAATGCAGAGCGCCGTATGTTTTCATACGTGGATTAAATAGCTTGGCCAAGCTGGTAAAAATGATTCAAATTCAATTGCTACTGTTGAAATAAAGCTTTGGTCAAATCTGAAATTAGTTATTGTTAAAAAGAGATTAATACCGGCTACCATAAAGGGGCAGCGCAAGTTTTGCGAGAAATTACTAGTTTATCATTGCTAGATCAAATTTTGCACCAAAAATGCTTGCCAGTACAACTACCGGCAGCTGCTTAGCTAAACATTTGTTCATCAAAACCATACTTGGTCGAAGCGTTGAAGATTATGTCATGCCACTGTCTTCAATCGTTGTCAGTTTGGATTAATTGTTGCGGTTTCATTGGTTGACAGCCGTCTTCTTAGCTTTGATAAAAGTTGATTTGTAGACAGCTTTTGTTTTTTTCTCTCTATTTTCCCACTGATTGCCAGATGTTTGTGTTGGCCTTTTCTCATTTCAGACGAAAATTTTGCGCTGTTTCTTTCCAAAGTTCACAAGGGGCTGTTTTCCAAAACTAAGCTAATTCTGTAAAAGAGCAATCAGCAATCATTTTCAACCGCTGGTCTTTTCAGGTCGACCGCTTTAATAAACGTTTTTTCGAAATTGTTTAATTTTAATTTTTCCGTTTCCGTGCTACTTTTGGAAATGTTAAGGAAACACAAAAGGTGAAAAATATTGATCTAAACGGACAACATCATTATTTAAATGATAAAAGTTCCAGCGATCAAAACTGACAGTTCGTCTTTCTCGTATTAATTAAGCTCTCCATCGTCATCTAGTGCAAGATCTATACAAATTTGTAATTAATTGCCGAAAATTTTTTTGTAAATCGCGTGTTGCAATCGTATTTGTGTTTTTTCTCAACTTTGAAACCTTGTTCTGTCTGAAGATCAACTTTAAAAAAAAGTTTTTTTTCTCATTTTGGTCTCGATTTGAGATCAAAATCAAAGATCTTTTATTGATATCAACCTCTTTAAAGCGCTTTGCTCCTGTAATGTTGTTTGGGGGGTATCGCCCTAAATTACACGACTAAATAAAATATAATGGCTCAATGGAAACAAAGCCAAAAACTTTTATAAACCTTTGTGTTATTTAGTCTTGACGCTGACGATACCACTTTTACTTGTTGCTTGCCTTACTGACGACAGCGTAAACTAGCAGTTGGTGCTAATGCTGACGGTGTCAGTTTGTTATGTTGATGCCTACAAAATTAACTATGCGTGTTTTTAAAAACCTTGATCGCGTAAGCTGTGGTATGTACAGCGTTATACGTTAGAGTATACATGAAACCTGCTCATTTACAGATGGAACCAGCAGATAAAAAAGTAATTAGTTTGCATAAAATTTACATTATTAGAACTGCATGTCTGTATCAGAAGCATAGGTACAGAAATGTAATCTTTATTTTGACTCAAATACAGTACAGTTTAGTTTTACTTTACTTTGAAACAGAAAATGGTTTGTTAGAATACCACTCATTGAAACTTAGAGAGGAATTGACTTTACAGATGGTAACCAAATTTTTATCTTGATTGTGTACTTTAAAAAATTACCTATAGTTTGCTTTGCAGTTGCTATTTAATTCCAAATTGAAGCTTGCTTCTAACCTGACAAAAGATGTTTTGATGTTTTCCACAAATTTTTTTCTTCTGGGAGAAAAATAAAATTTTGTTTTGATGTTAATCAACTCCTCTACTCTCAATACAAGATGGTTTACAGACGTTTTTGATTAGAAACTACTGTTTTTTTAGAGCATGCTCTGTAGAGCTCGAAAAAAAATTACAAATGTTATCAGTTGGTTAGCCCCATTTATACTTGTAATCTAAATTTCGGGATTTTAGCTGTTGGTTTGTTGTAGCAAAAGTTTGCTATGCATGCTCTTAAATTTGATGAGTTTAAACAAGTCATTACAGTTACAATTAAGATAACACACTCCACCTTCGTTTTTCCGGACTAAATTATGCAGGAACCGGTCCGGATAATGAAAAAGTCCAAAAAGCACGCCCAAAAGTTATGCTTCTACTGGGCAGTTCAAATAAACGCGTCTCGTCTCGCTCCGATAAACAATAACAATAAATAATAGTTAATCAAAATAAATTTCGAACAAATGAGTTGATAAGGAGAACGAATGAAAAGTGAAGGCGAGAGAAACGGTTTCCTGCAATAACTAAACATGATCACCAAATGCACGACACGGTAACAGCGCATATTAAGTAAATCATCTAAATTCGTGGAGCGGGGATAATAGAATCATCAAATTATAGATTTGAACACGGAAATAATTACTTTAATGATACTTTATACAGCATGAAGTTAGATTTCATAACAATAAACATATTCAACTTACTGAACAATGATCAGACGGTGATAGAAATTTGCAACTTCGGAACGGAACGTAATCTCCGCTCGGTGCAGCAACCTTGAACAGCATAAATACCAAATAACTCAACGACAGGTAACTCGCTTCCTAAAAAGATCAAAAGCACACGTTTCCAAAAAAATCTTCCAATTGTAACGACAAGCGTTTATACCAGCTTCACTTGCTAAATTGTCGAGTTTCTGGGTAAATTAGGCACAACTAAACTAGTTGAGATACTTGAAACTTTACAAAATAACGATAGATTTGATGTTGCGAGTTCAATTCCCGTGTCGTTTCCCTGAAATAAAAATCCTTACAAATAAAATAACGTGAAAAATATTTCATATAGAAAGTTACGCTATTAAAGTGGTTAAGATTTTGCATAATTAGACGCTACAAAATTATTGTTTGTTTAATTGAACTGCGTTATGCTCGCACATGTCGTTTAAATTTCAGTTCTTATTTTGATCTAATTCTTTGTTGAAATGAGTATTTCTTTGTTCAAATCATGAAAAGCAACTGGTGCTACTTATAACCAAACTGCGGCCAGGAAGCCCTGAGTGAGCAGTGTTGCCATAAAATGTTTTGATTTAGAAAAGTATTTAGCACCAGAGATAAATTTAAATCTTACACACTTCTTAATTTTTTCATTTTGTTTCATCCTTCTTAGCATACAATGTTTTATTCACAAGTTATCCATTATTCTTGTTATGAAAAACAATTGACCCCGAAAAATTTAAACTCGTAAAAGTTCTGGTTTTGTCATTGCTCTTTAGTGCACACTAAAATAGATTAATTATCAGCTAAACTTCAGAAAAGTTCTTGAAAAATTGCTTGATATTTATGATTCTTATTGAAATTCTAAGAATGATCCCACAAAATAATGAAAAAAGATTGTCACCAAATAGGTGAGGCAAGTTAAAACATTTTAAACTCCCACCAATGAAATTTTTACTGGCTTTAATGATTGTTAGTCGTAAGCAGTGGCTTACGCATAAAGTTCTCAAGGAGGAGGCCAAAGTATCGTCACAAACCAGCTTTGCTTTTGCTAAAACTGCTTGATTTTTTTATTTTTAGGGTCTGAGGGGGGCATGACACAGTGGCCTTCCTCCTTCGGTACGGTAGTGGTCGTAAGTATCATTAAAATTTAAGTTTTTTTATCTTAAATTAAACAAATTTGAGATTTATCGGGTTGCTCCAGGTTTTAACGACTTAAATTGGCAAACATTCTTGTCAAAACCATTAGCCATCAGTCAAAAACTAATAAAATGAACCTAAAACAAAAAGTTTTATTTATTAAAATGATTTGGCCAACTCCTCTTTACTATGGTAAAGTGCTGTACAGGTCTAAACCAGAGGTTGTTTTCAATTCATTTTGCATATCCTGCAAAAATCTTCTTTCACACTTCTTCCCATCAAAGTCTGCGTCATCTTGGACCAGTAATAGAATTCAACCTATTCTTACGGATTCATGCAAAGTATGTGTTAGCTCTATGTTAGCTAAGCAACTGCTCCAAATATTCTATTCGAGAAATAAGCTACAGGGGCAAAGCAGCTTGGGATGTAGCACAGTGTCAGCTCACAGCAGCACACGGATATAACTATCAGAAACTATATTGCTCTACAGCGAACTAACAACAGCGCTCCAAAGTACCCAACAGCATGCACCACGTAGACTAATACACCACTATTAGGTTGAGTAATGCAGGCTGGGTTTCCACAGCCGAAGTAGTTATGGGAAGACAAACACCAGCAACCACCACTAAAACACCTTGAATCTATAGCAAGAAAGAAAAACAAATGGATAAGATGCTAGGCCTAGGTAAGCCAGGCCCAGCACTATAAAGCACATTTCTAGATATACCGTACATTCTAGGTTACCAGCTACTATTCCTAACTATATCATGAATAGATACATCAATACTTAAATACACTAAATCAGCACAGGTTTTGAATTACTTGATAGCGACTAACAAAGAGATTACGTAATCGCAAACCACGCCAAAAACTATATCTGGTAATCGAAAAACACGAACTCTACACATTATCGAGGAATTAATGTACACATAGAGCGAAGTAGCGCCAACAGTTTATTTTGCAAATTTATGAACTCCGCAAACCGGTTATTACACAGCAATTTGCAATACCATTTTTTTCTATAACGGGCCAACCTGGCATGCTATTTGTGAAAGAACCGATTGTTAAAATTTTTGAATCCTATTATTACCCATGATGGATTTTAAATCAACTTAAAATACAATATAAAAGTTTTCCAAGATCTTCAACCTAAAGTTACTGGGTGCTCTCTACGAGAAAAAAGTTTATAAAATTAATTGGACTAGCTTCGTTCAGACTACTTCAAAAATAGAGTCCTCTCTAAAATAATGTTATCACAGGAAAGACTGCCCTGCCACCTCCTTACACGTGGACTTGGTCGGTGTTAAGCTAAAAATTTAAAGATTTTGCGCCCCAGAAGTTTCTTTTTGCACTTTATGGGGTGTGAGCACTCCCAACTGAGATCTAGTTCTATTGTGGTATAGATAAATAAAGGGCAAAACTGCTAAAAAAACTAACTACTTTCCACTTACTACTGCTAAAAACAACTAGTTAAGAAAACTATTTTGCTACTTAAGTAGATTAGCTCTCGACTACTTTTCCACTGTAACTCAACTAAAGGTGCTCATTATTACTTGAGAATATTTTTGAATAAGTACCATTAATCTTACATAAGATTTTTATGCTTTGGCCATCTCTGAATAATTTAATAACTGGCTGCTGGTGCTGGAAAAAACATGAACTGCAGTAGAGGCGCAAGATTTACCTCGGTTGCGAAACTGCCTCGTGCTGGCCCTGCTTGGGACTCGATTGGCAAACAGAAGAGAGCAGCAAACGCTTGAATAATGAGAGCTCGTGGAAAATGAAACAAATTTATGCTAAAATAAACCAGAAATTTTAACTAGTTTTTGTGATATCGTAATCACAGGATACCGATGATACCGCAACGACATGAATCTGCAATTTCAGATTTTGGTCGTTCTGTTGACAGATCACATATCTGCAATTGAAACGCGCCAAGCTAGCAATGGAGTGTCGAAAAAACGTCCCGTCGCAAATTGACGTGGTTCTGACGATAGTTTACTCGTCGATTCAACGTCAGGGGTACGTCAGCAAACAACCAACGTCAGGAGTACGTCGGCAAACAACCAACGGCGACGTCGGCTCTGCCAAAAACCAACTTCATATGTGCGACGACGGCACAACCATGAAGCAGCGTAAATGCCCGACGTCGACTGGTACGAGACAAATCTATGCGGGACGTCAATCTATTGTACAGTAGCCCAACAAATTACACTTGTAGGAAAATCCACAACGAAGTACGGCTTTAAGAAATTATGATTTAAACATCAACAACACTCCAGGAAAAGTAATGTAGAATAGATTATTTCAAGTTCTACAGGGTGATTAAGAAATAACTCCCTATTTTAAACAACCTATAAATTTTTTTATATGCAATTACCGTTTTCTCAATTTTTAAATGCAAGTTCCTTAATACTGTATATAATTAGATATGCATTTTTTCTTTTCCTATGATTTTGTCTTACAATTTGAAACCCTGCACAAATGTCCAGACGTTTAACTCCAAAATATTGTTCTCATCTAGCGATCTGAATGAGTGGCCAGCTGCAAGCTTGAACTCAACACCAGCGACTATTTTTGGGAGTAGAAGCAACAAGTTCTCTACAAAACCTATGACTTTAGAAGTACTTGAACGATGACTATAATAAGCTAGTTGAGCCATCACATAAGAGTTTCTGAGAAGATCAGTTGATGAGATTTCCGAGTGGTTTCAGAAGCTGAAGGCAAATGCTAATGCACCTGTCAAATTTCAAATGAAACCTCATGTCACACGTGTTCTTCTCAATGACCATTTTTTGTAAAAATAATGATTCATCAATAAATTGTGAAATTTTTAAAATAGAGGTCATATTTTAATCACCCTGTAGATTTTTAGAACTGGTATACAAAAACACACTTTTGAAACCACTTAACAGAAGCTACCCTCACAAGTCATAAAAACAACAGAACCAAAGTTATAATATGCGCCCCCTCACACTATTTTAAGCAGTCTTTTAAAAGCCTGTTAAAAGCAAAACGTCAATTTATAACCGAGCAAAATCAAACAAACGAAAAACACTTCAAAATTCACTAGGTCAGAAGACCACCGTAAAAATCACTCACTGCACAACAAAACTAAAAACTATTTGCTCAGCCAAATCCTGACTAAGCCTGGGTGGGCGATGCCTACAGTTCGAATTTTCGATTTTCCAGAGAAAGTCCACGATTCAAGAATCGGATCATCTGTTACGCCAACATCTACTTCTGTCGGAAGCGAACTTGAGCAACATTTTGATGGTTGTGTCAACTTCATGATCCGCGGCTTGCGCAGTCACGTGATATTTTCTCATTGGTTCTGTAAAATACAATCAGAACATTAAAATTACGAAGGTGCCATTTTGCTATTCCACAAAGACGTTATATCTGCAACTAACATTGTAAGTGTTGGTTACGTCTGACAAAAATAAGGAAACATATTTTACAGTAGTAGCTGCTGCTGTCTTGATCAATGACATATCGCATTTATTTTAAAAACTCTGTGATCCGTTGATGGCGCCAAAACTGCACTGAAGCAAACATTCAGAGAGAAAAGCTTCGACTGTTAAAAAAATTAAAAGTACATAGTATTTGTACAAAACAGATATTTTGCAATTCGCCTACTTTGTTGAGTTGTAAGGTAGCAAACCCACGCTTGCTTCCTTTCATATTAAATTTAACGACCAGATTACTGATCAACAGCTGCATCATAAATCTTCTGCACAAATGGAGGCATTGTGACCGCAGGTGCCGCCGGGACAAGAAAAATATTAAACAACGACTGAAAGAATTAATCAGTTCACTTCTAATCTACAATCATTAGGTGATGGTGCATCAAAACCTTACAGGTTAAAAATGCAAGCATCATCACAAGTTTACCCCCCACTTTCTTGTAATTGATTGTATTCATTTTTGTTATTAGATTAAACAGAAGAAAATAAAATCAAAACAAAATTTGCGTTTAAAAGTTGCTTTAAGAAAACTCTGGAACAACAATTTTCCAAGATTGTAAATCCAATTCCTGTGTTTTTGATAAATTTGGTGTCAGTTCTATCGCATTTTTCTAAACTACAGATCAACACCCAAAGACAAAACTGAAATCAAAAAAGGAACATTTTAAATAAAAAAACGCGTAAAATTAACAAATGCAGATTACAAAAAGATGCTGTAAATTAGGAAACAATTACGATAACTAAAGATCCGGGTTCAGAACCGCTACTGGTACCCATAATTCACCTCCTACGACCTGCTCGGTGAGCACTTTCACTTGGGTTTACCCTTTCTCTTCCTTGGGATGGAGATACGGTGGAAACGGCAATCCAGGTTCACGCCGTCAACCTAACTGAATGAGGCCAGGGCAAAAGTGGCAGCGCATTTCAAACCAATCATTGATGCAAATTACTGACCGGTGGCCCAACCATCAACTAGGCGGACTGCCATTCGTAGGTACCCAAGAGTTGCCTCTTACGACATGCTAAGTAAGCAACTTCACAATTCTAACCCGGTGAAGCACGGGCGACAATTAAGCTGTTTAGAATATTGTGTAATGCAGGAATTCTCTGCATAGTAAGACGTTAATCTTTATTTTTCTTGACAGCCAGTGAGCAGGATTTATCTCTTTACCACACTAGACCTGAGGTTTTCCTGTGCTGTATTTCAGAGTATACCTTTTTAATACTGACTTGCCTAAGCTGGAGCCTTATTGTAGTAATAGCTAAGAGACAGTGGCTGTAAAAATGATCATAATTTCGCATCTCTGTTACAGTCAGTCAGTTTTAGCCAATGCAAACTTACCAAAGCCTTAAAATTAGTCTCATCTTTTAGCAAGTCTTCCACATCATCAACTACTTCCATCGAATCCAGAGGAAGTGTGATGCCGCTAGGTAACTCTGTGGACAAGACGGAAGCACATCCAGATTCCATAAAGATTTTTGCAGCAACGAGTTTAAATTTGTTTGTTGTGTGTGTAAAAATTCGAGCTTTGCATATAGTCGTTCGAAAGATTCTGCAAAACAAGATTTAGGTTAACACTGTGCAAGTCGCAATTTACACAAAACCTTTCAAAAAAAATCTCAAAACAAAACGGGAGATTGGTTTCAGGACGGAAGATACCTTGGAGCGAGCGATATAAAGGAACGGAGAGCAAACGATGGCTGAAGAAGTATAATATGCAGGACCACTTAAAAAAAAAACATGGGTAAAGTTAGACAAACAAATACAAGGTGAAGAAGAAGTAACGCCCTTTTTGTTATTTTGAGTTTTGTTTCTGCTTGATTTCCTCTTTATTTTAGAAATACACCGTTTTTGTATCTGAGTTATCCAATTAATAATTGTTTGTTTTTAGTTTAGAAATTGTTTATAAATAAATAATATTATATACAAGAAATTTTAAAAATGGCGTTATTTTTGCCGCACCCTGTATAACTTTAAACCTCTGACTGGCTACGCGTATGGTCCTTGGTACCGGCATAAAACTTGATATTTCGTTAGTCTTTGCTACACGTTATAAAAATGTATTTGCATTTAAGGGTACTCAGACCTGCCTCATGACTGTACTACCAAGGTATTCTAAAGAGAATTCATCTGCAAATCAGTTATTACAGTATAATTTTCCTAGCTGCCATTATAATGCAAGGTGCCATTATAATACAAGGTGCTATAAATAAATTTATTTATAAATAAACAATTTCTAAACTAAAAAACAAACAATTATTAATCAGAAAACTCAGACACAAACAAGGTGTATTTCTAAAATAAAGAGAAAATCAAGCAGAAACTAGAAAACTCAAACAAAAAGGGCGTTACTTCTGCCGCACCCTGTGTATTTATTATATTCTTTGATAGGCTTTGAGCAAAGTTTTGCAAATAAATATCTAAAATTATTTTTCTTTCAAGCGTGTCAATTTAAAATGCTCGTCTCCAGCAATCAATTTGTAACTTATTACGACGTCATGAATTCCCTTGTGACACTTACAGGGAGATATTCAATAATGCAAAGTCTTATGCGCCGCACCAATCAACAGCCACCTGAATGTGGTGGTGCGGTCCCCGACCCCGTTTAGTTGGGTCGAAATGGCTAATAATCTTCCCAAGAGTCCCAGTTGCCCCGGACACTCCTCTCACACAAACCATTTTTTCGCGTGCTGCCCCCTGAACGACCGCAGAAGGGCAGCACGTAGCTTCTTTAAAATTGGTCGCCTGTCTTCTCTCTTCTCCTGCCTTTCTCTTGCTCGTCTTCGTCTTCTCATTCCTTTCCTTCTCCTAATGAGCGGCAACGTTCATCCTAACACTGGCCCCATCTTTCCCTGTTCAGTGTGCGTTAAAAATGTGACCTGGCGGGATAGACCAGTGCAATGCTGCGCCTACTCCAAAGGGGTCATTTAAAGTGTTCACTTTTCTCCTTTTCTAGATTCAAAACTCTTGGTAGCTCTCACTCCTGGAGCTGTCCCCCTGCTTCTTCTAGAGATCCCACACTTACCAACACTGTGACTTCTTCATCGGACTCCTCCAGCTTGTACATCTCCACTGTTCAATCTGGCCCTCCTCTGCTATTGCAGTACTCCCGCCCTCGCCTTCAAACCTCTTATTTCCCTTCCGCTCATTTAGTATCTTCTCCCTCTGCACCCTCACCACCGCCTCATGCTCGTGCCTGTTTCTCTATACCTCCTGCTTCCTCTTCCCCTGACTCTCTCAGAGTTCTTCAAGAATTGCTGGGGGTCTCAGAGCCAGGAGCACTAAACTTCTACATTTTATTTCGTTCCATCCAGTTGAACTTATTTTCATCTATAAATCTAACCTTAATTCATCTTCCTTTTTCCGGATCCCTGGATTCTCTGCTCTGCAATCTGATCGCACCCACTCCCTGTCTGGCATTATTTCCCCCAATGCTACGCACGCTAGCGGCGGCGTCATCATTTTCGTCAGGCAGGGCCTATCCTTCTCTGAGCTTTCTATCTTCTCCTTCTCCATCGCTTGACCCCTACTCTGATTATGTAGGGATCAGCATCTCTCAAAACAACTTTTCCTCGCTCTCATTCCTTAATGTTTATGCTCCCCTATTCGCTCTTCGACGGATAGCAGAACCGACTCCTTTTCTCCCTGCATTCTTTCCTCCTCCAGAAACCTGGTCGATCTGAAGAAATTCAATTTCCATCCCCCTCTAGGACTCAAAAGGTACTTCCAACCCCCGTGGGGAGGAAGTATTTGATTGGGTCATATCCTTTGACCTCCTTTCCCTCAACGACTCTGACACACGTACCTTAGGGTGTTTCATAATTTCACCACTTTCGACTTTTCAAACGGCTACCAATTTTTCTGATTGGATTTTCGACGCTGCTTACGAATTTGGCATTATTTTTGTATTATGAAGTCATCTTCATGGTGCTCCATGCGATTATTACGTCCTTTTTGCTGTTTTTTTAGTGTCTCAAGAATCATTTGCGACAGAAGCATGGGGTTTGTTTCAATTGACGCAGAATGGTCGATTTCCTATCTGTCTTTAATACATTATTTAGTCGTATTGTATGGTATGGTATGGTATGGTATTGTATGGTATGGTATGGTATGGTATTCAAAAATGGTATTCTCACGGCCATAACTCAATAAGGATACGAAATAATAGCACTTACAGAAGTGGCATCTAGCAACCAATAATTAACGCAATTCATAACAATGAAGGCGAAACTATCATTTTTACTAAATAGAAATGGGCAAAGTTGTTAAAAAGCTGGGCTAGCTGTTCGGTTAACAAAATGCAGACTTACATAAAAAGAAAAACTTGTAGATGACTTAGCAAAAAAATGATCGTTCGTAAAAAAAATTTCAATATACTGAGGTTTAATCTTAGCCTATTGGCTATAAATATACAGAAATTGAACACCAACACTTACTCCATATTACATAAAAACGCACGAATACGCATGTCGGTTTTATTTAGATGTGAAGGGGAATCAAGAATTGTATTTTAAACGATACCTTTTAGTTTGCCGATTAACCTTTCAGCAGCTATGTTGTTATTTTCGATACTTTTTCAATGTGCTACTGGTACCTCGGAGCATACGATGCAAGGAGCGGTTTTGCTCTCACTTGGTAAAAAAATCTCTTAAGCCAGCTTTTCGACCTTGAAGTAGTTTTCGGGCATCTACAGAATCTGGATAATGAGATGTTTTCACAGCTTGTATGGAATACGGCGATACTTCCGCGAAAACACTAAGAGCAACATTTACTGGCGACATCCATTGTACAGCGTGCTCGTAGAAATAATTCAGAACAACATCTGTTAGTTTGGAATCAATTTCACGATATGCCAACAAAAGATCACGCTGAAAAAGTGTGATGCTTGGACCTTCAGCTGCCGATGATTTCAAATAAATCAGCAAAAATGAAGGCACATATACCAAAATTATGTACGAAATAAACCTAATTAATTTCGATTTTTGGTAATCATCGAAATGGCAAATATCAAAAATCAATAAACGGAGATATGCACTCGCTGTTGTGATCCATCTTGCATTGCATGTTGCTTCTTGCTTGTAAGCCAAAACAGGCTTCATATTTTCTCAAACTTCCATCAAAATATAGCATGATAAAGCAAGTAAGAACACGTGATTATTTCTGAATGAATGATCGTTCTTTGCTCTTTTTAATCGGAGAACCACTCAATCTTTTTCCTTAAATGAAGAAATGCCATTTTAGTGACAGGGACCACAACTTTACTCATGTTAGGCTTTCGAATATCACCAAAGTACTTCATCAATCATCCGTCTTCCATAGTTCCTGGTCCTTTCTTTTTACCTTCAATTTTTTCAATGGCGTCAGTAAAGTAAATTTCATTCACATGAAACATACATTCCAGTGAATAAATATCACGATTATGATGCAATTTGTGAAAGTCAGTCAGTCGCTTATTTACACCAGACATTTTACATGTGTTTAAAGCCGTAGTATCCGACATTACTGAATAAACCTTATCTAAAATACTTTGATCCACATGTTCTGTGATGGCAGTAAAGACAGACTCAGCAGTTACTTATCTTCCCTTTTCAAACGTTTTCACTGCAATTACTTTTTCACATTTTTTTTCTTTATCTACGTATTGCCTCAATAATATATATCGATCCATTTTATTTATGATTTTGCTATCATAGCACAGTTAAATAGCTGCAGTACGACCCAGCTCTTTCTCGCACTTCTTCAAGGCTTCCAACCGGAACTGCTCACGCTTTCGAAATACAGTTGCAAATGAAGCAGATACATATTTTTCTCCAACAGTCGATCGCTGTAATTCTGATTGCTGGCGTATCGACACCAATCGCTGGTCCGCCTTCTTGCAGTCACTGGCACTTACAGAAAAAATACTAAGCTTTTCGTATGATTTGCCTCCTGTTATTTGCTTAGACGGAGGGTGGTTATCCAAGTCAAATATTTCAGTAAAGCTGCGTTGATTTGCTACTATTTCATCATTGCTGTTGTCAAAAATGGAGATGGTGTTAGATTTACGTGGCCTCAGAACTGTAGGAAAGATGGCACTAGGTGTATCAGTGATTTTTATTCTCTTGCTGCAAATGGGTTGTTCCTGATCAGTTTCAGCGTTATTTCGTGTTTTTGCAAGGACTTGCTGTCTATGTTTGTTGAATACCATATTTTTTGATTCAGATAATATCATTTTTCTAGACGACCGTTGATCTTTCAGAAACTCTTATTTCTTTTTCTGATACTCTGTCATCAAATTTACACGTGCATAGTAATTTGCCTCGATACGTACCAACGGTTTCAAGATTCTCGCACCGGCATCTGGACAAGTCGAAAAGTTTATCAAAATAGTCTTCACTCATGGAACACTTAAATTTCTTAGCTCGTTTTCTTGCTGTTAGAAATTACATTTTTTTAGCTTATTCTGGGCACTCTTTGCTTTGATCACGGCTAAACTAGCTTTTCTCCATAAATCTACAACATCGCTAATCACTACCTGTTTTATGTCATTGAACTCTGGTCCTTTAGCTGAGAATTCAGATTCTGCATCCATTAAAACCTGCCAAACATGATAGAAGTGCTCAATAACCTCCCTATTCGTGGGTAATGTATTACCCACCAACTTTTTCCTGAATAGAAAATATCCTATCTCACTAGACCTTAGAGATGCCATACTAAGGCTTTACTTTTGTTGAAAGTGTAACTGATGCTGTGATGCTGCCAATGATTTTTTATGCTAACTGGCTAAATGATGTTTTTAAATGCACGTAATTATCGTTTACTTGCCGATCTAACAATTGTCTTTGTGACAAAAGAGCTACTTCATAGTAAAAATTAGTTTTGAAGAGATTCGATTACGAAATATTTTATCATTTGTGCCAACACACAAAAATATATAAAAAACACGTTGTTATTAACAACTATTTTTCTCGTGCAGATACAACTAAATAATGTATTGAAGACAGATAGGAAATCGACCATTCTCCGTCAATTGAAACAAACCCCATGCTTCCATCGCAAATGATTCTCGAGATACTAAAAAAACAGCAAAAAATGGCCTAATAATCGCCCGGGGCACCATGAAGATGACTTCATAATACAAAAATAATGCCAAATTCGTAAACAGCATCGAAAATCCAATTAGAAAAATTGGTAGCCGTTTGAAAAGTCGAAAGTGGTGAAATTATGAAACACCGTACTGTAGCTACTATTATCGGCTTGCTCAAGTTGGCTAACGTGGTAAACATTCTATAGCAAAGCTTGAGAAAGAGCAAAGCCGCAAACGTGAGATTTTAAGTTATGCGCCAGCATGATTGACGTACGGCTTGTTGACGATAGGGCTTTCGCTCTGCATTTAGGATTCATGAATGCTTCCAAATACACTGTCGTTTACCACTAAACCGATCTTGATTAGATCCGCGCGGCAAACCTAGATGTGCCACGACGTACTTCCATTCCGAAAAATTGGAAGATCAGCCGAATTTCAGCGTTTTTGAAGCAGTTTAGCTCTCTGCTGTGATAAACAAATAACTACATTACTCACGCATTCCTCCTCTGCCTCTCTTTTTATTTCCTCCGCGTAGAAATAGCTCAATGTAACGGTGTACTGTAAAACAGTAAGCATTAATAATGTTTCTATGTTGCTGTGTCTCTTGGAAAGGCACTTGTTTATTTCTTCGGCTAGTGGCAAAATTGCACTGTGCTGGCAGTGCTTGTAATTAATTATCTTAAGCGATTTTGAACAAACTAATTTAACTGGATTTGAGCGGAAATCCTTGCAGAATGCAACAAGTTTTGTGTAGAAGTTGTAAAACTGATTACCAATGTATACAAGTAGATTTTCAAGGTGATCTCAAAAAAAAGTTCGAAGTCTCGGTTTGAAAAAATTCAAAAAAGGGCAATGCCCGTTTCCTACTGATGCACCTGAACAATCCATCGCCCTAAAAGTTGGGAAACGGGATTGAAACCCTCGTCCCAACAAACTTCAACAATGTGCAAAATATCTGTTTAAAGAAAACGTCTTCAAGTTTGCTTGGAGCCGAAAATAGCAAGTCAATTAAAAAAAACTTGATCTCTACAAAAGATTTTCAACTAAAAAGTATCTTTAGCTCCCTTTCCCATATATAAAACAAAGTAAGGATTTATGCCCACGAAATGAGCCTATTTTCAGGGTTGTTGCGAGGTAAATACTGGCCCGATAATAAATTTTGGGGTGTTCACGAATCAATTTCTTCGACCAAGGGGCATAGCAATGCCTTTTCTTTTAAAAAACGTGTAAACATTGGGTGGAGAATGAAAGTTTTGGAGAGAACACTGAGGAAAAGATTTTTTCAAAAATTCAAAAATATTTTTTTGAAATAGAATCAAGATGCGGTTATTTCAATAAATCTGGGTTCTCCAAAAAATCCCTGATTCGTAGGTTTTGCCTTAATTCTATCAACGCTACTGCCTACTTGCGTTTTGCTGCAAAATTCATTTTTGCAATATTGTAAGCCTGCCTTAAAGCCACTTTACGGGATTTTCTCTGTTTGGCGAATTAATTTATAAAGCATTTTATACCAAATGTTGAACTTAGAAACTCTGAAACAGCTTTACACATCTGAGCAATACGTCTACTGTACTTCAGAAAAGGAAATTAAAATTTTTGTCTACTACCGCTGCTACTTTGACAGAAACAGCACTCCAGAAAATCACTCTTGTTTTTGTACAAATAAAGCTGAAGGTGGTACCCATGGCACCTTAAAAGGAGTTTTACAAAATACGTTAGCTCTATTTAGAGGACCCGATCAATTCCGGTAACGCTTTGTCCCATTAGTCGCTAATTCGGTAATGTCTGCAATTATCTGCTTTTTGCTCTCATAGAAGAAGTTCTGCCCGCAACTATCTGCTTTTTGCTCTCATAGAAGAAGTTCTGCCCGCAACTATCTGCTTTTTGCTCTCATAGAAGAAATGCTGTTTAAGCAATCATCCACCACCGCGTTTGCGGCCAATTGTTTCAACTCAAGAATCCGCTGCAAAGTAAACGCCAGGTAGCAAACAAATGGAAACAACCACGCAAAATTTTACGTTCACGCTGTCATCTCAGAAATTTAAGCCAAGTGGAAATCAATCTAGGGACTTCATGTGGAACAATACTGATGTACAAGTCAACTCAAATAGGAGCACAGCAAACTGGGACAATTTGATATTTAGGCCGCTGGTGAGTTACCGTTGTTACCCGACACCTTAAGCGGCATGGAGGAAAACCATAGAGCCATGGACCAGGAAAATTTCCAACAGCCTGGACTAGAAATCGTAACATAGGCGATGGGAAAGCGCTGTTGCTCCCTTCGGTCGATTTAGGAACTACATCACTGCCAATATTGTTGACGTCATTATGAAATCACGCTCTCATTCAAACTTGTTCAAGGCCGCGCTTAAGCTACAGCAACAAATGCATTTGCTGATAAGACTAATGTCGACAGTGTGGATGGACAGAATGTAAACTATTCATAGTCATCGAGAAGCTGCGAATCGAGCGCTCCGAGCGTTGCATGTGACGTCGAGCGCTACGAGCGTTGCACGTGACATGGCCAAGCGACCACGATAATACGCGACTGCTGACTCGCCGCCTACTAACCTCTCCTGTTCTCTTGTGCTCGATGAGTTGAATGGTTTTTTCAACATTCATGTAATAAATACCGGTAACGGAAAGAATCTCACTACGGCCTTAACTTCATAAAATAACTACTTACTCATCGAATCACCATCTTTAAGCATAGCAGCTTGCGCGTCTTGATGAGAACCGAATTCAACGTCGGTATCTCCATCGATCCGTCCATCTTTACCATACGCACAATGAATACGAAGAGGCACAATAGGAGAGAAAAACTGAAAATATCAAGTTGGTAACAACCTCTAAGTTCTTACGAACATGCTGCCCGAACAGAGCATTTCTACCACAAACAGCGCAAGCAAGCAGGGAAATCTCCTACAATGTTTTTTCATATTCCTCTTTTGAACTAGCATTACGTCGAATCTATTTTTTCAAATGCCTACGACCTCCTTCATGAAGAAAACGGCTCCTCTATTTGAGAATGGAGCATGTTGTGAATAGATCGCCGCGACTCACACCATGAGTCCAATTATGTAGCATAAAAATTAAACATTCTGATCAGTTCAAGGTAAGCAGCAGGATTTTTCCAACCATTTCTAAATAAAGGCTGGATGTGACACTTCAATATCGTAACCCAGCATCACAAGAGGCCCGCGTGGTCGTCTAGTGGTTAGAAAGAGCTCGCTTCGCAGTCGGTAGACAAGGGTTCACTTCCCTACTGCTTCCATGCGTAACGCTCAACACGAAAGCGATAGCGTGGCAGAAAAGCCGGCAAGTTCGCTTCTTGTGCTCTTGCTTTAACTTCAAGCTCGCTTTAACAGGATACCCTCCACCTTTAAGTGGCTAACAGATCGTGGGATGGAGCAGTCTACAGGTCACGTGGTTCAGTCTTACTAAAAACTAGCGAGCGGATTATTGGCTCAAACTCATCAATTAATCAACCTGGTAAAAACCCCCTTGAGTTAGCAGGTCCTCCTTCTTTACATATTTCACCATCTATGAACACATGATTACACTATTGATGTCTTCATCAGTAGCTTTAAAAGGCAAGCCCCGCATATGGACGACTTGAATTCTTGATCCCATGTCATTGTAATTTTATCGTCATCATCATCATACATTCCACCACCACCACCTCCTCCGTATCTTCCATAACCACGCATCATACCTCTGTTTCCATAGACCTAAAGCAGAATAAAATTTTATATTGATCATTCTCCACTTATAAATACTCGATTAAATGCACTTTTTGAACAGATTATTTCAAAAATTTTGTCAATTCTCGTGACAAATACATCCATTAACAAAGTAAATCAATTCTTGACTGGATGTATGCATTAGACTACATTTTCATACTCTCCAGCATGATGTTGTTGTTTTTACCGACCCCTTCCGATAAATGGGGACAAGGTGGAAGACCGTGGAGCCCCAGAAGCCGGGCAACTCCCGAGGGACTGAACCAAAGGTCGTAGAGAGACAGAGTCGCCAAAGTGCGAGCGGCGCAAAGAGTCCGTAGCAGGACAGGGCAGAATTAGATGAGAGGCGCCCTGGGACGGTTGATCACAAGCGCTGCATGAAAGATTCGAAATTTTGCCAATTCTAGTGAGATAAGAGTTTAACAGAAGAATGTGTCCTTGCAGCTAAGATTTGAGAGAACACAGCGAGCGTGACGAGGGAGCACAAGTTCCTCAGTGGAAATCAAGGGAGTCTGTGTGTCAAAGAATTTAAATAAGACAGTACACTCCAGTCAGAGAAAAGATAAAGAGTGGATACGAGAAGTATGAGGAGAGAGGTACAGGGCAAGAGTAGTGTTCTCCCTTTGGCCACATCATCAACCATGTTGCTCCCCGGAAAAAATGAGTGTCTGGGGACCCATTGTAGCCCCCTAGTAAAGAAAGAGAAAGAAGACAGTTCCTGCCAGGATCTGCTAGAGTTTGAGGTAAAAGAGGAAGGAGAGCACAGAGTGGCAAGAATGAAGAGGAAAAGAAAAGATAAATGGCTGACTTGTTGGTGATGCCGGAACCAGTGGAGAGCATGCAGAATGAAGCAAGCTTCAGCGGAAAAACCTGAACAAACTGGGCCTGCCGAAACAGAAAGATTGGCCTTATTGCCACAAAATGAGCAATTGGCAAGGACCCCAGAACCGCCATTGCCAAAAGGAAAAGAGCAATCTATACAGATCATTGCTCTCCAGCATCGCTGAACAGATAAGCATAGAACAAACTAGCGAGGTGGTATAGCGGCTCATGAATCCGCTTCGCAGTCGGTAAGCCTGGGTTCAATTCCAGTCAAGTCATACCAAAGACTTTGAAAACAATATTTACACCGTCTTTGCACAACGCTCAGCATAAAGTGAAGAAAAAAAACGGCAAGTTCGCATGCCGTGACCTTGGGTAAAGCACTTAACAGGATAATTCCATCTTTCTGAGGCAGACATGTGATGAGGCAAGCAGCCTACCCATTGCGGCGGCTAACAATCCGACTACAGACTAGCAACTAGCGCATGATTGAAACATAGAACAACTACAGTCGAAACCACTTTCAGATCATCTAATTTTTAACACTGCGCTTCGATTGCTTGGTAATACCGTTTACTGCTTGCAATGTACCTTCTGGCTAAAAAGTGATTGTAGAGTGATTTTCTATTTGCAAAACAACGGAGTGGCGGATCAATGTGACGACATGATTAGATCATTGTCGCCCCAGCACGACACATAAATCCACACTTACCAAAGGATGCAACAGCATGAGCGATTTACCGGCATCTAACTGGTAGTAATTTAAGGCAACTGTATCCACAATAATCTTTGTGAAAATACTGCTAGCCTCTACTATTGCTGGCTAAGGATCTAGGTTATTTATCCTTCGGACAGTCACCCTCTGGAACATTGCCCACCCCAGGACAGTATAATAAGCAACAAAGTTAGGTAATAAAACAAAGGTTAAAACTGAAACGCGGAAATTCCGCGGACTAACTTTAGCCCAAACGAAGAATGTCAAGTATTGAAAATTTTGGATACCGTTGGCTAGATAGTAATACTAGGCAGGTTTTGACCATTCGAGTTGCATATATTTCGTCAAGAAAACTCTACAAACAGCAGTCTCTTTCATACTTTCATGCCACCTCTTCCACGTCCTCTCATCCTTGAAAAACCGTTGGCATCGTACCACGAGTAATCCTCCTCCTCTTGGTAGTTATCGTAATAGTCACCTCCGCCAAATCCACCTGCATTTAACCATTATTTGCCTGATACTAGTTACTGAAATTCAACTTTGGTTGATAAAAACCAGATATACAACACCAACCGTTGGGTCAAGATCGCTATGTTTTCCACTGTTTTGCATCTCTTCTGCATTAAAGCAACTTTTAAGAAGGAATCCGAACAGAAAACCACATATTTGATTCGTTGCTGCCTCCTAGTTTTTAACGCGTGCAATTGTGAGTTGTGTTTTGCATTGGTCACTTGCGTTTTACAGATTAAAAAATATACGCATGTGTCTGACTAGATAAGTTAGCGGCGGATATGACAGAAGTTTGTACAAGACATTAAAACACTGCACACAAAAGATTGGGAGTTCGAAACTTTATTGATATTTGTCACCAACAGCAATCCAGAACTTAGTGCCGTGTTTTTCAGAAAACGTCAGGTTCGAAAGCGAGCGGGAAGAGCGGCTCACTCGCACTGAACTAGCTCGTCTAAGTGTGAAGCGCGGCTCACTCGCACTGAACTAGCTCGTCTAAGCGGGAAGAGCGGCTCACTCGCACTGAACTAGCTCGTCTAAGCGTGACGTGGAGGGAAAAGGTTGAGAAATCAAGCTTTAGCGTTGGCACCCGTGTGACCATTCACAGAGAAAAGTAGCAGCTATCAAGTTATTCACTACTACACTCACCATAACCTCCACGGCCAAAAGATCCCATAAGGCTGCCACGACCCATGAAACGTCCACCTCTCACGCCCCTGCGGGGACGATCGTAGGGTCCTGGCCTTCCACGGAACGAAATCGGACGCTCGTGTTCGCCTGTTGCACGACGAGTGTTTTTGAATATTTCAATATACCTAAAATGAAATGTACGTTAGCGTAAAAAGTTTGAGCGCATGATGCTTTAACGTGGACTAACTGCTATAAAAATTTTACAGATTTAAATCAAGCAATCTTAACCATGAAAAATATAAAACTGTTTAAAACTGTTTGCTAGAAAATCAATAACAGTCTGATCTTAAAACCTACCACCACACAATGAAAAAATCAAGATTACCCAAACAGTTAAATATAAAGCTCAACAAACATCTGATCTTAAAACCTACTGCTACATACTGTGAAAAGGACAAGAGCACCCTTTTCAAAAACTAAGTTTCCTTAATCCCAAATTAAACACCAGTTACCCACCTAGTATCATGAAATATAACGCGGATCACACATGTCTTATTAAGATCTTGCGTCATCGAAAAACACTACATTTAGTTCAATGGGTGACATATTTTATTACTTTTAAAAATTCAATAACAAAAACAACAACCATAGTTGCTTTGACTGCATGTACTTGAATTTTACCACGCTAACATCCCAAATTTGGTAGCCCGGACAGCCCAACAACCAAACTCCCAGCCCACGAACCTGTGCCCAATCTTCTCTTTGTGTTTTTGCAGGGCCCCCTCAGACCCAGACGCCGTTGCAAACTCTACGTATGCCTCCCCCGAGCATCTGCCGCTATCATCCAGAATCATAGTAATGCCATTTGGCACTATTTCCAACCCTTTATTACATTGAAATATAGACGGTCAGTTTTATAAAAACAAATTATAAAAATAAAACGTTTCATATTTTTAATATTATTTCAAACATGTTACAAACCAAATTATCTGTGTAGTAGGTGTATTGACTAGAACCACACCAAACCGAACAGGGTATTTTATTCATTAATTTTTTATGAAAATCATAACAAAACGGAAATTATACGTCTAAAAAGGTAATGGACACCAGTGTTCCCTCCGAGATTTTAGTGAGTATGTAACCGCCGGCGCAAGTGCGAAATTTCTGGCAAATGTACGAAAACCGCCGCACAAATTTTGGCGGACACTGCTGAACAAACCGTTACACAAGCCCTAGCAACATATTATGAAGGTGTAAAAAAAGATACTTGCGGTAGTCTACTGCTATTTATCCAGTGTATACGCTAAGCTAACGTTGCATATCTTAGTTTACCCATAATGTCGGATTGTGTATGACGCCGTCTTTTGTTTTTCCCCCAGACGTATTTTGTTTGATTGTGACACTTCTATCGAGTTCATTGCTTTTCAACTGTTTTTGGCTTGTGGTCTAATTTCGAAATGCACAGAAGCGTGTGGATCAGTTATACATTTTGCTCATTTTCATGAGTGACCTCAAAAAAGTTATTGAATAAATTTTAGGGTTGTTGTTCAAATAAACTAAAAAATCAAGTTTTCAAAAAAAATTTTTACAACTTCACTTGATGATAAGGCCAACTAAAGTACTGGCCCAGTGTAGACCAGAGTCTACTGATTGAAAATCACTGATCTAGGCTATCATGTCAGTCGCGAATGATCCTTTATTTATCTCATTAAGACGACAGTTTGCGCGTTGTCTCTTGTTTACTTTGTTACGTCTTTCGCATCACGGACTCGAGTTAACTGCGCATCAAAGATCTTAGAAGATGATCTAAAAACAAGTGCGAACGACAATTGCATGGCCGTCTGCGCCGAGTTTTCAAAATTTCCCGGGGAGAAGAAGCAAAGCTGTGTCGTAATAATTAGTGAGATTATGCCAGCCTTCAAAAAAGTTCACAAACAAGTAGCCTGTCGGTTACTAAAAGGCGGCGGCGGCAAAATACTTGGCTATTTTTGTTTGATAAGTTAATTTAAATTAAGTTTGGTCACTCAAACTCTGCGACCCTTGCAACAATAATTCGTAAGCGTTTCAGAATATCTGGTTAACAGTACATTTACATAAAATTAATCCTTTGCCGACGCCCAGCTTGTGAGAAACATTACTTTTACATATGATTGAATGTTAGGTAGGTTACGACAACTATGACACAACAACAAAAAAACTTGCCAACTTCGATTGCTGCTGGATTATGGTGAATAAATTAATTGGTTACGATTCTCAATCGTAATCAATGAAACAGCAGGGTTTTGCACTGCAAGTAAACTTTCGATCTAAAATTGGAAAGTATTTGATGCCAAAGCCGCGCAGCTTAAAAGAAGGAAATTAAGATTCTTTGTACGATGCAGTAGTTGTTGTATGTGCGTCTTGCTTTCTTCGTAAAACGCATCTCAGAAAGTAATGTTATTGATAAACGATAACAAATTTTACCTGAGTCTTGTCAACTAATTTTATCAATCACGCAGGAAAACAAATGAGTAAATTTTTATAAAGCTTTATCCCAGATGCGAAAAAACCATGAAATGTCATTACCTGGCTACGTATTGTGGCGAAAATAGTGGTACAGAGAGTTTGAGATACTTCTGAAGCTTGTTTACGAAACCATCGATGACAGTCGCGGTGACATAGCTTACAGCATATTTTTTCACTTTTATTAAGTTTTCATTGATTATTTACCGCATGCATAAAAAAAGGTTGCAAATATTTAATAGGTAAATTTCTATCTTTGTGAAAAGCATTTGAAAATTGGCTAAGAAAAACAATAAATTCGTGATTTTAAAAAACGCAGTTTTTAAGCCAAATAAAAAATTGAAACGCTAATATTTGTGACTATATGTAAAAATTTTAGAATTTCACTGGGAGGGGCTGACTGCAAAAAAATTTAAGATATTATATATTCTTCATGTAAAACCGCATAGTTTTACTGTATTTGTCAGGGGGCTACCTTCCCCGGAAAAAATTTGAGGTAGATGTAAAAGATTGCACTAGCCGCGTGTGCACAATTTCACGTCAAAAAAGTTTACTTTATGCCATGCACAGCTTTCTGTTAGTTTCTACTGAACTTACTTGGCGCTTTTTTCATTGCGCTGGTATACCAGATTAGATAATACGCATAAAGGTTGGATCAAAAGACAATTTTGAAATGGTGCATAGTGAACAAAATTTTTTTGAAACTTCAGGAAGTTATAGGCAAATTTTAATTCATTACAAATTACCTTTCAAGCAATTAAAATAAAAACGCTAAATTTTAACATAAAACATTTTTAAAGGAATCGAAACTACGATTTACATTTTTTTCTTCACGTTTCAAGAATCATTTCAATGATAACTGGTAAGCTCTCACAGCACATAGCTGTCAGGTACAATTTATTTTTAAAAAATTTTTGGGGAGGGATTTAAAACTGAAATTGCTTAGAAATCAGATTTTATTATACTTTTGGTCTTCATTAATGGCACTTGAAAGAACATTTATTTGTAATTTACAAAACTGAACCATTTCTTCAAAAAATGGCGGATTTGTGCTAAACTGAAACCGAGAGCTAAGTTCTTTTTCATCCTAACAAGCACAATTGAAATTAGTGTTGATACGTAAAAAAAAGATTTTAGCCAATCCCAGTTTGAAACTTTCCTCGAAAACTGATGTCTAGCGTTAAAGTGAAGTTTCAGAGTTATTTGCTATTATTTTATATTTATATTTATTTTATATTTATATTCTATTTGAATAAGATGATCTGCTGAGTTTTATGCTAAGTTGGTAGTAGTACTAGGCTAATATTCCTATAGGCTAATATTAAAATATCTTGATTTTGTAAAGTATTGGATATCTGTCATGGCTGTGGTCGGAAGTAAATATACCCTGGAGAGTGTGATGGAGGAAATCCAGACTATCAAGTCCACTCAACAAAGGTATGCTGAACAGTACCTGCAACCCCAAACTGCTGGTTCTGCCAGTTTGTCTTTTGTTGCAGGTGATGGTAATACTGCAAACGACACCCAAGGTCAGCAGCTCAAGAATATGGAAGAGGCTATCAACAGGTTGGAGAAGATCGTGAAGGAGGTGGCACGAGCGACAAGAGAGAATGAGATGAGAATTGATGACCTGGAACAGTACGGCCGACGCAACTGCCTGATCCTCCATGGATGCAAGAACATTCCAATGCAGGGGAGTTACGTCGATTTTGAAAAATATGTAACTGGAAAATTAAATGCTAGGCTAACACTTGATTATAAGATCAAATCTCATGATATTGATACATGTCATGTACTTCCTGCCAGGAAAAAGGGAGTGATACCTATCATCATCAAATTCGTGAGGAGATCAGTACGGGACCTGGTGTACAACAACAAACGGAGGTTGAAATCTGATGGAAGTCTGGAAAAGCTGTCGATCACAGAGTCCCTCACGAAACGTCGACTACAACTTGTGGTGGAGGCCAGGAAAGCATTTGGATTTTTCAATGTGTGGACGACCAATGGTAATGTATACTGCATCCAGGACAACAAAAGGTTAGTAATTGAAGACTTTGGTGATATTGATGCTATTGTTAATGATGAGATATAAATAGTTTCTAGATATTAGTACTAAATCCTGTATTCATTTCATATCATCAGTGTTGTATTGTTATGCATTGCTCATCATCATGCTGCTTCTGTGTAACTAGCGAATATGCTGGAAATATTTACGTAATTTTCGCAACTGATAAATGCAAATTAGCCAAACTAAGTAGTTGTTACATAATCATAGCCTGGTCTACTAGCCAACTGTACAGTTTCTTCAGCAAGCTCTTTTCTTTACAGAACTTATTTTGCTCTGAGTTTTGAACTATCTTATGCCAAAACAAACTGATAAAACATGTTGCAATTGTTTGAAAACAATTCGAAAAAACCAAAAATCATTAATCTGCTCACAATGTTTACAGATAATTCATGTTAAATGCACTGGTAAGAACAGTCAAACAAATAATAATGGGATAGGCACCTGGAAGTGTAACCTGTGCAATGATTTTTCTTTTCCCTTTTCTTCTTGTTCTGATGTTGAATTTGATGAATTGTACAAATCTAACCAAACAAATTCTAACGCTACCTTGCTATCTGCTTATGAACTAAACAAAATATTTGATGGCAGTTTTGGTGGTTTCAATGATATCACATGCACTGAAAGTGATGACTTAACAGACGTTGATGAAATTTGTCTGTTTGATACAAATGATCGATACGTAACCAGTAGTAAAGCTCATACCAATTTACTGAATGGCATTAATAATTCCTCAGATAATAACTTCACTGCTATTAGTCTGAATATAAGATCATTAAACAACTACAAAAATTTGGCAAAACTTGAAGGATTGTTATCATCACTAGCATTTAAGCCGAGCCTAATTGCTGTAACAGAAACTTGGCTAAAGCCAAACCAATCAGGACCACACACAAACTTACAGGATTATATATTTATATCTAACCCTCGATCAAAATTTCGAGGTGGAGGAGTAGGTTTCTATATCAAAAATGATGTGGTTTACTCTCGTCGTACTGACCTAGAAATAATGAATGAAAAAGTATTTGAAGCAATCTTTGTTGATATTATGTTCAAAAATAAAACAATAACTTGTGGAAATATTTACCACTCTCCTAGTAAAGATGCTATTGCCCAATCCTTGTTTCAATCAATTCTAGAAAATACACTGCACAAAATAAGCAAAAGGGAATGTTTATTGTTTGGAGACTTCAACATAAACCTCCTTGACTGCGATGAACCTAATGTTGGCAACTTCATTGAAGTGATGTTGGAAAATGGATATAGGTCATTAATCAATAGGCCAACTAGAATCACACAAACCAATGGCACACTTCTAGACCACATTTGGACTAACTGTTGTAATGCACAAAAACTAAAGAGTTGTATAATTACCTACTCAATATCTGATCATCTAGTAACAATGATGTGCATGTCCATCAAGAAATCACAGACTAAAAATATTGAGTATTTCCGCTCCTTCAGTGACACAAAAATAGCCTCGTTTACCCAATGTCTATCTGAACTTGACATTACTCCTATCTTGGAAAAGTCTGATCCCGATGACGCATACAACCAGCTGAAAAAGCAGTATATGACTCACTTTGAAAAATCGTTTCCATTAAAGAAGGTCAGTTTTAAAAACAAACCAAACAAGAGTTGGTTTGATAGAGAAGCTCAGGAATTGCTGGACAATAAAGAAAACCTTTTTAAACACTACATGAAAACCAAAACAAACCACTCAAAAACATTGTTTACCCAAGCTAGAAATTACTATTACAGAATCATAAAAGAGAAAAAACAGACTTATTATAAGTCAAAATTTAACATATTCAAGGGTGATATAAAAAATACATGGCGTCTTATTAACAACTTGCTTGGAAAACAAAGAAAATCTGATTGCAAAAAACTCAAAATTGATGGTAAAGAAATATATGAACCACAGGCTCTTGCAAATCATTTCAACAACCACTTTTCTACCATAGCCTCCAAACTGATGGATGAACTTCCACCAAGTGAAGCCAAATATAGTGAATATTTAAAACCATCCTCACGCTCGACAATGTTTGTATGGCCTACTTGTCCCATGGAAATTTCAAATATATTGCATAGCATGAAATCCAAATTAAGTGCTGGCATAGATCAAATACCATCAAAGCTATTGAAGTCGTCACCAGATAACATATTAGTTGCACTAAGCCACATCTTTAACTTATCGCTTAGCAAAGGAGAATTCATTAATGATTTCAAACTAGCTAAAGTATGTCCAATCTACAAAAAAGGTGACAGCAGCAACATTAATAACTACAGGCCTATAAGTTTGTTATCAAATGTTTCAAAGATTTTGGAAAAAATTATGTATAGGCGTCTGTGCACATTTTTGGACCAAAGTAATTTTTTCTCTGTCCATCAATTTGGCTTTAGAAAACATCATAACACCTCACATGCAATAACGTTTATGGTACACAAAATAACCAAATCCCTTTCCCATAAAGTACCCACACTCGGTATTTTTCTTGACCTGTCTAAGGCTTTTGACACAATAGATCATGATATACTGCTTCACAAATTGCAACATTATGGAGTCAGAGGCATAGCTTATGACTGGTTTAAGAGTTACCTGACTGGTAGAACGCAGCAAGTGGAATGTAATGGCACTCTATCAAACATAATCAACCCAGTGACAAGAGGGGTGCCTCAAGGTTCAAATTTAGGCCCATTGTTATTTCTAGTTTATGTTAATGATTTCCAAAACTGTTTAAAATTCTCCGAATCCGTTATGTTTGCAGATGACACAAGCATATTTTTAGAAAATAAAAACATAGCAACACTTTATGAACGTGCTCAAGAAGAGTTACACTATATTGACAAATGGATGGTAGCCAATAATCTTTCAATAAATGTATCTAAAACTAAATGCGTTCTATTCAGATCCTCTAAATCTAAACCACCTCCTACTAACTTAACTGTTACACTTAGAAATATGAAAATTGAACAGGTTACTACAATGAAATTTCTAGGTGTACATATTGATGAGCACTTAACTTGGACAGGACATATTAGACATCTTCAAAATAAATTAAGGTCCACTCTTGGCGTGGTAAGCAGAATCAAACCTTTTCTAAGCCAAGGCTCCATGTTAACTTTGTACCACTCTCTAATCAACAGTCACTTACAATATTGTATTACTAATTGGTGCATTGGAAATAAAACATTGATAAATAAACTACAAAAAACATGCAACAAATTCATAAGGATGGCATGCAACCTAAGGCACTACAGAGATGTAACTGATGTAAGAAAAACTCACCAGCTACTTACTATAAACCAGTTACTAACTAAGGAGATTGCAGTATTTATGTTTAAACAGAACTCTGGAAAAAATCCTGACGTATTTCGAAATGTATTTGTAAAAAGCATTTCACAATACAATACCAGAAATAGATCTAAATTAATACCAAAACTTTGCTCTAGCAGTTTATGTCAGCAGTCTATTTCGTACCAAGGTCCCGCCATCTGGAGCAAATTGCCAATTTTTTTCAAAAATGAAAAAATATCTGTTGTCACATTCAGCGCAAAGTTGCGAAATTACTTGTGCACAAACTCCATTGGTATTTGAACAGATTGCTGGTTCGCTTCTTTTGCTTACAGATAATGTACACGGTGCGATCGAAGGAAGCATCATCATCATCATGCAGGGGCGATTCTTCTGAAGGCTTCCAAATACAACAACCAATCATCAACAACTTCTTGTAACATTGGATATTGGGCAGCAATAGATTATAATAATAACAATCTAAGAAACATCGCCTCCATACGAAGAAGAAGAAGATAACAATCGAAACTCATGTTACCAAATTACTACTACCTAAACTTGAATATTTTAGTATACTCTAACCTTATATTGTGAGCATAATCACCTTCTTAATTCTATCGACTGTAAAAGAATAGTAATACTACCCACATTTTAATATGTTGCAACATAATAGGCCAGTTTCTAACACAACGGTTGGCAGTTGTTAAATTCACAATTTATGGAACAGTGCTATTTTTATATGTAACACCACTTGGCAGAGCAATTAGTGCTTGAAACATGACAACCACATTATTATAATCAAGTATAGTATGTGCATTGCAGATATCATCTCTTAATGTAAAATAGGATTATCATCTGCTTAAATGATTATGTTGTTGTGTTATATGTTTACGCTTGGCTCCTCTCAACACTGCTTTCTCATCAAAAATACAGGTACACGAAGTGAAGGTAAAATTTTACTCTTTTAATTCTGCAAGTAACAAACTACTAACATTCATGCAAACGTAAGAACTGGGGCTGTAGGACGAACTACTTATTGATGAACTGTTACTCTCAGGTAACACATTAAAACCTTTGTGTTGAGATGAGCTAAGCTACGTATCTTGTAAGTTAATAATGTACATGTGTTTCGTAGATATTAATTTTTTTCTTTTTTTTTTTTTTTTCTTTTCGACCAGTTGCTTAATGAAAGGGTTTCCGGACCCGGTGAGGTTTCACTTTCAGGGTGGTTTTTCTTTCCTCACCATGCTCAGATGAGCTAAAAAACAGCCTTATAGGCCGGTTGCGCCACCCATTGACCACCTACGTAGCCGTGTCTCGCACTGGTCATCTTTCTGATCCTTACTATTTTGAATGTTCTAACTTCTTATTTACAAAATAATATGATCTACAACTATAAAATCTCCTGCGTTTTTGTTTTGTTCTGTTTGTTTGTTTTTTTTGTTTTGTTTGTTTTTTTTTTTTTTAAACTGTCCTTTAATTGCTTGAATTTAGGGTTTAGCGGCCATGCAACTATTGCTCTAGTTTTATGGATCCACTGTTTTCATTTGCATGTTTTAACGTCTGACGTTGTGTCGCTTCTTCCTTTTCTTGACTCCATTTCTCTCATTATTATTGTTGTTCAGTGTCGTGTGTAATGGTGGTGGTCATGAATAAAAAAAGAATGAATGAATGAATTGCTCTTTAGCTACGATTGAAATTTGCCGGGAAAAGCAAGAAAAAAAAGCGTTTTGATCTTATCACAAGGTAATTGCTTGGGAGATAATTTGTGATGGAAAAGAAGTGTGGCGCTGCCGTGAAATGTATTCAAGTCGCCGTCCCTCGCTATAGCGTCACAGACGCGCGATGTTTATGGGAGACGTTGCACTGCTTTATACAAGCGTCGGTCCAAACTTGGATTTCTAATCTCTATAAAATTTTGCTTTATCACCTACTTTATAGTTGGTACCTCACAACTTTTCACTGTCCCCAAGGTATTAAATAAATGGGAGAAGATTGAGTTAGCCAAGTTGCAAAAATTAAAAAAAATCGCCGGCTTTTTTTACGCACTGTTAATTTTTAACTGCGAATCTGCCGGACATAATTTTGAAAATTCGCACTTTTTTTGCGTTTAAAGGGAACACTATTGGACACCCCATTCAAAAATTGTTAACTCTGTCTTTAGTGTGTGCGTTTAAACATCTCAGAAATCACTTAGACGTAGAAAACGATTGATCGCAATCAAAGATAAATTTTTATCTCAGATAGAGGACAACTCAGCTCAAACAAATGCCAGCATCCGAATTACCTAACGGTAAGTAAACAGTTTAGGAGGGAAACTTGACAAATCATAACAAGCGTTGATGGTTCATTTTTTTCCTTATTTTCTCAAACAATCACTATTTGGAGTTAAAAAGCATTTCTGACCATTTTCGAGAACAGCTTCTTTAAAAAATTCTACAATGATACAATTTTGTCGGCGACGCACGAAGCAATTCTTTTTTTTAAGCACTCTTATTTTCTCTTTTTAAAATGCTTTAAATATAGCTCTTCTTTCACATAAACTCATGCTTTGTATGCAGATCTTCAGTCAGAGTGAGCCACCATGATGTGTAGACATTTCGATCCCACCACCTGTCTGTAGACCTCTTGATCCCACCATCTGTCTGTAAACCTTTTGATCCCACCACTTGTCTGTAGTCCTTTTAATCCCGCCACCTATCTACCACATAAAGAAGGAGGAATCCTGTTAAGTGCTTTATCCAAGGTACAACATACCCTCCACACACTTGGGAAAAACAAACAAGTACAACTGAAAGGATATGTTGTTTGTAAGACCGTTTAGGTGTGGAGAGGTCGCGATTAGAACCACAGTTGAGGAAATTTAAAATCCGAATAAAATTGAAAACAATGTGCCTACCTCTGAATAAAAACGCAACTAGAATAAACGTTTTTTGCTCGTAAATAACATAATAGGCGCACCAGCATTAGATACGAAACATTTGGGAGGGTGATAGTTACTATTACCCAATGCACGGGCATAAAGTCGCATATAGAAACTTGTCACAAATAGAATTATAAAACCGGGTGTTTCAAAACGTGAAATCAACCACCACCAAATAAAAACCAACTAAAACCTCTCACCAAATAGTTCATCTCATTTACAGAGTAGAATTTTTTTCTGTATCCAAATATGGGAGCATTAACACCTTTGCAACTACTAAGCGTACGAATGTGGAACTTGACAAGACTGATCACTGCCCCGAGGTTAGCGTTGTAAAATGTTGATAACGTCATGATGGTGCTATAATCAGAGATAATTTTTTTAATTCGTATTTTGTGCTTACTCGAAAGTCCCTCCACCTTACCAATTTGTAAACATATTAATTTTTTAAGGGTTAAAATGAAGTATAATTAATCACTATAAAACTGTTTTTTATTTTTTAAAACAATGATATCGACTAATTTGAAAAGTCATTGAACCTATGCAAAGAGTGTAAATTCTGATGATTTTTGGATAAGAATTTTTAGAGGCCCTAATCTGTACCTTTATAAATCACTTTTCTATTTTCTCCATTTCAGAAATCATTTCAAAATTATTTGCTCTTATTTCCCTCATTTTAAAAGCAAGTTTCATCCCAATTTCCTTACACACTGTACTCTAAAAAACGTTTCAGATACGGTTTATTTTTTGCACTTTTTAAAAACTTGCGTGGCACCTAAACACAAAGGTTAACTAAATTACATATTTTTAACAACTCAGCACTTATGAAAACACTGCCATCAGAGCTGAAAAATAAAGTAACTTAGCAGTATGGTGTAGATACAAGAATTAAAACTGAAACAACTACCTCTAAAGAAGTAAAAAAAACTCGCTGATGGTTCATGGTGTGCATACTTGAAAAATATAGGTGTTTTAAATTAAAGCTTTCTACACTCAATAGACAGATAGATTAGATCAGGGGTTCTTAACCTTTATTCTCTCATTTACCCTTTGACAAATTTCAAAAGTAAAACTTACCCCCAAATCTTTTTTATATCATTACTTTTACAAATGCCTATTGTAGTAGGTAAAAGTGTGTGAATTTTTTGCTAACAAAATTTACCCCCAAAACAGAGGCAGGTCAAATTTACCCCCAAGAGGTAAATTTATCTCCAGTTAAGAACCCCTGGATTAGATTAGGAGAGATGCCCAAATTGCAAAGCTTGTGAAGTTTATGGTTGGCTTCTACCTAAAATATTGCAACAATCTTAAACCTATCAGAAATAACCAACTGCAACTGAGTTGTTTTCTTAAAAATAAGCGAGAAAAATTGCCTTATGTAATCTATGTGCTTGTCGTTGCAATTGCCTTAAATTCTGGTAGAGAAATAACACTTTTATTCAGGAAAATTTTCAAGGCTGTGGGGTATGAGCTTTTCTTTTCCAGAATTCCAGCATTGTTGCTGTTGTTTATCATTCCTATTTTGTGGTCACAGAGAAGACCTTTCCAATTATGTATGGAACATTTTCAATTCAGACTTGTCTTTGAGTAACCAGTATTATTAGCAAAGTAAATTTATATCACAAGCCTAATAATGCAAGAACTGCCTGCAACTTTTTTTTAGACACAGCAACGTGACCATCACGGAATTTAAACTTAACTGTTGCCATAAACAATACTCCAACCCACTTGTCCACATTGCTGAATGCTGAGTGCTGACATAATTCAACAAATTTGTCTTTTAACACAACTAGTTGGAATGACTACTTTTACAGCTATTTCTTTGGGTAGTTTCTTATTTCCTTATTTCAATCATTTCCGACAAAAATTTCCTCATTTATAAATTTTAGTGTTAAATTTCTCCAAGTGAGGAAATTTCCTCTCTAGTGGGAGCCCGAGCCATCACTACTGTGTTTAATCATTTTGCGTGGGTTCTAAACATGAGCATATTTTACTTTTTTGACTAGGTCAACAGACAACTGGATTATTTTTACTGCACTGTTAATTGCTCATGTGATTGTTTTCTTGATTCTTCTGTCATGGGAAAACTTTTGCAGTTATCTATGAAACCTTCTGAGCACAGCCACGCTTCAAAGTTATTGGTATATTGCATTTTTACCACAAGCCAGCAACCAAAGGAAAAATCTGCATGAAATGTCTTTTCAGGGATGCGACAGCAATGCTAATAAACCAATCATCATTGTCACAATAAACAATGCTTTTACCCACCTCACCACATTATCAACAATCCTGTATGTATCCTGTTACCAGTTACCAGTGGCAAGTGCTTTTTGTAACTCACAACTCACACATTTTAAAGCCTCTTTTCTTAAAAGATTTTACACTTACAATGTGATACACCATTGATGTTAAGTTTGTCTAACTAACAGGAAAAAACATATCATTTTTTTTAGCATCATTTCTTGTGACTACCAATTAAAAGGTGTCTTTTAATTAAGAAAATATTGCAAATATATAGATTGTTTACACTAAAATGTTTTGACATAAAAACAAATGCACAATCACCATACAATTTGAGTAACAATAACATGAAACCTTCATTAACAATAGTCTTGACAACACCTCTTCATTATTACTGTTCCAAAATCTTTTGTTATATTGTAATAAATCACCTTGCTAACATGTCTAAATGACTTGATTGCAGTTTAGTTAGATTTATCAGGACACCACTAGTTTTAGTTCCACCACACCAACAAACTACTAGTAATTTACAGATATCAATACCAAAGGCAATACCTTTAATATAACGTTTTCCCATTTTAGCATGATCTTTCTTCAAAACCTTCATGACGTCATCATGGCTACTTAATTCAACATATGCTTTCCCACCTGGACATCCTGCTTTCGTAAAGGTTTAACAAGAGTAAAAAGTACAAAATTATTTAACCCTTGTCAACAAAAAAGACCATAATACTGATAATGTATAAAGGCATCTTTTAGTGAAGGGTATCAAGTAACTGCACACATAGTTCGGCTTCTAATAACAACTAAGTCCATAAAACTTATGGTCTTTCATGGGCTGAATTCTTAGGCAGTGGCTATTTGGCCATCAACAGCATTTTATCCTTGGTATCTATTTTGCTGTTGAGCATTTGTGATTGGTCCATTTTGATAACATAATAAAAAGGAAGCACCTATTTTGCCATGAACAGCATTTTACCATTGGAGGCTATTTTGCTGTCACCATTTATGTGTGTTTATAAAGCCATAATTGCTATAATTCTGGCTGATGCTGTGGTTAGTGCAGCTGCCTTGAAAAGCAATGATCATTGGTTGGAATCTTTGCGAGCAGGGTACTTAAAGGCAGTATACACTGGAGGAAGAGGCATGGAATGTATATGCATGGGATAGTATACACTGATAGGAAGTGTACACTGGGGGTGCAGATTTTTTCCATCTTTATTTAAATTAACCAATCAGAAACAATTAAAAGTCACATGTTTAATATGTCACCAAAATTGACCAATCACAAATGTCTGACAGCAAAATATCCTCCAAGGGTAAAATGCTGTTGACGAAAAAATAGCCACTGCCAATAAAAACAAGGCTCATGGTGGTTTCTCAGGAGTCAATTTCTATCATGTATTTAACACGTGAATGGACAAACATTTTACTCCCAGTGATCAAATATTAGCCCCTCCATCCAGTGTACACTGCCTTTGCTGATGCACTCAGCCTACACAGACTCAAACCAATACCAGTATTTATTGCATTTGAAGGCAGCAGCACTATTCACTACATCACAGCATCACTACAAATCTTGTAGCAAACGAGCTTATTTAAAGACACATGATGGATAAAAAGTTTTTACAACCTTGTATTCTACAGATCAGGAAAATTGCAAGTGCAAATTAGCATTTGGGGTTGGAGTTAGGGTTTGAGCTAAGTTAGTTAATGTTAAGGTTAGGTTTAGTATTTAAGTTAGGATTATAATGGGATTAGGGCTAGTCCATAAAGTTTCACAAAATTGATGCATTTTAATAGTATCCTACATGAATGATAACAGCAAAACAGATTCTCAGTGTAAATTGCTATTGACATACACACACACTTTCTAATTCTTACTAGGAGACCAAATTTTGGTTGGTAAATTAGAAATTCATTTATTCGTTTACAAATATAAATATCAGGGCACACAACAACAAATACGGGGGCACAATAAGTGCACTCTTAGATATTTTTGAGACACCTAGCAAGTAAGTAACTTTTAACTAAAAAGTTTGTTATCTAAACAAAACAAATAGACTAAATGTTCAAGTTGAGTTAAAATATTTTCAATTAAAAATCTAGCAAGCATTTCTTTTACATTTGAAAACACGAGAGTGTACACTAGAGTGCTAACATCAAAAATGTTATTAAAAATTGTCTTCACCACAAGCATTTGCAACAATTCTTTTAATAAAGAATTGAGATTAAGATGCATTACAGTAGTTTGTATGCAGGCAACACAAGTCTAATCAAACAACAACAATAATTTGTTTACCTGGACATTGTGCAAGATTCACACATATGCTCAAAAAAATGACATGAAAATAATTGAAATACATGTTTACAAAGGCCACCAAGTCTCTGCCTCCTTTCTCACCAAGTCCTTGACAACACCTGTGTCACACACACAATATAATTTTGAGTTTAATAAATTCATTTTCATAAGCTCTGTGATTTAATAATGGAATTCCTGTAAAAGCATAATCATTGAAATACGGTCATAGAAAAATTATTGAATTTTTCAGTTCAATTCAATTGAAAACTTTAATTCAAACCAAAGCAGATCGACTTACGCATTGTATCAACAGAAAACCCAAACAGAACCAAATAAAATACTTTTCGACATAAATTTAGTTTAATTAATCTTTTTATTCCATTTTCATCCCCAATTACTTTGCAATCAACAAATTCAATGATCTCAGCATCTGATGTAGACCATGGGAGACCACGCAAACGTACTACAAATCTTTCTTCAGTCATAGTAAAGCAAAGATAAATAGCGGTTCGATCAACCGGGCTTCACTAATAAGAAAGTCAAAAATGAAATAAGATTTGGGAATAAGGATATAAAAGTCGAAATGTGCAAAAATCCCAAAACCAGACACAAAAAGTTCCTAAGATCCCAAAACATTGAACTTTCACGTAAAAAATCTGTGGAAGGCGCATTATCAAAAAATCCTTACAGTGTCTACCAAAATTTAAGGCCAGCCAAAAAAGTAATGGAATTTTGTGCTACAGCATTATTTTGTATCATCTCATTGTTGTGATTGTATCGTATTTGTTTCAATTTTAGAAGCCAAGCATATTGTTTCACTTTCGTTAATTTTTAAAAATTTTAAATTTACGTAGATGTTGATACTAATTACGTAGTATTAACACTTACGTAATTTTTGATCAACTCTTTTAAAATTTGAGAATAGTGAAAATGGGGCACATAAAAACCTTAAGTGAAGTTTGAAAGGCTCAAATTGTCACATTACATGGTAAAGGATTATCAGAACGGTAGATGTCCGTTGAAATCAAGGTCAGCAAGCAGTTTATCAGGTGATCAAGAAATTTTGACTGGGTAGAGCTTGTACAAGGAACTGAAAAGAAGTGGAAAACTCAGATAAATCAGCGTTTTTGGCGACTCTCTGATGAAATCAATAGTCACCTCTCGCCGATGAGTTCTGTCAAGAATTTTCGAGCTGCGGTAGTGGTCAGCTTATAGAAATGCAAGAAATAAGTAAACACAAAAGTGAGATACACTTTTCTTTCAAAAATACAAGCATTTCAAAATGTTTGTCGCTTGGTCCTGCTTGTTTGGATTTTAATACATCTTTCCTCTAAAAACAATCTTTCTACAGCAGCGCTTAATGGCACTGCTGTATTGTAATTGATAAATAAGATTTATAATTCTGAATCTTTGAACATATCCACTTCCCAACGGTATTAGCGCGATACGATGGTGTCATCGCAAACCGCATTTTTTCTTAGAAATTTCCTCAGTTCGCCTTGATTTACTCTTGCCCTTTTTTTTTTGGGTGGTAGCGTTTTTGCAAAGACAGTTGGAAGCATCAAATACATATACTGATTCATATTGGGCCAGATTTAGTTTTCGCCATTCAGAGTTCATTTACAAATATACAAAACGGTTCTAATTCTTTGACTAAAAAGAACGGAGATGAATAAATCCAATAGAAATATGTTTCAAAGCAAAAACTTGTGGCATTCAAATTTAAATCATTTACGATAAGGCACGAGTTATCGAAAACACGGAGAAAATTTTTATTATGATCAAACATAAATAATTCCACAATTGCGAACTATAGTCGTTAGTGAATTAGATTCATTATGGGATTGACCTTGCATGGTTGCTAATGCATGATTTAGATATGATTGTCAAGTTATCATCATTTTTACGATCCGATAACTAAAGAAAAAATCGTGCGTACGTAACAAATATGTTTTGAATTTTTTAATGCATGAAAAGCAATGAAATCCAAAAGAAGACTTCCGTTAATAGATTAATTATTTTTTTTTGTGTGGAAGTCCTTGAAGCATGGCGAAATCTCACACTTATCGCATCCGTATTTCGTTTCTTTCCGTTGGCCGGATTTCAAACAGATGGCACATCTCTTGTAGTGTGAATTTTATTTAGATGGAGGATTTAGTTCCAGGAAGTGACTATCATTGGCTCACAGACGGTGAGGAGTAGGTAGTGGTCTTGTACAAACTTCTTTCGAGTAATGAGGAATTTCAGCCGACTTTAGTAATTCACGTGCTAGCATCACTTTGAACTCAGGTAGAGTAATTCTTTTCTGCTCAAGATGTAGCTCTTTGAAAAGGTAAAAACGTGTTCACTAAAGCAATGTCCATAAAGAACGAAAGAAAGAACAATCGATTATTAGCGAAGGTTATTACTTGTGCAATATATAGGCGTAATAAAAAACGTTAGTGAAATACAGGCCCTAACATGCTCTAAACTGTTGTTTATTTGACTACCTGTGCCCAAACTAAACAATGCTATTATTTGTCTCAAGGAGTTGGCTTTATGCCCATGAAAGCTAGCTAGAACTAGCAGAAAAGAATGAGTGCTAGCCATCTTCAGCAAAATGACCCCTCTTATAGTGCAACGAAAGACAGGCTAACATAAATGAAATGCAGTAAATTTTTTCAACACTGTTCAGCAGCTAACAAAATATCTAATTCACGCAACAGTAACGTAAGGAAAGCAGTGATAAATTGGGGATTCATCCCGTCTTTACTGCTCAGTAAGCGAGCCTAGACGGTAATAGAAATTTCAGTTAATTCACCGCATCAACACGTGTTATATGCGAGCCTGAACGCTTCCCGATACCAGGTCAAACAAAATTTGCGGTTATAGCCGCTCTCCATCGTTATGTCACAGAAACGCTGCGCAGCTATAGCCGCTTCCCGTAGAGAAGTGGATATTGGAAGATACCAGCGTTGTGTGGCCATCAGAGCCTTTTCTTTGTAAGAAAAATTCCAAAATTTGTCTCTCGTTCTTTTGGCTCGATTCTTCTTAAGGATGAATTTTATCAAAAAAGTCCATGCCCCCCCTGAATTTTAAGTCAAATTACAAAACAGTATCAAAAAAATAAAAAATAAACTTTTTTGCGCCTCTGCAGGTACGTTAGAGTTTATTGTTGACTTTTAGCAAGGGGGTGGGAGGGCGTGACTTTTTAAGTTTTTAAACTTTCAAATGCTATCAAACAAGATGCGTACGTTTCACACTAAATATCGCCGAAGTTTTTTTTCTATGTCGCAGTCGAGTGATGAATTGATAATCCAAGTTATGGTAGTTGCAAGACATAAGCGTCTCGCTGAGCGCTTTCTTGTTTTATTGCAATGTTATTAAATTAAATTTTTTTTTACAATTTGCAATTAAATTAAATTGCAATTAAATTTTTTATTACGATGCGGACTACTACAAAGACGTCGCTTCTTTTATCAGAACGTTCAACCTACCAGTGGGAGTGGTTTCCTTGAAATTCCTCAAATAGTGCATTGTACGTCACAACTGAAGTTGAATTATTAAAGCCGTTCTTGTATAAACTACATTAGATCAGTGAAACCGCATTCGCACTTTCTCAGTTTTGTACAACAATTTTTATAGTAGCGACGAGCGTAGTTCACGAAAGGCAAAATGCCGTTATAAGTAAATGACGTCACATTAAAAGTTGCAAAATTTGGCCCCCCTCTCAATTTTTTTCTGGCTACGCTCTTGATAAGCATTATCTTCTCCTTACAGAATGTCCAATGCTTGGCATACTGGCCTCATAATTTTGTCATACTTTTTGAAGAACTTGATGTCCACCTAAAAAACATTGACTTAACCAGTGGCGTATGCCAAAGACACGATCAATCTTAAGGGTCCAGGGGCATGCTCCACCCCAAAAAATTTTTAAAAATTACACTAAAAAAGTAAGCATTTTTTTACTTTTTGCAACAAGTTTTAGGCAAATGGTCGCGTGATTTTTTTATTAAGATAAAAAATTTTTAACCTATAGTACGAGTGGGGGTTTGACCCCCAAACCGTTCCGCACATACGTCACAGAGCACAACTGTTTACTTGAAAATAAAAATATTGAAAGTCAACAGTCTGTTTAATCTCTAAAATCCTTGCTGTCCAGAGACAAACTGACTTCATGTCGAAATAAATTCTAAATATGATCAAAATAAGCCCAGTTGTACATGTTGGCCTATTGCCTACTTTCTTTTTCTCTAATTATTATTAATCTCTTTTGCTTAGTAAGAACACTTTAATTAAACTAACAGCTCTGAGGGACGTAATAAGTAATAATCGCAAGTTTCACAATTATGAGATTAGAAGTTTTTGAACTATTTTATAGCTGCTCGTGGTGTCAGAAGCTTTGCTGTGATTTAAATAGATGTTCAATTTTTTATAGAATTCTTGCAGTCACCCTCTGGCAATATCAATTAGGTTTTAAATACGAAAGAGTACACACCAGAGACGTAAAATTTCACAACTACGTATAACTTGCTTTACCACAGCTGCTTTTGTATGTTCAGTTTTTTACTACTTGATAATCGAGTCATCACAAGCTAAGCTCTATTTGGCTAAAATAGAAAATCAAATTCAATATTCCGTGTTATAATTTCTGTAAAGTAGCGACGCTACCGCTACATGGTGAAAAAGTAGCGACGCTATCGCTACAAAGTTCTAACAGTAGCGGCGCTACCACTGTCGCTACTTAACAAGTAGCGCGCTACTGTCCATCTCTGCATACAAAGAACTGAATTTTGATACAACATCGGTTAATGTATTTGAAAACTACTTTTAATGAATTCTAGGAACATGAATTCTATGCGAAAACATGATTTCTTACAAAATAGAAATATTTGACGCAACATAGACGTGCTCGGTATTTATTCAAAACTCGACGAAACTATTGACCGTAGCGACGCGATGAAACTATTGACCCATTCATTTTATTTAACTCTTCTGGTAATGATAACGTTTATTTAAGTTGATACAAGTTCTTACCGAGCATGCAAAAAACTTCAATATCCGTCAACGTTTCGAACAGCTATAAAGCTGTTCTTCATCAGGACTAATAATAAACGAAAGCACGAGTGAGGCAATATAAATAACAGAAACTATTGACCGTAACGACGCGATGAAACTATTGACCGTAACGACGCGATGAAACTATTGACCGTAGCGACGCGTTGAAACGCTTTTTCGGTAGCTGCCTGTTAAAGTAGAATGTAGCGAATTCGAACAAGTCAGCAACTTCTCTTGTGAATTATCGCAAAAGTCCAGTTAATGGCCGTTCAAATATTATATGACGTGTGTATGAGGAGCGGGGAAGTAATATTGTTATATTGGTGTCGTATGGGAGGAATAAGACATATCTTTATATGACAAACATGCTATTACAGAGATGGCCAAACAGCAATTCACGACCAGCATGCACGTTTTGGTCTTTGAATGCGGATCTTATGACGCATGTTGTTTTCGTGTGCAGTGATGTAATGTAGGGTTGTACAGCCTACGATGCAACCCGTTCAGTTATGTGGCGGGTGGAAGTGTGCACACGCGTAATTTTGGGATTTGAAGATGATGATCTTCAAAAAGTAATCATCCACCTATTTGAGCGAGAAATGTTAATAATTTAACTTAGAAATGCGTAGAGGCTCTTTAAGTGTTAAGTCTTATGATTTTTGGCTCTTTAGTCCACCAGGTTTGGCCACCCATGTTCTATTTAAAAAATCAAGATTATAAATTGTTTGTTGACACAGGTTTTGTGGCAAATCTAAATAACTAAACTTTGCTCAAGTACTTTTTTGTATGACGCGTGATATGGCAGAGGGAAAGATTTACAAAACAAAGTGCTAAAAATAGGGAAAAACAACACGTTGCCAAAACTTAAAAGTCTTGGCGAAAATATAGCGGCTCTCGGCAAAGCCATTTAATGCTATTTTACTCAAATTCCTTTCAAAAAATTGTACTTTTGATTTCGGATTGGTATACCAACCTATGTTTGGGCATATGCCATAACTATGCAATATACACGCAACCAGAGGTTTAGGCCATAAAAACGGACCAACAGTTACGTGAAGTCGTAAGTAGTGCCCCTAATATTTAATAGTTCACATTTGTACAAACAAATCAATTAATTCAACGCTATTCCATAACTTAGAGATTATACTTTCACGCGCTCAATGAACTGAATAGATAACAGTGAGTCAACCTATTTTCTATTTCAATCGCAAGCACGTCCAGTCCCTAAGTAAACCTATGCCGAAAATAGAGCAAGTAAGACTTTGCCAGGGACTAGAGAAATTGTAGAACAAGATAGCAGCTATGCGCCAACCAAAAAAAGTTTATTAACCTCACTCTGAAAATAGCAATAAAAACATCAAGTTTTTATACTATTTTTACAACTACTTCTTGGATGAAGCCGTAGCAGCCGGCTGAACCGATATTCTTAACTCCGACGTTACTGGTGGGGGCCCTGTGAACGACCACAGAGCCGGCTAGTTTTACATATTTTGCTTTTCCCATATCGTTTAAGAGGAGCCATTGCTCCTAATCCCTCGATTTTATAAATGCCCCTGCGTCTGCAACAAAGTTCTACTTGTTTTGAAAATATTAATAAAAATAATAGAATTCTTCATAGTTTTTCAGAACAATTAAATGTAACCTATTGCTAAATAAATTCTATTCTTCTGAATATTTGATTTATTACGCAAGAATCAATAAAGATTTGACGTCACAAATGATACAATAAAAGATCAATTTAACACTAGAATTACCGGGAGGGCCATATTAACCTTTTTTGATTTTTAATCGTTTATATCTTTAATTAGATGCGTGCAATAACACTGAAACTTTCGAACTTTTATTTTGTTAATTTTCGTTACATTGCAATGATCACAGGGTGGGATGGGAATGGATTTACCTTAAATTACCGTCAACAGTCATTTTGACTGCGCAGAAACCTCTAATATTTTTATCATTAAAATTTTTAAAGGATGATTTTCAAAACAACTTTTTCGACTTTTTTGGGAACAAAAGTGCATTCAGCCCTACCCTTTCACTCAAGAAATATCAAAACTGGGCAAAATACTCGTTTTTGAAAAGGTTATTTCCAAAACAAAAGATCTTTATCTTTGTTTGGAGCAGGAAATATCAAAAACAATACTCTGAAAATATTGATCTGCAAAAAAACACAGATCCTCAATCTTTTTTTGAAACAGAAATGCTTTTAGCCCTCAACCCATGCAATAGAAAGTGTTGCGTTATGTTACGCCTTGATCAGGGTTCGACATATTCAAACTCGGTTCGACTTACATGGGAAATGATTTTTTTCAAATGAATTGAATTTAAAAAACTGCTATTGATAAAGTAGAAGGCCTACATTTTGTTGATCAGAACCTATGCCTATGGAGCTTACGACTCGTTAAACTCCCATTTACAATCATTCAAGACAGTACTAGGTGTAACAAAACTGTCAAAAGCAACTTATAACACAAAATAATGTCGAATTATTAAGCATTTGTTTAGTAATTGAGCAAACTGTCATTTTGACCGCTCACGGTAGTTCCAGGTAGGTTGAAAACGCGGTAATTCTAGTGTTAAACACAAATACATTTGCTTCGCTTGATTAAACTATAAAAAATTAAACAATTTACACCAGTGGTTCCCAACCTTCAAAATATCATCAGTCCTGCTGAACCCTACCTGCATTTTGTTTGGAGCTCAACAAACAAAACATTGATTCTTTATGCTCCAGCTGCTCAAGTTCGGTAGTGAAGCTTGTTATCGTATACTTTAACATCAAGATCAGAATACCAAACTGGCTTCCCCTAAGCCCAATTCGGTCTGTTATACCCCGTTTAATGGATATGCTGCTATTACTGATATTTACAATATTTTGATATCATAGCAAATAATCTTGTGCAATTAGTGACAGAAATGCAGCACTTATTTCTAAATCAATTGTACAAACTATTAAGTTATTCAACTGTTTTTAGATTCATCAAAGCAAACAAGATCCCCTGAGTTCTTTTCACGCAACCAAGAAGTCCGCGAGACCCTGGGTTGGAAACCACTGATGTACGCATATCATTATAAGAACAATCAACTATTATCAGATAAGATGCGGTAATATTTATATTTGTAAGTAGAGTTCTGTTATTGGTTATCACGGTATTTCAGCATAGCATAAAACCGAATAATTTACGTCTCAGTAAAGATTTATTTCCTGTTTGATTGCCTAGCTGTGTGAGTATGTAACAGGTTGCAGAAAAATTTATAAATCTTCACATTTCAGATCAAAATGTTTGATGCACATTAACCGAAACGTTTCTTGTTTAAATAAAACTTTCAACACAAAATGAAAACATGTTATTTTTGAGAAAAAATAATGACAAAGGCTGATGACATTTCCTTTAACTTTGAAACAAACATGAACACGAATAATATTTAATTCCAAATACAAGTAATCAAGCATGCACACAAGGATATTCAACTCGTCCAATCAAAAACTGATTACTCCTTATTACCGATATTTACAATCACATGAACAAGCATTGATCAGTGCCTATTTGCCCCTCCCCTCTTTGAACAAACATAAGTCTCTCCTATTTCTCGTTGTGTAGAAACGCAGCAAATTACAGCGATCAAGTTTGTAAATGTCCATAGCACAAGTCTATATATAGCTTCAAACCTTGGGGGGCTAATTTATAGGCAATAGTTGCCTTGGCAGAGTTGTTTCCGAGACTCTTATTTACAGAAAACGTTTAGGACAATAGGACTCTCAGATTTTTAATGAAAAGTGTTAAAGATTGATTGGATTTTAATTCACTTACAAGCAAACATGGTTATAAATGAGATTTGATTCCGCGTACAAGTAATCAAACATGCACGCAAGGTCATACAATCCACTTATTCTAAAATTATTTAACGCCCAATCACCAATATTTACAACCATCTAACCATATATTGATCAGTTTCTATTTGCCCCTCCTAAAATAAACTTTTGTCTCTGCAATCTTCTCGTTGTGGAAGGAATGCAACAAGTTACTAATCCCAAACATCAAATTTCTTCAACTTGTCTCCGCAACCACGCAGCAATTCTTCCACTTCATTCTTTCTACTACATCGTGTTGCGACAAGATATTTCATCTAAATACAACGACATAATTGGCAACTATAGACTGTCTTATTGCTTCTCAATTGTGTCAAACAAAAGTACTTGTGAGCAAACCATTGGGATCTCTTGACGATTCTCAGTAAAAAAAACAGAGCCAGTATACTGCTGTACATATTTTAAACTGCTGTAAAATATGTACAGCAGTATACTGGCTCTGGTTTTTTTACTGAGAAAAGTACTTGTGTTCGCTACCTGCATTAGCAATTTGTTTTGTATTAATCAAGTAAGTTACATTATAACGGTATGCAGATCATCTATCAGTATTTCAATTCCAAAATATGTAATGATGAAAACGAGCTGAATTAATTAAGCGCAAGATGACTGAAGAGCTTGGGAGGAATGCGAAGCAGCTTTGCGATACTCGTACTTTACCGGGTTACAATTGTGAAGTTGCTAACTCAGCATGTCGTAAAAGGTAACTCTTGGGTACCCACCAGTGGCAGTCCGCCTTGTTGGTGATTTAATTAAGAGCTAGCTGGCTCTGCTGGCGTCGCTCCCCCCCTCCCCAACCACTAATATCGAGGTTGAGAATATCGGTTCAGCCAATCAACTCAGCTTCACCCAATGGAGTGAAAACAATCGTAAAATGTTTATGTTTTTGACATACAGTAGATTGCGTTTGCATAAAGCGGTTTTCACAACCACGAACTAAAGTTTTTACCTTGCTGTTTAAAACTGAGTGCGAAGAAAGCCTTGCTCTGTTTGCACTCAGTAGCAAGAAGCGAAAACTCGTCTCAAAATCTGCTCTAAATATCAGTAAGAAGTTTTATTCGTGTTTGCAAAAACCGCTATGGGGTAACAAAGCCATAGCTAAATCTCGTTCCGAAACAAAGCTATCCTTTTTGAAAACGAAAATTATTAATAAAACATTATGGGGAGTTGCAAATTGCCACAACATGTCTGCCAAATTTCTCGAGCTCCTGGCAACCTCCTATTTGCTCCTGTTTCCACCATAGGCGTCCTTAAACTTAACAAAACTTTTATTTGTTAAATTCAGCACGTGTTTGAAAGCATTAAAGTCGTGGAAGGACGCCAATGTAATTGATGTGTATTCGTATTTTCGGAAATAATCTATCAAATATTAGGACCACTACTTATGACATTTCGTAACTGTAGGTGTATTTGCATGAGTTAGCGCCTCTGGCTGTGCGCATGTTGCTTGGTTCTGGCATAAACGTAGCCAGGCAATGACCAAACTCACCCGACATGAAGCACTCTCAGTTATGTTATTCAAATAGCAGGGTCCCCAATAAAAATTGTCGAGTTTAAGAATATCGGTTCAGCCGGCTTTACCCAATTGATCTTTGTGAGGACAGTAATAAAAAGTTGCTGTGCTGTTGAATGGCCAGTTGTTGTTCCAAAATTAAAAGTACCGTGTATTTTATGGGAATCGATTAAAACTAAAAAGCATTCTAAGGATTGCGCAGAGCCGCTAGATTTCTCCCAATGTCTTTAAAATACCTGACTATGTTTTGCTTGCCGTATTTGGTACTTGAAAACTGGACTTGCTCAAAGTTAAAACAGCCAGCGATTTCAAAAAGATTTATTTGTATATTTTATAAAGTGCATAAAAGCGTAAATTCTAAGTTGTGTGGTGGGGGGAGAGGGGCGTCAACAGAGACGTAGCAGCCGCCCCCCAAACCCCCCAATTGGGGGGGGCCCAGGCCAACTTTGGGGGCCCAAGTTAGTCTGAAATTGCTTTTTGGCTACGTGACTATTTTCAGTTCAGCAGACTTGTTTACAACCGATTTAAATTGTAGGAAGAAATTGGCTTGCGACATCATAAGTGAATGCAACGTCATTTTATCTCGCAGAATCTAGAATATTTCGATTGATTTTCTGGTAGAATCTTGAATATTCGATTGACGTAACAATGCCGTTGTTACGCAACAATCATAGAATGGTCTGCAATTCTGTTTGGCTATAAATACCGGGACAATATATATACACTGCAGAGTGCAGATAAAGTATTTTATTGACATTGTATAGAATGAAACGTTCAAAAAGTGGTGCTCAAAAGAGAAAAGAAGCAGCCACTGCTCGAGATGCTGTAGCGAAATTGCCCAAGATGACAGATTTTTTCAAGATTACTGAGCAGAGTAGACCTGGCACTAGTACCGAGAGGGATGAAGAAAACTATAGTGTACAAAAAAAAGAAGACTATGACGATCAGCATCAAAGTGATTGTGAATTTCCAGAAACTGTAAGTTGTGATTTACCTGCCAATACGCAACCTTCAATATCAAAAATAACTGAATCTCAATTTACCCCTATCCCTGATGACCCATGTAAATGGCCTGAAAGTATTTCTGATGCTCAACGATGTGATATAGTAAAGCGTGGACCACATCAACTAATAATGAATTTTCCATATAATAACACAACTCCAAGGCGACGTTTTTCCTCCAACCATTATAAACGTGTGTTACCTAATGGTGAAAGTGTTTTACGGTCGTGGCTAGTTTATTGTGGGGAATCAGATCAAGTTTTTTGCTTTTGTTGTAAGCTATTTGGAAAAACACTAAGCCCCTTTTGTAGTGGTATAAATACATGGGAGGGTTTTTCGAAAAAACTGAAAGACCATGAAAACGGCATTTCCCACCAAGAATGCTGCAGTCAATGGATGTTGCTAGCTGAAGGGATAAGAAATTCATCCACTATCGACAAACGCGAGATGAATATTTTTTTCAATGAAAGACGTTTTTGGAGAAATGTTTTAGAGAGACTTATCGACATTGCCTTGTTTCTATCGGAAAGGAATCTTGCTTTTAGAGGATCTGAAAAAGTCTTAGGATCTCCTCACAATAGAAATTTTCTGGGTATGTTTGAGCTTTTGGCAAGAAGAGATCCGATCCTAAAAGAGCTTCAAGACAGAATCAAGAATAAAAACACTAAAGATCACTATTTGAGTCCTACCATACAAAATGAACTAATTGAATTGCTAGCGACAGAAGTTGAAAAAGAAAATTTACAGCAATTGAAATTGGCAAAATATTTTTCTAGAATTTTGGACTACACTCCAGATATGTGACATCATGAACAAATGTCTGTCATTCTCCGTTATGTACTATGTAATGAAGAAGCTGCTGTTGTTAAAGAAACATTTTTTGGCTACTTGAGAATAAGTGACAGTACTGGGAAAGGCTTGTTGGACGCTTTCTTAGAAAAAGCGACCGAACTGCAACTCGAATTGTCTGATTGTCGAGGTCAGTCATATGATAATGGTGCTAACATGAAAGGAAAACATTCTGGGGTCCAAGCAAGAATGCTAGACATCAATCCCAAAGCTGTTTACGTGCCCTGTGCAAACCATACCCTTAACTTAGTTGTTGTTGACAGTGCTAATTCATCGACGGAAGCATTGACATTTTTTGGAGTACTTACAAAGTTGTATGTGCTGTTTTCTTCCTCTGCTCAGCGTTGGGAAATTTTGAAGAAACATGTGGAGCTGTCCATAAAGTCACAATCTGATACTCGTTGGGAAAGCAGAATTAAATGCATCAAACCTCTTTGATACAATTTAAAAGAGGTCTTGCTGGCACTGAAAGACTTGGAAGCCATTTCCATAGAAAGAAAAGATGAAAGAGCTGCCTCAGAAACAAAATCGTTGATAGCTCATTTATCAAAATGGAGTTTTCTTTTGTCGGTGTTTATTTGATATGATATCCTATTCCAAGTCAATAAAGCAAGCAAGATTCTTCAATCGTATGGAGTCTCCCTTCATACAATGGAAACGGAAATCCAGGCAACTGAAAAGTTTTTGCAAAACTATCGCACAACGGGTTATGACAGTGCCGCAACATCTGCTGTTGAAATAGCACAGGAATTGGATATTGATTCTTCTTTTCCTCCGTCAAGAAGTGGAAAGAAAAGAAGATTGTTTGATTACCAAGGTGAAGAAGAACAACGAGCTACTCCTGAACTGAAATTTAAAAGCAACTTTTTCTATCCATTAGTAGACCAGGCTATTATGTCAATAAAGGAGCGCTTTAATTTGTTACGTGAGGTTTCTTCCGCCTTTTCGTTTTTGTACACACGAGACAAACTTTTGCTTGTGCAACAAGAAAATGCTCTTCTTACTTGCTGTAAAGAGTTCCAAAAAAAGTTCGGTGACATTGATTCTGATGAAATGAGCGCTGAGCTACAGCGGTTTGTTTTAATTTTACAAAAAAGACGCAATCTCAATACGGCTCAAGACTTTCTGAACTATCTTCTAAAGACTCATTTATTTGAATTGTATCCGAATGTGTACATCGCACTTTGAATCTTACTAACTTGCCCCGTGACTGTTGCCAGCGCTGAAAGAAGCTTCAGCAAATTGAAACTAATCAAAACTTTTAATAGAACGTCTATGACAGACAGTAGACTATCTTCATTAGCCATGTTGTCAATCGAAAATGACTGCGCCCGATCCCTTGATTATGACAATGTCATAACAGCATTTGCGAACAAAAAGGTTCGCTCCAGACTATTTAAATCAGGGGTTCCCAAACTGGGGTACATGTACCCCCAGGGGTACATTTTGACTTTTCAAGGGGTACATTAGATAAAGTAAAAGGATGTTCTTTCCAGAACTTCTACTCTGCCTTAAATTATTTTTGATCACTTCAGGTTAATAATTTGAAGACCTGAGTTTAATAGCTCCTTAGGACGTGATATTTTCAACTTAGTAAAAGCTTCAACTAGAACTATAGTAACTACCAAGTACACTTTGGTACTTCACATGACTTATTTTGTCCAATCACAGCATGGAGAGCAAAACAGCTTCGTTGTGCTGTTGCTAATATTTCACCTGGTATTGATTAATAAGCTTGTTGCTAAAAAGCAGGCTCATCCATCACATTAGTTAGGATTGCTGGGCTTATTCAGCCGATATAGTGTTAGTTTGATTGTAGCGTTTGTTAACACGTTCCGTGCGACAGGTCTGATATAAAGTGATTTTGAGTGAGCAAAGAATATTATGAGTTGCATGATATATTTTCATAAAATTCTTTTACAAAATTTTTTTATTACCCATTATCTATTGAATACTATAGATATATGTGATTTAAAACAATTTTATCTTTTTATAATTTTGAAAATAAAAAAGTTTATAAATATTTTAGTGCGACCCATATATATCCCACATCGAAGCTCAGTAATACCAGGTGTGACATATATATGGGTCACATTGTTGCCAATAACACTGTGTGCTTTGGTTAGTTATCGTTAGTATTAATTACGCAGCTTTTTCATATTAAACTAAAATAATCAATTTTAAAGTTTTTAGCAAACTTAGAAAGAATGTAATGGGTTGTCTAGCTTTAAAAAATAAGTTGTGCATTAGAGCAAGTTGAGCTTCGCATCCAAAAGTATGAGAAAATTTTGGGGGTACACGAACGAATCTATAAATTGTCCAGGGGGTACCGATGACCTGAAAGTTTGGGAAAGCCTGATTTAAATGATACTGTGTTTTTATAACTGTTTCATGTTTTTCAGTGTCATTGCTTTCGTTTCGCAGTGTCTGCATAAATGTTTTACTGAACTCTGGCATCGGTGCCGAATTTTTTATGACTTGCACCTTCGGTATCGGCATGCTTTATTCTGACATTAGCCTGTTTACTTATGTACAAATTGTGGTGTATTTTCTTAATGCAGCTTTTCAATTTTACACCTCTAAAGTGATATGACCTGTGCGCAGGGGCTCTTGCGCTTACTTTGGGGGGGGGGGGCCCGAAGTTGGAGTGCTACGGGACTGGGCGTCAAAATGATTGATATGTATTTTCAGGAATAACCTATTCCATATGAACACGATTTCTCACAATTTTTTCGTAACTTTATGCCCCCTTGTACTACCTAAAGTTTCTTGCTGCGTACATGTTGTTTGATCCTCACATAAATAGCTAAACAAAAAGCAAATTAACCCGAAGTAAAGCACTTACATTTAAGTTATTAGAGTTTCACAGCCCCCATCAGTAATGTTGATGTTACGAGAATGAAATCAGCCGGCAGAGCCGGCTTCACCTGATTGGAAAGGAAATTGCTTCAACATTTAGACATATATAGCTCGACACTAACATTTTGTTGCCAAAGACAAAACAGGAACTCCCTTCCTCCATCGTTTTGTGGAGGATCACTAATGTTTGCTTGAAGTAGGTTAATATTTAAAAATGTTACAAAATAAGTTTTAAATGAATTTTTCTGAAAATTTTGATAGATATTGCCAAAGAACTATGCTATTAAGGAGGAACAGCCAAATGTACCAAGGAACTTCCTTTATTCTAGAAATTGCAATTTGGTGAAGCCTGGAAATTATAGGTGGTTTTGACGATTGGGCTGTTTTTCAAAATTCTTAAAGGCTTCACTTTTTTGATAAATCGTTTTGCAAATTTAAATGGATATTCATACAATTTTATGGAATATTAAAACTTCAAATTTCTAAATATGGTGATGTCTTACCAACATTCTCAACCTTCTTCAATTCACACCAGCATCTCACATGCCAGCCATATACATGTCTACCACTCAAAATCAAATTTGCTCCAGCATATTGTAGGCTAGGCCATTATTATCAAAATTACCTCGGAATAGCCTTTAATTTGTTTAAAAAAGTTCAAAAATCAGTGAAGAATTGAGGTCACAAATCAGTTTTTAAATCGACTGATTGTATCAGGGAGCATTATGGTAACATAGAGCGAGTTTGAAACGAACAGAAATAAAAGGAAGAAAAATGCTTAGAAGGCTTCAAATGCTTAAAAGAAGGATTCTTTTTTGCACCCTCAATTGAGGTTTAATTGTTGTAGAGTATTTTTTATCGAAAGCGCTCCGTGAATATCTCCCGAAAAAATTTAAATTGCGTTTCCACGTTGAGTACTTTTTGAGAAAGTGCAGAAAACAAATTGTGCAATCGATAGTTAGCTGTGACGTCATTTTAGACCCAAAAGAGTAAAATCTTTTGTAAGTTGAAGGTTGGTTTTTTGATGGATTAAATTTTTTTTTCCTATATCATAATATCAAAAATAAAAAAAAGTATATTTGAATAAGATGTGTGATGACGTCACGAACCGCTTTTTGATACTCATCTCAGGGTTGTGATCAATTGTGCCAAGTTTGATGCTTGTACGTCCAGTAGTTTCGAAGGAGTTAAAGCATAGACAGAATTGCGCTTTATAGCATAAATGCATTTAGACATCAAGGGTTACAAGCAGCGCGATCTCAAATACCACTTCACACTAAGTAATAAACTTAGTATCTAAGTCGGATGCTATACACTGCGCTATGCTACTATGCTAGACAATAAAGTCGATCGTGTATTGAGTGCTGTCAGTGTCAGGAGCTCATTGATGAACATCTTTTATTACAATTTTGCAAATATTTGCTACAAAACTTTTATAAAACTAACGGCAAGAAATGCATGGGACAATGAAATTGCAATCACTAGTTTGGTATATATTTAACCTGGCAGCTCCGCCGGCGTCGCCGGGTAGGTCCACCATCAGTTACATCGGGTTAAATAAAATTTCGGATTTTGTTGGCTATACCGTCTTTACCTCAACAATATTTGATAGAGCAAATCCCAAATTTGTTGTAATTGGAAACCATAGTCCTTGTGCCCCTAAATAGTGACTATCCAACTCTTCGATCAAGCCTGGTGTAACTCACAAACAACCTATCATTTCATAAGCCTTTATCGTTTTTTTAAAATTAAAACTTGGAGCCGACGCCAAAATAGTGACTGGTGCGCTTAAATCGAATTGCATGTTTTGGCGATCGTGGAATTGTGAAAACTAAGTAGTGGCAGACCTATCTCATGACGTGGCATAGTTCTATTCATAGTTTTTACCTCAAGTTATTCCGTGAAGTTGCAATTTTGCCAATTGATTTCCTAATTTTATTTCAGCTTTGAGAACTTTATTTAACACGTCATAGCCTTTATTTTGTCTTTATCAAGCAAGATGTTGCCTTTGACAATATTTATACTGACACTCATGACGGATTCTTGTTAATTTTTATGTCTATTAAATTTTTTTTTCAGTTTTTTTGGACAAGTCTTTATGGCAGTACCACTTGTTTAACTTTCAAAATCCAGACGGAAGTGAAGCCTGGCTTCGTGTTAGTTCTCTTGCTCTTTAGTATAAGCTATAACTGCAAATTTGTGAGCCCATTTGCTAATGTAAGAATAACATTGCTTTTACATTAAAGAAGCAGTTTGAAACGCAATGGCCTGCTTTGAATTAAAAAAAAAATGTTTAAATCAATTCTACACACAAGGTTTTTTTGGGTGAAAATGACAATTATACACTTGAACTGCGGAAGCTAGTGCACCGAATAGTACAACAATAAACTTGCATTACTAACCAAAATATTTACTATGACAAAATTCGTTTACTCGTTTAAAACAAGACAAACCACAATAGTGATTTCAATTCCATTCATCCTAAAATCTTTCATTAAATACCTATTGACATTTTGTGGCACAAAAATTTGGTCTGAGCGCGATGAAGATCTAACAGTTTTTCTCAAGGTTTTTTTTCTGCGTTCTCTTAATACAAAAATTAGATTCGATCTCTTTCTTCATAACATCACAATTGCTAAGATGAAGACAATTTTTTCTTGAGATTGTTAATTAACATGAAGCAATTGCTTACCGTGGTATCCATCCTGAGCGCGAGCAACAAAAATCAATCAAATATCACTGAGACTTTTTAGTAGAAAATTCTTTGATTCCATTTCAACAATAAAAACATTATCTTTGTTGCTATAAAGGAATTAACTGTCATTTTGCAAAATATCAAATACAAAAAAGTATAAAAATCTACTGCACCAATCAACAACCGCCTCAACGCAATGGTGCTGTCCCCGACCCCGTTTGGGATGGGTTGAAATGGCTGTTGGTCTTTCCGAGAGTCCCAATTACCCCAGACACTCCCCTTCATTTTTTTTCTGTGCTGTCCCCTGAACAACCGCAGAAAGGCAGCACACAGTTTCCTAAAAATCTATTTTCTCTCTTCTCCTGCCCTTCTCTTGCCCGTCCTCGTCTCCTCATTCATCTTCTTCTCTTGATTAGCGGTAACGTTCATCTTAACCCTGGCCTCATTTTTCCCTGCTCAGTGTGCGCTGGAAATGTGACCTGGCGGGGCAAGTCAGTGCAATGCTGTACCTGCTTCAAATGGGTCCATCTAAGGTGCTCACAACTTTCCCTCTCCAAATTCAGAATTTTGGCAGCTCTCACTCCTGGAATTGCCCCCAATGCTGCGTTCCTATTCGTAACACTGTGACTCTCTCTTCGGACTCTTCCGACCTGTATATCTTCACTGTACAATCTAGCCCCCTTCTGCTAATATTGCATTCCCGCTCACCCTCGTCTTCAAACCTCTTATTTCCCTTCTGCCCATTTTGTATTTCTCCCTCTGCCCCCTTACCACCATCCTTTGATTTTGGCTGTCCTTCTTCGCCTCTTGCCTCCTCTCCCCCCTGACTTCCTCGGGGTTTCTTAATGGAATGCTGGTGGTCTTCGAGCCAGGAGCACTGAACTACTTCACTTTTTTTCGTCACATCCCGTTGACCTTATCTGTATCCAGGAATCCAATTTTAACTCGTCTTCCTCTTTCCGGATCCCTGGATTCTATGATCTGCCTTCTGATCGAACCCACTCCCGGTATGGCATTCTCTCTCGTGATGCCACGCACGCTAGCCATGGCGTCATCAATTTCGTCAGACAGGGCTTATCTTTCTCTGAACTTTCTACATCCTCTCTCTATTCGTTTGTTTCCTACTCTGATTATGTAGGGGTCAACATCTCTTTTAACAACTCCTCCTCGTTTTCATTTCTTAATGTGTACGCTGCCCCTATTTGCTCTTCTCCAACGGATGGCAGAACCGATTCTTTTTCCCCTTCCACCCTTCTCTTCTCCAGAAATCTCTTCATTCTGGGGGGCTTCAACTGCCCCCACCCCCTCTGGGACTCAAGAGGTACTTCCGACGCCCGGGAGGTGGAAGTGTTCGGCTGGGTCATCTCTTCTAATCTCCTCCCCCTCAATGACCCTGACATACTCACCCTTTTACATCGTTCCTCTGTCAGTTACCCCTCCCCTGACATCTCCTTTGCTCCCTCCTCTCTCGGCCCTTTCCTGCTTCTGGGAGGTGCTTCAAAACCTGGATTTTGATCACCTACTAATTATTCTACCTGTCCCTCTCTCTCCGGTCTTTCGACCCAACGAGCGTCCCCCTTCCTTCAACTTTCAGAAAGCTCGCTGGGATGACTTTGTTTTTTACTTTGACTCTCACTGTTCTTCTGCAGAGGATTATTGATCTATTTCCTCTGCTGCTGCTCTCTTTACCTCTCTAGCACTAAATGAGGCCAAATCTTTCATTCCTTTCGGCCGCATCAAATGCCATCCTAAAGCCTGGTGGTCTGCTGAGGTGGAAGAAGCGGTTAGTGAAAGATGCAAGGTATTCGCTGCCGCTCACAGAAGCGACGAAGATCGCCAAGCTTACATCTCCGCTTCTTGACGCGCCTCGTTAGTCATTGCCAAGACCAAGGCTGAGGCATGCCAGACAACTTGCTATCCTCTTTCACCCAAATCAAATCCAAAAATTGTATACTCTCTTATTCACTCTGTCGCTGGCTTTGCTTCCTTGTCTTTCTTCTCTACTAACTCCCAAACTGTTTCTCTTCCAGGAAATCGGCTTCGGTCTATGCCGCTTACCTGAGATTCCACTTTTCCGTTTCTCAGTCATAGGCCCGGCGTAGCAGAGCCAGAGGCTACCTCACTGAGCTTCGCCGAGCGACGTGTCTTGAGAAGTCTCACTCGTCCTTTTGCTCTCCTTTCTCTCCCGCTGAATTTCTTGCAGCTGCCCCCAATATTTTTTCCTCTACTTCCACTGGCCCAGACAAAGTTGCTTATGCCATGCTAAAGCATCTTCCTCGCTCTGGCTTGGATCTTCTTCTTCACATCTTTAATTATTCTTGGACTTTGCATTACTTTCCTTTCATCTGGAAGACATCTTCTATTATTCCCAATCACAAGATGAGAATACCTCTAGACTCTCCTGCGTCTTTCCGGCCTATCTCAATCATCTCCTGTGTTTCAAAGCTGTTTAAACGCAACATTCTATCCCGTCTACTTTTCTTTCTGGAGTCTAATTCCATTCTATTTCCCCACCAGGCCTGTTTCCGCCCTGGACAGTCTACACTAGATCAAATTCTGTACCTTTCTCAGTCCATTTCGGATGGATCTAACAAACCCAGGCCGGGCTCTCGGACGATCCTGTCTACTATTGATTTCTTTAATGCTTTTGACTCTGTCTGGCATCCCGCCCATATTTATAAACTCATTTTGGCTGGCCTCCCTCCTTGCTTTGCTTGTTGGACTCAATCTTTCTATTTTGATAAGCGCGCTTGCGTGGTTTATCAAAATCACAAAAGTCGTTCCTTTCGAGTCCGTCGAGGTGTTCCGCAAGAATCCGTTCTTAACCCTGCACTTTTCTCCCTTTTCATCAATGATCTTCAGGTTTATCTGCCTTCTTCCGTCAGCTGCTTTCTTTACGCTGATGATCTGGCCATTTGGTCTTCCTCCCCCTCGGTCCCCACTGTGGTGGAGGCCACACAAGGAGCTTTGTTTCGATTGGAGCGCTGGTCTGAGTACTGGTGTGTTTCTCTCAATCTGAGCAAATGTGAGGTCTTCTTCTTTTCAGTAGATCCGCACCAAGCTAAATTCCAGCCCAGCTTCCTCTTATTCAACTCCCGCCTCCATTTCAATGCAATTCAAACTTTTCTTGGGGTCACCTTCAACTGCACTCTTTCCTTTTCTAAACATATATCTTCGCTAAAAGCCAAGTTTTTCCCACGTTTCAAGGCCTGACACTGTATCTCTGCTTCCTCATGGGGCCCCTCTAAGGAGTCCCTCTCTCTTCTGTATAAATCTTTTCTTCGGCCCCTCCTCACTTATGCCTCACCTGGATGGTTTCCTTTCTTAAGCGTTACCAATCTTACCAAATTGGAACGCCTTCACCAAGTGGCCAGTCGAGCCATCATTGGCTGCCTCTCGTTCTCCCCTATCCCACTTTTACTCTCTGAGGTTTCTTTACCTCCCCTACGAGTCACCCTGACTCATTTCGCTCTACCATCTTATGAGCGAGCTCTTTGTCTCCCAATCTCCATTTCCATTCCAGGTTTGGCTAGACATGGAGTGGAACCAAGACTCTGGAGGTCGTTCTGGAGAGCTTTTGCGTCCACTCACCCGCTCTTGCTTCCTTCTACTTCTTCTAGAGAAACTTTTCTTGCTTGCCCCCCTTTTCTCTCTGGAATCTGCCTTCCTTCACTGTGGAGTCTACCCTTTCCTCTTCATGCACTCGCTCTGATTCCCCTCTCACTCGCCAAGGAACTCTGGACTGACGGCTCTGTTCCTTTTCTTTTTGGCAAGGGCGGCTCCGGCGTTCTTGCCAACTGCTTTCTCTATGGCACTGAAGCCACACTTTCCTTTTCAGCAGGCCTAGTATGTTCAAGTTTCTCTGCTGGAACCAGCGCCATTCTGTAAGCTTTTTGGTGGTTTCGGCAGCACCAACAAGTCTGCCACTTCTCTTCTCTTTTCCTTCTATCTGATTCTCGTCCTGTCCTCGCCACTCTGTCGTCTCCTCCACCTTTCCTCTTATCCCAAACTTTCTGGCAGATCTGGCAGGAACTGTCTTCTCTCTCCTTCTATTTTATCAAGCTACCATGGGGTCCCCGGACACTCGTTTCTCCCGGGGAACAACTCGGCTGATGAGCTGGCCAGACTTGGAGCGCTACTTGCGCCCTCCGCAATCCCTTGTAGTCTTTCTTCTCTGATCTCTCGTATCCACTCTTCTCTTTTCTCGGACTGGAGGCGTACTGTCTCATCGAAATTCTTTGACACACAAGTTCCCTCGATTTCCACCGAGGAACTTGTGCTCCCTCGTCATGATTGCGGTGTTCTCTCTCGTCTATGCTGCAACGGACGCAGCCTTTTGTTAAGCTCTTATCTCTCTAGGATTGGCAGAATCGAGAATCCTTCATGCAGCGCCTGCGGACACTCGTCCCTGGGCACCTCTCATCTCATTCTCTGCTGTCCAGCTACGGACTCTTTGCGCCACTCGCTCTTTGGCGATTCTTTGTCTCTCTACGGCCTCTGGTCCAGACCCTGAGGATTTGGCCAGCTTCTGGGGCTCCATGGTCTTCCGCCATGTCGTCGTCCCTCAGAAGGGACCGGGTAACAACAACAGCAACAACATCAAAATCGATCACACACAGTCTATATGTTCGCTGCCAGTGAAAGTAAAATGATAACCTGCAGACTTTAAAATCTGATTTTTTAAAAATGCAATGGCAAGCATAAAAATACCAACTAAATTTTAGGTAGACACCAATTTAGGCTACCTTGGTACAGTGGTGTTGCACACCTGACCATAGCTGTAGGAGCCAAATATCATTGAGGATGCAAGCTTATATTTCCCCAAATCTCATTTGCGTTTTAGCTTTTGCCAAAATCACCAGTTTATGGGATATAGTAGGTTTTAAAAAAGCGCAGTACTATCAGGAGCTTGTTGTCCAGACCATTTCACTCTTCAGCTGTTGACGTAATCATGTGCATCAGCAGAGTATATTCCAACTCAACCAACATGAAAGTTTAGCTGCTCAAAACTGGTGTCTATTTGTCCATTGGGCATGCTTTTCTTTTCTTTTCTTGGTGTGGTAATTAGGCTTGAGCATTTGCTTCGAGCATCAATGCTTCATTAAAGCATCAATATTTTCAAACCTAATAAAGATTTTTTGGATCTAACTTCTTCCTTGCTTCGATTAGTTTTGAATTTTGAGCTTTCCGGGCTAGTTCCATGTATGTCTGTCACTATCCACTTGCATTTAGAATAGAGTTTGAATCTTTTTGAAAATTACATCGAAACTAAAAGTATTCTATACAACAGAGTAGAGTGTATTTTTGTTTTAAACACAACAACTTACTAATCAACAGTAGTCTACAAATTTTAGCACACCAGTGGTCCTGATATAGGCCTATTGGCCTGAACAACTGTTCAAGAATGCCAAGAAGCAACAGAAAAGTAGTGTCTATGGAAAAAATATACAGGGTGCAGTAGAAGTAACGCTTTTTTTGTTATCTGAGTGTTCTAGTTTCCGTTTGATTTCCTATGTATATCAGAAATACACCGTTTTTGTATCCGAGATTTAATAAATGCTTCTTTTTTAGTTTAGAAATGGTTTATTTATGAGTGAATAATTTCATATTTAAAAAATACACGGCTGCGTCAACTCCACCAATATAATCTTTCCAACATCAGTTTCAAATAACTGTTACAAATAGAAGCATCGCCCCTATGTCCCTAATTTCAATAAACGTGGATTGTCTGGCTTTGAGCATCATTGCATTTGTATGTTGTGGCCATTGTCTGGAATAAGAATGAGCTTAAAGTAGTAATTTAGTCATTAAAGCGTCGTCACAACGATAAAAGTGATTCGTACTTTTTCATCGCTGCAGCACATTAATGTACATGCAGTCTGAGCAGTGGTGGATAAATTGAAATATTGTGCTGTTTTGTTGGTGCTGTTATAATTGGGACACCGTTTCAACGCCAGAACATATGTCAATGTGTACTCAGTGAATTACGCACTGCTTACATTTTATTGAACAGATGATGAGCTCTATTGCTGAGTGCCAAGTAGGAAATCAACAAACATTGTTTTTAAAGTTATTGGCATGAATCAACAACAATTCTACCGAATGCGAAACGAACGCTCTCTCCAACACATCACCGCCATGATTAGGCGAACAAAACAGTTGACTAAACCCTATAATTACGCGTTTGCAATAGAAAGTAATTGGAGCAGAGCTCCCATGTTTTAGGGTCTGTGAGCCAAAAATGCGTTGATTTAGATTATTTTCGAAACGCTTCACTAATTTAGAAGAAACTTTGGATTCTAATTTATATTTCGATAACTGTTGTTAACGCAAATGTTGTTCTCATTTACCTTGACTAAAATATGCAACTTTCACAACATAACACAACTAGAAATATTTGAAGAGTTGATTTGTGGTACAGAATTTGAAAATTGCAGAAAGTAGAGTATTCATTCTCGAAGCTTTTCGTCTGACACTTTTCAAGAGAATCCGTCAGAAATAGAGTGAAAAGGTGAAGTGAGTCACTTATATAGAGACACAGTTGACGAAAAAGGATATATAGAGACACAGTTGACCAAAAAGGATGTACTACCTGCTTTTCACCAAAGCAACATTGTTTATCAATTTCTGTGCCACTGCGATAGTCGGTACGTGGGTCGTACGTCTCAAAGGTTACAACAGAGGATTAAGCAGCACGTGCCGAAAACCATTCTCCAGAAGCATATTTCTCAGGACCGAAGCACATTGGCCCGCTCCTGCAAGCCAATCAGAAGCTTTAAAACTGAAACTTCCTTTTCTGCCATAGGACAACATCTTTTACAAAATCCTACATGCGCACACGAATATAATGACAACAAATTTTCTATTCTTGCCCGTGGCCGTACTTCTTTTCACCTTTCCAACCTTGAAGCCACGTACATTAAAACATCCAAACCAAATTTATGCAAACAAAAGGAATTCGTTTATGGTCTAAAAATCACGCATTAGTTTCCGCTCCTTCTATTGGTCGCTTCTTTTTACCAATCATGATAGAGCCTTTTTTCCTTTTTTTCCTTTTTCGTCAACTGTGTCTCTATATAAGTGACTCACTTCACCTTTTCACTCTATTTCTGACGGATTCTCTTGAAAAGTGTCAGACGAAAAGCTTCGAGAATGAATACTCTACTTTCTGCAATAACACAATCAAAAAATAAATTGAATTGGTCCCCCTGTTTAATTGTTATTAAGGCTGTGTGGTAGCCTTTATCGCCGTGAATTTTTGTTCTGCGCACGCTGGGAGGAGCTGCGCATATTTCTAAATAAAACACTGCAAGAAAGTTTCAACCGCTTCCTGTTTTTTGTTTGACGAAGCAGAAAGGATCCGTAGAGGTAATACTACTAGTTCTACAAAGCAACTCTACTGGTTCAGTGCTAATCAACGACGGTACGCTTGGCGCGGGAATTAAAGAGTTGAAACCTGGTGCTGCCGCACCATAAAATCGAAACGTAAACTGCTCGATCGAAGATTGAAGTTGTATCAACCAGCAAGAGATCAAGGCATATTCTACATTTTTGAAATTTGTGAAGTGAACGTACGATAGAAGACGCCAGAAGGGGCGAAGCTACACCCCTACAACGAAGGTATTGATATTTGTTGTATTTGTATAATCTCAGACTGCTCGAGACGGCTTAACGCGTGTTTAGCCGAAACATTTAAATTGTTTCTTTGCTGCTCCTTAAATTCAAAGTATTTGGCTTTCTGTGCATTTCACGTTTGTTGGACATATTACGTGTTTTGAAGTGAATTTCTTTGTGAATGATGTTGCTAGTAAGTGGCGGGCTAAAGCATGCCGCAGCGGTTGAGGGTGCGTCGGGCTGTGTGACCAAGGGATCGGTTCTCCCGGGCTTGACTAAGGCATCTGGGGAGGAGCATCAGTTACTGTCGCTTCCATTGAGGGTAGGTAAATTTGAACGTGAGGTGCGTTGTCAAAAAAGGTGTTTTATTGCCCACATTGGGGAACTTGGTCAAGAGCTCTCATTGTGTACCAATAGGCGAGAAGTTTTGCTTTGCTGGGATAAGCTCGAAAATTTGGGCGAAGACGTGAGCAAATTTCATCAATTGTTAAATGATAATGGAGACACTGCTGCGTCTGCTGATGTGCAGGACAAGGTGGGGCTCACGTTTGAAAGTTTAAAGCTAAAATGTCGGGATAAGATGAACCAAATATTAGAGCAGCCCCATTCCGAGGTGCAGCCAGAGGATAGCGTGTCCAATGTAGGCACAGCCCTTTCTAGAAGTTCTGCTAATGCTTTGATTCAAATCGATTTGAAACCCCAGCGAGAGGAACTTCAAATTGAGGCTAAAAAGGCTCAAGCGCAAATGCAAGCTGAATTTGAACTGAGGGATGCTAAACTGAGGGCGGAACAGCGCAGGCAAGAAATTTTGGCTACGAGCAATTTTAGAGAGGGCTCCCGGATCAGCCACAAAAGTAGATTTTCCAGTAGGAAGTTCTACTCAGGCACGGGACCCGATGTGGCCACCATTTTTGGACGCAGCAAGAAGGTAGACCATTAGGTTGTAGCCCCTCGAACTGGAGAGACTGATGTGGGTCTCGGGGCCGCTGGTGACGCGTCGCACTCGGTTGAGCCCTTGCAAGGAATTACCTGTCGGGAAACCGCGTTGTCTGAACCTTGGGGCTCTAATGCCATTTTGAATGATATTTCTAACCAAGCTGCTCAAACAGAAAATTGTGTAGCGCCTTCAGCTGCGACTAACCCTTTCACACAAAAGCACCCTCCTGTTCTTGTACGAGATGATTTGTCTGCTTGTGGAGCCGGTAAACTTTCGGGGCTGCCCCGAGCGAAGGTGCCACCAGGATTCGAGTGTGGCTTCGTTCAAGATTCAAGGCCGAGTGAAGTATTACCACCACGTAGGGCTGATTGTCATGTATCTGAACGTGTGCGGGATATGAATGATGTTGTTGTGAGTCGGTTTCCGCAGCGTGGTGACGTCAGAGAGTGCGCTTTAAGCCGATATCCACCGCCGGAGAAAAATCGTCAAACCTCGGTAGAATTACATGACGGCTATCAAAACGAATTGGCTAGGAATGCTACGAATGGCAGAAATATCGGTTTCTCGCCTTCATCTGGTAATTCGAGCGCAGATCAGCAAAACTGCTTTTTTGAATATCAGAATTGTAAAACCTTTATGGATAAAGCGGCGTTGATTGGCTATGATGGCGCTAACATGCCCTTTATATTCTTTAAAAATCGTATTTATGCGTTAATGGATAGTTGTCCCTTTGAGGGGGTTTGTCTCACTCTGCTGCAAGCAGCTTGTACTAGAACAGCTGCACAAACAATCGCTAATTTGACATCTGACACGCCTGGCTTGTCGGAAAAAGACAGAATAGAAATGTCTTTAGAAAGTTTGTCACAACGACTTGGTGTCCGTGGTGGGTTTCTCTCGGAACCTGAAATTAGGAAGTATCGCTGTGGTAATTAATTGGTCTCTTCGTCCGCGAATATTATGAAAGAGTTTAAAGATCAATTAGATCAATGTCTTCTGTATGCTAGAGCGTATAATCAGCGTGAAAAATTAGAAGGTAGTTTTGTTTTGGATTTGGCTACAAGGCTTCCCTTTGAAGCTAAGCAAAGGTATTTAGAATTTCTTCTCGATAAATGCGGTAGCACAAGTGAGCCCACTTATCAAAGTTTGGTCAATTTTGTAAAACGTGAAGAATTGTGTAAATCCACTGATTTTGGAATAATGTTGTTAGGTGAGCCACAGAGCCATCAGGAAAATAAAAAATTTGATAAAAATAAAGCCACGTGTAGAGTAAGGCAGACCACGGCGAAATCAAACGAGTCGCACCCCTTGACAAAATCATCGGATAGTGCTCCTGTTTACCGCGCAGGTGACAGCCGGAGCCCGACAAGTGGTGGCGCTAGAAATGCACCGTTGTGCATTTATTGTTCTTTAAGTGGTAAGGATCAACACCACTGGTTGTCAAACTGTAGAGACTTTTTGCACTTAAATCCCAAAGACCGCAGGGATGTCGTGATGAAATCTGGGAAGTGCTTGAATTGCTTGCGCGATCATTTTGTGAAAGATTGCACGCGTGATAATAATTGCCGTAGATGCGGTAATGCTTGCGATAAAAAGCACTATTTTCTCCTACACGATTACTTTGTTGATTCCGGGCATAGGCCGCCTGAAACAAGTGCTGAACCCGCAGTAACTGTGCGCAGTGTCAAAATTGAGAGCGTGAAAGCGGCGTATAATCGTGTGACTGCCGCACGCGTGATGAACCCCGCGACTGGCCACTCAAAGTTGGTGTACTGCCAACATGATCCGAGGTCTCAGCTGACATTTATCGCCAGTAGCTCGGTAGAGGATCTAGGACTAGAGCCGTTTGACACCGCGTCCTTTAAGTTGGATACTCTGGTTGGCGACAAAAATACTTCGGCTAATTTGGTTAAGTTCAATATTCAGTCTATAGATACTGAAGAGCTGTTTGGTGACGAGAGTGCGGCCCTTATTTCCCCTTGGGTAGATGACGTTGAAACCTTGCTGCATAAGCAGGATTTGAGCAATTTGCAACATTTTGACGGTGTAAAACTTGTTACTCTCGACAATTGTGATACTGTCGACATTATTATCGGCAATGACAATGCATTTTTAATGTGTACGAAGGAAGAGCGCATGGGAGAAAGTCGAGGTGAGCCTCATGCTATATTCACCCCCCTGGGTTGGATGGCTTCAGGAGGAAGATCGCCCTTATATGTCAGGGCCACCAAGGTTCTTAGAGTGCAAACTTGTGTGGCTAATGACGATCTTTCGCAGTGTAAGCTTGACCTGGAAGCCCGTGATAGGGAAATTGCTGCATTGAAGGGTCAGCTTAGGGACTTGGCTGTGCAAAACGAAGCTTTGGATTTATCTCGTACTGACGAAATTGCCAAAGGTTTGGTAGAGCCAAATGTTAAGCTGTGCGATGATCATTTTGAAATTCCGCTGCCATTGAAAGCTGATATTGAACTGCCCAATAATTTAGCGCTTGCTAGAGACAGAGCTATCGCTTTGAGAAAAAAGGCTTTAAAGCAACATGATCTCTGCGAATTTCTTGTGGAAACTATGCAAAATTTGAAATCTAATGGCTACATTGAAAAGGCTAATGAGTCTGTTTATAATAGTAGGCATGAGTGGTATTTGCCATATTTTGTGACGTCGCAGGCCAAGAAACGCATTGTTTATGACGGAAAGTCCGAATACAAAGGGGTCTGCGTTAATGACGTCATTATGACCGGTCCTGACTTGTTAAACCCGATTGTTCACGTGTTGGCTAGGTTCCGCAAAGATAAATACGCTTTGATGGCTGACATCACAAAATGCTTTTTTCAAATTAAATTGCCTGTTGCACAAAGGGATTTATGTCGCTTATTGTGGTTTGAAAACGATGATGTCCATAAGGGTAAGTTAGTTCCTTTTCGTTTTTGCGTGCATCCTTGGGGTATAAAAAGTAGCCCGTATATTGCTTGCTTAGCCATTAAAAAGATGGTGGAACAAAACCCTAGCAAAGCCAGTGATTTGACGCTTGGTACTGTGTCAAAAAACATGTATGTTGATGATTTTATTTTTTCTGCGGATAGCTTTGATGATGCGCAACAAATTGCCAATGAGGCGATTGCTTTGTTTCGTAGCCGCGGGTTCGAATTGGTAAAATGGAGTGCAAACAAAGAATCTGTGAATGTGTTAGTAGGAATGGATAGCGAATTACTGGCGCCATCCATTCGCGAAGTAGATTTGGAGACGAATAGTGTCGCTATGCCATCAGCTAAAACTTTAGGCTGTGTGTGGGTAACGGAGTCTGACGAACTGCGCATCCAGTGCTCGCTAAAGCCTCTGACAAAGTATACTCGTAGAAGCATGCTTAGCCAACTTGGAAAAAAATTTGATCTTTTAGCTTTTGGCTCTCCGTTTTTTCTGAAAGCCCGTCTGATCTTGCAACAGTTAGCTATAGAGAAGTTCGACAGGGACGAAGAGGTGCCCGAAAGTGTCGTGAAAGAGTGGGAAGCGTGGCTTCACTCGTTAGAAATGTTAAAAGATTTTTCGCTGTTAAGATGGTATTTTTTGAATGCTGATTTGAGCAGACCTGATGACAACGTTGAGTTCCAGTTGCATGGGTTTAGTGACGCTTCGAATCTAGCATTCTCTTCTGTCATCTACTTACGCAGATTAGTGAATGGTATACCAGTCGTGTCGTTTGTTTTTGGTAAATGTAACATTGTCTTGGCTAATCAGTCTTCATGGCCCATTGCTAGGAAGGAGCTCGTCGCAGCTTTGAACACAGCGAAGCTATTGAAGCAAGCCTCTGACGCATTGGAAATACCTAATTGCAGTAATTTTTTTTGGTGCGATTCCCGTACGGTGCTACAATGGCTTAAGAACCCTGACTTACGTTTGAATAAGTTCATTAGGCGAAGAGTTAACCACATCTTGATGTTGTCTAGTGAGACTGAATGGCGCTTTTGTCCTAGTAAGTTGAATGCGGCTGACGTGGGTTTGCGACCGGATCTCATGCGTAAAGCAGAAGCACGTGATTTGTGGATAAATGGCCCGTCACTGTTGCAACAATATGCAGCAGAACCATTGGTAGAGAATGTAGTTCAAGTTGGAGCGCGTAGAATAAATTTGTCAGGGCGTAGTGGTATCGACGGCATTGATAAACTGATTGAGAAAGCACCTAATTTATACACTCTGCAAAAAAGAGTAGCTTATTTGATTGCCTTTGTCGATTGGTTCCAAAACTGTAAAGTAAGAAAAAATAACTTTATAAAGCCGGTACTCAATGCTGCTTACTTAGAAACGGCTCTACTGATCATAGTGAAGTTGGTTCAGAACAAGGTGTATGGCAATGTGATTTGTTCGATGTAGGGAAAATCTGCTGATGCACTTGACGAAGTGATCAAACAATGCAATGTTACCGCGTCGCCAACCCAGAAAGATCGCTTGAAAGAGTTGCGATCGCTAAAGAAGTATAGGCCTTGTGTAGACGAGGAGGGAAAGCTACGTATAGAAGGACGCTTAAGCAAATCCCCAGATGTATCATGGGAAGCAAAGCATCCCCTCCTCCTTCCGTTTAAACACCCCCTGACTAGGTTAGTGGTATTGTTCTATCACTACCGAGACTGTCATTGTGGGGTGCAACATACGCTGATGTCTATAGGACAGAAGTTTTGGACTGCGAATGGTAATACTGCTGTGAGACGATATGTGCGTGATTGTGGTGTGTGTGCTATTGAAAGAGCAACGCCCATTAGACAACTCATGTCTGACTTACCGCTGGCACGCCTTACAGCACATAAAAAGCCCTTTTTCTATTCCGGGGTGGATTACCTTGGCCCTCTAAATTATGCAGAGGGAAGAAGCAACAAGAAGGCGTGGGGGCTCCTGTTTACATGCATGGCATCTCGGGCTATTCATGTTGAGTTGGTAACATCTTTGTCGCTGGATGATTTTTTATTGGCCTTTACTCGATTTACAGACCTGCGTGGACAGGTCAATACGATCTACTCAGATAATGCAAGCACGTTCCAGGCCGGGTCAAAAAAGCTTCCGGACTTGATTGAAACCAAGGACTTTCACATTTCCCTGAGAAGAAAAGGTATAAATTGGGAATTTATACCTCCGTATGCTCCGGCGCAAGGTACAAGCTTGGGAGGATAGAGGAGGTGATTCCTCAAATTAGAAATGGGAAACCCATAGTAAGACGGGCCAAGGTGGCCGTAACTAAAGTGAATGAAACCACGGGGGAGGTCATAATTGAGTATGTGTTACAGGATGTCTCTCGTTTAGCTCTCGTGGAGAATGCGTAACCGGTAGCACACCTTAAGCGCGTCCGAACGACAGCTGTGGCTAGCTTCCCCGCTAATACAAAAATGTGTAGTAAATTGATCGCAATTAAGTGTTGTGTTCGTATAATCAACCATGTTTCTTTTTCTTGTGCTTTTCTTTGGATTTCCTTGCATGCTTAAAGTTTGTGTTGCTGTTGTGTATCATGTTCGTATTTGCTCTAGCAAAATGTATTAGGCAACACAGATACCTGTCTTAACTAAAAATCGATTGGCTTTATTTGTTGTTGTAATTATGACATTGCTGCGTCATAATTAAGGGCCGCTATGTTCCGCCAATCGCCATGTAGTTTTTTACAGCGATTTGACTTCATAAAGCGTAGTCTCTTGAGAATGTGACGCAAAGACTTCATAAGCAATTTTTCACATAATTGATTGATATTGTGGTAAATTAAGTGATCTCGTGTTGTTTTGTTAAGAGTTAAGTAAATATAGCTTCAAATTAGCCCCCTACAGCGAACCGAACAATTAGCCCCTACTGAGAAGTAGTAGACGTTATAACCGGGCTTCCTACGGACTACTTCTAAAAGCCTTCCTTTGTTGTATTGTCTTTCTTTGGTCTTTGCCCTGTGGTTAAATAAGGCCACATGTTTGACTCGTATATATAACAAGTGCATCTGCTCGTATATATATAGTGACTACGTGTATTTTCGCTATTCTTGTCAAAACGTCAACGTGGCGAAACGAGTAGTAAATTTTCGTTTCGATCTGATTATGCTTCTAATTTCTGTTTGGGCCTGAGTGTTGGTCCCCCTGTTAATTGTTATTAAGGCTGTGTGGTAGCCTTTATCGCCGTGAATTTTCGTTCTGCGCACGCTAAGAGGAGCTGCGCATATTTCTAAATAAAACACTGCAAGAAAGTTTCAACCGCTTCCTGTTTTTTGTTTGACGAAGCAGAAAGGATCCGTAGAGGTAATATTACTAGTTCTACAAAGCAACTCTACTGGTTCAGTGCTAGTCAACGACGGTACGCTTGGCGCGGGAATCAAAGAATTGAAACCTGACGCTGCCGCACCAAGTGGTACACTGCCCAGCAAAGCTGTGGCGTAGCCAACAGGAGCAACGGAAGACTGGTCCGCCTTTTTTTAGGAAGACGTCAACAGCCTACGATCATTTGCGTGAAACTTGTGAGTGTTAAGATGCTGTTATGACAAAATTTACAAATGTTGTTTCTATACAGTAAACTTATTATAAAGTTGGCTGATACAGAGAGGTTAAGTGAATACATGTTTTACAACTTTTTTGTAACAGTTTTAGGCATACCAGACGTTTTTCTTTTGGAGGATATGTCCTCCTTTTTTTGATGAAAAGGAAATTTGTCCACGAGGACATCTATTTTGCGACTAGATCTGCAGAACTACTTTTATTTTTTTTTGTAATTTATTGCCAACATTTGTAGTGTTGACAATAAATATCAAAAACCTATTTTCAAGTTTATTATCTCATATGTTCAAGAAAGGTTACGTTTTTGTTGTTTTATCATATTTTTTCTGTTATCACTCCGCATTAAAGCAATTATTTATTGCCACCTCTACTCCGCAGCAGAAACGGGATGCTAGAATATTATCTGCGTTATGTTTTTGAACGGTTTTTGTATGGCCTTATCTCACAACTTGAGGACCGTTTTTGAGAGCATGCTGCTTCAGTAATGCAGCTTAGTTCCTTGTTGCCAGCTAATTGTGTCAACCCACAGTTTAGTCATATTGAACCGGCCGTTACCCTATTGATGCTCTTGCTGAAAACATCTGTTGCTGAAGTCGAAGCTCAATTTTCATTTTGGCAAAAATTCAATGAACAACACCTCGAGATTTGAGATTGGAAAAGCGCTTGTCAGCTATGTGATATTGATATTTACCAAGCCATTCGTCTGTTATTCAGTAACCTTGGTGGACCTCCTGTTTCTTCGGCAATGGCAAAGAGGTCATGTTCTGCATTATGTCTTCTCAAATCGGACCTGCGGAACACCATGACCGAATCAAGACTGAATGGTCTTAGTTTGATATATATACACATTGCCATTGACCCCAATAATATTGTTACAGAATTTGCTGGCAAGCGTAGAAAAATAGATGTAAGGAAAAAAACCTGACTAGTACCAAATAGGGCTGACGGTCTGACATTGGTTAATAGAGAGCAGTGTAACATACGTCCACGATGCTCGTTTATGCGACCCGACTACTATACAAACTCCATTAAACTGGCCATTATTTTCATGTATTTTCAAGTGTTCATTTGTAAGTTTTGTTGTTTGTTACGTCATCATCGACGTGTTTGTCATCGTTTTAAGTCATAACGCAATTAGTTTGAGATCAGTGTTGCGAGCGTTGTTGTTAAGTAATCGTTGGATCGTGGTGAAAAATATCCATTTCACAAATTGCTCACTCATGTCATTTGTCAAAGACGACATTGCAAATCTACTGTAGGTGTAGTGAAGATATCAGGTCTCACGAATAATTTCACGTTATGATTGTATTGTTTGCATGTGCTTTTCGATTAAACTTTCAATCATAAATTTTCGTTTTGCATCACTCAATTGTCTGGCCATGAGCATCATTGCAAGTGTACGTTGTGACCCTGGTCTAAAATATGAATGAGATTAGGGTGGCAGTTTAATCAGGAAAGACTTGTCACAACAATTAAGTCCATTTATATTCTTACATCGCTGCAGCACATCAATATACATGCAATCTGAGCAGTGGTGGATAAATTGAAATATTCTGCTGTTTTGTTGTCGCGATTACAATTGCGACACCGTTTTAACGACAGGAAATATTTCAATGTGTACTCAGTAAATTTCGCACGGTTTAGATTTCATTCTTCCGAATAGCTCTATTGCTGAGTGCCAAGTAGAAAATAAACAAACACTGTTTTTGATGTTGTTGTCATGAGTTGACAACGGAATTAAACCCAATTCTAGCAAATGCGAAACGAACGCTCTAACCATCACATCACTACCATGATCAAGCGAACACAGTTGTTGACTAAATTTCATAGTTTTGCATTTACAATAAACAATAATTGTAGCAACGTGGCCAGGTTTCTGGTTCCTTGAAACAAAACTGCGTTCGATTGCAATGTGAAAATGTTTTATTTTCGAGACGCTCCACAAATTTCGAAGAAAATTCGATTCTATGATATTTTAGACAACTGTTATTGACTCTTACCCTGCGTTCGCAGGTAACGGTTTTCGTAACAAGTAAACGACGTTCTTACCGATAGTGAAAACAGGTTTTGAAACGAGGTTGTGCTGCTTAATACTGAATGTGAAGAGAGCATTGTTGTGTTTGCATTCAGTATCATTTAGCAAACCTCGTCTCAAAATCTGCTCTAAATATCGGTAGAACTTTTCATCCCTCGTTGTGCAAACCACTACGTGCAAACCAGGGGTGCAGACAGGGGGGCCACTGTGCCATGTCCCCTTCCTTTGGTCCCAGATCAAGTTATGCACAAAACAAACAATGGCCCGAAATATTGCTGGTAGCGTTGGGCTTCATGCCTGAGGTTAACACATGAGTTTCAAACTTTCTATAGTTATCTTGATATAAACCAGAAATCACACGAGCAAGTTCGTTTGCGCAAGAATCATGCAGCAATAATCTATTGGTTTCTGACGAGGTGGGCAAGAGACTGTACAACATTAATAGCAACATTACATATAAACAAGTAGCTTGGCACAAGGGAAAGCGAGTTTTGTGCTTTCTGGAAAAGTTTCACAAATATTGCCAAGAATAGAGTATGTCTCTGTATTTCAGCAAGTTATTTACCAAATCATCTTGACGAGCCTGGCTTTATAGTTGACGATTTAAATTTTTTATTTTTAGTCAAACTGCTTTGGACTATAGACTGGCGAGGAAACAAAACCATCAATTTGCTAAGTAAAAAATCGAGATTCTCTCTGGAATGTTTATTAGAAGACCTCAAAGAATGCAATAAAAAGTTTAATGAGTGGACAAAAGTAGCCGAGACGCTGCAATTAGAGATAGCACAAGTTACAGTGACATTCTTTGGCTTGCAACGTACGCAAAATTCAAGCATGCGTAAGCATTATGAAAGACATGTTGGTGTTTTTTCTAATTCTCAAAAACGTCTTTCGCTGCTGCATGTTCAAATTAATGACAAATGTCTTGATTCTTTGCGTTTGCATTTGAAGCGTAATTGTTCCACAAAGTGGATTGAGAACTATAATGCTGTGTTTGTTTTTAAGGAGTTTTATCCGGCGGTTGTTGGTTCTCTCGATCAACTGTCAGAATCGAGAGATGGAGAAGTTCTTGAAAGGCCTATGTCTTATTTGAAAGCGATAACAACTACTGGAAATTTGATTAGCCTAGAAGTTATCAATGCTACACTGAAACTTACCAAAACAGTTGCAAAGAAACTACAGGGCATCAAGAAATTATTTTGAGTGCATTAGATACTACGAGAATTACCAGTTGCAAAGATGTTATCCAGGCTTTTAGAGACAACGAAAAAATATTTGTTGTACTCTTTAGACATGCCAAAAGTGTCTACGAGGAATCCATACCCATGCCTCGAATTGTGAATCGCCAAGCCAATAAAGCGAACCCACTAGTATTGGATCTCGAGCTCCAGGATAAGTAACAGTAAGTGTAGCCACGGATTGCGAAAAAGCCCATGCCCCTTTCACCAAGTTCATTGACTTATTCTCAGTTATTTTCAAGCAAAATATCAAAATATTTTCAAGCCTTCGGCGCAACTGCACATTCTCAGCGTTGATTAACGGCACCTTAAAAGCACTAACAAACAACATGATCAGCATGAAAAACAGGACAAAATCTATTTTCCAGCGCTCAAGGTCTGTTATTCATGCTTGTCTCGTCCACTAAATTTGCCTCTGCAATCACACTGATCAAGTGTGCTAAAGTTCACAACCCAAACAATATTCCGCCACATATTCTCAAGCACTGCTGCCCCAAATGTGTTACCTGGCTTCAAAATATATATATAGTCTGCGTGATCTATCAAACAATCCTCACAATATGGCGATTGGCCACTGTTATCTCGGTATCAGAGCCTGGCAATGTAGCTGAAAGAGCTTCCAGCCCATATCGTTGCTGAGGGTTTCTTACAAGCTTTTCGAGCAGATACTCTTGATGCGTCTAGAACCTGTTTTTGACCCCCAAAGTTGGCTTCAGGCTTGGTCAATGCATAACCGATCAAGTGTTTAAACTAACCTATGGCATTGAGCACCGCTTTGAAGAAAATAAATCAGGCATTGTGTTGGCAAATCATACTGCCGCACAAGATTGCCTACTGTATGGTACCAGGGCCAAACATCCCACCACCGCCTTTAATTTAGTGCTTTTCTATGGACAAAATTTTAAGAACTGGCCAGAAATAAGAAATGCGCTTCATTCACAAAATTAGCAGAATAGAGCACAATAAGCTCATATTATTTTTAATTTTGATAATTAGTGCACACTTGAAAAAATCCAAGTACTTTTTCTGTATTTAGTGGTAATGATAGTTTCATTTTTATCATTGCAAATCAAAAAATTCAACTGGACCTCTTGAAATACTGAACTTCTCCAACTGGACCTTCGTTAAAATTAGTTGAGTAGCTCTGCTCTAGAGACTTAATCTTTTTAGTTATGTAATGCGACAGATTAACAGCAAAGCTACGATGTACAGTGTATCTCAAAAACAGTCCAGAAAAATGCGTCCCCGAACGTCACAAGGGAGGTCTACGACGTATTGATGAAAACTACAAATTTAAATTTAACTGACGAATATATAATATCGTGACACTTGGGTTTTGCAATAATGGTGAAGGCCTCTGCAAAGCTACCTAGTGAAGGTTTTTGCTCGTGGTCCCCAGAGAACCGCTCCGTGGCCCACAAGGGAGACCGAAGACCGCGTTTGAGAAACCCTGCTCTGGTGGAAATTTTGTCCAAAGTCATTGAAGCCCAGTCAGAAAGAATGTGCGTGGATTTGGATCTACATGTATCCAATTAACCAGCCGAAAACAATCATTAACTTCAAAGCGTCACACACGTTACAGCTATGGCCACCACTTAATGACCATCGACTGTCGCGTCATCGTTTCTTAATTGTTTGTCTACAACAGCTGATACTATCTTATACGATAAAGCAGAGAATTTTTGTTTTTTCTTGGTACGCTTACTCCTTCAAAACCACTGGACGTACAAAATTCAAATTGGTCACGACTGATCACTGCTCCGGGGTAAATATCGTGGGGGGTTGTTGACATGATGATAACGCTAAATCTGACATTAAAGTAGAGTTTTGTGTGCACGTTTGTAGGTACGTGGGCTTTAACACCTCCAAAACTCCTGGGCGCACAAACATGAAACTTGGCTTGATTAATCACTGCCCCGGTGTAAGCGCCATATGGGAGTTTGTGACGTAGTAATCAAAGAAACTTTTTCGTTTAATTTGCATTTTTTGGCGGAAGAAAGCAGTGTGTTTTAAAACAAAAGCCAGCCCCCAACTAACCATCGCTCATAATTTTACCTTTAAAGCGTAAGATTATTTTCTTCATTTTCTCAAAACGCATTTGACTTAGAGACGCGATTGAAAAGTGTTTTGGGAGATAGTAACGAGGCGCTTCAGATGAAAAAATTCTGCCGCAATTTATGTTTATTGACAATGCAACAATTAACCATTTTTTCAGCATTTTTTGAATTCGAAGCATGTTTTTTTTCTTAAATGCCTGAAAATATTGTCATTTTTTCATAATGCTATCTGCAATATTAAAATGAAAACAGCATCAGGCAACAGCTGCGCTTAAAGATATTAATCACTGTCATTTAAACAACAAACAACTGACATGCTGATTGTTGAAGAAGAAGGATACAGTACAGAATTGACATACTGTACTAGTAGGCCAAAATACTGGTATTTCAATAATGCAATGGCTAGTTAGAAAAGCTTTGTACGGTCATGTCATAAGCCTGACTATTCTCAATCTTTAAGACTGACTGTGCATTATTCTAGTGAAACAAGATGAAAAAAATTGATGATTTTTCAAATGAGATGATGCAGGAATCGCAAAAATTATCTAAATCCTCAGCAAAAAAACTGATAAATGGAGTATACTCTTGAACTATAACCTCACTTATTGCACTGACTTACATGTAAGTGCTTGACTTCGGGTTTATTTTGCTTTTCTCTGGCGGCGCGAATGCCAAGACCAAGCATTATACGCGCAGCCGTAAGCATTGGGTGATACAGACAGGCCTATAACTACGAAAAGTTGTAAGTAGTATGCCTAATATGATGTAGCTTATTCTTGTAAATACACCACAATCCCTTTGGTGCCCTTCCACAACTTTAAATTCATGCGTTCATGCAAATGGTGAGATAAATGGATAAAAGTTTCTGAAATTATTGGCTGCTTTAATTGTTTTTAAGCCCAGCTCCTAAGTGCATCTTTGTTGGAAACAAGGGCAAACAAAACGTTGCGAGGGACTTGGAAATTTTTGAGGAAAATAAAGCGGCTGTGAGCAACCACTATAATGTTTTTCAACTTGATTTGTCATTAAAATACGATAGCCTGCTCCAAATTTTGGAACGAAAATTGGTTGCCTGAAAAAACCATTAACTTTTGATTATTTTTCTCACAACTACCAAATGAACGGACATGGTTTCGGAAATTGTTACGATTGGTAAATCTTTGTAAAGATGACAGACATGCAGCAGTTTCTTATTTGATATCCACTGATTGTTAAACCAATACGTATTGAACAGTCCCGTAGCACTCCAACTTCGGGCCCCCCCCAAAGTAAGCGCAAGAGCCCCTGCGCACAGGTCATATCACTTTATAGGTGTAAAATTGAAACGCTGCATTAAGAAAATACACCACAATTTGTACATAAGTAAACAGGCTAATGTCAGAATAAAGCATGACGATACCGAAGGTGCAAGTCATAAAAATTTCGGCACCGATGCCAGAGTTCAGTAGGACATTTATGCAGACACTGCGAAACGAAAGCAATGACACTAAAAAACATGAAAAACTTATAAAAACATAGTGTCATTTAAATAGTCTGGAGCGAACCTTTTTGTTCGCAAATGCTGTTATGACATTGTCATAATCAAGAGATCGGGCGCAGTCATTTTCGATTGACAACATGGCTAATGAAGATAGTCTACTGTCTGTCATAGACGTTCTATTAAAAGTTTTGATTAGTTTCAATTTGCTGAAGCTTCTTTCAGCGCTGGCAACAGTCACGGGGCAAGTTAGTAAGATTCGAAGTGCGATGTACACATTCGGATACAATTCAAATAAATGAGTCTTTAGAAGATAGTTCAGAAAGTCTTGAGCCGTATTGAGATTGCGTTTTTTTTGTAAAATTAAAACAAACCGCTGTAGCTCAGCGCTCATTTCATCAGAATCAATGTCACCGAACTTTTTTTGGAACTCTTTACGGCAAGTAAGAAGAGCATTTTCTTGTTGCACAAGCAAAAGTTTGTCTCGTGTGTACAAAAACGAAAAGGCGGAAGAAACCTCACGTAACAAATTAAAGCGCTCCTTTATTGACATAATAGCCTGGTCTACTAATGGATAGAAAAAGTTGCTTTTAAATTTCAGTTCAGGAGTAGCTCGTTGTTCCTCTTCACCTTGGTAATCAAACAATCTTCTTTTCTTTCCACTTCTTAACGGAGGAAAAGAAGGATCAATATCCAATTCCTGTGCTATTTCAACAACAGATGTTGCGGCACTGTCATAACCCGTTGTGCGATAGTTTTGCAAAAACTTTTCAGTTGCCTGGATTTCCGTTTCCATTGTATGAAGGGAGACTCCATACGATTGAAGAATCTTGCTTGCTTTATTGACTTGGAATAGGATATCATACCAAATAAACACCGACAAAAGAAAACTCCATTTTGATAAATGAGCTATCAACGATTTTGTTTCTGAGGCAGCTCTTCCATCTTTTCTTTCTATGGAAATGGCTTCCAAGTCTTTCAGTGCCAGCAAGACCTCTATTAAATTGTATCAAAGAGGTTTGATGCATTTAATTCTGCTTTCCCAACGAGTATCAGATTGTGACTTTATGGACAGCTCCACATGTTTCTTCAAAATTTCCCAACGCTGAGCAGAGGAAGAAAACAGCACATACAACTTTGTAAGTACTCCAAAAAATGTCAATGCTTCCGTCGATGAATTAGCACTGTCAACAACAACTAAGTTAAGGGTATGGTTTGCACAGGGCACGTAAACAGCTTTGGGATTGATGTCTAGCATTCTTGCTTGGACCCCAGAATGTTTTCCTTTCATGTTAGCACCATTATCATATGACTGACCTCGACAATCAGACAATTCGAGTTGCAGTTCGGTCGCTTTTTCTAAGAAAGCGTCCAACAAGCCTTTCCCAGTACTGTCACTTATTCTCAAGTAGCCAAAAATGTTTCTTTAACAACAGCAGCTTCTTCATTACATAGTACATAACGGAGAATGACAGACATTTGTTCATGATGTGACATATCTGGAGTGCAGTCGAAAATTATAGAAAAATATTTTGCCAATTTCAATTGCTGTAAATTTTCTTTTTCAACTTCTGTCGCTAGCAATTCAATTAGTTCATTTTGTATGGTAGGACTCAAATAGTGATCTTTAGTGTTTTTATTCTTGATTCTGTCTTGAAGCTCTTTTAGGATCGGATCTCTTCTTGCCAAAAGCTCAAATATACCCAGAAAATTTCCATTGTGAGGAGATCCTAAGACTTTTTCAGATCCTCTAAAAGCAAGATTCCTTTCCGATAGAAACAAGGCAATGTCGATAAGTCTCTCTAAAACATTTCTCCAAAAACGTCTTTCATTGAAAAAAATATTCATCTCGCGTTTGTCGATAGTGGATGAATTTCTTATCCCTTCAGCTAGCAACATCCATTGACTGCAGCATTCTTGGTGGGAAATGCCGTTTTCATGGTCTTTCAGTTTTTTCGAAAAACCCTCCCATGTATTTATACCACTACAAAAGGGGCTTAGTGTTTTTCCAAATAGCTTACAACAAAAGCAAAAAACTTGATCTGATTCCCCACAATAAACTAGCCACGACCGTAAAACACTTTCACCATTAGGTAACACACGTTTATAATGGTTGGAGGAAAAACGTCGTCTTGGAGTTGTGTTATTATATGGAAAATTCATTATTAGTTCATGTGGTCCACGCTTTACTATATCACATCGTTGAGCATCAGAAATACTTTCAGGCCATTTACATGGGTCATCAGGGATAGGGGTAAATTGAGATTCAGTTATTTTTGATATTGAAGGTTGCGTATTGGCAGGTAAATCACAACTTACATTTTCTGGAAATTCACAATCACTTTGATGCTGATCGTCATAGTCTTCTTTTTCTTGTACACTATAGTTTTCTTCATCCCTCTCGGTACTAGTGCCAGGTCTACTCTGCTCAGTAATCTTGAAAAAATCTGTCATCTTGGGCAATTTCGCTACAGCATCTCGAGCAGTGGCTGCTTCTTTTCTCTTTTGAGCACCACTTTTTGAACGTTTCATTCTATACAATGTCAATAAAATACTTCATCTGCACTCTGCAGTGTATATATATTGTCCCGGTATTTATAGCCAAACAGAATTGCAGACCATTCTATGATTGTTGCGTAACAACGGCATTGTTACGTCAATCGAATATTCAAGATTCTACCAGAAAATCAATCGAAATATTCTAGATTCTGCGAGATAAAATGACGTTGCATTCACTTATGATGTCACAAGCCAATTTCTTCCTACAGTTTAAATCGGTTGTAAACAAGTCTGCTGAACTGAAAATAGTCACGTAGCCAAAAAGCAATTTCAGACTAACTTGGGCCCCCAAAGTTGGCCTGGGCCCCCCCCAATTGGGGGGTTTGGGGGGCGGCTGCTACGTCTCTGTTTTTTGTTATAGACCTTAGACGACCGCAGCAAATGGGCTTTCTATAATTAGGAAACCTGTTGTTAGTGAGTTTGATACAAAAGAGAACCTGTTCTTACAATTTTGAATCCCATCACTGGCTTTAGCTCTCTGTACCTGTTCAGCTCAATGCGTTTTTGTCTGATTATTTCAATTGAAAAAAAATCTATTTATAACGCGGTGTTGTCAATAGTTCCTGTGCTGAGAAAACTGAAGATTAAGTACAGAAAAAATAAGGGCCCCATGATAGATATTTGCACCGGGGCCCACCTGACGATGTTACGACCCCGATCTTATCGAATTGTGCTTGGAATTGTTGTCACTGCCCGATGATGTGAAACAAACTCGTACAGAAAACAAGCAACAAGGTTTGAGTTTGCTAGTACGCATGCGCTAAGTAGTCATCGTATGGAAAGGCTTGGCAAAATGGCGGCAGCAGATTTCAAAGCAGAAACAGTTGTAAAATGATAGGAAATCTTTTGATTTCCCGGTCAGGTTTGAATAATTTTATCTATAGTTACTTTGGGTTGCATTTCGTTAAAGAGTTCAAGCAGTTTAAAAGAAGTCAAAAATACTCGCATATTTTTTATTGTTCGGTCTGAAAGTTCATTGAAAATGTAAGTTACATCGAGCTTCAGCACATTGAGCGTGCGTGATGCTGCACGTGCATGTCGTGTATGGAGAGCCAATCAGGTTTGAGTTTGGTTGTGCGCATGCTCTATATTTGTAATGGTCCAAGTAGTAGAAGAGAATCAGTGAAATATGGCGGCATCGAATTTGAAAGCAAGCACATTTTTGTAAGTTCGATGAAAATGAGATTATTTTTCATAATATTAGTTTAATATTTGACAGTTATATTAGGATTAGTTCTGTTAAATTAGTTGAACAGCTCAATATCAATGAAAACTGTTGTCAGTTTTCTTGCTTAGAAGGCCTCAGTTTGAGGGTTTAGCTCAGTCCGAAAACCTAACTAATAGGAAATAGGTAATTTGTTGATTGTGGGGGATTTCTAAAACAAGATTTTGTCATTGGTTGTAGACAAATTTGTCGACTTTATTTGATTTTATCTCCACACCTGTTTTATGAATAGTTATAATAGTCACGTCAGCATTATGCGAGATTCAATTGAAAGTTAAGAAGTGGCTAGTTTGCTGTCGACAGCATTTCACCCTTAAGACTATTTGGTGATCACGATTTATGTGTGTTTAAATAGCCGTTCTGGCAGTGACGCTGGGGCGCATAAATAGTGCAGCTGCATTGAAATGTTATAAGTTGGAATCTTCACTGGCATGGCACTTAGACAAAGGCAGTGTACACCAGTAGAGAGCACTAGATCAACTAGTGGAAATTACCCTTATCGGAGGTAATGACCCCGATCGGGGACATTGGTCACGTGCTCATGACGTCAACTCAGCATTGTTCCCCGATCGGGGCATTTTACATCATATCTTCACTACTATTTATTATTGGGATAGGTTGCGTTATGCATTTGGGCCTTTCTCTATGAGCGGACTTGGGGAGGTAGATTAGTAGTCATGACAACAAAGATCAAAGCCGACAGAAACCGCTATCTTTTATACTTTGAAACTAGAGTGTTGGACATTCTGTAACAGTAAAATCAACTTTATTTGATTGTATAACTAGCCTAAATTATTTTAAAAAAATTATAGCTAGAGTTTAATTTTTTTAACAAATCCTGGTTACCGCTGGCTGGTAAGTCAATCTAACATGAAGACTGGATGAAATTAGTTTCGAAGAAAGAAGAGCTCCGGAAAGTTCGTACAAGCATGTGTTTGCGTCACACACGCGAACAACAAATCTCTCTTGCTGATTATTAAAAAAAGTAAAAAAACTTAAAATTACAGCTTGTCAACGACATGCAAGCACAAAATCTGCTACCATGCTCAAACAACAGGAAAAAATAGTTACCGTAATGAAAGTATTTGTTTGGATTGTGTAAACTAGGCTGAAAAGTTGCGTTTGACTTTTGATAGGAGTTTCACTTTCATCGAAGGCAGACAAACATTTTAATGCAAGCCCACTAGTTCTAAAGATAATACGCTCAGTAAGTTAGACAAAGAAATTCCAGTTTTCGACATTGAAAGGCTAAATTTAATATTTGATAGGGATATTGAAGAACTAGTAAAGAGAAGCGGTGCTCAGAGCTTAATTGTACTTCATCATTTAAACAGTCTGTACTTCATCATTAACCTGTCCAGTCCGAACGTAACTTGGGGTAAAGCTGAATAGGTCGATCACTTTCCGTCACCTCCTTGAGGCTTTTCGCAAAAGACTCTCCACCCGAGTTGCACTGTTGAGGCGACTTGCGGGATCCGGATGGGGTGCAGGTGGCAAGACGTTGCTCATCTCTGCTCTTTCCTTGGTCTACCTTACAGCTGAGTACTACGCACCAGTTTGGTGTCGTAGTATGCATACTCACCTCATTGACAGCATTCTCAATGATGCTTTGTGCATTGTCGCTAGATGCTTGCGTCCCACACCAATGGAGGACTTGCCTGTCCTCGCAGGCATCCAGCCAGCTGAACTCCGCTGATTAGGAGCGACATTTTCTTTGGAGAATTGTGCTACGCATGATCCCGACCATATACTGCATGGACAGTTGGTTGGGCAGCAGGATGCGCACCTGGGGAGACTTAGATCAAGACGCTCATTTGTACCTGCTGCGTGAACTATGAGGTAGTCTGTCTAAACTGGACATCCGCGTGAAGCAGTTGACGGAACATAAATAGAGCGCGGACTACTTGGAGAGTACTTCAGGAGAGTACTCGAATGAGTCTGCCCAGAACATCTTGGGTAACGCTCAATTTGCCGGCGGACTGGTGTAGGACGTTTTCAAAATGGGGTCTCACTCCATCACCAAATTGTGTATGTAGCCCCACTGAGCAAACTTCGGTATTCGATGGTCTACTTCACCTAAGCTATATGGCTATTAGGAACATCAATGATCTCCCTGCTTCTATGCCTTCTTCCGTCAGCTCCTCTCTTTATTGCTGACGATCTGTCCATTTGGTTCTTCCTTTCGGTCCCTACTGCGTTGGAGGCCACGCAAGGAGCTTTGATTCGATTGGAGCGCTGGTTTGAGTACTGGTGTCTTCCTCTCAGTCCGAGCAAATGTGAGGCCTCCTTCTCAGCAAATCCCCACCAAGCTAACCTTCAGCTCAACCTCCTCTTATTCAGCTCCCTCCTTCATTTCAATCCCACTCCAACTTTTCTTGGGGTCATCTTCGACTGCACTCTTTTCTTTTCTAAACATGTATCTTCGCTGAAGGCCAAGTTCTTTGCCGGTCTCACAGCTTTATGCTGTATCTCTACTTCCTCATGGGGCTCCTCTAAGGAGGCCCTCTTTCTCTCTCTTCTGTATAAAGCTTTTATTTGGCCCCTTCTCACTTATGTTTCACCCGGATGATTTCCTTTCATAAGCGTTACCAATATCACCAAATTGGAATGCCTTCACCGGATGGCTAGTCGCGCCATCACCGGCTGCTTCTCGTCTTCCCCTATCCCATTTCTCCTCTTTGAGGATTCTCTTCCTCTCCTATGAGTCACACTTACTCATTTCGCTTGGTCATTTTATGAGCGGGCTCTTCGTCTCCCAACCTCCTTTCCTATTTCAGGTTTGGCCAGACATGGAGTAAAACCAAGGCTCTGCAGATCGTCCTGGAGAGCTTTTACGTCCACTCATTCTCTTATGCTTCCTTCTACTTCTCCTAGGGAGGCTCTTCTTGCTTGTCCTCCCTTTCCTCCTTGAAACCTGCTTTCCTTCACTGTGAAGGACACTCTTTCTTTCCCATGCTCCAGCTCCGATCCACTCTTTCTCGCCAAGGTGCGGCTCTCGCCCACCTTGACTCTATCCCACCTTACGACCTGGTACTCTGGACAGACAGCTATGTTCCTTTTCCTTTTGACAATGGCGGCTCTGGCGCACTTGCCAACTGCTCTCTCTCTGGCACTGAGGCCACTCTTTTTTTCAGCAGGCCCAGTATGCTCAAGTTTTTCTGCTGAAGCTTGCGCCATTCTGCACGCTCTTTGGTGGTCTCGGCAGCATTAACAAGTCTGCCATTTTTCTTCTCTTCTCCTCCTATCTGACTCTTGTTCTGTCCTCATCATCATGTTCTCTCCTCCGTCTTTCCTGTTACCTCAATCTTTCTGGCAGGAACTGTCTTGTCTCTCCTCCTGTTCTATCAGGATACAATGGCTCCCCGGACACTTGTTTCTTTCGGGAAACAGCGCAGCTGATGAGCTGGCCAGACGGGGAGCGCCACTCATGTCCTCTGCAATTCCTTGTAGTCTTTTTCCTTTTACCTCTTGGATCTACCCATCATTTTTCTCAGACTGGTGGCGTATTGTCTCATCGAAATTCTTTGACACACAGGTTCCCTCGATTTCCACCAAGGAACTTGTGCTCCCTCATCACGCTTGCTGTGTGCTTTTTCGCCTTCGCTTCAACAGCCAACTGTTAAGCTCTTATCTCTCTAAGATGGGCAGAATCGAGAATTCTTTCTGCAGCACCTGCGGACACTTGTCCCAGGATACCACTCATGTCGTTCTGCACTGTCCATCTATGGACTCTTTGCGCCGCTCACTTTTTGGCGACTCTCTGTCTCTCTACAACCTCTGGAGAGTTTCGCGGTTTCTAGTGCTCCATGATCTTCTGCCAAGCCCTCATCCCTCGGAAGGGATCAGGTATCAACACCATCGAACAAAAACAGGATTAACAAACACCCCATTTGCCCTTTGCTTTGCGTAATGTGGATTGTTATCAATCTGAAATTCTGCCTGAACATACTCTAAATTTTCATTTAAATTAAACGATAGATCTTCTGACATTACAGCTCCAGTTCTTGCACATTCTTCATAATTATCTAAATTAGGGGTGGGCAAACTTTTTAGCCGGAGGGCCGCATTGACCATTTCGAGGGTGGTCGAGGGCCAGGGCTTGTTGTCTCGCACAGCTGCATGCTATAGAAGAAATTGCATTAGCTCACAGTTTTGCGAAATGTTCTGGCAATGTGGTATTTCAGCGCGCAAAAAAAAAGGTCATCACCTTTTCGTAGACAGTAAATGCGTGATTGGGGGCAATGGACCTTTTTCCAGCGCACCTAGCGGCGAGTTCTTGTTGCTATGTGCAGGCAAACATTTGTCAGCGCTTAGTGCTTTTCAATGCAAAACATTGCTAGGCAGAAGTTGAAATGCGGTAAATCGCTCTCTAAAATAGTTAGTTTGGACTGGAAAGGAGTTGTCAGCAATAATTTTATATCATGTAAACAAAAAAAGTTAATTTGAAATACTTTTGGTTGATTTATAGGCTTTTTTAAACAATACTAAAGCAAATACAATGGGGTTATTTTAGCTGCTAAGGTTGTTTTGCAGCTGGACAATATACTGGTGAGAGAGCTTTACAAGTGTTCGCTGCATTGATAGTAAATTTTATTGATATTGCAGCTACATCACAGCTATTGATTTAGGTTTAGCACCGACAGCTTAAACTGTTGAAAGCTATGGGCAGCTAATAACCTGTGTTGATTACCAGTAGCTGCTGGATGTGAAAATCTCGGCGTGTTCAGTTGTTGAATTATAAGATTTTGAGTATAAAAGCTGTAGCTTTATGTGCAGCTGCATTAAATGATTATCAAATCACGTTTTAGTGTAGGCCTAACCGATATGACAGTAATGCTTTAGTTTTCAAAAGATAATTCAGTGGATAGGTGTTTGTAATGAAAGCTTGTACCTGTTAGGCAACCTGTTTGAATGGTCAGTTCGAGCGTGGGCTTCAGGTTTAGATGTTAGAATTTTTCCAAGTCACTGTAATACTTGGGTTCATTTTGAATCTGCATAAAGTATAACTGGTTGCTTAAAAATAAGGCTAAAGTCTCCATTAGTCAAGCCCATAAAATTTTAAGAAACTTGCTCTGGTAATTCCAATTAGTACATACTGGCATGTGCAATGTCCACGTTGTCTGCATTAAACAGTGTTAGTATTAGGTTTTGGGTTAAAGTTAGGGTTAGGGTTTGTTTACTTCTTTAACATGTACTACTGGTATGTTTTTGTATTTTCTTGCCCTGGTCCAAAGCCGCCACTTAAAGTGAATATGTGAATAGGCCAAAGTTTAGATGAATATTGAGATTTTATTTTTAGACCTCACAATAAGAACTTATTGAACACAAGATCAACAGAGACTACAATTTTGGCCTTGAGCGTTTATCACATTTATGATCAGTTAGAAAGGGTATATATAAAAATTTTTTGGAAATTTTAGCATAAAAAAAAGTAAATGGTGCCTGTTCGTGGATTTTGTGCTCTAGTTTGTTGTGTGAGCATGATTAGTTGAGCACAAAGTCGACATTCTTGAAGAAATAGAAGAGATACACAAACACACCAAAATCTTTTTTACTTATTGTTGTTTTTATTCCTTCAGGTCTCACATGATGGTGTCTCATGGCATCTTAATGTGCTGCAGTACACTGATTGGGATCCAGTACAGTAGATCACTAGTGGAGTGGTAGTTCCAATTTGTACATGTTTGCAGTGCCTGTTTTATGCAAGGTTAGCGCTACTGCAGGCTTGGGGGTAAGATTTGGTTTAGTTGACTTTGCAAAAATTGTACCCATTGCAGACAGCTTTTATGAAATTATACCCCTCGCGGAACGAGATGGCGTCATAGTAGTGTTTCATGTTTTATTTTATATTCTGCAATGTTTTGTTGAGTATCATTTATAGAAATGTGATACAAATACTTTAGTGTTGGCCGTAATATTTTGCAATCAAATGCAACTGTAGATAATACATATGTTTTGAAAATAATTACAGTTCCACATTTTTATATTGAATTAATTACTGACATTTTTATTTTGCTGTAATGGAAGCACCTATTGGTATTAGTTTTACGAGTTTAACTGTAAATCAGCTTAAAGAATTCTTAAAAGAGCGTGGAGTTACAGTTGCAAATAACATGAACAAGCAAAATTTAGTATGTTTGTGCGAAGCAGCAAAAAACTTGGACCAAGACCCAAACTTACAAAATTGCAATTCATGGAGAATTATTGAAAGAAAATTGGCTGATATTGGCGTTTTTAAAAATCCGTTGCTACTTCACTATTTGCCTTCATTTACGCCATCTGATATTCCAGAATTTGGTCTGATTGATATTTTTAATTATCTGCTTTTTAGCAGAGCAGACTATGACCAAAAAAAATTAAAAGCATACAAAAGTTTTGATGATTACAGACTTTTTGAAGATGGACATGTTAGGAGTTTAGAACTGAGTTCAATTAAAGACTACTTTGTGTTCCGAGCAGCTGTGCTTCCAACTTGCAAGACTACCACATTTCTTAACCAATCATCATACAATTGTTGGTTTATTCTGAACACCGATGGTGAAATTTTTCTGGCATATTGTCAGTGCATGGGAGGGTAAGTCCGTTTTTTTTTAAGCTTTTGCATGGTACAGTTAAGTACATATTGCTGCATACTTTGCGCGAGCTTACTTAGCATTTTCAATATTTTAAAAAATGCATACTTTTTGCTTGTTTTTTTCTTAAAATTCTAATACTTTGTACATTCTTTACTTTTGAAGTTTTATTGGTCAAACTTTTATTTGAACAACATATTTCTCTAAGGTTTTTATTAATATACTATATTACCATTACTTACAGTTTTGTGTACAATTTCAGAGCTGATGGAGGTTGTCGACATATTGCTGCTGCTATGTATGAATTAGAAAATTATATAAAGAATGCTCAGTCTGTGACTGATGTAGTATGTCCATGGGCCAAAAAATCAAGACCCACAGATGAGCCAGTTCTTGCCAAGGAAGTGCATTTAAGGTAAGCCTATGTATTGCCAAATGTCTAATAGATCCTTAACAACATTGGTTCTCGAACTTGGGTCCTTGAACAATCAATTTTACAATGAACAAATGGAACCGTACCACAAGTTGGTATCTGAAAAGGCCCCATCAACAAGTTAATCTCCAAAAATAAGTCATTATTATTTTAGAGGAGCAAATGGGCACTGGTGGATGGCTTACATTGATTTCAACTAGCATAAAGCTCTCCACTTAAAAAAGTTTGAGGGCCACTGCTTTAAAACATGGTCAGTAAAATTTGCCTCTGGTCTATAGGTTTACCAGTACCTACAATATGCTTAAGTAGAGAGGTTTGTTGGTCTTAGCAGATTTTCTACGTTTTGTGTACATTATTGGAATTGATGTTGATTTTATATACTCTATGATTTGTGTAACACGACTTATTTTATCTTTGTGCGATGCCCACAAGCAAAACACTTTTCTTATAAGCCCAGCAGCTTTCAGTTTAGAGATATTTCAGAAAGATTATTTATTTATTCAGTTAAACATTTCCGGTATTGAAGCGATAGAACTACGCGGGGCGGTAGGATAGTTGACCTGTAAAGAAAGACTTTGCATTGTACATCGTAACTTTATTTAATTGCTTTAAGATTTAATACAATAAAAAGCATGATTGAGGATTGTGCACAATGTACTTTACTTGTACATATCAATAGATTTCAAGCTGTTTATCCCATTTTTCCAGACTGTCAAAATCTGACTTAATGATCTGTTGGTTGTTTGAAGCTTAGTTTTTGTGTCAGATAAAGTTAGTTTTTATCGATGTTTAAAACATGCAAAAGCAAAATAAACTCTTTCGAATTTAGTTTCTAATGCATTAGTGGACGCAGTAGGGTTGAATTGAAAGTCTACATGTTCTAATTTTTGTGTTTAAATGCATGAAGAGCTGGATGACATGTTGGTTACTAGAGTAACATTACTTTGGCATTTCAGAAAGTTGATGCCGATGTCGTAGATTTAATTACGTGGCCTCAATTGTGTGTGAAAGTGGAATTTTTTTTTAATTTGTTGCTTAACATGCAGATTTGTTGTTGACTCATTGCAGAAAAAGAAGGAAAATTGCTTCAGCAGTAGCTTACAACAGCACGGCCACGCAGCCATCCACTTCTGAAGAAATTTTTCAATTTATGGATGAGCTTAAGCAGGTGAAATAATGGTTTACAAGTTTAATACATGCGCCCATAAATTATGTGTAATGAGCTATAACTATTTAACTAAAAAAGTCAGTGACGTAGCTAAGCTGCTTTTTCGACATTACGAAATTATTGACCATTTATGTTAATATCAATTTTGGCACTTTTCATACTGACAATTCATGGCATTGTGGTTATTTTTACAAAATGGCCAATTTTAAAAAAATGCAGCTGAGTTAATTTAAGTTTTTCAACTTTCTCGACTAGACGGTGGCTCGGTCATATCTTTGTGATGACAATTTTTGTCATATATTTTTATTTTACGGTTTTGTTTGATTTGTTCTCTCGTCAAAACGAATTGTTTTAGGTGTATAGTGCAGCGTAACTCTAGATATTGCTTACATAAGTAGTGATATCCTTTTGTATGGATCACATATTCAAGAAAACGTTTAATACATAATTTCTTTTCAAAATTGACAGCATTTTAGCTTAGCCCAGGCACTAAGCCTGTATTTTATGCATTAGTCATGGTTATGGTTAGACATAATTATATTTATGAGATTAATTATTTGATTAGTAAATTTCTTCGCTTTCTTTCAGATTGATAGCTCTGCATCATGCTTGGAGTTTTTCTTTTCTGCGAAGGATGCTCCACAAGATGCTGTTGAAGACCATGGTCATCTTGCTCCACTGCACAAACTTATTAATCATCTAAAACAGGCAAATGGCAAAGCGGATGATCCTTATTGTTTAAACAGCCATGCCTTGCTGACTAAAGAAGATATTGTGACTATACAAAATATCACCAGAGGTCAATCAGACAACGAAATTTGGTATGAAATAAGGCGGGGAATGATGACAGCATCAAATTTTCATCGTATCAAAACCCGTTGTAAAACATTGCAAAATGATCCAACCAAACGTGCAGATGCATTGTTAAACCATCTATGCAAAAAACATTGTGATTACGCGGCTATACCCGAAAGTCTTGAATGGGGGCGAAAAACAGAAGAGAAAGCGCTGGCTTTGTATAAAAAGCTCAGCGCAAAGTCTCACATCAAGCCCCAAATAAAGACGACTGGCTTGTGCTTAAGCGAAGATAACTTTTTAATAGGTGCTTCACCTGACGGTATTGGCCGTTGCACATGTAATAAGAGTTCGTGTCCACGGAAGTGGCTGGTGGAAATTAAGTGTCCCCACACATTAAAATACAGGCCAGCGAAAATTGCAGCAATGCACAATGGATGTTACTATGATCACACAGACAAAAAGTGGAAGTTGTCTGATAAGCACAAACACTACACGCAAGTCCAAGGACTTATGGGAGTGTTAAAGTTCAAAAATCTTGACTTTGTGGTATATACCACAAAAGGCATTTTGGTTGTTAATGTAGAATTTGACGTGGACTTCTTCATGAAGTTAGTGACAGAATTACGCTTTTTCCAAGAAAGCTATTTGTTTCCCTATATTGTTAACGTGATAGCTAAGCAGAACAACTAAACTCTTTATATGTAATTGGTTAATGTCGCAGACGCTGTTAAATGCTCACTCGATTGGTAATAACCCGCGTAGGAGCAAAAGGCACATATCATATTTTGAACGTTTGTTGTTATATTGTAAAATAAACACGTAATTTTGTAAACACAAGCTTGTTTTAAAAGGAACTTAAACACGGTTGTAAGTTGCATAAACAAGCACAAATTTTAACTGCGCTATCGATGTTCGAGATGGTATTAATCGGAATAGGCCTTTGTAGCAGCTGGAATTCTTTTAAGCGACCAATGGCACGTTCAACTACAACACGAGCTCTGGCGATTCGTCTGGTCAATGTTGTGGCATGCATCGATAGTTGTCTACCGTGTGCGAACGGTGGAATGTTTAGGGTGGCTCCCCGAACACATAAAACGTCTCTTATCAGAAAGCCTCTATCAGCCAGAACATTATCGCCAGGCCTTATATTGTCCAAAAACCCAGATTTGGTAACGATTTGTTTGTCGCTAATATTTCCAGTATATAATTTAGAGAGAAAAGTAATGGTTCCTGAAGGAGTGCAAGCGACGACGAGCTTTAGCGTGTTGTGATGCTTGTAACTGCTCCACGTCTTCCTTTGAGTTGAAGTAGAACTAGCTTCCTTTGAGTTGAAGTAGAACTAGAAGTAGAACGTTAAACTCTGTGCAATCAATCACAGCAATGGTGTTTCTGAAATATTTAAAGGCACTGATCGGCCGATTTCGCAAAATGTCTTGCGTTGGCCACTTTATGAGAAAATCCAGTTCTTTTTGTAAAAAATCAAACCAGGTCATAATAATGCGGCTCGCAGTTGAAGGAGAAACACAAAACAGCGTTCCGAGATGCTGCAAGTCAAAACCTCGACGTAGCCTGACCACTGTCAAAAGAAAAGCTTCCCAAGATGTTACCGCTATCACTCTCGAGTTGTCAATCTAAAAATACAAATATCGAATGCTGTTTGAAATTCACATTGCGTGAAAATAACAAGTAATCACTAAACCTACGAATAGATCTAGAGCATTTGCTTGTCTACAGACAGAGCGGGTGTAAACAAAAGCGTCTAGTAAACTGCATTGTGTTTAAAGCATTTGAACGAATTCAATCAGCAGTTCAGCCAAACTGCTGCAATAATCACGCTAAAACAAACAAGAGTTTGACATAAGAAAAGTACTGCTTGAAAAAGATCAACGCGTTCTTTTTCTTAAGCATTGAGTAAGTGAAATTGAAAACTCGTAAAATGAAAACTCGTTAACTGAAAACTCGACAGAAAGATAGCAGGGCTGTTAACGAGGTCAGCTTACTAGCTGCGCTGATCTAACAAAAAACAAATGTACTGCCAGAAAAAGATTAATACTTTCTTTTTGTACAACAATGGCTTGTGTATGAGCATGTTTTAAATCACTACGAGATATCTAATCGCTTTTTGTTTCGGTTTACACAGATAAAACAACAATCATCGGATGCTAAAATATATTGTTTACAGGGTAACATATCGCTAAAACACTGCACGCTCACATCTGTTTTTGAGAATAATTTTCAAATTTAGACTATACGTGATACAAGTGATCTAAACACAGCAAAAATGGTTTACCCAGCTACAAAAGTATAATGGTGTTTTTACATCAGTAAGCATAAATACAGCAACACTCACTTTATTTTCTGTTTCTCCCCTCCAATAGTTCAAGTATTTTGCCTTATCTCGTAGCAGTTTGTTGAATACTAATTCAAGTTTATTCTGGTTTAATCCTTAAATAAAAGACAATTATTTTTAACCACAACGACAATCAATAGAAATAAAGAATGAAACCAGGTACCCTTCGAAAGCTTTTAGTAATAACCGTTATAATGAAATTGATACGAATATGGGTGTTAGGGATTTGCCAAACTTTGGCAAGGTCGGCAATGTTATACGACACTTGTTTTTATATTCTACAAAACAAAACGTCTACTTGTTTTATACCAGTGTAATATTTTGAAGTAGAATCGTTGATAAACATTGATTCTTTAAAGTGGTATCGTTTAAAAACGCTTTCGTTTTTCAACTGCGCATCTACATAGCCACAGAGATGTTTTGAAGTGATTTCAGTTTGTGTCTCTCTGGTAGCAGAATCTGTGACCTGCAAATCAAATTATATTGTTAATTTAAGATAAAACACCACTTCATTACGATCACGTAGGAGGGTGCACAAACAAACAAACGTTATCCTTAAAATTTATCTTTCAGCCACTGCAGATTGCAGTTATGGTTACAGCCACTACAACCAAGCACAAAAAATAATGGTAACAAAAATTTCTTTTACTAAGGGATGACCATCACGCACGCAAAAGTTATGCAAGTAACTGGGGGTCACACTCTCAAGATTCCAGATTGAAAGCAAGTATTATTTAGCATTAAGCTATATTCAAACAATAACAATGATGTTTAACTATCAAATGACATATATTTTTTTTCAAAATCAATAAAAGCAATCAAATACGGTGCAGAAAATAGCAGGCTGGTCTAAGCGACCACTTTGCAAAGCAAATTGTAACGTTGGTTTTTTCCCAACGTGCAAAGTGGTCACTAGAAGGCCAACAAAACAATGAGTTCTACCCGAAAAAGATAAATCTATTTTTCAATAACAATGTTGTTTGTGTGTAGTGATATAATCGTAAAACAGTGTAAGGTTAAAACTCGCCCTTTGTTCTGATACACACTGATAGAAAATTATATGATGAATCACACTAAACTGACCACCTGTACCATTCCAGTTAGTGATTGCCAGGCAAAGTTTGCTTTGACAAAATATTATGACCAGAAAAAGTGAACACGAACCATAAAGTACAGTTTGGTTGATACATTTCCTGATTTTTTTATGTGACGCATAATTCAAAATTTACTTTGTAGTAAAAATAAATCTTTAGCATTTTCAAATCCTTCAGGATGGTTGTCTCGCAATAACCAATGACTTTTCATGTTGTTGTTGTTTACCCGACCACTTCCAAGGGATGGGGCGTGGCGAAACACCATGGAGCCCCAGAAGCCGGGCAACTCCTCCGAGCCTGGACCAGAGGACGTACAGAGACAGAGTGTCACCAAAGAGTGAGCGACGCAAAGAGTCCGTAGCTGGACATTGCAGAATGAGATGAGAGGTGTCCTGGGAAGAGTGTCCGCAGGTGCTGCAGGAAGGATTCTTGATTCTGCCAATCCTAGAGAGATAAGAACCTAACAGAAGGCTGTGTCCGTTGCAGCGTAGACGAGAGAGAACACAGCGAGCGTGACGAGAGAACACAAATTTCTCGGTGGAAATCGAGAGAACCTGTGTGTCAAAAAATTTAGATGACACAGTACGCCTCCAGTCCGAGAAAAGACAAGAGTGGATACGAAAAATCACGGGAGAGAGACTACATGGGATTGCAGAGGGCGCAAGTAGCGCTCCACATCTGGCCAGCTCATCAGCCGCATCGTTTCCCGGTAGAAACAAGTGTCCGGGGTCCATTGTAGCCTGATAGAACAAGAAAGAAAAGACAGTCCCTGTCAGATCTGCCACAGAGTTTGCGATAAGAGGAAAGATGGAGAAGAGGACAGAGTGGCGAGGACAGAACGAGAGTCAGATAGTAGAAGAAGAGAAATGCCAGACTTGTTGGTGCTGCCGAGACCAGCAAAGAGCGTGCAGAATGGCGCAGGCTTCAGCGGAAAAACTTGAACATACTGGAAGGACTCGAAGGAGTGGTAATGAAGCGTCGGAAAGAAGAAAAGGGATAGGGGAGGACGAGAGGCAGTCGGTGGTGGCGCGACTGGCCGCTCGATGGAGGCGTTCCAATTTGGTGACATTGGTAACGCTATGACTATTCATTGCATACAGCAATTAAAAAAGCTAGTAGCGATTGACATATGACATTGATAATAACAAACATCAGTGAGATTGTACGTATTAAAAAGCCAGTGATATATATATTTCATTGCATCCGATAGTTCCATTATTGAAGTGCATGAGCAACATGAAAACAGCAATATCATTTGGGACCCCTCTAAGCTTGTTGCTAAAAGGTATTTTGCAATAAATATGAACAAACTTAATTGGAAATCTATTTGTGTAATAACAGTATTGTGATGTATTAAAGTAACCAAAATATAGGCCAACAACTATTAAATAATTCAGCTTCAAGAGTAGGTAGAATAATCTATACTATGTAACCACACATGGTTTCCAAGAACTATGCCCTTTCATAAGCAACTGCAAATCAATACATACCAATACATGATCAATAATTTCAAGGCTTTCAGATTCAAGATCTTCAGTTATTTTCTTTTGTTTTGAAGGAATACATGGCCTGGACTTTGGAGCAGAACGTTTAGCTGATATTTTGAGATCAAGCTTCGGTGTGTCAGCAGGATAAGGATTGGGATAGGCTTCAGTTGGTTTGCCCTCACAGAAATGTTTCGAACAAACATAACTACTTCTTGTTATGTTGTCAACGGTAAAATGCTTTCGTCCGCATGCCTTGATCCATTGTTTGCATTTTTCCAAATTGGTCTTTGGTTTTGGAAAAGGATAAAACTTAACATTTGTCATATCTTCTCGGGAACGTTTACCATTAGGTCCATATCTAGAGTCACTGTTGCACAAACCCCACGAACAAGTCACCATTTTCTATTTTTGTCTAGACAAAAATTCTACAACAAAAATGTTACTTATACCAAAATGGTAGCCTACTGCTGGCACAGTGCATTTCTATCACAAGCCTGCAACTAACCACAGAAAATTGCTGTCAAGGGCCTTTTCTGCATTGTTATCTCCATAGGAAGTACACCTTAAAGCAACTTATAAAGCTTTATTATGCACTGACATGGAAATGAACTGTGTTAGCAGTATTGATTACTCCAAAGAATACTGAAAGCAAGACATTTTTTTCACAATCACATTAAAAATATCTGTATTGTAATTATGAATACAACGTCTTGTGTTCAGTTTCCCTTTGGAGTGACCTAAAAGTACAAATATTTTATTTATATTCGCAATAAAAATAACATTTTTCAAATACATGAAAACATTTGATAAAAAATATTATACATGGGACCAAAAGTCTATACTAAAACTTGCAGTCACTCTACCTCCCAAACTCTCTGTTCATCTTGTGTTCAATAAATTTTTATTATTGATCCGGAAATAAAATATTAATACTTTTGTAATTTTTGGTCTATTCACACGTTAACTTCAAGTGATGACTTTGGGCCATGGCAAGTTTCTTAAAATTTTATGGGCTTGACTAATGGAGACTTTAGCCTTATTTTTAAGCAACCAGTTATACTTTATGCAGATTCAAAATGGACCCAAGTATTACAGTGACTTGGAAAAATTCTAACATCTAAACCTGAAGCCCACGCTCGAACTGACCATTCAAACAGGTTGCCTAACAGGTACAAGCTTTCATTACAAACACCTATCCACTGAATTATCTTTTGAAAACTAAAGCATTACTGTCATATCGGTTAGGCCTACACTAAAACGTGATTTGATAATCATTTAATGCAGCTGCACATAAAGCTACAGCTTTTATACTCAAAATCTTATAATTCAACAACTGAACACGCCGAGATTTTCACATCCAGCAGCTACTGGTAATCAACACAGGTTATTAGCTGCCCATAGCTTTCAACAGTTTAAGCTGTCGGTGCTAAACCTAAATCAATAGCTGTGATGTAGCTGCAATATCAGTAAAATTTACTATCAATGCAGCGAACACTTGTAAAGCTCTCTCACCAGTATATTGTCCAGCTGCAAAACAACCTTAGCAGCTAAAATAACCCCATTGTATTTGCTTTAGTATTGTTTAAAAAAGCCTATAAATCAACCAAAAGTATTTCAAATTAACTTTTTTTGTTTACATGATATAAAATTATTGCTGACAACTCCTTTCCAGTCCAAACTAACTATTTTAGAGAGCGATTTACCGCATTTCAACTTCTGCCTAGCAATGTTTTGCATTGAAAAGCACTAAGCGCTGACAAATGTTTGCCTGCACATAGCAACAAGAACTCGCCGCTAGGTGCGCTGGAAAAAGGTCCATTGTAGGCTCTGACGCATTTTCCGTCTAAGGGAGAGGCGATTACCTTTTTTTTTTATAGACACCGTCACTTTTTCGCCTCGTCAATCCCCTTGTATTTATTTTAAAACGGCAAAATTTCAAAAAGTGTTCGCGGGCCGCACAGAATGCTCTCGAGGGCCGCATGCGGCCCGCGGGCCGTAGTTTGCTCACCCCTAATCTAAATCATAAATAAAATAAGTCGTTTTAAAACAAAATGCCTGGAAAGGATTTTGAAAATGTTTCTCTACCATGCAAACCGTATTACAAAGGGCAGATGATAACCTTCGCCAAAAATAAGTGAAGAAAAAACTTAGGGGTACTTGAACTTCCTTTCATCCTTAGCTGGTGTAGGCCAGTGAAATTATTTACCAAACTGAAAATTTAACCAATTAATCAGCTAAAAGCGTAGCTAATAAAATATAGATTAGCTTGCATGTGAAAAAAATAAAAGACAAATAATAAGCTATTTAATCAATATCCTAGGTTGCTACACATTTAAACTTGAAACTTTTAGTGTTTTTGAAAAATCACAACGGTAAATTTTTTTTCCTCTTCGGTAACTTAATGTTTTTTTAGGTGAGCAACACGATGGAAGTGTTAAAACATCCCGATTTTGCTCCGTTTTTTGCGCATTTTAATTTTGTTAAATTCTTGGGTCCTAAGTAGGGTAAATGACCCCGATCGGGGAGCAGATTTTCCCCGATCGGGGTCATTTCCCTGATGAGAGTATTTTCCACCAGTTGCTCTAGTGCTCTCTACTGTACAGTGGAGGGGAGAGCCTGGTATGTGAATATGCAAGGTGGTGTAGACTGGAGGTGCAAATTGTATTTAATTTGTCATTAAAATTGATCAATCAGAAACAAACCAAAAGTGACATGTTTAACACGTCATTGAAATTAACCAATCAAAAATGTCTGGCGGCCAAATCCCCTCCAAGAGCAAAAGGATAAAATGCCGTTGATGCCAACATATCCACTGCTTTAATGTTATAGTTAGTTGCATTATCATGCATATTGTGGACATGAATATCACTTTTTTTATCTGTTTGTGCGAACGTCAAAGAGCTGCAAATACTGAAATACTAATTTCAAAGTCTTTGATATGATTTGAATTGGAACTCAAACAAAGAGGCTACTGATTGTAGCAGAGCTCTACCCACCTGGCCTCTTGCCTATATAAAATATTTGCCTACATGGAACTCTCTGCTTTTATACCGTTTAAACCATGTGGTGATGTGGCATAATTGCAGAAGGTGAGGTCTAGGTTAGTTAGCTTATTGAAAATGAAATACACCATGTTGTTGTTTAGGCTTAGTACTGAGAAAAGCGTGGCAAAAATGTGCTGGCAAAGCAGTAGTAGCATTAAAAACTAAGGGTTAAAATTTTTGATACTGGCAGTGCTATTTTGCCGTTGACAGCATATTGGGCTTAGAAGCTATTTTGTTGTTGAATGCTTCTGATTGCAGCTGGTCATAGGGTTATGGTTTGCTACTTACTGCAGTTTAAAGCTAGAAAACTGCCTCCCATCAATTTTTTCTCCACGACGTCAAACAAGTATTTTAACTTGAGTTGTGAAGTTTTCAAATTTTAAAAGTACTGCCTCGATTTATTACAACTGAGTCCATCCAGGTAGCTGGTCACACAATTATCAAACAGATAAAGAAACGTTAGAAGCAATGTACTGTGACCCATGATCAATAACTATGAGCAATTGATGAATCAGAACAAAGCATTCAATGGCAAAATAGCCTTTAGGAAAAAATGTCATCAATCACAAAATAGCTACTACCTATATTTAAAGACTGTTACATTCATTCATCATTTTATCATGCTTATTGTGTGCATGTTCGTCAAAAGCATTTTGGTAAAAGTGCTTCGTCTGGAAGTGAGAAAGAGTATTTTCACTTTATGGACAAGAAGGAGCCTGCTGCTTCTGATGATGCTGATCACAGTCAATTTATGTCACCTTTTTGAATCAGAGTTTACTTCGCTGTATATGTTATCTAGAGAAAAAAATATGCTTAAACTTTCTTAAATCCACAATGGGCAAAATTGTATAGGCAGTTGCTATTTTGCCATCAGACATTTGTAATTGTTCAGTTAACATTATAACTTACGGTCATTTCTGATTGGCCAATTTCAGTCACGAATTTAAAACATTTTCAGCTCTAGTTTACCTTATCCCACATTTTACACTCCTCCCCAGTGTACACTACACATACATTTACATACTGGTCTCCCCCACTAGTGTCTGCTTCTATTATCCAAGTTTTTGGCAGTACAAACTCCAATTCATAACAATTACATTTCAAGTCAGCTGCACTAGACACTACACCACAGCATGCAATCCTCTTGCTATGGTTGTTTGAAGCTAAATTATGGCTATGCCACTATTTTACAGTCATTACTTAAATGACCTTGAAATTTTGGAAAAAAGCAGTGACAAAGTGCGCAAATTAAACGGCGGCTTGCAATCTATACCAGCTAACATTTCGGGCAGTGATGACATTGGTGGTTTTAGAAGATGTTTTAGTAGTGATAAGTTTAATGGATTTTGTATATGTGACTCAGTGTTCCCTTTAAACGCAATAAAAGTGCGAATTTGCGAAATTATGTCCGGCGGTTTTTGGTAACTTTTTCACTTTGTTAAAGTTTTTGCAATTGTGTTTAAATCTTGACCAACTGTTAAATGCATGGGAGACAGTGGAAAGAAATCCAAGTTAAGACAGAAGCTTTTTTAGAGCAGTGCAACGTCTCACGCAAACATCGCGCGGCTGTAACGCAACGTCGCGTGACGCCGACTTAAATATCGCGCACGCCATTGCCACACTTTTTTCTATAACAAACTATCTCCAGCAATTAACCTGAAGTAAAATCAATTTTTTTGTTTACTTTTTCCCAGCCGATTTCAGTAGTAGCTAAAGAGCAGTAATAGCAAGCAGCTCTCAAACTTCAGTTTTAACACAAAACATCATTTTTCGAGGGAAGTTTGAAACTAAACTTGCTTAAAATCTTTATGTTTTCTTTTACGTTTCAACGCTAACTTCAATCGTGCTTGGTAAAATAAAAAAGCACATATTTCTCGCTTTCAGTTAAGCACAAAAACACTATTTTTGAGGGATTGGTTCAGTTTTTGTACGTTACAAATAAATAACTTTCTTCTACTTGCCATTTATAAACGCTAAAAATAAAAGAATACAGCTTCTAACCAATTTAATTTTGAATTCCCTTCAAATACTTTCCGAACTGAGAGGGAAAGTTTGCTAGCAATTCCAAAAAGCTGTTGTTTAATTGATTACGATAGACAAATGTAAGTTATCTAATTATTTACCGTAATCAAGCAACAGTTAAAGTTTGCAAGTAATTTTTGTTGTGTCATAGTCGTAATAGCCTACCTAACATCACATTACTTCATAAAAGTTCTATTTCTCATGCTCATGTCGGGCGTCGGCAAAGGGTTAGTTTTATTTACGCGCATTGTTAACCTGTCATTCCAAAGTGCTTACGAATCACTGTTGCAAAGGCTGTAAAGTTGAGACCAAATTTAACCACAATTAACTTACTGAAGAAAAATAGCCAGGTATTTCGCCACCATATAATAACCGATAGGCTACCTGTTTGTAAACATTTTAGGGCTGACATAGTCACGCTAATTATTACGTCATCGAAGCGCATTGTCACAGTTTTGACTTTTCTTTCCCTGCAAATTTGTCCGGCGGTTTTCGCACATTTGCTAGCGATTTCGCACTTGTGCCGGCAGTTACGCACTTACTAAAATCTTAGAGGGAACACTGATGTGACTACTAATTTGCCATTTAAAGATCAGATCAAACGACTTTATTTTAATTGAGGATTCCCTTTGATCATTTAAGGCATATGGAGGCAGTAAATGACAATCCTTACCTGACGTCACATTATCGTGTTAGAAAAAAAGCAGCTTTAATAGCTTGGCATTATATGTGCTGATTTTAAGTTTGCCTTCGGACATCGTGCATGATTCATTGGAAGAAATTGTTCCATTGACTTTGAAAGTAGTGTTTCAGTTTATATTAACAATGGACAATGTGACCAAACTGCCACTGCTAAAAGACTTTCGAAAATTCATTTAAATTGCTGGGAATAGTCGGATTCTTCATTATGTTTCAGTGATCGGCCTGATTATTTTGTTGATTTGAGTGGTCAATATTCAATTTTCCAGTGCCTTTGTCAGAAACGTTGGTTAATTTGTGCCCACAGTTACCAGTAAGTTCAGTTATTTGTGTAAAAGGTATGGACTTAACTTCATAGCACTACAGGATTGGGGATGTTCACATCATTGAAGTGACTGATCATGCATATGCTTTGTAAGAATTGATGTTTTGGCATGCGTCAATGAGATGTGGCATACTTATGATAAGTGATTATGCTCTGGTGCGTTTGGTAAAAGGCTGCATAGTTACTCAGCAATTGAATGTGACATTTGGCATGTGTTAGAAGTAGATGAGCAATTGTCTTCTCACGCTTTAGACATTGATAAGTATAAGGGATGTCAATTTATCAAATGGCGTTATGCCTTGCCATATGAGAAATAACTTTGACACTTAGAGATAACTGGCGTATTACTTAGAGTTTGGAACTGAGTGCTGGTACTAGCCTATGTTGTATTATTATTTTGATGTCATTAATGATTGTGATTGTATTATGATTAATCGTAGATATTAAAGAAGTGGATATATTCACTGCAACTCTGCTGTGTTTTGTTTTTGTTTATTAGTTACACAATAATTCTAGAGGTGTGCTAATATTCCCATCCGACACGATTTTCGATTTGAATTAAGATTTGTTTAAACTTCGCATTGTGCAGCAAACACCAACCACATAATTAGTAATAAAAATGTTTGATGTGACATTTGAAATATCTAAAATCTTTTTAGAAGTGATCTTAATTCCTTGCATGGCAACATTGAAAATGCTATTTAAATGGAAAATTGAATATTGCATGGCAAAATGTTTGATTATGTAGCCGTGTGTGTGTGTGTGTGTGTGTGTGTGCGTGTGCGTGTGTGTGCGTGTGTGTGTAGATTCGAATCTCAATTAGTAGTCCTTTGTTTGGGTACAAAGATTTTTTTTGTGTAGCTAGTATAATGTATTATTAGTTGGATTCGTGTCTGCACTAATTGTGCGTGGTTTTGATTTTAAAGCTGCAGTCGTATCTTGGACCTATACACAGTTGTAGTGTTTATATTTATGCTGAAGGCATTCAATACTGACTAAAATCGGTTCTATTCTAGCCATTTTTTCGGTGATCCAAGCAAAATATGAAAAATTTCGAGTGTTTATGCAAAGTTAGAAAACCAAAGAAGGGATAAAAAGTAGAAACGACTTATGAGCCACGGATAAAAATTACAAAGTGTTTTCAAACAATTGGTTTTCCCTGTGAATGCATGAAAGTGATTTAAAACTGACTAAAATTAGTTGTTGCCTGGCCATTTTCACATTATTTGTAAAATCTCAAAAGAAATTCAACAATATTTGAGAATCTTATGCAAAAAAGACAGGCAATCATACCATGTGCTGCAATTACTGCTGAAACCTTTCGTTAGGTCACATCGTATACACGACACAGGATTCCTTTTATACATCAGAACTACTGTATTTGACAACATATATGATGCACTTTTTTTCTAAAAGTTTTGCTAAAAAAATTGCCTTTGTGTAATACGCGAAGTTGAAATGTGGCTTAGGCTAGTTTCCTACCCGACAATCACTAACCTAGTTTATGATTAGTAATTCTAGCTATCCTAACTGCTAACTCCATGCGTCATTTTTTATCGCCGAAATTATTAATTGTATAACAAATTTTATTGCAAAACTTAAAGCAATCTAACCTGGTCGGCTGTGATGCATGTTTATAAATATTATTTGATCGGCACCAGACTTGATGCCATCTGACAGTGGGGAATAAAACTAGGGATAGCTTGTATAATGTGCTGCTAGGTTGTGTTTAGCAATGTATGCTTAACTACACTAAAATCTTTTGTTTTCTTGACTCCGATCTGCTGAAATGAGGGTGCGTCTGATATGGCAGTGCGTCCTATATGCCGTCGAATACGGTGATTGTTGCAATTTTGTTTCTAGGTACTGGTGCTGATCCTGTGAATATTGATAGGAGTTGGAATGGCGAACTGTGACATCACGTGATGACAATATCCTAGAAGGGACGCAGGATAATAGCACCTGATCTGATTTGGTGCCGGAAGATTTTTCTATACATTGTAATAGTGCCTCGGCACCAGTAGACGTTATGCAGAGTGTAAACTACGTCATAGTTCATGGCTCTTCCTCACAGCTAACAGAGTCCACAGTAATAGATAGTTCTAGATAAAAAGGCACTGTATACAGACAGTGGAAAGCTCCATATACATTCCCCTCATTTTTCTGTTAACGTGATTGAGTATTTAACTCGAATGAGCAAGGGAATGGAGACACTAGCACCTTTTTATAAACAACGAATTATTGATATTGGGATTTATCAACATACCAAATATAAGTTGCGTTTTTTGTTATATTGCTTTGACATTAAGATTGGTATAAATCTTGAAACGTAAGCATTAAAATGTTTCGATCTGTTTTGTTTCTGTGCTTTCTTATAAAGTTGCCAATATTTCATATTCAGTTTCCTAAATAAATGTTGTATATATCAATTTTATAATTTCAATATCAGTCAATTAGTTTCTTATTGACTGAAACAAGTCGATTTTCTCAAAAACATGATTAGACACAAGTCCTTGCATCTTATTTTTTCTGTATTGTTGTCTTGACTTGTAGAGTTTTCTTGGTTATGTAGTACATTGAACATCACTGCACTACTTGCTGCATCAATTGGTATCATTCTCGTTACCATAAAGATTATTATTATAAATTCTAAAGCTTCATTATGTCACTTTTTTGAACGGAACTAGATATATTTCTTTGTCCGAAACGAGAATTTAAATTACTACTTATTTTCACAGTCTGCCTAATTCTACATTAAGGCTAAGCCAAAATAACAGTTTTATGTGTTGCAGTTACTCATTGCTGAAAGTATCCACCGAGATGTCAATATTAATCTAGTGGACTCGGACGAAGATGCGTTTCAAAGCAACCGATCTTTATTGTCCCAAGAAGTGATAAAAGACAGAATGAGCACGACGACGTGGCATCTGCGAGGGCAAAAGGATAAAGACAGTTCCTCAAAAATATCCGTTGCCAAAGGATGGGACTAGGATTTGGCTGCAATCGTTATATTGGTTCTTTTTTTGTTAGGTAGGTATGATGAGTTGGTTACATCTTTTGATAAGTTTGCTTAACTTCGCACAAGATGAGTTGACTTGTATTTTTTGTTGTTAAGTAAATGTATCGTTGGAATTGATTGATAACTGTTGCTCCTAAATCCCAGCAATAAATACCTGTCAAAAACCTTTGATGTTACGGCAATTGTGTTGAAGTTGAAAGGTGTTGTGTTGGTAGTTTGTTTCTGTTGAGCAAATGTCATTGGCGTGTGAGCTATAGCTGGATAATTTCTTCGTGGTTTCAGTCAACGAGACGATGATGGAGGTTTTTGAATTTTTACTGGGATAGAGTTGTAAACCCGTCCGTTCAGCATGTTGTGTCCAAGTAATGTTTACCTAATAAGTAATCCGCTACGTTGTAGTGATGTTGTGGTTCAATTTTGATTAACATGCTTTGTTGTGCCGATTTTTCCAATGGCAATATGACTAATTCTACCTGCTTAATGCCCACCTGTGATTGTAGAAGAAGAGGAGTAAGTTTGGTATGGTCATGCTTTCCGGTTGGATATGAACAAGGGGAGTAATAAAGCCTTACCTTTATAATATACCATTATTTCTTCGTTTAGATAGTGAATGGAGTTGATAACAAAGATCAGTTCCATGGAAAATTTGTTTAATGAGAAGATGGAGCAATTGTTACGTTTGGTGAAGTGGAAGAAAGTATCACCTCAAATGGACCTTTTTCCAGCGCACCTAGCGGCGAGTTCTTGTTGCTATGTGCAGGCAAACATTTGTCAGCGCTTAGTGCTTTTCAATGCAAAACATTGCTAGGCAGAAGTTGAAATGCGGTAAATCGCTCTCTTAAATAGTTAGTTTGGACTGGAAAGGAGTTCTCAGCAATAATTTTATATCATGTAAACAAAAAAAGTTAATTTGAAATACTTTTGATTGATTTATAGGCTTTTTTAAACAATACTAAAGCAAATACAATGGGGTTATTTTAGCTGCTAAGGTTGTTTTGCAGCTGGACAATATACTGGTGAGAGAGCTTTATAAGTATTCGCTGCATTGATAGTAAATTTTACTGATATTGCAGCTACATCACAGCTATTGATTTAGGTTTAGTATCGACAGCTTAAACTGTTAAAAGCTATGGGCATGCGCTTAACAGCTAATAACCTGTGTTGATTACCAGTAGCTGCTGGATGTGAAAATCTCGGCGTGTTCAGTTGTTGAATTATAAGATTTTGAGTATAAGAGCTGTAGCTTTATGTGCGGCTGCATTAAATGATTATCAAATCACGTTTTAGTATAGGCCTAACCGATATGACAGTAATGCTTTAGTTTTCAAAAGATAATTCAGTGGATAGGTGTTTGTTTGTAATGAAAGCTTGTACCTGTTAGGCAACCTGTTTGAATGGTCAGTTCGAGCGTGGGCTTCAGGTTTAGATGTTAGAATTTTTCCAAGTCACTGTAATACTTGGGTCCATTTTGAATCTGCATAAAGTATAACTGGTTGCTTAAAAATAAGGCTAAAGTCTCCATTAGTCAGGCCCATAAAATTTTAAGAAACTTGCCATGGCCCAAAGTCATCACTTGAAGTTAACGTGTGAATAGACCAAAAATTACAAAAGTATTAATATTTTATTTCCGGATCAATAATAAAAATTTATTGAACACAAGATGAACAGAGAGTTTGGGAGGTAGAGTGACTGCAAGTTTTAGTATAGACTTTTGGTCCCATGTATATTTTTTATCAAATGTTTTCATGTCTTTGAAAAATGTTATTTTTATTGCGAATATAAATAGAATGTTTTTACTTTTAGGTCACTCCAAAGGGAAACTGAACACAAGACGTTGTATTCATAATTACAATACAGATATTTTTAATGTGATTGTGAAAAAAATGTCTTGCTTTCAGTATTCTTTGGAGTAATCAATACTGCTAACACAGTGCATTTCCATGTCAGTGCATAATAAAGCTTTATAAGTTGCTTTAAGGTGTACTTCCTATGGAGATAACAATACAGAAAAGGCCCTTGACAACAATTTTCTGTGGTTAGTTGCAGGCTTGTGATAGAAATGCACTGTGCCAGCAGTAGGCTACCATTTTGGTATAAGTAACATTTTTGTTGTAGAATTTTTGTCTAGACAAAAATAGAAAATGGTGACTTGTTCGTGGGGTTTGTGCAACAGTGACTCTAGATATGGACCTAATGGTAAACGTTCCCGAGAAGATATGACAAATGTTAAGTTTTATCCTTTTCCAAAACCAAAGACCAATTTGGAAAAATGCAAACAATGGATCAAGGCATGCGGACGAAAGCATTTTACCGTTGACAACATAACAAGAAGTAGTTATGTTTGTTCGAAACATTTCTGTGAGGGCAAACCAACTGAAGCCTATCCCAATCCTTATCCTGCTGACACACCGAAGCTTGATCTCAAAATATCAGCTAAACGTTCTGCTCCAAAGTCCAGGCCATGTATTCCTTCAAAACAAAAGAAAATAACTGAAGATCTTGAATCTGAAAGCCTTGAAATTATTGATCATGTATTGGTATGTATTGATTTGCAGTTGCTTATGAAAGTGCATAATTTTTGGAAACCATGTGTGGTTACATAGTATAGATTATTCTGCCTACTTTTGAAGCTGAATTATTTAATAGTTGTTGGCCTATATTTTGGTTACTTTAATACATCACAATACTGTTATTACACAAATAGATTTCCAATTAAGTTTGTTCATATTTATTGCAAAATACCTTTTAGCAACAAGCTTAGAGGGGTCCCAAATGATATTGCTGTTTTCATGTTGCTCATGCACTTCAATAATGGAACTATCGGATGCAATGAAATGTATATATCACTGGCTTTTTAATACGTACAATCTCACTGATGTTTGTTATTATCAATGTCATATGTCAATCGCTACTAGCTTTTTTAATTGCTGTATGCAATGAATAGTCATAGCGTTACCAATGTCACCAAGTTGGAACGCCTCCATCGAGCGGCCAGTCGCGCCACCACCGACTGCCTCTCGTCCTCCCCTATCCCTTTTCTTCTTTCCGACGCTTCATTACCACTCCTTCGAGTCCTTCCAGTATGTTCAAGTTTTTCTGCTGAAGCCTGCGCCATTCTGCACGCTCTTTGCTGGTCTCGGCAGCACCAACAAGTCTGGCATTTCTCTTCTTCTACTATCTGACTCTCGTTCTGTCCTTCGCCACTCTTGTCCTCTTCTCCATCAACTCTGTGGCAGATCTGACAGGGACTGTCTTTTCTTTCTTGTTCTATCAGGCTACAATGGACCCCAGACTCTTGTTTGTACCGGGAAACGATGCGGCTGATGAGCTGGCCAGATGTGGAGCGCTACTTGCGCCCTCTGCAATCCCATGTAGTCTCCTGTGATTTTTCGTATCCACTCTTGTCTTTTCTCGGACTGGAGGCGTACTGTCTCATCTAAACATTTTGACACACAGGTTCCCTCGATTTCCGCCGAGAAATTTGTGTTCTCTCGTCACGCTCGCTGTGTTCTCTCTCGTCTACGCTGCAACGGACACAGCCTTCTGTTAGGTTCTTATCTCTCTAGGATTGGCAGAATCAAGAATCCTTCCTGCAGCACCTGCGGCCACTCTTCCCAGGACACCTCTCATCTTATTCTGCACTGTCCAGCTACGGACTCTTTGCGTCGCTCACTCTTTGGCGACACTCTGTCTCTGTACGACCTCTGGTCCAGGCCCGGAGGAGTTGCCCGGCTTCTGGGGCTCCATGGTGTTTCGCCACGCCCCATCCCTTGGAAGTGGTCGGGTAAACAACAACAACATGAAAAGTCATTGGCTATTGCGAGACAACCATCCTGAAGGATTTGAAAATGCTAAAGATTTATTTTTACTACAAAGCAAATTTTAAATTATGCGTCACATAAAAAAATCAGGAAATATATCAACCAAACTGTACTTTATGGTTCGTGTTCACTTTTTCTGGTCATAATATTTTGTCAAAGCAAACTTTGCCTGGCAATCACTAACTGGAATGGTACAGGTGGTCAGTTTAGTGTGATTCATCATATAATTTTCTATCAGTGTGTATCAGAACAAAGGGCGAGTTTTAACCTTACACTGTTTTACGATTATATCACTACACACAAACAACATTGTTATTGAAAAATAGATTTATCTTTTTCGGGTAGAACTCATTGTTTTGTTGGCCTTCTAGTGACCACTTTGCACGTTGGGAAAAAACCAACGTTACAATTTGCTTTGCAAAGTGGTCGCTTAGACCAGCCTGCTATATTCTGCACCGTATTTGATTGCTTTTATTGATTTTGAAAAAAAATATATGTCATTTGATAGTTAAACATCATTGTTATTGTTTGAATATAGCTTTATGCTAAATAATACTTGCTTTCAATCTGGAATCTTGAGAGTGTGACCCCCAGTTACTTGCATAACTTTTGCGTGCGTGATGGTCATCCCTTAGTAAAAGAAACTTTTGTTACCATTATTTTTTGTGCTTGGTTGTAGTGGCTGTAACCATAACTGCAATCTGCAGTGGCTGAAGGATAACTTTTAAGGATAACGTTTGTTTGTTTGTGCACCCTCCTACGTGATCTTAATGAAGTGGTGTTTTATCTTAAATTAACAATATAATTTGATTTGCAGGTCACAGATTCTGCTACCAGAGAGACACAAACTGAAATTACTTCAAAACATCTCTGTGGCTATGTAGATGCGCAGTTGAAAAACGAAAGCGTTTTTAAACGATACCACTTTAAAGAATCAATGTTTATCAACGATTCTACTTCAAAATATTACACTGGTATAAAACAAGTAGACGTTTTGTTTTGTAAAATATAAAAACAAGTGTCGTATAACATTGCCGACCTTGCCAAAGTTTGGCAAATCCCTAACACCCATATTCGTATCAATTTCATTATAACGGTTATTACTAAAAGCTTTCGAAGGGTACCTGGTTTCATTCTTTATTTCTATTGATTGTCGTTGTGGTTAAAAATAATTGTCTTTTATTTTAGTATTAAACCAGAATAAACTTGAATTAGTATTCAACAAACTGCTACGAGATAAGGCAAAATACTTGAACTATTGGAGGGGAGAAACAGAAAATAAAGTGAGTGTTGCTGTATTTATGCTTACTGATGTAAAAACACCGTTTTACTTTTGTAGCTGGGTAAACCATTTTTGCTGTGTTTAGATCACTTGTATCACGTATCGTCTAAATTTGAAAATTATTCTCAAAAACAGATGTGAGCGTGCAGTGTTTTAGCGATATGTTACCCTGTAAACAATATATTTTAGCATCCGATGTTTGTTGTTTTATCTGTGTAAACCGAAACAAAAAGCGATTAGATATCTCGTAGTGATTTAAAACATGCTCATACACAAGCCATTGTTGTACAAAAAGAAAGTATTAATCTTTTTCTGGCGGTACATTTGTTTTTTGTTAGATCAGCGCAGCTAGTAAGCTGACCTCGTTAACAGCCCTGCTATCTTTCTGTCGAGTTTTCAGTTTACGAGTTTTCATTTTACGAGTTTTCAATTTCACTTACTCAATGCTGAAGAAAAAGAACGCGTTGATCTTTTTTAAGCAGTACTTTTCTTATGTCAGACTCTTGTTTGTTTTAACGTGATTATTGCAGCAGTTTGGCTGAACTGCTGATTGAATTCGTTCAAATGCTTTAAACACAATGCAGTTTACTAGACGCTTTTGTTTACACCCGCTCTGTCTGTAGACAAGCAAATGCTCTAGATCTATTCGTAGGTTTAGTGATTACTTGTTATTTTCACGCAATGTGAATTTCAAACAGCATTCGATATTTGTATTTTTAGATTGACAACTCGAGAGTGATAGCGGTAACATCTTGGGAAGCTTTTCTTTTGACAGTGGTCAGGCTACGTCGAGGTTTTGACTTGCAGCATCTCGGAACGCTGTTTTGTGTTTCTCCTTTAACTGCGAGCCGCATTATTATGACCTGGTTTGATTTTTTACAAAAAGAACTCGATTTTCTCATAAAGTGGCCAACACAAGACATTTTGCGAAATCGGCCGATCAGTGCCTTTAAATATTTCAGAAACACCATTGCTGTGATTGATTGCACAGAGTTTAACGTTCAAAAAGCTAGTTCTACTTCAACTCAAAGGAAGACGTGGAGCAGTTACAAGCATCACAACACGCTAAAGCTCGTCGTCGCTTGCACTCCTTCAGGAACCATTACTTTTCTCTCTAAATTATATACTGGAAATATTAGCGACAAACAAATCGTTACCAAATCTGGGTTTTTGGACAATATAAGGCCTGGCGATAATGTTCTGGCTGATAGAGGCTTTCTGATAAGAGACGTTTTATGTGTTCGGGGAGCCACCCTAAACATTCCACCGTTCGCACACGGTAGACAACTATCGATGCATGCCACAACATTGACCAGACGAATCGCCAGAGCTCGTGTTGTAGTTGAACGTGCCATTGGTCGCCTAAAAGAATTCCAGCTGCTACAAAGGCCTATTCCGATTAATACCATCTCGAACATCGATAGCGCAGTTAAAATTTGTGCTTGTTTATGCAACTTACAACCGTGTTTAAGTTCCTTTTAAAACAAGCTTGTGTTTACAAAATTACGTGTTTATTTTACAATATAACAACAAACGTTCAAAATATGATATGTGCCTTTTGCTCCTACGCGGGTTATTACCAATCGAGTGAGCATTTAACAGCGTCTGCGTCATTAACCAATTACATATAAAGAGTTTAGTTGTTCTGCTTAGCTATCACGTTAACAATATAGGGAAACAAATAGCTTTCTTGGAAAAAGCGTAATTCTGTCACTAACTTCATGAAGAAGTCCACGTCAAATTCTACATTAACAACCAAAATGCCTTTTGTGGTATATACCACAAAGTCAAGATTTTTGAACTTTAACACTCCCATAAGTCCTTGGACTTGCGTGAAGTGTTTGTGCTTATCAGACAACTTCCATTTTTTGTCTGTGTGATCATAGTAACATCCATTGTGCATTGCTGCAATTTTCGCTGGCCTGTATTTTAATGTGTGGGGACACTTAATTTCCACCAGCCACTTCCGTGGACACGAACTCTTATTACATGTGCAACGGCCAATACCGTCAGGTGAAGCACCTATTAAAAAGTTATCTTCGCTTAAGCACAAGCCAGTCGTCTTTATTTGGGGCTTGATGTGAGACTTTGCGCTGAGCTTTTTATACAAAGCCAGCGCTTTCTTTTCTGTTTTTCGCCCCCATTCAAGACTTTCGGGTATAGCCGCGTAATCACAATGTTTTTTGCATAGATGGTTTAACAATGCATCTGCACGTTTGGTTGGATCATTTTGCAATGTTTTACAACGGGTTTTGATACGATGAAAATTTGATGCTGTCATCATTCCCCGCCTTATTTCATACCAAATTTCGTTGTCTGATTGACTTCTGGTGATATTTTGTATAGTCACAATATCTTCTTTAGTCAGCAAGGCATGGCTGTTTAAACAATAAGGATCATCCTCTTTGCCATTTGCCTGTTTTAGATGATTAATAAGTTTGTGCAGTGGAGCAAGATGACCATGGTCTTCAACAGCATCTTGTGGAGCATCCTTCGCAGAAAAGAAAAACTCCAAGCATGATGCAGAGCTATCAATCTGAAAGAAAGCGAAGAAATTTACTAATCAAATAATTAATCTCATAAATAAAATTATGTCTAACCATAACCATGACTAATGCATAAAATACAGGCTTAGTGCCTGGGCTAAGCTAAAATGCTGTCAATTTTGAAAAGAAATTATGTATTAAACGTTTTCTTGAATATGTGATCCATACAAAAGGATATCACTACTTATGTAAGCAATATCTAGAGTTACGCTGCACTATACACCTAAAACAATTCGTTTTGACGAGAGAACAAATCAAACAAAACCGTAAAATAAAAATATATGACAAAAATTGTCATCACAAAGATATGACCGAGCTACCGTCTAGTCGAGAAAGTTGAAAAACTTAAATTAACTCAGCTGCATTTTTTTAAAATTGGCCATTTTGTAAAAATAACCACAATGCCATGAATTGTCAGTATGAAAAGTGCCAAAATTGATATTAACATAAATGGTCAATAATTTCGTAATATCGAAAAAGCAGCTTAGCTACGTCACTGACTTTTTTAGTTAAATAGTTATAGCTCATTACACATAATTTATGGGCGCATGTATTAAACTTGTAAACCATTATTTCACCTGCTTAAGCTCATCCATAAATTGAAAAATTTCTTCAGAAGTGGATGGCTGCGTGGCCGTGCTGTTGTAAGCTACTGCTGAAGCAATTTTCCTTCTTTTTCTGCAATGAGTCAACAACAAATCTGCATGTTAAGCAACAAATTAAAAAAAAATTCCACTTTCACACACAATTGAGGCCACGTAATTAAATCTACGACATCGGCATCAACTTTCAGAAATGCCAAAGCAATGTTACTCTAGTAACCAACATGTCATCCAGCTCTTCATGCATTTAAACACAAAAATTAGAACATGTAGACTTTCAATTCAACCCTACTGCGTCCACTAATGCATTAGAAACTAAATTCGAAAGAGTTTATTTTGCTTTTGCATGTTTTAAACATCGATAAAAACTAACTTTATCTGACACAAAAACTAAGCTTCAAACAACCAACAGATCATTAAGTCAGATTTTGACAGTCTGGAAAAATGGGATAAACAGCTTGAAATCTATTGATATGTACAAGTAAAGTACATTGTGGACAATCCTCAATCATGCTTTTTATTGTATTAAATCTTAAAGCAATTAAATAAAGTTACGATGTACAATGCAAAGTCTTTCTTTACAGGTCAACTATCCTACCGCCCCGCGTAGTTCTATCGCTTCAATACCGGAAATGTTTAACAGAATAAATAAATAATCTTTCTGAAATATCTCTAAACTGAAAGCTGCTGGGCTTCATAAGAAAAGTCTTTTGCTTGTGGGCATCGCACAAAGATAAAATAAGTCGTGTTACACAAATCATAGAGTATATAAAATTTTGCAATCATTACTATATACGAATAAAATGTGCTGATATATTCCAACATCAATTCCAATAATGTACACAAAACGTAGAAAATCTGCTAAGACCAACAAACCTCTCTACTTAAGCATATTGTAGGTACTGGTAAACCTATAGACCAGAGGCAAATTTTACTGACCATGTTTTAAAGCAGTGGCCCTCAAACTTTTTTAAGTGGAGAGCTTTATGCTAGTTGAAATCAATGTAAGCCATCCACCAGTGCCCATTTGCTCCTCTAAAATAATAATGACTTATTTTTGGAGATCAACTTGTTGATGGGGCCTTTTCAGATACCAACTTGTGGTACGGTTCTATTTGTTCATTGTAAAATTGATTGTTCAAGGACCCAAGTTCGAGAACCAATGTTGTTAAGGATCTATTAGACATTTGGCAATACATAGGCTTACCTTAAATGCACTTCCTTGGCAAGAACTGGCTCATCTGTGGGTCTTGATTTTTTGGCCCATGGACATACTACATCAGTCACAGACTGAGCATTCTTTATATAATTTTCTAATTCATACATAGCAACAGCAATATGTCGACAACCTCCATCAGCTCTGAAATTGTACACAAAACTATAAGTAATGGTAATATAGTATATTAATAAAAACCTTAGAGAAATATGTTGTTCAAATAAAAGTTTGACCAATAAAACTTCAAAAGTAAAGAATGTACAAAGTGTTAGAATTTTAAGAAAAAAACAAGCAAAAAGTATGCATTTTTTTTAAATATTGAAAATGCTAAGTAAGCTCGCGCAAAGTATGCAGCAATATGTACTTAACTGTACCATGCAAAAGCTTAAAAAAAAACGGACTTACCCTCCCATGCACTGACAATATGCCAGAAAAATTTCACCATCGGTGTTCAGAATAAACCAACAATTGTATGATGATTGGTTAAGAAATGTGGTAGTCTTGCAAGTTGGAAGCACAGCTGCTCGGAACACAAAGTAGTCTTTAATTGAACTCAGTTCTAAACTCCTAACATGTCCATCTTCAAAAAGTCTGTAATCATCAAAACTTTTGTATGCTTTTAATTTTTTTTGGTCATAGTCTGCTCTGCTAAAAAGCAGATAATTAAAAATATCAATCAGACCAAATTCTGGAATATCAGATGGCGTAAATGAAGGCAAATAGTGAAGTAGCAACGGATTTTTAAAAACGCCAATATCAGCCAATTTTCTTTCAATAATTCTCCATGAATTGCAATTTTGTAAGTTTGGGTCTTGGTCCAAGTTTTTTGCTGCTTCGCACAAACATACTAAATTTTGCTTGTTCATGTTATTTGCAACTGTAACTCCACGCTCTTTTAAGAATTCTTTAAGCTGATTTACAGTTAAACTCGTAAAACTAATACCAGTAGGTGCTTCCATTACAGCAAAATAAAAATGTCAGTAATTAATTCAATATAAAAATGTGGAACTGTAATTATTTTCAAAACATATGTATTATCTACAGTTGCATTTGATTGCAAAATATTACGGCCAACACTAAAGTATTTGTATCACATTTCTATAAATGATACTCAACAAAACATTGCAGAATATAAAATAAAACATGAAACACTACTATGACGCCATCTCGTTCCGCAAGGGGTATAATTTCATAAAAGCTGTCTGCAATGGGTACAATTTTTGCAAAGTCAACTAAACCAAATCTTACCCCCAAGCCTGCAGTAGCGCTAACCTTGCATAAAACTGCAAACATGTACAAATTGGAACTACCACTCCACCAGTGATCTACTGTACTGGATCCCAATTAGTGTACTGCAGCACATTAAGATGCCATGAGACACCATCATGTGAGACCTGAAGGAATAAAAACAACAATAAGTAAAAAAGATTTTGGTGTGTTTGTGTATCTCTTCTATTTCTTCAAGAATGTCGACTTTGTGCTCAACTAATCATGCTCACACAACAAACTAGAGCACAAAATCCACGAACAGGCACCATTAACTTTTTTTATGCTAAAATTTCCAAAAAATTTTTATATACACCCTTTCTAACTGATCACAAATGTGATAAACGCTCAAGGCCAAAATTGTAGTCTCTGTTGATCTTGTGTTCAATAAGTTCTTATTGTGAGGTCTAAAAATAAAATCTCAATATTCATCCAAACTTTGGCCTATTCACATATTCACTTTAAGTGGCGGCTTTGGACCAGGGCAAGAAAATACAAAAACATACCAGTAGTACATGTTAAAGAAGTAAACAAACCCTAACCCCAACTTTAACCCAAAACCTAATACTAACACTGTTTAATGCAGACAACGTGGACATTGCACATGCCAGTATGTACTAATTGGAATTACCAGAGCAAGTTTCTTAAAATTTTATGGGCCTGACTAATGGAGACTTTAGCCTTATTTTTAAGCAACCAGTTATACTTTATGCAGATTCAAAATGGACCCAAGTATTACAGTGACTTGGAAAAATTCTAACATCTAAACCTGAAGCCCACGCTCGAACTGACCATTCAAACAGGTTGCCTAACAGGTACAAGCTTTCATTACAAACAAACACCTATCCACTGAATTATCTTTTGAAAACTAAAGCATTACTGTCATATCGGTTAGGCCTATACTAAAACGTGATTTGATAATCATTTAATGCAGCTGCACATAAAGCTACAGCTCTTATACTCAAAATCTTATAATTCAACAACTGAACACGCCGAGATTTTCACATCCAGCAGCTACTGGTAATCAACACAGGTTATTAGCTGTTAAGCGCATGCCCATAGCTTTTAACAGTTTAAGCTGTCGGTACTAAACCTAAATCAATAGCTGTGATGTAGCTGCAATATCAGTAAAATTTACTATCAATGCAGCGAATACTTGTAAAGCTCTCTCACCAGTATATTGTCCAGCTGCAAAACAACCTTAGCAGCTAAAATAACCCCATTGTATTTGCTTTAGTATTGTTTAAAAAAGCCTATAAATCAATCAAAAGTATTTCAAATTAACTTTTTTTGTTTACATGATATAAAATTATTGCTGAGAACTCCTTTCCAGTCCAAACTAACTATTTTAGAGAGCGATTTACCGCATTTCAACTTCTGCCTAGCAATGTTTTGCATTGAAAAGCACTAAGCGCTGACAAATGTTTGCCTGCACATAGCAACAAGAACTCGCCGCTAGGTGCGCTGGAAAAAGGTCCATTAAATGAGCTTTCGGTAAATGTTTGGGTCGTCTTTTTAGTATTGCTTATGTAGCAGCTCTAGTGTGATGAATGTAGTTTTTGAGAGTGGAGGATGGATGGATGGATAAAGGCCGGTGTTTTAAACCTCATAGGCGTTAAGTAAGTCTGTATCCAGCATCATTGTTGGAAAAGTAGTGCTGAATGACGATGTGTTGTGAACCCTAGCAACCATCAGCCAATAGATTTTTCAGACGGGTAGCACCACCACGTAAAGGCTACATGCTGTTTAATGGATTTGCTATGTTATTTTGCTAAAGTACAAAAGATATACTGGAAAGAGCTTCCTGGATTGTGTAGTGCTGTGTTGTTATAAAATTTAGATTTTAATGCATGTCACTTTAGATTGATTTACACTGAGCAAGCGACTTAAAACTTTGCGTTGAAAGTATGACATAATACGTGCTTTTTTATTTAAAGGTGTGCACATTTAGCCCATTAGCCCATCCACATGCCCAAACGCCATGGACTTAAATTGGCTGACATTTTTTTGCTGAGCCACTAGTAGTATGGCCCAAGAGCCCGCGATATTGCTGATCTCGTCAGTCCTGTCAAATAGGTGGTCCGGGAACCTTGAATATATAAATATGTGGGCGTTTTCCAGTGTTCCCTCTAAGATTTTAGTGAGTGCGTAACTGCCGGCACAAGTGCGAAATTGCTAGCAAATGTACGAAACCGGCCGGACAAATTTGCAGGGAAAGGAAAGTCAAAACTGTGACAATGCGCTTCGGTGACGTAATAATTAGCGTGATTATGTCAGCTCCAAAATGTTCACAAACAGGTAGCCTATTGGTTGTTACAAGACGGCGGCAAAATACCTGGCTATTTTTCTTCAGTAAGCTAATTGTGGTTTAATTTGGTCTCAAATTTTACAGCTTTTGCAACAGTGATTCGTAAGCACTTTGGAATGACAGATGAAAAATGCGCGTAAATAAAATTAACCCTTTGCCAAATCCCGACATGAGCATGAGAACTAGAAACGTGATGTTAGATAGGTGATTACGACAATAACACAACAAGAATTACTTGCGAACTTTAACTGTTGCTTGATTACGTTAAATAATTAGACAACTTACATTCCTTTATCTTAATCAATTAAACAACAGGTTTTTGCAATTGCAAGCAAACTTTCAATCTCAGTTCGGAAAGTATTTGAAGGGAATTCAAAACTAAATTGGATAGAAGTTTTATTCTTTTTCATTTTTAGTGTTTATAAATGGCAAGTAAAAGAAGGTTATTTATTTGTAACATACAAAAACTGAACCAATCCCTCAAAAATGGTGTTTTTTGTGCTTGACTGAAAGCGAGAATTACGTGCTTTTTTATCTTAACAAGCACGATTGAAAGTTAGCGTTGAAACGTAAAGATAACATAAAGATTTTAAGCAAGTTTAGTTTCAAACTTCCCTCGAAAAATGATGTCGTGAGTTAAAACTGAAGTTTGAGAGCTGCTTGCTATTACTGCTTTTTAGCTACGACCGAAATCGGCTGGGAAAAAGTAAACAAAAAAAATTGATTTTACTTCAGGTTAATTGCTGGAGAGGTAATTTGTTATACAAAAAAGTGAGGCAAAGGCGTGCGCGATATTTAAGTTGCCGTCATTAGCTGTTGCGTCACAGCCGTGCGATGTTTGGGTGAGACGTTGCACTGCTCTCAAAAAGCATCTGTCCTAACTTGGATTTCTTTTCATTGTCTCCCATGTGTTTAACAGTTGGTTAAGATTTTCCTAACAAAATTGCAAAAATTTTAACAAAATGAAAAATGTAACCAAAAACCGCCGGACTTTTTTTACGCACTGTTGAATTTTAACTGCGAATCCGCCGGACATAATTTCGTATATTCGCACTTTTTTGCGTTTAAAGGGAACACTGGCGTTTTCTAGGCGATTGCAGCAGAAGTCTTTCCTTGTCATTATTCTAAAGCAATGATTTTACTGATAAGAGATCATTGAAGGTTTGTAACAGACTAAGCAACAAAATGTTATTAACCTAATTAAAATATGAATTCATAAAAGTTATTCTACAAAAAGTAGGCCAATTGCTACTAGAGTCATTTGCAAAAGTTTAAGACCAGTCATTGAGATTTAAAGCATTGTGGTTTTTGTGATTGTTGTATAATGCAGTTTTATATGACACAAGATCTTACTGAAATTGCATCAGCCACCTGTCCATCACCAACATATGGTTTGCTTTCACTAAGAACCTGTTTAAGTTTATTTCAATTGATTTTATAGCGTAATTACTTGTGTATAAGCTGCTGTTTGAGATCTTGAAAATGAGCAAAAATCGTCATTTTTCGAGACAAAACTGTCCCAAATCGTAATTTAAGTAAGAAAGACTACTCAGAACGAAAAATCAATGCGAAGATTGTTGCAGCAAGACTGCTGTGCATAAAGGAGTTGCAAATTTCAATAATTATGTGAGTTGGAAATACTAGAAGTGGGAATGCAATGAAAACATCCCCCGAGATGATCTAATGATAAGGCGAATTGCTATATGCGCTCCAACAAGTTCTTAGGAGAAAATTCGTGCTACGTTGCTTTGAATGGGGAGAGATGTTTACATTACCACAATTTCACGGCGTTTGATATTCAGTTTGGTCTTAAATCATATAAACCAGCTCGCAAACTTGTTGGTGAGCATATCACAATTCACTTGATTAATAGATTCTCCCAGGGAATATTGTCATTAGCCTCCCACTTCTATTTAAGTCTTTCTAACTCTCAAAATTTGCAGTTGCTGTATGCACAGCAGTGTTGCTGCAACAATCTTCGCACTGATTTCTCGTTCTGAGTATCCTTCCTTACTTAAAACCACGATTTGGGACATTTTTGTTTCGGAAAGTGACGATTTTTTTGCCCATTTTCAAGATCTCAAAATGCAGCTTATACACAAGTAATTACGCTGTAAAATCAATTGAAATGAACTTAAACATGTTCCTAGTGAAAGCAAACCATATGTTGGTGATGGACAGATGGCTGATACAATTTTAGTCATACAAGACTGCATTATACAATCACAATGATAGAATCTGCAAATGCTTGAAATCAAAATGACTGGTCTTAAACTTTTGCAAATGACTGTAAATTTGATCGATGAGATGAAGTACGCTAGGTTAGCTTATTAACTGCAGTAGAAACAACTTTAAAAACGAATAACTGTTTAATATATTGATCAAGTGTTCTAGCCTATATGTTGTTTGAGCGGTCCCCGTGTATCAGCATAACTGCGACTGGGGCAATTTGGTTAAAGATTATTAGCCTGGTTGGCTTCATTTTAAATGATTACATCTATTAGTTTATCATAAGGCAATATTTTATTGTTAAAGCTATAAGTAGATTATTACGTTGGTATGCAAGTAGCAGGGTAATGCTGGAAGATAATACCAGTATGTAAAGTTTTCTTTTGAATCTAAGGCTACATCAAACCAATTTTAATGATGCAGTATTTTGATTATAATAATGTGAATAAACGATAGAAACGTCTCTTCATTTAAAAAGTTATTCATGGTACCAAGAAAGTAGTGTCCTGTCGTTTGACTTTAATAAATATAAAAGCGTATGTCTTTAAATACTATTTTAAACGATTGGATGCAAATGTGAAGAGCCCAAGATATTTTGGCCCGGTTATGACTAGGGAGACCGAGAGTTTCTGGAGCTTGTGATTCGGCTGATTGTGTTTTTTTCATTGTGTATCACCATGAAACTGCGCACGCCCATGTTTCCAGCTTAGTTTATTTGGTTTGCGTTATTGGCTGACATCGATGTTATGTTTAGATTGTTGGCGTTGCCTACAGTATTGAATGAAAATATAAGTGACATGTTCTTATGTAATCAGCAGGTAAGTTGACTGTTTTGTTAGTAGTTATATGAGCATTTGTTATTGCTCTGTTGAGTTATGGTAAAACTGAACACTACAATTCAAATGTCATACAGAACTTTGACGTTATTTGTTTATATATAGCTACTGTGTTTAGCTAACTGAATGAAATAATCGTTGTTCATATATTTATGAAATTGAAGGCAAGGCTGAATAAGGTCCTTAGTAGAGCAATAACAAATGGTAACCAAATTGATTTTCTCAAAAGCATGATTATGTTAGTATTGCATTGCCGTTGTTGCGAATACTAGTTGCATAAATACTTGTTTTCCTACCTTGTGTCCAAAGCATCAGTGGTGTAGGGAGGCCCTGGGTATCTGGGACTGTCAGACAGGCCAACATCCATTTCGACCAAAATCAACGTGGTCAGGGACCACACCGTCACCACGTTGAGGTAAATGATGATTGGAGCAGTCCATTTTGGATGATTTTAACAAACCCAAGCTGAGCTCTCGGACGATTCTTGCTACTATTGACTTTGCTAAAGCTTTTGTCTCTGCCTGCCATCCCGGCCACTTGGACAAGCTTATTTCGGTTGTTTTTCTGTTTTGCTTTGTTCAATGGACTCCATCTTTTCGCTCTGACAGGCGCGTTGACGTGGTTTTTGAAAATCAAATAAGTCGCTCTATTTGAGTCCGTCAAGGTGTTTCGTAAGGATTCGTATTCTTTATTTTCTCATTTTTTCCATCAACGATTTCTCTGCATCATTTAAGTTTTTTGGCCATCTGATGGCAGACTTGTTGGTGGTGCAGAGACCAGCAAAGAGTTTGCAGAATGGCGCAGGCTTCAGCAGAAAAACTTGAGTATACTGGGCCTGCTGACAAGGAAAGAGTGGCCTCGGTGCCACAGAGAGAGCAGTTGGCAGGTGCGCCAGAGCCGCTGTTGCCAAAAGAAAAACGAACAGTTGTTTGTCCAGAGCATCAGATCGTAAGGTGGGAGAGAGTCAAGGTGAGCGAGAGCCGCATCTTGGCGAGATAGAGAAAATCAAATCGAAAACGTGGAGAGGAAAGGGTGGACTCCACAGCGAAGAAAGGCAGATTCCAAGGTGGTGAGGGAAAGAAAGCAAGAAGTGCCTCCCTAGGAAGTAGAAGGAAGCATGAGTGGGGGAGTGGACGAGAAAAGGATGAGAGTGAGGAGGAGTTGTTTAGAGATGCATTGACCAGTACATAATCAGAGTTGGTGTCAAGCGAAGAAAGAGATGAGGTAGAAAGTGCACAGAAGGATAAGACTTTGCTTGATGAAAATGTTGATGCTGCCGCTATCGTGCATGGCATCAGGAGAACAAGGTCAGACCGGGAGTGGGCCCAATCAGATTGCAGAGCACAAAATCCAGGGATCTGGAAAGAGGAAAATGAGTTAAGGTTACAAATAAGGTTGAGGGAGTAGAACGAAATAAAGTGTAAAAGTTCAGTGTTCCTGGCTCGGAGACACTCAGCATTCCATTGAAGAACCCTGAGGGAGTCAGGGGGCAAGAGGAAGCAGAGGATGATAGAGAAACAACCAGGAGCATGAAACGATGGCGAGGGTGCAGAGGGAGAAGATACAAAGTATATGGAAAAGGGATAACAGCTTTGAAAGCGAGGGTGGGTGGAAGTGCGGCAGAGGGGTGACATATTGAACAATGGAGGTATGCAAGCTAGAGGAGTCTGAGGAGGAAGTCGCAGTGTTGGTAGGTGTGGGATCTCCACAAGAAGCAGGGGGACCGCTCCAGGAGTGAGAGTTTTTAAAGAGTTTTGAATCTAGAAAAGCAGAGTTGTGAGCACTTTAAATGGACACATTTGGAGTAGATGCAGCAATGCACTGACCTACCCATCCAAGTCACATTTCCAGCACACACTAAACAGGGCAAAACGGGAATAGGGTTAGGATAAACGTTGCTGCTCATCAGAAGGAGGAGACAATGACAGCCAAGAAAAAAGCAGGAGAAAAGAGAAGGCAGGCGACCAATTATAAAGAGGCTGCGTGCTGTCCTTCAGCTGTCATTCAGGGGAATAATGTCTAAAATACGGTTTGTGTGAGGGGAGTACCTGGGGTAACTGGGACCCTCGGTAAGACCAACAGGCATTTCGACCCAACACAAACGGGGTCGGGGACGGCACCACCATGTTGAGACGGCTGTTGATTGGTGCAGCACTTGTATTTTTGCTGAAGGCCAGATTGTTTCCTGGTCTCAAAGCTATACGTTTTATGTGTTGTAATATTTTTTAACTTCCCAAAGGTGTCTTTTTTTATATGGAAAACTTTTTTTTGTCCCGTTCTCACTTATGCTTCACCCAAATGGTTCCCTTTATTCAACGTCACCAAGTTGGAACGTTTACAGTGAGCGGTCAAATGTGCTATCACCGATTTCCTCTGGTCCTCCACTATCCGTCTCTTCTCTGAGGCGTCCTTACCACTATTACAAGTCTCACTAACTCATTTTGCTCTGTCATGTTATTAGCGGGCCCTTCATCTTGCACAACTCCTTTTTCATTTCAGGTTGGCCAGACTCGAAATGAAACCGAGACTCTCCAAGTTTTTCTAGAGAATCTTTGCATCTACACATCTGCTCATGCTTTTTCCTACTTCTGCCAGGAAGGCTCTCTCTGGTTGCCTTGCCTTGGTCTTTGACACTCGCCTTTGTTTAGTGTGGAGTTCATTTTTCACCATCCTCTCGCTGCTACATCTCGTAATTTATGTGAATGGCTCTGTCCTTTTACTAGCGATAAAAGTGGCTTAAGTGCCTTGCCAACTGATCACAGACGTACTGTTTTATCTAAATTTGTTTTTCACACACGTTTCCACAGTATCCAGTGAGGAACTGGTGTTCCCAGGTCTTTGTGTCTTCCCTTGTCCTTGCTACAATGGACACAGCCTTCTGTTAATCTCTTATCTATCTTGAATCAGCAGTATCGAGAATCCTTCATGCAGCGTCTGTGGTCATTGAACCAAGGACACCTATCTGATTTTGCACTGCTCTGTTGAAGACTTTGCACCACTCGCTTTTGAGCAATTCCTTTTCTATGTACGACCTTTGGTCCAGGCGTTTGGGGCTTCATGGTCTTCCACCATGCCCCATTCCTCGAAAGGAGTGCGGTAACAGCAACAAGCAGCGATGACATTGGTCGAATATGTGTAGCTCAAATGCATTTTGCAATAGTTTACTCCGCTTGTCGGGTTTTAACAATCACAAAATACAAAGAGAACAAATTATGTGCATGCGTGATCATGAAAACCGGCTATTCAGTCACTTTCCAGTGGATTGAGGATAATACATGAAAAACGGGCAACCAAAGTCTTACTACAAGTCAGGATTTACTTGGATGGGGCGACAGTTGCAATTAGGAAAACCACATCTTGTTGAAATCATTTAGAAAACAATCTAACTTTTGAAGGAGTGACTCCTGCTTGTAACTGGTTGGAGTAGAAATGAATTATGCTTCTGCAAAATATTTATGCGTAGTATTTCCTTAGCATAGAAGATTTTATCAGTCAATAGACTGCAACTGTGTGGTACAAAATTGGAAACAAGTGCAAAATTTTCCCCAGAAGACCATGGTTACAGGTTCCTATTTCAGCTGGCAGGGCATTAAAAGAAAGGCAGTGTACACTGGAGGGGTAGGCCCTGTATGTAAATGTATGGGGCAGTGTACACTGGAAGGGAGTGTACAGGGTGGGGGATAGAGACCTGGGGGTGCAATATAAGCCCGCTGGGATCAAGTGCAAAAATTTCTCCACATGGGAAAATTTTTGCACTTGATCCCAAAATTGTATCTACTGAAACTGTAAAAACTTGATAAACAAAGCCCAGTTTTGAATATTTGTGTTTTAAATATTCTAGACGGAGTCGCTGCATCCGACATTATTGTACGACTCATCGACAAAGCGCTTTTCTGTTTAGATCGAAGATGATGCAATTGGAAGTATAGAGCATGGCAAGTTTAGTTAGGCAGTGCTCTTCGACTACTGGACATTTAATTTGAAGTTGCCCCAAAGGATAAACAAGACCTTTTGTTGTTTTGAAGTTATGTGCTCAGTATAACTTGCATCGAATTGCGTTTGTTTTTTGATTTGTATTCAATGTTCTTAATGCGTGAACAAAGCGTAGTCAGCAGAGAATTTTCAAAATCTAGTTTCTATCCCAGATATAAAATAGCATTTAATAAATTTTGTTATTTTCTTAATTATTCGCATTCAAACAAGTTTCAAATATTTTGTGAAGGGCAATTTCCTCCCCTTGCATTCCCCCGATTACCACTGTGTTTGAAGTGTTTTATTGTAATTGCACTTTAATTAAACCGTTAGAAAAATAGCTTTGTTTAATTTTATAGTTACGTCTGCGCTGCCAATACAAGTTTTTGAAAACGGTCATATATGAGACAAGTTTGTACTATGTATCGGTAGTTGTAGAAGTGGTGAAAAGTGATCAAACACTATTTTAAAAAGAAAATATTGGCAATGGTAAAACAGCGTTATATAGATGTTAGCTGCCACCGATAAATGATATGTTATAACACCAGCAACGTTCGTTTTGGTGGAAACTGTCTAGCCACCCATCTAAACACAAAATGGTGCAATTGGTGAACTATCAATTTTAGTGTAAGGTCTCCACCAATTATATTTACAATGCAGCTTGGTCACAGGTAGCTTAATTATAGGTGCCGGTTGTGTTAACGTGATTTATGTGCCCTGTCATTGGTTTAGTTGTTTTGTCGTTTGTGAAGTAACTATTAATGCTTTTGATGTTCTAGTTGTTCGGAAGCTTTCGGCTTTTAAGCTGTTGTTTTTGCCGCCTTATTTACTAGATTGTCATTCGTAATAAGTGAGGAATAGGAATGTTTTGTACTATGTGATGACTAATGAATTGTTTTTATATTTCACAAGTTATTTTCTATTACGCTTAACCCTTAATGGAAGAAACCGTAAGTTTGGTGCAGTGAATCATCAATAAATTAATAGGGCAAGTTGTTTTCTCTTTACTAACGCCTGTCATTCTCGTTTCTTGTTTATGTATTTCCAACAGCGCTGGTCCGTGTCTCATATCAACCGGGAAACCAGAGACGTAGCAGCCGCCCCCAAACCCCCCAATTGGGGGGGCCCAGGCCAACTTTGGGGGCCCAAGTTAGTCTGAAATTGCTTTTTGGCTACGTGACTATTTTCAGTTCAGCAGACTTGTTTACAACCGATTTAAACTGTAGGAAGAAATTGGCTTGTGACATTATAAGTGAATGCAACGTCATTTTATCTCGCAGAATCTAGAATATTTCGATTGATTTTCTGGTAGAATCTTGAATATTCGATTGACGTAACAATGCCGTTGTTACGCAACAATCATAGAATGGTCTGCAATTCTGTTTGGCTATAAATACCGGGACAATATATATACACTGCAGAGTGCAGATAAAGTATTTTATTGACATTGTATAGAATGAAACGTTCAAAAAGTGGTGCTCAAAAGAGAAAAGAAGCAGCCACTGCTCGAGATGCTGTAGCGAAATTGCCCAAGATGACAGATTTTTTCAAGATTACTGAGCAGAGTAGACCTGGCACTAGTACCGAGAGGGATGAAGAAAACTATAGTGTACAAGAAAAAGAAGACTATGACGATCAGCATCAAAGTGATTGTGAATTTCCAGAAAATGTAAGTTGTGATTTACCTGCCAATACGCAACCTTCAATATCAAAAATAACTGAATCTCAATTTACCCCTATCCCTGATGACCCATGTAAATGGCCTGAAAGTATTTCTGATGCTCAACGATGTGATATAGTAAAGCGTGGACCACATCAACTAATAATGAATTTTCCATATAATAACACAACTCCAAGGCGACGTTTTTCCTCCAACCATTATAAACGTGTGTTACCTAATGGTGAAAGTGTTTCACGGTCGTGGCTAGTTTATTGTGGGGAATCAGATCAAGTTTTTTGCTTTTGTTGTAAGCTATTTGGAAAAACACTAAGCCCCTTTTGTAGTGGTATAAATACATGGGAGGGTTTTTCGAAAAAACTGAAAGACCATGAAAACGGCATTTCCCACCAAGAATGCTGCAGTCAATGGATGTTGCTAGCTGAAGGGATAAGAAATTCATCCACTATCGACAAACGCGAGATGAATATTTTTTTCAATGAAAGACGTTTTTGGAGAAATGTTTTAGAGAGACTTATCGACATTGCCTTGTTTCTATCGGAAAGGAATCTTGCTTTTAGAGGATCTGAAGAAGTCTTAGGATCTCCTCACAATGGAAATTTTCTGGGTATGTTTGAGCTTTTGGCAAGAAGAGATCCGATCCTAAAAGAGCTTCAAGACAGAATCAAGAATAAAAACACTAAAGATCACTATTTGAGTCCTACCATACAAAATGAACTAATTGAATTGCTAGCGACAGAAGTTGAAAAAGAAAATTTACAGCAATTGAAATTGGCAAGATATTTTCTATAATTTTGGACTGCACTCCAGATATGTCACATCATGAACAAATGTCTGTCATTCTCCGTTATGTACTATGTAATGAAGAAGCTGCTGTTGTTAAAGAAACATTTTTGGCTACTTGAGAATAAGTGACAGTACTGGGAAAGGCTTGTTGGACGCTTTCTTAGAAAAAGCGACCGAACTGCAACTCGAATTGTCTGATTGTCGAGGTCAGTCATATGATAATGATGCTAACATGAAAGGAAAACATTCTGGGGTCCAAGCAAGAATGCTAGACATCAATCCCAAACTGTTTACGTGCCCTGTGCAAACCATACCCTTAACTTAGTTGTTGTTGACAGTGCTAATTGATCGACGGAAGCATTGACATTTTTTGGAGTACTTACAAGGTTGTATGTGCTGTTTTCTTCCTCTGCTCAGCGTTGGGAAATTTTGAAGAAACATGTGGAGCTGTCCATAAAGTCACAATCTGATACTCGTTGGGAAAGCAGAATTAAATGCATCAAACCTCTTCGATACAATTTAAAAGAGGTGTTGCTGGCACTGAAAGACTTGGAAGCCATTTCCATAGAAAGAAAAGATGGAAGAGCTGCCTCAGAAACAAAATCGTTGATAGCTCATTTATCAAAATGGAGTTTTCTTTTGTCGGTGTTTATTTGGTATGATATCCTAATCCAAGTCAATAAAGCAAGCAAGATTCTTCAATCGTATGGAGTCTCCCTTCATACAATGGAAACGGAAATCCAGGCAACTGAAAAGTTTTTGCAAAACTATCGCACAACGGGTTATGACAGTGCCGCAACATCTGCTGTTGAAATAGCACAGGAATTGGATATTGATCCTTCTTTTCCTCCGTCAAGAAGTGGAAAGAAAAGAAGATTGTTTGATTACCAAGGTGAAGAGGAACAACGAGCTACTCCTGAACTGAAATTTAAAAGCAACTTTTTCTATCCATTAGTAGACCAGGCTATTATGTCAATAAAGGAGCGCTTTAATTTGTTACGTGAGGTTTCTTCCGCCTTTTCGTTTTTGTACACACGAGACAAACTTTTGCTTGTGCAACAAGAAAATGCTCTTCTTACTTGCTGTAAAGAGTTCCAAAAAAAGTTCGGTGACATTGATTCTGATGAAATGAGCGCTGAGCTACAGCGGTTTGTTTTAATTTTACAAAAAAAACGCAATCTCAATACGGCTCAAGACTTTCTGAACTATCTTCTAAAGACTCATTTATTTGAATTGTATCCGAATGTGTACATCGCACTTCGAATCTTACTAACTTGCCCCGTGACTGTTGCCAGCGCTGAAAGAAGCTTCAGCAAATTGAAACTGATCAAAACTTTTAATAGAACGTCTATGACAGACAGTAGACTATCTTCATTAGCCATGTTGTCAATCGAAAATGACTGCGCCCGATCTCTTGATTATGACAATGTCATAACAGCATTTGCGAACAAAAAGGTTCGCTCCAGACTATTTAAATGATACTGTGTTTTTATAACTGTTTCATGTTTTTCAGTGTCATTGCTTTCGTTTCGCAGTGTCTGCATAAATGTCCTACTGAACTCTGGCATCGGTGCCGAAATTTTTATGACTTGCATCTTCGGTATCGGCATGCTTTATTCTGACATTAGCCTGTTTACTTATGTAGAAATTGTGGTGTATTTTCTTAATGCAGCTTTTCAATTTTACACCTCTAAAGTGATATGACCTGTGCGCAGGGGCTCTTGCGCTTACTTTGGGGGGGGGGGGGGCCCGAAGTTGGAGTGCTACGGGACTGCAGGAAACAATAAGCAGCTTGTATTGTCAGCGAATGCTAGCCTTAATTCGATGATATAGGCTTGTTTCGCATTTGCTTATATCTTTGTTTGCATGATTGAGATTTCTCAGTAGTCTTTAATATCTTGTAACAAGTAGAGCCAGATACTCCTAGCGTGTCGCAATTGATGCATGTGGTAGAGCTAATTTGTGAGCAAACTTTCTGTTCACCATTAATACAGTCTTGATGTTCTGCAAGTTGGTGTGTGCTCGTGCGTCGAGGACCTCAGGTGAGCAAGACAGCTAGAGACAGGGTCTCCAAAATAGAAGCAGCAGTGAAACAGCCAGTATATCTGTTCCTCACTGCAACACAAGTTAAAGACTATTGAAACTGTCCGGTAGACTATAGAATGAAATGATAGTCTAGATTCGGCCAGCTCCGTGGTAATACCTCCTGCCGTGGCTGCGCGTTTTTTTCAGGACCAGTGGGCTTGGTAAAAGTTAATCCCAAGAAGGCTAATCCTAACGTACTAGACAGAGATGCATTGAGTGTTGTCAACGCTCAATATCTAACATCGTTGACCAGTCGACGCCTGGTTAGCCGAGGTGCGCTTGCAGTGCATTCGACAGGAAGAAGAGTTAAAAGCTAAAGGCACTGGCAGCTGTGCAAGAATTGAGAAAGTTCGAATCGAAGCAGATTGTTTTGCAGACCGAAAAGGAAGTAGCAGAAGCAAATATTATTGCGGATGCAGTCTCAAGTTGTGATGAATAGCTGGGTGACGTTGGTCCTTCTCTGGAAACTGGAGACAAGGTTGGTGATTTTTTGTTGAACTTGTCGCTTTCAGATCAGATTGATGTGCCCAACAACTTGAATAGTCAGAAGTTGGTGCCACACAAGGAGCGGCTCACGATGGGGTCACCAGATGGTACGAAGGTAAAGCCCAAGTGTACCTTCTCGCCAGAAGTAGGAAACCACGCTGAACCTGCGGTCCGTACTGCTACGTCAAGACGTCCACCTGGTTTCCCCCCCCTCCAACTTGCATACCTGGGATTATCGTTTTGCCATCATTCGAAATTGATGTAATGGATTCGGCAAAGTTTTGATTGGGTCCTGTTCCCAGTGGGATGTTTCATGTGCCTGCTGTTGCCCCTGAAAATCTGAGTCCAATGAATGGTCATGGAATGACTTCCAAGATCGACGTAGCAGAACCACCAATTCATGGGCCGGCGAACACAAGGAAAAGATCGCAGGGAAGGTACAGTACTGATCTTGGATTACCAGGTGAGTGGGTTCATTCTTTGAGTGATATCGCTAAAATGGTTGTTCGTTGCAAGGCTCAGAGGCTGTGACTGAGCATAGTAAATTTACGGGTAACTCCCTAGTCTACTTCAAATTTATTCGCCAAGTGATTTATTGCTTCTTTGCCCGTTTTTGGATGATGAGCGGGAAAAAGTACACATGAAAGCTTCGTGTACATATGAGAATGGGCATTATCAGATTGGAATACCTTGGAGGGATGGCTGCCCTGACTTACCGAATAATTACTCGATGACTTTGTCTCGATTAAAGTGTTTTGGCAAGCGCTTGCTAGCGGACCCCAGATTACTGGCTAAATACAAGGAAAAGGTTGAAGATTTGATCTTGCAAGGGCATGCTGTGGAAGTTCTTCACAATAGTGGGCAATTAAAAGGTAGGAAGTGGTACATACCTCACCATTGTGTAACAAGGGATTTCAGGGTTGTCTTTGACGCTGCAACTCAATTTCAGCAAACTTCCTTGAATGATCAAATTTTTTCCAGGTCTTGATCTAACCAATAATCTAGTGGGAGTGCTGATTCGCTTTCGGAAATATCCGGTGGCTGTTGTAGAGGATGTGCGAGCGATGTTTATACAGGTTCGAGTAGCTCCTGTAGATCAATCAGCCTTGCGTTTTTTGTGGTGGAACGATAGCGACCCGAATCGGCCACCAAAGGATCATCAGATGACAGTCTATTGTTTTGGTCTCACCAGTTCACCATCGGTAGCTGGGTTTGCTTTGCGCCGAACTGCGAAAGAAAATCGGGCGAGTGTGTCGGAGAATGTCGTAGAGGTAGTTCGTAAAAAGATTTATGTGAATAATGTGTTGACTTGTTGTTGTTGTTGTTGTTGTTTACCCGACCCCTTCCGAGGGATGGGGGCATGGCGGAAGACCATGGAGCCCCAGAAGCCGGGCAACTCTCCAGGGTCTGGACCAGAGGTCATAAAGAGACAGAGAGTCGCCAAAGAGTGAGCGGCGCAAAGAGTCCGTAGCTGGACAGTGCAGAATGAGATGAGAGATGTCCTGGGACGAGTGTCCACAGGCGCTGCAAGAAGGATTCTCGATTCTGCCAATCCTGGAGAGATAGGAACCTAAATGTGTTGACTTCGGCGTCTTATATTGATAATGCAGTTAAGCTTGTGCATGATGTCGAAGCATTGCTGAAAGGTGGCGGTTTTGAACTTGCAAAGCTTTCGAGCAACTTACCAGAAGTGCTTGAAGGACTGCCAGCCGAGCGCTTAGCGTCTGAGCTAAGTCAAGTTGATTTATATGCAGAGATTCCAAAACAAAAGATGCTGGGTTTAGTGTGGTATCCTCAAGAGGATGTACTGGCGGTAAAGGTATCGGAAGTGGCATATTGTATTCACGGGGTGTTTCCCCTTCGCAGCCATATAAAGCTAAGATGTGGTTGATTGGACCTAGCTTTCTGTTTGAACCAGAGGATACATGGCCCATTAAACCAAGGCAGCCAGAAAGCACAGTTGTCACTACTAATAATTCTTCTTTGCATTAAACTGAATCAAGTCCTGAAAAAGTCAATTTAACTGAGGGTGTTCTTGGCCGGATCATAAACAAATACGGCTTTCTCCATCGAGCTGTGCGCACCGCAGCCTGGTTGTTACGACTGAAACGTCAGCTTTATGCCAGAATAACAGATAGACCTATCGGCAATGACTTATTAGCGGATTATATTAACGCCAACGAGTATGATGCCGCACTTTTGGCGCTCTTATTTCCTGGCGCAACGTCATCAGTTTGGTGGTTTAGTGAAAGCACTCGAGCGTCATCCGTATCACAAATTTGAGTCCGGAGAGTGTGGTGAAAACCTGAAACTGCTTATGAAGCCTATTGTGAAACATTGCCCATTTGTGGAGACGGGGATTCTTCGCATTGGTGGGCGTTTGCAACGTTCGGGCGAGTCCTACGATGTAAAAGCGAACAGATGCCTTTATTTTAATTACAGGAATAAGCTTAGATTTAATGGCATAGTGGTTAGAGACGCAATGGCGTAGTGGTTAGTGCGCCCGCTTCGCAATTGATAGACCTGGGGTTCATTACCCTTGTCGAGTCATATCGAAACACTTTAAAAAATGCTATCTATAGCTTACTTTCTCGGAGCTCGGCATTTATGGGAGGTTGTGGAAAACAAGCCGTTTTGTCCTTAGGCAAGGCACTTAATGGTACCCCCACCTTTATGTGGAAGACAGGTGACCGGGAAATGGCAACTCCCAAGCGAGTGCGGACTTATCGTCCAAAACATAGCAATACATCGCTTTCTCGTGAATGGAGGATAAATATGGCAAATAAAAAAAAAATTTTAATGGCAATTATTTACTAGATTGTTTTTTAAATAAACTTGCCACTTACAAAGTCGCGACAGTCAGATAAAAATGTTGAAACTATTGCAAATGGACTTGAAAAATCTTTTTCAAATATCATTCATTCATTCTGGTGCCGTTTATCACGTCTGCTTCAAGATAGATGGCTTTGAGTTCAAATACGTGTTGTGGTTGTTGCATGTTTTTTGCAATAAGACTGTTACAAAAACAAGTTTTTTTAAGTGAGTATTTGTTAGTAAGGTTGCTGGAATGGACGAATGGAAGATGAAAAGCAAGCTATTGGATGGGAATAGTCGTCCGTGGGTATGAAATGCTCAAATCTTAGCTTCATATTTTCTCATGTTGAGGATATGTGTGTTGCTCTGAGTGCCAAGTAGAAAATCAGTAAACACGGTTTTCAAAGTTATTGGCATGAATCGACAGCTACCGAAAGCGAAACGAACGCTCTTACCACCACATCACATAAATAAAATCGGTAAAAATATAAAGTCTGTAGTGATCTTTGAGGGAAGGGTACTTTAACTTCGAAGACAACTCAGCATCTATTGGGGTGGGTAATTAGCATGAAATTTGCATGTTCATAAAAATCTTTCTTTTATATGTGAAATTCTCAAGTAATAGAGATTTCAACAAAACAAATAAAATAAGTAATAAACAATAAGTAATGATTTAGAAAGAAACTTGGGGTATTTTATGATGATTAATTATGACAGTGTTTCACACTGCCACCTTGCGAACATTTTTTTCGCAATGCACGTCGCCGCGAAAAGGTTAAAACACATATTGTTAATACACACATATATATACGACATAAAACTCAACCATTGACCACAGAATAATATACATTCTTTTCAACAATAATTGAGTTACTGCATCAACTCACAGCCGTTGGTTGAATATTTATGGCGGTTGATAGAATCTTCCAACCATGCATTGTGATGTTTCCAGCATCAAACGCCAGTTCCTCTATTTTATCAACATACAATGCGATCTCAGTAATTGATTTATCGTTCAATGGAGTAAGACCAAAGTCCAACTTTCTCATCTAAATATAACAACGAAATGATAAAGCCCGCCAAACAACTCATCAAACATATTATAAATTAGGTAATACCAATAATATTCAATTTTTAATCAGTATTCTAAATAATTCGCTGTAAAAATGATAATTATTTTGTTAAAAGCAAATTGATAATTATTGCAAAATGCTTGTCTTGCTATATCTTGCAAAGTGATTATTGAGCAAAATGTTTGATTTGATTAATGTGTCTGTTCTCGAAACTGTGATTGGAGATACGTGCAGGTTCATTCTGGATTAAAGCGTACAGATGATCAAGTTAAGAAAGTTTTGCAGTATTGTGTTTTTATCCCCCAGACTCTCAAAACAGCGACAGTTGTCATAAACATAAGTCTATGGAGCTGATTTGTAGCGTCAGATTTCACCTTCTCTGCTTGAACTGCTTGGTATTATTTTCGATTTTATTTTAAAATAATACCAAGCAGTTCAAACAGAAAGGTTTTATTATGCGTTGTTCTCATTTACCTTGGCTAAAATATGCAACTTTCACAACATAACAAAATCAAATAATAAAATGAATAATATTTTTATCAAGTGTATTTGTAGCTTGCACATGATAGCAAATAACGCACTGCTGAGCGCCTAAGTTGTTATTTATATGCAGGTTAAGCACTTTACCTCAATTACTCTAAAACCATTTGGTGAATATATGCTACAGGTTGGTTAGTGACCGAAATTATACAAGTTGAAATTGTTTCGTTTTCACAACATTTGTCATGACATTTCCGCCACTTACGAACGCCTTAAATCGGCTTTATTGTTTTCTCTGAGCTGTGTGTCATCATAGCTCTCAATAGGTTGCTTGCACACCAACAAATCTACCAGCATCAATGCAAACTGTCGGCGTGTTACACAATCCATACTACTATAACTTTCTCGAAGATAACGTGGTAGTTGATGCCAGCAATGTCGAAAGTGTTCCTTCAAACAGCTACGGGCCATCTTCGAGATGTCGATTACTGACTTTGTGGGGTACAACCAGGCCATCTGATCAAAGCGGTGAACTCCTAGTTTGTTTTTATCATCTTCTGGCTTTTTCTTTTCAGTGCTTGAATTCACATCTGCAGAACTTATGCATGCTGGAAAGCAAGCAAACTGATTTTTTTGACTGATACTTTACAAACAAGAAATTTGTTGGGTCATGCCAATAAAAATTACTGGAAAGTGCTGCATTTTGTGAGCGCAGTCATTTCTTTGCACAATTAACGACAATTTTGTCGCATTGTTCCGACTACAGACACTTTATCTTTCGCCAGTTTTTGGGCAAGAGGGACAGACAGGAAAAAAGTATCACAGGTTACGTTATAACTTTTTCCTTTTCCCTTTGAATCGTCGTTTAAATTGAATGAGCCAAAAATGAAGTTTGTAAAACATGGACTTAAATCGCTAAAAGTTTGGCCACTAGCGCACTACTTTTGAAGTAGCGGCAACGCTAGCGTTGCATCTTGTAAACTGCAGTAACGAGTTCTGGTAGAGCCGCTAGGTTTATTACCTATTAGCCGTAGCGTCGCTAATTGTGCACCTTTGGCGGAGTCGCTTCCTGTACGTTAACAACTTGTTATTGCCACAAGATATTGAATATCGTTTCACATTTTTGTCTGCTGGTGCTCAGTTATAATGATTTGATATTCGGGCAGTGAAAATGTGAATCGTCTGTGGCAAAGCAAGCTGCGCGACATAATGTTTTAGTCTGTTTTGTTTAAAATCTGATTAAAATTACTATCATTGTTTGATTGTAAATCCAACATGGTTGTTACGCAGAAAAATGCAAAAAAATTTGAGCATCCGGTTGGATTAAGCAAATTTTTCAATACTCGTTATTGCATGCCGTTATGAAATCACTCATAGATTTCAAGCATCTAGGCGACGGATTCCTAATATTTTTGATGCCGCGGATCGTTTTGAAAACTGGGCTGATGCTGCAGTCATTCCGAATTAAAACCAGCCCTAGTTGTTCAAACTATCAAAACGCAGTGCCCACTCGCAAAACTATTTGGTGTAACCACATATGTAGATCCTTAAATCACCATCACAGCAAAGCAGTAACGTAACCAAGAGGGGCAACGGAAGACTGGCTCCCTTTCTTTAGGGAGACATCAACAGCCTACGTCCGTTTTGCATGAAACTTGTGTGTGTTAAGATGCTATTATGACAAAATTTACAAAAGTTGTTTCTATACAGTAAACTTATTATAAAGTTGGCTGGTACAGAGAGGTTAAATGGATACATGTTTTATAACTTGATTGTAACAGTTTTTGGCTACTACAGGTTTTCCTGTTGGAGGAAATGTCCTTCTTTTTTTTGATGAAAAGGAAATTTGTCCACGAGGACATTAAAACACGGCCAAACGCCATCTATTTTGCTACTAGATCTGCACTACTAATTTTAGTTATTTTCGTAATTCATTGCCAACATTTGTAGTGTTGATAATAAATATCAAAAATCTATTTTCAAGTTTATTATTTCATATGCTCAAAAAAGGCCACTCCGCATTAAATCAATTATTTATTCCCACCTCTACTCCGCAGCAGAAACGGGATGCTCGAATATTATCTGCGTTATGCTTTTGAACGGTTTTTGTGTGGCCTTATCTCACAACTTGAGGACCGTTTTTGAGAGCATGCTGCTTCAGTAATGCAGCTCAGTTCCTTGTTACCAGCTAATTTTGTCAACGCACGGTTTAGCGATACTGAATCAATGGTTACGCTATTGATGCATTTGCTGCAAACATCTGTTGCTGAAGTCGAAGCTCAATTTTCACTTTGGCAAAACTCAGTGGACAACATCTGGAGATTTGAGATTGAAAGAGCGAATATCAGCTAAGTGATATTGACATTTACCCAGCCATTCGTCTTATTCAGCATCCTTGGTAGACCTCCTGTTTCTTAGGAAATGGCAAAGAGGTCATTTTCTGCATTACGTCTTCTGAAATCGGACTTGAGAACCACCACAAATTTATCTTTTTACATCGCTGCAGCACATTAATGCACATGCAGTCTGAGCAGTGGTGGATAAATTGAAATACTCTGCTGTTTTGTTGCCGCGATTACAATTGCGACACCGTTTTAACGGCAGGATATATTTTAATGTATATTTAATAAATTTTGACATGTTTAGATTTCATTCTTCCGAATAGCTCTATTGCTGAGTGCCAAGTAGAAAATAAACAAACACTGCTTTTGAAGTTGCCATGAGTCGACAACGGAATTGAACCCAATTCTAGCAAATGCGAAACGAACGCTCTAACCATCACATCACTACCATGATCAAACGAACACAGTTGTTGACTAAATTTTATAGTTCCGCCTTTACAATAAACAATAATTGTAGCAACGTGGCCAGGTTTCTGGTTCCTTGAAACAAAACTCCGTTCGATTGCAATGAGAAAATGTTTTTATTTTCAAGACGCTCCACAAATTTCGAAGAAAATTCGATTCTATGATATTTTAGATAACTGTTATTGACTCTTACCTTGCGTTTTACCGATAGTGAAAAAACGTTCTTACCGATAGTGAAAACAGGTTTTGAAACGAGGTTGTGCTGCTTAATACGGAATGTGAAGAGAGCATTGGTGTGTTTGCACTCAGTATCAATGAGCAAAACCTCGTCTGAAAATCTGCTCTAAATAGCGGTAGAACCTTTCATCCCTCGTTTCGCAAACCGCTATGTGCGAACCAGGGGTGCAGTCAGGGGGGGCCACTGTGACATGTCCCTCCCTTTGGTCCCAGATCAAGTTATGCACAAGACAAACAATGACCCAAAAGTTTGCTGGTAGCGTTGGGCTTCATGCCTGAGGTTAACACATGAGCGTCAAACTTTCTATAGTTATCTTGATATAAACCAGAAATCACAGGTGCAAGTTCTTTTGCGCAAGAATCATTCAGCAATAATCTATTGGTGTCTGACGAGGTGGGCAAGAGACTGTACAACATTAATAGCAATATTGCACAAAAACAAGTAGCTTGCCACGAGGAAGAGCGAGTTTTGTGCTTTCTGAAATATTGCCAAGAATAGAGTATGTCTCTATATTTCAGCAAGTTATTTACCAAATCATCTTGACCAGCCTGGCTTTATAGTTGACGATTTAAATTTTTTAATTTTAGTCAAAATGCTTTGGACTATAGACTGTCGAGAAAACAAAACCATCAATTTTTGCAAAGTAAAAATTCGAGATTCTCTCTGGAATATGTTTTAGAAGACAATAAAAAACGCAATAAAAAGCTTAATGAGTGGACAAAAGTAACAGAGACGCTGCAATCAGAGATAGCACAAGTTACAGTGACATTCTTTGGCTTGCAACGTACGCAAAATTCAAGCAAGCATAAGCATTATGAAAGACATGTTGGTATTTTTTCTAATTCTCAAAAACCTCTTTCGCTGCTGCATGCTCAAGTTAATGACAAATGTCTTGATTCTTCGCCTTCGCCTTTGAAGCGTAATTGTTCCACAAAGTGGATTGAGAACTATAATGCTGTCTTTGTTGGAGTTTTATCCGGCGGTTGTTGGTTCTATTGATCAACTGTCAGAATCGAGAGATGGAGAAGTTCTTGAAAGGCCTATGCCTTATTCGAAAGCGATAACAACAGCTGGAGTTTTGGTTATCTTAGAAGTTATCAATGCTACGCTGAAACTTACCAGAAGAATTACAAAGAAGCTACAGGGCATCAAGAAATTATTTTGACTGCATTAGATACTACGAGAATTATCAGTTGCAAAGATGTTATCCAGGCTTTTAGAGACAACGAAAAAATATTTGTTGTACTCTTTAGACATACCGAAAGTGTCTACGAGGAATCCATACCCATGCCTCGAATTGTGAATCGGCAAGCCAATAGAGCGAATCCACTAGCTCAGGGCTACTCAATTGGCGGACCGCGGTCCGAATCTGTACCTTTCAAGTATTGCAACTGGACCTCAAGCTCCAGGATAAGTAACAGTAAGTGTAGCCACGGATTGCGAAAAAGCCCATGCCCCTTTCACCAAGTTTGTTGACTTATTCTCGGTTATTTTTAGACAAAATATCAAAAATTTTTCAAGCATTCGGCGCAACTGCACATTCTCAGCGTTGATTAACGGCACCTTAAAAGCACTAACAAACAACATGATCAGCATGAAAAACAGGACAAAATCTATTTTCCAGCGCTCAAGGTCTGTTATTCATGTTTGTCTCGTCCACTAAATTTGCCTCTGTAATCACACTGATCAAGTGTGGTAAAGTTCACAACCTAAACAATATTCCGCCACATATTCTCAAGCACTGCTGCCCCAAATGTGTTACCTGGCTTCAAAAATGCTATATAGCTTGCGTGATCTATCAAACAATCCTCACAATATGGCGACTGGCCACTGTTATCTCGGTACCAGAGCCTGGCAATGTAGCTGAAAGAGCTTCCAGCCCATATCGCTGCTGAGGGTTTCTTACAAGCTTTTCGAGCGGATACTCTTGATGCGTCTAGAACCTGTTTTTGACCCCCGAAGTTGGCTTCAGGCTTGGTCAATGCATAACCGATCAAGTGTTTAAACTAACCTATGGCATTGAGCACCGCTTTGAAGAAAATAAATCAGGCATTGTGTTGGCAAATCATACTGCCGCACAAGATTGCCTACTGTATGGTACCAGGGCCAAACATCCCACCACCGCCTTTAATTTGGTGTTACTTCCATGGACAAAAGTTTAAGAACTGGCCAGAAATAAGAAATGCGCTTCATTCACAAAATTAGCAGAATAGAGCACAATAAGCTCATATTATTTTTAATTTTGATAATTAGTGCACACTTGAGAAATACCAAGTATTTTTTCTGTATTTACTGGTAATGATAGTTTCATTTTTATCATTGCAAATCAAAAATTCAACTGGACCTCTTGAAATACTGAACTTCTCCAACTGGACCTTTGTTAAAATTAGTTGAGCAGCTTTGCTCTAGAGACTTAATCATTTTAGTTATGTAATGCGACAGATTAACAACAAAGCTACGATGTACAGGATAATTCAAGAACGTTCCAGAAAAATGCGTCCCCAAACGTCACAAGGGAGGTCTACGACGTATTGATGAAAATTACAAATTTAAATTTAACTGGCGAATATTTAATATCGTGACACTTGGGTTTTGCAATAATGGTGAAGGCCTCTGCAAAGCTGCCTAATGAAGATTTTTGCTCGTGGCCCCCAGAGAACCGCTCCGTGGCCCACAAGGGAGACCGAAGACCCCGTTTGAGAAACCCTGCTCTGGTGGGAATTTTGTCCAAAGTCATTGAAGCCCAGTCAGAAAGAATGTACGTGGATTTGGATCTACATGTATCCAATTAATCAGCCGAAAAAAATCATTAACTTCAAAGCGTCACACACGTTACAGCTATGGCCACCACTTAATGACCATCGACTGTCGCATCATCGTTTCTTAATTGTTGATCTACAACAGCTGATAGGCTATCTTATACGATAAAACAGAGAACTTTTGTTTTTTCTTGGTACGCTTACTCCTTCAAAACCACTGGATGTACAAAATTCAAATTGGTCACGACTGATCACTGCTCCGGGGTAAATATCGTGGGGGGTTGTTGGCATCATGATAACGCTAAATCTGACATTAAAGTAGAGTTTTGTGTGCACGTTTGTACGAACATGGGGTTTATAATACCTCCAAAACTCCTGGGCGCACAAACATGAAACTTGTCATGATTAATCACTGCCCCGGTGTAAGCGCCATATGGGAGTTTGTGACGTAGTAATCAAAGAAACTTTTTCGTTTAATTTGCATTTTTTGGCGGAAGAAAGCAGTGTGTTTTAAAACAAAAGCCAGCCCCCAACTAACCATTGCTCAAAATTTTACCCTTTAAAGCGTAAGATTATTTTCTTCATTTTCTCAAAACGCATTTGACTTAGAGACGCGATTGAAAAGTGTTTTGGGAGATAGTAACGAGGCGCTTCAGATGAAAAAATTCTGCCGCAATTTATGTTTATTGACAATGCAACAATTAACCATTTTTTCAGCATTTTTTGAATTCGAAGCATGTTTTTTTTCTTAAATGCCTCTAAATATTGTCATTTTCTCATAATGCTATATGCGATATTAAAATGAAAACAGCATCAGGCAACAGCTGCGCTTAAAGATATCAATCACTGTCATTTAAACAACAAACGACTGACATGCTGATTATTGAAGAAGAAGGATACAGTACAGAATTGACATCCTGTACTAGTAGGCCAAAATACTGGTATTTCAATAATGCAATGGCAAGTTAGAAAAGCTTTGTACGGTCATGTCATAAGCCTGACTATTCTCAACCTTTAAGACATATATTATTCTAGAGAAACAAGGTGAAAAAAATTGATGATTTATCAAATGAAATCTTGCCGGAATCGCAAAAAGTTATCTAAATCTTCTGCAAAAAAACCTGGTTAATGGAGTATACTCTTCAACTATGACCTCACTTATTGCACTGACTTACATGTAAGTGCTTGACTTCGGGTTTATTTTGCTTTTCCCTGGCGGCGCGAATGCCAAGACCAAGCATTATACGCGCAGCCGTAAGCATTGGGTGATACAGACAGGCCTATAACTGCGAAAAGTTGTAAGTAGTATGCCTAATATGATATAGCTTATTCTTGTAAATACACCACAATCAGTGCCGTAGCACTCCAACTTCGGCCCCCCCCCCCCAAAGTAAGCGCAAGAGCCCCTGCGCACAGGTCATATCACTTTAGAGGTGTAAAATTGTAAAGTTGCATTAAGAAAATACACCACAATTTGTACATAAGTAAACAGGCTAATGTCAGAATAAAGCATGCCGATACCGAAGGTGCAAGTCATAAAAAATTCGGCACCGATGCCAGAGTTCAGTAGGACATTTATGCAGACACTGCGAAACGAAAGCAATGACACTGAAAAACATGAAAAACTTATAAAAACACAGTATCATTTAAATAGTCTGGAGCGAACCTTTTTGTTCGCAAATGCTGTTATGACATTGTCATAATCAAGAGATCGGGCGCAGTCATTTTCGATTGACAACATGGCTAATGAAGATAGTCTACTGTCTGTCATAAACGTTCTATTAAAAGTTTTGATCAGTTTCAATTTGCTGAAGCTTCTTTCAGCGCTGGCAACAGTCACGGGGCAAGTTAGTAAGATTCAAAGTGCGATGTACACATTCGGATACAATTCAAATAAATGAGTCTTTAGAAGATAGTTCAGAAAGTCTTGAGCCGTATTGAGATTGCGTTTTTTTTTGTAAAATTAAAACAAACCGCTGTAGCTCAGCGCTCATTTCATCAGAATCAATGTCACCGAACTTTTTTTGGAACTCTTTACAGCAAGTAAGAAGAGCATTTTCTTGTTGCACAAGCAAAAGTTTGTCTCGTGTGTACAAAAACGAAAAGGCGGAAGAAACCTCACGTAACAAATTAAAGCGCTCCTTTATTGACATAATAGCCTGGTCTACTAATGGATAGAAAAAGTTGCTTTTAAATTTCAGTTCAGGAGTAGCTCGTTGTTCCTCTTCACCTTGGTAATCAAACAATCTTCTTTTCTTTCCACTTCTTGACGGAGGAAAAGAAGGATCAATATCCAATTCCTGTGCTATTTCAACAGCAGATGTTGCGGCACTGTCATAACCCGTTGTGCGATAGTTTTGCAAAAACTTTTCAGTTGCCTGGATTTCCGTTTCCATTGTATGAAGGGAGACTCCATACGATTGAAGAATCTTGCTTGCTTTATTGACTTGGATTAGGATATCATACCAAATAAACACCGACAAAAGAAAACTCCATTTTGATAAATGAGCTATCAACGATTTTGTTTCTGAGGCAGCTCTTCCATCTTTTCTTTCTATGGAAATGGCTTCCAAGTCTTTCAGTGCCAGCAACACCTCTTTTAAATTGTATCGAAGAGGTTTGATGCATTTAATTCTGCTTTCCCAACGAGTATCAGATTGTGACTTTATGGACAGCTCCACATGTTTCTTCAAAATTTCCCAACGCTGAGCAGAGGAAGAAAACAGCACATACAACCTTGTAAGTACTCCAAAAAATGTCAATGCTTCCGTCGATCAATTAGCACTGTCAACAACAACTAAGTTAAGGGTATGGTTTGCACAGGGCACGTAAACAGTTTGGGATTGATGTCTAGCATTCTTGCTTGGACCCCAAAATGTTTTCCTTTCATGTTAGCATCATTATCATATGACTGACCTCGACAATTAGACAATTCGAGTTGCAGTTCGGTCGCTTTTTCTAAGAAAGCGTCCAACAAGCCTTTCCCAGTACTGTCACTTATTCTCAAGTAGCCAAAAAATGTTTCTTTAACAACAACAGCTTCTTCATTACATAGTACATAACGGAGAATGACAGACATTTGTTCATGATGTGACATATCTGGAGTGCAGTCCAAAATTATAGAAAAATATCTTGCCAATTTCAATTGCTGTAAATTTTCTTTTTCAACTTCTGTCGCTAGCAATTCAATTAGTTCATTTTGTATGGTAGGACTCAAATAGTGATCTTTAGTGTTTTTATTCTTGATTCTGTCTTGAAGCTCTTTTAGGATCGGATCTCTTCTTGCCAAAAGCTCAAACATACCCAGAAAATTTCCATTGTGAGGAGATCCTAAGACTTCTTCAGATCCTCTAAAAGCAAGATTCCTTTCCGATAGAAACAAGGCAATGTCGATAAGTCTCTCTAAAACATTTCTCCAAAAACGTCTTTCATTGAAAAAAATATTCATCTCGCGTTTGTCGATAGTGGATGAATTTCTTATCCCTTCAGCTAGCAACATCCATTGACTGCAGCATTCTTGGTGGGAAATGCCGTTTTCATGGTCTTTCAGTTTTTTCGAAAAACCCTCCCATGTATTTATACCACTACAAAAGGGGCTTAGTGTTTTTCCAAATAGCTTACAACAAAAGCAAAAAACTTGATCTGATTCCCCACAATAAACTAGCCACGACCGTAAAACACTTTCACCATTAGGTAACACACGTTTATAATGGTTGGAGGAAAAACGTCGCCTTGGAGTTGTGTTATTATATGGAAAATTCATTATTAGTTGATGTGGTCCACGCTTTACTATATCACATCGTTGAGCATCAGAAATACTTTCAGGCCATTTACATGGGTCATCAGGGATAGGGGTAAATTGAGATTCAGTTATTTTTGATATTGAAGGTTGCGTATTGGCAGGTAAATCACAACTTACAGTTTCTGGAAATTCACAATCACTTTGATGCTGATCGTCATAGTCTTCATTTTCTTGTACACTATAGTTTTCTTCATCCCTCTCGGTACTAGTGCCAGGTCTACTCTGCTCAGTAATCTTGAAAAAATCTGTCATCTTGGGCAATTTCGCTACAGCATCTCGAGCAGTGGCTGCTTCTTTTCTCTTTTGAGCACCACTTTTTGAACGTTTCATTCTATACAATGTCAATAAAATACTTTATCTGCACTCTGCAGTGTATATATATTGTCCCGGTATTTATAGCCAAACAGAATTGCAGATCATTCTATGATTGTTGCGTAACAACGGCATTGTTACGTCAATCGAATATTCAAGATTCTACCAGAAAATCAATCGAAATATTCTAGATTCTGCGAGATAAAATGACGTTGCATTCACTTATGATGTCACAAGCCAATTTCTTCCTACAGTTTAAATCGGTTGTAAACAAGTCTGCTGAACTGAAAATAGTCACGTAGCCAAAAAGCAATTTCAGACTAACTTGGGCCCCCAAAGTTGGCCTGGGCCCCCCCAATTGGGGGGTTTGGGGGGCGGCTGCTACGTCTCTGACCACAATCCCTTTGGTGCCCTTCCACAACTTTAAATTTATGCGTTCATGCAAATGGTGAGATAAATGGATTTTTTCCTCCCTGTCAGACTCTACATCACAGGCTTCACAAAACTCTTTTCTGGCAGCTATTAAATCTTTTGTAAACTCTGAAAATAAATATTGAGGTGAAACTGAAAAATAAAAAATCAAATGAGCTCTTGGAATTTGAGATCCATGTAGTGACAGTTACTTAACAGGGACATCTTTCAACCACAACACAATTTCACTGTCTAGATGTGCTATTGGTTTTTATTTGATTGGGAGACAAGTTTTGTCGAATGATGTGGTTCATCCCACACTTGAACAACAGTACTAAGCATTATTCCCAATGATTTCAAATTATTGGAGCAAATGTATCCACACTTGTGCGCAGTAACTTAAAGGCAGCCATCTTCAACTAGGCGAATTTCTTTTACTCTATTCATGATTGGCAATAACTGAAAGGCTTTCCGAAAATTGCATCCTAAAATCATGTGTTTACCTTTTGTCAACTGCAAAACTTTTTGATTTTGAGATCAACTATTAAGATTCTTTTAAAAAAATATGAAGACCTTGTTTTGGAAATCAACTTTTGGATAGCATTTGCTTGGACTATGTTGATCTTCAAAATACTCTTAAGGTATAGTGCTTTGCAAAAATTGTTCAAGTTATATCCAGTAAAGAGAGTTTGAAAAAAGGGCCAAGTGGAAAAACCACCATAATGTTTTTCAACTTGATTTGTCATTAAAAAACGATAGCCTGCTCCAAAGTTTGGAACGAGAATTGGTTGCCTGAAAAAACTATTAACTTTTGATTATGTTTCTCACAACTACCAATTCGGAGAAGCCGGCGCAGTCTGTAGAACCGATATTCTTCACGTCGACATTACTGATTTACAGTAAGAACTAGATTTCGGGTTAGTTTGCTCTTTCCCTGGCTGCTTTTACGCCACGACCAAGTAACACGCGCGAAGCCCGAAGCTTTAGGTCGTAGGCTATCAAAAACTCGTAAACAGTGAGTCTAATATTTAAAAGATGATTTCTGTAAATACACATCCATCACTTTGGGGTCCTCTGACAGGTTCAAATTTATGCATTCCACGCACCTCATGAAATGAACGGACTTAGGTTTCGGAAATCGCTATCCCTTTTATTTGCAACTAAGTCCTGTTCGAAAGCACACCCCTGTTGGGTGTAAACAAAGCTAGTAAGACGTTTTTAGGACTTCAGAAATGTTGGGAAAAATACAGCGGCTCTCAGCAATTCTCATAATATTTTTCAATTCAATTGCCGTTTTGAAAATCGCGATTTTAATTTTGGAACTGAAATTGGCTGTGTCAAGAAAACATTACTTGTTGCACGAAGCCGGTGCTACCGGCTGAACCGGTATTATTGATTCCGATATTGCTGATGAGGGCTGTGCGGGTGACGTCAGTAGAGCCGGCTTGTGCTCCAATAAAATCATGATTAAGAGTTGTTATGACTGGTAAATCTTTGTAAAGAAGACATCCAGCAGTTTCTTATTTGATATCCAGTGATTGTTAACCAATACGTATTGAAAATATATTATGCATCTTATTGAATGCAGAACAATCTAAAGGAAAGCTATGTGGTATCTCATGGTATATGGACGTTCAGTAAAAATATTTACGTAAAATCCCCAAAAATGACGTTTTTCGCTCATGGCTTTTAAAAAAAATAGAACAAAATATTCTCTGAAAAGCACATATAAACTTGTCCCTTACGATCATTTTGATGTATGTCTATTTTTTCTAGCGCAAGGATTAATCAAGATAGCCAATGGTATTTTTCATAAACAAGCAAATGGGTTGCCATAAAAACGCTGCATCCGATTGTCCAACGTAAATATTTTTCAAAACATTCTTTACCACAAACGTTTTTCATATCACCTGCAACTTCGAGGAAAATCTGATAAAATTTTCAAAACCTTTTAAAATGTGGTCCGGTCAAGTAGTCACGCATTTCGAAATCAGAAGCTGACTACTGTGTAAAGCAATACTCGGTTGCAAAGTCGTCTTTTTATTGCACACTTAACAGCTGGCTTTATGAACCAACAAGCAGGGTTGTTTAAACAAATAAAAGCAAACCAAACAAAAATATCTCTTCTTGGTACTTATTTCAGGTCTATGCTATAAGCAAGGCCAGGGCTACTTCAACTGATGGAGAGCGGTCTGAATGTGGATCGTTGAAGCATTAAAACTGGACTTCAAGTTTCAGGATGAGTAACAGTAGATGTAGCCATGGGGAGCGAAAAAGACCAGACCCTTTTTTCAGTACTAAGTTGCTAAGTCAAACAAAATGGCAAAAACTTTTCGCGTCTTTGGTGCAACTGCATATTCTTCGCTCTGTTTAATGGCATCTTTCGAAAAACAAATAAACGACATGATCAGCAAGAACAACCGGAAAAACTTAACTATTTCCTACATTTACTCATATTGACAGTTTATTTTCATTGCATGTTACAAATTTTGCAGGGCGTGTGGAAATATTGAACTTGTCCAGCCGGACCTTTGTTAAAATTAGTTGAGTAGCCCTGCACTAGCTGATTCACCATTACAGTTTTTCAGGCATTCTGTTGTTTGTCTTTTATTGACACAATGCTTGACTAACTCAGCTAAATATTTGCTCTGATTTTGTTGATTGAATAAAACTCCAATTTTTTATACTATCTGTCTGTGTAAAGCATGACATTTGCTTTGATGAGAACTTCTGTCTTCCCTTTGTAGATGACAGCATTGACGCAGTGGAGATTGAATTTATGCGACGGCGTTCATATTGGCTGCGCCACGATGGTGATTCTTTACCGTACAACACTTTAGGCGTGTTTCTGTCTGCCAAAAAAATACATGCGTATCATTTTTGGAAGTTCTACTTCAAATTATTGACAACTGGTCCGGTTACTACAGCAACAAATGAGCGTTCGTTTAGTGCTCTGAGATATTTGGAAACCTACTGTATGTGCGGTTTAAAACGAAAGAAGCTTGTTTGAATGGATTGCTATTGTTGTTTGTTTACAACATTAATCTTAAACATGCGATTGATGAATTTTCACGTAAAAATTGTAGGATAAATTTCAATTAAGTTAAATTTTGACATACAGCACCAGTAAATTTGTTTGGTTTGCCAATCACTATTACCAATCAGTTTGTATCAGTAAATATTTGGATGCAATTGTGCAGGGGCAACATTTTTTGTGTGTGCAATTGCGTTAAATTTCTTTACGTTCTGTTTAAAACCGCACACAGCTCTCATTTCCTGGGGAGAAAAACCTCGATATCCTTATTGTGACTAGATCCTGAGGGTTTTGCCACTGCAACTGGGCTGTGTTGTTCAAAAAACTTTGAACCTCACCCCCTTGAAGAAATTCTGGCTGCGTCACTGATGCGAACGCATATTTAGAGTCCAGCCACATTAAGCTCTAATTGTTCAATAATTTACAAAATAACTTCAATTGAAAATGGATTTGTGCAATTATTTTGCAATCGATTTTGTACTTTGGTCCTGGAATAGTGGAAATGGGTCTGTACCGCGTAAATGGATCTGTCTGCAAATGGGTCTGACTTGTCTTCACAGATTTGATTACATATTTGATTTGAAATGATTTAAAATCATAGTCAATAATAGTGACCTATTTATTTCCAGATTGGTTTCAATGTCTGGTCAGCTTCAATGATTTGATTGTCAGGCAGTGAAAATGTGAATCGTTTGTAGCAAAGCACTGTAAGCTGCGCGACATAATGCTTTAGTCCAGTGGTTCCCAAACTTTTTCAAGTCACGACCCACTTTTCAAAACATAAATTTTCGAGTCCCACGTAATTCTACATGTACTTCCAAGTATTTGGAAAAAAGTACAATAGAACAAAATATATAATAAAGATACTAGTTTTCATTTAAATTATTTGAGACAAAGCATGCATTAATCTAAATTTTGAATGACTTTCGCGACCCACTGAAATTGCATCCACGACCCACCAGTGGGTCGCGACGCATAGTTTGGGAAACGCTGCTTTAGTCTGTTTTATATAAATTTGATTACATGTGCTCTCATTGTTATGTCGTTATGAAATCACTCATAGATTCCGCAAATCTAGATGACGGATTCCTAGTGTTTTTAATGCGTCGGACCGTTTTGAAAACAGGGCTGATGCTACAGTCATTCCGAATCAATAACCAGCCCTAGTTGTTCAAAACTACCAAAATACAGAGGTTACTCGCAAAAGTATTGGGTATTTCACCACATTTGTAGATCCTCACTCATCATCATTGCAAAGCAGTGGCGTAGCCAGAAGACCATCGGGACATTTGCTCCCTCATTACTTTGAAGTAGACAGCAACAGCCTACGTCCGTTTTACATGAAACTTGTGAGTTTTGAGATGATATTATGACAAAATTGGCAAAAGTTGTTTCTATATCAGTAAGTTTATTATAAAGTTGGCTGATACACAGAGTTGTTAAATGGATACATGTTTTATAACTTGTTTGTAACAGTTTTAGGCCTATCGGGCGTTTTCCGTTTGGAGGACATGTTGTAACTGCCATCGTTTTCCTGTCTTATCATAAAAGAATCGAACTCACAATCTTTCGCTTAATGAGTAATCGAGGCTGGGCGACTTACTGTTTGCCTGTAATTAAGATTTATGAGTTTGTGTATAACGCACGAAATGTTCAGACTGCTTGCTGTTTTTAGTTATTGTAGCTTTAGTGTCTTCTATTGTAGTCAGTCAATAATATCAGCTTGTACAGTAGATGTGAAGTGACCTTGAATCTGTTTGAGTTTATTCGTAAAATTTAGTAACTAAATTCTATGAGTTACAGTCATGATTAAAACTATTTAGTTAGAAGTTTGTGAAATTCTTTGGTTAGGGAAATGATTGCCCATTTAAAATGTGCTAAAGAAATAGCTTGTTTTTTGATTGTTGAAAATGCATCACTTGACACAACTTATCTTGACATTTGTACGGCATACATGATGTACTAGTATATGACAGTACTTGTAACAGTTGCTCGACAGAGAGGTCTTGTTCATAAACTAAAACTGATCAAAAACTTTCTTCGAAGCTTCATGTCTCAAGAAAGTCTTGGCGGTTTGGCTTTGCTATCGATAAAAAGTGAAGGAGCTAAAAATTTCGATTTTAGAAAAGTTATCCGGCAGTTCGCTAGTGCAAAAGCAAGATGTCATTGTACTGCACTTGAATTCTTTTTGGGTTAAACAATTTATCCGCATTGTATAGCATCTTTCCATTTCGCTGAAATATCGTTAATAGCACTCACAAAGCACCTTGCCTCAAAAGGTTGCACATAATTTTTTGGCAGTGGCTATTTTGCCGTCGACGGCAATTTACCTTCAGACACTATTTTGCTTTGAGTTATTTGTGATTGGTCAATCTTAATGACGTACTAAACATGTGACTTTTGGTCGTTTCTGATTGGTCAATTTTAAAAACCAATTAAAAAAATTTTGCACCCCCAGGTCTCTATCCCCCACCCTGTACTCTCCCTTCCAGTGTACACTGTCCCGTGCATTTTCATACCGGGCCTGCCCCTTCAGTGTACACTGCCTTTCTTTTGAAGCCCTTCCAGCTGAGAAACGAATTTGCAACCATGGTATCTCAAGACCAGCGCTCTATCCACTACACCACAGAATCACTGGTTAATTATAGCACATTTGGCTATATAAACACACGTGAATGATTACCGCAAAATAGATTCCAAGGGCAAATTGCGATCGATAGTTTTGAGGACATAGTGAAGCAATCAGTTGCTAATGCTGAAGACAATACTGTAAAAAAAAGTAATGAAGCACTTACAGTCATTACGAAGTCTTCGTCCTTGTATGCATTTAGATGGATTATTTCGAGTGGAAGGACGAATTGGAAAAGCTGATTTGCCTACTGATGAGAAGCATCCTATAATTTTACCATCTAGACATCCATTAACCCGACTTCTCATTCTAGACTGCCACGAGAAATGTGCCCATGGAGGCATACAATACACCCTTATGCTAATACGAAGGCACTATTGGATAATTAAAGACCTGTATAGTGTTCGCTATTACCTAGTGCGATGCAAGGCTGGTATCATCAAGAAAGCAAAGCCAGTTCGACAACTAATAGAAGACTTGCCTACTTCACGAATGGCCTCACACAATAAACCTTTTTTCCACACAGGATGTGATTATTTCGGTCCTTTTATCTATAAGGAGGGACGCAGTGACAAAAAGGCTTGGGGACTACTTTTCACGTGCATGTCATCCCGTGCAGTGCATGTAGAATTGGTTACGTCTCTTGATTTAACCAACTTTATCTTGGCCTTTTCTAGGTTTGTGGACATTAGAGGGCCAGTGTCAAGTTTTTATTCTGACAAAGGCTCAACATTTAAAGCCGCAGCTCACATTCTACCCGAGTTGCTACAGTCAAAAGGACTTCAATCCTTTTGTCGGCAAAAAGGCATATCATGGGAATTTATACCCCCATACAGTCCAGCTCAGGGTGGAGCCTGGGAGTCTCTAGTCAAAATCTTTAAACGAATCTTGTTGGAAATTGCTAAGTTCTCGCAACGCACTCCAAATTTAGTGGAGCTACAAACCTACATTGCAAATACTACACGATTAGTCAACAACAGACCACTCACTCCACTCTCTGATGACCCAAAAGATAACAATGCAATCTCACCATCTTCATTACTCACACCTGCATTTCACCCTCATACACCCATTGGTACACTACACAACAATGATCATTTACGCCGGGATTTTCGCTTTAACGCAGCAATTGCTCAACGCTTTTGGGAAAGATGGAGCAAATTTTATCTCCCGCTCCTGCAAAGACGAAAGAAATGGCAAAAAAACACCGAAAATATTAGAGTAGGACAGTTGGTGTTAGTGGGAGGACACGGGGAGTTTGTAAAACGTGGACAATATCGCCTGGGACGTGTTACGGAAGTGTTTCCTCAATTCCGCCAGGGTAAAGCACTTGTGCGCCGAGCAGTAGTAGCTGTGACTTCGACAAAGGATCAAGCCAACGAATCTCAACTCACACTTATCGAACGTGATATCTCTAAACTCGCACCTCTTGAGTTAGCAGAGTGAAAATTATGCTTGTCATTGACTTTGCCATTTATTTTATTGTTTATTACTCTTTCTTCAAAAAAAAAAAATTTCGAGTTGCGTGACAAAGCGAGCCATCCGTTGTTCTTCCCAATCCATTTTTACGTTATGTGCGAGGTAAACACTACACACATAACGGGGGCCGCTGTGGTCCGAACTCCTATCCTATCCGATCATGTTTTATTATTTGCTGCTGTTGTACATTTGTTTTGATCCCTATTTCTTATTTCATTGGGTTACATGCTTGTTACGTAATAATGTGCTTGAATCTAGTCTTGAAATAATTCAATTTGACTTAATTGGTCTCATAGTTGCCAAAGTGCCTTTTTTAGGATTATTGTGCTATCGCCCGGAATTTTGGATATTTCAAGTGGCAACTCTAACGTGTAATTTAGTGCTGTTAGTAGTGTGGTTAGCCTAGGTTGGCCACAGACTGTTATTGGCTTAGTTATTCGGAATAAACGTTTTTACAGTGTATTTTCTGCAATAGAAACTGCTAAAAGATACCTATTTGCTGTTCCTTGGACAAGCTATTAGTGCAGCCCTACGCGTCGCAGCTAATTTCAAGACTAAGTTGATGGGTAAAGGCTTCAATAGTTTTACCACTTTTTTCTGATCAGTGGACGGTGGTTTCAGCTTTCCATTAAGTCATCTCCACACATCACTGCCCGAAATGTTAGCTGGTATAGATGGCACGCCGCCTTTCAATTTGTGCACTTTGTCACCGCTTTTTTCCAAAATTTCAAGGTCATTTAAGTAATGACTGTAAAATAGTGTCATAGCCATAATTTAGTTTCAAACAACCATAGCAAGAGGATTGCATGCTGTGGTGTAGTGGCTAGTGCAGCTGACTTGAAATGTAATTGTTGTGAATTGGAGTTTGTACTGCCAAAAACTTGGACAATAGAAGCAGACACTAGTGGGGGAGACCAGTATGTGAATGTATGTGTAGTGTACACTGGGGAGGAGTGTAAAATGTGGGACAAGGTACACTAGAGCTGAAAATGTTTTAAATTCGTCACTGAAATTGGCCAATCAGAAATGACCGTAAGTTATAATGTTAACTGAACAATTACAAATGTCTGATGGCAAAATAGCAACTGCCTATACAATTTTGCCCATTATGGATTTAAGAAAGTTTAAGCATATTTTTTTCTCTAGATAACATATACAGCGAAGTAAACTCTGAATCAAAAAGGTGACATAAATTGACTGTGATCAGCATTATCAGAAGCAGCAGGCTCCTTCTTGTCCATAAAGTGAAAATACTTTTCTCACTTCCAGACGAAGCACTTTTACCAAAATGCTTTTGACGAACATCCACACAATAAGCATGATAAAATGATGAATAAATGTAACAATCTTTAAATATAGGTAGTAGCTATTTTGTGATTGATGACATTTTTTCCTAAAGGCTATTTTGCCATTGAATGCTTTGTTCTGATTCATCAATTGCTCATAGTTATTGATCATGGGTCACAGTACATTGCTTCTAACGTTTCTTTATCTGTTTGATAATCGTGTGACCAGCTACCTGGATAGACTCAGTTGTAATAAATTGAGGCAGTACTTTTAAAATTTGAAAACTTCACTACTCAAGTTAAAATACTTGTTTGTCGTCGTGAAGAAAAAAATGAAGCGAGGCAGTTTTCTAGCTTTAAACTGCAGTAAGTAGCAAACCATAATTCTATGACCAGCTGACCAATCAGAAGCATTTAACAACAAAATAGCTTCTAAGGCCAATATCCTGTCAACGGCAAAATAGCACTGCCAGTATCAAAAATATTAGGCAGTGGCTATTTTGTCGTCGACGGCAATTTACCCTCAGAGACTATTTTGCCGAGAGTTATTTGTGATTGGTCAATCTTAACCAGTTAAGTGCGTAATTTTCAAAGCGCTTTCACTTCCCTCAGTGTGGAATTAATTTTTATTGTAATTAGTGGAATATATTAATTATAAGTGGAATAAATTAATAGAAGCAGTATCTGCATCATACAATCTACTTCTCTTTCGAGAATCCATTTTTTTGTATGACACAATATGGTGTCAGGCGCATTATAAGTGTAAAATCAGTTTGTCATACGCATTGTAGCAGAAAAACTTCATGACACCTATGAGTGTCATACGCATTGAGCGAATGAAACTCACTAACAAAAGGTTCCCTAATTATAGAAAACCCATTTGCTGCGGTCGTCTAAAGTCTATAACAAAAAACAAGAACGGGTTCGCTGATTATCACGACACTCCAAGAACGGGTTCGCACGAATTTGTACCCGTTCTTGGAGTGTCGTCATAATCAGCGAACTCAATTTGTTTAATTGCAGTGCATTCAAATCGAAATAATGCCATAGCAAGGATTTCGTCGGGGGCAGGCTGCAACAACAATTTTTTCATTGTTTAATATAACTTTAATCAAATAAACGTCGCAAACCAAAATCGTTTTATAATGACACAAAAAAAATAGGCAGTGGCTATTTCGCCATCGATCGCAATTTGCCCTTGGAATCTATTTTGCGGTAATCATTCACGTGTGTTTATATAGCCAAATGTGCTATAATTAACCAGTGATTCTGTGGTGTAGTGGATAGAGCGCTGGTCTTGAGATACCATGGTTGCAAATTCGTTTCTCAGCTGGAAGGGCTTCAAAAGAAAGGCAGTGTACACTGAAGGGGCAGGCCCGGTATGAAAATGTACGGGACAGTGTACACTGGAAGGGAGAGTACAGGGTGGGGGATAGAGACCTGGGGGTGCAAAATTTTTTTAATTGGTTTTTTAAATTGACCAATCAGAAACGACCAAAAGTCACATGTTTAGTACGTCATTAAGATTGACCAATCACAAATAACTCAAAGCAAAATAGTGTCTGAAGGTAAATTGCCGTCGACGGCAAAATAGCCACTGCCAAAAAATTATGTGCAACCTTTTGAGGCAAGGTGCTTTGTGAGTGCTATTAACGATATTTCAGCAAAATGGAAAGATGCTATACAATGCGGATAAATTGTTTAACCCAAAAAGAATTCAAGTGCAGTACAATGACATCACCACAAAACACACAAACTAATAAAATACAATACGTTGAGGTCAATTAAGTAGACTACCGTAATTTACTTGCAGGTGATTGAAAAACTTAAAATTTTTCCCTCTTGCTTTTGCACTAGCGAACTGCCGGATAACTTTTCTAAAATCGAAATTTTTAGCTCCTTCACTTTTTATCGATAGCAAAGCCAAATCGCCAAGACTTTCTTGAGACATGAAGCTTCGAAGAAAGTTTTTGATCAGTTTTAGTTTATGAGCAAGACCTCTCTGTCGAGCAACTGTTACAAGTACTGTCATATACTAGTACATCATGTATGCCGTACAAATGTCAAGATAAGTTGTGTCAAGTGATGCATTTTCAACAATCAAAAAACAAGCTATTTCTTTAGCACATTTTAAATGGGCAATCATTTCCCTAACCAAAGAATTTCACAAACTTCTAACTAAATAGTTTTAATCATGACTGTAACTCATAGAATTTAGTTACTAAATTTTACGAATAAACTCAAACAGATTCAAGGTCACTTCACATCTACTGTACAAGCTGATATTATTGACTGACTACAATAGAAGACACTAAAGCTACAATAACTAAAAACAGCAAGCAGTCTGAACATTTCGTGCGTTATACACAAACTCATAAATCTTAATTACAGGCAAACAGTAAGTCGCCCAGCCTCGATTACTCATTAAGCGAAAGATTGTGAGTTCGATTCTTTTATGATAAGACAGGAAAACGATGGCAGTTACAACATGTCCTCCAAACGGAAAACGCCCGATAGGCCTAAAACTGTTACAAACAAGTTATAAAACATGTATCCATTTAACAACTCTGTGTATCAGCCAACTTTATAATAAACTTACTGATATAGAAACAACTTTTGCCAATTTTGTCATAATATCATCTCAAAACTCACAAGTTTCATGTAAAACGGACGTAGGCTGTTGCTGTCTACTTCAAAGTAATGAGGGAGCAAATGTCCCGATGGTCTTCTGGCTACGCCACTGCTTTGCAATGATGATGAGTGAGGATCTACAAATGTGGTGAAATACCCAATACTTTTGCGAGTAACCTCTGTATTTTGGTAGTTTTGAACAACTAGGGCTGGTTATTGATTCGGAATGACTGTAGCATCAGCCCTGTTTTCAAAACGGTCCGACGCATTAAAAACACTAGGAATCCGTCATCTAGATTTGCGGAATCTATGAGTGATTTCATAACGACATAACAATGAGAGCACATGTAATCAAATTTATATAAAACAGACTAAAGCAGCGTTTCCCAAACTATGCGTCGCGACCCACTGGTGGGTCGTGGATGCAATTTCAGTGGGTCGCGAAAGTCATTCAAAATTTAGATTAATGCATGCTTTGTCTCAAATAATTTAAATGAAAACTAGTATCTTTATTATATATTTTGTTCTATTGTACTTTTTTCCAAATACTTGGAAGTACATGTAGAATTACGTGGGACTCGAAAATTTATGTTTTGAAAAGTGGGTCGTGACTTGAAAAAGTTTGGGAACCACTGGACTAAAGCATTATGTCGCGCAGCTTACAGTGCTTTGCTACAAACGATTCACATTTTCACTGCCTGACAATCAAATCATTGAAGCTGACCAGACATTGAAACCAATCTGGAAATAAATAGGTCACTATTATTGACTATGATTTTAAATCATTTCAAATCAAATATGTAATCAAATCTGTGAAGACAAGTCAGACCCATTTGCAGACAGATCCATTTACGCGGTACAGACCCATTTCCACTATTCCAGGACCAAAGTACAAAATCGATTGCAAAATAATTGCACAAATCCATTTTCAATTGAAGTTATTTTGTAAATTATTGAACAATTAGAGCTTAATGTGGCTGGACTCTAAATATGCGTTCGCATCAGTGACGCAGCCAGAATTTCTTCAAGGGGGTGAGGTTCAAAGTTTTTTGAACAACACAGCCCAGTTGCAGTGGCAAAACCCTCAGGATCTAGTCACAATAAGGATATCGAGGTTTTTCTCCCCAGGAAATGAGAGCTGTGTGCGGTTTTAAACAGAACGTAAAGAAATTTAACGCAATTGCACACACAAAAAATGTTGCCCCTGCACAATTGCATCCAAATATTTACTGATACAAACTGATTGGTAATAGTGATTGGCAAACCAAACAAATTTACTGGTGCTGTATGTCAAAATTTAACTTAATTGAAATTTATCCTACAATTTTTACGTGAAAATTCATCAATCGCATGTTTAAGATTAATGTTGTAAACAAACAACAATAGCAATCCATTCAAACAAGCTTCTTTCGTTTTAAACCGCACATACAGTAGGTTTCCAAATATCTCAGAGCACTAAACGAACGCTCATTTGTTGCTGTAGTAACCGGACCAGTTGTCAATAATTTGAAGTAGAACTTCCAAAAATGATACGCATGTATTTTTTTGGCAGACAGAAACACGCCTAAAGTGTTGTACGGTAAAGAATCACCATCGTGGCGCAGCCAATATGAACGCCGTCGCATAAATTCAATCTCCACTGCGTCAATGCTGTCATCTACAAAGGGAAGACAGAAGTTCTCATCAAAGCAAATGTCATGCTTTACACAGACAGATAGTATAAAAAATTGGAGTTTTATTCAATCAACAAAATCAGAGCAAATATTTAGCTGAGTTAGTCAAGCATTGTGTCAATAAAAGACAAACAACAGAATGCCTGAAAAACTGTAATGGTGAATCAGCTAGTGCAGGGCTACTCAACTAATTTTAACAAAGGTCCGGCTGGACAAGTTCAATATTTCCACACGCCCTGCAAAATTTGTAACATGCAATGAAAATAAACTGTCAATATGAGTAAATGTAGGAAATAGTTAAGTTTTTCCGGTTGTTCTTGCTGATCATGTCGTTTATTTGTTTTTCGAAAGATGCCATTAAACAGAGCGAAGAATATGCAGTTGCACCAAAGACGCGAAAAGTTTTTGCCATTTTGTTTGACTTAGCAACTTAGTACTGAAAAAAGGGTCTGGTCTTTTTCGCTCCCCATGGCTACATCTACTGTTACTCATCCTGAAACTTGAAGTCCAGTTTTAATGCTTCAACGATCCACATTCAGACCGCTCTCCATCAGTTGAAGTAGCCCTGGCCTTGCTTATAGCATAGACCTGAAATAAGTACCAAGAAGAGATATTTTTGTTTGGTTTGCTTTTATTTGTTTAAACAACCCTGCTTGTTGGTTCATAAAGCCAGCTGTTAAGTGTGCAATAAAAAGACGACTTTGCAACCGAGTATTGCTTTACACAGTAGTCAGCTTCTGATTTCGAAATGCGTGACTACTTGACCGGACCACATTTTAAAAGGTTTTGAAAATTTTATCAGATTTTCCTCGAAGTTGCAGGTGATATGAAAAACGTTTGTGGTAAAGAATGTTTTGAAAAATATTTACGTTGGACAATCGGATGCAGCGTTTTTATGGCAACCCATTTGCTTGTTTATGAAAAATACCATTGGCTATCTTGATTAATCCTTGCGCTAGAAAAAATAGACATACATCAAAATGATCGTAAGGGACAAGTTTATATGTGCTTTTCAGAGAATATTTTGTTCTATTTTTTTTAAAAGCCATGAGCGAAAAACGTCATTTTTGGGGATTTTACGTAAATATTTTTACTGAACGTCCATATACCATGAGATACCACATAGCTTTCCTTTAGATTGTTCTGCATTCAATAAGATGCATAATATATTTTCAATACGTATTGGTTAACAATCACTGGATATCAAATAAGAAACTGCTGGATGTCTTCTTTACAAAGATTTACCAGTCATAACAACTCTTAATCATGATTTTATTGGAGCACAAGCCGGCTCTACTGACGTCACCCGCACAGCCCTCATCAGCAATATCGGAATCAATAATACCGGTTCAGCCGGTAGCACCGGCTTCGTGCAACAAGTAATGTTTTCTTGACACAGCCAATTTCAGTTCCAAAATTAAAATCGCGATTTTCAAAACGGCAATTGAATTGAAAAATATTATGAGAATTGCTGAGAGCCGCTGTATTTTTCCCAACATTTCTGAAGTCCTAAAAACGTCTTACTAGCTTTGTTTACACCCAACAGGGGTGTGCTTTCGAACAGGACTTAGTTGCAAATAAAAGGGATAGCGATTTCCGAAACCTAAGTCCGTTCATTTCATGAGGTGCGTGGAATGCATAAATTTGAACCTGTCAGAGGACCCCAAAGTGATGGATGTGTATTTACAGAAATCATCTTTTAAATATTAGACTCACTGTTTACGAGTTTTTGATAGCCTACGACCTAAAGCTTCGGGCTTCGCGCGTGTTACTTGGTCGTGGCGTAAAAGCAGCCAGGGAAAGAGCAAACTAACCCGAAATCTAGTTCTTACTGTAAATCAGTAATGTCGACGTGAAGAATATCGGTTCTACAGACTGCGCCGGCTTCTCCGAATTGGTAGTTGTGAGAAACATAATCAAAAGTTAATAGTTTTTTCAGGCAACCAATTCTCGTTCCAAACTTTGGAGCAGGCTATCGTTTTTTAATGACAAATCAAGTTGAAAAACATTATGGTGGTTTTTCCACTTGGCCCTTTTTTCAAACTCTCTTTACTGGATATAACTTGAACAATTTTTGCAAAGCACTATACCTTAAGAGTATTTTGAAGATCAACATAGTCCAAGCAAATGCTATCCAAAAGTTGATTTCCAAAACAAGGTCTTCATATTTTTTTAAAAGAATCTTAATAGTTGATCTCAAAATCAAAAAGTTTTGCAGTTGACAAAAGGTAAACACATGATTTTAGGATGCAATTTTCGGAAAGCCTTTCAGTTATTGCCAATCATGAATAGAGTAAAAGAAATTCGCCTAGTTGAAGATGGCTGCCTTTAAGTTACTGCGCACAAGTGTGGATACATTTGCTCCAATAATTTGAAATCATTGGGAATAATGCTTAGTACTGTTGTTCAAGTGTGGGATGAACCACATCATTCGACAAAACTTGTCTCCCAATCAAATAAAAACCAATAGCACATCTAGACAGTGAAATTGTGTTGTGGTTGAAAGATGTCCCTGTTAAGTAACTGTCACTACATGGATCTCAAATTCCAAGAGCTCATTTGATTTTTTATTTTTCAGTTTCACCTCAATATTTATTTTCAGAGTTTACAAAAGATTTAATAGCTGCCAGAAAAGAGTTTTGTGAAGCCTGTGATGTAGAGTCTGACAGGGAGGAAAAAATCCATTTATCTCACCATTTGCATGAACGCATAAATTTAAAGTTGTGGAAGGGCACCAAAGGGATTGTGGTCAGAGACGTAGCAGCCGCCCCCCAAACCCCCCAATTGGGGGGGGCCCAGGCCAACTTTGGGGGCCCAAGTTAGTCTGAAATTGCTTTTTGGCTACGTGACTATTTTCAGTTCAGCAGACTTGTTTACAACCGATTTAAACTGTAGGAAGAAATTGGCTTGTGACATTATAAGTGAATGCAACGTCATTTTATCTCGCAGAATCTAGAATATTTCGATTGATTTTCTGGTAGAATCTTGAATATTCGATTGACGTAACAATGCCGTTGTTACGCAACAATCATAGAATGGTCTGCAATTCTGTTTGGCTATAAATACCGGGACAATATATATACACTGCAGAGTGCAGATAAAGTATTTTATTGACATTGTATAGAATGAAACGTTCAAAAAGTGGTGCTCAAAAGAGAAAAGAAGCAGCCACTGCTCGAGATGCTGTAGCGAAATTGCCCTTGGATGCATTTTTTAACATTTCAAGCACTGAGCCAAAACTATTTTGCTGTACATAAAGCACTATTCGGTGCAAGGCTTCATCAAGGTGCGAAGAATTGAACTGAGGCTTAACGAAATTCTTCCCTCGCGCCTTTTGTGTGAGGTATTCTGTAAATGCCATAAGGTATCCCACTCTTTTCTTTAAGAGTGTACAGATTCGGTGATGTATCGATGAGTTTCATCAGTGGAATGTCTGTGAGCGCTCGTGATTTATATGGTGCTACCCTAACTTGGTGAACTGTTGTGTGTGTGTGCAGTAAGTCCGCAAGGTGTGTTATCAACTCTTCGATATTTGGACCATTAAGCCAAAGGTTCATCCGATCAATAGATGATTTAACAGTAAGCGGACGTGTGGCCACGTCAGCGGGATTGTTGTCAGTGGGGCAAAACTTCCAGTCCTCTGCGTGGGATGTTCGAAGTATTATGTGAATACGCCGAGCCACAAACTTCGGCATTCGTAAGTCATGATTTGTAATCCATTGGAGTACAACTCTGGAATCTCACCAAAAATATTTTTTGCACCCAGAAAGTTGTAATGCATTACAAGCATTATTCATGAGCTCCACGCTCATTACAGCAGCGGTCAATTCTTTTAGCGCGATAGCCCATGTTTGTTGATTGCGCAGGACAATACGACTCTTCCCAAATATAAAAGATGTGCTTGAGACACCATTCGTGATTCGACGTAAATATACTACGCAACCATATGCTTCAGTAGAAGAGTCTGAAAATGCGTGTAACTCGTAAAGGTTGTCGTCTTGTGAATCTATAAATGGTTCATTTGTGAAATACCACCTCGGAATTGAGAAATCTTTCCAAGTGATGAGTATCTCTAACCACTTATTCCAGGCTTTGACATATTGGTTGTCGACGGTTTTGTCCCACGAAAGTTCGTCTATTGCCAGTTGTAAAATAAGACGTGCTTTCAAGAGAAGGGGGGCAGAAAAGCCTAAAGGATCGTACTGTCGGTTTACATGACTCAACATAGAGCGCCTTGTGTAGGCATTTGGTTGATCAAGAAAAAATTGAATTCTTAAGGTGTCTTGTTCGGCATCCCATAAGCACCCTACAGCTTTAAATTCTGGCAGCGGTTCATCTTTTGCTAGATCTATGGCTCTAATTGACAGAGCAAGTTGCTCTTCGTCCATTGTTGCAAGCACAGGTTTGGTATCCTTGTTTGCAGACCATTTTACTAGCTGAAATCCTCTACTTTTGAAGAGTTTGATCGACTCCGCTGTGACTGTTTCAGCCTCCTCAAAGGAATCGGTACTAACCAAAAGGTCATCCATATACATGGAATGTCGAATTTTATTCAATGTAATGTCACTGGCTTGAGTTGGATTTTCTTCGGTTACTTTGCAGATTGCGCGACATGCAATGTACGGCGAGCTGATGATGCCCCATACATGTCTAGTGAACTTAAATTCTTCAATTTCGCCGTTGTGAAAGTTATTCTCTTTGAACCACAATATCCGAAACAAATCTTGTTGTTCTTTAGGCAAAAGAATTTGTAAAAAGCATTTACTAAGGTCTGCCATCAGTGCGTACTTACCAATACGGAAACGAGCAAGGATGTGTGACAAATTATTGAGTTGGTCAGGACCTGAATAAATTACATCATTGATACATTGCTTTTTCCAAATCGCAGAGCCATCATATACCACCCTCGCCTTTGCTTGGTCTGTCAAAAAATAGGGGAGGTAATTGGTAAGCTTCGTCTTTTCTGGGTCAGCAGGTACAATGTAACCACATTCCTTTAATTCTTGCATTGATTGTACAACTTTGCTTGCGAGTTCTGAATTCTTGATCATGCGCTTTCTCAAGGACGTCAAACGCTTAGCAGCTAATTCATAATTATCCGGCAAGTTGTCCACATTTTCTTTTAGTGGGACAGAAATTTCATACCTGTTATCACAAATTCTAAGCTTATTTTCAACCATCATTTTCAACCATTTGTGCTTTGAGATCATTGATAGACGGCTGAGTGGTCTCACTCTCTGCTTCAAGGTCACGGATTGTTTCTTGAAGTTCCCGAATCTTCAACTCCTGTTGCTGATGAATGTGTGTAGGAGAGATAGACACCCTTCTTGTCACTAAATCTGTCATTTTCTGTTGGAAACTTCCCCCTGAGGCAATCCAACCCAGTGGTGTCTTTATTGCGTGTGGTTGGCCAACGTCACCAACCCGTTCCTCAATAACTTTCATTAAGTGAGAGTTATCGAGTCCAATGATAATATCAATTTCAGATCTGTGTGAAAGTACACAGGTAGTGACTCCTTCAAAATGTGGGAAGAGAGACAGGTCTTGATTGTGCGGTAAGTTATAGTCACTTTCTGACCATGATGGTATTACAATGCCCTCTAATCCATCAAAACACTCATGTGTGTGAGTGGTTTCCAAATTGGATACTACGCGTGCATAAAGCTGTGTCTGACTGCTTGACAAGGTATGAAGAGTAATATGACATTTTCCTTCATAAACGAGGCCGAGTTCTTCAACGAGTGAAGTCGACATCAATGTCACCTGAGATCCAGGGTCATGCTGTGCATATACCATGCTACTGTCTCCCGTGCGTGGATTTATCACTCGAACCGCTGAGACTCGAGTGAGAACATCTGACTGCTTCACTTCTACTTGTTTCACGCTAGTGTTATGGGGTCTATCACCAACATTTGTAGGCTTGTAATTCTCATAATTGGCGGCCCCAAACGCCTCTCCTGGGTGACTTGATTTCTGAAAGAGATCGTGTAGAGAGGTAGTATGTTTGGGAGTAAAGGTATTGCTGCAGTGTTTACATTTGCTTGGTAATGTGCAATCCTTTACTTAATGTTGCTGCAGGCAGTTGAGGCAGTATCCAGCCTGCACAATTGTATTGCGACGACTTTCATGCGTCATGTTTTGATAAATTTCACAGTTATACAGCAAATGCCGATACTCGGAGCTTGAGGATGAGCAAATAAAGCACACTGGTAACGGTTTGCGAGTAGATGTAACAGGGTGCATGTTTGGTTGCGACTTCTGGAATTGTCGCGATTGGTTGGATCCAGGAGCTGGCTTAGCTTCAATATTAGCACGATGTACCTTTACCTTAGACACTGGTGTAAACGACTTATGAGGTTCAGTTCCCTGGTGAGAAATTCTTTAAAAGATGCGAGAGTTGGTTGATCTGGATTATTGTAGTAGTCTTGCAAGAAGTCCGCTTAACGATTTTTAAAATAAAACTGTAAACGTTCGCCAATGTCGATAATGAACGAACTATCCAAAGACGAGGACTGTCGATGTGCTCTTGCATACAATTCACAATCATTAAGATCCGAGATAAGTTTTTCCAAGGTGTTCGCATCTAGTTTAGAAATCTTTGGTCCCGATCGTACCCTTTTGACTAGTGGCTCTGTAAGGAAGCTACAACATCCAAAACGGAGTCGCAATCCCTCCAAAGCTCGTTTGACCTGGGTGTCTACGTCCCATCCTGGCACAGGTGGAACTAGGGCAGAAACAGCTTCACGAGCCTCGTCCTGGCAGGATGCTCGGAGCAAATCCATTTTCCGGCTTGGTTGTGGACAGCGCTGTAAAAGCTCAGTGATTTGATTGAAATAAAAGATAAAAGGTAGACGCCGCCCTGTAAATCTTATTTCACGGGCCTCCTCCAAAAGAAGCTGATAGCTCTGGACGCCAGCGAGATATGGGTTGCTGTAATTGGGGCTGAATGCTGAGCATTGATTAATATTACAGCAAGCTTGTGCAGGTAAAGTGTGTGTCATGTCTTGTTTGTAGACTGGTTGTGACAAAGTTTGTATATTTTCTTGACAATCTGCAAGGTTTGGTGTAGTTTGGGTTTGAACTCTAGGTGCCGTATAAAGCATGTCCTGCCTGTAAACAGCTTGAGATGAGTGTATACCTTCTTGGTAATGCGGCAACTTGTTGAATGGCTGAGCCATTTGCTGCCGCGGCAATGTGTGGATCATGCTTATCCTATGAGAAACATGAGGTGGGTTTGCATTGCCCTGATAATTTGATGAATTGGGAATGTGTTGGGATTTCACACTTGTTGATTGCTGTGCCAAATGCAGAGTTTTATTCTCAAACTTATGTGGTGTGTATAAAGCTGTGCTGATGTTGTGAGGCAAATTTTGTTGTGAGTGGTAGGCCCGAGGTAATCCATGCACCTGGTCTATGCTTGTGCAACCGCGGTTAGTTTGATCATAAAAAGAGTGTCCTACCCCAGGTATATATCCTGTGTTTGTGGTGGAAACAGTCCCTATGTTGTGTAGAGTGGATGTGTTATCTGCCCTGTGCTGTCTCAAACTATCCAGCCCTGGTAAAGAAGAGCCTGGTTTTTTAGTCACTTTAGACCTTCTAGTTACTGAAGATCCAGGATTAGACAAGGCAAGAGTTTTCTTTTGAGCTTCGAGTTCTACTCTGCGCAACTCAGCTCGCAATTCAAGTTCCAATTTCTTTTTTTCAAGTTCAAGGGCAATCTGCTTACGTTGTCTCTCTGACGATGAGCTAGTAGTGCTTCCTACGTTGCTTGCTGATTCGCAAGGCTGTACATCTGTGACAACATTATCAACACAGTAGTCACGCTGACCTGAGAGTGAATGCTGTAATGATTGAATTGGTGAATTGTGTACTGGGTGGGAAACTACCTGATTTCCTACTGCTGTGTTGCACCACTGCATGTATGCTCTGGTGAGTGACTCACCCATAGTGTGTAGGTTACTGTTAAAGCCTTCAGCCTCTGAAGTGCTTTCAATGTCCGTTAATTTATTTTTTTAAGACACTTAACTGCAGCATAAGGTTCTGATAAGTATTATGTGCATCATTAATATCACTCTCTACTGTTCTTAATGGAAACGTTGAGACAAAATTTTCAATGTCAATTTGAACTTCATGTTTTGTCACTCTTAGTGATCGCAAGTCAATTGTTTTGGAGCCTCCCAATGGATCCCTCTTGCCATGGGTATCAACAGTTGGCTGAGCAGTTTCAACTTTGAGATGTGGTGAATAAGGCCTACTAGTAGAAGGGCTTTGCAATTTAAAGTAAAGCACTAACAATAATAGCAATTTCACAGAGGAAACAATCTTAACAACCTTAATTTAGAGAAAACACAACCTTGACACAGTTAACATGCCCAAAGTTCAGTTCTGAAATAGCCAATGCTTAAGTATTTACGATACAAGTATAATAATCGTTTCAGTCAATATTGCCAGACAATTACAACAGGCTGATTAATAAATTATTCTATGGGCTGATGCTGTAATTGTGGCTGCTACACTTGTGAGCTAGATTATCAAATTTGTTATTGTCTATTGTATAGTAAAGTCAAAGCACAAGCACATAAGATATCAAATGACCTTGTATTTGTCGGCCTAACAGGCAGTTAGGCTTTAAATGCTTCTTTCTGGAACAATTGAAGTTGTGGCAGAAGTCTTGATGTGCTACCTTACTGTACTGGTAGGTTAATGGATGATTGAGTTCTTCAACTTTGTTGAGTTTTGAAATCTTCAACGAATTCGTCAGCCAAAATGAATAGGACAGACTGTTATCTTTTCTGTGTGGAGATGACTTAATGGAAAGCTGAAACCACCATCCACTGATCAGAAAAAAGTGGTAAAACTATTGAAGCCTTTACCCATCAACTTAGTCTTGAAATTAGCTGCGACGCGTAGGGCTGCACTAATAGCTTGTCCAAGGAACAGCAAATAGGTATCTTTTAGCAGTTTCTATTGCAGAAAATACACTGTAAAAACGTTTATTCCGAATAACTAAGCCAATAACAGTCTGTGGCCAACCTAGGCTAACCACACTACTAACAGCACTAAATTACACGTTAGAGTTGCCACTTGAAATATCCAAAATTCCGGGCGATAGCACAATAATCCTAAAAAAGGCACTTTGGCAACTATGAGACCAATTAAGTCAAATTGAATTATTTCAAGACTAGATTCAAGCACATTATTACGTAACAAGCATGTAACCCAATGAAATAAGAAATAGGGATCAAAACAAATGTACAACAGCAGCAAATAATAAAACATGATCGGATAGGATAGGAGTTCGGACCAATGGCACTGGTGGTTTTAGAAGATGTTTTAGTAGTGATGAGTTTAATGGATTTTGTATATGTGACTACTAATTTGCCATTTAAAGATCAGATCAAACGACTTTATTTCAATTGAGGATTCCCTTTGATCATTTAAGGCATATGGAGGCAGTAAATGACAATCCTTACCTGACGTCACATTATGGTGTTAGAAAAAAAGCAGCTTTAATAGCTTGGCATGGTATGTGCTGATTTTAAGTTTGCCTTCGGACATCGTGCATGATTCATCAGAGGAAAATGTTCCATTGACTTTGAAAGTAGTGTTTAGTTTATATTAACAATGGATAATGTAACCAAACTGCCACTGCTAAAAGACTTTCGAAAATTCATTTAAATTGCTGGGAATAGTCGGATTCTTCATTATGTTTCAGTGAACGGCCTGAGTATTTTGTTGATTTTGAGTGGTCAATATTCAATTTTCCAGTGCCTTTGTCAGAAACGTTGGTTAATTTGTGCCCACAGTTAATGTTGAATTTACACGTATAAATTTTACATGAAATGTTCTGAGTTTTAAACCCGCAGTCTTTCGATTCAGACCTGACACTCAGTTCATCATGTCGTGCTGTTGGTAGTTGTATTTTGTGCCCTTTGCCCCTAGTATTTCAGGATTTGCGTTCAAGCGCGCACGCTTCTTGCTTTCATATCGGCGTCGCGTCTTAGCATTGTTGCCGCTGTGCTGTTGCAGCTGCGCTGCATTCTCCGTCCGCTAAGCTTTGCTCGCTTGCTGCTTGCCTATAAAAATAGACCGAGCCAAAGAAACGTTTGTAAACGAGATTGATTGAGAAATTTACAACTGGGAGAACCGTCGAAAACATTTTTGTGTGAAATAACTGTCGAAGAATAATTGTCGAAGAATAATTGTTGGATATTGTTACTGTTGTTTTAAATTACCAGTATACTGAACGTCTTGCTTATATATTTGGAACGGTTCCGCTATAGTCCGGTAAGCCCAATTGTAATATTTGTTTTTGTTACCTATTTTCCCGCTGGATTTTTCTTTATATTGACTGTTTTGTATCTAAATTATTAATCCGAAATTCGAGCATAACTTGTAGGAGTCTGATCCCGTTTTGAACCCGTAGCCTCATCCCGTTTTCTGTGTATGTGAACTTGTGTGTAATCGAACCTGCATTTATAATCTTATTTGTGTGTGCTTCACTTGCTAATGCGCCTCCGTATTTCAGATAACCGTACTTCTAGCGCTCGCCCACATTGATACAGCATTAATATACAAATATCTATAACATCGGGTGGAAGCGAATTCTGGAATACGCGTAAAATTCGGCTATATACACCTGTCTCAGCAGCCTCAGTCTTCCAAAGCTGATTAAAAAGGCTGCTGTTACAAAGTTATCGGACTGAACCAAAGCGTCTTCGAGCGTCCAGTATACTTGGTGAGTCTGTGTCGTTCCTTTCTTTGTGGTACTAACTATTACTATGGAGGTAAACCTTGGTGAAATTGCAAGGTTAATACAGCAGTTGCAAAATTTGTATATTCGAGCCGAGAGCTTGATGCTGAAGCCTGAAGGCGTCAAACCTTTAGAAAGGTTTTTACCCCAAATAGACAGCTGCTTTGAAAAGCTTATTGAAGCATGTGATCCCGTTCCTAAAGATGAGTTAGTACCAGGTACCGATTGGAGCAAGTTAGACCTGATGAAAGAAAAGGAAAGCTTCGATGTGCACGCTGTTAGATGGCTTTCTCATAATGAGCCCCTGCAAAAGTCAGAGCTTGTAAGTGCAAGCAAGGCACCCTCGTATTCTGTTGTGTCAGGTAGTTCTACAAAAAGCGAGAAACTTCGTAGTCAAGTGAGACTAAAGGTTGCTATCGTTGCAATGGAGCAGGAATCTGCGCGAGGTTATGAAACAAGATTACGTGCAAGGCAGCGTGCAGAAGAGAAAAAGAAAAAGATCCTCGCAGATGCGGATAAAAAACAAAAGGAATTAGAAAGAAAGACTCATCAAGAGATGGAAAGAACTCTTGAGGAAGTAGATCGTGAGCTATTTGAAATTGAGGAAAGTGCCGCGGAAAATCTTCGCAAAAAGGAATCAGAGCTTGAAATGGCTAGAGCAGAAGCCAGCGCATGGAATGAAGTTGCCGATATCCCCGCCCCGGAAGTTCAGCCAAATGTAAACGATATGTCAGCACGTTCCATACCGATAATTGAGCCTGATGAAGTAACAGGTCAAGCTGATCCCCGTAATGTGCACACAGTGCATGTGCCCGTGGAAATTCCGTCCACATCAATACAAACAAATCAACCCGCAGATAATTTAAATTATTCCAACAAGCTTGATTCGCAGTCTAAGCAGCGAAAGTATACAAATGTATATAGTGCACCGCATTCCCGTGTGCTGCCGAATGTGTCGCAACCAGCTTGTGAAGGCTTTAGAAACGTGAATAGTCACCTCCCGGTTTTGTCCTTCTTTCAGAATAAACCCCCTGTCGAATTAACACAGAATGTTAGTCATTCAGGTGGCCAACAAAACTTATACCAACGCCATGGGCAGTCATCACAACAACCGTATGCTCATACATCTGAAGGGTTTAATTATGCGTTTCCCCAACCTAATGCAAATACCTTAACACAAGCTAGTCCTGCCGCTCCTGTACTGGGTTTAAGGAAAATTCGTCCTGCACCAGCTGTAGTAATTGAAAAGTTTGATGGCGATCCAATGAATTACTGGCTTTTTGCGCGGCAATTTGAAGCACACGTTCTAGGAAAAGTTGAGGAATATGAGCTATTTCCTTTACTTTATCAAAGCTGTGAGTCAAATGTTCAGTTAAAGATTAGCCACTTGTCAAATCAACATCCCAGCACTAGTTTTCGTTTGGCATGGGACACCTTATTTGATGAATATGGACATCCGCACGAAATTGCACGATGTTGTGAAGAGCGACTAAAAAATGCTCCAAAGGTGGATGATGATGACCGTGAAAAATTGAAATCACTTGCAAATCTGATGGAAAAGTGTTGTGTCTCCCTCGAGCATATTGGCCAAGCTTCAAGTCTTGATTCCATGCATGTGTTAATGGGAATTGTGAACAAACTACCCGTGGATATAAAGCGCAACTGGGTCGAATACTCCGTCGGAGTTGAACGTCGGTCAGGACAAAGAGCGAAGTTTATTGATCTCTCTGCATTCCTTACAGAACGTAGCCGTGTAGCTAATTCAATATTCGGTAGAGAAACCTTCCCCTGCAAAACTAAAACTCGCCGGGAACGAGCGTACGTGACATCCGTAGCAGTGAACAACAAGATGCAAGTGGAAAAGGTCTTGAAATGCTATTTGTGTAGTGGCAATCACAGGTTGACAGCTTGTAAAGAATTTATGAAGAAGAGCGTTGAGGAAAGAATTGAATTTGTTCGCAGTAAAATGCTATGTTTTAAGTGTCTTGGAGGAAAACACACTTCTCGTGAGTGTAAATCTAAGATAAGATGCACTGAAGATGGATGCACTGGCACATTGCACCATTCACTTCTTCATAAACCGCTAAAACTAAGGGCACCAGAACAACATTCCTCTTTAAATGATGCCGCTCATTCTTCATCGGCGACGAATGCATGTAGTACAGTCCAAATTGCTAACTCTTGTCAGAAAAATACTTCCTCTTCCGTGTTTCTTAATGTGGTACCTGTAAAGGTAAAATATATGAATACTGTGCGGGAGATTTACGCCTTTTTGGACCAAGGATCAACGAGTTGCTTTTGTGACGAATCTCTTGTCAAATCTCTAGAGGCAAAAGGAAATAAACAGCAACTTACCTTACGAACGTTGACAACGCCTCAGGTTTTGAACACGGAAACTGTAAAACTGTCAGTACAGAATTTGAATGGTGGTGAATGGATCGAATTACCGGAAGTAGCCGTGGTTCCAGAGATTCCAGTGAAACCTAACACCTTACCTGATTCTGATGTTTTCAAAGAACATAATTATTTGAGAAATATTGACTTTCGCGATATTTCTGTAGATACGGTACAGGTCCTAATGGGAGCCAATGTTCCACAAGTGTTCAGAGTCGAAGAAGTTAGATCTTCCCGGTTTTCTAATCTACCAGATGCCGTACGTACCCCCTTGGGCTGGTCTTTACTCGGTCCCTCATTTACATCTTCACTGCAAAAGGACAAAAATGTTTGTTTTGTGTCAGCACATTTTGGTGTTAAAGGTAATGTCAACGTGATGGAAGCTAGTATTATGAATTCAGCAATCGAAGAGATTCCTGATGCTGATAGAGAGCTGGATAATATTATTTGTCATGGAAAGGGACTATCTATAGAAGATCGTAAAATGTACGAACTAATGCTGGAGTCGATAAAATTTGACGATGGTCATTATGTGCTTTCTTTGCCCTGGAGAAACGAAGAAGTTCTTCCCAACAACAAAACTATGGCTTTGAAGAGGTTGAAGCACTTAAAGAAGAAATTGAATAAAGACCCACAATTGAAGGCACGGTACACCACTGAAATGCAACTCATGGTTGATAAAGGCTTTGCGGAAAGAGTGCCTGAAAATGAAGATTTAAAATCAAATCCTAAACGATGGTTTATCCCACATCATGCTGTTTTTAATCCAAAACAGCCAGATAAGCTTAGAGTCGTATTTGACTGCGCCGCAGAATATCAAGGAACCTCACTAAATAAAATGTTAATGCAAGGACCTGATCTTGTTAACAGTTTAGTGGCCGTCTTGCTAAGATTTCGGAAGGATAAAATAGCTATAATATCTGATATTGAAGCAATGTTTTACCAAGTCAAGGTAATGCCACAGCACAGAGACAGTTTGAGCTTTCTATGGTGGCCAGGAGGGGATTTAGATAAAAATCCTGTGACGTACCGTATGACGGTACATTTGTTTGGGGCAACCTCATCGCCATCTTGTGCTACCTTTGCTTTACGACAATCAGCAAAGGACTTTGGAATAGAATATGAGCCTTATGTTGGTAATGCCATAGAAAATTGTTTTTATGTTGACGATTGCTTGCTTAGTGTACCAGATTCTTCTACAGGTATAGCCATGGTAAACGATCTTCGATCCCTGCTATCAAAGGCCGGATTTCGACTAACAAAATGGCTTTCTAACTGCACTGAATTAATGGAAGGCTTGCCAGTAGACGAATGGTCCAAGTCTTGCAAGATCCATGCTTTGGATGACGGAAGACATGAACGTGTCTTGGGCGTTAATTGGGAATTTGATAGCGACGTCTTCACCTTTGTGGTTGATCTACCTTGGAAGCCTCGTACAAAGAGAGGTATGCTCGCGACAATGAATGCCGTATTTGATCCTTTAGGATTTATCACTCCCATCGTGTTGGAAGCCAAATTGCTATACCGAAATTTGTGTGAAAAGAAATTAGACTGGGACGAATCAATGCCTGCAGAAGATTTATTGCGATGGGAACCATGGTTGGAGAATTTAATGCATTTGAGAATGGTTTCAATCCCTAGGTGGCTAGGTTTGGATTCTTCAAAGGACCATCAAACATGCCAGCTACACTACTTTGTTGATGCATCTCAATTGGCGTACGGAGCAGTGAGTTACCTAAGAGTTGTAGACTACGCAGGCAACACATCTTGTTCATTAGTTATGAGCAAATTGTACTTGGTACCAAAAAACGAGATTTCCATACCCCGTTTGGAGCTATTGGGTGCTGTTACAGCGGTGAAAATGGACTGCATGCTAAGAAAGGAATTACATATGCAGCTTAGACCATCTGTGTTTTGGACCGATTCCTTGATTGTTCTGCATAGCCTCATAAATGAGAGGAAGCGATTCCCACCGTTTGTTTCGCGTCGGCTCGCACTGACAACAAAAGCTACCAATGTCAACAACTGGAATTACGTTCCAACTTCACTGAATCCTGCAGATTTACTATCCCGTGGTGCAAGAGCAGATATTATTGTAAAAGGAAATGTATGGTTTACTGGACCCGAATATTTGACACAAAGCCCCAGTAAATGGCCAGGACGCTTCAAAAAGAAAGAAATGTCACCAGAAGAAGTTAAGCTTTTTGACAAGGCCCGAGTTGATTGTTTTAGTTCTTGTGTAGTTGACAATTCGACTTCTCCAGTTGATAAGCTAATAACCTATTTTTCTTCTTGGTATAAGTTGAAAAAGGCCACTGCGTGGATTTTGAAATTTAAAGCTTACGTTATGTCTTGCAGGTCGAAGGACATCCGCCTTGACAAGAAGCTGACAGTTGATGACTTGCGAGCTGCAGAGTCAGCTCTCATAATGTACGAACAGAGACAATGTTTTGGTGACGTAATTCAGCGGATGCCGAATAAGATGCCGGTTTCCAAACAGTCATCAGTGATGAAATTAGACCCCATTGTAATAGATGGCATTATGCGAGTAGGTGGGCGACTTGATAGAGTGCCAGTTGGGTTTGAAGCACGCCATCCCATTATATTAGCCCATGTTTCGCATATCACTCACTTAATTATTTCTCACTATCATGTTTTGACAGGTCATGGTGGTATAGGCCTGACAATGAACTCATTGTTTCAACGATTTTGGATAATGAAAGCTACTTCCGCTATCCGTAGAGTGATTACTAATTGTACACATTGCCGGTTGCGGTATGCAAAACCGAATTAGCAACTGATGGCTAATCTGCCACAAGATCGGCTCCAAGTCGATAGCCACCCATTCGCTTACTGTGGAGTAGACTACTTTGGCCCTCTCATTATTCGTCAAAAAAGAAGTAATATTAAAAGATATGGGTATCTATTTACTTGCCTGACTACCAGAGCTATCCATTTAGAGGTTGCTACTGACTTGTCTGCAGATGCATTTATAAACGCACTAAGAAGATTCTTATCCAGAAGAGGCCCGGTGATTTGCATGTACTCCGACAATGGGACCAATCTAGTAGGAGCGGAAAGTATGCTCCGTGAAGCACTGCAAAAATGGAATGAACACCAGGTTCAAGAGTTCTTACTTCAAAAGGAAATCCGTTGGTCATTCAATCCCCCTTCAGCTAGTCACATGGGCGGAGTGTGGGAACAAATGATACGGTCGGTTAGGCGTATTCTGATATCTCTAACAAGCCAGCGGAATCTCAGTGACGACCAGCTGCACACTTTTCTGTTGGAAGCTGAGTCTATATTGAACTCGCGACCTCTTTCACCTGTGATACTAGATATTGATGAGCAAAAACCATTGACCCCGAATCATTTGTTAAAGCTACATCCCACCCAAGCATTACCTCCAGTACTCACCTCAAAAGAAGATTGCTATGCCAAGCGTCGTTGGTTGTACGTCCAATTCTTGGCAGATCAATTTTGGAGACGATTTTCCAGTGAATATTTTCGTATGATCATTAGTCGTCAAAAATGGCATAAAACCAAGCCAAACTTAAAACCCGGTGATGTGGTTTTAGTTGTCGATGAGTCCACACCGAGATCACAATGGAATCTTGGCAAAGTTGCGTCTGTATGCCCCGATAAATACGGCGTAGTGCGAAATGTGACCGTTAATACCAAAGGACGCGAAATTCGTCGCCCAATCCATAAACTATGTTTGATTGTTCCAAAAGAAGGTGAAATTCACACTGAGGAGCTTACCAGCGCGGCTTCTAATGCGGATGAACTTTCCCAAAAATGACAATTGCTATCTATACGCCTATAAAATTCATTGTGTAAATTTTTTGTTGTATGTTTGTAAATTATCGTAATTATTGCGGGGGGAGTGTTGAATTTACACGTATAAATTTTACATGAAATGTTCTGAGTTTTAAACCCGCAGTCTTTCGATTCAGACCTGACACTCAGTTCATCATGTCGTGCTGTTGGTAGTTGTATTTTGTGCCCTTTGCCCCTAGTATTTCAGGATTTGCGTTCAAGCGCGCACGCTTCTTGCTTTCATATCGGCGTCGCGTCTTAGCATTGTTGCCGCTGTGCTGTTGCAGCTGCGCTGCATTCTCCGTCCGCTAAGCTTTGCTCGCTTGCTGCTTGCCTATAAAAATAGACCGAGCCAAAGAAACGTTTGTAAACGAGATTGATTGAGAAATTTACAACTGGGAGAACCGTCGAAAACATTTTTGTGTGAAATAACTGTCGAAGAATAATTGTCGAAGAATAATTGTTGGATATTGTTACTGTTGTTTTAAATTACCAGTATACTGAACGTCTTGCTTATATATTTGGAACGGTTCCGCTATAGTCCGGTAAGCCCAATTGTAATATTTGTTTTTGTTACCTATTTTCCCGCTGGATTTTTCTTTATATTGACTGTTTTGTATCTAAATTATTAATCCGAAATTCGAGCATAACTTGTAGGAGTCTGATCCCGTTTTGAACCCGTAGCCTCATCCCGTTTTCTGTGTATGTGAACTTGTGTGTAATCGAACCTGCATTTATAATCTTATTTGTGTGTGCTTCACTTGCTAATGCGCCTCCGTATTTCAGATAACCGTACTTCTAGCGCTCGCCCACATTGATACAGCATTAATATACAAATATCTATAACATCGGGTGGAAGCGAATTCTGGAATACGCGTAAAATTCGGCTATATACACCTGTCTCAGCAGCCTCAGTCTTCCAAAGCTGATTAAAAAGGCTGCTGTTACAGTTAAGTTCAGTTATTTGTGTAAAAGGTATGGACTTGACTTCACAGCACTACAGGATTGGGGATGTTCACATCATTGAAGTGACTGATCATGCATATGCTTTGTAAGAATTGATGTTTTGGCATGCGTCAATGAGACGTGGCATATTTATTATAAGTGATTATGCTCTGGTGCGTTTGGTAAAAGGCTGCATAGTTACTCAGTAATTGAATTTGACATTTGGCATGTGTTAGAAGTAGATGAGCAATTGTCTTCTCACGCTCTAGACATTGATAAGTATAAGGGATGTCAATTTATCAAATGGCGTTATGCCTTGTCATATGAGAAATAACTTTGACACTGATAGATAACTGGCGTATTACTTAGAGTTTGGAACTGAGTGCTGGTACTAGCCTATGTTGTATTATTATTTTGATGTCATTAATGATTGTGATTGTATTATGATTAATCATAGATATTGAAGAAGTGGATTTATTCACTGCAACTCTGCTATGTTTTGTGTTTGCTTTTTTGTTTTTGTTTATTAGTTACACAATAATTCTAGAGGTGTGCTAATATTCCCATCCGACACGATTTTCGATTTGAATTAAGATTTGTTTGAACTTCTTATTGTGCAGCAAACACCAACCACATAATTAGTAATAAAAATGTTTGATGTGACATTTGAAATATCTAAAAACTTATTAAAAGTGATTTTAATTCCTTGCATGGCAACATTGAAAATGCTATTTAAATGGAAAATTGAATATTGCATGGCAAAATGTTTGATTATGTAGCCGTGTGTGTGTGTGTGTGTGTGTGTGTGCGTGTGCGTGTGTGTGCGTGTGTGTGTAGATTTGAATCTCAATTAGTAGTCCTTTGTTTGGGTACAAAGATTTTTTTTGTGTAGCTAGTATAATGTATTATTAGTTGGATTCGCGTCTGCACTAATTGTGCGTGGTTTTGATTTTAAAGCTGCAGTCGTATCTTGGACCTATACACAGTTGTAGTGTTTATATTTATGCTGAAGGCATTCAATACTGACTAAAATCGGTTCTATTCTAGCCATTTTTTCGGTGATCCAAGCAAAATATGAAAAATTTCGAGTGTTTATGCAAAGTTAGAAAACCAAAGAAGGGATAAAAAGTAGAAACGACTTATGAGCCACGGATAAAAATTACAAAGTGTTTTCAAACAATTGGTTTTCCCTGTGAATGCATGAAAGTGATTTAAAACTGACTAAAATTAGTTGTTGCCTGGCCATTTTCACATTATTTGTAAAATCTCAAAAGAAATTCAACAATATTTGAGAATCTTATGCAAAAAAGACAGGCAATCATACCATGTGCTGCAATTACTGCTGAAACCTTTCGTTAGGTCACATTGTACACGCGACACAGGATTCCTTTTATACATCAGAACTACTGTATTTGACAACATATATGATGCACTTTTTTTCTAAAAGTTTTGCTAAAAAAATTGCCTTTGTGTAATACGCAAAGTTGAAATGTGGCTTAGGCTAGTTTCCTACCCGACGATCACTAACCTAGTTTATGATTAGTAATTCCAGCTATCCTAACTGCTAACTCCATGCGTCATTTGTTATCGCTGGAATTATTAATTAACGAATTTTATTGCAAAACTTAAAGCAATCTAACCTGGTCGGCTGTGATGCATGTTTATAAATATCAGCTGATCGGCACCAGACTTGATGCCATCTGACAGTGGGTAATAAAACTAGGGATAGTTTGTATAATGTGCTGCTAGGTTGTGTTTAGCAATGTATGCTTAACTACACTAGAAACGTTTTTTTCTTGACTCTGATCTGCTGAAATGAGGGTGTGTCTGATATGGCAGTGCGTCCTATATGCCGTCGAATACGGTGATTGTTGCAATTTTGTTTCTAGGTACTGGTGCTGATCCTGTGAATATTGATAAGAGTTGGAATGGCGAACTGTGACATCATGTGATGACAAAATCCTAGAAGGGACGCAGGATGATAGCATCTGATCTGATTTGGTGCCGGAAGATTTTTCTATACATTATAATAGTGCCTCGGCACCAGTAGACGTTATGGTCGGTGTAAACTACGTCATAGTTCATGGCTCTTCCTCACAGCTAACAGAGTCCACAGTAACAGGTACTTTTAGACAAAAAGGCACTGTATACAGACAGTGGAAAGCTTCATATACATTCCCCTCATTTTTCTGTTAACGTGATTGAGTATTTAACTCGAATGAGCAAGGGAATGGAGACACTAACACCTTTTTATAAACGACGAATTATTGATATTGTGATTTATCAACATACCAAATATAAGTTGCGTTTTTTGTTATATTGCTTTGACATTAAGATTGGTATAAATCTTGAAACGTAAGCATTAAAATGTTTCGATCTGTTTTGTTTCTGTGCTTTCTTATAAAGTTGCCAATATTTCATATTCAGTTTCCTAAATAAATGTTGTATATATCAATTTTATAATTTCAATATCAGTCAATTAGTTTCTTATTGACTGAAACAAGTCGATTTTCTCAAAAACATGATTAGACACAAGTCCTTGCATTTTATTTTTTCTGTATTGTTGTCTTGACTTGTAGAGTTTTCTTGGTTATGTAGTACATTGAACATCACTGCACTACTTGCTGCATCAATTGGTATCATTCTCGTTACCATAAAGATTATTACCATAAATTCTAAAGCTTCATTATGTCACTTTTTTGAACGGAACTAGATATATTTCTTTGTCCGAAACGAGAATTTAAATTACTACTTATTTTCACAATCTGCCTAATTCTATATTAAGGCTAAGCCAAAATAACAGTTTTATGTGTTGCAGTTACTCATTGCTGAAAGTTTCCACCAAGATGTCGATATTAATCTAGTGGGATCGGACGAAGATACGTTTCAAAGCAACCGATCTTTATTGTCCCAAGAAGTGATAAAAGACAGAATGAGCACGACGACGTGGCATCTGCGAGGGCAAAAGGATAAAGACAGTTCTTCAAAAATATCCGTTGCCGAAGGATGGGACTAGGATTTGGCTGCAACCGTTATATTGGTTCTTTTTTTGTTAGGTAGGTATGATGAATTGGTTGCATCTTTTGATAAGTTTGCTTAACTTCGCACAAGATGAGTTGACTTGTATTTTTTGTTGTTAAGTAAATGTATCGTTGGAATTGATTGATAACTGTTGCTCCTAAATCCCAGCAATAAATACCTGTCAGAAACCTTTGATGTTACGGCAATTGTGTTGAAGTTGAAAGGTGTTGTTTTGGTAGCTTGTTTCTGTTGAGCAAATGTCATTGACGTGTGAGCTATAGCGATTTAATTTTTTAATGTTTCCAATCAACGAGACGATGATGGAGGTTTTTGAATTTTTACTGGGATAGAGTTGTAAACCCGTCCGTTCAGCATGTGGTATCCAAGTAATGTTTACCTAATAACCAATCCGCTACGTTGTAGTGATGATGTGGTTAAATTTTGATTAACCTGTTAAGCGTCTCCGTCCAGATATCTAGTCCTTTAAAAACATCCCGCAAGCGTCAGCGACTCAATATCTAGTCCGCGCAAAATTTATAGGAAGCGTCATTGACACAATATCTAGTCTACACCAGTTTGGTTTTTATTCTATTTGTCATCGACTTGATATTTTTTTCAAAAAGTTTACTAGAAAAACGATTTGTGACTTTATTTCTCATCCGATTTTTATAAAATTTTCAAAAGATCATGCTTAATTCCTCACGCATCGGAAGATGTATAATTTGTGCCCTAATTCTTGGATTTTAATACCGAAAAAGGATTAAAAGGACCAAGAACCCAGTCGCAGACGACAAAAATTGCAAAATTTTCAGCAGACACGTGCAAGAGCCAACTACCTTGAATTCAAATGAAGATACCTGATTTACCACAAAACCAAACCTTTTATCATTGACACAGTCTGAAAACTACTCTTTTGGGACATCATTTGACAAAATTTCAAGCAATAACGATAAAATTTACCTATTCAAATTTTCAAAATTTTTAGGGGTCTCAAAACCCCCCCAAACAAATTTGTAGGGTAAGTAAAAAAAGTTGATTTAGTGCGCAAAGAATATGATATGTTGCTTAATACCCGTCTCATTTAAAAGCTTAGAAAATTTGCTTTTCAGCAATATACAGGGTGGCCCAAAAGTAGGTATACAGTTATTAAACTATTTTTTATGTGCTTTGAAGTTACCAGCAGTGCACTTTATGTGGCCCAAAAGTAGGCATACAGTTAATGGAGAGAACTATTTGGAAATTCTTTGTGAAGTGGTAGTGCCACAACTTCAAACTAAACCTAACTTTGATGAACTCTTTTTTCAGCAAGATGGAACTTCTCCACATTATGCGTTAAGAGTAAGAGATTACCTTAACAAAGTCTTTACATAGCGTTGGTTCGGAAGAACAGGTAGCATTGAATGGCCACCATGCTCACCTGACCTGACACCAATGGATTTCTTTTTTTCGGGTGTTGTAAAGAACAAAGAGTATGTAAAGAACAAGGAGAAGAATCCCAAAACAGTAAATGAATTAAAAGATTGCATTTATGACGCATTCAGAGAAATTGATGCAAATTGAAATTTGTGCTGCACGGTATGTCAGAGTGTTTTGAACAGATGTAAAGAAGGACATTTTGAGCACTAAAAAGATTAAACAGTTTCCATTTAAGATATAACTATCATTCTAGAGGTTTAAAAGTGCCTACATAAGAGCTACAAATCTACTTTTGGACCCAAACCCTACTTTTAATAACTGTATACCTACTTTTGGGCCACCCTCTATAACTTTAAATAGTTTAGGCTAAGCGATATATGATATTTACTGATCAAAAGTGGGTACTGTACATCATGTCAGTTCAAAACCCCCCAAAATTTTTTGACTTACCTTTACTAAATTATTATTTTTTAGAAAAACTACACCCTTTAAAAAGATAAAAATAAATTGCAAACGTTTCACCACTAAAGTCGTCATTTCGCATCAAGTTTCTAAGGAAACAAAAACTGAAATACAGGTTTAACAGCTAGCAAAAGTTTGGCTTCTCTAAATAAAAAGTTTGCTGTATCCCCCTTGTTTCTCAACACATGGGAGGGGTGTAAATAAGTTGCTGTTTCATTGTTAGTGACAGCATATTCTATTTAAACTTGATATTTTTTTGAATCTTGAAGAAATTTCCTGTTCAAAAATACCTATAATGTTACATGGTTTAGGCTAACCTGTAGCAGATAATAACTGATCTTATTTTAGATACTACATTTGACTAACAAAATTTGGTACCGGTCAGTACCGGTTAACAAAAAGGTCATGGGTCTCAGAAAGTAGCAAACTGTAGAAAACCTAGGCTTTTTGGTAAGTTTTGACTGATGTACCTTGAAGGCCTATGTCCTTAGCATCATCTAGCGACCATTTCTAAAGAAATTGGTAGAAAAATGAAATCTGTAGTGATCTTTGAGGTAAGGGTACTTTAATTTTGAAGACAACTCAGCACCTGTTGGGGGGTTCATTTGCATAAAATTTGCATATTAAAAAAATTTTTTTGTTTTTATTATATTTGAAATCCTCAAGAAATAGGGATTTCAACGATATATCACACTTGATGTAGAAGTAAACAGATGAGTAATGATTTCCAAACAAACTTGGGTATTTTATGATGATTAATTGTCATTAATTATGATTGATTATGACAGCTATGATTATGACACCAGGAATAAACTCATTGAAAAAGAATGTGACAATGCATTAAAGCATGAATGGCAAAAAAGAGACGCTTAACAGGTTAACATGCTTTGTTGTGCCAATTTTTCCTATGGCAATATGACTAATTCTACCTGCTTAATGCCCACCTGTGATTGTAGAAGAAGAGTAAGTTTGGTATGGTCATGCTTTCCGGTTGGATATGAACAAGAGGAGTAATAAAGCCTTACATTTATAATATACCATTATTTCTTGGTTTAGGTAGTGAATGGAGTTGATAACAAAGATCAGTTGTATGGAAAATTTGTTTACTGAGAAGATGGAGCAATTGTTACGTTTGGTGAAGTGGAAGAAAGTATCACCTCAAATTAAATGAGCTTTCGGTAAATGTTTTGGTCGTCTTTTTAGTATTGCTTATGTAGCAGCTCTAGTGTGATGAATATAGTTTTTGAGAGTGGAGGATTGGTGAATGGATAAAGGCCGGTGTTTTAAACCTCATAGGCGTTAAGTAAATCTGTATCCAGCATCATTGTTGGAAAGATAGTGCTGCATGACGATGTGTTGTAAACCCCAGCAACCATCAGCCAATAGATTTTTCAGACGGGTAGCACCACCACGTAAAGGCTACATGCTGTTAAACGGATTTGCTATGTTATTTTGCTAAAGTACAAAAGATATACTGGAAAGAGCTTCCTGGATTGTGTAGTGCTGTGTTGTTATAAAATTTAGATTTTAATGCATGTCACTTTAGATTGATTTACACTGAGCAAGCGACTTAAAACTTTGCGTTGAAAGTATGACATAATACGTGCTTTTTTATTTAAAGGTGTGCACATTTAGCCCATTAGCCCATCCACATGCCCAAACGCCGTGGACTTAAATTGGCTGACATTTTTTTGCTGAGCCACTAGTAGTATGGCCCAAGAGCCCGTGATATTGCTGATCTCGTCAGTCCTGTCAAATAGGTGGTCCGGAAACCTTGAATATATAAATATGTGGGCGTTTTCTAGGCAATTGCAGCAGAAGTCTTTCCTTGTCATTATTCTAAAGCAATGATTTTACTGATAAGAGATCATTAAAGGTTTGTAACAGACTAAGCAACAAAATGTTATTAACCTAATTGAAATATGAATTCATGAAAGTTATTCTACAAAAAGTAGGCCAATTGCTACTAGAGTCATTTGCAAAAGTTTAAGACCAGTCATTGAGATTTAAGGCATTGCGGTTTTTATGATTGTGATTGTTGTATAATGCAGTTTTATATGACACAAGATCTTACTGAAATTGCATCAGCCACCTGACCATCACCAACATATGGTTTACTTTCACTAAGAACCTGTTTAAGTTTATTTCAATTGATTTTACAGCGTAATTACTTGTGTATAAGCTGCTGTTTGAGATCTTGGAAATGAGCAAAAATTGTCACTTTCCGAGACAAAACTGTCCCAAATCGTAATTTAAGTAAGAAAGACTACTCAGAACGAAAAATCAATGCGAAGATTGTTGCAGCAAGACTGCTGTGCATAAAGGAGTTGCAAATTTCAATAATTATGTGAGTTAGAAAGACTTGAATAGAAGTGGGAATTCAATGAAAACATCCCCCGAGATGATCTAATGATGAAGCAAATTGCTGTATGCGCTCCAACAAGTTCTTAGGAAAAAATTTGTGCTACTCTGCTTTGAAAGGGGAGAGATGTTCACATTACCACAATTTCTCGGCGTTTGAGATTCAGTTTGGTCTTAAATCATATAAACCAGCTCGCAAACTTGTTGGTGAGCATATCACAATTCACTTGATTAATAGATTCTCTTAGGGAATATTGTCATTAGTCTCCCACTTCTATTCAAGTCTTTCTAACTCTCAAAATTTGCAGTTGCTGTATGCACAGCAGTGTTGTTGCAACAATCTTCGCACTGATTTCTCGTTCTGAGTATCCTTCCTTACTTAAAACCACGATTTGGGACATTTTTGTTTCGGAAAGTGACGATTTTTTGCCCATTTTCAAGATCTCAAAATGAAGCTTATACACAAGTAATTACGCTGTAAAATCAATTGAAATGAACTTAAACAGGTTCCTAGTGAAAGCATACCATATGTTGGTGATGGACAGATGGCTGATACAATTTTAGTCGTATAAAACTGCATTATACAATCACAATAATGGAATCTGCAAATGCTTAAAATCAAAATGACTGGTCTTAAACTTTTGCAAATGACTGTAAATTTGATCGATGAGATGAAGTACGCTAGGTTAGCATATTAACTGCAGTAGAAACAACTTTAAAAATGAATAACTGTTTAATATATTGATCAAGTGTTCTAGCCTATATGTTGTTTGAGCGGTCCCCGTGTATCAGCATAACAGCGACTGGGGCCATTTGGTTAAAGATTAATCGCCTGGTTGACTTCATTTTAAATGATTACATCTATTAGTTTATCATAAGGCAATATTTTATTGTTACAGCAATAAGTAGATTATTACGTTGGTATGCAAGTAGCAGGGTAATGCTGGAAGATAATACCAGTATGTAAAGTTTTCTTTTGAATCTAAAGCTACATCAAACCAATTTTAATGATGCAGTATTTTGATTATAATAATGTGAAATAGCGATAGAAACGTCTCTTCATTTAAAAAGTTATTCATGGTACCAAGAAAGTAGTGTCCTGTCGTTTCACTATAATAAATATAAAAGCGTATGTCTTTAAATACTATTTTAAACGATTGGATGCAAATGTGAAGAGCCCAAGATATTTTGGCCCGGTTATGACTAGGGAGACCGGGAGTTTCTGGGGCTTGTGATTCGGCTGATTGTGTTTTTTTCATTGTGTATTACCATGAAACTGCGCACGCCCATGTTTCCAGCTTAGTTTATTTGGTTTGCGTTATTGGCTGACATCGATGTTATGTTTAGATTGTTGGCGTTGCCTACAGTATTGAATGAAAATATAAGTGACATGTTCTTATGTAATCAGCAGGTAAGTTGACTGTTTTGTTAGTAGTTATATGAGCATTTGTTATTGCACTGTTGAATTATGGTAAAGCTGAACACTACAGTTCAAATGTCATACAGAACTTTGACGTTATTTGTTTATATATAGCTACTGTGTTTAGTTAACTAAATGAAATAATCGTTGTTCATATATTTATGAAATTGAAGGCAAAGCTGAATAAGGTCCTTAGTAAAGCAATAACAAATGGTAACAATATTGATTTTCTCAAAAGCATGATTATGTTAGTATTGCATTGTCGTTGTTGCGAATACTAGTTGCATAAATACTTGTTTTCCTACTCTATGTCCAAAGCATCAGTGGTGTAGGGAGGCCCTGGGTATCAGGAACCGTCGGACAGGCCAACATCCATTTCGACCAAAATCAACGTGGTCAGGGACCACACCGTCACCACGTTGAGGTAAATGATGATTGGAGCAGTCCATTTCGGATGAGTTTAACAAACCCAAGCCGAGCTTTCGGACGATTCTTGCTACTATTGACTTTGCTAAAACGTTTGTCTGTGTTTGCCATCCCGGTCTCTTGGACAAGCTTATTTCGGTTGTTTTTCTGTTTTGCTTTGTTCAATGAACTCCATCTTTTCGCTCTGACAGGCGCGTTGACGTGGTTTTTGAAAAACAAATAAGTCGCTCTATTTGAGTCCGTCAAGGTGTTTCGTAAGGATTCGTATTCTTTTTTTCTCATTTTTTTTATCAGCAATCTCTCTGCATAACTTAAGTTTTACCGTCAGCTGTTATGCTGACAACTTGGCCAGCTGATGGCAGACTTGTTGGTGGTGCCGAGACCAGCAAAGAGTTTGCAGAATGGCGCAGGCTTGAGTGGAAAAACTTGGGTATACTGGGCCTGCTGACAAGGAAAGAGTGGCCTCGGTGCCTCAGTTGGCAGGTACGCCAGAGCCGCTGTTGCCAAAAGAAAAACGAACAGTTGTTTGTCCAGAGCACCAGATTGTAAGGTGGGAGAGAGTCAAGGTGAGTGAGAGCCGCATCTTGGCGAGATAGAGAAAATCAAATCGGAAACGTGGAGAGGAAAGGGTGGACTCCACAGCAAAGAAAGGCAGATTCCAAGGTGGTGAGGGAAAGAAAGCAAGAAGTGCCTCCCTAGGAAGTAGAAGGAAGCATGAATGGGGGAGTGGACGAGAAAAGAATGAGAGCGAGGAGGGGTTGTTTAGAGATGTGTTGACCCGTACATAATCAGAGTTGGTGTCAAGCGAAGAAAGAGATGAGGTAGAAAGTGCACAGAAGGATAAGACTTTGTTTGATGAAAATGTTGATGCTGCCGCTATTGTGCATGGCATCAGGAGAACAAGGTCAGACCGGGAGTGGGCCCAATCAGATCGCAGAGCAGAAAATCCAGGGATCCGGAAAGAGGAAAATGAGTTAAGGTTACAAATAAGGTTGAGGGAGTAGAACGAAATAAAGTGTAAAAGTTCAGTGTTTCTGGCTCGGAGACACCCAGCATTCCATTGAAGAACCCTGAGGGAGTCAGGGGGCAAGAGGAAGCAGAGGATGATAGAGAAACAACCAGGAGCATGAAACGATGGCGAGGGTGCAGAGGGAGAAGATACAAAGTATGTGGAAAAGGGATAGCAGCTTTGAAAGCGAGGGTGGGTGGAAGTGCGGCAGAGGGGTGACATATTGAACAGTGGAGGTATACAAGCTCGAGGAGTCTGAGGAGGAAGTCACAGTGTTGGTAGGTGTGGGATCTCCACAAGAAGCAGGGGGACCGCTCCAGGAGTGAGAGTTTTTAAAGAGTTTTGAATCTAGAAAAGGAGAGTTGTAAGCACTTTAAATGGGCACATTTGGAGTAGATGCAGCATTGCACTGACCTATCCATCCAAGTCACATTTCCAGCACACACTAAACAGGGCAAAACGAGACTAGGGTTAGGATAAACGTTGCCGCTCATCAGAAGGAAGAGACAAAGACGGCCAAGAGAAAGGCAGGAGAAAGAGAAGACAGGCGACCGATTATAAAGAGGCTGCGTGCTGTCCTTCAGCTGTTGTTCAGGGGAATAATGCCTAAAATACGGTTTGTGTGAGGGGTGTACCCGGGGTAACTGGGACCCTCGGTAAGACCAACAGGCATTTCGACCCAACACAAACGGGGTCGAGGACCGCACCACCACGTTGAGACGGCTGTTGATTGGTGCAGCACTTGTATCTTTGCTGAAGACCAGATTGTTTCCTTGTTTCAAGGCATTACGTTTTATCTGTTGTAATATTTTTAAACTCCCCAAAGGTGTCTTTTTTTATATGGAAAACTTTTTTTTGTCCCGCTCTCACTTATGCTTCACCCAAATGGTTTCCTTTTTTCAACGTCACCAAGTTGGAGCGTTTACAGTGAGCGGCCAATTGCGCTATCACCGATTTCCTCTGGTCCGCCACTATTCTTCTCTTCTCTGAAGCGTCCTTACCACCACTACAAGTCTCTCTAACTCATTTTGCTCTGTCATGTTATTAGCGGGCCCTTCATCTTGCACAACTCCTATTTCATTTCAGGTTGGCCAGACTCGAAATGAAACCGAGACTCTCCAAGTTTTTCTAGAGAATCTTTGTATCTACACATCTGCTCATGCTTTTTCCTACTTCTGCCAGGAAGGCTCTCTCTGGTTGCCTTGCCTTGGTCTTTGTCACTCGCTTTGTTTAGTGTGGAGTTCATTTTTCACCATCCTCTCGCTGCTACATCTCGTAATTTGTGCAAATGGCTCTGTCCTTTTACTAGCGATAAAAGAGACTTCATTGCCTTACTAACTAATCACAGACGTACTGTTTTATCTAAATTTGTTTTTCACACATGTTTCCACAGTATCCAGTGAGGAACTGGTGTTCCCAGGTCTTTGTGTCTTCCCTTGTCCTTGCTACAATGGACACAACCTTCTGTTAATCTCTTATCTATCTTGAATCAGCAGTATCGAGAATCCTTCATGCAGCGTCTGCGGTCATTCAACCAAGGGCACTTATTTGATTTTGCACTGCTCTGTTGAAGACTTTGCGCCGCTCGCTTTTGAGCAATTCCTTTTCGATGTACGACCTCTGGTCCAGGCGTTTGGGGCTTCATGGTCTTCTGCCATGCCCCATTCCTTGAAAAGAGTGCGGTAACAGCAACAAGCAGCGATGGCATTGGTCGAATATGTGTAGCTCAAATGCATTTTGCAAAAGTTTTCTCCGCTTGTCGGGTTTTAACAATCACAAAATACAAAGAGAACAAATTAATGTCCATGCATGATCATGAAAATCGGCTATTCAGTCACTTTCCAGTGGATTGAGAATAATACATGAAAAACGGGCAACCAAAGTCTTACTACAAGTCAGCATTTACTTGGATGGGACGACAGTTGCAATTAGGAAAACCACATCTTGTTGAAATCATTTAGAAAACAATCTAACTTTTGAAGGAGTGACTCCTGCTTGTAACTGGTTGGAGTAGAAATGAATTATGCTTCTGCAAAATATTTATGCGTAGTATTTCCTTAGCATAGAAGATTTTATCAGTCAATAGACTGCAACTGTGTGGTACAAAATTGTACCTACTGAAACTGTAAAAACTTGATAAACAAAACCCAGTTTTGAATATTTGTTTTTTAAATATTCTAGATGGAGTCGCCGTACCCGACATTATTGTACGACTCATCGACAAAGCGCTTTTCTGTTCAGATCGAAGATGATGCAATTGGAAGTATAGAACATGGCAAGTTTAGTTAGGCAGTGCTCTTTCGACAACTGGACATTTAATTTGAAGTTGCCCCAAAGGTTAAACAAGACCTTTTGTTGTTTTGAAGTTATGTGCTCAGTATAACTTGCATCAAATTGCGTTTGTTTTTTGATTTGTATTCAATGTTCTTAATGCGTGAACAAAGCGTAGTCAGCAGAGAATTTTCAAAATCTAGTTTCTATCCCAGATATAAAATAGCATTTAATAAATTTTGTTATTTTCTTAATCATTCGCAATTAAACAAGTTTCAAATGTTTTGTGAAGGGCAATTTCCTCCCCTTGCGTTCCCCCGATTACCTCTGTGTTTGAATTGTTTTATTGTAATTGCACTTTAATTAAACCGTTTGAAAAATGGCTTTGTTTAGTTTTATAGTTACGTCTGCGCTGCCAATAAATGTTTTTGAAAAAGGTCATATATGAGACAAGTTTGTACTATGTATCGGTAGTTGTAGAAGTGGTGAAAAGTGATCAAACACTATTTTAAAAAGAAAATATTGGCAATGGTAAAACAGCGTTATATAGATGTTAGCTGCCACCGATAAATGATACGTTATAACACCAGCAACGTTCGTTTTGGTGGAAACTGTCTAGCCACCCATCTAAACACAAAATGGTGCAATTGGTGAAACATCAATTTTGGTGTAAGGTCTCCACCAATTAAATTTACAATGCAGCTTGGTCACAGGTAGCTTTATCATAGGTGCCGGTTGTGTTAACGTGATTTATGTGCCCTGTCATTGGTATAGTTGTTTTGTCGTTTGTGAAGTAACTGTTAATGTTTTTGATGTTCTAGTTCGGAAGCTTTCGCCTTTTAAGCTGTTGTTTTTGCCGCCTTATTTACTAGATTGTCATTCGTAATAAGTGAGGAATAGGAATGTTTCGTAGTATGCGATGACTAATGAATTGTTTTTATATTTCACAAGTTATTTTCTATCACGCTCAACCCTTAATGGAAGAAACCGTAAGTTTGGTGCAGTGAATCATTAATAAATTAATAGGGCAAGTTGTTTTCTCTTTACTAACGCCTGTCATTCTTGTTTCTTGTTAATGGTTATGTGACAATTTTGCTGATTGATCTTATATTTATTTTTGGTTTAAATAGGCGTGTTGACTGTTTGTGAGCTCACTCTACTTTGGCAGTGTTTTTAGTATGGGATGGTAGCGAATAGAAAACCTAATGTTTTATCACTAACTGATGCTAGTGGCAAGTTGTTTATGTATTTCCAACAGCGCTTGTCTGTGTCTCATATCAACCGGGAAACAATAAGCAGCTTGTATTGTCAGCTAATGCTAGCCTTAATTCGATGATATAGGCTTGTTTCGCGTTCGCTTGATTGAGATTTCTCAGTAGTCTTTAATATCTTGTAACAAGTAGAGCCAGATACGCCTAGCGTGTCGCAATTGATGCATGTGGTAGAGCTAATTTGTGAGCAAACTTTCTGTTTACCATTAATACAGTCTTGATGTTCTGCAAGTTGGTGTGTGCTCGTGCGTCGAGGACCTCAGGTGAGCAAGACAGCTAGAGACAGGGTCTCCAAAATAGAAGCAGCAGTGAAACAGCCAGTATATCTGTTCCTCACTGCAACACAAGTTAAAAGACGATTGAAACTCTCCGGTAGACTATAGAGTGAAATGATAGTCTAGATTCGACCAGCTCCGTGGTAATACCTCCTGCCTTTGCTGCGCGTTTTTTTCAGGACCAGTGGGCTTGGTAAAAGTTAATCCCAAGAAGGCTAATCCTAACGTACTAGGCAGAGATGCATTGAGTTGTCAACGCTCAATATCTAACATCGTCGACGCCAGGTTAGCCGAGGTGCGCTTGCGGCACACTCGACAGGAAGAAGCGCGAAAGCTAAAGGCACTGGCAGCTGTGCAAGAATTGAGAAAGTTCGAATCGAAGCAGATTGTTTTGCAGGTTGAAAAGGAAGTAGCAGAAGCAAATATTGCGGATGCAGTCTCAAGTTGTGATGAATAGCTGGGTGACGTTGGTCCTTCTCTGGAAACTGGAGACAAGGTTGGTGCTCTTTTGTTGAACTTGTCGCTTTCAGATCAGATTGATGTGCCCAACAACTTGAACAGTCAGAAGTTGGTGCCACACAAGGAGCGGCTCACGATGGGGTCACCAGATGGTACGAAGATAAAGCCCAAGTGTACCTTCTCACCAGAAGTAGGAAACCACGCTGAACCTGCGGTCCGTACTGCTACGTCAAGACGTCCACCTGGTTTCCCCCCCCCTCCAATTTGCATACCTGGGATTATCGTTTTGCCATCATTCGAAGTTGATGTAATGGACCCAGCGTGGTTTTGATTGGGTCCTGTTCCCAGTGGGATGTTTCATGGGCCGGCTGTTGCTCCTGAAAATCTGAGTCCAATGAATGGTCATGGAATGACTTCCAAGATCGACGTAGCAGAACCACCAATTCATGGGCCGGCGAACACAAGGGAAAGATCGCAGGGAAGGTACAGTACTGATCTTGGATTACCAGGTGAGTGGGTTCATTCTTTGAGTGATATAGCTAAAATGGTTGTTCGTTGCAAGGCTCAGAGGCTGTGACTGAGCATAGTAAATTTACGGGTAACTCCCTAGTCTACTTCAAATTTATTCGCCAAGTGATTTATTGCTTCTTTGCCCGTTTTTGGATGATGAGCGGGAAAAAGTACACATGAAAGCTTCGTGTACATATGAGAATGGGCATTATCAGATTGGAATACCTTGGAGGGATGGCTGCCCTGACTTACCGAATAATTACTCGATGACTTTGTCTCGATTAAAGTGTTTTGGCAAGCGCTTGCTAGCGGACCCCAGATTACTGGCTAAATACAAGGAAAAGGTTGAAGATTTGATCTTGCAAGGGCATGCTGTGGAAGTTCTTCATAATAGTGGGCAATTAAAAGGTAGGAAATGGTACATACCTCACCATTGTGTAACAAGGGAGTTCAGGGTTGTCTTTGACGCTGCAACTCAATTTCAGCAAACTTCCTTGAATGATCAAATTTTTCCAGATCTTGATCTAACCAATAATCTAGTGGGAGTGCTGATTCGCTTTCGGAAATATCCGGTGGCTGTTGTAGAGGATGTGCGAGCAATGTTTATACAGGTTCGAGTAGCTCCTGTAGATCAATCAGCCTTGCGTTTTTTGTGGTGGAACGATAGCGACCCGACTCGGCCACCAAAGGATCATCAGATGACAGTCCATTGTTTTGGTCTCACCAGTTCACCATCGGTAGCTGGGTTTGCTTTGCGCCGAACTGCGGAAGAAAATCGGGCGAGTGTGTCGGAGGATGTCGTAGAGGTAGGGTTACCATATTTTGAAAAGCAAAAATTGGGACATTGGATGAAGAATTTTCACGAGACAAAATTTATGGCCCCTTCAACGTTTTTCTTTAAGAAAAGCGGGACGGTGAGTTGTGGTTACAGGCTTGATTGTCGAGGCAAGGGTGCAGATCAGAGACCAAAGACGAAAATTGGGATGATCTCCCCCCCAAAAAAAAAAAAAAAAAAAGGGCATCGCCTGTTAGTTCCACGTTTTGTGTCATATTCAAGCCCAAATGTGGATAAATTTTGTAACCGTGTGGGCGTTGACCTTTTTTTTTTTTGGAGATCACTCCAATTTTCGTTCTTGGTTTCAGATCTGCTCCTTTGCCTCAACAATCAAGCCTGCAACCGCATCTCACCGTCCCACTTTTGTTGGAGAATTAATTAAAATGTCCATAAATTTGGTTAAATCCGTTCTGTTTCACTGAAGCAAAAAGCGGGATTTTCGATCAAAAAAGCGGGACAAGGCCTCAAAAAGCGGGACTGTCCCGCCTAAAGCGGAACGTATGGTAACCCTAGGTAGAGGTAGTTCGTAAAAACATTTATGTGAATGATGTGTTGACTTCGGCGCCTAATATTGTTAGTGCAGTTAAGCTTGTGCATGATGTCGAAGCATTGCTGAAAGGTGGCGGTTTTGAACTTGCAAAGCTTTCGAGCAACTTACCAGAAGTGCTTGAAGGACTGCCAGCCGAGCGCTTAGCGTCTGAGCTAAGTCAAGTTGATTTATATGCAGAGATTCCAAAACAAAAGATGCTGGGTTTAGTGTGGTATCCTCAAGAGGATGTACTAGGGGTAAAGGTTTCGGAAGTGGCATATTGTATTCACGGGGTATTTCCCCTTCGCAGCCATATAAAGCTAAGATGTGGTTAATTGGACCTAGCTTTCTGTTTGAACCAGAGGATACATGGCCCACTACACCAAGGCAGCCAGAAAGCACAGTTGTCACTACAAATAATTCTTCTTTGCATTAAACTGATTTAAGTCCTGAGGAAGTCAATTTAGCTGAGGGTGTTCTTGGCCAGATCATAAACAAATACGGCTTTCTCCATCGAGCTGTGCGCACCGCAGCCTGGTTGTTGCGACTGAAACGTGAGCTTTATGCCAGAATAACAGATAAACCTATCGGCAATGACTTATTAGCGGATTATATTGACGCCAACGAGTATGATGCCGCACTTTTGGCTCTTATTTCCCTGGCGCAACGTCGTGAGTTTGGTAGTTTAGTAAAGGCATTCAAGCGTCATCCGTATCACAAATTTGAGTCCGGAGAGTGTGGTGAAAACCTGAAACGGCTTATGAAGCCTATTGTGAAACATTGCCCATTTGTGGAGGCGGGGATTCTTCGCATTGGTGGGCGTTTGCAACGTTCGGGCGAGTCCTACGATGTAAAAGCGAACAGATGCCTTTATTTTAATTACGAGAATAAGGTTAGACTTAATGGCATAGTGGTTAGAGACGCGATGGCGTAGTGGTTAGTGCGCCCGCTTCGCAATTGATAGACCTGGGGTTCATTACCCTTGATATCAAAAGACTTCAAAAAATGGTATCTATAGCTTACCTGCTTGGAGCTCGGCATTTATGGGAGGTTGTGGAGAACAAGCCGTTTTGTCCTTAGGCAAGGCACTTAATGGTACCCCCACCTTTATGTGGAAGACAGGTGACCGGGAAATGGCAACTCCCAAGCGAGTGCGGACTTATCGTCCAAAACATAGCAATACATCGCTTTCTCGTGAATGGAGGATAAATGTGGCAAATGAAATAAAATAAATTTAATGGCAATTATTCACTAGATTGTTTTTTAAATAAACTTGCCACTTACAAAGTCGCGACAGTCAGATAAAAATGTTAAAACTATTGCAAATGGACTTGAAAAATCTTTTTCAAATATCATTCATTCATTCTGGTGCCGTTTATCACGTCTGCTTCAAGATAGATGGCTTTGAGTTCAAATACGTGTTGTGGTTGTTGCATGTTTTTTTGCAATAAGACTGTTACAAAAACAAGTTTTTTTAAGTGAGTATTTGTTAGTAAGATTGCTGGAATGGAAGAATGGAAGATGAAAAGCAAGCTATTGGATGGGAATAGTCGTCCGTGGGTATGAAATGCTCAAATCTCAGCTTCATATTTTCCATGTCAAGAATATGTGTGTTGCTCTGAGTGCCAAGTAGAAAATCAGTAAACACGGTTTTCAAAGTTATTGGCATGAATCGACAGCTACCGAAAGCGAAACGAACGCTCTTACCACCACATCACAAAAATAAAATCGGTAAAAATATAAAGTCTGTAGTGATCTTTAAGATAAGGGTACTTTAACTTCGAAGACAACTCAGCATCTATTGGGGTGGGTAATTAGCATGAAATTTGCATGTTCATAAAAATCTTTCTTTTATATGTGAAATTCTCAAGTAATAGAGATTTCAACGAAACAAATAAAATATGTAACAAACAATAAGTAATGATTTAGAAAGAAACTTGGGGTATTTTATAATGATTAATTATGATTGATTATAACAGTGTTTCACACTGCCACCTTGCGGACAATTTTTTCGCAATGCACGTCGCCGCAAAAAGGTTAAAACACATATTGTTAATACACACATATATATACGACATAAAACTCAACCATTGACCAGAATAATATTAAAACACATTCTCGTATTCAACAATAATTGAGTTACTGCATTACTCACCGCGGTTGGTCGATTTTTTATGGCGGCTGATAGATTCTCCCAACCATGCATTGTGACGTTTCCAGCATTAAACCCCAGTTCCTCTATTTTATCAACACACGATGCGATCTCAGCAATTGATTCATCGTTCGATGCATATTGTATGTACAACCTTCTCATCTAAATATAACAACGAAATGATGAAACACGTCAAACAACTAATGAATCATATTAAAAAAAAGGTAATAACAATAATATTCAATTTTTAATTAGTATTCAACAATAATTGAGTTACTGCATTACTCACCGCGGTTGGTCGATTTTTTATGGCGGCTGATAGAATCTCCCAACCATGCATTGTGACGTTACGAGCATCAAACACCAGTTCCTCTATTTTATCAACACACGATGCGATCTCAGCAATTGATTCATCGTTCAATGGATTGCTTATGTACAACTTTTTCATCTAAATATAACAACGAAATGATGAAACACGTCAAACAACTGATCAAACATATTATAAATTAGGTATATCAATAATATTCAATTTTTAATTAGTATTCAAAATAATTCCCTGTGAAAATGATAATTCTTTTGTTAAAACCAAATTGATAATTATTGCAAAATGCTTGTCTTGCTATATCTTGCAAAGTGATTATTGAGCAAAATGTTTGATTTGATTAATATGTTTGTTCTTGCAACTGTGATTAGAGATACGTGCAGGTTTATTCTGTATTAAAGCGTACAGATGATCAAGTAGAGAAAGTTTTGCAGTATTGTGTTTTTATCCCCCAGACTCTCAAAACAGCGACAGTTGTCATAAACATAAGTCTCTGGAGCTAATTTGTAGCGTCAGATTTCACCTTCTCTGCTTGAACTGCTTGGTACTATTTTCGATTTTATTTTAAAATAATACCAAGCAGTTCAACCAAAAAGGTTTTATTTTGCGTTGTTCTCATTTACCTTAGCTAAAATATGCAACTTTCACAACATAACAAAATCAAAAAATAAAACGAATAGTATTTTTATCAAGTGTATTTGTAGCTTGCACATGATAGCAAACAACGCACTGCTGACTAACTAAGTTGTTATTTATACGCAGGTTAAGCACTTTACCTGAATTACTCTAAAACCATTTGGTGAACATTTGCTACAGGTTGGTTAGTGACCGAAATTATACAAGTTGAAATTGTTTCGTTTTCACAACATTTGTCATGACATTTCCGCCACTTACGAACGCCTTAAATCGGCTTTATTGTTTTCTCTGAGCTGTGTGTCATGATATTTTACAAATACTTTACAAACAAGAAATTTGTTGGGTCATGCCAATAAAAATTACTGGAAAGTGCTGCATTTTGTGAGCGCAGTCATCTCTTTGCACAATTAACGACAATTTTGTCGCATTGTTCCGACTACAGACACTTTATCTTTCGCCAGTTTTTGGGCAAGAGGGACAGACAGGAAAAAAGTATCACAGGTTACGTTATAACTTTTTCCTTTTCCCTTTGAATTGTCGTTTAAATTGAATGAGCCAAAAATGAAGTTTGTAGAACATGGACTTAAACCGCTTTTGGCCACTAGCGCACTACTTTTGAAGTAGCGGCAACGCTAGCGTTGCATCTTGTAAACTGCAGTAACGAGTTCTGGTAAAGCCGCTAGGTTTCTTACCTACTAGCCGTAGCGTCGCTAATTGTGCACCTTTGGCGGAGTTGCTTCCTGTACGTTAACAACTTGTTATTGCCACAAGATATTGAATATCGTTTCACATTTTTGTCTGCTGGTGCTCAGTTATAATGATTTGATATTCGGGCAGTGAAAATGTGAATCGTCTGTGGCAAAGCAAGCTGCGCGACATAATGTTTTAGTCTGTTTTGTTTAAAATCTGATTAAAATTACTATCATTGTTTGATTGTAAATCCAATCAAGAAAAACATGGTTGTTACGCAGAAAAATGCAAAAAAATTTGAGTATCCGGTTGGATTAAGCAAATTTTTCAATACTCGTAATCGCATGCCGTTATGAAATCACTCATAGATTTCAAGCATCTAGGCGACGGATTCCTAATATTTTTGATGCCGCGGATCGTTTTGAAAACTGGGTTGATGCTGCAGTCATTCCGAATCCAAACCAGCCCTAGTTGTTCAAACTATCAAAACGCAGTGCCCACTCGCAAAACTATTTGGTGTAACCACATATGTAGATCCTTAAATCACCATCACAGCAAAGCAGTAACGTAACCAAGAGGGGCAACGGAAGACTGGCTCCCTTTCTTTAGGGAGACATCAACAGCCTACGTCCGTTTTGCATGAAACTTGTGAGTGTTAAGATGCTATTATGACAAAATTTACAAAAGTTGTTTCTATACAGTAAACTTATTATAAAGTTGGCTGGTACAGAGAGGTTAAGTGGATACATGTTTTATAACTTGTTTGTAACAGTTTTAGGCTACCATAGGTTTTTCTTTCGAAGGAAATATCCTCCTTTTTTTGATGAAAAGGAAATTTGTCCACGAGGACATTAAAACACGGCCAAACGCCATCTATTTTGCTACTAGATCTGCAGTACTAATTTTAGTTTTTTTTTGTAATTCATTCAACATTTATAGTGTTGATAATAAATATCAAAACCCTATTTTCAAGTTTATTATGTCATATGTTCAAGAAAGGCCACTCCGCATTAAAGCAATTATTTATTCCCACCTCTACTCCACAGCAGAAACGGGATGCTAGAATATTATCTGCGTTATGTTTTTGAACGGTTTTTGTATGGCCTTATCTCACAACTTGAGGACCGTTTTTGAGAGCATGCTGCTTCAGAAATGTAGCTTAGTTTCTTGTTACCAGCTAATTAAGTCAACGCACGGTTTAGCGATACTGAATCAATCGTTACCCTATTCATGCTCTGGCTGCAAACATCTATTGCTGAAGTCGAAGCTCAATTTTCACTTTGGCAAACTCAGTGGACAACATCTCGAGATTTGAGATTGAAAGAGTGCATATCAGCTATGTGATATTGACATTTATCCGGCCATTCGTCTTATTCAGCATCCTTGGTAGACCTCCTGTTTCTTAGGAAATGGCAAAGAGGTCATTTTCTGCATTACGTCTTCTCAAATCGGACTTGAGAACTACCACAAATGTATCTTTTTACATCGCTGCAGCACATTAATGCACATGCAATCTGAGCAGTGGTGGATAAATTAAAATATTCTGCTGTTTTGTTGCCGCGATTACAATTGCGACACCGTTTTAACGGCAGGAAATATTTCAATGTGTACTTAATAAATTTCACACGGTTTAGATTTCATTCTTCCGAATAGCTCTATTGCTGAGTGCCAAGTAGAAAATAAACAAACACTGCTTTTGAAGTTGCCATGAGTCGACAACGGAATTGAACCCAATTCTAGCAAATGCGAAACGAACGCTCTAACCATCACATCACTACCATGATCAAGCGAACACAGTTGTTGACTAAATTTTATAGTTACGCCTTTACAATAAACAATAATTGTAGCAATGTGGCCAGGTTTCTGGTTCCTTGAAACAAAACTGCGTTTGATTACAATGAGAAATTTTTTTTATTTTCGAGACGCTCCACAAATTTCGAAGAAAATTCGATTCTATGATATTTTAGATAACTGTTATTGACTCTTACCTTGCGTTTTACCGATAGTGAAAAAACGTTCTTACCGATAGTGAAAACAGGTTTTGAAACGAGGTTGTGCTGCTTAATACTGAATGTGAAGAGAGCATTGTTGTGTTTGCACTCAGTATCAATGAGCGAAACCTCGTCTCAAAATCTGCTCTAAATAGCGGTAGAACCTTTTATCCCTCGTTGTGCAAACCGCTATGTGCGAACCAGGGGTGCAGCCAGGGGGGGCACTGTGACATGGCCCCTCCCTTTGGTCCCAGATCAAGTTATGCACAAGACAAACAATGACCCAAAAGTTTGCTGGTAGCGTTGGGCTTCATGCCTGAGGTTAACACATGAGCGTCAAACTTTCTATAGTTATCTTGATATAAACCAGAAATCACACGAGCAAGTTCGTTTGCGCAAGAATCATGCAGCAATAATCTATTGGTGTCTGACAGGTGGGCAAGAGTACTGTACAACATTAATAGCAATATTGCACAAAAACAAGTAGCTTGCCACGAGGAAGAGCGAGTTTTGTGCTTTCTGAAATATTGCCAAGAATAGAGTATGTCTCTATATTTCAGCAAGTTATTTACCAAATCATCTTGACCAGCCTGGCTTTGTAGTTGACGATTTAAATTTTTTAATTTTAGTCAAACTGCTTTGGACTATAGATTGTTGAGCAAACAAAACCATCAATTAGCAAAGTAAAAAATTGAGATTCTCTCTGAAATATGTTTTAGAAGACTATAAAAAACGCAATAAAAAGTTTAATGAGTGGACAAAAGTAACAGAGACGCTGCAATCAGAGATAGCACAAGTTACAGTGACATTCTTTGGCTTGCAACGTACGCCATATTCAAGGATGTGTAAGCATTATGAAAGACATGTTGGTATTTTTTCTAATTTTCAAAAACCTCTTTCGCTGCTGCATGCTCAAGGTAATGACAAATGTCTTGATTCTTCGCCTTCGCGTTTGAAGCGTAATTGTTTCACAAAGTGGATTGAGAACTATAATGCTGTCTTTGTTGGAGTTTTATCCGGCGGTTGTTGGTTCTATTGATCAACTGTCAGAATCGAGAGATGGAGAAGTTCTTGAAAGGACCGTGCCTTATTCGAAAGCGATAACAACAGCTGGAGTTTTGGTTATCTTAGAAGTTATCAATGCTACGCTGAAACTTACCAGAAGAATTACAAAGAAGCTACAGGGCATCAAGAAATTAATTTGACTGCATTAGATACTACGAGAATTATCAGTTGCAAAGATGTTATCCAGGCTTTTAGAGACAACGAAAAAATATTTGTTGTACTCTTTAGACATGCCAAAAGTGTCTACGAGGAATCCATACCCATGCCTCGAATTGTGAATCGGCAAGCCAATAGAGCGAATCCACTAGCTCAGGGCTACTCGATTGGCGGACCGCGGTCCGAATCTGTACCTTTCAAGTATTGCAACTGGACCTCAAGCTCCAGGATAAGTAACAGTAAGTGTAGCCACGGATTGCGAAATAACCCATGCCCCTTTCACCAAGTTCATTGACTTATTCTCAGTTATTTTCAAGCAAAATATCAAAATATTTTCAAGCCTTCGGCGCAACTGCACATTCTCAGCGTTGATTAACGGCACCTTAAAAGCACTAACAAACTACATGATCAGCATGAAAAACAGGACAAAATCTATTTTCCAGCGCTCAAGGTCTGTTATTCATGTTTGTCTCGTCCACTAAATTTGACTCTGTAATCACACTGATCAAGTGTGGTAAAGTTCACAACCCAAACAATATTCCGCTACATATTCTCAAGCACTGCTGCCCCAAATGTGTTACATGGCTTCAAAAATGCTATATAGCTTGCGTGATCTATCAAACAATCCTCACAATATGGCGACTGGCCACTGTTATCTCGGTACCAGAGCCTGGCAATGTAGCTGAAAGAGCTTCCAGTCCATATCGCTGCTGAGGGTTTCTTACAAGCTTTTCGAGCGGATACTCTTGATGCGTCTAGAACCTGTTTTTGACCCCCGAAGTTGGCTTCAGGCTTGGTCAATGCATAACCGATCAAGTGTTTAAACTAACCTATGGCATTGAGCACCGCTTTGAAGAAAATAAATCAGGCATTGTGTTGGCAAATCATACTGCCGCACAAGATTGCCTACTGTATGGTACCAGGACCAAATATCCCACCACCACCTTTAATTTGGTGTTACTTCTATGGAAAGAATTTTAAGAACTGGCCAGAAATAAGAAATGCGCTTTTTTCACAAAATTAGCAGAATAGAGCACAATAAGCTCATATTATTTTTAATTTTGATAATTAGTGCACACTTGAGAAAATCCAAGTATTTTTTCTGTATTTAGTGGTAATGATAGTTTCATTTTTATCATTGCAAATCAAAAATTCAACTGGAGCTTTTGAAATACTGAACTTTTGTTAAAATTGTTGAAATTAGTCCAACAGGACCTTTGTTAAAATTAGTTGAGCAGCTTTGCTTTAGAGATTTAATCATTTTAGTTATGTAATGCGACAGATTAACAGCAAAGCTACGATGTACAGGATAATTCAAGAACGTTCCAGAAAAATGCGTCCCCAAACGTCACAAGGGAGGTCTACGACGTATTGATGAAAATTACAAATTTAAATTTAACTGGCGAATATTTAATATCGTGACACTTGGGTTTTGCAATAATAGTGAAGGCCTCTGCAAAGCTGCCTAGTGAAGGTTTTTGCTCGTGGTCCCCAGAGAACCGCTCCGTGGCCCACAAGGGAGACCGAAGACCGCGTTTGAGAAATCCTGCTCTGGTGGAAATTTTGTCCAAAGTCATTGAAGCCCAGTCAGAAAGAATGTGCGTGGATTTGGATCTACATGTATCCAATTAATCAGCCGAGAAAAATCATTAACTTCAAAGCGTCACACACGTTACAGCTGTGGCCACCACTTAATGACCATCGACTGTCGCGTCATCGTTTCTTAATTGTTGATCTACAACAGCTGATAGACTATCTTATACGATAAAACAGAGAACTTTTGTTTTTCCTTGGTACGCTTACTCCTTCAAAACCATTGGATGTACAAAATTCAAATTGGGCACGACTGATCACTGCTCCGGGGTAAATGTTGTGTAGGGTTGTTGACATGATGATAACGCTAAATCTGACATTAAAGTAGAGTTTTGTGTGCACGTTTGTACGAACATGGGGTTTATAATACCTCCAAAACTCCTGGGCGCACAAACATGAAACTTGGCTTGATTAATCACTGCCCCGGTGTAAGCGCCATATGGGAGTTTGTGACTTAGTAATCAAAGAAACTTTTTCGTTTAATTTGCATTTTTTGGCGGAAGAAAGCAGTGTTTTTTCAAACAAAAGCCAGCCCCCAACTAACCATTGCTCAAAATTTTACCCTTTAAAGCGTAAGATTATTTTCTTCATTTTCTCAAAACGCATTTGACTTAGAGACGCGATTGAAAAGTGTTTTGGGAGATAGTAACGAGGCGTTTTAGATGAAAAAATTCTGCCGCAATTTATGCTTATTGACAATGCAACAACAAACCAATTTTTAAGCATTTTTTGAATTCGAAGCATGTTTTTTTTCTTAAATGTCTCTAAATATTGTCATTTTCTCATAATGCTATATGCGATATTAACATGAAAACAGCATCAGGCAACAGCTGCGCTTAAAGATATCAATCACTGTCATTTAAACAACAAACGACTGACATGCTGATTATTGAAGAAGAAGATTACAGTACAGAATTGACATACTGTACTAGTAGGCCAAAAAACTGGTATTTCAATAATGCAATAGCAAGTTAGAAAAGCTTTGTAGGGTCATGTCATAAGCCTGACTATTCTCAATCTTTAAGACATATATTATTCTAGTGAAACAAGGTGAAAAAATTGATGATTTTTCAAATGAGATGATGCCGGAATTGCAAAAAATTATCTAAATCTTCTGCAAAAAAACCTGGTTAATGGAGTATACTCTTGAACTATAATCTCACTTATTGCACTGACTTACATTTAAGTGCTTGACTTCGGGTTTATTTTGCTTTTCCCTGGCGGCGCGAATGCCAAGACCAAGCATTATACGCGCAGCCGTAAGCATTGGGTGATACAGACAGGCCTATAACTACGAAAAGTTGTAAGTAGTATGCCTAATATGAAATAGCTTATTCTTGTAAATACACCATAATCCCTTTGGTGCCCTTCCACAACTTTAAATTCATGCGTTCATGCAAATGGTGAGATAAATGGATTTTTTCCTCCCTGTCAGACTCTACATCACAGGCTTCACAAAACTCTTTTCTGGCAGCTATTAAATCTTTTGTAAACTCTGAAAATAAATATTGAGGTGAAACTGAAAAATAAAAAATCAAATGAGCTCTTGGAATTTGAGATCCATGTAGTGACAGTTACTTAACAGGGACATCTTTCAACCACAACACAATTTCACTGTCTAGATGTGCTATTGGTTTTTATTTGATTGGAAGACAAGTTTTGTCGAATGATGTGGTTCATCCCACACTTGAACAACAGTACTAAGCATTATTCCCAATGATTTCAAACTATTGGAGCAGTATCCCCCTTTGTGCGCAGTAACTTAAAGGCAGCCATCTTCAACTAGGCGAATTTCTTTTACTCTATTCATGATTGGCAATAACTGAATAGCTTTCCGAAAATTTGCAACTTAATTGCAACCTAAAATCATATGTTTACCTTTTGTCAACTGCAAAACTTTTTGATTTTGAGATCAACTATTAAGATTCTAATATGAAGACCTTGTTTTGGAAATCAACTTTTGGATAGCATTTGCTTGGCCTATGTTGATCTTCAAAATACTCTTAAGGTATAGTGCTTTGCAAAAACTATTCAAGTTATATCCAGTAAATTGAATTTGGAAAAAGGACCAAGTGGAAAAACCACCATAATGTTTTTCAACTTGATTTGTCATTAAAAAACGATAGCCTGCTCCAAATTTTGGAACGAAAGTTGGTTGCCTGAAAAAACCATTAACTTTTGATTATGTTTCTCACAACTACCAATTCGGAGAAGCCGGCGCAGTCTGTAGAACCGATATTCTTCACCTGGACATTACTTATTTACAGTAAGAACTAGATTTCGGGTTAGTTTGCTCTTTCCCTGGCTGCTTTTACGCCACGACCAAGTAACACGCGCAGGCTACCAAAAACTCGTAAACAGTGAGTCTAATATTTAAAAGATGATTTCTGCAAATACACATCCATCACTTTGGGGTCCTCTGACAGGTTCAAATTTATGCATTCCACGCACCTCATGAAATGAACGGACTTAGGTTTCGGAAATCGCTATCCCTTTTATTTGCAAATAAGTCCTGTTCGAAAGCACACCCCTGTTGGGTGTAAACAAAGCTAGTAAGACGTTTTTAGGACTTCAGAAATGTTGGGAAAAATACAGCGGCTCTGCGCAATTCTCATAATATTTTTCAACTCAATTGCCGTTTTGAAAATCGCTATTTTAATTTTGGAACGAGAATTGGCTGTGTCAAGAAAACATTACTTGTTGCACGAAGCCGGTGCTACCGGCTGAACCGGTATTATTGATTCCGATATTGCTAATGAGGGCTGTGCGGGTGACGTCAGTAGAGCCGGCTTGTGCTCCAATAAAATCATGATTAAGAGTTGTTATGACTGGTAAATCTTTGTAAAGAAGACAGACATGCAGCAGTTTCTTATTTGATATCCAGTGATTGTTAAACCAATACGTATTGAAAATATGTCATACATCTTATTGAATGCAGAACAATCTAAAGGAAAGCTATGTGGTATCTCATGGTATATGGACGCTCAGTAAAAATATTTACGTAAAATCCCAAAAATGACGTATTTCGCTCATGACTTTTAAAAAAATAGAACAAAATATTTTAAAATGTGGTCCCGTTAAGTAGTCACGCATTTCGAAATCAGAAGCTGACTACTGTGTAAAGCAATACTCGGTTGCAAAGTCGTCTTTTTATTGCACGCTTAACAGCTTGTTTTGTGAACCAACAACCAGGATTGTTTAAACAAATAAAAGCAAACCAAACAAATATATCTCTTCTTGGTACTTATTTCAGGTCTATGCTATAAGCAAGGCCAGGGCTACTCAACTGGTGGAGAGCGGTCTGAATGTGGATCGTTGAAGCATTAAAACTGGACTTCAAGTTTCAGGATGAGTAACAGTAGATGTAGCCATGGGGAGCGAAAAAGACCAGACCCTTTTTTCAGTACTAAGTTATTTTCAAACAAAATGGCAAAAACTTTTCGCGTCTTTGGCGCAACTGCATATTCTTCGCTCTGTTTAACGGCATCTTTCGAAAAACAAATAAACGACATGATCAGCAAGAACAACCGGAAAAACCTAACTATTTCCTACATTTACTCATATTGACAGTTTATTTTCATTGCATGTTACAAATTTTGCAGAACCTTTGGAAATACTGAACTTGTCCAGCCGGACCTTTGTTAAAATTAATTGTGTAGCCCTGCATTAGCTGATTCACCATTACAGTTTTTCAGGCATTCTGTTGTTTGTCTTTTATTAACACAATGCTTGACTAACTCAGCTAAATATTTGCTGTGATCTTGTTGATTGAATAAAACTCCAATTTTTTATACTATCTGTCTGTGTAAAGCATGACATTTGCTTTGATGAGAACTTCTATCTTCCTTTTGTAGATGATAGCATTGACGCAGTGGAGGTTGAATTTATGCGATGGCGTTCATATTGGCCACGCCACGATGGTGATTCTTTACCGTACAACACTTTAGGCGTGTTTCTGTCTGCCAAAAAAATACATACGTATCCATCTTTGAAAGTTCTACTTCACATATTGATAACTGGTCCGGTTACTACAGCAACAAATGAGCGTTCGTTTAGTGCTCTGAGATATTTGGAAACCTATTTGCTGTTTATAACGAAAGAAGCTCGTTAGAATGGATTGCTATTGTTGTTTGTTCACAACATTAATTTTAAACATGTGAGTGATGAATTTTCACGTAAAAATTGTAGGCTAAATTTCAACTAAGTTAAATTTTGACATACAGCACCAGTAAATTGATTTTGGTTTGCCGATCACCGTTGAAAATCAGTTTGTATTAGTAAATAGTTTGAATGCAATTGTGCAGAAGCAAAATATTTTTGTGTGTGCAATTGCGTTAAATTTCTTTACGATCTGTTTAAAAACCGCACACACCTCTCATTTCCTGGGAATAAAAACCTCGATATCCTTATTGTGACTAGATCCTGAGGGTTTTGCCACTGCAACTGAGCTGTGTTGTTCAAAAAACTTTGAACCTCACCCCCTTGAAGAAATTCTGGCTGCGTCACTGATGCGAACGCATATTTAGAGTCCAGCCACATTAAGCTCTAATTGTTCAATAATTTACAAAATAACTTCAATTGAAAATGGATTTGTGCACTTATTTTACAATCGATTTTGTACTTTGGTCCTGGAATAGTGGAAATGGGTCTGTACCGCGTAATTGGATCTGTCTGCAAATGGCTCTAACTTGTCTTTACAGATTTGATTACATATTTGATTTGAAATGATTTAAAATCATAGTCAATAATAGTGACCTATTTATTTCCAGATTGGTTTCAATGTCTAGTCAGTTGCAATGATTTGATTGTCAGGCAGTGAAAATGTGAATTGTCTGTAGCAAAGTACTGTAAGCTGCGCGACATAATGCTTTAGTCTGTTTTACTTAAAATTTGATTAAAATTGCTCTCATTGTTATGTCGTTATGCAATCACTCATAGATTCCGGACATCTAGATGACGGATTCCTAGTGTTTTTAATGCCTCGGATCGTTTTGAAAATTGTGCTGATGCTACAGTCATTCCGAATCAATAACCAGCCCTTAGATACCACGTCTCGCTCCCATACAGCATTGCGGATCTTACACAACTTTAATAAATCCTTTCTTTCATTTTTAACAAAAATTTTCTCCCATAAAGTAACTCCCCACATTCTCTAAATTTTATCCATCCGATTCGCGTTCTTGCTGTGACCGCTGCTTCACTTCCACCACTGGCGTTCAATCTATCCTTCAGATAGCAAAAGCTCTTGACAAAGTCAACCTGATCAAAAAATGATTTTTATGCTTTTCATGATTGTTATGCTTTGTTTGGACAAGTTTTTCAATTGCGAAATATTCATTGTTTTTAACGGATAGCATGCTGCTTTCATTGAAAGTTAGCTTGCAGTCCGAACTTTTTTACTCTTTGTCAATCACTTTTGCATATTTTGCAGCTGATGTTGCATTTTTTATTGAATATTCGAGAATGATGAAACCTTTGTTCCAGTCACTAGATATTCTCCAAAGCAAAGAGAAAGCATACTACGGTATTTTGCTTCCAACTTTACTTGTTTGTGCCAACGATCTGGGGTTAGCGATGAACATTTTGAAATGCTTGTTGAAATAACTGCGTTTTAATAAATCTTTGTTTTTGTGTTGTATTTATGATAGCGAGGCTGCTGCAATTGTAAATGTTATTACTGTTGTTTACTGGTACGGTGGTACGAGTATGAAAAGTACCTTTTTTTACATGACATCATTTTGACTGAGATTTAACTTGCTACTATTGTTTTTAGCGCATTAGCGGTTAGTAACAGCTAGTTTTTAAAAAGAACTAGCGTTAGCATTTATCGCGCTAAAGCTAAAAGTAGTTAGCGGATAGCGATAGCGCCAATAGATTGTTTGCTGACTAGCGTTAGCGCCGTTAATTTGTTGCTAGCGGGTGCCCATCACTGAACTTAATCGCCTGGTAGATCTACCGATCATTTTTGCTGGGTTAAAAATACCGGTTCAGACACCTAAACCGGCTTCATCAATATAACTTTTGAGAAGGTGGTTACAAAAACCAGTTATAAATTAGAACTATCGCCCTTGTGCCCCTAATTCCGATAATCGTAGACCACTTTGAATTTAAATAGGTCTTACTCAGAAACTTCCAACTATTTTACAAATTCTATCGGTTCTGCCCAATAAGTATAGGGATACAAAATGAAAGTTGTGGATGGGCGCCATAGTGATTTGTTTTGCGGTTACAGAAATAAGTTATTTGGTGGCACGCTCATTTGGTGACCGGTTGCAACCCGCTTGTGATGATACTTGTGATTCCTAGACTACATCTGTGTATCAAAATAAAGTAAAATTTTGAGACAAAGATGCCTAAAAATTGATTCCGATAAATATCAATACTTGTTCCGAAATTCTTGATTGCAGTTTTTTGCTTGTTCAAATTAAATATTAAATACATGCATTGCCCTGAACGCGTTTTTCATCTTTTTTTATTTTATCGAAGCTACTCTTTGCGGTCTTTGCCAACCAATATCGACTAACATGTTGCTTCCACATGAAATTCGCTGTTGTTAACAACCAGATATTTTTAACTTCAATTCGCCAGTACTTACTTTTGTACATTCTGTCAAGTTTGCCATTTTGCTCATAAACCGTTTAAGATTGTTTCCAACGAACGTCGGTCTATCAAGCTCCAACTCCAGAAGCTTTTGTCTTTCTTGCATAACATGAAATAAACTAACAACATCGTGCGGAAAGATATTGTGACGAAGTGTTATTTCCCACTTTTCAGGAAAACGCTCGACAACCTTTTTTGTCAATTCTTGGTCGTGCATTTCGTAGAGCTTAGAGCAAATTTCCTAATGTTTTGAAAAGTTATCAGTGTCTTTTGCATATTCACACACAAACTGTTTTAGAAACGATTTCTTCTTGTTGAAATCTAAGCTTTCAGGACATGAATTTGATCGCAAAGCAGTCAAATGTTCATGAATGATTGTGTTACACAATCCAAAAATAAAATTTTTGACGGCATCCAAATTGCCTAATTGTTTATCGTTGCCAGACAGCACGCTTTTAAACTCATTGAATGACAGAAACAATATCAAATAAACTGCCGAAAAGAACTCTTGAGGAATCAGATGAGAAAAGTATGTGATTTTTCTCATAACACTCATAACATTCAGTAATTGAGTTTTTGTTTTTGTTCACGTTGTCAAAAGTGTATCTAAACTTTCTTTATTGAGCTTAAAATTTTTTATTACTTTTTCATTAAATCCATATTTTTTGCAATGCAATCCCTCCCAAGCCAACTTTGACAATTTTTCCAACTTGAATTCTTCACATTTTGCAATTTCATATTTGGCAAAAAAAGAAGTTTACTCATTGTTACGTCGTATCAATTCTTCTAAGCCTCGAACGCGGGTCATTAAAGCCAAGACTCCACACAAGCCAAGACTTGCCCCCATATAGCCACGCACGCCTTAAACTCTTTTTCATTTTGTGTAATCATGAAACTTTTTTTTTATTGCGTAATTAACTTTTGTGTGACCAATTCATGTAATGATTTCAGTTTAGTTAATACTTGTACGGCTGGCAGTAACCACAGGGAATCCTGGTTCAAAAGTAAACAGTATGTAAGTTTTGTGCTTGTGTGGGATTGTTTGGTGTTGAATTTTGTTTTATGTTTTTAGAAACCCCCTTCGTTCATCCGCTTCATATACTTGTATTCGTGAAAGAAACAATATAATCGTCGTGCTGTTGAGGGTGAACCGGCGCGTTTCGTTGCAGCTCTATGTGGGATATTGGGGCTAACCAGGAGCCGCGTAAAGTATCTTACACTCCGTGATAATCAGTGATTTATTATGACTAGGAAACGATGGCGTTGGATAAACCGGGTTAGCAGTTACTAGGTAATTTCAAACAATGCCTCAGTAATTCCGTCTATTGCTTTATAATTAAGTTCTCTAACACAGCATCAATTTAAAATCTGGTATTGAATTTTTTTTCAAATCCATCCGGATCGGAGTCTTGAACAACTGATCCTGGCCACTTTTGCTGCACAAATGATAGCACTGCTACATTTATAAATTCCTCAAACCGATACTTAACAACCTTAAGCACGAACGACCTCCAAACTGTGAAAAAAGACATTGACTCCAAAAAATTTCAGTTGTATTGGTTTCTCACATTTATGGCCAACAACTTATTCGTAAAAATATACCTAAAAATACCATTTAAAGCAGGGGTGCCCAATTTTTGCGGAGCAGGTCGCCCTACACTTTTCTTGAGTTTTCGCGGGCCGTACAATAAATCTTAAAATATATGAAGCACTTTTAATTCGAAAACTATATATAAAGCTTTGTATTGCCCAATAAGATTAAAGATTTTTGAAGCCAGTGTTAGTTAGCTATTTAAATATTGTTGTATTACACACTAGAAATTAAAGTGCGTGTTATTACACAACAACAATTGAAGTCCTTTTGATTACACATCAGCACATGTAAGGCAAAGTATGCAGCTGTGACTTTTCGCCAATAAGTGTTTCGTATCTTGGCGTGTATTGTGTGGTAAAAATTGAAAGGATTGATTGAAGATGCTGATCAGTAAGTGCTGTCCTCCATTTCAATGTATTGAAATTCATGACTGAGAATGTCTTCTCACAAACGTCAATACTTCCAAAAAGAGAAGCCATTTTTGAAGGCATGCTTGCACAAAGCTTGATAAGTTGAGGCTGGAGCTGAGGAATGATACTTGTCGAACTGTAGGTCTCGAAAAGATGATTTGAAATCAGAACTTTCTTGCAGTTCAATTAGCTCCAGTTGCATATTAATAGCAATTTTCCTTTTGTTTAGTTGTTTCTGCAGCAATTCAAGTTTTTTGTCAAATGCTTTCACTTGATCATGAAAGACTAGACAAATTTTGTCGGTATCTTGAAGATGCAAATTCAAATCGTTCAGATGACTCATTATATCGCTTAAAAAAATAAATCACATAGCCATTGATAGAATTAGTTCAGGATTTGTAGAATTCATGCACTCAGCAATTTCGTTTTGAAGTAAAAAGCTATTGGACTGCAGCAAAATACGCAATGTCTTCCTATCCTGGGTTGGACTCTTCGAGAAAGGTCTTAAATTGACGATGGTTTAATCCTGTTTTTTATTAGAATTAGAACGTTTTACCACAATTTTGATAGCATCATTCATGTTGAGAACATGTGCGACCAGTGCTTCCTGGTCAATAACACAATGGTAATGTATCAAGTCTGATTTTGAATCCTCCATTGCTTTTTTCCTCATCAGAGCAACGAGACCTGATTCTTTTCCTGTCATGGAGGGGGCGCCATCCGTTGATACACTGACTAACCGAGACTATTGCTTTTATCAATAGTATTTATTACTTTTATCAATAGCATCAGACACTGCATCGCATAGATCCGAACCTCGCGTCCGATCTTTCAAACTCACCATAGCGAAAAGTACATCCGAGATTTGAAAGTCCTCTCTTACTCCTCGGATAAAAACAAGAAATTGAGCTGTAGAAGTTGAAATTGAGACTCATCCAAAGACAGCGACAGAGGTACATATTTTTGTATAGCACTGTTTAGTTGATTCTTAATGTCACTGCCAATTTCTTCCTCTCTACGCGTTATTGTCACTGGTGATAAGTTTACATTTTGGAATGCACGTTGTTTATCAGGGTGCACAATTTCTGCCACTTTTAGCAAGCAGTCTATACAAATTCTGCTTCTAAAAATGGTTTTCCTTGTTTTGCAATTTTCTAAGCTACCACGTAGCTTGCATGACTAGACGCCTGGGATTCTTGGTTCGACAGATTCTAATAACGGAACACTGCAACAGTTAACAAAACTATTCCATTTTGAATGCCTACAACGCGGTAATGAAAGCATAAGAAATGAAACAAAAAAATCTTGATTATCTTATCTCGTAGCCAAAGAAGCGTAACTTTGTTGGTTTTTTATCTACTTCTAGTGACGTCACAAATACCATTAAAGGAAATTGGTTGAAATAAACGTTGTGGAAAAGATAGAAAAATCATAATTTTAGAAAAACAGAAAAACTGCAACGGTTTACTTCGATTCCCTACGTGCAAGGTGTCTCCGAACCTATTAGCCGAATTTTGACTCAAGTTGGTATCGGAGTGGTTTAAAACCACATCACACGTTGTCTTCGTTGCTTCGCAAACCTAAAGATGTTATTAATTTTGAACAAAAGCGTGGTTTGGTGTATCAAGTTTCTTGCCGGGATTGCAATGCTGTGTATGTAGGTGAAACAGGACGTAGTGTTAGAACCAGAAAACGGGAACATGCTGATGCGGTCAAGACTTTTAACACTAAAAAGTCAGCGCTGAGTCAACATGTTATGGAATTCGATCATAGAATAGATTGGGATAATGTCAAAATTCTGAAGTCAGAATCACATGCATACAGACGTCGTGTTGCGGAAAGTTTTTTGATAAATCAAAAGGCTTGTTCATGTAATGTAACTAATCGCAATGATGGTGCGAATTTTCCGACTGTTTATAGTGTGTTTGTCTCCAATAAGTAATGTCTTATGTTTCTCACAACACTTTTCACTTGGCCACTCCTGTATCTGTGATGTAACAATGTTTTTGTTATTACGTGATTGCCTGCCCTGTTGATAAATAATTTTTAGTGTTTAGTAATACAGGTAGTCTTTGTAATTTTATGTTGTACAGTTTGTATGTCACATTATTAACATCTACCGTGTTCTGAAGAAGCTCCCCGGTAACTAAGGGGAGCGAAACGTTAAATTTGAATAGAAAATTTGTTGAAAGAACGAACTGATCTGATTGAAAAAAAATATAGCGCCAACAGAGGAATTTTCTGATGAAAAAAATGCCAAGCAATAATTGAAAGAAATTACGAGGTCAGTAGCAGGCCGTAAAAACTCGTTTCGCGACCGCATTTTGGGCAGCTTTTCATTAAAAGAACGAGAACACAAATATCACAAGTGCTCTGGAAATTCAGCTAAATATTTTTACGATTTAGTTACTGCGTACTCTTACCAGCTCTTCAAAACACACAAATTAAACCAAGAAAGACTTCTATCTGCTAATATCACCGACATTCCTATTCGATTATTACCATCTGCTGGCCACAACACGACTTCTCGATTTACTGCATTCCCTGAACACTTGTTACAACCAGTTAGTGTTGAATTTTGTAAAAGTACTATTAGGGAGTTTTGTAAAGATAGTAAGCACTATGTGCAAGATTTGAATTAATGGAAAGAAATTATGATGCTTTGAAAATTAAGAACAATGACCAGCTTTATTTGGTTGCTGCTGACGTCTGCGCTCTGTATCTCAGTGTCAAAAGAGAGACGGTAAAAATGGCATTAGAACTAGTTCTTAACGAGCAATCAAAGTTTAAATCAAAGTCAATGTATTCAATAATCCGGGCCCCCAAAAATATAGGCCTAATTTATTGTTAACATTACGCGCGACGTTTTCAAATATCCGGGCCCGGTACCAAAGGCACCCTGGACCCACTTTTCAACTCTTCTGAAAAGAAACGTTTTTACTGAGTGTTAAAGACGATTTTTTCTGTCGTCAGTTTATCCGCGACAATAAATCTTCAGTGTCTGTGATTAAAACTATTTGAAAGAGTGTTTGTATCTTAATTCAAGGCACATATTTACCAAATTACAGTAAAGCAAAAAATCGATATTTCAATCAGTATAGGTATGTTATCCGAAAGCTATGGCTGGGAGATATAACTATAGATGTAGAATAGGGAAGGGACTAAGAGGAGGTCTTGACACATGCAATGATTGAGGCTTCAATTAATTTCCAGAATATAGCGGTAAGTTAAAAGTTACAATTCCAGTCAAGTTTCATGATCTCAAAAATCCTGCGTCTGTCCAGAACTAGCAGTAGGAGTATGGAGTTGAAGACATGGCGCCATACAGTATAGTAAGCCGCCGTGAGATCAACAAATATGCCTCCAATCTTCGGTTTGTTAGGTCAATACTTGAATACAATCAAATCAATCGTTAATTTTTTATATCGGAAGCCTGGTTGTTCATGAGAAAGTAGCGGGTCGATGATATGGTAAACATGGACTTAAAAAAGCGTGTTGAGCATTGAAGTGGGTACAGAGTAGCAAGATAAATCAGTAAATTATGGAGTGTTTATTTGGTTGCTCAGTTTAAGGATACCAACCATTGAGACATCTTTACAATTTTTTGAGACATTGAGCTTTTTTACTGTTATCGTTGTTTCTGTTAACATTTTGTTGACACAGCCTACAAAATTAATTGCTGGTTTTGCTATGATTTGTCCTTCGTTCTTTCCTCCTACTATGACGAAGTGTTATGAAGGTTCTGTGCTCACGTAGAAGGAAATTTCAGATCAGCTTTTAATTTAGCTGGTATTTCAAAAGCATACGTTGACTTTTATCTGTCGGCATTTTGTTGAAAAAAATATTTGTCCGCACAATAAGTGATATTTTGCAGCAAATAATGGTTGATTGTCGGTAATTGTTTCTGGCATTCGAAGATGCCTTCTTTTTTGATGGAAATCAGTTTGGTCGCATATCCAGTAAGTGAAACAGGTTTAGATAGAATTATATTGAAAAAACAGATGCGTAACAAGTTTATTTTTATAATTAGTAATCTTTGGCGTTTTTTAGTAAACGGCCAATTGCTACTTATCACATTTAATACGATGATGATTCTTCTTCTTCGTACAGGTAAGATCTTTCATTTTTGGAAAGGCAAATCAGGTTAGGAGCTTTTCATTAGCAGTTGAATGTGAATGTATATATTTCATTACCTTTTTTTGATAGTCTTCAGTTAAACTGGGCCACCTTTTTCGTTGTTTGAGCTATTTGTTGTGAGCATTATGCAGGGAGATGTATATCCACTGCGTTAGCGCTCAGGCTCGGTTTGCAAGTCTTCAGCTAGACTGGGGCCACCACGTCGGGTAGACTGCTTGGCCCTACCACCTGTCTGCCACATAAAGAAAGAGGCATTTCGTTAATTCTCTTGCCCAAGGACACAACAAGCAAGCTCGCCGGTTTGTTCTCCAGACTATCCCTATTTTGCTGAGCACCAAGCAGGGAAGCTGTGAATAGCGTTTTTAAAATATTTTGGTATGATTCGACTTGGGAAATGAACCCTATGTCTTCCAACTGCGAAGCGGACGCTGTAACCACTACGCCATCGTACAGGGCTACCACGACTGGTAAACTGCTTGGCTCCGCCATTCCGTCAAGTGCCTTGCCCTAGGACACAACAAGCAAACATGCCGGCTTGTTTTCCACTGTGCTGAGCGCCAAGCGCGGATGCTGTAAATAGCATTTTTTAAAGTTTTTTGTTACGACTCGACTTGAAAAGTAAACTCCAGGTCTACCGACTGCGAAACGAACGCTCCAACCACTACGCAATAAACAAAGTCAGACAAAATTATCGCTGCAGTTTGCAGTCGTGCAGTTGCCACAAAGAGAAGCAGAATCTTGCTTTTTTAGACTAGTCTTGGAGAGGGAGGAAGGAGGGTGGAAATTTGCTTTATGTTTTTCAGATCAGTTCTAGCACAGCGCAGCAGCATTTATGATACTAGTTTTAGACTATTTTTTTATTGTTAAGATAGGTTAAGAAAGCTTAAGCTTAAAGTTTTAAATAAAGCTTAATCAAGAAAAAGTGAACAGTTATTTGGGCAGGTATAATGTACAAGTTTACCAACAGATCGCGTTCAAGTATTCTACAGTATTATCAACCGTCAAAAGAGTGATGCGACTTGTTTAGATTTTGCTTTGTTTTGTAAGATAAATACTATATTTTATGATGCCTCAAGTTAAACTTCCATTGCATCAAAAATTAAACCCACGCTTCAAGACTTCTTAATGATTTAGGAAAATTGTCATCAATCAATCACAATGTAGTTCGTACCGCTGTACAATATTTTGTAACAAAGATTTGCACTGCACTATTGTAAAAGTAACCATCAGGGAGTGAATTAATCACAAGAGCTGAAAGTTGTTTCTACGTTATGTCTAAATTATAGACCTTCTGTTAGACGACATAGTTTACAAATCTTTTAATCACTTTTGTGAAATTTAACGTTAGGCACTTGAGCTATTTTTGTTAAATCTGAAAATAGAAGATTATCATGTGGTCAACAATTTGAACGTCAATAATATCAATGTTATTTTATGCCGCTCAAGAAGAATGGAAATGAAAAACGAGTTATCGGATGGGAATGGTGGTCCGTGGATATGAAATGCTCAAATCTCAGCTTCATATTTTCCGATGTGAGGAACATGTGTGCCGTTATCTAAACTTTGAATTTTTCTATCATAATTTTCATGGAGAGCTTAGGTGTTACGCATAAGCAAAAGCATCGTTCTGTAATGTATGGTATTTTGTTTGGATCTGGCGAAGCGCTAGAAAAGGCAAAAGTTGATTGGAGTTGCAGCTTTCCACATTTAAGGGCAATATGCAATTACCAAATCGTGTATTGCTGAACTATTGAGCAATTTGAATATTTGATAGCTCTAAGCCAAAATTGTACGAAATCTGTGCCCAACTAAACTGCTAGGCTAGCGTTGTATCGCAAATTTATAAGCCTTTGCACTGCATTTTGAAAATGATCAACGTGGTAACCAAAACGCCTTTTGTTTGAATAAATGTATAAATATAATGAATAGATTTTGAAGAATTCTGGTATAGAGTTTGAAAGCTATTTCGGTACGTTACATCAAACCAAGGGTGAAGATAAAAATATCATTAACGAGTCAGATATTTAATAACTTTTGATATTTGTAAAGAGATAGCTTGACCAAAATTTCGACAATTAAATCTTAGTTTGTTTTTTATGTATATTTTGTTGTTTAAAAGTTTCATCAAATAGTTTTGACTGAAACATACAACTAATTTTATAAAAATAAGTCAGGTAATTGTCGTTTGGTTGCCACAACACTGTTTCTGTTACAAAGTCTGAGTAAACATTGCGCAAACTGTCTTTGTAAACAGTCTGAGTAAACATTGCGTAAACATTGCGCAACAATATGATGCATCGACAGATTGATGGCGTTGCTATGGGTTCACCTCTTGGCCCATCTCTTGCCAACATCTTTGTCGGATATTATGAAGCTTTGCTTTTCAAAAGAGTCAACAAACCACTTATGTATTATCGATACGTCGATGATACTTTTGCAGTTTTTAACGACGAAGACAAATGCAATGAGTTTTTCTCTCATCTAAATTCTCTCCATCCATCGCTTCATTTCACTTTTGAAAAGGAATGCAATCGGACTTTGCCCTTTCTTGACGTCCTGGTAGAAAAGAATGATCACGAATTTGTTACATCTATCTACAGGAAGCCGACTTTCACTGGCCAATACATTCGCTGGAAATCTTTTTGCCCCATGAAGCGGAAGACTAATTTGATTTCAACTCTAGTCTACAGAGCTCTAGTCATCTGTTCGAAATCCACTCTTCAAAATGAACTTTCCAATATTCGATCAATCCTTATGAACAATGGTTACCCTGAAGCTATAATCAACACTGTTATGACCAAGAAAATAAATCAATTTCGCAGACCAACGCAATTCGGTCCGAAGAAATGCCCTGTTTATCTTCACTTGCCATGGCTGGGCAATGTTTCGCTGAGGTACGAAATGCAAATTAAAACAGCCGTCAAACGCTGTTACTTTGCAGTTGAACCATGCATTGTCTACACCACCAGACAACTTCTGCCTGTAGCCAAAAAGGATGTACTACCCGCTTTTCATCAAAGCAACATTGTTTATCAATTTCTGTGCCACTGCGATAGTCGGTACGTGGGTCGTACGTCTCAAAGGCTACAACAGAGGATTAAGCAGCACGTGCCGAAAACCATTCTCCAGAAGCATATTTCTTAGGACCGAAGCACATTGGCCCGCTCTTGCAAGCCAATCAGAAACTTTAAAACTGAAACTTCCTTTTCTGCCATAGGACAACATCTTTTACAAAACCCTACATGCGCACACGAATATAATGACAACAAATTTTCTATTCTTGCCCGTGGCCGTACTTCTTTTCACCTTTCCACCTTTGAAGCCACGTACATTAAAACATCCAAACCAAATTTATGCAAACAAAAGGAATTCGCTTATGGTCTAAAAATCACACATTAGTTTCCGCTCCTTCTTTTGGTCGCTTCTTTTTACCAATCATGATAGAGCCTTTTTTCCCTTTTTTCTTTTTCGTCAACTGTGTCTCTATATAAGTGACTCACTTCACCTTTTCACTCTATTTCTGACGGATTCTCTTGAAAAGTGTCAGACGAAAAGCTTCGAGAATGAATACTCTACTTTCTGCAATTTTCAAACTGCCTTTGAATACGTATCAACTCAGTATAGTAGTAATTGTTTTTATAACATATGCTGCTGATATTGTTTAATTTGTAGTTTTGCGCCAAAACAAAGGCTTCAATTAAGCTTTGAAAAAAATGTGATGCTAAAGTAATCTAAATGCGTAAAGACCGAAAAATTCCTGTAGTAAGACGTTGCAGTATTTTGTACAATATTCTTGGCCTTAGTTTGTCTCGTCATTTGAACATGTTCTTTATAACAAATATAAGATTTCATTTTCCTCACTTTGCGGTCCCTTATTCTCATAGCAATCAATCACTAATCGTTTTAGGAAAATGTTTGGACAATCAAGCATTTTTAATTTGTGATTTATAAAAATATTACCTAGTTTTTATATTTGTTTTATTTGCGAAAATTCACAGATTTCTAACTGACATTCAATCAGTTGATCCTGAAATACATTATTTGAATTTTTAAAAAATATTATGATTTTAATTTTAATGATTTAATATTATGATTTAATGATTAAATATTATGATTTAAATGAATATTAAGATTCCATGTGAATATGATGAATATACAATGGTGTCAAAATAGAAATAAGTTTCTGTTGGTCAAGAGCAACTGATTGATTACCAGTTAGCCATTTACAAACTATTTGATAGGGAAAAGTAATAATCAGCAAAGTTTATGTCTTCAAGATTGATCATGGTGATTTGAGAAGAGTCATTGTACAAGTAGAAATAGATAAAAATTCTACCAGACTGATCAACAAACTTAGAATTTTCAAGCAAAATCATCAAATTATTAGAAGCGAAATTGGTATGTATAATAAAACGTGTGTCATTGACTTGTGACGACTTTAATGCTTAAAAATATAATAAAGATACAAGAGTACCACGGATTTCTTAAAATTACAGAATGTGGAAGCGGCTGCTACCTAAGGCTAAAAAAGGCTATTTATCGGTTGGATAGAGTACTTTCAGACTGTTCGGCAATATGTAAGAAGTGTGAAACCTGAATTAATAACGTTTTTAACGAAAATACAAAATAGATAAACATGATTTTTTTATCCCTAAAATTTTATTCCGATAAATATCAATACTTTTCCTGGAATTCTTAATTGCATTGTTTTGCTTGATCAGATCAAATATTGAATACTTGCATTACCCTCAATGATGCTTCCAAATGAGAACTTTGAATTAGTTTTTATTTAAATATCAGATATTTTTAACTTCAATTTTCCATTACTTACTTTTATACATTCGGGCATGACTGCCATTTTACTCATAAACCGTTTAAGACTGTCTCCAACGAACGTCGGATCATTAATCCACAACTTCAGAAGCTTTTGTCTTTCTTGCAAAGCATAAAATAAACTACCAACATCGTGCGGAAAGATATTGTTATTTGGTGATACTTTACACTTCTCAGGAAAACGCTCCACCACCTTTTTTGTCAGTTCTTGATCGTGCATTTCGTAGAGCATAGTGCAAGCTTCCAAACATTTTGAAAAGTCATTAAATGTACAGTCCCCAGCATATTTACAGACAAACTGCTCTAGAACTGATTTCTTCTTGTTGTTGGAATTTGAAATGTCAGGACATAAACTTGATTCCAAAGCCATCAAACGTTTGTGAGTGGTTGTGTTGCACATTCCAAACATGAAATTTTTGACGACATCCAAATTCTCTAATTGCTCATTCTTATGAGACATCACTTTTTCAAACTCACTCAATGATAGAAACAATATCAAATAAGCTGCCGAAAAGAACTCTTGAAGAATCAGATGAGAAAAGTATGTAATTTTGTCAACATTCAGTAAACGTAATTGAGTTTTTGCTTTTGCTCCCGTTGTCAAAAGTGTATTTAAGCTTTCTTTTTTGAGCTTAGATTCTTTTATTTCATTTTCACTAAATTCATATTTTTTGTGACGTAATCCCTCCCAAGCCAACTTTGATAGCTTATGCAACTCGAATTCTTCGCTTTTTGCAATTCCATGTTTGGAAAAGGTCTCCAACATGTTCAGTATAATGTTTGTTATTGATGGGAATGTTATTGTTTCATTAGGATTAAGCTGTTTTTGGTGCAACCAATAAACGGTAAAGATACACATTATTGGCACATAGCATAGTGCCCACAGTTCAGGATGATTAATTAACTCCTCCAAGACCTTTTCACTGTCATCTCCACAAATGTCTTCAGATATTTGTCGTTGTGCTTTTAGATTGATACCTAGAACATCCACTATGCAATGTGGTCTGTACTGTTCATGCAGTTCCAACATCTGACGAGGACGAGATGTTATCAGTTTCTTGGCTTTTGGTAAAATGTTACCATTTAAAATGTTTTTTAAAAGTATTTCCGGTTTTCTTTCGAAGTAAATGTTAGCGTTGGAGCATTGCTTTCCTAGTTCTATTGTTGCTTCATCCAAGCCGTCAAATATTATCATGACATTATCACTTTCTTCCAACCGTTTTAAGATTTCTTTATCTAAATCAGAATCATGTTCCCAACGTGACACTAAATTTGTCAGTAAAAACTGCAAAACACTCATCTTTTCTCCATATTCCACTTGGTTCAAAGATACATAAAACAGAAAGTCAATATCAAGCATTTCTTTTTTCAACACTTTTTCAAGCAGTTGTTTGGTAAGAGTTGTTTTTCCAATTCCGGCTTGCCCCGAAATCCCCACCCAGTTTCCGTGAGTGATTATGTACTTTTTCTCAGCATCAGCATTACGAGTTTCCTTCTTAGCCTGTTCTTTGGCAAGTTCTTCAGCTTGTTTGAATAGGTCTTCAAGTTTTATGTCTCCTTGTCGTTTATTGTTCCATAACTCAGGATCTCTTTTTCTTTTGTAATAATCTGACTCCTCCATTCTCCTGCTATCGCTTTTTGATATTTGAAGTTCAACAGTTTGAACATCTTTATCTAAAGCCAAGCGGCTCTTTTTCCCAGAAATGAGGTTTGCAGCATCCAGCAGTTTTATTTTTAACTGGTCGAGTTTTGAAGAACCTAAAAAATAATAGATGCTACAAAATATCATAAATTCACCACACTGAATATAATTTAGTTTTAGGTTTCAAAAAATGCAATTCTAAGTATAATCAAAAATTGGCGTTACCAATCATCAAAACGTTTAAATTTTGGTAAAGAGTTTGACCTACTGCTTTTGTGCTACAAAGTCGCTAGAATCAGATGTTGAACATTTATAATAAATTTAAACGTATTCGGCTCATCAGATGGTCTAAATCAAGAAATTAAAATTACATTCTAACTCTTAAACTTATATTGTACACACAAGCCCATAAACAGGCTAAATATGGCTCAACAACACCGTGACTTTACAAACAAAAAGGCATTTATTATAAGGAAAATTTAGAACCAACATTGGCAAATCAAAAAAGCTTATTTAAGCATACACGAAGACAATAGATGAATAGAAACACTATAAATAACAAATATCAAAATAGATTTAGTAAAAATAGATAAGCATTGGGATTGAGCTAATAATTGAATTGCCGATTAATTTTCTTGAATCATGAAGCTTTATTGATTTTGGTCTCGTAACCTGCGTTACACTTTTTAATGACTTTAAACAACTTTATATCGCTTTATTTCTTACAACTATCGCAACTTCAGACTTGCTGTAATAAATGTTTGTGTTATAGTGAAGTGCAGACGCTTCGTTACTGAGGTTTCCGATTGAATTGTTAGCCTTAATAATCAATCAATTGCCCATTCGGGTGCTAAAAAACTACAATTAATTGCCCTATTTAGCAATTAACTGCAATCGTTAAAAGCCGATTTTAGAGCAATTAATTGTTACAACAAATTAGGTCCAATTAATTGTCTGGAAACCCTATTCCTTACTCGAATACCGGGATTCTTAACCGGGGGTACCTGCACCACTTGGGGGTACAAAGCACCAAAGCAGAAGGTACAAGATGAGGCGTCAAAATAATAGTTATTTAGAACTATTTGTTAAAAATTAATTTTTGATGTTATTTAAAATAAAACATTTTCCGAAGCCTTTTTTCACATCTGCATTTCTGAATGATTTTTTGTCATAACAAAGAGTTACTGTGACGTAATAAATAGCTTCTATTTGTCCCCACAGAATTGGTTTCGCACTGTGATTTCATAATAAGCAATACTATTTGTGCTGTTCTGTTGAGAGTTTAAGCTCAGTTGATATTTAGATTTGCAGTTAAATTGAGTTATCGTATAATTGTCTAATAAATTTAAACAGTTATGTCTAAAAAACATAAGTGGAGCGAAGACTATGTCAAGCATGGTTCAGAAAAAGATGGAACTGAAAGACTGCAGTGCATATTGTGCAGCAAAGTATTTTTGAATGCTAATTTCAAACCTTCAAGACTTAAGAAACATATCGATAATCATTTCGGAGGTGCAAAGTCGGGAAATGACTTAAATACTTTGAAAATTAAAATGGCACGCTTTCATCAGAGTGGTAGCTTAGAAAAGCGTGGATTTTTGCCAATAGATAAACCATTGTTGCATGCATCTTGTAAAGTTGCTTTTCTGTGTACCAAAAAAAAAGAAGCCACACTCAGTTGCAGAAAAATAGTGAAACTTTGCGCAATGGAAATGGCAAAATCATTACTCGGGCTAGAAGCGGTAAAAAAGCGAAATTTAGTGCCGTTATCAAATGACATCATCATATCCAGGTTTCGTGATATCACTGAAGACATCGTGCAACAGGTCATTACAGATGTCTAAGCCAGTCCTATTAAAGTTAGTCTTCAGTTGGATGAGTCAACAAACGTCAGTTTATGCAGTCAGTTTTTGGTACTTGTGCGATATATGAATGAAAAAAAGTGGGGAAGAATTTTTATTTTGTTAACCACTGAAAACAACCACAAAAGCAGTAGATGTATTCAATATTGTAAAGGAGTTCTTTTTGAACCACAAAATGTCTTTTGATATGGTTGGCTCACTTTGCACCGATGGAACCCCCGCCATGCTCGGAAATAAATCCGGCTTTGTTTATCTTGTAAAAAAAGAGATCCTTCACATTACTGTCACACATTGTATGTTACATCGCCACGCTCTTGCTGCCAAGTCATTGCCAAAAAAACTGAAAATGTGTTATCAATTGCTGCGAGTGCAGTCAACTACATCAGAGGAAATGCCTTGAATCATCGTCTGTTTAAAGCTTTTTGTAAGAAAATTGGAGCTACGCACAGCGTACTTCTTTACCATTCCGAGGTGAGATGGATTTCCCGAGACCGAGTTCTCATTTGTGTTTCCAATTGCGCAAAGAAATTGAGATTTTTCTCAGACAGCAGGGTAGTAGTCTAGTAGTGCATTTTGAAAGTGAAAATTTCATTTTGTCCATGGCCTACTTGTCAGATATATTTACTTACTTAAACAACTTGAACATTTCCATCCAGGGCAAAGGAATAAACATGATTACTGGCAGAGAAAAGATATCCCCTTCTACTAGCAAACTTTCAATCTGGAAAAATTGTGAAAACTATGCAAATTTTCCTAAACTTAATGAAGTTTCTACTTCTACCACATCATTGAGGGAGAATACTGTGATTCAAATAAAAGGACATTTGCAGGTGCTTAGTCAGTCTTTTGAAGGATATTTCCATCGTAGAGGTGTGTCTGATTCACAGGGATAAATTCAGGACTCATTCCTTTTCAATCTAGATTTGATGGATGAAAATGATGAAACGAAAGATGACCTTGTTGAAACGAGAGTGAGTAAAAAAATCAAGATGGAATTTGATTCCATTCATTTAGCTACCTTCTGGTGTGCACAACTCGAAATGTTTCCACAATTAGCAAAAAGTGCTTTGAAAATTCTTATCCCCTTTGCAACAACCTATCTCTGTGAAACTGGATTCTCAACTCTTGTAAGCACAAAAACTAAGCCAAGATATCGTTTCGACCCAGGAGATAATATGCGTGTGGCTATCACAAAAAAGGAACCACGTTTCAAGTTGATCATTGAAAAAAGGCAACAACAAAAAGGCCATTAGCAATAAATATTTCAATGTGTAATTTCATTTTTCGTTGTGAACAATATTACGGTTAAAAAATATACATTGGTAACATGCTACATTGTATTTTATTTCATTGTTAGATTGTATATTACCAATAATTTTGTAGGTGGTTTTTCGATAGGTCTAGGGGTACAAAAACATTTCACAAAATGTTAAGGGGTACGAGCGCCAAAAAGGTTAAGAAACACTGCTTTAATAGTTAAGAACTAACACCGAAAACAATTTCTCATAAACAAAGCCAAAGATAAAAAACACATCTATTTGAGTCAAAATCTCTATTCATTGATCACATTGGTAAGGATTCACCACTCGAAGGGAATGAATCTTCTATCATAGGTGTCACTGGCGGACGGCCAGGACCTTCCTCTCATTGTTCTCTATCCAACCGATTAAAATCAAACAATAAAATTAAATGGGTATATTGACTGCAATAACAATAAGAAACTTTGAATTGGCCAGCGCGAGAAAATTGGCTAGACTTTTATCTTTCAACGATTGAACCAGCAAAATTCAAAACCAAAAAAATAGAATTTAAAGTCACTTCTTTTTCTTTTATATGCATAATTGGTAATAGCCTGAAAGCCACGCGTTTTGTGTGCTTAGGTCAGAGTGTAGAAATAGAAATTGATAACAAAGTGAAGCGACAAAACAAAACGTGTAATAAGACTCTTATTCCCAGGGCTGCAGTTCGATTACCGGTGAGTAAAAAATGAGCATTGGTGCGATAACATTGCGGCCCCTTTGAAACAAGAACACACATTGAAGTTTCAAACAAAACATAATACATATAGAGCATCAAGGCGCTACAAAAATGAGATTAACTAACATATTCAAAGAACAGTGATGCAGTGGTCAGGTATACGAAATTCTTTTTGATGGTAGCCCAACATCATTATTAACATTTATATAGACGGTGCAATAAATAAAGGTGACTAAACACGTATGCTAAAGGTCAAGTCTAAACTTTCTGATATAAAATTACAGATTTTGAAGCATAAAAATGTCAATAATGCTAGGAAAAATACAAATATAAAAAAACAAGATAAAACAAAATAAAATATTATATAAGAGCAATTTTTGATATATCACGAAGGATGTATTCGATTTTATTTGTACCACCGCCGCAATCTTTCAACACAGCAACTGTTGCACAACGGACTAACTCTTTTCCGTTGCGCCACTGAGGGTGTACCCGGTGTACACGGCCCAAGCGATAAGCCCCGCGCTTTGAAATGTCCTCAGCATCTCCAAACAGGACCAATTGGCCAGTGGAGATATTATTCCGAGTAACCCTCCACTTGTTTCTACCTTGTAGAGTAGGGAGGTAACCTTGCATCCAACAGAGCCAAAATTTATGAGCCAAAGTTGTATTGTAAAGGAATTCACGACGCAGGTCCCCCCAATTATGAAACACACGTAGAGGTGTATTGGGAGCAAGACCTTGCCCCAGGAAAAACGAAGGAGTGATTACAGCCAAATCATTAGGTTTATCGCTAAGCGAAGTAAGTGGGCGATCGTTTACTATGCGCACCGCGTCTGAAGTGAAAGTCCGTATTTCAATAAGTGAAGGCTTACGTCGAGATTGATCTAAAACGCGATTAAAGACGTCTTTAAATAACTTCACCATACTTTCCCAACTGCCTCCTTGACTAGGAGAGTATGGAGGGATTTCAACCCAATTGATGTTATGCTTTCTAAGAGAATTACAGAATTCGGTTGAACCAAGCAATGAGGAAAGCCGACCAGCAGCAGCCCGAAACATCGAGCCATTATTCAAATAAACTGTGTCAACTGCTCCCCGAAGATTTGTAAACCTAGAAAACGCGAGCAAAAATTTATTCAAGTCAAGACTAGTAACGATTTCCACGTGTATGCAACGAGTACATAAGCACGTGAACAGTAAACCCCAACATTTGTAATTACTACGATTTTGGCGATTAAAATACGATCCAAGATAATCTACACCGCAATACTTAAAGGGTCTATTTGTGGGAGTTACTCGACAAGCCGGTAGATCGGCCATCAGCTGTCAAACAAGTGTTGCTTTTCGCATAGCACCTTTTACACATTCCGTTAGGTAACGCTTAACGCTCGAAATTCGGTACACAATCCAAAAACGCTGCCGCGTACGCATTAGCGTATAAAAAGGACCCGCATGTCGAGCTTTAGCGTGTTCATTAAGAATGATTAACCTAGTAAGTGAGTGTCTACTAGGGAGTATCAAAGGATGTTTAGTGTCTGTTGAGAGATCAGCGTTTTCAAGGCGACCCTCAACACGCAACATCAAGTCATTATCCACACAGGGGCGCAAGTTTTGTAGAGTTTTTAATTCAGAAACACAACGGACGTGTTCTAAATCTGACAAGCTGCTACCTAATTTTTTTTAAATCAATTCATAAGCATCTAAAGACTTCTCTTGGAGAAGCTTAATTGCGGCCCCAAAATGGGTTCTCTGAACAAATTTTACAACATTCATAAAAGCGTTATCCAAGTAGTCTGCATAAAGTTTCGGTTTACAAAGGTTACGCTTTTGTGATTTAGCGACAATATACTGTTTGAAGGCAATTAAATATGCCACACGCTTTTTTAATGTGTATAGATAGAGTGCGTTTTCAATTATCCGATCCAGGCACGTATTGCTTTTAAGAGACAAAAGATCTACATTAATGCTGACACTACGAACAACCATGGCGGGGCTCACGGGCTTGGGTTCCAAAGATCCCTTTGAAAGAAGTGGAGGTCCTTCAAGCCATAAAGCAAAGGACTTAGAGTTCTGTACGCTGCCTTCGCGTGTACCAACATCAGCAGGATTCAAAGATCCTTTAACATAATTTCAATCACAAGCTGAAGTCATAAGGTGTATTTTATGCACACGGCGTTTTACAAATCACGGTAGATGAAGGTCCGGGTTTACAATCCATTAAAGTGCAACTTGTGAATCTGTCCACAAGTGAAAACTGCAAGACAAATGCTGCAACGATTTAGACACGGCGAACACCAGTTCAGAACAAAGCCTAGCCGCTTCCATTCTTTTCGAAAGAACGTCCAATTCGCCTGAGATAACAAAACCAGTTTCGACTTGCTATGCACGAAGGCGACGTTCGATTGTCGCCCAATTAAGCGCCTCAGATAGACTACACAGGACAAGGCATCATTCAAAGCATCAATAAGCCCATGCAGCTGGTACCTAACGCTTTCATCATCTCTGGTCTCGGTTTCGGTCTTTCAAAAGCAGTAGCCGGGAATCGGAATCTCTAAAATAGGCCGTAAAAGACAAAGCCACGCACTCCAATCGATCATCATGTCCTTCGGAAGCTCGTCATATCAGCCGACACCAGCACAGGTAGCTCGGTGAAGAATTAACTTGCCTCCTAAAAGATAAGGAGCGATAAAACCCCAGTGGGTCAAACTGGCCAGCAAGAAAGCGCAGCATTTCGCGACGACTGAGTCTAGCTGGCATATTCAAATTTTTATTACAATAAACCTTACGGCAGTCCTTTTCCACGTCCCATATTAGGCCCAATGCTTTATGGAGTCTGGCATAGGGTTTGAACCAAGATCAATTTCTCGGATATTAGAGCAGAGATCGCATTTGGAAATACTCTGCAAAACCGGTTTAGCCAGGTGATTTGCCGACCACTTACGCAGTCAAAAGCCTCTACTTTCGAACAGTGACTTCGACTCTCGAGAAATAACCTCAATATTAGCCAGGGATTTGGCATTAATGAGTAAGTCATCCATATATTGATCGTTTTCGATAGCTTCCAAAGTCAATCGACTTGCGTTGGTAGGATTTTCATCAACCAAGCGTTGTATAGCGTGAAGAGCAATGTAAGGACTGAAGTTTATCCCCCAGACATATCTAGAAAACCGAGATACTTTGATTTCACTGAGTTTTATGTCCTTATTCTTAAACCAGACCAAACGAAAAAGATCCCGTTGGTTTTCTGGAATCGAAATTTGAAAAGAAACATTTGCTTAAGTCGGCCATACACGCAAATCTACCCAAACGCAAACGAGTCAAAGCGTCAGTCAACCTATTCAAAAGATTAGCGCCGGCAAAACAGCATGGTTAAGACACATTCCCTTAAATGTGGCTGCACCATCATATACAACGCGACATTTTTCTTGTTTCGTCACAAAGAAAGGCAAACACCACGTAGGCCCATCAACCTTTACCTTCTCCACATGCGTCAACCAACGCTCAGCAAGCAACTCTTGAAATGTTTGTTAAGGGGACGGTTTAAAGAAGGATCGCCTAGAGCTTTCCGACGCAAAGACATTGTACGCTCTAAGGCATTTGAAAAGTTATTGGAAATCTTTTTAACAATATCCGGTCTCAAAGGAACCGGAATCTCGCAGCAACCATTTTTAACTTTGACTTTAGGTTCCGCCAACGAACACGCAAGCTCCTCACTCCTAGAGTGTTGAGTCTCCTCGTTCTCCAATTCAACCTGTCGTAAAGCCGCCTTTAGCTCAATAATTTCTTGTCTAAGTTGTTTACATTCTCTTGTGTCACAATCAAGATTTACTCTTGATTTTAAGACTTGGTGCAAATTCGATCTCACCCCAACGCGACCACCGCTGGCTATAGGACCCAGTCGAGTCAGAATGTAGTTAGGTTTACTCACATTTACACCCTCTCTTTCCTCCAAAACAGTGAGCAACTCTTTGTTTGTTTGTCCTATCAAAATGTCAATCCTTTGTCCTTGAGGAATAGTGGGAATTTTAACCCCTATGAAATGCTTAAGTTTTTGCGTATTTACGGCATGAGGCAGAACGTTCTCGTCATCAATAAAGTCCGGGACAACCAAAGCGTTTTTTATAGCAAAAGTTTCTTTATTTGAAAGTGATTTAATTTCAAAGTTCGTAAGACCACCACTGCGCATAGTTTGTTCAGCTAAGGTGCGAATGGTTATTGCATGATCCGTTTTAGTAGCGAGCCCAAGCTCGTCCCTCAAGCTCTTTGAGATCAATGTAGCCCGAGAAGTAGTATCATGCTGTGCATATGCCAAAGTAGACTTGCCCATCACAGGGTTTATAGCCTTTACGGCACTCGTACGAAGCATCACCAAATCGTTATTAAAAAGCCAATTTTCTCACAACTGTTTGTTCAGCGTCTGTCTGTTTTTTCCCAGCGTCAGGTGTCACCTAAGTCTGGCAATGCCCCGCGCTGGTGACCCCAAGTTTTACAGAGTCTGAACTAACATAGAGGTCATGTAAAGCGGTGGAATGCTAAGGACCAAAACGTGGTCCGCATAAACGACATTTCGACGAAGAAGTACATTCTCGAGAGAAATGTTCCAAAGAAAGACAATTAAAATATCTGGCAGCATCACTAACAGTTTTGCGCTTTTGCTCAAGAGTTTTCCTTTTAAATTGTTCACAATTGGTTAAAAAATGTTTTAAATGCGGGTCGTTGCATACAAAACACACGGGGGTTAACAGAATGCGGAATTTTATTACAGCTACCCGAGCTTTCGCCAACGGTTTCTACTAAGCGAGCGCCAGGACGTTCTCCTTTTACAGTGACTTGTCTGACGTGAAGAGCCCTATGCCCGTTGCAAGACCCACTTGCTCTATCTTTATCGTCAGATTTTAAAAACGACTGCGCATAATCCGAGGTCATCAAGTTTAGTTCATGCACTACAAATTCGCGCAAAGACTCACATCCCGGTTGATTTAAATTGATGCTCTTTTCGTCAAGGTAATCAAGGTACCTTCGTTTAAGTAACCGATTTGCAGTATCCAACATTAATTGCCCAGATACCTTGTCCAGCTCGTCATGGGCATGTGCATACACTTCAAGGGTGTTTAGATCTTCATTGAACGCTTTCAATGAAGCGACGCTTATTGCCACCCTAGGTTTGGTACAGATTTTCGCAATTTTAGGTTCCGAAGTAAGCCCACCAGAAACGCCACATCTCTGACGTAAACGGTCCAAGGCTCTTTCAATGCGCCTAGAAAAACTCATATTTCTCATAGGTGCAAAAAACAAATTGACCATTTCCCGGGGCTGACCAGTGCACGAGGCTCTCAAAACTTCGAGCCGACGTTCATCACAGGGACTCTTGTGCACAAGTCTCCGAATTTGGTTTTCATAAAATACGAAGTCTATGTTGTTGCCATCATAGCCTATCTGTGAGGCAAGATTTATAAATTCATTTCTGTCTTGGCGTTCGATATAAGCGCGCAATGCCGGTTCACCATGATTAGCAGAAAACGCGTGGCTTCAGGCTACTACTAATACATAATTAGTAATAGCCTGAAAGCCACGCGTTTTGTGTGCTTAGATCAGAGTGTAGAAATAGAAATTGATAACAAAATAAGGCGACAAAACAAAACGTGCAATCAGACTCTTGCTCTCAGGGCTGCAGTTCGATTACCGGTGAGTTAAAAAATGGGCATTGGTACGATAACACACATAAAGCAATCTACGCTTAATAAAAATCAGGCCGTGGTGAGTTTTCATCCAGTCTCACTTTTTGCCAATGTTCCACGATTAGAAACAATTGATGTTATTGCCGATTGCCAAAGATGTTCAAAGCTGCCTAAGAATCTATTATTTTTATTATATTTTTGAATCTATTATTGTTACCTAATTTTGTGATACTTTTTGTGTTTAATTTGCTTATTTTATGTTTAACACTTATATTTGGATATATACCATTAAATTTGGGCATTAAAATATCATTGTAAAAAGCTGTTTTTATACCCATTAATCTATAATATCGTTCACACTCTGTAACGGCAAGGTTTTTGAATTTAAAAAATTTTTAATTTTAAGTCTTGCTGGACATACGTTTGCCTTTTTGTGCACTTAATCAGTCATTTACAAGCCTTGTTCACTACATTGCGTTGAAGGGCGGAAAGTCAAAATGAGAGTGAGAATTTGAGAATCATCATGAAAGTCTTACTTGCCACAAATAAAAAGATCAACATCTTGAAGGTTCGGTTTCCTACTCGCAGATACGCATCGCTGAAGAGCCCCAATAATGGCGAAATCGGTCTAGTGCTTTCTGATTGTTTGTGTGTGATTACTTAATTATTATAAAATTCTTACTCTCATTATGACTCTTACTTTTTGCCCTTCAATGTGCTTGTATAGCGTAATGCTTACGTCTTTTTGAGTGAAGTTCTGGTCGTGAGGTGCCACTGTCGAGTTACAGCATAATGGATTCTATGTACTCCATAAGTAGCAAAGCCGGGAATTCGGTCACTCACTTACAAAAGTAGCTATAACATGGCATTGGCGTGCAATAGCGTCCAGCCAGGTGGTCAAGTGGTACTTGCCACAGATAGAAGGGCTACATTTTGAAGGTTCGATTCCCTGCTGGTCGGATACGCATCACTGAAAAACCCCAAGTGTATATCACTGAAGAACCCCAAGTTGTTTGTGTATGACTATTTACTTATCATAAAATTTTCACTCTCATTATGACAACTACATCTAGACAGTGTTATTCACGGCCTAGACAGTTCTTGGCTGTTGCCCAAGAAGAAGGTCCTCAAAAATGCTTAGTCTACCAAAAACTTTCTCGGAGGGGTAACACTTCTTTTAAATTCCAAAAACAAATCAAAATTGCGGAAAGTAATTGCTACAGAGCATCTAAACTTTGGTTCTCCACAAAATCCATTCCACCTGGAATCCACCACAATGATGTGCCTTCCCTTCAACAAAGCAATGTCGTATATGAATACGTGTGTCTCTTCAATGCCAGTCGGTGGCCATGCACCCCAAGACTACAGCACAAATTTGACCTGCATGCACCCAAGTCAATCAGGCTTGGTATGGAGAGAGAAGGACAAGTGCTTGTACAAAAGTTGCATGATCATTCCTTACACGGATGAGATAAATTGGAAATCGCTTTTCTCCACAACTGTGTACAAAAAACTCATCTTTACAGGCGAATACCCACGGTATAATTCTTTTTACTCCTAGAAACGGAAAATCAATCTCATTTTTACGCACGTCCACAGAGCCGACTGCTCTCAATCTAACCTTCAAGTTAAACTTACCAAGATTTGGTCGATCTTTCGAAACAATGACCGCTGTTTCAGTAATGGTGGTTTATCTAGTGATAGGTTGTCGGTGTAGACCATAAAGGCAAGGTTGAGTGGTGCAGTTCAAGACAGGTCAACGCTGGTCAAACGCCTGCAATGAACATGGTCGTAGATGGTAAATGTTACTTCGAAGCATCTGATGACCGTAATGTCTGCATTAATGGTCATGCCTTCCCAGCTGTGCACTGTCATAAAAATCGAGATATGCTCATGTCTACCCGGTTTGTGAGTCTGCACTGCAACTTCACACCAATGAGCAGTGATCTGCTGCGAAGAGCACTAGACTTTCGCCCCAACGAGCGCTCCCCTTTCTTCAATTTTCAGAAAGCTTGCTGGGATGGCTTTGCCTCTTACTTTGACTCTCACTGTCCTTCAGCAGAGGAATACTCGTCTCTTTCTCTTTCCTCTGCTGCTGCTCTCTTACTTCTTTGACTTTGAATGCGACCTAATCTTTCATTCCTTTCGGCCGCATCAAACGCACTCCTAAAGCCTGGTGGTCTGCTGAGGTGGAACAAGCGGTTAGTGAAAAACGCAAGGCTTTTGCTGCCGCTCACAGAAGTGATGAAGATCGACAGGCTTACATCTCCGCTTCTCGACGCGCCTCGTCAGTCATTGCCAAGGCCAAGGCTGAGACATGGCTGACGACTTGCTCTTCTCTTTCACCTAGGTGTAACCCTAAATCTGTACACTCTCTTCTTCGCTCTATCGCTGGCTTTCCTTCCTCGTCTTCCTCCTCTTCTAACTTTCCTAACTGTTCTTCTCCCAGGGAATCGGCTTCGGTTTATGCCGCTTACCTGAGATCGCACTTTTCCATTTCTCAGCCAAAGGCCCTGCGTAGCAGAGCCAGAGGCTACCTCACTGAGCTTCGACGAGCCACGTATCCTGTGGAGTCTCACTCGTCCTTTTGCTCTCCTTTCTCTAGCGCGGAATTTCTCGTGGCTGCCTCCAATCTTACCTCATCCACTGCCACTGGCCCAGACAAAGTTGCCTATCCCATGCTAAAGCATCTTCCTCGCTCTGGCATGGATTTACTTCTTTACATCTTCAATCTTTTCTGGTCTTCGCATTCCTTTCCTTCCGTCTGGAAGACATCTTCCATTATTCCCATCCACAAGATGGGAATTCTCTTCCATTCTCTCTCACCTCCTGCGTATCGAAGCTGTTTGAACGCATCATTCTATCTCGTCTACTCTTCTTTCTGGAATCTAATTCCATTCTCTCTCCCCGCCAGGCCGGTTTCCGCCTTGCTCGGTCTACACTCGATCAAATTCTGTTCCTTTCTCAGTCCATTTCGGATGGGTTTAACAAACCCAGGCCGGGCTCTCGGACGATTCTCAATACTATCGATTTCTCTAAAGCTTTTGACTCTGTCTGGCATCCCGCTCTTTTCCACAAACTTATTTCGGCTGGCCTCTCTCCTTGCTTTGCTCGTTGGACTCAATCTTTCTTTTCTGATAGGCGCGCTGGTGTGGTTTTTCAAAATCACAAAAGCCGCTCATTTCGAGTCCGTCGAGGTGTTCCGCAAGGATCTGTTCTTTGCCCTGTACTTTTCTCTCCCTTCATTAATGATCTTCCGGCTTCTCTGCCTTCTTCCGTCAGCTGCTCTTTTTACGCTGACGATCTTGCCATTTGGTTCTCTTCCCCCTTGGTCCCCACTGCGGTGGAGGCTACGCAAGGAGCTCTGTTTTGATTGGAGCGCTGGTCTGAGTACTGGTGTCTTCCTCTCAATCCAAGCAAATGTGAGGCCTCCTTCTTTTCAGTGGATCCCCACCAGGCTAACCTCCAGCCCAACTTCCTCCTACTCGGCTCCCGCCTCCATTTTAATCCACTCCAACTTTTCTCGGGGTCACCTTCGACCGCACTCTTTCCTTTTCTAAACATGTATCTTCGCTGAAGGCCAAATTTTTCCCACGTCTCAAGGCCTTACGCTGTATCTCTGCTTCTTCATGGGCCCCTCTAAGGAGTCCCTTTCTGTTCTGTACAAATCTTTTCTTCGGTCCCTCCTCACTTACGCTTCACCCGGATGGTTTCCTTTCCTAAGCGCTACTAATCTTACCAAATTTGAACGACTCCACCGAGCGGCCAGTCGCGCCATCACCGGCTGCCTCTCGTCCTCCCCTATCCCTCTACTACTCACCGAGGCTTCTCTACCTCTCCTACGAGTCACTCTGACTCACTTCACTCTTTTTTCTTATGAGCGGGCTCTTCGTCTCCTAACCTCCTTTCCTATTTCAGGTTTGGCCAGACTTGGAGTGAAACCAAGACTTTGCAGATCGTCCTGGAGAGCTTTTGCGTTCACTCACCCGCTCATGCTTTCTTCTATTTGTTCTAGGGAGGCTCTTGTTGCTTGCCCTCCCTTTCCTCCTTGGAATCTGCGTTTGTTCACGGTGGAGTCCACCCTTCCCACTCCATGCTCTCACTCTGATCCCCCTTACTCTCGCCAAGGTGCGGCTCTCGCCCATCTTGACTCTCTCCCCCCTCATGATCTGGTACTCTGGACAGACGGCTTTGTTCCTTTTCCTTTTGGCATGGGAGGCTCCGGCGTTCTTGCCAACTGCTCTCTCTGTGGCACTGAGGCCACTCTTTCCTTTTCGGCAGGCCCAGTATGTTCAAGTTTTTCTGCTGAAGCCTGCGCCATTCTGCACGCTCTTTGCTGGTCTCGGCAGCACCAACAAGTCTGCCATTTTTCTTCTCTTCTCCTACTATCTGACTCTCGTTCTGTCCTCGCCACCCTGTCCTCTCCTCCATCTTTCCTCTTATCTCAAACTCTGTGGCAGATCTGGTAGGAACTGTCTTCTCTCTCCTCCTGTTCTATCAGGCTACAATGGGTCCCCGGACACTCGTTTCTCCCAGGGAACGACACGGCTGGCAAGCTTGCCAGACGGGGAGCGCTACTTGTGCCCTCCGCAACCCCTTGTAGTCTCTCTCCTCTTATCTCTCGTATCCACTCTTGTCTTAGCTCGGACTGGAGGCGTACTGTCTATTCCAAATATTTTGACACACCGGTTCCCTCGATTTCCACTGAGGAACTTGTGCTCCCTCGTCATGCTCACTGTGTCCTCTCTCGTCTTCGCTGCAATGGACACAGCCTTCTTTTAGGTTCTTACCTCTCTAGGATTGGCAGAATTGAGAATCCTTCTTGCAGCGCCTGTGGACACCCGTCCCAGGACATCTCTCATCTCATTTTGCACTGTCCAGCTACGGACTCTTTGCGCCGCTCACTCTTTGGCGACTCTCTGTCTCTGTCTCTGTATGACCTCTGGTCCAGTTGCTGGGGAGTTGCCCGGCTTCTGGAGCTCCATGGTCTTCTGCCATGCCCCCATCCCTCGGAAGGGGCCTGGTAACCAACAACAACAACAACAACAACAACAAGAGCACTAGGGCTAGTGAAAATGCCGCGATCGATAGTTTATAGCAGCCCTGTCACAAGTGCAGAATTTAATGAAATCTCAGCGGCGCTCTTGAAATCTTTACAATCGTTTCCTAAAAAAGACAGGTGCAAATATTTTCTATGGTTTCTTGTCTGCCTTTAGCACGTTGAATGCATCAGTTTTAAAAATTATTTATTTAGGGTCCAATAAGGACTCTTGCGTTCGTCTTATCTTCAGATTGTTTAGAAAAGAAGTTTCGAAGATTCATCTATCCAGCAGGGTTGTAAAGACCACCAATTGGAAAAGAAAGCTCTTCAAGAAAGATTTATCAGGTGCCAGAAACAGGCAAATTTCGAGTGTGTGCAGGGGATAACATCCTGTTTCTTTCTCGCTGTTCATAAGTTTTGCTCGTAATGATTCGCAAAAGATTCAATTATAACATTTTGTAAGACAAAAACAAAAAAGAACCCATATTTCCTTATCGAAATCTTTAAAAATTTTTTACCCAAATGCAATTCAATGCCAAATAAACTATAGCAATTTATTTACTTTGATTTCCACAGAAATTGCCAGATTTCAACGATTTCTTCTTTTCAACAACAAAACCAAATTAAAAAAAACTTGGTTATCATAACTTTTTAAATACAAACAATCGAAAGATATTGCTTAGAGCCAGGAAAGAAACTAAAACAGTTTTTGTTGCTTTGTGTAACGATGGCAATCAATTTTTTAAAGTCTTTAGTACGCAACAAAATAAAATTTATGGTTAAAAAAACATCAAACACGCTATATTTTTTGAACGTGATAGTGAGATTAGTGAGTGTAGTTTCAAGAGCTGGGTTTGGCGCGAACCTACAAACACTTTAATAGCTTGTGTTTGGCACAAACTTAAAAACACAGATGTATTTTTTATTTTACAGAAAATTCACTAGACATCTCCTAAGTTCTTAATATAGCTCTTCTAGTGTAATTAAAAGTTAAAATAATCTTTCTTTAGATTTAAAATTCACATAAAATTTATAAAAACTCAACATTTCGAAAAACTAAAATTAGTTTTTCTTCGTCAGGAGTGACTAAACTTCAAACACAAATAACGATTGCACAATCAACAGAATGAAAAAGAGAAAAAGAAAATTATGGTGATAAACAAGTGCAGCAGCAACAACTGGCGGTTAAAAATTTATAAATTTGTATAATTCAGGATAAAAACTGTTAATTCTATCGTTAAAAGCAAAATCAGTTTTGTGCACATAAAGTGATTCCAAAAATCGTCTATTTTTATAGTCACTTTCACTAGCAAAAATTATAGAGTTTTCCCAATTAATACGGTGTCCACTTAAGCAAACGTGCTTCACTAGTGCAGATTTCTTTTTGAAGTCCTCATTTATTAGTTGGGCAATTATATTAGGTTTGATGTCTTTTTGATGTTCTTTACGTCGTGTTTTAAATAATCGACCAGTTTCGCCGATATAAGCACTTGTACAATCTAAACATGGGATTTTATATACAACACGGCGTTGACCAAATTTGTTGATTTTATCTTTTAAACTTGGTAGCACGTTTCCTGACTAAAAACAATTTTGTTAAAATTGGTTTAAACTCAGACAACTTGGTCTCAATATGAATAGCGCATATATTATGATCATGGTTGAATTGGGTGGAGCAGACATAAAACTGAAGTTTCTAACGTGTCAAATCAAAAACTTATTAGCAAAAATGCTTATTTTCACAATTATTCATGAAAGTTTTAGGATAGGGCTCCCAAATTTAGATGAATTGATTTGATTTTTTAAGAAAGGTTTTTGTAGATAAATGATAACATGAAATATGATGGGCCAATTTAATCAAAAAGGGCAGAATTTTGTAGGCCCCCTACTAAACATTACAATGTTTTTTTGGCGCTAACAGTTTTATCGGTAAGTTCTTTCAAGTGCCAACAGCTTCCAAGAATTAATCAACATATTGATGTTGATAAAAAATAACCAAGTAATGACTGTAAATCACAAGGATAAATATTCAAGACTCAGGCATTGCGTTTAATCTCACAACAAAAATATTTAATTTTTTAGAAAATAATGGTTAATCGCTCTTCAATTACGAGTTGCAGAAGTAATTTGTTGCAATAACTGGTAATTTGTTGCGATAGTTTAGACAGCAAAGCCGGCTTGACACAAGAGATATTTGTGAGTACAGTAAAAATAGTTAATGCTTTTTTTGCATAGCTTGTTTTCGTTCCAAAATCAAATTCATTACAGGAAACATTATAGTGGGCTGCCCATGGCCACCATATTTTTCCCAAAGTGTTTCGAGTCCCTGCGGACGTCTTGCTTGCCCTGCTTTCAGGATAGGCGTACTTAGGAACCCAACGTGCTCACAATTGAAACAATCGACGATATAAAAGTTTAGTTTGTTTTTGTTATGAAGTGCATGAAGGCATAATTTCAAAGTTGTGCGATAGGGGAACGCCAAAGTGACAAATAGGCATTTTCAGGAATAACCCGTTAAATATCAGGACTACTATTTACGACTTTATTGTAATTTTAGGGCAATTTTAACCCTAGAAAAACCAAACGGGTGAAATGAACCCTTTCGATTTTTGATTTTCTAATCACTACCATTTTTCTCCAGACAGTGAGTTAATCTTTTTTGACTTTTATTTTTTCACATAAAAAAATACAAAATCACATTCTCAGAAAAAAAAGTTACGTGCAACAAGATGATATGGTCTAGTTCATTATAAACAATCATACGGGTCAATTGAACCCTTTCTCAAAATCCTCTGCATTCAAGTAAGTGTAACAAGCTGGAGCAGAGCAATTTCCACAAACAAAAAAGTAAGCAATTGGCCCAGTTGACTTTCGTTTTGTTGGAATGGCACATCCGACATTTGGTTCGTTTGGAAGGAGGTAAATCCTCATCCTGTCCTTGGCTTATCCGCTTCAAGCGTAATATACGTGGCGCTTTCTGCCGCCTACTTCTCTCTGTGAAGCAAAGACTTTCACCAAGTTTGATGAGAAAATCACGTCTTGAACAGGTTGACATCGATATATCCGCACATATAATGTATGTGTCCAATGCCGTGATATCCACCAGATTGAAGAAAGCCGTAAGGGGCCATCATTGGGATGCTGCTTTTGTTGAGTATGTGCGAAGCATTTCATCAGCTGTGTCCACTCCTCCTTTGGTAGCATTGTAATCTAAGATGGCTTGTGGCTTTTTTTGTTCTCCATAATTGACAGTTGTTGTTTTGTGACTAGAAAAAAGTAAATATACTACTTTATTTTTCTTGGCTTTGTAGCTAAGAAGCATAATATTTTCTTCTGGTGGAGTAAATAGAAATGTAGATGAATACAAAGTTGCACCTTTCCTAGTTTTGCTTCGGGCGGAATTTCACGTCGATGTGCTCTCATGGTACCTAGCATTTTTTTTGTTTGTTTGTTCACCCCTCCTCTTCCTCGGGATGGAGGTACGGCAGGCCGTCAACCTAATTGAAATTAGGCTAGGGGAAAGATGGCAGCCCATTTCGAACCAGTCTTGAGTGACTGGTAGCCCCACCACCAACAAGGCGGACTGCAACTGGTGGGTACCCAAGAGTCGTCTGACATGCTGGGTTAGCAACTTCACAATTGTAACCCAGTGAAGTAGGGGAGGGCCACCTGTCTGCCACATAAAGACGGAGGCGTCCCGTTAAGTGCCTTGCCCAAGGACACAACAAGCGAACTTGCCGGCTTGTTCTCCACACAATCCCTTTTATATGCTGAGCGCCAAGCAGGGAAGCTGTGAATACTATTTTTTAAAAGTCTTTTGGCATGACTCGACAAAGGGAATGAACCCCAGGTCTACCAACTACGAGGCGGACGCTCTAACCACTACGCCATCACGCCGGTGGGTACCTAGCATTGTAGCGATGCTGGATGCTGGTTCCTAGCATCGTAATGTTGCTCTGCAAATGTTTTCTGGCTTGACGCAATGATGTGAAAAAGTTGTCAGTAGTCACATTGACCACCGTATTCTTGTAGGGCTCCATCAAAGACAAGGTCACATGCTCCCCGAGTCCAACTTCTCTTTCTTCTCTACCAACATAAGGAAAAGCCTGTAGTACAAAGGAGGTCGTTGTGTCACACACCATCCAAAACTTGGTTCCAAATTTTGCCGGTTTTTGTGGCATATATTGTATGAATTGACATCTAAAACAAAAAATATTTTTATTACAAAAAATATGTTTGTTACTGTGTAACACCACAGTAAATTATCAGGTGTCTGCTAGAATTATATACTTTGCTCTGCATGGAAAAAGTTGCTCATCAATTGTGACATTTGCATCAGGAAAATATCACTTTTGGCAGTTATCCATGACAGAATCCCACAATTCCCTTATTGCAGCAAACTTGTCAGTCTGTCGTCGAAGACTTCGTGAGTTTTTATCATCCAAACGAATGTAACGTAGTATAGATTGGAATTTATTTCTACTCATAGTTTCTCGAAAGATAAGACGCCAATATTCTTCATCCCAGAAATTGAATAAGGGTTCGTCTCTCCCTTTCAGCACACCACGGAGTATGCACGGGCCAAAAAAATGCGGAAAACTCGTCCTTGGACAAAGAAAATGCTTTATCTTCTTCCCTTCACGCTTCAGCAAGACTAAAATGCATTACATTTTCAAAATTCTGATGTCCCCAAAGCTCTTGAAACACATCATTTTCATCATTTACACGAGCAAGTATAAATCGCTTAGTGCCTGGTTTGGTACTGAGAATATTTCTTTTTCCCTGACGTCCTGTTGTACAGGGAGGTTCTTTGTTCCATATTGTACCATATCTGCTAAATACTTGACTTTGTTGTGGCACACTTGGTCTTTGTAAATCTTCATTTGGAAGAAGAGAAGATAATTCAGTGTCAAGATCTTCTAATTCTTGTTCATCATTTTCCTCTGTCTGATTCTTGTTCTTGTAATTTTGGCTGTGATTCCGCAAAATCCTCTTCGTCAGAATCTTCACCAACGCGGAGCATATCTAGCACTTCCTTTACATTATTATACATATTGCCTTCACCGGATTTTTTAGCCATAATTGTTTATCCTGAGGTACAAAAGAAGTTGAGTTTCTCAAGATGAAGGAAAAATAAAGAGAAAATTGCAGATTCAGTTCGCCAAAAAATTATCATTCAGGTAGATAGCTATTTCTGACTCAGTCTACCACACTAAACGGTGAAATGTGAATCGCATTCCTGACTAGATTTGCAGTTAGGTTTTAAAACAGTGTCAAAGTAGCTATATTATTTTGTAACAAAAGCACATACAAGGAGCCAGTCTGGCAATTAATTTATCAGTACATCACACAAAAGAGCATGCTATTTGAACTCATAGAATACAATTTGTGCAACTACCAGGCTGTGAAAAAAAATATCACGACACCAAATGAAAATAAAACTGTAATAACATAAAAAGTTGCAGAATTGTAAGATTAAACAAATAATTGCTGGGCTCTCCTACATATAGTAATAAAACACAACTAAGTGGGTCTTCCTCCGCTTTTAAACGCTAAGGGGTCAACTGACCCGTATGGTCTTTCTTGCTCCAATGTGCCTTCAGTATGGATCTGAATCAACGATGGTGGAAGGTTTCTAGGAGAGGTAGATGACAACGATATAGCATTGAACTAGCAGAGCCATAAACGATGGTAGCCAATATAATTTCCTTGCACACTATGATTTTTGTTTTCTTCATCAAATGGTGATACTTATTTTGATTCTTCGGTCATGAAAAAACCTGTTTTACTATCTGCAAAATGACTTGCGTTCAAACCCGCTTTGGAGTTGCAAGTATTGCTGGCACAACACGTTTGTACCACAAGCTGTGAATCCAAGCGAGAGTGCACAACGCAAACTCACTTGGTCACTGAAATAACAACTTACAAACTTGCAAGCAAGCGATTTTTCTGGCCAATTGCGATTGATTACAACGGCTTCATTACTGAAATAACTTTATTAAAATAAACTCTTGATCATAAACCGCGCAATATCATTTTGAAAAGGGAAAAAAAGCCACTTTTGAATAAAACACACTCAAATTGAAGCAGAAGATATAGTGCCAGAAATTTCTCAAACATATGAGCTTCTGCGTTATCGTAGCGATCGAGAAACGTGTTGAAGCGATTCTATTTTCGACAACAGTGAAGAACAGAATTGTTAACTATACCTTAGGGCAGGGGTCTCAAACTCAAATGGTTCTGAGGGCCAAATGAAAACTTGCAAGTTAACCCGCGGGCCGCAATACACAATTAAAGGTAAATAAACAAAACACTCATTAAAGACCCAATAAACAAAAATAAGTCGTGAGTAACGTAAATTTACTTGGCATTACAATTATATTTTGTTCTGGCTACTTAGCTGGCAGCGTTTCGCATCAGCAAGGAGCCCAATATTAGGTTTGAATTTATTAGAGGTAGCCACTCTCAACGTTGCCTGTAAATGTTCATCAGTGAGCCGTGATCTTATTGCAGACTTGTTAGCCTTCATGGACGAGAAAATTGTTCACATGCATATGTGAATCCAAACATTACAATAATTCTTGCAGTAGCAGAGAGTAATCTCGGAAACCTTTCTCGAGAAAGAAAGGAGTAGAATTTTGGAATCCCTGCATTTGCATGTTTTTGTTTCAAAATAGTGTCGCTCTGAAGTTCTGCTGACTCCATTTGTAATTCCTCTGCAACATCGTCAATTTGAACCGCAAACGGCGTTGAAAAAAGTTGAAATTGGGGCTGTAGTGCTTTGAACTCTGCAAAGCGTATATCAAACTCTTGAATTAAAGTTGACAACAAGTCAACATATTCTTTCAAGCATTTGGGTTCAACTTTTCCTAATGACTTCAGAGTTGAGAAATGAATCATATTTCCCTCGTGTAACTGCTTTATCCATAAGCCGAGTTTAACTTTGAACGATTTTACATGATCGTACATCTGCGTGATAATCTGGTTTCTACCTTGAAGTTTCACGTTCATTTCATTCACATGATGTGTAACATCTGTTAGAAAAGCAAGGCTGCATTGGAAAGTAGGATCATCCAACAAAGGAATTGCTTTATTTTTCGTTTTCATGAATAAAGATATTTGTAGCAATGATAATAATCTTTCAGTAAAATTAAAAAATAACAGTTCTACTCGCACGCTGCCGCCCAGAAAACCACACTACTAATAATAATGCAACTTCGCATCACCAAGCACGAAAAACAACACATTCCAATGCTTGCTTCTTCACTATCCCAGTAGCGACGAGCACGTTGGCGCGCACACACACAAACACAATGAACCATGCCCACACGCATTTAAAGCGCAGCATTTCAATTCGCCATTACACTCCCCCGTGATGTTCAAATCACAATTCACAATAAAAAGTCATTGAAACGAACCGGTAACTGTCTCTTTCTCGCCACGCGTCGAACACGCGAGGTCGAAGCGTTCTCGTCCGTGCCAGCACCATCTTCAGAGGCCTCAAAACTTTCCGTCAGAAAATCAGAATTGTTCGATGGTAGAGGTTCTGACGCAACGCCCTGCTCTCTTTCATGAAATTCGTTTGCCAATCTTCTCCTGATATCGCGTACATGTCGGGGCACCTTGTCGATCTCGACATTATACTTAGAATTGACCCCTGTAACTACACCTGGTTTCCAGGGGGTAGTACAGCGGGCCCCTGGCGGTTTAACCCACACCTCATCGCCAACATCAAATTCACTGCCAGTGAGCTCATGATCATCAACAGTTCTCATTCCATTGCTTCTCTCCAAAAATGGATTGCGCCACTTGTAAGAAATTAGTTTCCGCGAGGGAATTATCCTTTGATCGCAGTGTGGAGTAACATTGTACCAAAAAACAGAATACTCTACGCTGCGTCCGGATCTTGCAGACATTCTTTTGATGGTTCTATGATTGCGCTCCACAATCCCATTACCTGAAGGTTTGTATGCACATCTGAACGCCAATCGCACGGCCCAAAACTCACAAAAGTCGCGCATCAGTTTGGAAGTGAATGACCTGCCGTTATCACACAATATCTCAGAAGGTGGACCGAATTGAGAAAACACTTGTCTCAATACAGATACAACCTCTGTCTCCGCTTCACTTCTAATTATTCGCCAAATTGCAAATCGACTGGGGCCGCAGTCCACCATTGTTAGATACTTCTGCAAACCATAGTGTGTTACATCCACCGCTACTCGCCGCCAGTCGTCAAGTACGCTCAATTCTCCACCATCAATTCTAGTCGAGCTCGGATCAATCGATTGGCACTCGCGGCAGTTCTTCACAACATGATCCACTTCATTCCTTCCAACATTCGGGTCGAGTTGCCTAGCAAAATACAGGGTAGTGTCAACACCGCAATGATGCAATCTGTGGGAGTGTTCAACGAGATCACGGTTCTCCAAACAGCTTTGACTGACAGCAACTGTATCAGCAGGGTCTGAAGTGCACTTCCTTAACCAATGTCTTGGTACTCGCGTGAGCGCATCTGCCTTGTTTTTGGTTGTCGATACAAGAGAGACACTCCACTGTACATCATATGCCTCCAGCGTTTCCAAGAGTATTGAAAGCCTTCTCTTCACTAACATTTCGGAAAGGCCTGACACCCTAATACGTTTGTCCCTCTTTAACATTGACGACATCCACGAATGAACTGCAGCAGAATCTGTCATTATCGCAACGTTCTTTGCGCCCCATTTCATAGATAAGTTGACTCCTTTGATTACAGCATTCAACTCTGCCAGATTTATGTGAGTACCATCATCAGCTTTTCGTAACCAGGCTCCGTCTTCGATAATCTCGTCACCTCTTTCCAAAGCAACGCCGTAAGCAATTTTACTAGCGTCACACCATATGTTTGTAACCCCAGTGGGAGAAACTGACCAGACTCCTTTAACTGGATCATCAGCCTTCAACCGGGTCAAAAGTTCCTTCAATCTTTCTATGGCCACACGATCAGCAAAGCTGTCCCACGCGTTTTCCTGGCAGCCTCTTTTCACAAAACTTGATGCAACCCGCAGCCATCCGGCAACTGGGTAATGACCAACCAACTTCCCGCAGAGAGAAAATATTTGACGCTTTGTCATTGAGTTCAAATTTATTGGCTCTACATCCTCCTTCAACTCAGTTCGCCTCCAGTGAACAGCTCCTTTTTTTTCATATGTCTGTAAACCAAGCACTTTTGCGGAGCATAAACTCTCAGCTGGCTTGGTTGCGAGTCCAAACCTCAACAAATGCTCTTTCACCTTCTCGACACTAACAATGTTGAGGTCGATGATAATATCATCATAGTAGTGATCGGTTGCTCTGAAAATGTTTTCATCCAACGACAAGACTTTGGACACGACCGCCTTCATGATTTCGGGAGCGCAGTTTAGACCGAATCCAAGCCTGCGCAGCATGTAATAATCTCCCTCAAACTTAACGATTTGATACTTGCTGCATTCATCAACCACACCTATTTGCATATATGCATCACGCAAATCCAATAAAGCACAATTCGACGATTTTTGCCTCCAAGACCTCAATTTTTCTTCGCAAACGTCGGCATCTGCCCCACTGCATTCCACAAACTCGTTAAGTTCTCGAAAATCGAGCACTGGGCGAACTTTATCCTTCTTTTCTTGCACCACCGCCATCAATGGTATCACTCCGTCGCCGGAACAGTTAGTCTTAACTAACCACCCGTTCTCGATCCATCTTTCAACTTCTGATTTAAATCTTGGGTAAACTGCTTTATCCATTTTGTAAAAATCTTTTCGGCTGCGCAATAATGGTTCATTTTTCCAGTCCCACTTTGCAATCCACTTTTCTCCATCAAAGATTACTTCAAAGTTGTTTCTAGTAATTGTCAGGCTATCTTGAATCGTCTCAGGTGAATCGACAGCGGCTGCGATGGAAACACGACCATAGTTCATGGAGAATTCAAAATATTTGAGCACGTCAGTTCCAACTATGATGTCGACACCAAGGACCATTTTCTTAGTCACTACGCACAGAACTTCGATAGTTTTTCCAGCCAAAGTCAATACAACAGGAGTCTCGCCCTCGCAATTTATCATTCTCCCATCAGCAGTCATAATTCGCTTCAATCCATAAGCTTTGCCAGTTTGTATAGCTGGGCCCACCAAAGTTTGCGTGCAACCACTATCAATCAGAGCACGAGCTGGCTGTCCGTTCACAAGAATATTCACTCTTGGAATGATTGCGCCGTCGATACTTCCGGGGTCATTGTTGGCGCACACAATACCCCCCTTCCATTTCCCGCAGACTTGCAGTTCCGTGCTACATGTCCCGGCTTGTTGCAAGCATAGCAAATAATGTCTTTCACTTTGGGACAGTTTCTACGGTAGTGTGGGCCCCCACAGACAAAGCAGCCAGAATTGGGCTTGCTCTCAAAGGTTCGCGCGACCGCCCCTACTCCAAATGACTCACCTCTGGAAGCTTCAGACATCAGAGCTCGAGAGATTTGCAACACTGCGTTTAAATCAAGTATTTCGATTTTAGGCGTTGCTCTCAACTGGGCTGCAACTCTACTTGGCAACCCCATCACGAACGCTAGTTTGACGATTTCCTCATTGTTGTCTTCGAATTTAATGTTTGCCAAATGGGCCAAGCGCTTGAGATCAGCCAAGAAGACATCTACTGTCTCACCGTTTCTCCACAACCTATTCCGAAATTCATCGTACGCTAGGAACTTATCAGCAGCAAACGCAGTTCTCAACGCTACCTCTATTTTGTTAGCGTCTTGCTTCTCAGCGTCACTCAATTGGTCATAGACGGCGAACGCTGGACCGTCAAGAAAAAGCGGAATGACTACCGCTAAGTCTTTCAATTTAAGCAAGTTCTTAGCCAAATGCGCTTGCTTCAACCAAACCGTCACATCACCATCGCCGCTGTATTTATTCAAAACATCAGTAACTCTCAAACTCATCTCCTTGAAATTGTAGGGATTGTCGCCTCGATAGCTTGTAGCAATGATAATAATCTTTCAGTAAAATTAAAAAATAACAGTTCTACTCGCACGCTGCCGCCCAGAAAACCACACTACTAATAATAATGCAACTTCGCATCACCAAGCACGAAAAACAACACATTCCAATGCTTGCTTCTTCACTATCCCAGTAGCGACGAGCACGTTGGCGCGCACACACACACACACAATGAACCATGCTCACACGCATTTAAAGCGCAGCATTTCAATTCGCCATTACAATATTTCATTTCTAAGTGCAAAGAAACGCTTCAAAACCTTTCCACGACTTAGCCATCTTACTTCAGTGTGATAAAGAAGCTCACCATATTCGGAGTCCATATCTACCAGAAAAGATTTGAATTGCCGATGATTTAGCCCGTGAGATCTTATAAAGTTGACTGTTTTAACTACTAAATCCATCACTTCCTTCATTTGTAGACTTTTACTGCAAAGAGCTTCTTGATGTAAAATGCAGTGAACACTAATGAAGTTAATTTTATTTGCTTCAAGACTGTTTAGTTTCTTTTTCACTAATCCAACAACGCCTACATTACTGGAACACATTGCTGGTGCATCGTCAGTGGCCAAACATACAAGCTTATCCCATGGCAAGCCATGTTTTTTCATGCAGTTTTCTAAGGCTAGAAAAATATCACGTCCAGTTGTAGTACTCTTCAGTGGTGTTAATTCCAGAAATTCTTCTGTTACGTTTAAACTGCAGTCTACACCCCTGATGAACACAGCACATTGTGCTATGCCTGACACATCTGTGCTTTCGTCGAGAGCGATTGAAAATGCTTTAAAGTTTTTTGCCGTCGCAAGTAATTGTTTCTCAGCATCGGCAGCTAATTCTGTAACCCTGGTTGCAACTGTATTAGGCGACAAGCTTATGCCTTCAAACAGTTTCTTTTGATTAGGGCATAAGATGTCACTTGCTTTTAAAAGACATTCTTTTATGAACAAACCTTCCGTGAAAGGCCGTGATGACTTGGCTATCATTTCACTTAAAGCAAAACTTGCTTTTACAGCATTTTTGTCAGACAGATTAATGTTGGCGAGCCTACTTCTTTGTTTGCACAGTGATGATTTCATGCGCTTTAGTTTTTCTTTCCTAACTTCGCCCTTATACCCGTCATATTCAACTTTGTGCATTGTTTCGTAGTGCCGACGCATGTTGTACTCCTTCATAACAGCTATATTTTTCTGGCAAATTAGGCAATGACTTATATTACCGGCCGCAGTGACAAAGTACAACTCTTCCCACTTTTCTTGAAAAACTCTCCTTTCGTCTGCAATTTTTCTTTTTTTGGAAGTGGAAGACATTATATAAAGCTAAATTTTAGTTTTTTAAAAATATAGCTACAGTAATTACTTTTGCTTTGCAACTCAAATTGCCTCTTTCGCTTTGGTTCTGAAAAGAACAAATATTTACTCTTCAACTACGGCAATTAACTTAACCACCCCAACTAGAGGCTAGACTAAAAACTTAGTCCTAGTACAACTAACTGACTGACCATCTTTACTCAAAAAATGAAGAATCGAAAGTGTCCTTTCAAAGCGATAACAAAACACAAAATTGCGCCATCAATGTTGCACGCAGCCTAATACAGAAACATAAAAAGTACGAAAAACGAGCAAGAGGGTGAGAAACGCTGTAACTTCTAGACTGGATAAAAACAAAACAATCGAACAATTCTAACGTCATAAAGCTATGTTGCAGGGTGAGCACTAAGAAATGTACTATTGGCTATGAATGCTGATAAAAGCATGAGGCCCAGAAAGAGATAGTAATTATTTATGTGAAAATCCAAGGTGCGTCGCGGGCCGCACAACATGCTATCACGGGCCGCATGCGGCCCGCGGGCCGCGTGTTTGAGACCCCTGCCTTAGGGTAAGCACCTGCTGATTGACAGAAACCCAGCGCAAGATCGTCCGAACGACTGGCAATCTAGTTACTGGTTATCGGGCCGGTTAGCAATGGTTATGGTATGAGGTGGTGGCTAGAGCGTCCGCTTCGCAGTCGGTAGACCTGGGATTCATTTCCCAAGTCGAGTCATACCAAAAGACTTTAAAAAATGGTATTCACAGCTTTCCTGCTTGGCGCTCAGAAAATAGGGATAGTGTGGAGAACAAACTGGCAAGCTTGCTTGTTGTGTCCTTGGGCAAGGCACTTAACGGGACGCCTCCGTCTTTATGTGACAGACAGCTGGTGGAGCCAAGCAGTCTGCCCGTCGTGGTGGCCCCAGTCTAACTGCAGACTTGCAAACCGAACGTGAGCACTAACGCAGCAAGCCGATCATTATGAGCTTACACCACCCTGGTCCAATTACTTGCGACCTACTGGCTACTTTACAAAAACGTGATAACTTGCTGGCCATTTCAAGCAAAATAATGGATGAAATAACAGATGTAATAGATTAAAACCAACAAAGAGCTACTATAAGTTCGTGCATAGTTTTGAACTGGATGTGAGCAAAATTGTAAAAGAGATTCCTAAAAACTCAGAGCCAGTATACTGCTGTACATATTTTAATTAGGACGTTTCGCCAAACGCTGCTAGCATAGTCAAGCAAAATAGTGCTACTAAATTTTGTTAAAACCTGGCCAAATGCAACATTTATGACGTGACAATTCAATTATGAAAAAAGAAAACAATAACTATTACATAATTTGGGGTCAATGTTATTTCGTGTAAAATTAGTAAGGCAACAACTAAGAACAAAATAAAATAAAATTTACACATTAAAAAAATAATGTGGATATGAAGCTTCATCTGAGTTTAATTGTGGCTGCAGCTTTTGAAAATAGGTTTCCAATTGTTGATATGTTGTGATTCAGCCGAAGGCAAAATTTTGCTTATATTTTATTTTCTAAAAACTGCTATTTGCAATTTGCTAAAAGAAAATTGCAAACAGCAAAAGAAATTTGCTATTCTTATTCAATTTGCTAGCAAATTGAAAAAGAACCTTTGGAAATGAATCCCAGGTCTACCGACTGCGAAGCGGACATTCTAGCCACTGCCTCAGTCCCGTAGCACTCCAACTTCGGCCCCCCCCCCAAAGTAAGCGCAAGAGCCCCTGCGCACAGGTCATATCACTTTAGAGGTGTAAAATTGAAAAGCTGCATTAAGAAAATACACCACATTTTGTACATAAGTAAACAGGCTAATGTCAGCAGTCCCGTAGCACTCCAACTTCGGGCCCCCCCCCAAAGTAAGCGCAAGAGCCCCTGCGCACAGGTCATATCACTTTAGAGGTGTAAAATTGAAAAGCTGCATTAAGAAAATACACCACATTTTGTACATAAGTAAACAGGCTAATGTCAGAATAAAGCATGCCGATACCGAAGGTGCAAGTCATAAAAAATTTGGCACCGATGCCAGAGTTCAGTAGGACATTTATGCAGACACTGCGAAACGAAAGCAATGACATTGAAAAACATGAAAAACTTATAAAAACACAGTATCATTTAAATAGTCTGGAGCGAACCTTTTTGTTCGCAAATGCTGTTATGACATCGTCATAATCAAGAGATCGGGCGCAGTCATTTTCGATTGACAACATGGCTAATGAAGATAGTCTACTGTCTGTCATAGACGTTCTATTAAAAGTTTTGATCAGTTTCAATTTGCTCAAGCTTCTTTCAGCGCTGGCAACAGTCACGGGGCAAGTTAGTAAGATTCGAAGTGCGATGTACACATTCGGATACAATTCAAATAAATGAGTCTTTAGATTTTTAGAAGATAGTTCAGAAAGTCTTGAGCCGTATTGAGATTGCGTTTTTTTTGTAAAATTAAAACAAATCGCTGTAGCTCAGCGCTCATTTCATCAGAATCAATGTCACCGAACTTTTTTTGGAACTCTTTACAGCAAGTAAGAAGAGCATTTTCTTGTTGCACAAGCAAAAGTTTGTCTCGTGTGTACAAAAACGAAAAGGCGGAAGAAACCTCACGTAACAAATTAAAGCGCTCCTTTATTGACATAATAGCCTGGTCTACTAATGGATAGAAAAAGTTGCTTTTAAATTTCAGTTCAGGAGTAGCTCGTTGTTCCTCTTCACCTTGGTAATCAAACAATCTTCTTTTCTTTCCACTTCTTGACGGAGGAAAAGAAGAATCAATATCCAATTCCTGTGCTATTTCAACAGCAGATGTTGCGGCACTGTCATAACCCGTTGTGCGATAGTTTTGCAAAAACTTTTCAGTTGCCTGGATTTCCGTTTCCATTGTATGAAGGGAGACTCCATACGATTGAAGAATCTTGCTTGCTTTATTGACTTGGAATAGGATATCATACCAAATAAACACCGACAAAAGAAAACTCCATTTTGATAAATGAGCTATCAACGATTTTGTTTTTGAGGCAGCTCTTCCATCTTTTCTTCCTATGGAAATGGCTTCCAAGTCTTTCAGTGCCAGCAACACCTCTTTTAAATTGTATCGAAGAGGTTTGATGCATTTAATTCTGCTTTCCCAACGAGTATCAGATTGTGACTTTATGGACAGCTCCACATGTTTCTTCAAAATTTCCCAACGCTGAGCAGAGGAAGAAAACAGCACATACAACCTTGTAAGTACTCCAAAAAATGTCAATGCTTCCGTCGATCAATTAGCACTGTCAACAACAACTAAGTTAAGGGTATGGTTTGCACAGGGCACGTAAACAGCTTTGGGATTGATGTCTAGCATTCTTGCTTGGACCCCAGAATGTTTTCCTTTCATGTTAGCACCATTATCATATGACTGACCTCGACAATCAGACAATTCGAGTTGCAGTTCGGTCGCTTTTTCTAAGAAAGCGTCCAACAAGCCTTTCCCAGTACTGTCACTTATTCTCAAGTAGCCAAAAAATGTTTCTTTAACAACAGCAGCTTCTTCATTACATAGTACATAACGGAGAATGACAGACATTTGTTCATGATGTGACATATCTGGAGTGCAGTCCAAAATTATAGAAAAATATTTTGCCAATTTCAATTGCTGTAAATTTTCTTTTTCAACTTCTGTCGCTAGCAATTCAATTAGTTCATTTTGTATGGTAGGACTCAAATAGTGATCTTTAGTGTTTTTATTCTTGATTCTGTCTTGAAGCTCTTTTAGGATCGGATCTCTTCTTGCCAAAAGCTCAAATATACCCAGAAAATTTCCATTGTGAGGAGATCCTAAGACTTCTTCAGATCCTCTAAAAGCAAGATTCCTTTCCGATAGAAACAAGGCAATGTCGATAAGTCTCTCTAAAACATTTCTCCAAAAACGTCTTTCATTGAAAAAAATATTCATCTCGCGTTTGTCGATAGTGGATGAATTTCTTATCCCTTCAGCTAGCAACATCCATTGACTGCAGCATTCTTGGTGGGAAATGCCGTTTTCATGGTCTTTCAGTTTTTTCGAAAAACCCTCCCATGTATTTATACCACTACAAAAGGGGCTTAGTGTTTTTCCAAATAGCTTACAACAAAAGCAAAAAACTTGATCTGATTCCCCAGAATAAACTAGCCACGACCGTGAAACACTTTCACCATTAGGTAACACACGTTTATAATGGTTGGAGGAAAAACGTCGCCTTGGAGTTGTGTTATTATATGGAAAATTCATTATTAGTTCATGTGGTCCACGCTTTACTATATCACATCGTTGAGCATCAGAAATACTTTCAGGCCATTTGCATGGGTCATCAGGGATAGGGGTAAATTGAGATTCAGATATTTTTGATATTGAAGGTTGCGTATTGGCAGGTAAATCACAACTTACATTTTCTGGAAATTCACAATCACTTTGATGCTGATCGTCATAGTCTTCTTTTTCTTGTACACTATAGTTTTCTTCATCCCTCTCGGTACTAGTGCCAGGTCTACTCTGCTCAGTAATCTTGAAAAAATCTGTCATCTTGGGCAATTTCGCTACAGCATCTCGAGCAGTGGCTGCTTCTTTTCTCTTTTGAGCACCACTTTTTGAACGTTTCATTCTATACAATGTCAATAAAATACTTTATCTGCACTCTGCAGTGTATATATATTGTCCCGGTATTTCTAGCCAAACAGAATTCCAGACCATTCTATGATTGTTGCGTAACAACGGCATTATTACGTCAATCGAATATTCAAGATTCTACCAGAAAATCAATCGAAATATTCTAGATTCTGCGAGATAAAATGACGTTGCATTCACTTATGACGTCACAAGCCAATTTCTTCCTACAGTTTAACCCTATTTGGCCCGGGGGGGGGTTGATTCGACCCACAGCAAATTAAAACTGTTGTAACTTACCGACCGCTTGAGATAAATGTTTGAAATTTTTTGACTTTTCCTAAAATTTATCTGGCTTTTGGTTGGTTATAAACTGACAAAGATATTCTTTGTAGTTTTGACTTAAACATAGCAATTTCGAAACCCACTTGGGCAAATTTCTTTATCGATTGCTTTTGTATAATAAAGAAAAAAAGGGAAAGAGCGGACACGCAAAACCGTGACGAGCTACGTAAACCGCAGAACTTGTTTGAAGTGACGCATTGACTGTAAAGCTGTACAGTTTCTCAGAAATCTTTCTTCTCAAAACCTTTTCGCTGTGAATAGCAACTCTTAATTTGACAAGCCAAAAACATCAAAGTGCTTTCAGATACGGCTATTTTGTAACTTTTAGTTAAATAAATAATACCTTTTTGACGCTAGGCCATAACCTACCGATAAAGTAATGCTAGAAAATATTTCGTAATTTTGATACTTGACAAATGCAACAAAGCAAAAAGAATTGTTTTCAAGCGTAAAAGCCAGAAAATAAATTTGGCAGCGTGATAATATAGTTTGCGCTTTTCATAATGATTTGTAATGTTATTACCAATTAAAATTGGGGATTGGTTGGTGGGAGAGCAACGAGCGCACTTGCAATTTTTATTAGATGGAAAATATGCAGTGGTAGACTAAGGGACGTAGGGGCGACAGACAGCAAAATTTAATTTAGGAGTTTTATAAAACTTGATTTCCGTTGCTTTACGAGTAAGCTGTTAGTACTTAATCAAATACCGAATTGTTATCAGCAAATACAAATCCAAAACGCAAGAAGCCAGTCGTGAATCACAAAATTAAATTTTTTTTTAAGGGGAGAAGGAGCTGTGGAACATCTCCTGAGTTTGTGATCAACACCAAAATTGTTTTCTGTTGACCGCGTGACAAAAGCAATGTGTTTGTATTCTACATCTACAACACTTCCAAAAGCAAATAAAGATTTTTTTTCCGTGTTCTTTTATCCACTTTTATAAAGACGCCTCTAGTAAAAGCATTACGTTGCCTGCTGCATGGCCGAGCAGAAAGGCATTTGCATTGAAGTTGACGTTCAAAGTTCAAACTACAGCTTGCGTCAACTGTCACACCATTATAAGATTGAATGCTGACTCAAATATCGTCTTGTCATTTTCATTCTTCTAAACCAGAGATGGGCAAACTTTTTAGTCGGAGGGTAGCATTGACCATTCAAGAGTTAGCCGAGGGCCAATGCGTAAAATCTTGTAATAGCTGTATGCAATGCAAGAGCTTGCAATAGCTTAAAATCTTGCAATAACTTCTTGTAAAGACGTATCACAAGGCTTTGATAATGATGGCTTCAAAAACAAAGATCATCACTCTTTATTTGGACGGAAAATGCGTCAGTTCAAACTAAGAATTGCGTAGCGGCTCTTTCAATGATGGCTTCTATCGTTTTGGGCTCTTCAGTACGGCAAGTGCGGCCAACCCTTTCTTATTGAATTAAATTCATGGAAGTTTGTATAAGTTTCGAGGATTACACAAAATGCTCTCGCGGGCCCCATGCGGCCCGCGGTTCGTAGTTTGCCCACCCCTACTCCAAACTACGTTTATGCTGCGTTCGATAAGTCAAATTTCCAATTGTTTTACTTCAATACAGGAATAGTTAAGAAATCAAAAGTTTCTTATGACATTGGGAATGCAGCCACCACATTTTAATTCTATGTTTGAAATGTTCAAATTGCTCGTTTCCACTAAAATTTAAATATGCTGCCGGTGTATAAGATAGTGATGATTATATGATATTTAAGGAATAATTTTCTTCTTTCAGGCATATAAATTTCGCAAACAAAAGTAATAAAAAATAGCCCAGGTCAATGTATGACCTGAAGAAGTGTTAAGTAAAATTTTGAATGAAGTATCTGACGAAGAAAACGACGACATTGAAAACACAGCCTCTTTAGCTTCCTCTTAGCTCCAGAGGGAAACAAAACTGCCGCATTGGTGTTATTATAGGGGAGAGGATAAAAAATAGGTTACGTAGGCGTATTGTTGTAGCACAAACTTGATAATAAAACAAATTAAAGTTTACAATCGTTTGATATAACAGGCTTTTTGTAGCAAATACGAAACTTAAGTTTGCTTGAGGACTTTTTTCATATGACTCGTCATATACACACGCAGACTTGGACAACAAAAGATGCGTAATTCTAGTTGCCTAATTCAGTGAATTGCAGCCAAAAGTCGCTAATTCTAATCTAATTTGAAAAACTAAGTCTCTAATTCTAATCTAATTTGAAAAATTCTTAATTCCAATTCTAATCTCATTTCGAAAAAGTTCCTGACCGAAGAGTCGGGTGTGAAAAATAAAAAGATCTTTTATGTTAGGGATCAGAACCACCTTCGGAAGTATTGGCACTGATTGGAATGATTTACATGCTAGGCTTACTAGGACAAGCACATCAAAGCACTAATGCGATGTTCCATGAAATATTTGGCAATCCAGTTTTTAGTGCAGCTAAGTCAAGGAATGGATTTAAATTTTTTGATTGCTCACATATCACTTGATGATCATACAACGCGTCCTACTCCTTAGCAATACGATAGATTTGCAGCTTTTCTTAAAATTTTTGAAGAATTTAACAAAAACTGTGGGAAATTTCTAGTTCCTAATGATTATTTGTCGCTGGATGATACTCTTTATCCTACGAAAACGCAAATCAGTTTCAAACAATTTAATCCGAGCAAACCAGCCAAGTATGAAATGCTGTATAAATCAATCAATTGTAAACCTTGCACCTAATTGGCAAAGCAGCCTACTAGATGCAGCCTTAGGTGTATTAGGTGCAAGGTTTACAATTTTCATATCTTCGCCTACAAAAATCAATCAATGCTTTTCGCTATCCATTTACCTTTTCAACTGCTGTGTATTCTGCTAAGCCAAAAGCAGAGCCGAGATCTTACTACACTCCTGGGACGTCACAAACAGTAAAATACCTAATTCAAAATTTGGAATGCCACACAAATTTAGTGGCAAGAAACATATTATATGACAGATTGTATACTTCAATACGGATCTAGGACAAGTGCCCGACTGACATGTGCCCGACGGCGACATGCCCGACGGACATTTTCCCGATGGACACCTAAACCCAAACCTAAACCTAACCCTAACCCTAACCCTAAACCCTAACCCTAGCCCTAACCCTGACACTAACCCTAACCCTAATCCTAACCCTAACCCTAATCCTAACCCTGACCCTATTTATTCGGGCATGTCGCCGTCGGGCACATGTCAGTCGGGCACTTGTCCTGATACCCTTCAATACCAATGGCGCAGTGGCTGCTTGACAGCGGAAAAACTTCTGTAGGAACTTTACAATCAAATAGAAAAGCAATTCCAGTTGAAATTAGAGAAATCAAAGACCGAGATTTATTGGGAAAAGAATAACGGCATATTAAATCTGCACTCGTATGTAGTAAAAACAAAAAGTTTAGGAAAGCGAAATGCTTTATTATTGTGAACAGTACCACCGCTTTTTGGAACTACAAAAGATGACAAAAGTAAGCCCGCTATTTGCAAACTATACGACTTTTCAAAAGGCGAAACAGACATCATTGGCCAAAAAAATGGGGTCTCCAGCTGTACATCAAAATCAAAGCGCTGGACTATCAATGCATTTTGATACGTTTTGAACACATGTCGAGTGAACGCTAGCACGATATATGCAATGAACAATAATCTGCAGCCTCAAAACATAAAACCCGTAGATTTCGGATTTAAACTAGCTATGTCTTTGATTCGCCCACATATAGCACGACCAAGTTTAATTGGCATAAGTTCTTCTGTAGTTCGCAAAATTGAGATAGTACTGGGGAAAAAAATATCCTCCAAACATGTAAAAACATCAAGTGGCTTTTTTTCTCATCAAAGTCAAAAACGAAGGCGATGCGATGCATGTATCAGTAAGATTAAAGGAGAAGGAGCAAAAGAAAAGAAAAACAAAATTTCTAAGCAATTGAGCCAGTGCCAAAAATGCGCAAAGCCTTTGTGTAATAAGCATCATATTCGCATTTGTGGTTCTTGCTTGCAAGACTAAACTGTTGTTAGACTTACACTTAAGGATAAAATTGCATTGCCTTAGTTGTTTTTGAAACATACGAGCGTATTGCTGCTTTGTCGATGATATATGTATTGTTGATATTACCCGTAAATTTAATGTAGCGTTCCCGTATTTTCATATTAGACGATAAATTATAAGCAGAAACAGCATGGCGTATGACTGCAATACAACAGCTAGTCCAGAAATAGCCCATTTTGTTTCACATTTGTAATGTATTCTGTTAATTGCAAGTGATTTTTTAAATAATAGCTCTAAATTCACTAACGCCTCAAAGCACTAGTAACGAAGATAAAGCTCAAATTGATGACATCATAATTAATCCTGATTGAATATAAAAACGGTAAGGACCGTTTAAATATCATATGACACCTCCAGAAGGAAACAAAACTGCCGTATTGGTGTTATTATGGTGGGAGGGATAAAAGATAGGCTACATAGACCTATCCTTGTAGGACAAACTTGCTATTAAAAAGAATCAAAGTTTACAATCGTTTGACACAGGTTTTTGTAGCAAATTCAAAACTTTGAACTCAAGCTTGTTTGAGTACGTTTTTCATTCAACTCGTCACATACGCAGACTTGGACAACTGATTAATTCTAGCTGGCTAATTCGGTGAATTACAGCAAAAAGACGCTAATTGTAATCTAATTTGAAAAAACTAAAAGTCTCTTATTCTAGTGTAATTTGAAAAATCCCTAATTCCAATTATAATCTAATTTCGGAAAAGTTCCTGACCGAAGAGTCGAATCTGAAAAATGACCAAGACCTTTTTTTATTAGGGATCACCTGGATTTTCGAAAAGTTAGGCCGAAAATCAAGATGGAAATTAGGTGATCTCTAAAAAGAAAAAAGGCCTTCACAATAATTTGGTGGCAAAAATGAAAGAGTCTTAGAATTGTCGCAAATACAAAGTGGTTTTGCGAAGATGTTCAAATGGCATCAAAATTCGCTGGGTAATGAAAATTTCAAACTAATTTTAGAAAAACTGGAAAGCTCTAATTCCAATTCTACTTTAATTTGTGGTAATCAGAAATGCTTTAATTTTATTTTACTTTAATTTGAGAAAAGCATTAATACTCTAATTCTAAGTGTTATCTAATTTGAAAATGCTAAAAAAATTCTAATCGTCCAAGCGTGCACACAAGGATGGAGAGGCTTACAAAAGCGTCGTATTGCGTCGCATAAGGTAGAAAAAACAATAAACGAGTCATATGATTCGTGAGCATTCCTTAATTTGAATGAGATTTATGTTTTGATCAATAAAAATATTTATCCGTGATAAACAAGCATAGCTTGCATAATGAAAAGAGTAATAATTTCATAAAGTTAAGAAATTTTTGTCGTTGAAATGCAATTTTACAGCCTGTTTCACATTTACTAACAATCAATTCAAATTACAAAAATCTATCTAGAGAGTAGACACTTGGTCTAGTCCAGGGGTTCCCACACTTTTCCAGCCTGAGAGCTACTTATGACATGACCAAGTTAAAGAGATCTACCACCTACTAAAAATGCAAAACATATTATTAATAAATAGTAATTGTTCATTACGTGATGACCTTTTTTTTTTTTGGAGAACGCCACCAATTTGATTGGTATTTGTCAAGTGAAGCCGGGTTGTGATGTCTAACAGTTGTGACGAAGTTTTGTAATGTGCATCATTTCAGAGGCGCTGGGCTATATGGTGAGCCTGCTGTTATTTGTAGTATTGAAAGTGCGCCAGGACTGTATAAAGTTTGAGAACTGCTGCCTTACTCTCATGCCTTGCACTTTATGGAATCAGCCAGTGATGCATAGACCGGATACTTTTTTAAATATTATTTCAAATTTAATTTTTTTAAATGCCTTGTGATCTACCCACAATGCCTTCGCGATTGACGCAATGGGCACCTCTGGTCTTGTCCAACACAAGAAATGTTATACAAACATCACGGCTGGTAAATTCCTCATAAAAGGCAAAATGGCAAATTGATGATGAAGTGTTGAACTTTTTACCTGATAGCTGACAATGATAAACTGCGCTTAGCCGATCGCAAAAGCACAACGTCGAAGAGTAAACACGACGAAAAAAGAAAATTCGCCGACCGTTTCTTTATTTTAAATTATAGTCAAAAATCTAAAATCTAATGCTGTGCATTTAATTTGCAGTAACTTGAACGCTATTAATCTGATCATAACGAAAAGTATATAATTAAATTGAAAAATAAATTCTTCATCTATCTGAGCAAACACGGAATCTCTAGTGTGAGCAGTTTAAAAGTTATTAGCTGCCAAAGTGCTCGGGTCGAATCGACCCCGCCCCCGGACTTAGAAAGCAAAAAAAAGCCCGGCCTTAATAGGGTTAAATCGGTTGTAAACAAGTCTGCTGAACTGAAAATAGTCACGTAGCCAAAAAGCAATTTCAGACTAACTTGGGCCCCCAAAGTTGGCCTGGGCCCTCCCAAATTGGGGGGTTTGGGGGGCGGCTGCTACGTCTCTGCACTGCCTCATACCATAACCATTGCTAACCGGCCCGATAACCAGTAACTAGATTGCCAGTCGTTCGGACGATCTTGCGCTGGGTTTCTGTCAATCAGCAGGTGCTTACCCTAAGGTATAGTTAACAATTCTGTTCTTCACTGTTGTCGAAAATAGAATCGCTTCAACACGTTTCTCGATCGCTACGATAACGCAGAAGCTCATATGTTTGAGAAATTTCTGGCACTATATCTTCTGCTTCAATTTGAGTGTGTTTTATTCAAAAGTGGCTTTTTTTCCCTTTTCAAAATGATATTGCGCGGTTTATGATCAAGAGTTTATTTTAATAAAGTTAATTCAGTAATTAAGCCGTTATAATCAATCGCAATTGGCCAGAAAAATCGCTTGCTTGCAAGTTTGTAAGTTGTTATTTCAGTGACCAAGTGAGTTTGCGTTGTGCACTCTGGCTTGGATTCACAGCTTGTGGTACAAATGTGTTGTGCCAGCAGTACTTGCAACTCCAAAGCGGGTTTGAACGCAAGTCATTTTGCAGATAGTAAAACAGGTTTTTTCATGACCGAAGAATCAAAATAAGTATCACCATTTGATGAAGAAAACAAAAATCATAGTGTGCAAGGAAATTATATTGGCTACCATCGTTTATGGCTCTGCTAGTTCAATGCTATATCGTTGTCATCTACCTCTCCTAGAAACCTTCCACCATCGTTGATTCAGATCCATACTGAAGGCACATTGGAGCAAATATGTTCGAGATACTGAAATTGTAATGCAGAGATACATCCCCACCATAAAAGCATTCCTGCTGAAAACGCGGTTGTGCTTAGCTCGTCACATTCCAAGGATAGACAACATAGCCTTCCCAAGATTACATAGTTTGGGAAACTTTTCACATGACATCAAAATATAATTGTCCCAAGGAAATGATACTTACGTGCAGTAAAAAAATTTTTTAATGCTCGTGATCTTGATCACACGCAGTGGCCAACTCTTGCTGTCAACCACGAAGAGTGGAACCACGCCATGCATCAGGATGTTTCCAATTATAAAGAAACACATTTCTCCAGGCAAAGAAAAAATGACGTCAAAGAAAAGAACGACAAAGTGTTGCACCATCATCAGCAGGTTATATTCGTAATTACTGTGGCCGTGTCTGCCGGTCACGCATTGATCTTTTCTGTCATCTACGCACTTACAATTGACAAGTTACAAACCTTCGTTTGCGAAGTATTGCCATTGATAAATTGTTTCGAAAAGTGGAAAACATATATACACGGCACTTGAGTTAAAAAATTAAAGCTTACTTTCGTTTTGCGTACTTGTTTTGGATTTTTTGCGTACTGGTTCACCTTCGTTACTGGTTCCCGTTTGGCCACGTACTGATAAATTTAAAGGATCTGCTAAAATAAAATTATAGGTAGATAAACGCAGTCCCGGTATCTGGGGTTTCTACCCCTGCCAGGAGAGAACAGCTACAGTGACGTATTTTGAAAACCATCTCTATAACGCAAAAAAAACTTTCAGCGTAAAATTTCAACATGAATTAAATTTTCGTTGACCTGATCTCTTTTTGTTGAGCCACTTCTTTACTTGTGCTTTTACTTAACTTTAAACAAAATTTAAGTTGTACAAAAAGTGTTCCACAAAATGGCCCTTGCCAAAAAACCATGCTTGTCAGGATAAATAGTCAAAATTTACCAAAGGAGTAACTTCGTTTGAAAATCGCAAATTTTTTAGATTTAATAGGATAATTATTCACCTAAGAATGGAAAATGATGTTTGGCAAGCAATTAATTATTGTGTAGCCATTATATACTAATCTTTAGCGCAAACTAATTAGAGTTACATATTTCCGGAAAGCAAATTTCCTATGCTTTGAAACGACACTGAGTTTTAGTACCTTATCATAACCTTTATATCTTAAACTTAACTGTTCTTACTCAGGTTACCGCTTTTTGTAGTGGAATAAAAAGTTACACTACAAGACTTCAAGTTCAATATTTTTAGTACAAAAACAGATATAAAAAATTATGTCATTTTGTTAAAAGGAATTACCTTAAAGTAAGCTTCCATTTGTCAAAAGACTGTGAAAATCGGTAAAAAATGAAGTCAGAAATCAGTTTTTAGATAAAGTGATTTTGTAAGAGTTTTACAATTTTTGAAAAAATCATCATGTATGATGACCTTTAGTAGCAAAAGGGTTGATCGTGCCAAACCACATTACGACATCATAGAGCAACGGTAAAGAGTAGGGTGGATTGAAGCCAAAGCTATTAGACCGTAACATAAGTTATGCGACGATCATAATTGGCCGCCATTTTTGCTCAAATTTGATCAGCTTTGTTGCAGTCAGTCAGCTGAAAGCAAACTTCTAAATAGCGTTGTGATGAACATAAAATTGTTTTGATTCGTCAGTTCTATGTAAATGTAAGCTATGGCAGATTTGGTTTTGTTAAAAAGAACATTATAAGAAGAAACTGACAGCAAGCCGTCTACTATGATGTCTTTATTTAGCCTACCAGCCGGCTCTATCGGCGTTACCTGGCAGGGGCCCTCCATCAGTAATGACGGGGTTAGCATTTCGTTTCAACCGGTGCCAAGCCGGCTTCACCAATCAGGCTTTTGTGCAAAGAGTTACTAAAAGCTTATGTGTTTTTTCCACATCAGATATTCACAACATTTTGTACTTCTTTTCGATCCTCATAGAACTTCTCATTTCAAGGTCCTGGCTATGCTTTAGGTCTATGTGCTGTGTTCATTGCTGACACGAACCCAAAAGAGCCTTGTTTTCCCCGTAGTTTGAAGTACGAAACACATTTCTCATATTAGGCTATTTAGTGGCGTTGTTTTCTTTTGATTTCTTTTTACACTTTCTCAAGTCTCGCTGGCTACGCATTATGTAGCATGTTCTTTTCTACCAGTTTGACGTGCCCTGAACTGTTAAAAGAATCCTTGTTATTTACCAAAGGTCGGGTTTGATCCCAGTAGCTTTGTAAAGCTATTACAAAGCAAAATACCAGTGATATATTTCATGTGGTGCAATTTGATACAGTGACGTTGTTAATTTTGACTTCTCCTCAAACATTCTGAAGTCCCTGCTGGCTACGTATTGTGATCTATATTTGTTTGTTCTTGCTTAGGTATGCTTCGAGAAGTAAAAAGAGTCCTTTCTTTTCTCAAATTTTCAGGTTTTATCCCTGTAGCTCTATAAAGCTATTATCAAACAAAATAGAAAAATGTTTCTCCTAACTTTGGTGCGATTTTATCTCGGCGATTTTTTGAGAAAGACTGTAAAAGACAGTTAGGTTGGTACATGTGTGAAGAGTAGACGCCGGCGTCGTGTCACTGACTTTTAAAACATTGTACGTTTTTATCTGCTATTAGTCTGGTTGAAGGTTGTGCCAGGAACGAATTGAGACTATAAGAGAAAGAAAAGTAACACTCGCAATTGGAATCATTAGGTTTCCGGTTTGGTAAAAGGATTAGGGTTTTTCTTTTCTTTGTTGCTGTAGATCACAATCTAATTTCTGCTTATATTGTGACCTATATTTGCACGTTGATTACTTTTTCGGGCGCTTATTCCTGATGCAGGTATCGCAGTATTTACGCTTCAGGCAATTGATCTCAAAGCCAATATTTATTGGCTTTAGCGGACTATGTCAATGGATGGCTCACATTGAGATTCAGATTTCTTATTTCAGCGACGGTATTTCTTTTGTTTAGATGAATTTTTATTATTGTAGTGCAGCGGGGTCCTACTGTATGCGAGCCCGTTGCCATTCGCTTAAACCACCCAACATTAACAAATCGCAATTATTTTTACGGTGTAAACTTTTAGAAATTTAGTGGTAGAATTTGACATTTTGAGCTGATATAGACGCGAGAAATTTTTATTTAGGATTTGAAATAAAAAATTATAAAATGATCCACCGACAAAGAGTGGATACATTACTTTGATAAAGTCAATTTTTTGATAAGCAAAATGACCGTTTACCATACTTTTATTAAACTTGTAATCATACTGTTGTCATTGGCGTGTTTACTAACGATTTGCAGAGGCTAGCTCTTGGGAACGGTGAAGATCTTTTTTGAACCAATTTTGAAACCAAGAATTTTGCCAAATTTGCTTTGCAAACAAAAGTTAGCATCTTTTGCTTGTCCAGTTTATGTCACTTCCATAGTCTACCGTTCGGGGAAGGCACCCTTCTATTTCCCACTAAGTATGCTACTGGCTACTGAGCATTTTATCGTTGTTCTTTGTGGTTTGCAATGTTAGTGTTTGAGCAGTTAATTTTCTTAAAACAATTAAATGTTATTGCAAAGGCATTAGAACCAGCAAAGAGCCAAAACCAGCATTAGCGTGGCCAAAAAAGTGTCAAAACTTTTTGAAAAAGTTTCGTTTTCCCTCAGAAGATGTACTTTTTTGAGCAATATATTTTCATTCTGATCAAGTCCGAGGCATTTGAGGGGCACTGTTTACACCGAAAGAGCCAAGCAAGTTTAAATTTTTTCATCAGAGATAAGGTAAAACATGAGCTACATGACGTAATGTCAAATAAGGAAGTTACTACGTGACAATCTGAGTATCGAATTCGCATACAAACACTGTTGAAGAGTGGGTACATATTTTAGCTTGTGGTTGTAATAATGCGGCGTGATGAGTATAAAAAATGCAACAAAACTTTTGCCCAACTACATTATAATCAACGAATTGTTTAAACAAGCTTGAATAAATTTTAGAAAATGCGTTTAGAAGTATTTTTCGTTTTCGCCATTCAAAACAATGCTATTCAACTAAAGACGTAACGTTAACGTTGCGTTACTATTACCACTTATCGCCTTTTGAGAACGAAAATGGCAGCATTGTTTCTTCATCATTAGGCAAATGCGTCGAATAACTTAAGTTACGACTGAGTCAATTTGGTACGCATACAAGAACTTGTTTAATATTGTACTTATTTAAATATCGTGACTTTTAAAAGTTTTTGCGTTTTAGAGATTGATGGAAGGTCCGTTATCATTTTATGGAAGCAAATGGGGCAGGCCAGCAAAGTATGTTTGCGAGCCACTGTTTCAGGATAAACCAGTTGAAATTTTTGTATGTTTTACACAAATTAATGATCAAAAGCTCACCTTGAATATAATTATTTGTTTGATTGATTATGACAAGCTGGCGCTGATCGATGTTAGCACCTAAACAAAATATAAAACATCTGTTGCTACCATATATTTTGTATGGATAAAATCACAAGACATCAAGCAATGAACAAAGTTTACCTTGTGATGAAATCAGGTCACCTTCATTGTTCTGGGATTGTTCGTCTTCATTGCTCATCATGATTAAAAAATTTAAATAAATTTCTAGCAACAAAGTGTAAATTTGTTATGAAGTTAACTTGGAAACTAGCTTGCAATATGTATTATTCTGAAACAAAATTCTATCAAAAATAAACGCTAATATGAAAGTCTTCTTTGCAGTCAAACATTTAAGTTAAATTGGAATTGTTGTTTACATATACCCAGCTTCACGTTCAGGTGTGAAAGGAAAATAAAATATTCAGTGCTCTACAGTAAACTGCAGTATTTACTTAGTTTGTTTCTATTTCAGCATTTTTATTATTGAGTGCTTTTTACACCCAGCTGATGAGGACCAACAAGATCCAAAACCGGTCGCGGATTATTGACATGAAGTAATAGGTTGTTGCATGGTACCGTATGATGTTGGTGATCTTTTTTGAGCAATATTTTTTATTTTACCTTAGTCAAAAGTAAATCATACCAGTGACGTACCCAAGTTTTAAAAAATCTTTACAATCTAGTCATTCTCTGCATGCGCCCAAATATGAGAAAACGAATTAGAAAGCACGAATGACCGAGGCCCATCCCTATTTAATCCGGCCGTTAGTCACAGTAGGAATGTTCATTTAAGACGTGCCCCACCGTGACTAAAGCGGATGGTGTATAAGGTGGATTTGATTGCAACTTTAATTGTTTTGTCAATGATAGCTTATGATTGGCGAATCGTAAAATTTTTGAAGAAGAGCTGCAATAAATGGTTGGGCTTTGAAGCGGACATACTTTCAACCTGTAACGTAGCTAAAATGCAAAATACTCTCCGCGAATTTATTTGAATGGGGATAACTGTTATATATCTTTGGAAATGCTGTAAAGCTGAAGAAAAAGGGAAATCTCGATAATAGATTATAACAATGATGGACCAATAAAGAAAACTCAATTTTTCATACATTTATTGAGTTTGCCTTTGTTAGAATGTGTAAGCTAGCGAGGTCCAACTACAAGTTTGCGGGCCGCATGCAACCCGCGAACTTTTTCTTGGTCAATTTGTTCAGTGGAGAATTTGGTTGAAAACCGCAAGTTTGTTTGGATTTTTTTGGTCAAAAAACTTGGCGAAAGGATTTAGTAAAGGGGCAAAAATCGTACTGCAAGGACCAATTATTTCAAAATTTTTAAGAAATTTTTATAAACTTTGATCAAACTGAAGACAGTGACACTGTTTCCACCTATCAGGTCTCTTATTTTTATAAACTTCTTTTACAATATTTTTACGTTTCTAGTTCAAAACTAAGCGCTAACTTATCTTAGATCTTTGCTTGTTTTAAATTTGCTGAATCTGTTGGTTTATCAACATTTTGCTGGAAATAGTCTTCAAGTTGTCACGTTTTTGTAAAGTGGCCACTCTTCATTGAATAAACTTAATTGAAGACGTCCCTATAACTTCAACCGAAATTGGGCGGGAGGTTGGATGAAATTAAAATGAAGACCAAGAAGTCATTTAGAATTTATCAAAAGCGAGAATTTTGAGGGTAAAAGTATGGTGGAGACCAGACACGTAGCCAGGGATGGGCCTGACAGATAGTTGCTTCCCCAAATTTTTATTTTTATCCTTTAAACAAATCTCACCCACAAGTGCGTTTGGTATTACTTTCTATTTGGCAGCAAAAAAATTCGCAATATGGACTGATTTAATTGCCTTTGCCATATTTTTCTTTTGAATCACATTATTTTTCAATTTTTATTTACGTTAAACAGATATACACTTTACAGGCACACAAAAACTAAATTACCAGAGAAAACATACAACTGGAGCTTTGGGCGTGCGAGAAAACCAGGTTATGAGCTTAAAATAATTGTGACATCACAAGTATACTGTGCTTCGACGCAGTCACGCACCTAAAGCGCGTTTGTCGGCAGCACAAGACGACCTTACCTTTAACAGAAATTCAAGCAGTGCAATAATTTGAAATGACCGCCGAAAATCGCACCATTGCCAGAGCTATAGAGCTTATAAGGTGGTTAAAACTAAAAAGTGATAATTCTGACCTCGATAAATTCCAGCAGTGCAGTACAGAACGTCAAGATCATAGTTGTGGGGCTTTAAGTTCAAGGCTTCAAGCGTTGCGTAGCATGTGGCATTGTCTAGCACAACCTTTGATTGTAGTTGAGGTCGCGCTTCTAGTACAAATTATGGCTTGGGCAGATCTCAACAACTGAACGGCAGGTTGCTGAATCAAAAACAGCGTCGTGATTTATCAGGTTCCGATATTACATTCTTCTTTTTCTTGTTCAATTGAATCAATTCTATGATTAAAACTCTTTGAATACAACGAGGAGAGAATGGACGTGAAATCTTTTTTCGACCAAAAGCTCCATAAAACGGTTTTAAACTGTCTTCAAAAATCTATTTTTTGGTAAGTAGCTCATCATAGAAACGTGGGCTAAAATTGTTTTCATTTTTTTCAGCTATAAAGATCTTGTTTTGAAAAGAAGAATTCATTGCTCTTTACAGTAGCTTTTTCAAGGTTATATGCAGTAACTTAAGACAGAAAGTTAAGCTGCCATTAAGCTGTAGCGAGCATTGATATGCAGGAGAAAAAATTTATAAAGGTCGTTGTTCTGTCCAACCGATCTTATTTAAGTCGTTGAAAAAAGCATTTTTGTAAGCATAACTTGCGGTAGCCTAACCAATTATTGCTACGTCATATTCTGCCGCTTTCTGCTTGCAATGATTGCCGCTTAGTTATTGGCAATTTTAATCCTAAGAAATACTACCGATACTATTTGAACATAGCCAAATGCTGATATTCTGTTACTTTGCCTCCTTTCCCTGACCTAGAAGCCTTTTTTGAAGCAGTGGCTTGAAAAGCCCCAATTTAATGAACAACGCCGATATACGCAGAAAGACGGTGGTGGAGAACTATGCAAGGTATGTGTGCTCATGAATGTAAAATGAAAACACTGATCTCTAGAAAATACTGCTTTTGCGACAAAACCCATTAACATTCTCCAAGGGTTTATCGAAAAGGATTTATAGCCTATCAACAATATTTACCACAAAAAAGCCTTTGCCAGAGCGGCTGATTTAATAAAAGCACTTAGCGGTGGAAGTATTTTAGAAAGAATATCCCAAGCTCAAGCCACCATGGGAAAAGAAAACCTTAATATTTTTACCAGTTTGGCAAAAACGATAGTGTGTTGTGTATCAAACAATATTCTACTACATTCAGATGTTCTGTCACACTAGATGGACCTTAAAATAACAAGACATAAAGAGTGTTTAAACTTAATTTTGCACTTATTTTGGAATTACTTACTAAACTAACTAACGATGGATGTTCAGCTACAGGATCCACAGCATTTTCCATCGAAGGCAGTATGTTGCAACGCTTGTTTGTTTGGGAAGTATGCAGGCGTTATGGAACCCTTAACAAAGCAATTGCTGGCAAAGGATGTGGAACCATCAAATGTGAAACGTGTAACAAACAACTTACTGCATAGGCTACTGTTTCATCGGAAAGTGCTTTCATTAATCAAAGCATTTTCGAAGAGGTTCGCTTGATTTTGGAAAGAGACGATTTGGAGATGCTCAGAAGCGGCAAAAATGTGCCACATAAATCATTTGAAAGTTAGTTTTGAAGGCTGCAAACACAACGTTTACATCGACGGGTTATTAGTTTTAATAAAAGAGGGATTTTTCAAAAACAAAACATACTGTAATATTCTTTCCATCTTTTTTCCCCATATAAATCAGGCAATTCAGATAAAATTTCCTAAATGTATGGCTTCAATAATTTACAAAATAAGGTGAAGTTATGGAGATGTGGGTCTGATTATGATTTAAATGAAGACAAAATCATATTAGACTTACAGCAATAAGTTAAATGATAACCAAACGCAAAAGCTTTGTTCAATTAACACGTTCCGTGCGATGTGACCCATATATATGTCACACCTGGTATTACTGAGCTGCGATGTGGGATATATATGGGTCGCACTAAAATATTTATAAACTTTTTTATTTTCAAAATTATAAAAAGATAAAATTGTTTTAAATCACATATATCTATAGTATTCAATAGATAATGGGTAATAAAAAAATTTTGTAAAAGAATTTTATGAAAATATATCATGCAACTCATAATATTCTTTGCTCAATAAATAAATGTATATTAAGACCTGTCGCACGGAACCTGTTAAGTAGTCACACAAAAACAATCAGAAAGCACCAGACCGGTTTCGCCATTATTGAGGGTCTGCAGTGATGCGTATGCTTGACTTTTCATTTGTGGTAAGTACCACTAGACCACCTGACTGGAGATCATTATTGGAGTTATAGCTGATTTTGTAAGTGAGTGACCGGGTTCATGGCTTTGCTACTTACGGAGCGCGTAAAATCCACTATGCTGTAACTCCACAGCGGCACCTACCAAGACTTCACCCAACATAACTTAAGCATAGCGCTACACTTTTATGATTCTTCTTTTCGATCTTCAATGTACTTGTATAGCGCGATGCTTACATCTTATTGGGTAAAGTCTTGGTCGTGAGGCGCCTCTATGGAATTATAGCATAGTGGATTTTATGCATTCCATAAGAAGCAAAGCCTGGAGCCTGGTCACTCACAAAGGCAGCTATAGTATCAACAACGCTTCCAGCCAGGTGGTCAAGTGGTACTTATCACAAATAAAAAGATCAACATCTTGAGAGTTCGGTTCGCTGCTGGTCGGATACGCATCGTTGAAGAGTCTCAATTAATGGGAAACAGATCCTGTGCTTCTTGATTATTATTAAAGACTCTTTGCCCCGCTAGCTTTTTTAGCAACTCCTTTTTTATCTACGAAGTCTTTAAGAATTGCCCTGCTTTTAGAGCTTCATGGTCTTCCACCACGCCCCCATACCTCGAAAGGGGTCGGATAACAACAACAAACATCAACTGCATTAGTCAGAAAAAGAATCTAGAACTTGTGAGGCTTAAATGCATTTTGCAGGAGCTTTCTCTGCTTGTCGGGTTTTAACGAACAAAAAATTCAAAAACAACAGCAAATGAACTCCCATGCGTGATCATGAAAACCGGCAACTCCGTCACTTTTCCATGAATTGAGGATAATACATAAAAAATAACAGGAAACCAAAGTTTTATTGCAAATCAGCCTTCACGTGGCCGGAATGACAGGTGCAATTTGAAAAACTGCATCTTCCTTTAATTTTACAAAAATCAGGCTGACTCTTGAAGGAGAGACTCCTCCTTTTCCATTGGGGTGGAGTAGAAATCAAACCTACTTCGGCAAAAAATTTAAATATATTTTTTCTTGGCATAGAAAATTTTATCAGTCAATAGACTACAACTGTGGAGTGCAAAATTGTGCCTGCTAAGCCGGTAAACTTTATAAACTAATGTCAATTTTGAATATTTTTTTAAACATTTATCTTTATCTTAGAGACAGAGTCGCCGAACCCGACATTGTACGATTCAACGACAAAGTGCTTCAACGACAAATGGTAGTAGTCCGTCGTATCAGAGAACAATCTTGCTCCGTGCCCTACTCAAGTAATGATTGAAGACGGAACTGTTCCAATGACCACTCACACAAAACCTCATCTTCAAACTACCCTCTCTTCCTCTTTTCAGTGAGAATCTTTTGAGCAATCCTATGACCAGAGCCACTCCGAAGAACACTTGAGCAGCCTCGAAAGGAACGCAATTAGCCATGCACACAGGACCCCTGAAATTGTTCACTCTGCGCCACTAAGGCGTTCATCTAGGCTTTGCATATTCCCCCATCCGCAATAAATATGGCAACAATATTTATAATGCGTAATTACTATGTAGTGTTGATATGCGCAGTGCTATATTGCTGTTTTTCTAAATTTTTAATTCAAGGAAGGAAAAGTGTGGTTGTTTTAAAGTGACATCGTCTATTTTTACGCCACTGCTTCTACTAAAATGCCACCGTTGCTGTCTTGTGATCAAAGTATAGTAATTTATGTTTTACGTGTAAGGCCTGTACCTTGCTTTGTAGCATATTCTAATCTATTTGCTCTAATTATACGGTTCTCTCATTGCCACAGCAAGCAGAGAACTCTATAGTTTTCAGTTGGCTACCACTTTGCTATAATTTAAGATTGTTTTGTATTTTACTAAAATCTTGGTTAGTTACTGTTTATTGTATTTTAGAAGTGTTGTATTTAGTAAATAAAAGCCTATGTTTAATTAAATACAATCACGTTTTGATTTGACGTTCTGCAGCTTTCAGAAAAAATTATTTGCTTCCTTATCATAAACAATGGATGGCCATAAACTGTTGTAATGTTTTAACTGTAGGTACTAGACTATGGGTTATACTTTCTGACCTTAATAATTAGAGTACAATGACCAAACTAATTGAGGGAAATACATGACCCCATACCCATGGCCGTGCCTATGCCAGACAAGAAAACATAAGCGCTGCCAGGGACTTGAAGTCACGATGCAAATACAACATAAAAGCTTTAAAAAAGGCTTACCAGTTGATAGCTTATTTCTGTAAACGTATCACTTTGTTGCCAATTACAACTATTAATTTAATTGTGTTTCTCCTCTCTCCTCCCCCTCTTATTCGTTCTCTTGATACAGTGAGATGTATAACGGACAAATGTAATTACTTCTATTTAGTTGGGCATATTGTTGGGCAGACTGATTCAGTTATTGCTTGAAGCTTATCTATAGCTCATTGTACCGTCAACAAACAAGTTAATGACGTGTCAGCCGGCAGTTTCTTAAAATAAAGCAAAGAAAAACGCTCGCAAATATTTCTGTGAATAAAGCTCACAGTTTCCGTATGGAATCGGCTTTATGGTTCTTTGCGATGAGATCATCGATCAACAACATCTGGATTTTCACTGCAAGTTGAAAGTACTCTTTAATTTCCTTAATTAAATTCAAGTAAGGAAGCAGCTGTAAATTGAAATCGACGCTCTACAACGTTGCATGACGTCACCAAACCACGCCACAACATTACTTTTGTCACGTGATTGCGATGCAATAAGGTCATGATGCGTCGTGTAATTAAAACTAAAACTTTAAAAAATTAAACTACTGAACAAATATTGAAAATTTAAAGCTTATCATAATTATGAACATCGAGAGTAGAAATTTGTTTGAACTGAAAGAACAAAAAGCAATTTTGCATTTAGAAGGCAATGGCTGCGTAAAGCTTAATAATATCTTGCTGCATTGTTTCGAGAAAAAATTTCTGAAAACAATCAAATTAAAACATGGATGTATTATCAAGTCTTATTTTTTGCTAACTTTGAACATAAAAACTTTACTCTAAAAAAAAAAATGAATACATTATTAGCTACGTTGAAAGTGCGAGCCTTCATTTACATGATTCACGTAAAAACTCAACTTCAATAACAATTACCTCTTATCTGCACCAATCAACAGCCGCGTCAACGTGGTGGTGCGGTCGCCGGCCCCGTTTGGGTTGGGTCGAAATGGCTGTTGGCCTTCCCGAGGGTCTCAGTTACCCCGGGCACTCCCCACTCATTTTTTCGCTATGCTGCCCCCTGAACGACCGCAGAAGGGCAGCACACAGCATCTTTAAAATCGGTCGCCTGTTCTCACTTTTTCTTCTCTCCTGCCCTACTTTTGCCCTCCTTCGTCTCCTCATTCTTCTTCTTCTCCTGATGAGCAGTAACGTTCATCCTAACCCTGGTCCCATCTTTCCTTGCTCTGTGTGCGCTGAAAATGTGACCTGGCAGGGCAAGTCAGTGCAATGCTGCACATGCTCCAAATGGGTTCATCTAAGGTGCTCACAACTTTCTTTATCCAATTTCAGAGCTCTTGGCAGCTCTCACTCTTGGAGCTGTCTCCCCTGCCGTAACACTGTGATTCCCCCCTCCTCGGACTCCTTCGCCATGTATACCTCCACTGTGGAATCCGGCCCCCCTCTGCTAATGCTGCACTCTCGCTCCACCCTCGTCTCCAAACTTCTAATCCCCCATCTGCCCATCTTATATCTCCTTTCCCTGCCCTCCCACCACCGTCCCTTGCTCCTGGCTATACTTCTGCACCTCATGCCTTCTCTCTTCCCCCTGACTCTCTCAGGGTTCTTCAATGGAATGCTGGAGGTCTTCAAGCCAGGAGCACTGAACTACTTCACTTTCTTTCATCCCACCCTGTCGACCTTATCTGCATTCAGGAATCCAATCTTCCTCTTTCCGGATTCCTGGATTCTCTGCTCTGCGTTCTGATCGCACCCACTTCCGGTCTGGCATTCTCTCTTCTGATGCCACGCATGCCAGTGGCGGCGTTGTCATTTTCGTCAGATAGTGCCTATCCTTTTCTAAACTTTCTACCACCTCTCTTTCTTCGCTCGATCCCTACTCTGATTATGTAGGGGTCAACACATCTCTAAACAAATCCTCCTCGGTGTCATTTCTTAATGTGTACGCCCCCCTATTCGCTCCACCCCAACGGATGGCAGAACCGATTCCTTCTCTCCCTCAATTCTTCCCTCCTCCAGAAATCTCTTTATTCTGGGGGACTTCAATTGCCATCAACTGCTTTGGGACTCAAGAGCTACTTCAGACCCCCGCGGGGAGGAAGTATGCGACTGGGTCATCTCCTCAGACCTTCTCCCCATCAATTACCCTGACACACCCACCCTTCTCCATCGCTCCTCTGGCAGTCGCTCCTCTCCTGACATCTCTTTTGCTCCTTCTACTTTTGCTTTTTCTTGCTCCTGGGAGGTGCTTCAGGACCTGGGTTCTGATCACCTACCAATTCTTCTATCTATCCCTCTCTCTCCGGTCTTTCGCCCCAACGAGCGTCCCCCTTCCTTCAATTTTCAGAAAGCTCGCTGGGATGACTTTGCCTCCTACTTTGACTCCCACTGTCCTTCTGCAGAGGAATACTCGTCTCTTTCTCTTTCCTCTGCTGCTGCTCTCTTTACCTCTCTGGCACTGAATGCGGCCAAATCTTCCATTCCTTTCGGCCGCATCAAATGCCCTCCTAAAGCCTGGTGGTCTGCTGAGGTGGAACAAGCGGTTAGTGAAAGACGCAGGGCTTTTGCTACCGCTCACAGAAGTGATGAAGATCGACAGGCTTACATCTCCGCTTCTCGACGCGCCTCGTCAGTCATTGCCAAGGCCAAGGCTGAGGCATGGCAGACGACTTGCACTTCTCTTTCACCTAAATCTAATCCTAAATCTGTGCACTCTCTTCTTCGCTCTATCGCTGGCTCTCCTTCCTCGTCTTCCTCCTCTCCTAACTGTTCTTCTCCCAGGGAATCGGCTTCGGTCTATGCCGCTTACCTGAGGTCTCACTTTTTTGTTTCTCAGCCAAAGGCCCTGCGTAGCAGAGCCAGAGGCTACCTCACTGAGCTCTGCCGAGCCATGTGCTCTGTGGAGTCTCACTCGTCCTTTTGCTCTCCTTTCTCTCTCGCTGAATTTCTTGCGGCTGCCTCCAACCTCTCCTCATCCACTGCCACTGGTCCAGACAAAGTTGCCTATCCCATGCTAAAGCATCTTCCTCGCTCTGGCATGGATTTTCTTCTCCACATCTTCAATCTTTCTTGGTTTTCACATTTCTTTCCTTCCATCTGTAAGACATCTTCTATTATTCCCATACATAAGATGGGAAAGCCTCTCAACTCTCCTGCTTCCTTCCGGCCTATCTCTCTCACCTCCTGCGTATCAAAGCTTTTTGAACGCATCATTCTATCCCGTCTTCTCTTCTTTCTGGAATCTAATTCCATTCTTTCTCCCCGTCAGGCCGGTTTCCGCCCTGGACGGTCTACACTCGATCAAATTCTGTACCTTTCTCAGTCCATTTCGGATGGGTTTAACAAACCCAGGCCGGGCTCTCGGACGATCCTGTCTACTATTGATTTCTCCAAAGCTTTTGACTCTGTCTGGCATCCCGCTCTGTTCCACAAACTTATTTCGGCTGGCCTCCCTCCTTGCTTTGCTCGTTGGACTCAATCTTTCTTTTCTGATAGGCGCGCTTGTGTGGTTTATCAAAATCACAAAAGCCGTTCCTTTCGAGTCCGTCGAGGTGTTTCGCAAGGATCCGTTCTTGGCCCTGTACTTTTCTCTCTCTTCATTAATGATCTTCCGGCTTCTCTGCCTTCTTCCGTCAGCTGCTCTTTTTACGCTGACGATCTGGCCATTTGGTCCTTCTCCTCATCGGTTCCTACTGTGGTGGAGGCCACACAAGGAGCTCTGTTTTGATTGGAGCGCTGGTCTGAGTACTGGTGTCTTCCTCTCAATCCAAGCAAATGTGAGGCCTCCTTCTTTTCAGTGGATCCCCACTAAGCTAACCTCCAGCCCAACCTCCTCCTACTCGGCTCCCGCCTCCGTTTTAATCCCACTCCAACTTTTCTCGGGGTCACCTTCGACCGCACTCTTTCTTTTTCTAAGCATGTATCTTTGCTGAAGGCCAAGTTTTTCCCACGTCTCAAGGCCTTACGCTGTCTCTCTGCTTCCTCATGGGGCCCCTCTAAGGAGTCCCTTTCTGTTCTGTATAAATCTTTTCTTCGGTCCCTTCTCACTTACGCTTCACCCGGATGGTTTCCTTTCCTAAGCGCTCCCAATATCAGCAAATTGGAACGCCTTTACCGAGCGGCCAGTCGCGCCATCACCGACTGCCTCTCGTCCTCCCCTATTCTTCTACTACTCACCGAGGCTTCTCTACCTCCCCTACGAGTCACTCTGACTCACTTCACTCATTTTTCTTATGAACGGGCTCTTCGTCTCCCCACCTCCTTTCCCATCTCAGGTTTGGCCAGACTTGGAGTGAAACCAAGACTCTGCAGATCGTCCTGGAGAGCTTTTGCGTCCACTCACCCGCTCATGCTTCCTTCTACTTGTTTTAGGGAGGCTCTTGTTGCTTGCCCTCCCTGTCCTCCTTGGAATCTGTCTTCGTTCACGGTGGAGTCCACCCTTCCCACTCCATGCTCTCGCTCTGATCCCCCTCACTCTCGCCAAGGTGTGGCTCTCGCCTACCTTGACTCTCTCCCCCCTCATGATCTGGTACTCTGGACAGACAGCTCTGTTCCTTTTCCTTGTAGCAAGGGCGGCTCCGGCGTTCTTGCCAACTGCTCTCTCTGTGGCACTGAGGCCACTCTTTCCTTTTCGGCAGGTCCAGTATGTTCCAGTTTTTCCGCTGAAGCCTGCGCCATTCTGCACGCTCTTTGCTGGTCTCGGCAACACCATAAAGTCTGCCATTTCTCATCTCTTCTTCTCCTGTCTGGCTCTCGCTCTGTCCTCTCCTCCACCTTTCCTGTTATCTCAAACTCTGTGGCAGATCTGGCAGGAACTGTCCTCCTTCTCCTCCTGTTCTATCAGGCTACAATGGGTCCCCGGACACTCGTTTCTCCCGGGGAACGATGCAGCTGATGAGCTTGCCAGATGGGGAGCGCTGCTTGCGCCCTCCGCAATCCCTTGTAGTCTCTCTTCTCTTATCTCTCGTATCCACTCTCGTCTTTTCTCGGACTGGAAGCATACTGTCTCTTCAAAGTATTTTGACACACAGGTTCCCTCAATTTCCGCTGAGGAACTTGTGCTCCCTCGTCATTCTCGCTGTGTCCTCTCTCGTCTTCGCTGCAATGGACACAGCCTTCTTTTAGGTTCCTATCTCTCCAGGATTGGCAGAATCGAGAATTCTTCTTGCAGCGCCTGTGGACACTCGTCCCAAGACATCTCTTATCTCATTCTGCACTGTCCAGCTACGGACTCTTTGCACCGCTCGCTCTTTGGCGACTCTCTGTCTCTCTATGACGTCTGGTCCAGACCCTGGGGAGTTGCCCGGCTTCTGGGGATCCATGGTCTTCCGCCATGCCCCCATCCCTCGGAAGGGGTCGGGTAATCAACAACAACAACAACAACAACATTACCTCTAGTGTAATCTGACTGAATAAAAAGCCAGAGTGCAGTGGCTGATAATGGGTGAGACAGCTGTCTCAGGCCTCCACTCTTTAGATACCCCTTTTTGGGGACTCTTTTTTCCAGACATGCCCAATATGTCGGTGTAAAATTGTTTTACATAAAACACTCTAGTCGCCGTAAAGTTGATCTCCAAAAAATAACCGTTTTCACCTGTGCTTTTACTGGAAAAACATCTACGACCAGAATATCTTCAAAGAATCTTAATTTAAAACTCGGGCAGCTGGGGCCTTTCATGAATTCTCGCATCAAGTCACTAAAATTCAATTCATCACTGCCAGAGTGTGTTTTGTACAGGGTGTCCGTAAAGTTACTATACAGTCTTACAAGTTACTATACAGTTTCATTGTATTATATGTAATAGTTTTTGTTACTATATAGTTTTATTGTATTATACTCTATTTAATATTTATTTTTTTTTACAGGCCTATTTAATTAAGCATTATTTATTGTATTATAGTTGTAGTTTTATAGCATTATTTAATTAAGCATGCCACGCAAGCTAACTTTGGAAGAGCGCAAATTGAATTTCCTCCACGATCTCCAGACATAACGCCAATGGATTTCTTTGTCTGGGGAGTCATCAAAGACTCTGTGTATTCGAGAAAGCCAAGAAGTGTTAAAGATCTTCGACCTTGATCATGACTTGTGCACCAAAGTTTATCATAGTGTGGTGTCGCGTTGTCGAGAATGTATTGAAGCTGAAGGCCTCCAATTTAAATATTTGTCATAGAAATTGTTTGCGTTGATTATTACAGTCTTTTCGGATGTAACGCATGTATTTTCTGAGATTTTTATAAACATAAAGGTGTTATTTCTTTTGTTACAAATAAATATTGTAATACAATATCTTACTGTACTGTTAATATATTACAGGGTGTCTGTATAGTAACTTTACGGACACCCTGTATATTGACTAAAATATCTTATATATTTCAAAACGCATGGACACTTTTATAAAGACGTGTGCTTGATGAAAACTTTTCACTCCGATATCTCACTTAAGCGCCAAAAAGCAAAATTTTGAAATTAACACTTTAAGTGTACGACCCAAATATGGTGGAAATCTCTCACCATTTTTTTACGTATTGTTCTTCACAAAACAGACTTCGTTTATTGAATGCAATGACGTATTTAGAGGAAGATAATGAGCAATGGCTCCTTCAAAGAATATGAAAAAATCTAAAAATTTAAAAGAAAAGAGGTCTTCATGTTGTTTTGTAAACTAACCAAAATGAGAAAAATAGTCTGCTCTGCTCCCCCCAAACCTATTCTATGAGATCACTAAATAATAACATTAAATTTCACTTCATTGCTCAGCTCCCTCCAAAAAATTGTTTTCAAATACACTGGTGATTAAATGTTGTTCAAAATGAAGCTTCTGTCCACGTGATGTTAAACTGGAGGGCGCACAGCTACCATGCCATGACCCCAAATATGTCCCAGTTACACAAAATTTGCTAAAATCAGCAATTTTGATCTTCAAAAAAATTTTCTCGTAAGTTTGAGCAGTGCACTGAAAGCACGGGATTTTGTATCCTTGCAAATGGGGGTGGGTCTCAAAAAGTTAAGGAATACCTACTCTAGATCTTTACATTATTACACGTCATGCTTCTGCTTAGCTTTATACTCGGTCATATTAATATACAAGGGCTATATGTATTAATTGCAGTTACACAATTATCATACAGTAATAAGCATAGATTTACAATTCATAAAATGCCATACCTTGCAAATGGAGCTATCTAAATAAACTAAAATCACGTTCAAAGACTGTGACTGCTCAATGTTGTTTAAACAGAATCGACTTAATTGACGTTATATCACATAGTTCAGCATACTTTGAATTGGCTTCTACAAATGACGTCACAATATAACGAAACAAAGTGAGTAAATAGTGCCATATTTATCTTTTCCTTGATAAAAAAAAATAAATAAAATAATTTGGTTGAAGCAAAAAATTTAGAAGACAGGCCCCAATGGCTCGAATCTATTGTCAAAGCCTTCTCTTCAAAAAATCTTTGGGGGAAACCAAGTAAAAGTAAAAGTATCAGGGTCAATTGACAACTATTATACAAATCATTTGCTGAGTGGGCAAAAAGTTTCAGCAAACAACAGTCTTAAGCAAATCATCTTGTTAGTAGGCTACAGCATGAGGTGGACAACAATTCAGTAATATCAATAACAAATACTTCAATTTAAAGCTAGTACAAAATTTGAGCGGTGATTTCATGCATTCATATGAGCAAAGGCAAATTTCCCTCGCCATAATAAGTTGTTTTTTATTATCAACCAACAACTTAACGATAAAAACAACTATAGTTTTATATAGCTTATCCCTCTCTTTAAAAAATTTTGATTGTCGCCTGCACTCACATTTTCAATAATTAATAATTCAATTACTTTTCACATGTGCCGAATATAGAACCAATACATAAAGCTTGAAGAGTAAATCAAATGGTCAAAAATGTACAAAAAAACGAAATCCGCCTCTTCTTCAATAAATAGAGTTTAATCTATTCGATAATTTATTTGTTCTGCAACTGATTTATCAAACAACTCCCTTCTTGTATCTTCTTGCTGCATGGGTTTACCTTACAAACACAATTTACCAAACACAACTGGGTAATTATGGCCATTTCAAGTAAAAACAGAAAATACATCTATGTCCACTCAAAAATATCTACTTAAAACTGTGTTAAGCAACTGCAAGTCAATCACTTGCTAAGATCAAAAAGTTTTCAACCTAACCAGTTCAAAGTTTATTCTTCGGCTACATGCTTGCACCAGCCCAATAACATTGCAAAATAGAATGTCAAAGCAAATCGTCAATTTAGCAGGCGGAAGTGACTTACCAAACAGCAATCGAACAGCATCAAACAGCACGTTTTTAAAACACGTTTTTTTCTGGCACTTATTTTTCACTTAAAATAAAATATGTCTATAAACCTTTTTTCTTCCTTTCCCTAAATTACCCCAGGGACCAAATTTTTTGTTTTCCTAGTTTATCGCTTCATCAATTCATCTGATGTTTTTAGTTTTTATTTACATCAAACGCCTAAACAAATGCATCAATTTGAGTGATTTTATAATTACGCTTTGCAAACAATATCACGTCATAAACTTGCTTGGGATCACGAATTGCCCCGATTACGCTAATGTGCCAACATTATTTGTTTTGAAAGAATTAATGCTGGTTTCCATCAGGTGTAGATTGCTGGCGCAAAGGGAAAAATTCTTTGTTTCTTTATTTAGTTTTATGCACGAAGCGCGCCCCCTTTGCGCATAAAACTTAATAGATAAACAAAGAATGTTTTGCACCTCGCCTGCAATCAGGAATGTGGAAGCGGTTATTTTTCAATTCTTCCGCTTCCGCGTCCGTTTCCACACCTAGCGCTTCCGCTTCCACTAACAAAAAACGAGAAAACGACCGTTGACAATTTTTTTAACTTTTGTGGGTCTGTAGCCTGCTTTCTTCTACACTTCATCACTTTGAGAAGACAAAAACCTTCATTTATTGCTATTACTTTACCTACTTCGCTTGAGCTTATTGTTCCGAACTACTCTGTGTTTCTTTTTCTTAGATATTAGAATTCGTGTTGAATGTAGAACAGTGGTTTTTAATCTTTTTGTCATCGCGTAACCCCTAATGTATTTTCGCGTTTGTCACGGAACCCCCACTAACAAAAATTTAGAAATCACGAATTGCTTGAAAGAAAATAAAATATTTCGTTACTACAATTCAAAAAATAATTAAACACTTCAACAAATAGGCAGTTATTACAAGTTCCTTCACTACTAACAACTACTTTTACAACAGTTAACTTAATGCTTCTCAAATCTAAACCGCATAATTCCGTATTACAGCTCTCGACCATAACCTGTCGTCACTACAACACATTACACCGCATAGCGCTGATTTTCCCCCTTTATTCTCAACTAACTCTGACTTTGAGATAACTTTAACTCTAATCATCAATACGGGCCTTCTGTTTGTCCCCAAAACACCTATTGACTCCAATCTTTTTGGATAGTGAAGTGCGAAATTTCTGTCGTAGATATAGTATAGTCATGTAAAGTGAGCAAAATTGAACTGCACCAATCAAAAGCCGCCTGAACGTGGTAGTGCAGTTCCCAACCCTGTTTGGATTGGGTTAAAATGGCTGTTGGCCTTCCCCGAAGGTCGCAGTTACCCCGGCTGCCCCTTGAACGACTGCAGAAGAGTAGCACGCAGCCTCTTTAAAATCGGCCTGTCTTCTTTCTTCTCCTTCTCTTGATGAGCGGCAACGTTCATTCTAACCCTTGTCCCGTCTTTCCCTGTTCAAATGCGCTGAAAATGTGACCTGGCGGGGTAGGTCAGTGCAATGCTGCACATGCTCTAATTGGGTTCATTTAAAGTGCTCACTACTCTCCTTTTCTAGATTCAGAACTCTTAGCAGATCTCACTCCTGGAGCTGCCATCCCTGCTGCGTCCCCGCTTTTTTTGGAGATGCTACACCAACCAGCGCTGTGACTTCCTTCTCGGACTTCTGCAGCTGATATACCTCCACTACTCAATCTGGCCCATCTGGCCCCTTTCTGCTAATGCAGCACTCGCACCCCACCCTCGCCTTCAAACCTCTTATTCTTTTTCTGCCCACTTTGTATCTTCTCCTTCTGCACCCTAACCACCGCCTCATGCTCCTGGCTGTTTCTCTTTACCTCCTGCTTTCTCTTCCCTTCTTTAACTCCCTCAGTGTTTTTCAATGAAATGCTGGGGGTCTCCGAGCCAGGAGCACTGAACTGCTACACTTTATTTCGTCTCATCCCGCTGACCTTATTTGTATCCAGGAATCTAACATTAATTTATCTTCCTCTTTCCGGATCCCTGGATTCTCTGCTCTGCGATTCGATGGCACCCACTCACGATTCGGTATTTTTTCTATTGATGTCACAGACGCTAGCGGCGGCGTCATCATTTTCGTCAGGCAGGGCTTATCCTTCTCTGAGCTTTCTACCTCCTCTCTTTCTTCGCTTGACCCCTACTCTGATTATGCAGAGGTCAATATCTCTTTAAGCAACTCCTCCTCGTTCCGATTTCTTTATGTTTATGCTCTCTCTTTTCGCTCTTCTTCGAAGAATATCAGAACCAATTCCTTTTCTCCCTCCATTCTTCCCTCTTTTGTGGAAGCGGAAGCGGTGGAATTTTCGTGCTTCCGCATCCCTGACTGCAATCTACGCCTAATGCAGTGTTTCCCAAACTGTGTGTCGCGGCACATTAGTGTGCCGTGGTTTAACATTTATACAAGTATAATATATTTAAAAATTATCATCACAAAGTATGGAGTTCTGGCTTTACCTATCAGGTTCTTGTATGAAAAGTTACCAAACGTTTATACGTTTTCTGCACGTAAGATGTTTACGACTTTTTGTGCTCCTTTTCCCTATAGAATATCTCATTTCAAAATCCTGGCTATGCCTTGGGTCTATGTGCTCTGTTCACTGCTGACACGAACCCAAGGGAGCTCTGCGTTTCCTGTAGTTTGGAAGTAGGGATTATACAGGGTGTCTCAAAAGTAAGTATACACTTTAAAATTTGAATAACAATCTAATGGCTTGTTCAAATTTGTCAAAAGTTTACAAAAATATTCTATGAACTACTAGAAACAGATTACCGTCCTAATATCTCGTTGAATTTATTTATTGACAGAATGTTAGACCTCAACGTGGGAGCCACCAATTTCGGGAGATTTCAGCCACCTTTGGATGCATTCTTGCTTGACACTTTGCAATAAATCTTTTGTAACTAGTCCACATGATGCTCTAATGTTTTGTTCCAACTCTAAAAGGTTTTGAGACCGTGTGGAGTAAAGTTGACAAAAAATGCTTCGGTTGAAAAACTGTTACTTTCAGCAAGATGGAGCTCCTGCACATTACACCAGGAAAGTCAGAGATTACTTAAATCAGTTTTTTCTCGGTAGGTGGATTGGGTGCAGAGGTCCTCTAGAATGGGCCGCTCGTTCACCTGACTTAACCCCATGCGACTTTTTTCTTTGGGGTTTCCTTAAGAGCAAAGTTTACTCCACATGGTCTCAAAACCTTTTAGAGTTGGAACAAAACATTAGAGCATCATGTGGACTAGTTACAAAAGATTTATTGCAAAGTGTCAAGCAAGAATGCATCCAAAGGTGGCTGAAATCTCCCGAAATTGGTGGCTCCCACGTTGAGGTCTAACATTCTGTCAATAAATAAATTCAACGAGATATTAGGACGGTAATCTGTTTCTAGTAGTTCATAGAATATTTTTGTAAACTTTTGACAAATTTGAATAAGCCATTAGATTGTTATTCAAATTTTAAAGTGTATACTTACTTTTGAGACACCCTGTATTTCTGATATTAAGCTATTCTAAAGCAAAAGGGCAAAAATTTCTTTCGTGTTGTGCGATTTCACACAGTGACGCTGTTTTCTTTTGATTATCCCTTAAACTTTCTCAAGTCCTTGCTGACTACGCCTTATGAAGCATGTTCTTCTCTCCCTGCTTCACGTGCCCTGTGCAGTTTAAAGGGTCCTTGTTTTTCTTGAGTCCCTGCTGGCTACGCAATACGATTCACATTTGTTTTCCTTGCTTAGGTAAGCTCATAGAAGTTAAATAAGTTCTTGCTTTTCCGAAATTTTTAGATTTGATTTCGGTAGCTCCATAAAGCTGTTATCAAGCAAAATAGAAAAAAATGTTTCTACTAAGTATGGTGCGATTTTACCTCGTCAAGCCATACTATCACCCTTGACAATTCAAAAGGTATCAATTAATGCAGCTGCGCCAGCTTCACCGTACAAACATTTGTTAGAGCCACAACGAAATGTTTTCGTACATATAAACAATAGCTCCTGTACATGTAATGGTGATCATGTTGGTTTATTAATGAAGACTGGAAGTATTTAAAAAGAAAGAACGATGACACAAACTACTATTCGTAATTTTTAAAACGAGCAAGGGAGGGGGGAGATGAAGCCTAGTCAAAATTGATTGCATAGCCCAAATGGTGGTCGTTTTGACTTATAAGAAAATAATCTGTTTGGTGGTAGGCATGTTCGACGATTTGGTGTGCCCGCTTTTGTATTAATATTGGTGACATTAGGATTTTTGCCAGCGCTGTTTGCTTTAATTCGGTCTTAGCATGAAAAGGGGTCATGCCTTTCCTTTAAGTCATTCAACCCATTACAATAGGCGCCAATTAAGCTCTTTTCAAACAAAAACATTTCATCTTAATCCAGTGTTACAGATTGATGCTATTATTGTTTAATTTTGATCTTTTCTTAAATTTGGGATTTTGTTACATTTAACTTTGCCCCTAATTCAGACCTCCCTACTTTTTAATGAAGATTAGTGTTTTTTACCGATAGGCCAATCCTTGCAATGAGAAATATCAGTAATGGACTTTCCCATTTATGATTGCTATTAAAATGACAGTGGATAATTTTGCTGCCTGCTGCTGTTTCCACTAAATAGTGGCAAGCATTGTGATGTCATTTAACATTATGACGTCACAATACGTTTTAAGCCATTATCATTAGGATTGCTACTTACCCCCTTCTTCGCCACCGTAGGCGAATTATTATGAAGTAAACGTTTCTCACTGCGTGCATGTTCCTTGGCCCTGGCATAAACGCCGCCATGCAAAGAACAAACTAAGTTAAAATGAAGCACTCACAGTTCAGTTATAGCAGTAGCGGGATCCCCCATCAATAACGTTGAGGTTAAGAACATCAAATCAGCTGGCTGCTGCGACAGCCCTGCCCAATTGCAAAGCAAACTGCTTCAACATTTAGATCATGTGTAGTTCGACACTTACATTTTGTTGCAAACGATAAGAAAGGACCATGTCTACCCCATCGTCTTTTTCTTGGGCGATCACTAAATGTTGTGCTTGGAGTATCCTACATATTAAAATTTGTAGACTTTGAGTTTTTTGAATAATTTGATTGATAATGCCAAAGATCCATGCTATCGAGAAGGCATAGATAAAGTGTACCAAAGCACTTAGTTTTTCTAAAATCACAATTTTGTGAACTGCAGGCACTAAAATTTTGTGTGTATTTAACGGGTAGACTATATATTATAACATTTGTAGACTTCAGTTTTTGATGGATCTTTTTGAAAACGTCGACAGACAATGCAAAAGAACCACGCTGGTGAGGAAACGCAGTGAAAATGTACCAAAGAACTAACTTTGTTTAACAATTGCAAGTTTGTTAGCTCTAGTTGGATAATTGTACAACTAAAAATGAAACATGATGTATGGCAACCAAGTTTGATCAGCCATTATAAACTAATCCTTAGCCTCAAGTAATTGAAGTAACATTTTGCTGGAAAGGGAATTTCCTAAGCTTTCAAAGGATGGTAAGTGTTAGTACTTTATTATAACGTTTTTGTATTAAAGTTCTCTGTTTTTACTGAGCTTACCACTTTTGGGAGAGGTAAAAAGTTATACCACAAGTGTTAAAGTTAAGGTTTTTCAGTTTAAAAACTAATATTAATTGTACATATTATACACTATCAAAATTGTCTTGAAATAACCTTTAATTTGTTGAAAAAGTTTGAAAATCAATTGAAAAATGAGGTCACAAATCAGTTTTTTAATAAACTGATTTCAGACGCTGAGTCTTTTGATTTTAGACTCTCAGCTTTTCAATAAACTGATTTTACAAAAAGGTTGCAATTTCTGAAAACATTTTGAAGTCATGATCTGAGGTAGCAAACATTTGTGTTAATCGTACTAGACATATTATGACGTCACAGACTCAGTTTAAGCATGCAAGCGAAATAAAGAAAAAAAAATACTTAGAGAGCTTGAAGTGTGTAAATAAAGAATTGCTCGTAGCATAATCAAATACACATTTATTTTTGTAAAGTTGTTTTTATCAAAAGCAGCTTATTGATATCCCCTAAAAAAACGTTTGATCGCGTTTCTGCAATGAGTACTTTTTGAGAAAAAACAAAAAACAGATTGTTCAATGAATCGTTAATTGTGACGTAATTTTAACCCCTAAACAAATGAAAATTTTCGAATGTGGTAAGTCGAAAGCTGGTTTTTGTTTTAGCAAATAGCGGTTGTCCTCTGGCAAGTAATGCAATTTCTAAAAACATTATTTTTAGTGAGGAGGTCTTGATGACGTCACGAATACCCTTATGACACTCACCACAGGATGGTGATCAATCGTGCCAAGTTTGATGCTTGTACCTATAGTAGTTTCAGAGGAGTTAAAACAAGCACACAGAATTGCGCTTATTTATAGGCCATGCTTGGCAAACTTATATATGCCTTTTTGCACTACTAATCCTTGTATCAGCTTATTTACAAAGTTGAGAGATGCGTAGTTAGCTTCATTCAACTTTTTAGGTTGATTTATTTAGCTCCTTATAACTTATTGCGTTTTTATCATCTTTCATAAATGTCCTTATTTCTGCAACTCATTTACAAGATAGAGATGTATAGTTCTAATTTCATTCGTTTGGATGTTTATACATGTATTTCATTTTATCATCTTTCAAAAATTTCCGTATATCTGAGTTTTCCGTAGTTTAGTAGGTACTTTTTTTCCATATTTCCGTAATTCAGCAAAAATCCATATTTTACTGCGGATTTCCGCATTTTAGTGCAACCCCTTTCGCTTGGCCGCACATGGGGTCAGAGTTGCCAGGTTTGGCTAATTTTAGTCATTTCGGCTAATTTCAGAGGTCTCATGATATTGCTGGCTAAAAACAATCATTGCATTTTGGATAATTCTGGCTAATTATGACTTCACTAAGTAACTAGATATTTATTCATACTTGCTGGAAATGCAAGTCTAAGGTCCAAATCAACGTCATTTCTTGTTTTCAACTGATTTTGTTCTAACAAGCATGAGTTAATACAAACCGTACAAGTTCAATATCTGTTCATAACCAGTTTATGACCAGACACTTCGTGCTTTCGAACGGGCTAGGCTGCCATGCATCAGCCAATCAAAGTTTAATTCATGTAATTTTTATCAATCATTGGTGACGAATGAATGTGCTGTTGAGCTTATTGGTTTTGAATTCATAAAAAGCATATTTGTCAGAGTTTTAAGTGTAGTGTTGCATTAACATGAGCTATACTTTTGGTTTCTTAACTATTTAAAAATAATCTCAGTTTTTACCAGTTTTTTATATTGTTTTTGCTTTGCAGATAAAAGCATATTGCATTCTTACCCTTAATCAGTAGAGAGCACTAGAGCAACTGGTAGAAATTACCGTTATCGGAAGAAATGACCCCAATCGGGGACATTAGTCACGTGTTAATGACGTCAATTCAGTATTGTTCCCCGATCGGGGCATTTTACATCATATCTTCACTGCTATTTATTATTGGGAGAGGTTGTGCTATGCATTTAAACCTTTCTGTATGAGCGGACGTGGGGAGGTGGATTAGTAGTCATGACAACAAAGATCAAAGCCGATAGAAACCGCGATCTTTTTTACTTTGAAACTAGAGTGTTGGACATTCTGTAACAGTAAAATCAACTTTTTTTGATTTTATAAGCAGCCTAAATTATTTTTTAAATTTATTGTTAGAGTATAATTTTTTAATAAATTCTGGTTACCGCTGGCTGGTAAGTCAATCTAACATGAAAACTCGATGAAATAAGTTTCGAAGAAAGAAGAGCTCTGGAAAGTTCGCACAAGCATGTATTTGCGTCGCAGACGCGAATAACAAATCTTGCTTGCTGATTACTATTAAAAAAAGTAAAAAAAAACTTAAATTACAGCTTGTCAACGACATGCAAGCACAAAATCTGTTACCATGCTCAAACGACAGGAAAAAGTACTTAATAAAAGTATTTGTTTGGATTGTGTAAACTATGCTAAAAAGTTGCGTTTAACTTCTAATAGGAGTTTCACTTTCATCGAAGGCAGACAAACGTTTTAATGCAAGCTCACTAGTTCTAAAGATAATACACTCAGTAAGTTAGACAAAGAAATTCCAGTTTTCGATATTGAAAGGCTAAATTCAATAATTGATAGGGATATTGAAGAACTAGTAAAGATAAGCGGTGCTCAGAGCTTAATTGTACTTCATCATTTAACCAGTCTGTACTTCATCATTAACCTGTCCAGTCCCAACGTAACTTGGGGTAAAGCTGAATAGGTCACTCACTTTCCGTCACCTCCTCGAGGCTTTTCGCAAAAAACTTTCCACCCGAGTTGCGCTGTTGAGGCAACTTGCGGGATCCGGATGGGGTGTAGGTGCCAAGACATTGTGCATCTCTGCTCTTTCCTTGGTCTACCTTACAGCTGAGTACTGTGCACCAGTTTGGTGTCGTAAAATGCATACTTGCCTCATTGACAGCATTCTCAATGATGCTTTGCACATTGTCGCAAGATAGTTGCGTCCCACACTAACGGAGGACTTGCTTGTCCTCGCAGGCATCTAGCCAGCTGAGCTTCTCTGATTAGGAGCGACATTCTTTTTGGCGAATCATGCTATGCATGATCCCAACCATGTACTGCACAGACAGTTCATTGGGCAGAAGGATGGGCACCTGGGGAGACTTAGATCAAGACGCCCATTTGTACCTGTTGCGTGGAAACTATGAGGTAGTCTGTTTAAACCGGACATCCGCGTGAAGCAGTTGACAGAACATAAATGGAACGTGGACTACTTGGAGAGTACTTCAGGTAGTCCATATTTCATTCCCAGGGTCAGTTATAGGCCACTTCGAATGAGTCTGCCCAGAACAACTTGGGCAACGCTCAATTCCCTGGCGGAATGGTGTAGGACCTTTTCAAAATGGGGTCCCACTCCATCACCGAATTGCATATGTGGCCCCACTGAGCAAACTTCGGTATTCGATAGTCTACTTCACCTGATCTATATGGCTATTAGGAACATCAATGATCTCCCTGCTTCTATGCCTTCTTTCGTCAGCTGCTCTCTTTATTGCTGACGATCTGTCCATTTGGTTCTTTTTCCATTCGGTCCCCACTGCTTTGGAGGCCACGCAAGGAGCTTTGATTCTATTGGAGCGCTGGTCTGAGTACTGGTGTCTCCCTCTCAGTCCGAGAAAATGTGAGGCCTCCTTCTCAGTAAATCCCCATCAAGCTAACCTCCAGCCCAACGTCTTCTTTTTCAACTCTCTCCCTTGTTTCAATCCCGCTCTAACTTTTCTTGGGGTCACCTTCGACTGCACTCTTTTCTTTTCTAAACATGTATCTTCACTGAAGGCCAACTTCTTTGCCGGTCTCACAGCTTTATGCTGTATCTCTGCTTCCTCATGGGGCCCCTCTAAGGAGGCCCTCTCTCTCTTCTGCATAAATCTTTTATTTGGCCCCTTCTCACGTATATTTCGTCCGGATGGTTTCCTTTCGTAAGCGTTACCAATATCACCATATTGGAACGCCTTCACCGGGTGGCTAGTCGCGCCATCACCGGCTGTCTCTCGTCTTCCCCTATCCCATTTCTTCTCTTTGAGGATTCTCTTCCTCTCCTATAAGTCACACTGACTCATTTCTCTTTGTCATTTTATGAGTGGGCACTTCGTCTACCAACCTTCTTCCCCATTTCAGGTTTGGCCAGACATGGAGTGAAACCAAGGCTCTGCAGATCGTCCTGAAGAGCTTTTACGTCCACTCATCCTCTTATGCTTCCTTCTACTTCTCCTAGGGAGGCTCTTCTTGCTTGCCCTCCCTTTCCTTCTTGGAACCTGCTTTCCTTCACTGTCAAGGCCACTCTTTCTTTCCCATGCTCCCGCTCCGATCCTCTCTTTCTCGCCAAGATGCGGCTCTCGCCCACCTTCACTCTATCCCACCTTACGATCTGGTACTCTGGATAGACAGCTCTGTTCCTTTTCCTTTTGACAACGGCGGCTCTGGCGTTCTTGCCAACTGCTCTCTCTGTGGCACTGAGGCCACTCTTTCCTTTTCAGCAGGCACAGTATGCTCAAATTTTTCTGCTGAAGCCTGCGCCATTAAGCAAGCTCTTTGCTGGTCTCGGCAGCATCAACAAGTCTGCTATTTGTCTTCTCTTCTCCTCCTATCTGACTCTCGTTCTGTCCTCATCATCATGTCCTCTTCTCCATCTTTCCTGTTACCTCAATCTTTCTGGCAGTAACTGTCTTCTCTCTCCTCCTATTTTATCAGGCTACAATGGGTCCTGGACACTTGTTTTGTCCGGGAAACGGCGCAGCTGATGAGCTGGCCAGACGGGGAGCGCTACTTGTGTCCTCTGCAATTCCTTGTAGACTTTTTCCTCTTATCTCTTGTATCCACTCATCATTTTTCCCTGACTGGAGGCGTACTGTCTCATCAAAATTCTTTGACAAACAGTTTCCCTGGATTTCCATCGAGGAACTTGTGCTCCCTTATCACGCTTGCTGTGTGCTTTTTCGCCTTCGCTTCAACAGCCTACTGTTAAGCTTCTATCTCTCTAGGATTGGCAGAATCGAAAATCCTTCCTGCAGCACCTGCGGACACTTGTCCCAGGACACCACTCATGTCGTTTTGCACTGTCCAGCTACGGACTCTTAGTGCCACTCGCTTTTTGGCGATTCTCTGTCTCTCTACGACCTCTGGTCCAAGCCCTGGAGAGTTTCGCGGTTTCTAGTGCTCCATGGTCTTCCGCCATGCCCCCATCCCTCGGAAGGGATCGGGTATCAACAACATCGAACGAAAACAGGATTAACAAACGCCCCATTTGCCCTTTGCCTTGCGTAATGTGGATTGTTATCAATCTGAAATTCTGCCTCAGCATACTTTAAGTTTTCATTTAAATTAAACAATAGATCTTATGACATTACAGCTCCAGTTCTTGCAAATTCTTCATAGTTATCTAAATCATAAATAAAATAAGTCATTTTAAAACAAAATGCCTGAAAAGGTTTTTGAAAATGTTTCTCTACTATGAAAACCGTATTACACAGAGCAGATGATAACCTTCGCCAAAAATGAGCGCAAAAAAAACTTAGGGGTACTTGAACTTCCTTCCATCCTTAGTTGGTGTAGGCCAGTGAAATTATTTACCAAACTGAAAATTCAACCAATTAATCAGCTAAAAGCTTAGCTAATAAAATATAGATTAGCTTGCATGTGAAAAAATATAAAAGACAAATAATAAGCTATTTAATCAATATCCTAGATTGCTACACATTTAAACTTAAAACTTTTAACGTTTTTGAAAAACCACAACGGTAAAATTTTTTTCCTCTTCAGTAACTTAATGTTTTTTTGGGTGAGCAACACGATGGAAGTGTTAAAACATCCCGATTTTGCTCCGTTTTTTGCGCATTTTAATTTTGTTAAATTCTTGGGTCCTAAGTAGGGTAAATGACCCCGATCGGGGAGTTGATTTTCCCCGATCGGGGTCATTTCCCTGATGTGAGTATTTTCCACCAGTTGCTCTAGTGCTCTCTACTGTTAATGAATACAAAAGTAAAAAAAAGTAAAAAAATTGGTTACAATGCCAGGAAATGCAAATGTGAATGGGAGACAGAACACCCATGTTTAATGTTAAAAGACAATGCATGTTTTTGTAAATTATGTCTGTGTATAATTCCCAATTCAAGAAATATAATTCGGTGGTGCATGAAAAATCTGCAAAGCGCAATAAAAAAAACAAAAACTTAAATCTTTGCCCATTTATTACAAACTTCATTAAACCATTGCAGTTTTGATCAATTGGTTTTTTAGCTGCTGTAGTTAAAAACATAGCCAGTATTCTTGAAAACATTAAACTTCATAGAACAAAATGTGCATGCCTTATTAATAGGCAGTGGCTATTTCGCCGTCGACGGCAATTCGTCCTTGGAATCTATTTTGCCGTGATCATTCACGTGTGTTTATATAGCCACATTTGCTATAATCGCACCAGTGACTCTGTGGTGTAGTGGATAGTGCGCTGGTCTTGAGATACCATGGTGCGAGTTCAAATCTCAGATGGCAGGGCATTAAAAGAAAGGCAGTGTACACTGAAGGGGCAGGCCCGGTATGTAAATGTACGGGGCAGTGTACACTGGAAAGGAGTGTGCAGGGTGGGAGATAGAAACCTGGGGGTGCAAAATTTTTTTAATTGGTTTTGAGAATTGACCAATCAGAAACGACCAAAAGTCACATGTTTAGTACGTCATTAAGATTGACCAATCACAAATAACTCACGGCAAAATAGTCTCTGAGGGTAAATTGCTGTCGGCAGCAAAATAGCCACTGCCAAACATTTATGCATGTCTGTAAGGTATTTTTCCAAGAATGACAATATTTTGGGAACAAAGTTCCTAACTATAGTTGAGGTGATTTCTACCACTGGAGCAAGTCTGTTTTCAGGAAGTGAAAAATTTTTTAAGAGCAATATTTGATCCCTTTGCATGGACAGTGTTGGGTGCAACCATTTAGATTTTAGAACCAAGTTAAAATCTGTTATTTTATGCCAACTAAAGATATTCTGAATACTATGCTTTGATATTAACCCATATCTTCCTGACATCGCAAATTTTTTATTTTGTTTTTTAAAATGGAAGATTCTATGCTGAAACCACCGAAATCAACATTTTTTTTTTGAAAAAAAATTTTTTTTATTGGTATAAATGGCAAGAATCCAAGCGTCAGTTTAGACTGACACCAGGAAGAGAAGGTATGAAAAAAACAAAAAATGTAAAAGCGCACAAGAGTTAAAACACGCTTGATAACAAAGTTTAAGGCATCAAAAGTTGATAAAATCATTCGCTATTGTCATTAGCTGTATAATTTGCAATCACAAGTTGATAACTAATTAAATTTGTACAAGTGCAACTTGGAGCACTGTGGCTACTTGTGACACATTGTGTATTCTATTTGTCTTTCTTTAGACACACATCGTGTTCTTGCATATACGTAACTTCACATATCATGAAGATTAGTCGATGCTTGTATTGTCTAACATGTGTGATATGCTTTGAAGTATTCTGGATGCAATGCAACTGTGCACTTTTCGTAACAATATAGTGTCGTTCCCTTGCAAGGCTTATTTTGGCACCTTCGCTGCATTGCTTTTTTGATCCAGTGGCCGACATTATCATACTGTACTTCATTGCTCTGACACATTTGAGGGTGCTTGTAGAGTCCAGACAAATCTTTGGTGTATTTCTTGGAATTAACTTCAATAGCTCGCCTAAAGCCAAGGGAATCTAACTTCTTAGATACCCCTCTTGCTTGAAGACGATAAATCTGATATGCATTTCGTACCGCCAAGCCGACACAAAATCGGAAAACCGGCCACCACCATTTCTTTGATCGCTGTGTTATCATATATGCAGCAATGTTTTGCTCAAAGCGATCGACACCACCCATTCCGTAATTATATTATGCCACAACATTTGGTTGTGTTATTTCAACGCGCTTCTTTTCTGCTTTCGAGTAAAGCTGGGCTTTTTTAATGGGGTTTACTCCAGCGTAGGTTGACGCCATCGTAACCACCTTACTATCTTTCCATCGTGTGATGCACATGCCGGTGTCTTTGTCAAGAACGGAATCATACAATCCCCTTTTTTCTTTCTCCATTTTATTGGCGTCTCGTAGTGGAACACTCTCTGTCCGGTTGCTTCTTATACTTATACTTCTTATACAAGCAAAAATGTTTGTTTGCATGATACACGGACTAGTCTGCAGCAATAAGCTTACATATGATCTGAAAAACGTTTAAATCTCTGCTAAAAAACAGTTGTCTCTCTCATTTTTGCTCCATAGCCACTCGTTGGAAGTTGCAAATTTGTTGCAAAGTGAGATATCCAGCAGTCCAAGAACTACTTGTTCAGCCTGGGAAAACTTTGTCCGACCACAGCCTGAATTTTGCTTCATCCCTTTTCCTTTGTAGTTGTAGCAAACCAATTTCTTTAAGAGACTTGTGAGTGTGGGAACTGTCTGTCCCAGCGTGATTGCATACACAAAACAGCTGATTGTGGCGATTTTCCCATCAAACACGAAAAGAAAAGTTGAAAAACGCCAATAACATGTCGCGAATACGGTTCATAGCAAAATTCATTCTTTTGCAAAAAGTGGATAGTGGATCTTCCTGCTGTCAGTTTAAACTGACAGCAAAAAAATTGAAATAAATACATCAGTGCAAAGTTGAATAAACATATAAAAATTAAAAACTGTTCAAGATAGTCCAAAAAACAAAATTCCAAGGTTTGGTAGTTCTTGCATTTCTTTTTTTGTTGATTACGTGAGCGAAAATGTTAACATATCAATTTTTTAAAAACTTTTTTCTATAAAGTCCAAACATCCACTTTTTTTACAGAAAAAAATAAAACGAAATATCAAATCATGTTGCAAATTTACCACTTAACCATTCTCAATGACAACATCACTAATACACTATTTGCTACAGTTAAAATTTTCGAGACCAAAAATAAAGTGTCAGTTTAAACTGACACCAGTAAGATATGGGTTAAACAAAGTTTCTTTTAACCCATCCAACTGTATCTTATTAGTATTTTATCTGATTTAAAATAAAATCAAGAAATGAAAAAATTAGGATTACTAGAAAAATGCATTACTGCAGTTTTACATAATGATACCTAAACAAAAATGTGTGAGTTTTGTACGAGTATCAGCAAATGCTTAGAAGTGATAAAGACCACCATTAATTTGAGACCTGTTTTTTTAACAAATACCAAAGATTTCGTTTACAACTCCATGGCAGCATAGCTTACTTATGTTCAAAATCATTTTTTATACTGGATGAATTACAAATAGAAGATATTTTAATACATGTACAACAATCAGATGTTTGGTAATTAACAATGCAAAAAATCCCAAAGTTTTAGCATGTTTTTGGAAATCAACCCTAAAACCTCAGTAGGATACTGAAAAGTCTCAATTTGAGGTTAAAATCCCAGCTTTGGCACCACTGCTGTTTGCCAACACATTGATATCACTTAAAGCCACACATGGTAAGTTTACACATCTTGTTGACCTACGACTTTGCTGGCCACTATCTGAGTTGTGTTTACATGCACAATATGATGGTAGTTAAAACCATCTATTGAAAACAGAATTTCTGGAAATACTTAAAGTTAAACAATTAAAATAGCTAATAGTGTAGATTAAAAGCATTGGTTGCATGCAAATAGGGGATTAAAAGCTTGGTTGATAAGAGTGTAGTGGCAGACTTTCACAGAGCTTAAGCCAGACTATATTGTAAATAGTAGCCTTATGCTGTATGCTTTGCAGAGCAGTGAATAGGTCTAAACTGTTGCATATGAAGTTAAACAGAGTATGCTCCAATAAATCATTTGAAACCACCATATACAGTGTGCATATGTAGCAGTTTCAGCTAGCTTATGTGATTAAGAGCTAAATTTGCTGCTAGTCATTGTTCTAATTGTGACAATTTTTCATTTATTGGTAATTTTTTGTGTCAACTAGTGGGTGGCACATGCTTTCATGCTACTGCAAGCTTATCTTTAGAATTTTCAACAAATTAGAAACCAAAATTTTGATAACTGGTCATTTTTTAACTTGAGCATCTTAACTTCAAGCACATTATTTGTTGCAAAAACATTTGATTACTCCCTAACTTTTACAGATTTCGACCTATTGAGAGAACACTGGTATTCATAGGTACCAGTAACTTATGATATCATATTGAAATAAATATCAGATGCTGCCTACCAAGAAATAATTTTTTAGGTAGGTTGTTGGATCAATGCAGTTTGTAATTTACAATAGGCAGTGGCTATTTTGCCGTTGACGGCAATTTGCCCTTGGAATCTATTTTGCCGTGATCATTCACGTGTGTTTATATAGCCAAATTGGCTGTAATTACACCAGTGATACTGCGGTGTAGTGGATAGAGCGCTGGTCATGAGATACTATGGTTGCGGGTTTGATTCTCAGCTGGCCAGGGCATTAAAAGAAAGGCAGTGTACACTGAAGGGGCAGGCCCGGTATGTAAATGTACGGGGCAGTGTACACTGCAAGGGAGTGTACAGGGTGGGGGATAAAGACCTGGGGGTGTAAAATTTTTTTTTTTTGGTTTTTAAAATGGACCAATCAGAGACGACCAAAAGTCACATGTTTAGTACGTCATTAAGATTGACCAATCACAAATAACTCACGGCAAAATAGTCTCTGAGGGTAAATTGCCGTCGACGGCAAAATAGCCACTGCCTTTACAATATGCTGTTTATTCTGATTAGATGGCTTTCACAGATTTGCATTTGGTAATTTGTTCTGACAACCAAGATAGCAAATTTGTATTTTTAAATTATATGGTAATGAAATCACAAATTGGCAGTAAAGCCTTTGCTCTTCATGCTTGCTCTTTTCAAACCTCCATGCAAGATGCAGCATAGTTTGACTTTTTCATGTCTGCCTAAAAATGAGAGTAAACCTGTATTTAAAATGCAGTTTTGTTTCCGTTATGGAGGTTGACAAATTCAACCAATTTTCGCAATTTTATGTACAGGGTAAACTCATGAATTAGCTTGGGGATGACTAGTCACACACTCTTATTCATCATCCTTTGCTGCTGTTGTGCAAAGTGGTACAGGAGTAATTGAAACTACAGAGTGATGTGCTTTGCATTAGGTTACAAACAAGTCAAGTTGTCAAACGCTTAGCATCAAAAGTTTAAGCAATTAAAAAGCTGAAATAATGTAAAAAATTAGGCAGTGGCTATTTTGCTGCCGACAGCAATTTACCCTCAGAGACTATTTTGCCGTGAGTTATTTGTGATTGGTCAATCTTAATGACGTACTAAACATGTGACTTTTGGTCGTTTCTGATTGGTCAATTCTCAAAACCAATTAAAAAAATTTTGCACCCCCAGGTTTCTATCTCCCGCCCTGTACACTCCTTTCCAGTGTACACTGCCCCATACATTTACAGACCGGGCCTGCCCCTATGGTGTGCACTGCCTTTCTTTTAATGCCCTGCTATATGAGATTTGAACCCACAACCATGGTATCTCAAGACCAGCACACTATCCACTACACCACAGCGTCACTGGTGTAATTGTAGCAAATGTGGCTATATAAACACACGTGAATGATTATGGCAAAATAGATTCGAAGGACGAATTGCCGTCGACGGCGAAGTAGCAACTGCCAAAAAATTAACTGCTATTAACTGATTAATTTTGATAATCAAAAAATCATTAAGATGTTTAATTAACCTCAATATATTAAACCTTTTTATTTAAATTCTAAACGTTTTCAGCACATAATATGGCTCTTCTTCTCAGAGAACCCGTATGAACAGCTTATTCTAGAATTAAGCTACACTCGCAAATGAATATGTATACACAGAATAATTAATTTTTCCCTAAAATCAATTGAGTCATTTTGTGTATGGAGTAAAATTAGTCACTTTATGTATACATATTCATTTATGAGCATAATATCTTGAATAAGTGGCATTTTGGTATTCTCTGAAGAAGGCCATATGATGTGCTAAAAACGTCTAGAATTTAAATAAAAGTGTTTAATATATTGAGGCTGGTATACATCTTAATGATTTGGAGAAAAAAATTACTTTTTTACCAAAATTCTATAATCAAAAAAGTCTGAAGAAACTGTGCCATATATTGCAGTGCAAAAGAAAAATAAGAATACTTTGTCCAAATGATAATTCAAACCAGAATTCAAGAACTAGGTTGGCTTTCTTAATGAAGCTAAAAGTTGATTACAGAATTTTTGAATTGATCATATATTTCAACATCACTGATACAGTGCGTTTTCATTAAATGGACTAGAACTGGAAGTCAACATCATAAATGAGTGCGTTGAAGCAAGATTGACAGTGACCATAATTGTAGGTTTTTGTCACTGGGTAGTTGTGTTTTTGAAAAAGTCACTTTGTGGGAATTTTTTCTGCCAAGTTACATTGCTTGTAGCAGAAATGTAATGTCTCTACATCAACCACTCTCTAGTGCACAATCACTATCTGCTAGTAATACTTTGAACAAAAGGTTTTCTTATCACTGGAAAATATAACTATACTGGTTCCTCAAAACAAACAATTCAGAAAAAATTTTGATGAAGAGGTTTTTATAAGTACATGTTAGTTGACTGTCTTTAGCCTATGTTCACTAAAAATGTCAGTTATTCATTATTCATGCAACAGCTTGTGTTTTGGACCTGCTTCAAAGTTATGAGTACTCCCAGCGCAGAATATTTTTAGTGCACAAAAACAATGCAACCACGCTTAAAGATACAGCAATGCTGTTGCAAGGTGAGCTAATCAAGCAACCATCTACTTATTATTACACCAATCGGCAAAGCAAATATTGAATTGGCAATATTTACCCTAAATACTAAACAAAATATCAAAAGAAGCATCTATTCTACGTAACATTGTACTATTTTAGTACTCATAATTTCTTCTTTGACACTCTTTATTCAATTAATATTTTTGACCAATTCAAAAACAAGGTAATTTCAGGAATGATGTTGTTCGTTGTTGTTTGCCTTTTTTTTCTTGATTGATCTCGGCAGCATCAATTGATGACTGATGACATTAAAAGCAAAACCTCATCTTGTAGTCTCCAAAAATGCTCTTCATCAGGTGTTCAATGATATATTAGGTAAGAGTTGTGTTTTCAAGCCGTTTTATGTCTTTATTCTTTGAGTCAGAGGCAACAACATCAGTAGGTGACTAATGACATAAAGGAAAAAGTTTATTGCAGCCTCTAGTATGTCATTTCACCTTGTGCTCAATATGTTCAGACATAGTTCTTATTGATATATCAAGTCAAAGCTTCTATATTTTTATAGTAATTATTACAGATCAAAAAGATTGTAAAAGGTCATGATAAATTATATACAATATATAATGCAATATTTATTGTTTTAGACAACTATAAAAAGTAGGTTCCAGAAATTAAACGCAATACCTCTACATTTTATCTTTGAGCAGTTTTTTCGTATCATAAATTGAAAGCATTCACCAAGTTATACATATATTAATACCTGTATTTAAATATCATAAAAACGGATAGCTCTGAATAGTCTGAATACAAAATTTGAAAGTTAGCTTTATGTTTATACCCCTAAAACTTAGAAGAGTATAAATTTTTCTTATCATTTTGCCGTATTACCCATGTCAATCAAAATAGTTCTAAAATATTTTTAAAACTTATGACACATTACAAAACAAAAAAAATTTTTGACTGACCAAAAATTTGGCTTTAGTGTTATTGCAATTGCTTTGTCTTCTTATTTTTACTTATTAATTGTCTACAACAGGGGTGGGCAAACTACGGCCTGCGGGCTGCACGAGGCCCACCAGAGGATTTTGTACGGCCCACCAACACTTGTTGAAATTTCCACATATCTAATTTAATGTGATAAACGGAGTGTAGCAACCTCAGCAACCTTAACTGCAAACCGCAAGCAGAAAGTCGCCAACAACACATGGCTTTATATATGGATCGCCACCTACGTTCAGTTGCTATCATGATAGAAGTGACTAGTTGACACATGGAGTGCACTCGTTTTAACCTTGATAACAGTTGGATGCCTGCCGTTGCGCGACAGGAGGAACACTTGCCATATTAAAGAGCCAGAAACTTTAGAAGCCATCATTGAAAGAGCCGCTACGCAATTCTTAGTTTGAACTGAAGCATTCTCCGTTCAAATAAAGGGTGATGACCTTTTTTTTGGACACCATGATTTTCAAAGCCGCGTAATTTGACATTGCAAGAAGTTATCACAAGATTTTAAGCTAATGCAAGCTCTTGCATTGTATACAGCTATCGGAAGATTTTAAGCACTGGCCCTAGGCAACTTTTGAATGGTCAATGCGGCTCTCAGTCAACTCTTGAATGGTCAATGCGGCCCTCAGCCAACTCTTGAATGGTCAGTGTGGCCCTCCGACTAAAAAGTTTGCCCACCCCTGGTCTACAACACTAACTGCATGTTCAGCATTAAGAGTAAAGCTGGATTTCATTCAGAAAATGGGTCCTGGCAGATGTTTAAACGCCTCTTCTTTCCACTCAAAACCTATCCCACTTTTGTAGCAACATGAAAATAATTTAGAACTGAAAGCTTCTTTTCAGCCTTAAACAAATTGGCATAGACCCATTTGCAGTTTGCTGCTTGATATACTTAAACAAATTACGGGGCTCAATTACAGCTTTCAATCAAGCTGTTCACTTTGGCTAAGCAAAATAGCTGTGATGGATGTGATACAATCAGAGTCGCTTTCTTTGGACTACTTCTTAAGCATTGGCCAAGATAGCCAGGTTTTTGAAGTTTTTAGCCTCATTTTCTGTGATTCAGAATTGCAAAAAATGGCACTTAAATTAGTTCACATGTCCACTTACCCTGCAGCCAAGTGTAAGTACAGTGGATGTCACTGCTGCAAGGCAACTTTGTAAAAATTAAGTTTTGATGGGATTTAAAGTTTAAACCTACGATCTCCACTGCCTTTCTTGGGGATATATTTTAAAACCCAGGCTTTTGCCACTGGTACATTTTAATTAGGAACACTTCTTCAATTTGCAGAACTAATTAGCAACTGCCATTAACTGACGGCTAAAGGTTTAATTAGTCTAGTCAATTAAAATGCTCTGCTGCCAATAGCCTCCAGAATAGCTGGTGTGGATTCAAATTTATATACATTCATGCTGCTTTATGGCACAGATGTAACTTAATTGACAAGGACTAACCTCGTTGTCATTCTGAGTCAGATCTTTGCTGTGCCTGTATGTAATGAAAGTTCTTTTCTTTCATTTAGTCACAAACTTAATTTAAAAACATTCTTTAAATTTTTTGAAAGTATGATTGTGTTAATATTTCAGATCTATGACCAAAAACCCAAATCGAAAATTGTTTTCAAAGTTGTAAAGTCTAATCCAGACAGTCTGATGCTTCTTTATTTTTGCTAAACTCTAAAATTTTGTTTGGAAATTAAAATCACTTTTAATTAAATTGTGCGGTTGTGAATCGAAGGAATTAAAAAGTATTATTCTTGATATAGTTTAATGTAATTTGATGGAGCAATGTTGAACTTATATGTTAACAATGACAAACGTTTCAACCAAAGTTAGTAGAGAGTAAAGCTTCAGCATGAGAAAATTTCTTTGCGTTTGAGCTGAAATCTGTTTTCTTTACCAAGATAAATTTTAGCTCTAAACTAGCCAACCAGCAGCTACACACAACGTTATTCTAGCAGTAAGCTTAAATTAAATCATCTGTATTTACAACAGTGTTTTTTTTTGTTAAAGTTGCCATTTTTTGAAAAAACTTGTTATGTTTTTAAATCATTGGAGCCAAGGCAGAGGAATCAAGGAATAGTGTGTAGCTCCTAGTCCACAGGTTGCCCTTCTATGGGTTTGGAAAGAGCACCCTTTATTTCAAAACAACCATAAATGGAAATAGGTTAGCCGTCTTAATATACACAAGTGATTGATAGCTGAATAGTGCTTACCCTCACCACGGTAATGGATAGTTCACCCTCACCATAATAAATTGTGGTTCACCCTCACCACAAAGAATAGTAGTTCAGCTTTACCACAACAGTAAGTAGATCACCCTTATTGCAATAATTAGTAGTTCGTCCTCAATTAAAGTAGTTCATCCTCACTACAATGATAATTATTTCACTCTCATGGCTATGAATAGTAATTCACCCTCATTACAATAAGGAGCACTGAAGAAAGACATAGAGATTCGTCTTTACCACAATAAATGGTGATTCACTCTCACCATTATACATTATCTGTTTGCTTTCAGCTTGAACGAAACGATGCCCTTTGTCACATCAGACAGTTAGATTTTTTTTGTCTTTGTCAGTTACATAGTTAAATAATTATAAATTATTTTGTTTATTGAATCATGATGACTGATGATGAAGATCAATCATATCAGCAAAGTGGTTGTTTGTTGTAAGCAGCGCTAATTTTCTTTGTCACGTGCTTATTCTGTGGTTGCAGCAGCGCTTGTGTGTCGGTTATGCTTGAACGTCATCGTTTTTTAACCTGCTTCTGGATTTCCGTTACTGCTGGCACAGCGCATTTCAATCAAAACAAGTGGTGCAACTGAACCAAGCAATGGAAATTACGGTAAAGTATTTTTCCCAAATGCATTACAACTTATCCATCGTGAGATTCGAACACTTGATCGTTGCCATTGTGCATGGCTCTCCAGCTTACTCTACCACGTTTGTGACCATTAGTACAATTACGTCATAATGCTATATTGATGTTGTTGCAGTCGGACAGACTGATGAGTTTGGGTCCAGTCGAAATCTACTAAATGTGGAAATAAAACTAGGAGACAGCTGCGATAGCAAAGAAAAGCACCGGAGATGTGAACAAAAAGGATCTTGAAGATATAGCTCAGATGATACGGTGAGTCTTGTAATAAAACTGACATCACGCTATTTGTTCAACTCTTTCCAGAACCTTTATCTTGTCCTTTGTGGAAATGCATTATAGAATTAGTGTCGCAATGATAACCAAGGTTTTTTAAAAATAATTTTTCGTTGTTTTGGTTGGCATAAAAAGCTCGTTAACCCCATCTATTAAGAATGAGTTGGTGTTCATGCTAGGAATGTGTTTGTCCTGTTGAGCTTTAACATTCGATCAGTGCCTTATGGTTGGAAATCTAGTAATTGTTTTTGAAGTAAATTGCTTGAATGCTGCAAAATATATTTGGGCGTAGTCTAGATCAGGGCTTCCTAAACTGGGGGTGTAATGATGTTGAGGGGTCGCAGAGAGTGTATCAATTTTACACAAAGTACTGCATGTACTATAGTTTCTGTAGTAACTGCATATACTATACTGCATATACTATAGTAACTATAGTATATGCAGCACTTTGTGTAAAATTGGTACTCTCTCCAATCTTTGATGGTCGTTAAAAACTATTTCAATTGTGCAAAACATCATTCTTAACTTAGCTGTAGATTCTACGTAAATAAGCGTAGCTATAGTATCAAATAGTGGGACTTTGTTAATTGACAGCGGATGGACTTTTCCGCATTCCTATCACGTAGAATAACTGGATGCATAACTTTTTTGTTTCGTCACTTCGGTATCATGTGGCACAGCTGAATGCATCACTTTTTGTTTCGTCACTTCAGTTTACGAGTATGACGCCATAGCGCTGTGCAGACGAGAGGATAGTAGCTAAATATAAAAAAATGATCTAATTAATGGATAGCTGGCTAAAAAAATCGAACGATAACGGTAATAAGCCTACTGCCGATGATGTTGAAGCAACGGTAGAGGTAGATCGATGAAAGTTCAATGAGAAAAACGAGGCTAGTCATATCAAAAACCTATAACGGCAGTTTTTTGCAGTATGGTTTTGCTTTCATATCGGAAAACAATGAACATCGTCCTCTTTGTTTGATTTCAAAAAAAAGCTTTGGCATGTGAGTGTCTTAAGCCGGCCAAGTTGAAACGACATCTTCACACCAAGCATGATTCTCATCGCAACAGGCCTGTGGAGTTTTTTCATCGATTTCTGCGAACATCGGAAAGACAAAGACAATCATTTGAAAGTAAATGTGTAAACCAGTGGTTCTCAAACTGTGCGTCGCGACGCCCCGGTGCGTCGTTTCAATTTTCCAAAGGCGTCGCGGAATATTTTGGTTTTGTGCCATTAAGTCTAGGCTTTATTGCGTCAAAAGAACTCTGATCGTAGATTCCTTTCTTACTTTCTTCTGACATTTTCACAGTAGTGTTTTTAATACACTGTTGTAACGGTTGACTTGTTATTCAAGAATCAAATTGCAGAAGTTTAACTTAATTGGCGAAAAATATATAAAGAATAAAGCATTCAGTTGTATGTTGGACGAAAACAGGAAAGATGAGTTACAAACTTAGAAGAGCGTAATTTTACGATTGAAGCTGACAGACCAATCCAAAATCTCGTGAGCATCTGCATAGGGGCAGTTATTTATATAGATTATGGGTCACATTTATCTCGCAGTACGGCAAACTAAACTATAGGATGGTGTCTGGTGCGTCGCAAAGTCTCGCAAGCTTTTTTAAATGCGTCGCATCGCAAAAAGTTTGAGAACCACTGGTGTAAATGAAGGGAAGTATACGCAAGCATCGTTTGAGGCTTCCTTGTTGATTGCAAAGAGTAAGAAACTTTACAACATTAGCGAAATTTTCTTCTATCAGCTGCAATTGAAATGAGCGCAATTGCTCGCAGCAACAAAGAGGCCAATGAAATGCGAAAAATTTCATTGTCATACAATACTATGTCCAAGCGAATTTCCAAAATAGGCAAAGATCAATGCGTGCAACTCGTTCTACGAATTAAAGAAAGCCGTAAATTTACCACTTAGCTTGATGAGTTGACGGACAAAGTACCGAGCACCTCTCTCTTAAATTTTAGGAAGAGCTTGCTGATCTATCTTTTGAATCTAAGTTGCAGCTTGAATTTTCTGAAAACAGCTTCACACTTTTTGGCTTTGCGTTAGAGCGGAATATCCATTATTATCTGGCTCAGCAGTAACCGCACTCCTGCTGTTTGTCTCGACGCATCAATGCGAGTCAGCGTTTTCAACGTTGAGGGCAATCAAAACAAAATACCGTTTCAGCCTAAGAAACATTGAAACCCCCTTGAGACCAGTATTAACAAATATTGAGCCAGGGCTGAACTTGCTTTGTAGCAGAAGGCGGCCGCACGCATTACATTAAATGTGTTTGCTTTTTGTTTTGTTTCCAACAAGCTACCTAAGTATAAATTAGAAGGCTTTGATTACCGGTAGCTTTTTTGATTTTTCGCTTTTCAATGATTTTATCACAAATGCATATTTTTTACTGTTTATCATTTTAACCATGAAGGGTCGCGGAAAATTTTAGGAGATTAAAAGGGGTCGCGAGCGAAAAAGTTTGGAAAGCTCTGATCTATATGATGCCATTATTTTACAATAAGACCGTAAATGCCTTGTCAAATAAAACCAAGCCCTGGTCTAGATCACTTGGAAAATATGAACATTACTAATTGAGAGAAAAACAGGATTTAATTTTAGTACAGGAATTTATTTTGACCTCAAGATAAAATTTTTGAATAAAAAAATTGATATGATGTGACTAAACTTAATTTTCAATAATAATTACTTATATTATTTGGTTTTCCGCGCATAACGACGGTGAACTATGCATCTGTTTGTCTAACAAATTGTGTTCAAATTCTCTGCGCCAGTGTTGCAGTTCCGCTGATGCGATGCGTTGCTATCGTGAAAACTGCCACCGAGCACGAGGAGATAATGTGAAATGCTTTCGAAAAGCAGCCCCAGTACAATGGTTGTAATTTCTTCTCATTTTCATATCGTATCTTTCACAGATTAACTGTAAACGATCTTACTCCACTTTCTGGTCGAAACGAGACGAACTATTGCTTGTCTGATTCAGTGTCGGTACTGTCCACACCGAGGGCATCATTCGATGATGAAATGACTGGTTCTTCCTCGGTGAGTTAAAAATAAATCACAGTTCAAAGTCAAACTCGCATTTGAAAAACTGGGTGAGATTCAATCTGCTTACTTTTGATTGTCTGAAATCGGTATATTTCACGCACTAATCGGCTGGTTTTTTACAAAAATTTTTGCATGTTTTTCTTCATACTCGCAGGTCAAGGACTGTGAACTTACAACAGTTTGTCTTGACCCACTTCATTGTTTTCATGGTTCCAGTTGATTGCTTGACATTAATTTCGACAAAACTAATTCTTGCTGCAAGCAAAGGTTGTTACTCTGCGTTTCACCAGGTTACAAGAGTGAAGCTGCTCACCGGGATGTCGTAGGAATCGACTTTTCGCCTTTCACCTATGACAGTCCGCTATATTGGTGGTGAGGCTACCAGCTGCTCACCTGTGACGGTCCGCTATGTTGGCGGTGAGGTTATCAGCCACTCACCAGTGGTGGGGCTATCAGCCAACCATCGGTAGTAAGGCTACCAGCCACTCACCTATGACACTCCGCTATGTTGGCAGTGAGGCTACCAGCCGCTCACTTATGATGGTCCGCTGTGTTGGTGGTGAGACCACCAGTCACTCACCTATGACAGTCCGCTATATTGGTGGTCAGGGTACCAGCCACTCACCTGTGACGGTCCGCTATGTTGGTGGTGAGGCTAACCGTCTTTTATTTGCATTTGGTGCTGATTTAATGCGCATCGCCACTTTCCGTAGACCAACGATCGGAAAACTTTAAAACCCAAAGAGTCATTTGGAACCTATTTCCTCCCAAAAGAAAACACTGGAAGCCGCAAATTTATGCTTTTTGATATTTCAAATAAAAACTACACTATATATATATGTATATACAGGGTGGGCCATAAATAACGCACCAAAGCATATAAAACAATTCAGATAATAATAACAAACGTTTTTATTAAAGCAAAACTTAACAAATGAACAGAGAAACACGTACACGCTGGTACAATCACAAATGCTCAAAATGCTCAAAATACCCAAAGAAAAGATATTTACATTATTTCACATCACAATTTATTTTAAATCTTTGGTGCGTTATTTACGGCCCACCCTGTATATTCTAAAAAATTTTACGCTTTGTATAAACAAATATAGTGCATTAATTATGAAATGAATAAAGTGCTACAGAGACAATTAAATTTTGTTTATGTAATAAACATATTTTGAATTTTTTTAAATTAACAAAAATTGCCGTCGGGTCAAAGATTTTTTCAATTGAATTAAGAAGTGAAACTTGAAATATCCACAAAGCAAATATAAATCGCCAGACTGGGTCGTGAAAGCATCCGCTTTGTAGTCGGTAGACTTGAGTATGAATCCCTTGTCGAATCCTACCAGAAGATTTTAAAAACTGGTTTTCACAGCTTTCCTGCCTGATGCTCGGCACGAAAGGAAAACTAAAGAGAAAAATTACGAACCTTTTTTTAGACTTACACCTGGAAGTGATCAATCATGCTATGTGTCGTGTTTGTAAGCCCAGTTGTTTTGAAGGAATCAACCCGAACGCACGTAGGTACGTACGCACAAAGAGAACTCTGCGTTATAGATCTACCCTAAGCACGCGGAACCGCAGTACGAGGATGAAAGAGCCGCAGGTTGACGACGCCTACATTGAACTTATCGTGATGAGGTTCATTGTGTGGACTTCAATCACCGTTTCACACCGGACTTTGATCCAAATGAAGAAAGGTGAAACTACAAGTACATTCATGGACCATGAACTGCAGTGTTGCTTCCTCGATCTTCCGTTTTTAATTAATAGGGTAATGATTGATGGGGAGTGATTTTTTGGGACAATCTCAATTGAAATCAGTGGGACGTCACCACCATAAGACCCCGGTACAGTGGTGAGGTGGTTGGAGCGTCCGCTTCGCAGACGGTAGACCAGCGATCGATTCCTTATCTAGTCAAACCAAGACTTTAAAATTGTTATTCACTGATCTGCTGCTTGACGCTCAGCAATAACGCGGAGGGTGAAAAATTGAAACTAAGTTTGCTCAGCCTTCATTAAAATTAGTGGGATGAGATTCAAATTGATGAAGCACGCACCACAAACAACTATCAAAAAGCAGCATCAGTAAAACATGACTTCGGGTTGGATTTCAACCCACAATCACCATCAGCTACCCTTAGGCGTGAACCCAGGTCTTTGTTTTTCGGTTATTCCACCGTAACTCGCATGTTTGCTGTGCAAATATCTGTGGAAGAGCTTTATGCTTGATAATGTATTGAGCTGAGATCAATTCTACCTTTAAGTGGTGTGACAGAATCAAGTGATAATTGTCCAGATCAGCCAGCGAGAACACAAAGCTCTTGTATTACCATAAGAGTGTATTAGTTTCTGCAATTAGGTCGAATTAAAACAAAATGAGTTAATGACTTTGATAATGATTAAAAAATTTTTAGAGACCACTTGAACAATGTGCAGAAAAGCGGCGGGCCGTAGGAAATAACTGCAGGTCGTGGCCTCATGTTAGTAGTTTAAACCTGCTTTGTTCTCCGCAAACAATTCATTTTCCTTGTTTAAACAAAATGATACAGCGTAATCACCTGAAACAAAGAATGATTTACCATTCAGTATTTTTAAAAATGCTGTACCGGTGTTTCATTTAATGTTTGTTGGTTTATATCACATGATATCAGTAATGATCTACGACACCCGCTTTTTATTGTTTATACAAGGCTACGCAATAACTTCTTTTATTTTGCTGATTTTGTAGAGATGAGAAATAATGAGACGGGTTAGTCCTTCATGGAAAAGAGAGAGAGAAAACAAAATGGGGGTAACGAAAAGGTAAGTCTGTCAATGGATACTACATGAAGTGCTTGTAGGTCGAAAAATTTTGAAAAGACTGAACGTGTCCAGTTAAAAGAAGAGATTGCTGGATAGAAGAGGTAGAGGGATGAAGATTATAAGAGGTTGTAGATTGCTGAAGCAACGCACCTTGTCTAGTCAGCTCAGCGCTATGAGTATGAGAAAGATTCTCCCAAACATTTCTTGTCTGTTTAAAGCTCATTTCCTATCATGTAGTGATGGTGACAATAATATTTCTAATCCGGTTGTGAAGTCAGTTGTTCAGGTAGCAGACATTTTCCGTTTGTCGAGTGAATAGATTATTTAAACAGATGCGAACGTTCTTCGTTTTTCATAGCAGAAAAACGTTTGTATCAGTTTTGGAAGTTTAATAGCTGCTGATTGGTTTGAACTAGTTACTAGCATGCAGAGATCTTGTGAATTACTTTTCCATAAGGCACCTCAACGTCAAGTTCAGGCCAAAACAACTCACGGATATTTCCATCCCAGTGGTTGTGGTTGTGGTCGCGTTTACACAGCAGTGACTGGAATCAGATCGCTTTGTTTATTTTTATATGACGTAGGTTGAATTGCTTTCACCAATGAAGCTACGTAATAAAACAAAGCGATTTGTTTTGTGTAGCGCCGAGTTGTGAAAACTATAATTCTAGAACTTTGTATGCTGTTCAGACTAGCCGTGAAAATTTCATCGTGTTTCCGGACGTCTCTGGTTCGATCCCAGCGAACTGCAACAGCATTTCTTTGATTGTTCTCCGGATTCATCTCATTCTTTCTGTAATTGTTTGCTCTCCATAGCGCCATATCGCTCTATTCAGGGCATTTTGAGATAAAAATCTTTCCAAGGCAAATATCATCTTTTACGATTTCAGATTTTCGAGAGACCTGACATGGCGTATTTTGTAATCGTAGTTAAAATTTTTTCAATGGCGTGATTGTAAAAAATATTTCTACTGCTCTAACTTTTTAAACCACAAATCAATATGAAAAATTTACGTGAATCTGACAATGCATGGGATCGAAATAACTACATAATGTCAAGACTTTTTTTGACCCTTTGTATGCTGGTTTAACCTTTTTGATCTTGTTTTTTTAAGACTTTTATTAAGGGAATTCTAGATTTTTCCTGGGATTAAGTTTATGTAATAAAATATATTTTTGATAGACACAAAGTAATTAAAAAAGCATCAGAAATCACATAAATTTCTCGAAAAAAAGCGATTTGGCCTTTTTTTCCTCCCCACTTTTCCCTACAAACAAAGTAAAATTAATCAAATCTGAAAAAGCAAATTATTTTTTGTCAAGAGATTAAGAGTAGTTGACAGGGACATGTTGCAACAATAGAAACGTTTTGATCATCATCTAAAGAAAAAGAAAGAAATCTAATGTTTTAGTCTGGTTCGGTCTTCGTTGACCAAGATGGCCGGGTTCACCTCATGTTCTTCGAAAATTTATCGGCAAAAAAAAGGGGGGGGAAACTCGAAGTGGACTGTTTAAAAGAGGTATCGTGGAGAATATATGAGTTTATATCATGCAGCAACCTCTGAGAAAAAGTTGATGTTTATATTCACTGGCGTACGAACGGGGGTAAAGATTATGGGTCAACTCCCCATGATTATTGTAGGTACACAGTTTTTTAACTTGAATAAAAATGCAAGCAGCCATTTGCTTTAAATTTTTTGTAGAGCTAAGAAACTGCTTACTTTTTGGTGTAGTTTTACAAAATTTACGTGGGTGCATGCTTTCAGATCTTTCTAGAATAATTGGGACTTCGGCCTTCTTAATATGGGAAAGCAAAGCCCTTCCAAATGACAGATTTCTTCTTACGCTACGGTTTTTATGTTCGTTGGAATCGATTGTCACAAGTAATATGTCGCATTACTGCAATGTGGTTGTTTGGAATGTTTAAAGCAAATCTAAACAATTCGTGTAGAATACTTAGCACTGGCGACATCAAGTGATGATATAAAGAGTTTTGTGATTTACCAATGTGGTGCTAGCACATACTGCTTTGTTTACTTTATTTCACGGCTTTCTTCAAAACATTTCACAACAATAAACAACAACAGCTTGATTGGCTTGTGTTTAGTGCTACGAGCATCTTAAAGGTTCTCGAGTGTATTGTCAGTATTTATTAAGCACGACCTTTTTGTTGAAAATAAGTAAAAGCAACTGCTGAGTACGCAAATAGAAGCCGGTTAACGACGAAGCATGCAATCTTGAGATTGTGGATTCAGTGCCTTTGTGGTTTACGAGTTCGTTTCTTTAAGAAAGGCAATCAAAACTTCTGGGTGTGTTGCAGTATTTGTGGTGGCGGTGTCACCCAACACAAGGTCTATCTGTAAGCGTTTAGGCAGGTGAAAACGTTTAACTAGATATTTCGCAAAATGAAACTTACAACTAAAAAGTAATTTAAACAGTACATCTCTATTATATCACAGAGATCTATTACTCTTAGTTCCAAGCGCTCTAGATCTATGTTTCAAATCTAATGCAAAAATTGATAATCTTAGCTGCAACCATTATATCAATAATCGTGTAGCTTGGCAAGATGGTGGCACGAGCTTCACAATCCTGAAAAATAAAAATATCGATTTTCTTAAATGCTGCCAAAGCTCGTGCACTTCAATTTTATTCCATTCTGAAGTGGTTTCTCAAAAATGTCAGACAAGAGTTATTTTTAGGTTTTCATTTTTAAACAAAGTTTATTTTCTTGAGAAATAGTGTATGCAATTAATTACCTACTTAATATGCATAGGAGCAGCTATGTTAAAATCACAAAAATGGTCTTTTAATTGCTGCTGCCTGGTTTGATCACTGTTTTCCAGTTTTAATCGTTATTAAAACTGGAGGTGGTCAAGATTATTTGTCAGTCAAAGTTAGTTGTGGCAAAGTAAAGGCGTTTTTTGAAGGGTGTGGCCACACATGTAACTGGGAAAATTTTATTTCTGTGATCTTCTCTACTCTCGCCTTTATAGATGTCGCATCTACTGAATTGGACTTGATAGATATAAGATTTATATTTAATAAATGAATTTGGCTGGTGCACCTCAATATTTTGTTTCTGCATCACTTTGAAATCGATTTTCGGTAATTTCTCAATATAATTTCTAATATTTCAACTGATTCTGGTAAGAAGAAAAGATTGGACATAGTTAGAAAAAGTTTCTCCACATTTGTTATATGCATTTGCACATTTGCATTATTATACACATTTGCATTGTTATATGTAAATTGTTAAGATTTATAGCAGCTTCAATATACATCTTAACTATTTGGAGGAGAAAAGATAGTTCTTTATCGAAATTCTACAACTAAATTGTTTTCAGTAGAGTTTGATTCTTTGACAAAGACAATGACACATTGACAGAACGAAGGAGAGAATATACCAAATTCTTCGTTTTGTCTCTGGCTCTTTTTCCCCGTCTTCCTCTTCTCTTAACTTTCCCAAACTGTTCCTCTCCCTGAGAGTTGGTTGCGGTCTTCGTTGACTACCTGATATTCCACTTTTCACTCTGCCAGCCAAAGATTCTGTCTAGCAGAGCCAGAGGCTATCTTTCGGAGCTCCGCCGAGCCACGTGCCCTGAGGAATCTCATTTGTCTTTCTGCTCCGCTCTTTCCCCCGCTAAATTTCTTGCAGCTGCCACGAACCTCTCCTCGTCCACTGACACTGGCCCAGATAAAGTTGCCTATCCCATGCTAAAGTACCTTCCTCGCTCTGACATAGATTTTTTTCCTACACATATTCAATCTCTCCTGGTATTTGCATTTTTTTCCTTCCATCTAGAAGACATCTTCTGTTATTTCCATTCATAAGATATAAAATGGGAAAGCCTCTAAACTCTCCTGCTTCCTTCCGGCCTATCTCTCTCACCTCCTGCGTCTCAAAGGTATTTGAACATATTATTTTATCGCGTCTACTTTTCTTTCTAGAGTCTAATTCCATTTTCTCTCCCCGCCAGGCCGCTTTCCACCGTGGACGGTCTACTCTTGATCAAATTTTTATCTTTCTCAGTCTATATCGGATGGGTTTAACAAACTCAGACGGGGCTCTTGGACGATCCTCGCCACTCATGTTTTTTTGAAAGCGTTTGACTCTGTCTGGAACCCGCTCTTTTCCACAGACTCATTTCGGCTGGCCTCTCTCCTTGTTTTGATCGTTGGACTCAATCTTTCCTTTGATAGGGGTGCTTGCGTGGTTTATCGGAATCACAAAATCTTTCCTTTCAAATCTGTCGAGATGTTCCACGAGAATCCGTTCTTGGCCCTGTACTTTTCTCTCTCTTCATCAATGATCTTTCTGCTTCTCTGCTTTCTTCCGTCAGTTGGTCTCTTTATGCTGACAATCTGGCCATTTGGTCCTCTTCCACCTCGGTCCCTGCTGTGGTGGGGCCATACAAGGAGCTCTGATTCGACTGGAGAGCTGGTCTGAGTATTGGTGTCTTTCTCTCAATCCAAGCAAATGTGAGGCCTCCTTTTTCTCAGTGAATCCCCATCAAGCTAACCTCCAGCCCAATCTCTTTTTATTCAACTGCCCCCTCCATTTCAATCCCACACCAATTTTCTTGGGGTCACCTTCGACCGCACTCTTTACTTTCCTAAACATGTATTTTCGCTGAAAGGCAAGTTCTTCCATCGTCTCAAGGTCTTACGCTGTATCTTTGCTTCCTCATGGGGCCCCTCTAAGGAGTCCCTTTCTCTTCTGTATATAGCTTTTCTTCGGCTTCTTGTGATTTATGCTTCACCCGAATGGTTTCCTTTCGTAAGCGTTACCAATATCACCAAAATGAAACGCCTTTACCCAGCGGCAAGTTGCGCCATCTCCGGCTTCCTCTCGTCCTCCCCTATCCTACTTCTCCTCTCTGAGGCGTCTCTATCTCCCCTACAAGTCACCCTAACTCATTTCGCTCTTTCATCTTGTAAGCAGGCTCTTTGTCTCCAATCTGTTTTCCTATTTCAGGTTTGGCCAGACTTGGAGTGAAACCAAGACTGTGCAGATCCTTCTGGAGAGCTTTTAGTCCACTAACCCGCTCATGCTTTCTTCTACCTTTTCTAAGGAGACTCTTTTTGCTTGAAACCTGCCTTCCTTTATCGTGGATTTCAACCTTTCTTCCCCATGCTTCCTCTCTGATCCACCTTTCTCACCAAGGTGCGGCTCTCGCTCACCTCAACTCTCTCCCACCCCACGATCTGGTAGTCTGGAAAGGCGGTTCTATTCCTTTTCCTTTTGTCAAAGGCGGCTCTGGCGTCCTCCTCCTGTGCTATCAAGCTACAATGGGTTCCCGGACACTCGTTTTTCCCGGGGAACGACGCGGCAGATGAGCTGGCCAGACGGGGAGCACTACTCGTGCCCTCTGCGATCCCTTGCAGTCTCTCTTCTCCTATCTCTCGTATTTACTTTTTCTTGGATTGGAGGCGTACTGTCTCATCTAAATTCTTCGACAAACAGATCCCCTCGGTTTCCACTAAAAAACTTGTGCTTCCTCGTCATCCTCGCTGTGTCCTCTCTAGTCGTCGCTGCAACGGACACAGCCTTCCGTTACATTCTTGTCTCACTAGGATTAGCAGAATCGAGAATCCTTCATGCAGCGCCGGCGGACACTCGTTCAAAGACACCTCTGATTTCATTCTGTACTGTCCAGCCACGGACTCTTTGTGTCGCTCGCTCTTTGGCAATCCTCTGTCTCTCTACGATCTCTGGTCCGGGCCCTGGGGAGTTGTCCGGCTTTTGGGACTCCATGGTCTTCCGCCATGGCCTCATTCCTCGGAGAGGTCGGATAACAACAACATAATATATTGAGCTCAAAATATTAAAAATCTTTATAAAAAATGCTCAGTTTATTGAGGCTGAACTGCTGCTGTGATAACTTGACATTGTTTTTCGTTTTGGTGAATTTGTTTAATCTGAGAGAAATCGATCCAGTTCATCAAAACGACAAAATTATATCACAGTTTACAAACATTTTCTTTGTTGCAATTTGCGCATACACTGCTGAAAGTCGAGGCAAAATAAAATGCTACCAGAGTTAAATTGCTGTCAGTCGGCTGAGAGTATAGATAACACTGAACAATGCTTTTTGAGAGGTTTCTCGTTTAAAACATTGCTCGAAAACGATTCGGAGATCCTTTAGGCCAGGATCGGAAATCAACTCTGCTTGGTTTGGCTTAGGAAAATTTGTACTAAGTCCAGGCGAACATACATTGGGTAAAAAATTTCAAAACTCACTTCTGAAAAATTAATTAAAAAGAATCTTTTATTTTGTTTGAGGCATAAGTAGGAAAACAATCCTTTCAATATACCATATTTTTACCATATTTATCCTCCATTCACGAGAAAGCGAATTGTATCGCTATGTTTTGGACGGTATGTCCGCACTCGCTTGGGAGTAATTTCGAGGTGTCTGGGCCACCTTTATTCCACATAAAGGTGGAAGCGTCCCATTAAGTGCCTTGCTCAAGGACACAATAAGCGAACTTGCCGGCTTGTTCTCCACAACCTCCCATAAATTCCGAGCGCCAAGCAGAGAAGCTATAGACACCATTTATTAAAGTCTTTTGGTATGACTCGACACGGAGAATGAACCCCAGGTCTACCGACTGCGAAGCGGACGCTCTAACCACTGCGCTATCGCGTCGGTCTTCAAATATTTGCGGCTTTCAAAATTTTTTGACATCGAGAGCGAGTTTAAATAACTTTTGGGAAGTCAACGACTGTCGACTTCTTCGGTCTGCCTCTGAATGTGCGTATAGGTTTACAGAAGAAGATATATGTTTTGCAGTTAATAACTCTGCTTTTTATATCACATATATTGATCGAGCGTTCTTATTCGATATTTTTATTTTTAAAACCCAATTTTGATGCGCCTCAAGTATTGCAATCTTAAAACGTGGTTATTGCTTATTTGTTGCTATTGACAATAAGTTATTTTTTACTTAAAAACACTTAAAATTTTTACTAAAAGTTTACTCAAAAAAAAGGGAGTGAAGAGCCAATTCCGTCATGGTTCCCCAATGGATTACCCTAAATTTGGCGAGAAAACGAAGTACCTTAACCTTTGGTACACAAATAAAATTTTTTGGACTGATGTAGTGGACATGTCAATAGCCTGACTAGTTTGGGCTTTGGTAGAAGTACCGTTACTTACAGCAAAAGTAAAATCTGTTAACGTAGAATATGCATCAAGTTTTAAGCCAAATATATGACCTATTGATATTTTAGTAGCTAAATTTGCGGCTTTAAGCTAATCAATCTACTTTTGATAGTTAATACGCAACTGCAATAGTTACCAACCAATTGCTGTGTTTACCACTTTTATTATCCCAAACCTTCAAAGAAAACCGGTAGATGTGCCGTGGGCATTTTCTAAAACTTAGGTTGGTTTTATGATCAAGAGTGGCTATTTTTGTCGTCAACGGCATTTTACTCTTGTGGGCTATTTTGCCGTAAGTGATCTTAATAAAATATTGAACATGTGACTTTTGGTCATTACTGATTGGTCAATTTTATGATCAATTAAAAAACTTTTGCACCCCCAATGTGCATTACCTCACACTGTACACTACCCCGTACATACACATCAAATACGATATGCTATCTTGTTACACAATTATATTCACTGGCGTTTAGGGAATTCATCTATTTCTTAATGATCCCATCAGCCACTTCTTTGAAGATGGTGATGAAATTGGATCATCAACACCTAATTTGATTGCTTTTGGGATGCTCTTTTATAAAAAATGGTTACACCACTTTATTGAATGGCTTTCCTGGGAATTAAATTAAAGATGTAAACTAAGAAAGTACAGAAGTCAAACAAACAAGACATAGTTCAATTTTTGATGATGCTACAATATTTCACGAAGTGCACACACTTTTTGTAATCCGATTTGGCAATTTTCATGAAAACCCCAACAACTCGCAAACTACTGATTAATTAACGCATCGCGAGCGATACCTACTGGTCGGTTATAATTATGTGTTTTTAAAATATGTTTTCTTTTTCCTGTGATCACTTTTGAAGCTTTCCCACACCGGTATTTGATTGTTTTTTAATTATAAAACGGCAGTCCCAAGAGATTTTGTCTTCCTGTTAACATCACAATCGAGATTCTTTTTCATTTAAAGAGCAATAGATATTAAAGGTGAGAATGTTTGATGGCATCGTCATACTTTACACCACAATAACTGGAAAAACAAAGTGCTCAGATCTGCTTCGGAACTGCTGAATTTCTGCCAAGCAGGGAAACTGATGCTGAATGCTTCTCCGTCCACAGAAAAATGCAAAACCAAGGTAGGTATAGATATTGCGATCTTTCAACAGCCAGGTAATTGCGCCAAGCCGATGAGAATGGTTTCCATAAATCACATATATTCTTCAAAAGCAAATACTTTGATTTATAGTACTTAATGATAAGGACTTTCTTTATATAGTATTGGAAAGAAAAAATTTCCTTCACAACACTTAGAATCAAAATATTTTTCCCAAACTTTTGGAAATAATTTGAATACAGGTTTTTCCGCAGAATTTCAATATTTTTTCTTAACGTGTGAAGCTTAATCGATTTAATCAGGAAACGCCGCGCTACTTCGCTCTGCGCTCAACGTCACATCATTTGTCGTCTCAGGTCGAAATGTTTCTGAAGATAGCCTTGGCATGGATTGCTCAGATCAAGCTCAAGATTTTGAATAGATCTGAACTTGGACAAACTTTTCCTATTACGATGTAATAGGTAACGCATTTATTTCAAAGCTAACGTCAACTGTTCCAAGACAAGGTGATGATACCTTGTTAATTTATACAGGTACATCAGCCGCCCAAATGTTGAAGTGATGCTCGGCACCTACAAGCCATGATCTTTGTTAGACGGTTGGAATAAATATAGATTTGAATCCTACTCTCAGCATTGTGTTTTCCAAGCTAAGAGTTATAGGACCTTGAAGTATATCCAATTACTTGTTCATTTAATGCATTAAAACGTCATCATTTAACTCAGGGTTTGTCAAACTATGGGTCGCTACCCCATTTGGGGTCGCACGATTTAGTTTTGGGGTCGCGAAACAAATTCAAAGCAAATTGCCTGTATTTATCAGAATTGAAAGCTTTTGTAACCCTCACAAGAAAATTAAAGTAGATTTGTAGTATAATGATTTTATGTTGCATTTGTAGGAGTAACTCTATCTTTACGCTGTCAGTTGTTTACTACAATGTCTGCCTGATCTTTCAAGCAAAAAATAATCAAAAAATGCAACAAGTTATTCATTGTTATTTCCTGTTTGTTGTAACATACTGACCGATATTGACCTTACTGACACGGCTTCAACTTGAAAGGAAATTTCCTTATTTGAGAAAATTATCTTATTTGATAAAATTTGACTCTAAAAGTCAGAAAAAGGGAAACTAGGCGGAAACGATCAAGATAAAAAATCAGGAGGAAATAAGAAAATTTACAACAACATATCTTTACAAAAAATATAGTGTAAAATAAAATGCTATGTTGAAATACAGAAATTCCCAAAAAAACGTTGCTAAACTTCATTTTCCGTGGTCCAAACACTACTAAGGAAAAGAAAAATGTTTATGCCTTATCTGTAATTTAAAATCGTATTTTTCAAGCCTGACAAGGTAGCTTTCGACTACTACTAATCTTGGGAAGATTTAGTTTGTTTAAGTAGAGCCAAGCGGAAGCCAATATAAAGTACGTAAGCTATGCAAGTTGCTTACAACATCAGTAGCGTATTTTGAGGAAGTATCATGTTCCCTTGCTTTGGTCTTTTCACGAGAATTTAAAAACTAATTTTGTTAGCTACATTTGCGTCAATTCTTGACTTTTTTCAATATGCATTTAAAGACATTATTTCAAGAGCAAGCAGTTCTGACGCATCAGTCCATTTCTTTCATAAACCATCGTGCGCAATATCCATCTCGCTAGATGTGCTTGATAAATTTTATAAAATGACTTATTGTTTTGTTAATTTTTTGTTTGCTTCTGTGACTGCTGCTATCCCAGTCACACGGTTTGGGGAAAAGGTTTTAGCGCACAGCGCAAACGCAACCGCGGTATCAAAAGGCACTCGTGATGGTGGAATCAAATTTACTTCGGACGCGAAAAAATCCGATCGATCATGTACGAATGGTGCCGATACTGCGACAGATTTTCTAGAATAATTAAACAATTATAAACAAATAACCAAACCTCACACTAAATTTGGATGCAAATATGACTAGAATAGAATGATTAAAGTAGCGAATAGCGATGGCATTACCTGGACGATGACAAATAATAATAATTATGCGACAAAAGGATAATAGAGAAGCACTTTACTTTATATACACAATTAAAGCTTATGGCTTTTCAACTGAGATTTAGCGAGATTTGCCACAATAGATGTACGGTATTATTACTGATACTATTATAGTTTTGATTTATTTCATCACAAATTAATTAACAAGAATTACATGATAAGATAACAATAAGCACTCGTTGTTAAAAACAAATTCGGTAGCTTATAACATGTACACTTACTGACTGTATGCGACTTCCCGAAACGATTCAAACTTTAATAGCAGAGATTTACACTTCGACCATATTTGATTTGAGTAAGACCTAAAATGACTGAGGTGCCGCAGTTTTATAGTGCTTTGAATCTACGAGATTCTCACACGAGCACGTGGAAGTGGACAATGAAACCTTCATAGAATTGGTTGTCCTAGATATTATTTCTTGGTATTGCTAACAGCATAAAGACACGAATTATAAATGTAGGTCTCCAGCAGCTGTATGAGGTTGATGTAGAAAGAGGCCTTGCAGTTTTACCAGGGCGAGAATCAGTTTTAATTAAAATTTTCATGAAAGGATTTTGTCTGTAACAGCTTCACTATTTCCATCATCTATTCTTTTGGTTACTGTATAGTTATTTTCGTAGATTGTGCACATTTGCATAATTTCGACCTAGAAAAAAATGCTTGAGATTTGTGATCAGTGGTACAATTATGGAGAGAAACATTAGAGATAGTCCTCAAGAAAAAAATGTAAAAAGCAGTTTTTTTGTGACCGAAATATGCAAAATTCTTGCTTTTGCAAAATTTTCTTCGTTTAGTGCTTCGCCTTCCGAAGGAAAATCAAGTTGACGTATTTTATATAATTGCTTGATGATAAGATTAAGCTTTCTTAATGCTTCGCTCCCCGCTTCTCTCTCAAAACAAAACACGCCAGTGCTTGTAATGGGACGTTTATTCCTTAAATATCATTAACGTGTAGGCTACCCACCAAGGGGTTGCGTAGAATTTTTTTAAATGGGGTCGCAGAACAAAAAAGTTTGAGAAGCCCTGATTTTAACTGATATATTTCCTTTATAAACTTTTCAGACTTTCTTTCTGTCCCTGATTTGCACCATGATCAAGTAGGTTGTATGGAGTATTAATATGAGTAATTATGCCTATCAACATTTGTTGCAATTTAATGCTGGTTTCCAAAGCATATTTTGTCACGTAGACAAGCTAAATAAGAGCGACGAGGCCAAAAACTTGAGCGAAATGCATCTTTCAATTAAAATTTTCAACAACTTCTTTTGTCGATAATCAATAAAAGATCATATTCATCTTTCACGCGGAGGCATGCAAAAGCTTTTTGAAAATGTTTGCGAAAGCATTTTTTTTGCCCCAACTTCTTTTTTGCCTATAGAAAATATACATGTTATTCATTATTTACAATAAAATGTTGTAAATATTTTTTTTAAGAAAGACTTTATATCAGGCAATTTGCTCAACATGACGACCAACAAACTTAACCAACCATCTTGATACATTTTTAGAGCTTAAAGCAAATATCGCCCGTTTTCAAACTCAGCCATAGAACTGATGCTGATGTTGTTAAAGATTCCTGATCCAAGCTGAAGGTAGGTAAAGTAATGGTAGTCCAATACTCGGTTTCCAGCTTTGGGGATGGCAAGATAAAATTCCTATTTATTTTGAGTCCACGACGCCAAAAAAATTGTGGTGGACGATATCTTTCTTGTGGCCGCCTTTTCTTTGACACAAATGTCTACCCTTGTTGTTATATCTTGGGTACGTGTGGGAGGTTGTTTTACTGAAATATCAATAGTGGCGAGATTCAAACTCAAGTCATACGGTTGCGAGATAGGTGCCTTAACCACTAACGTATTGAGTTATAGAACTATAGGGGACCAGTTCAAATTTTAACATTGAGTAAGATTATTTTTGAGAGAAACGCACCAGAAATTGTTAAGTTTCATATCGTTTTTATTTCTTCATAAATCATCGCTAATGCAAATTCGTATATGGGAAAGTTATTTCACATTTTCTATTACTTAGGATCAAGAGCGATTGTAAAATTTCATTCAAATTTTCATAGTAGCATTCATGACTAATTATGTTTCCAAAAGCATCAAAACTAAAAATATTTCTGTCAAATCCTTTAAAAGTATTTTTGTAAATTTTGAATTTTACGCGTTCGCATTTCATAAATTATCGCATTTTATAAAAACGCGTTCGCATTTTATAAATTATCGCACGATCTGTTTTTGACTCTTGCGTCAGCATTTACAAACAGCAAGCAACTTTATGTGATTATATAAAATGTGCATAAATCACTGCAGTTGCAGCCATGTTGCTTTGATACAAAATCGCTATCTGTAACATTTGTCACGGGGATATGGGTTGAAAATCGGGTACTAATTGCGTGGTCAACGCGAAAATGTGAAAATGTCAAAACTTGTACTGGTCCCTATTAGCTCTTCAACTCATGGTGTGGTGGTTAAGGCTCTCGCCTGGCAAGCGTATGATACAAGTTTGAATCCAAGCAGTATTCAATAAAACAACTTTTCACTCATTCTCTTTGGTGCGGTAACATCGGTAGATATCCGTGGCAAAGGAAATGCAGTAGCAAGAAAAACTACTCCTCTTTACGGTTACGTGCCCCGGCCATTTTTGGCCCATTGCGCTTCGTTTGCTTCCTTTGTAACCATAACCGAGCAAGCTCAGTGTTGCATATTTTGGTGAATAATTAATTATTGCAAAGCATCCCATAAACAAGCTCGCCCTCAGTCGCCGTCCCTCAAGTGAGATTGAACAACCACGACCCATAATTGTTTGGCTCTACAAACTGCGTGCCAGAAAAATATGTCACAAACTTAGTGCCACATAACCCGGTAAAGTGCCTTGTCCCAGGATCCAACGAGAAAACTTACCGGCTTGAAAAACACACTATCCCTTTCATGCTAAGAACCAAGCGGTAAAGCTGTGAATGCTCTTTCTTCAAGTCTTTTGATTTGCCTCGACCAGGGAAATGGTGCGGAGAATGGGATTCAGCCTGTTCGCACGAATCAGTTCTTTAAATTTAATGAGCTCATGGAACCCATTTGTAAAAATATTTTGGCTAAAAATTTGACTTTAAAAGTTTAGATCTCTGTAAAAAAAAGTCTCTATTGTTGCTTTGGACCAAAATTTCACGAATTTATGAATTTCCACTCGGTAAATTTAGATCTGCAGAAAAAGTCTCTTCGCCTTGTACTGTGAAAATTTTCTTCAGCTTTTTTCTAATAGAACCTGTTTGTACAAAGTTTGAATGCCATCATTGGATGAATCCCATGTCTACAGACTGCGAGGCGGACGCACTAACTGCTACGCCATCGCACCAGTAACTGCCTCCCTCCCCCTTACTTTTGTTAGTGCCGTGGGCCTACGATAATGGGACTCTTAATCTTCTCAAAACCAAAAGCTCGAAGCGGAGCATGAGACTGCTGTGCTTGAAAACGCCCCATTGCGTCCCAACCCCACTGTTGCTCATGTGAAACTCGTGTAGTATTTAATATCTACTGCACGATGTATTCTTTTGTGAGAGAATTTTTGAGACAAAATGCTTATGCCAGAAGGTACCAATCTTTCAAAAAGTCCTAGGCATCTTCCCTCTTTCCTTATAGCGATTTTTTGTAGTCCTGTCGTGACGTCATCAATTTAAGTATGTTTCAGTTAAATGATTTGCTGGAAATTTCTACTTGAGAAGAAGCTGGCCATCGACTTGTTTTGCGTAAACTAATATACCCCGCAAGAAAACTTTTTAACTTATTGAAAAAAGATTACGCTGCAACATAGCTACGTAATAGCAAAAGAGATTGAACATTATTAATAAACGCAGGTTGAAAGAAAGTATAACAATACAACAATGGGTCAAAGTAAATAAATGAAAACGTCCTTGCTTCAACTTTTATTCAGCAGACATTGCAAAATCAAGATTAATTACCAGCACAGATTAATCGTAATAAAGTACTGGCACAAAATTAGGCATCAAATCCAAATTCAGGATTATGTTCGGGGGAAAAAGAAATAAGGCGAATGGTGGAGACATGAAAAAAACGTAAAATCTACAGACAGCAAAGTGAACGCCGAGACCGCTCCATTAGAAGATTGGTAGGTGATTTACTATTTTACAAACGAATTGCTCCCTCAAGAACTGAAGAAAAATACCTGGACTCAATTTCCATGTCGAGTCATACCAATGACATTTGCAGGCATACACGGATTTTCCTACTCGACGGCCAGAAAGAGAAACGGTGTAGAGAACGAAATATGCAAACAATTTTACCGAGCCATGGTTAGATATTCTTTTGGTGCTAAAAGGACGTTGCTGTTAAAAGACTCACGTATTTGCAAACAGCTTTGCAATCACACAGTACAATTCGTAAGTATACAAATTCCAAGCAAGTGAAACAACTTTTTTCCAGCCGCTATTGGTTGACGTTGTTACACAATGTTACGTAATGAAAGCACGTTGAGTTTGACTTATGAGCATAAAAAGGTCATGAATCGCATTAGAAACTGATTTCAACTTAAAACTTATGAACCATCAATAATTTCAACGCGTTAGTCACGGATTCGAACGACTTTTTAGTTAGGCCTGTAGGCTACATTTGCGTCGAAAGTCTCTAAACCAGATATAATATTTCATATCCACTAATCGATGGCTGAGTAAAGTAATTTTGAGGTGTGTAAAGTGTTCGGGGAGTTTTTAGAAGGCAATCAAGAAACTCTTTCTTCAAATAGCTTAATAATAGATATTGTACATAAAATATCGCAAGAAGCATTTATTGGCAACAAAACAGAATTTATAGATCAGTGAAGAATCAAATCTCGCGACGTCACGCACAAAAATTTTCTACTGTCTCGAAGTAGCCTGTTAAAAGTATCAGATCTGTGAATACCATTCTTAAAGTTTTTAGTTTAAATCCTAGTCTCCCGACTTGTTCGCTTTCAATCACATCATGGGACTCACAGTCGGAAAAAATAAAATACTCTGCTGCACAACAGCAATGATTTTGTCTTGATTACTTCTGAGTGAATTCTACATGGTTTGTACTTCACTTTTCGCCGGACAGGAGACCTGGAAATATCATTTCAAAGCCTTTATTTTGATTCTTCAAGGAATTAAACCCAGATCTACATTTTGAAAAAAGTATCAAGCGTGTCTCACTTTGTGACCGTCACCCAGCATTGCTTTTCCCAAACCAAATGCAATACTTCGAACGTCCGCTTCGCAGTCGATAGACGCGGGTTCAGTTCCCTTGTGAGTTTAGTAAAAACTTTAAACTTAGTATTGACAGCTTCCCTGGTTGAGGTCAGCATGAAAGGAATAGTATGGAGGAAAAACCTGGAAGTTTACTTGTTGTGTCTTGGGTTGGGCACTTAACGAGATACCTGCATCGTGGCAGACCAGTGGTGGGGCCGAGCAGTTTAATGGTGGTGGGGTCGAGCAGTTTACCAGTGGTCGTGGCCCAGTTGGACAAAAAACTGCCAAGCAGAGCGCTAGCTCATTGGAATGAGTAAATGCCTAGAGTTTTCTCCAGCAGCAAAAATTTTAAATTTGCTGTCTACAAATCTCCACCTTGAAGATGGACAAGATGTAGTCGATGAACTATGTTTAGCTGTGCAGAAATTATTGCAATTACGATATGTTTTGGAGCTCAGAAAATGCACATTATATCATTTTTCTCATTTCTCAAAACATACTTCAAAAATGGCAGTCACTGGTGATTCAAAACACGAGAAAAACAGAAAATAAATTTAAAAGCCGTAAAAAAATATATTCTGGCTTAATTGCAATACCCCTTGGCGCTAAACAAGTTCTTACTGTTAACATAGTCGCCGAAAGTGCATGGCATTTTATTTCTTGCAAAAAATGTCGCTCTTACTTTACAACGTATTTGTTTTTTCAAGGTCAAGATCACTACAATAAACTTGGCGAGAAACGTGCAAGAAGTCAAACTTTACATTTGATAAGAAGCAAATATGGTCAGCCGAAAACCAAACTTACAAACATTTAGCCAACAAGGCAATACAGTATATGGTAGATAACGCTTTCAGATTAACAGGCATCCCACTGCAGCATCTGCCAATAATGACGTCGTTTTTAGGCGAACTTCAGTTTGTAGAAATTTTACAATTATGTGGTTTTTGCAGAAATCTTGCCACGTATTGACAAACTATTGAAGACTGGAGGTATTGCTTTAAAAAAAGTAGTAGCTAATTTCCTTAATTCTTTAAAAAACTAAATGCTCACATTCTTCAACAGTGATAAGTACACAAGAATAGTTTTAATTTTCAAAGTAAGGGGAATGCTTGAACCAAAGCAAGACGTGCATGCGCTCGATTATTTATTCTCCAAACTCGCAATCATACCGCAGATGAACACAGGTTCACTTTCGAAACGTGCTTCTGCGTTTCCAAGCTTCATGTTCCGAGCATGCTGCTTTCAATAAATTTCCTTTTTGTTGGAATCCGTGTAAATTGTAAAGGGTTTTTCCAGTCCCGTAGCACTCCAACTTAGGGCCCCCCCCAAAGTAAGCGCAAGAGCCCCTGCGCATAGGTCATATCACTTTAGAGGTGTAAAATTGAAAAGCTGCATTAAGAAAATACACCACAATTTGTACATAAGTAAACAGGCTAATGTCAGAATAAAGCATGCCGATACCGAAGGTGCAAGTCATAAAAAATTCGGCACCGATGCCAGAGTTCAGTAGGACATTTATGCAGACACTGCGAAACGAAAGCAATGACACTGAAAAACATGAAAAAGTTATATAAACACAGTATCATTTAAATAGTCTGGAGCGAACCTTTTTGTTCGCAAATGCTGTTATGACATTGTCATAATCAAGAGATCGGGCGCAGTCATTTTTGATTGACAACATGGCTAATGAAGATAGTCTACTGTCTGTCATAGACGTTCTATTAAAAGTTTTGATCAGTTTCAATTTGCTGAAGCTTCTTTCAGCGCTGGCAACAGTCACGGGGCAAGTTAGTAAGATTCGAAGTACGATGTACACATTTGGATACAATTGAAATAAATGAGTCTTTAGAAGATAGTTCAGAAAGTCTTGAGCCGTTTTGAGATTGCGTTTTTTTTGTAAAATTAAAACAAACCGCTGTAGCTCAGCGCTCATTTCATCAGAATCAATGTCACCGAACTTTTTTTGGAACTCTTTACAGCAAGTAAGAAGAGCATTTTCTTGTTGCACAAGCAAAAGTTTGTCTCGTGTGTACAAAAACGAAAAGGCGGAAGAAACCTCACGTAACAAATTAAAGCGCTCCTTTATTGACAAAATAGCCTGGTCTACTAATGGATAGAAAAAGTTGCTTTTAAATTTCAGTTCAGGAGTAGCTCGTTGTTCCTCTTCACCTTGGTAATCAAACAATCTTCTTTTCTTTCCACTTCTTGACGGAGGAAAAGAAGAATCAATATCCAATTCCTGTGCTATTTCAACAGCAGATGTTGCGGCACTGTCATAACCCGTTGTGCGATAGTTTTGCAAAAACTTTTCAGTTGCCTGGATTTCCGTTTCCATTGTATGAAGGGAGACTCCATACGATTGAAGAATCTTGCTTGCTTTATTGACTTGGAATAGGATATCATACCAAATAAACACCGACAAAAGAAAACTCCATTTTGATAAATGAGCTATCAACGATTTTGTTTCTGAGGCAGCTCTTCCATCTTTTTTTTCTATGGAAATGGCTTCCAAGTCTTTCAGTGCCAGCAACACCTCTTTTAAATTGTATCGAAGAGGTTTAATGCATTTAATTCTGCTTTCCCAACGAGTATCAGATTGTGACTTTATGGACAGCTCCACATGTTTCTTCAAAATTTCCCAACGCTGAGCAGATGAAGAAAACAGCACATACAACCTTGTAAGTACTCCAAAAAATGCCAATGCTTCCGTCGATGAATTAGCACTGTCAACAACAACTAAGTTAAGGGTATGGTTTGCACAGGGCACGTAAACAGCTTTGGGATTGATGTCTAGCATTCTTGCTTGGACCCCAGAATGTTTTCCTTTCATGTTAACACCATTATCATATGACTGACCTCGACAATCAGACAATTCGAGTTGCAGTTCGGTCGCTTTTTCTAAGAAAGCGTCCAACAAGCCTTTCCCAGTACTGTCACTTATTCTCAAGTAGCCAAAAAATGTTTCTTTAACAACAGCAGCTTCTTCATTACATAGTACATAACGGAGAATGACAGACATTTGTTCATGATGTGACATATCTGGAGTGCAGTCCAAAATTATAGAAAAATATTTTGCCAATTTCAATTGCTGTAAATTTTCTTTTTCAACTTCTGTCGCTAGCAATTCAATTAGTTCATTTTGTATGGTAGGACTCAAATAGTGATCTTTAGTGTTTTTATTCTTGATTCTGTCTTGAAGCTCTTTTAGGATTGGATCTCTTCTTGCCAAAAGCTCAAATATACCCAGAAAATTTCCATTGTGAGGAGATCCTAAGACTTCTTCAGATCCTCTAAAAGCAAGATTCCTTTCCGATAGAAACAAGGCAATGTCGATAAGTCTCTCTAAAACATTTCTCCAAAAACGTCTTTCATTGAAAAAAATATTCATCTCGCGTTTGTCGATAGTGGATGAATTTCTTATCCCTTCAGCTAGCAACATCCATTGACTGCAGCATTCTTGGTGGGAAATGCCGTTTTCATGGTCTTTCAGTTTTTTCGAAAAACCCTCCCATGTATTTATACCACTACAAAAGGGGCTTAGTGTTTTTCCAAATAGCTTACAACAAAAGCAAAAAACTTGATCTGATTCCCCAGAATAAACTAGCCACGACCGTGAAACACTTTCACCATTAGGTAACACACGTTTATAATGGTTGGAGGAAAAACGTCGCCTTGGAGTTGTGTTATTATATGGAAAATTCATTATTAGTTGATGTGGTCCACGCTTTACTATATCACATCGTTGAGCATCAGAAATACTTTCAGGCCATTTACATGGGTCATCAGGGATAGGGGTAAATTGAGATTCAGTTATTTTTGATATTGAAGGTTGCGTATTGGCAGGTAAATCACAACTTACATTTTCTGGAAATTCACAATCACTTTGATGCTGATCGTCATAGTCTTCTTTTTCTTGTACACTATAGTTTTCTTCATCCCTCTCGGTACTAGTGCCAGGTCTACTCTGCTCAGTAATCTTGAAAAAATCTGTCATCTTGGGCAATTTCGCTACAGCATCTCGAGCAGTGGCTGCTTCTTTTCTTTTTTGAGCACCACTTTTTGAACGTTTCATTCTATACAATGTCAATAAAATACTTTATCTGCACTCTGCAGTGTATATATATTGTCCCGGTATTTCTAGCCAAACAGAATTCCAGACCATTCTATGATTGTTGCGTAACAACGGCATTGTTACGTCAATCGAATATTCAAGATTCTACCAGAAAATCAATCGAAATATTCTAGATTCTGCGAGATAAAATGACGTTGCATTCACTTATGATGTCACAAGCCAATTTCTTCCTACAGTTTAAATCGGTTGTAAACAAGTCTGTTGAACTGAAAATAGTCACGTAGCCAAAAAGCAATTTCAGACTAACTTGGGCCCCCAAAGTTGGCCTGGGCCCCCCCAATTGGGGGTTTGGGGGGCAGCTGCTACGTCTCTGGGTTTTTCTCACCGGCAAAAAAAACGCAATTAAGTAAAATATTTAAACCCATGATATTTCAATCACTATATAACTTTCATTATTTAGGACAAAGGTGATTCGTCATTTACTTTAATTTAGATTTTAGAAGAGCATGACTGAGATCATGAGGATAAAGAAACTGGCGTATTGAGAAACAATTTTATGGAAGGGACTGGGGCAGAGCATTAGATAAATTCAAATGTCATGACCACGCGAGGTTATAAAATAACTGTTTGAAGTAAAAATGTCACGTATTTTGAAGTTCAAAGGGCAGGAAGATCTTCTCTTTTGTAGAAGGTCAGCCCACAAAAATATTTCCTCGAAACAGATTTGTTTTTTGAACTTTTTGCTTGTCTCAAACCGTTTGGAGGGCTTTTGCCTATTATTCCCCATAAACACGCCTCTGCGTAAGTATTTCTTGAGAAGCAAAGTTTCTGTAAGCATTTCGATAATTAATCTTTGGAGATTTGAGAAGGTAGCGCCAAAAATACGTCATAGGTCACGACCTTTTGGAGATACGATTTGAAAATTTACGTAGATCAGTTATCTGACGGACGCAAATGACGCAAATCGCAAAATCTGCAATCGTAGCAAGTTCAAATGCGTCACAGTCTTGACGCAAATGTTGATCATTATTGCACAATAAAACAATTGGTTTTGTGATAACCATTAAACTTTAAACTTGTATTGTTTGCTTAAATAAACTGTTTGACACAGAACGATAATTCTATTTGACTACATTGCCTGTGACGTAATCAAGCTTGCTTGTGACGTCACTAAACAATTAAACATGTTTAAATCCACGTCAAACTTCGGACAATATTGCTGTCGAGCAGGGATGTGCTTCCTATTTTGAAGGTAGATCAATTTTAGAGTTTTTGAAATTTTCTCTAGCTTGTCGAAGTTCGTAATCCATGTTGTTTTCGCGCACAAAAAAGCCCCGAAGCTGCAGTTGGTGGCAGTGTTCATCCAATCAGGAGCTGAAGATATTTTTTTTTCGGAGAAGAATTGTTTTAAACCAATATTTACGCCATATTTTCAGATTTTTGTGTTTGAAAATCATTTTTCTTGAGATCGGACTTTCGAAGATGCAATTGACTGGTTTGCTATCCAAGACCATACAATTTCACGTCGCGGGCGCAGGTTGTACACACTTGCTGCAGAGTAATGGCAAGCTCACCGTGGAAAGTCACTCAATTATGAACTCTTTGATACTTTTCAGAGGGTCGTATACTGCTTGAAATTGTGGGGTACATGGTGTGTAAAAGCAACAATAATCACCTTATAAAATTAAATAATTGTTTAAAGTTAATCTCCTAAAACAAGATCATTGCCTTTAAAAATCAGTAAAAAGCGTCTATTTGAATGAATATTTGAATAAAGATTTTGCTCAAAATCGAGTAAATTTAATTTCAAAAATTCAGTCTTCAACGAGAAAATCTTCAACTGACAAATTATTGTTAATTTCACAACTCAGTCTCGAAGCTTTTTCTCTATCAGCTTCTTTCAATGAAGAAAGGTAAATTTAGGCATTATAAGCAACCGTAAGCAACCACTGCTGTAGAATAAGCCTATTTGCTATCAAATGATCTAGCCTGCGCTCCAAGATCGATTTTTTAACCAAATGAGTCTGTTTTTTTCAATTTGATTAGCGCGTTGACTGATCCGGGGGCAGGCAACTGGGGCAATTATTCCCTACTGCCCCCAAACCTCAAAACTTACATATGTAAATTTGTTTACCTCCAATTGCATTTGCGAAATCGGGAAAACTACACATCGAAACCAATTCTGCACTTCGTTATGTTTGAATTGATTTCTTTTTCGCGATATGAACCCGTTGTGCCAGCGATTGTTTTATCACAGCCAGATTGTGACGTATGCATCATTTCCTGGTTTAATGGAGCGAAACCGTTTCGAGATTACAGCGGACCTTTTGCAATAAACAATAGCAGCCTGCCTTCAGTAATATAATTATGCTATTGCCATATGCTGTTGAGTTGAGAGTCGATAAGTTGTTTAACAACTAGCGTTATTGCCGAATGTTTTTTGTTATAAACTTAGACCAGGGGTGGGCAAACTACGCCCCACGGGCCGCCAACACTTGTAGAAACTTCCACATATCTAATTTAATATGACAGGGCGGCCACACTTGCCGTAATAAAGAGCCAAAAAACGATGGAAGCCATCATTGAAAGAGCCACTACATAATTCTTAGTTTGAATTGACGCATTTTTGGTCCAAATAGAGGGTGATGATCTTTTTCTTTAGACACCATTATTTCCAAAGCCCTGTAATAGTCTTTACAAGAAGTTATTGCAGGATTTTAAGCTAATGCAAGCTCTTGCATTGTATGCAGCTATTGCAAGATTTTAAGCACTGGCCTTCGGTCACTCTTAAATGGCCAATGCAGCCCTCAGCCAACTCTTGAATGTCAATGTGGCCCTCCGACTAAAAAGTTTCCCCACCCCTGACTTAGACGATTGATGACTCAGAAGGATAACAGTTTGCACACTGCGACTTTGCCTTTTTCAGCGCTTCGCCAAACCTGAATTTCTTATAACGTAATAACGTAATTATAGTCAATCTTTATAACGTAATTCCGACATAACATCACGGTCCTCCCATGATGCATCATATCGGCGTTGAATGTGTGATTCACAATAATAAACTACAAGTTTTAGATTACGGCACACAGGCAAACGAAATACTACCGATAGGTCAAAGTATTAAGTGGTGGATTGCACAATTGATACTCACTGACCGCTGCGATATTGTTAGACTGCTTTACATTACGCCCTCCAACACACGCGTTTTCGGTAGGGACTAGATGATTTCTTGCATTGGGTTGTTCTCAACAAGACAAGATAACGCAGATTGCATGGAGCTTTCGATTTTTCATGTAAAAAACGACATGCTGCCTTTCAAAGCTACTGTTAAGTTTATTTTTGTTGAATGCAGCGAGTGCGCACAACGCGTTTTAAGCTAGGCTTTCTTACGCTAACGCTGTTAGCTCAGATGAGCTCATTCTACTTTTAACTCTCGTTTCAGAAGTTTTATAATTTTGGTCTTTGGATCATCAAAAACAAACGTTTGCAATTAATGCTAACACAAACAAATAGCTCCCTCCCCAACATTAGTTGCTCTATCCGTCCCTATGGAAACGAAAGCTCTGCGGCGTAAATATATAAAGTGGGTTGTCTCTCCAGCTATTCATTACAGGACTAGGGCCCCTTTCATCAAAGTGTTATTTGATGACGATCTGGGGAAATAATTAACGTGCAAGCGGCGCAAAGAGGCGTTCTTAAAACTTGTCTTTCCTCCCCGCTGAAGGCCTTACGAAAGAGCAGGATTTCTACGGCTTTTCAGTTCCTACGATTTCAAAAGGTTTCTACGAAAATACTTATGGCGAATAGAACAAAAAAATATTGATTGCGTTTTGCTAGGTGTCGCTGTTAAGCAGAAAGCTGAATTTTTTTCTTCTTCCGCTTCAGAGTCACACATTGAAAGCGATCCGTATGACTTAACCAGATTTCTGGTAGAAGTTACCTAAAAACACTCCCTTCAAAAGATACCATGATACAGGGGGTCAGATTGCTCGTTTCGCCGTCGGCAAACTTGGGTTCATTTCCTTGAGGGTCACATGAAGTGAATTAAAAATAGTATTTACAGGTACATTGTCTGACGCTTATTGTGGCCATAGAAGTAATGCGGAAGTTGGAACGTGAAACCGAGTTCATTTACAGTCGTAATCGAAAAATATTGTGGCGCTGAAAAAATCATAACAGTTAAACAGCGGAAAAAACTGCGGGGGGAGGGGGTTGTGCAGAGGTTAGAACTTTCGTTTTGCTGTCGGTAGACATGGGTTCAAGTTATACCGAATGACTTTAAAAAGTGGTATTCGCAGCTTCCCTGTTTGGCGATTAGCGTGGAAGAGATATGTGGAGGAAAAGTAGGTGGGTTCGCTTGTTGTGCCCTTGGGAAGGCACTAAAAAGAATTCTTTCATCTACATGAGGCAGACTGGTGGTGACGGTGAGATGACTACCGATCGTGGTGTTTTGGACTGACTAAGAACCTGCAAACGGAACATCAGGTTATCCGCGTAAAGAAAAGCGGCAAAACGATGCTTGATCCGCACTATCACTTAACATTAATTTTCAGGTTGGCAAGATATTGCTAATCTTTGGCCATGGGAAAAAATTTTTGCCCGTTAGTCTGTAAAGTTTTTGGGTTCAAACCTGCTTCGGAGTTGTAAGTACCATTGGCACAGTGCATTCTGCCTCAAGCGCTGCATTCAAGCGGATATAATCAATCTAAAGTCGTTGCCGAGCGCGCAGCAACTTAGCCATTTCGTGGTCTGCAAGCTAGAACATTGCCGCTATAAATGGAGATCCTACCCAACTACGTTACCATCCACGCTTAACAAAATGTGTGAAATTCTTTGGTAAATAATCTACTTCTACCAGTTTCCTTAAATACATTCTACGAAAGGTAATTATTTTAATACGCTTGAACTTGAAAACCGTGATGTTAAATTTTCAGGGTAAAATTTCATAATTAAGCTAGTCTTTGAATTAGTTTACTAACTATAATTTTGTTTATATTGCTTTGTCTTTTTGATTACTCATCTATCGCACTTTGTACTTTATTAACCAAATATCAGAGTGGTCAAATACCAAAAGTAGTTTATGCTATGAATCTTTTTCACGCTCTCTTTGTGCACATGTGTAGAAGTTAAGTCAAAAAATCTAATCAGCATCAATTGAAATGAATACTCAAATGTGAGTGGAAAGTGGTTGGTCATTTTCAATTGTTTATTATGATTGTCACATTAGGTTGTTTCGCGAAGTGAACAAAGGTTTCAAGTATTGACGACAAAGTTTATTTAAAGCAACCGTAGGACGTCGTGCATCACGTGACGTCAATTCTTGACTTTCGACCTCCTGATTTAATCTATTGTGCCAAAGGTTTGTTAGAGGGACATCTGCTTTAACTCTAACTTGGCATGCATTGGCAAAATAACGACATGGTATTGGTGCTTAGACAGTTTTCGAGCTCAAATGATTAGTCGTCATGACAACCAGAATGTAATAAAACGTGATTTGGTAAAGTCTTGGTTGTCATAGCAACAATCGGCTCTAAGGAAAAAGTGCTGTCACGACCAGCTCACTTTTTGCACATCAAGAAAAATGCAAATGAAATGCTCCACGGATAACAGAGCACCGTGCAGGAGAGTAGCAAATGCCTTCTGTAAAGGCTTTAACATGGCCTGGCACAGAAGTTTTTCGTTCTGCATAGCAAGAAAAATAATTAATCAATAGTTGACAGTCTTTTACCGAGTCATTCAAAGAATTCTCCTTCTCATTCTCAAACAATTAGGTAGCCATTTGGTTCCTGCATAGTTTTTTTTGATCCAATACGATACGGCTCTTATCTTGCATACCAGCTCCTCATCTTGAGCAAGTCGGATGATCCTTTCCTACGGATGTAGCCTCCTGAAGCTCTTAGATAGTAGGATACTAGCCGGTTTGTAGCCGCCCAATCACTTTCACTGTAGATGCAAATGTTTACTCTAGATCGTGCACCACGGCGCTTAAGATTGCAAGCATGTTCTTAAAGTTACCTGCAATTAGATTCAAAGCGTAAAATTCAACAAATATGGTTGCGGTCGCTAGCCTTAAAGACATAAAAGTTTGTAGAATTTGCGTTACTTGGAAAAAAATTTACAAATGAAAACGAACTTTTGTAACCCTAAAGGCCACGTTTTTGCGGAAAAACAGAATGTGCAATCAACCATGAACTGTTTTTAAGAAATCGACGCTTGATCGGAGATAAGGCAGAGATTTAGAGATAAATAACATGTTTAATCTGCTACCTATTAAGCGGCAAATGTTTTCTCACAATATGCAGAAGACAAGTGCGTACTTAGGAAAAAATTAGGGTAAAGGGAAAATGATTTGATTTTTACAGAGGAACTGGAAAGACTAAAAATGATAGGGCATTAACATCCTTCTTGATGCGTCACTGAGTGTAGAGCTTATGAGTTCAATGCTCGCATAAATTTTGTGATGTTAAAAAAGTACTGCACGCTAATTTCTCCGGCTTGTTGGCAGTGCTGGTGGTAACCAGAAGCAGGAGCTGGCAACTCCGGACCAGATCTTTTCTCTGTAAACAAGTTGTTCTTTATAGAACTGTAATGGTGTTTCATTGACCTTAGAAAGTGGTGAATGGGGCAATTCAATTCCTTATGGTGTTAATCTCCGGCCAATTTTCATACCATGACTGTACAAATCGATGTACATAATGCTCGTGTCGGTCGCTTCCGCGCAACAATGAACAAATAGGGGCCTAGCATTCACACCAGAGAGAAAAAACATTCACACCAGTGAAAAAAACAGCCCGAAGAACCTACTTCTTTTTGACTAGACAAATCTATAAGAGCTTTTCATAAAATAAGCGGCTTGGTCAATTTAGAAGACAAGCCAACTGTCTGTCCCAAAATATATCACAGAAGAACTTCCAGGCCAGAGTGGGAAGTTAATAGACTTACGGTCAGAGGCTTGAAACATTTACCCAGTATACGAAGAAGAAGAAGCGCGGTACCAAAACCTCTAAACGTTTTAAAGATCCTTAAACAAAATTGTGAAGATTTAAACTTTATTAACAATAACGCAAAATTATCCGTTACAGGGAGCAAGCCATTCATTAAAGCAGATCTTTGTTATTGGTTAAGTAGTACCGACTTGCTGATATCCAAAAATTGATTGTGGTGGCGAATTCCAAACTAAAGGTATATTTTACATCTTTCAGTGGGAGAGAACCTTGGTAGAAAAAAAAAATTCTGCAAAGGTACTTTCCTCCTCCACGTAGTTAAGATATAAAGCAGGCTCATTATATAAAACATTTTTATTTCAATTCTTAACGGTTTTGGCCCATCATATGACCTTGCTCCGAGAACACAAATTCCCTGCTTATTCTAGAAATTACACTCACAAATGAATATATACACACAGCCCGTGTATACATATTCATTCATTCTGCGTATACGTATTTCTTTGCAAGTGCAGTTTAAAAATAAGCAGTGTATTTGTATTCTCTGTGGAGAGCTGTATGAGGTGCCAAAAACGTTTAAATTAAAAAAAACATGTTCAATATATTGAGACTGCTCTATATATGTTAACGATGTGGAGGAGAAAAGCAAACAAATTAAAGAAATAAATATAGCTATTTAGCGCCCTCTTGTGAGATATAACCTTTAAGCCATTTGTTTTTTAATGCAATTAAAACGTTGTGGCAACATGAAAAGAAGCAAGAATGACTTTCTAAATTCCGTATTTTTTACAAAATTTGTCGACAGGAACTCTTTTAGGGGAGGCATTCTGATTTAAGCTGGTGTAATTTACTTTTCGTTTTATTTAGTTACTTTCCATATAAGTCTCTTAAAAGTAGGTTATTTTTATTTTTGATTTCAAGGGGTAGTACTGCCTGCACTCTTTCCCCAGTCGACGCCCTTGTACTGTAACTAATTTTGAAAAATAATTTAACTAAAGTACTTAAAGTTTTCTTCTTTTAATAAATTATTATTTTTCAAATTGATTTGAAACATTTTTTGTTTGAGAGTATTGTGGTATTAAGAATTTGAGTATTTCTAATTCGTTTTGTTTCATCTCTATCATTTTTCAAATTGTTACCATTAACAAGGCTAACAAATCATTACTTTGACTCACATAGCAATACTAACTATGCTTCAGAGCATGCCTCGTGGGTTAATTAATAGTTCAGCTATACAGTATTCGCTCGTTTTTTGCACGGGTATAATATGTACATATTAATGATAAATTAAAAACATTTCAATTTGATTGTAAGCTCGAAACTGACATTGCTATTTTAAATTAATTTATTGATGTCAAGGCATCTTAAATGCTAACTGCAATCAGTTGATTTAAATACCACTTCCACGACCGGTTTTGTTCCTATTAGAAATCCTAACATGGATTCAGGTATTGAACCGACGATCACATGAATTGCTTCATGCGGTTTATACCAGTCTAGTAGTTTATACACTCATAGTCCACCTGAAGAGTTCTAATAGGAACGAAACCGGTTGTGGAAATGGTATTTTAATTTACTGATTGCAGTTCGCCTTAATATTGTAGCGTGTCGCGCCTCGCTCTTCATCAAGCTGCCATGCCAAACATCTTTTTGTCTTTTTTTACATTTTTTTTGTTAGTTTGCTTTCGACTGTTGTGTGTGATTCTAGTTTTTACTATGTACATTCGTGTGTTATTATTGTATGCGTCTAAAATCACACACACATATTTTTATTTTTTTATTTGGGCTAGATTATGTTTATTTTTATCTTCTCTTGGTAGCTCGGTGATCGGCTTGCCTTTCCCGCCATTAGGTTGTTTATCCGTTATTTTTTTTGTTAATGTGACGTGTGCAGTGTCCTGTTTGCATAGACGTGTGCAACGACCTAATTCCTGGTGTCGCGTGCAGATTTTGTTACCGACCATGTGGTCGGAGATATTGTGCTCTCTTTCATCGTTGGATTTCGTGACGGACGGACGTAATTCAATTGTTACCACAACCGCGTAAATTGGTGGAATAAAGTTTTGCTGTCGTGCCTTCCTCCTTGTGACTGCTAGTTCCCAGCGATTGGGTTCAGTCAGCACGTTATTGCTCAAAGGATCCTATTTCCTACATTGGTGACCCCGACGTGATCTCAAGAAGGAAGAAAGAAGACAGCAAAAGGAAGGAAGAAGGAGCTAATTCATTCACTGATTTTTCAGAAGAAATTTTGACTAATCCGTCCGCGAATTTAAAAGTTAAGTGTTTATTTTTTGTTTGCTTCTGTATATTCTTTTTCACCCAACGCTTTTCAGTATGATAGGCCAGAAGTCGGCCTACCGCATGTCCTTAAGACGCCGAGGCGCCATAGGGCGGCAGCAGGTGACAAGAGGCTCAAGTGCGCAGCCTTCGGTGTTGCCGAATTCACCGGCAGAGAACCCTGTCGGCGCGTCCTACAGTGATGCTGCTGAAGCCGTCCCGGCATTTTCTTCGTCAAGGGCCCCTGAAGTTCTTCCGCCACAGTCAACGGGGCCGCCCATCCGCGTAGGAGCGTCAAATTTTTCTGAACCTTATCCCGCTGTCGCTATGGGTCATATTACCATTAACCTCCCCAGGTTTTGGGAAAATGACGTCAGTCTGTGGTTCCTTATGGTGGAGAACATTTTTTCCATGAGGAAGATTGATTCCGAGTGTCAGAGGCACGAGCTTTTATTGAGTTCTTTAGATCTGCGACATTTACAGCGTGTCGAGCACGTGCTACTTGACTTGGACCCTGTGTTCCCATACTCCTATTTAAAGGCGGCACTTATCAAGATTTTTGACCAAACCGAGGAGCACAAGTTGGATCAGTTGCTGCATGCTTGTGAGTTAGGCGACCGCAAACCTACTGAGCTGCTTGCTGAGATGCGCAAGCTGTTAGGGACTGAGGGCTCCCCTGTTCTTCTAAAAAAATTATTTATGGATAGACTGCCCTCAAGCGTGAGACGAGTTCTCGTGGCTGGCCCCATTGACAACTTGGATGACGTAGCACGTCGTGCCGATCGCGTATTTGCAGAAGACCGATCGTCGACCTCTGCACCCCGTTTTGTTGCTGCTCCAGATAAACTCCTTGTGGAGAAGGTTGATCGACTGGCGGAGTCGTTCAATTTATTTTTGCAGCAATGCCCAGCCCCGCAAACAGTCACCTTAAAAACTAATTCTTTTGCTACACCCATGGCATCAACCAATCAAAATAGTACTTTTCAGCGCCCTTCATTTTCACGTCCTAGATTTAGCAGTACTCCTTACCGAGGGCCTCGTAGGGGTCGTTTTTCGCCGGCTCCTCGCCCACCGTTGGGAGATTTGTGTTTTTACCACTCAAGGTTTGGCGGCGATGCTTTTCACTGCATATCGCCGTGTGCTTGGAGGGGCCCTGTTGCTCGCCGCCCAGCAAATACTGATGCTACTTTGCCAAAAAACGAGTAGCTCATCCAGGCTTTGTAGTGGGGGGTCTGGATGCTATAGATCGCAAAGCGCTAAGTACGGGAATGTTAATTGTACGCGATCCTAAAACCCACATCGAATTTATGGTGGACAGTGGTAGCCGCCGTTCCGTGATCCCATGCCACAGGCCTGCCACACACCCGAGTGTAACTGGATTTATGTCATGCCTAAACGGGTCTGAAGTACCCACTTTTGAGAGCGTAGAATTGGAATTATCATTAAACTTAGGTCGTTCATTCACTTGGACTTTTGTCAAAGCTGACGTCTTGTTCGCTACATTGGGGCTTGATTTTCTGACCCATTTTGGTCTCTTGGTCGACGCCCGTCGAGGCAGGTTAGTGCTACCAGACGAGAACCCTGTTAAGCCGCCTTACATTTTTGGAGACACGCGTTCCAGCGAGGCTGTCGCTGGCACGTACCCTGAGATTGACTGTCCTTCGCCACCTGTTTGCATTGATAGTGAGGTCACGCCCATTGAGGACCCCAAGGAGTTGTTTGATCGATACTCTGAGGTTTTCGATTTAGAGAATTTTAAGAAACCTGCGCGGCATAAGACCAAGCATTTCATTAATACCCGGGGACCTCCTACCTATCAAAGAGTGCGACGCCTGTCGCCAGAGAAGTTGGAAATCTTACGAGTGGAGCTGCAGAAGCTGCAAGATTTGAATGTCATTGAGCCGGCTAATTCCCCATACGGGAGCCCTGTTCATCTTGTCCCTAAGAAAGACGGTTCTTACAGAGTCACGGGTGACTTTCGGCTCTTAAATAAACAAACCGTACCGGATAGGTACGCATTGCCGCTACTCACCGATTTTGTGGATTTTATGTCTGGTAGTAAGCACTTTTCGAGTTTGGACTTGTACAAATCTTACCATCAGATCGAAATTGCCGAACAAGATATCCCTAAGACTGCCATGGTGACGCCTCTGGGTAGCTTTTGTTTTCGTAAAATGCCTATGGGATTGTGCAATGCTGGCGCCTCGTTTCAGCGCTTCGTTAATGAAGTTTTAAGGGGACTTCCCTTCGTATTTGTGTATATTGACGATGTTTTAATTTTTTCCAAGTCACGAGAAGAACATATGAGGCACCTTACCCTTGTGTTTGATAGATTAAAGTATTTTGGTCTCATTTTAAATAAGGACAAGTGCATTTTTGACGTGGAAGAAATTGTGTTTCTCGGTCACAAGGTGAACCGAGAGGGAGTGGCGCCCCTTGAATTCAAGGTAACCGCCATTCGAAATTTCCCGAGGCCCGGTAACATGAAACAGTTGCGTAGATTTTTGGGCATGTTAAATTATTATCGGAGATTTATCCCTGCGGCTGCAGCCACCTTGCAACCTTTGAATAGAATGCTATCCCCGCGTAAGTACAGCCGACAAACCTTACGTTGGAACGAGGGGGCAGAACAAGCTTTTTCTGCCATTAAAACTAAGCTCGCCAATGCGACCTTACTCGCTTTTCCGGTGTTAGGTGCAGAGACACAGGTAGTGGTAGACGCCTCGACATCTGCAATTGGCGGGGTCCTGCAGCAAGTTATTGACGGTCATGCTAAACCATTGGCCTTCTTTTCTAAGGCTCTTAATTCTGCTCAAGTTAACTATTCTGTGTTCGATCGTGAATTGCTTGCCATGTACTTGTCATTGCGACATTTTAGGTACTTTTTGGAGGGTCGCGCTTTCACTCTTTTTACCGATCACAAGCCATTAGTCAGTGCTGTGACATCTCCCATGAAACAAGCTACTGCCCGGCAGCTGCGCCAGCTTTCTTATGTAGCCCAACTGACCGCTGATGTGAGATATATTTCCGGTGAAAATAATGTGGTCGCCGATTGTTTGAGCCGACCACCGGATTTAAATGCCTTGTGCAACGCAGTCCAAGCTGTGGATTTCACCGCTATGAGTCGTGCGCAGCAGACCGATGATTCAATTATCACTCTATTGAGAACAGATCATTCTTTGAAGATTGTGAAGGAGTCTGTGCCTGGCTGTGGCCAGCCCCTGCTCGGGGACGTTTCGCAAGGAGTTTTTAGACCGCTAGTCCCTGTTGGCTTCCGAAAAAAGGTCTTTGATTCGTTGCATGCCTTGTCACATCCCGGAGTCCGGGCTAGCCAGAAGCTTGTTGGCCAGAGGTTTGTTTGGTTCGGAATGAGGTCTGACATCAGAGCTTTTGTTCAGACGTGTATTAAATGCCAACAAGCGAAGGTTATAAGACACAATCGAGCACCATTGCATTCATTTAAGGCCCCTAATAAAAGGTTTTCACATATTCATGTTGACATCGTTGGCCCCTTACCGGTTTCCCATGGTTACTCTTACCTTTTGTCCATCATCTGCCGTTTCACCAGACACGTAGAGTTAATCCCCTTGCGTGACGTAACTGCGACGGAGTGTGCTAACGCGTTCCTTTTACACTGGGTTGGACGTTTTGGCTGTCCCACTCAAATGACTACCGATAGAGGTCGGCAATTTACCTCTTACCTATGGAAGGAAATGTGTGAGTTCCTGGGGACGAAGCTGTCACATACCACAGCATACCACCCCGCTGCCAATGGGATGGTTGAACGCGTCCATCGTACGGTTAAAACAGCTCTTAAGTGCAACGATAATCCCACCGCTTGGTATGAAAATCTCGGCCTCGTTTTACTTGGTATCCACTCTACAGTCAAGGAGGATATTGGCTGCAGCTCTTCTGAGCTCACCTCTTCTGAGCATATCGTCGAAGACTTCTAACTTTTATGAAATCACTCAAACCTTCCCTGCCTCGAGAGCCATGTCGTCGTAGTTCCTATTTGGAGAAGGCTCTACGCACTTGCACGCATGTCTTTGTGCGAGACGATGGTTCTACTACGTCATTGCAACCAGCGTACACAGGACCTTTCCCCGTTCTCGATAGGGAAGACAAATACTTTATTTTAGATCTTGGAGACCGGACTGATTCGGTCTCAATCGATAGACTTAAGGCCGCACACATGTACATGCCCCAACATCTGAACTGTCAGGCAGACTACGAAGTCCACGACGGGTCGACTGCCATTGAAATCCCTTCCATCGCCACTAACGTCGGCTTTTCTGCACACCCTGACGAGGAGCCGGCACCCGAATTTCGTTCGCGCCGAGGTAGAACTATAAGGCTCCCGGTCCGTTACAGGAGATCACTGGACGATTAAGTTTGGCCTTACCCTTTTTTGGTTTAGCCTTGCAGCTATGTTTCATGCTTCATTTCTTGTGAGGATCTTATTATTTTCATTATTAGGCCTGGTTAGGACTTTAAAATTCGCCTGATCGCTGCCACGCCTCGCTAATTTGTGTTGTATTGATGCGTGTTTATATTTTATTTTCTAGCTTCTCGTACACTGATCCTGTGCTGCTGCTCTCTAATCCTTTTCACCTTTTGAACGTCTGGAAGACAAGCCCGAGATCGACAACGATATCTTCCTCTGTCCTTTCGCACGTCTCCGCTGGCTGCGCGTGCTTGAGGGGGGGAGTTGTGTAGCGTGTCGCGCCTCGCTCTTCATCAAGCTGCCATGCCAAACATCTTTTTGTCTTTTTTTACATTTTTTTTGTTAGTTTGCTTTCGACTGTTGTGTGTGATTCTAGTTTTTACTATGTACATTCGTGTGTTATTATTGTATGCGTCTAAAATCACACACACATATTTTTATTTTTTTATTTGGGCTAGATTATGTTTATTTTTATCTTCTCTTGGTAGCTCGGTGATCGGCTTGCCTTTCCCGCCATTAGGTTGTTTATCCGTTATTTTTTTTGTTAATGTGACGTGTGCAGTGTCCTGTTTGCATAGACGTGTGCAACGACCTAATTCCTGGTGTCGCGTGCAGATTTTGTTACCGACCATGTGGTCGGAGATATTGTGCTCTCTTTCATCGTTGGATTTCGTGACGGACGGACGTAATTCAATTGTTACCACAACCGCGTAAATTGGTGGAATAAAGTTTTGCTGTCGTGCCTTCCTCCTTGTGACTGCTAGTTCCCAGCGATTGGGTTCAGTCAGCACGTTATTGCTCAAAGGATCCTATTTCCTACAATATCAACAAATTAAATTAATATCTAAATAGGCTAACACCAGCTCCTGCTATTTTAAAATTATTTACCGGTTATGCTGTATCATCTCTCTTTTCTAAATTTTATGTTATTTTTACTGGCATTCTTATTTTAAAATTATTTAGCATGTTGGGTGAATGTGAGCGTTTTTCTGCTAAACAATGACCTAGAAAATTCACGAAATTGCCAAAATTATGAAAAATACTATGAGAGCAAAAGCGAGTAGGTCGGGCCGCGAACGATAAACTGCGAATGAGTGAGAGTATACTGTAGTGTGTAATTTTGGCAGCAGCATTTCCTATAGCCATTTTTAATCTTTTCGCGATGTCAGCAACAAGTTCAAAAATGAGGAAGGTCACAACCAGTTACCAGCAACAGTTTTTGTTACTTGCCTTTCAGCCAGAAAATGTTGATTCTGACAAGCTGGAATGTGCGGACTGTAGATTGGCAATGACAAATGTTTCCATGGAAAAAAATCAAAATTACTAGCCCACCAGCAACCGGAGTATTCTGGTTCTGTTGGGAAAGAACGCAATTACTTTGAGAAGAGAATGGAGATAAAGCAAGAAAAATGCACCAAAACAACTAGAATTCCATATAAATAGAGCAAATGAGAGCAGTATAAAAACCCTAAGAGCCAGCTATGAAATTAGTAAATTGGTTGCCAAATTGGGGAAATCTCATGCAATTGCAGAATGTATGGTGAAACCAGCAGCGTTGATATGCGCTAAAGAACTGCTGGGTGAAGAGGCAGCCTACGAAAGAAAATCTCTTTGTTTAATGATACTGTGAGAAGAAGGTAGGATGAAATGGCAGAAAACCTTGAGGAACAACTGGTGAAAAAACTAAAGGTTTCAAAGATCTCATTACAAATTAATTACGACAACAATTAACAACTTATTGCTTGCTTATGTCCGATACATTGATGGGATGACAATTCATGAAGTAGTGTTATTTATGAAGAACCTGACGAATACACCAAAAGAAACTGCATATGCGGCTGTTCACAACTATCTGCATAAGAAAGAAATCCTTTAGTCGAATCTACAGCAGTGTAGCGACATTTCTGTCCCCGATCAATTATTGAAAAAAATTAATTAAAATTAAATAAATTATCGATTTCATCCTAATGTTTAGTTTTTCTAAAAAAAAAACAACGTGATTTTTTTTTGTCCTTTTTTCTTCGTTAATACTCCTCGTGGAATATGGTGGTGATCTGTAGTAAAAGAGTAATTGATGTAAAATGTTGTGTTATATATCCCTGTAGAGCTGTCAGGTGTGTGTGGGCTGTCTGACGAAGGAAAAGGAGAATTCGCCGCGAGCACGAGATCACGACGAGAGAACTTAATATGAAACTCTACATCGGTGCACAAAGGAACTCTACATTGGAACCCTACATTGGTGCCCCGAACGACTCGGTTTGGTGAACTCAAAGTCAGTAGCCTACTCCAATTTTTCAAAAAAAAAAAAAAAATTAAAAAAAAAAAGGAAAAAATCATCTTATGCTGAACAATTTCTCTCCTCTGCGAACACGTTCTCTTGCTGTTTACAACAATTTATCTGAGATGACATCTGAGCAAAGTTCTTCATCCTCTTCAGCACAACAAGATTCATCTCCTTTCAATGCATCTGCAAGACAACCCAGTAATCCACCGAAATTGTGGAACGAACAGGTGCAGAATTATTTTATTTTACTAGACTCATGGCTTGAACGTTTTAACATACATTCTGAACTTGATAAATTTTACATTCTTATATCTGCTATGTCTGAAGATCAGCAGTGCCGATATGGCTCAGACATTGGTCATTGTGCCACTCAAGATAACCCGTATACAAACTTACGAAAGCGTATTTTGGGAAACACTGATAAACTGTGCCCTTGGCAATGGGTCATAGATTTACAAAATGCTAACATTCTCTCAAATGAACAACCTAGTGAATTTATGCGCCGCCTTTTGACATTAGCAAAACCCACTTATTTGAATGATCAAACTGCACAAGAAGCAATTATTGCTTGTTTTTACAGTAAATTGCCTCAAAATACTTATCAATGTTGAACATGCTTGATAAAACTAATATAGATGAAATAGCTCGTTTAGCTGACTGTGCTATCAATCACACTGAAAATGGTTTAAAACCTGATAATACTAGTGAAAACATTTTCCAAATGCAAATATCTTCACAATTACAGGAACTGTGTACTGAAGTCAGTAATTTAAAACTTCAAAACAAAAGTGTCTTGTCCAAGCCTACACACAACAATCAATCACATGCTTACAGACAAGTTCACAACAAACATTCACCATACACTCAACATTCACATTTCAAACACGAAAACACTTCGTTTTCAAACTCACAATCACAACCTTATTCAAACAAACCACCTAATTCTGTTAATTTTAATCAGCAAGGATGGTGCTGGTACCATGCCACCTATTTTGAAAATGCTCTTAAATGCATGCCTGGCTGTACATTTAAACAACAAGCATCAACCTTCAATACTATTCGCTTAAATCATTCTTTTCCAGTGTCAGGTCTTCCACAAGTACTTGATAAAATTTCAGGTCAACTAATTATTTTAGACTCTGGAGCTTGTCACAGTTTTTTGCCTGCTACTGCTGAAGATAAAATAAATCCTCCCCCAGATTCTGAAAGCCGTTATTACAGTGCTTCTAGAGATCCAGTTAAGTATTATGTCACTGTCTGTAAAGAGGTTGATATAGGTTTTGGCCCTATGTCATGGACCTTTTGCTTGTGTGATGTACAACATGTTTATCTTGGCTGGGATTTTTTAGCACATTTTGATATAACTGTCAGACGAATTTCAAATCCAACAAGTTCTGACAGTAATTGCATTATCAAGCATTGGCCATCAAATTCCACTGTGGTTGCTTCAGATTTCACACCTACCACATCAACTGATTTAGAAATACATACATCAGATTACATGAAATTGTTATCACAGTTTCCAAGCATCACAGAAGACATTGATTTTAATGTTGCACCTAAACACAATATTCAGCACACCATCATCACCACAGATCGCCCTGTTGTGACTAAAGCTCGGCGTTGGTCACCAGAAATGTCTCAAAAGATAAAAGAGGAGATTGAGCTTCAACTTGAAAAGGGGCTAATCGAACCTAGTGATAGTGAATGGGCAAATCCTCTACATGTTGTGCCTAAATTTGATGGCATGGTCAGATTAGTTGGTGATTATCGTCTTTTGAATAAACAAATCAAAGCTGATCGATACAATTTACCACACATTCAAGATTTCACTAACAGAATACAACATTCTACAGTTTTCTCTACTGTTGACATGCGCTCTGCATTTAACCAAATACCAATGCATCCTGATCACAAACATAAAACAAGCGTGATCACACCTTGGGGTTTGTTCGCTTTCAAAGCAATGCCTTTTGGTTTAAAAACATCAGCTCAACAATGGCAGCGCCTCATGGACGTAGCCCTTAGAGGGTTAAGAAACCATTTTTGTTATGTAGATGATATTATTGTCTTTTCAAAAAATGAGGCTGACCACATGATTCACCTTGAACAGCTTTTCAGTCGCCTAGATGAATTTGGGCTTAAAGTGAATCCAAAGAAATGCCACTTTGGCAAATCAGAAGTCAAGTTTTTAGGTTTTCTTGTTAATGAAAATGGTTGCTCACCTTTACCAGATCGAGTAGAAGCTATCCAAAAGCTACCCCTCCCAACAACAACTAAACAATTGCGCAGTTTTGTAGGCGTTTTGCAGTACTACCGTCGTGCAATTCCAAAAATAGCTGAACTTTTGTCTCCTTTACACAAGCTTTTACAAGGTAAAAAAAAGTATTCAGGAGTTAAATTTACAGAAGATGCTAAAACAGCATTTGAAAGTGCAAAATTAGCTCTTGTTAACAGTGTTGCTATTGCTCATCCTCGTGATAATGCCAAAACTACATTAGTAAGTGATGCTAGTGATACAGCCGTTGGTGCAGTTCTTCAGCAACTAATTGATGGCATTTGGCGCCCCCTAGGCTACTTTTCAAAAACCCTGTCACCTACCCAGCAGAAGTATGCCACATTTGACAGAGAACTCCTTGCAGCATATTTGGCTGTTCAGCATTTTAGTTACTTTTTGCAGGGTAGAGATTTCGCTTTATATGTTGATCATTTACCTTTGGTGCGAGCCATGCAATCTGATACTCCTAGAAACAATGCCAGACAAGCTAGACACCTTTCATTCATTTCTAAATATACCACAGACATGCAGCATATACATGGAACAGAAAACATTGTAGCTGACACACTGTCACGCGTGCAAGTAAATGCTGTTTTCCACCACGCACAACACATAGACTGGGCACAATTTGCTGAGGCTCAAAAGCATGATGCATCAATTCAAGAATTGATTAAAAGTGACACTTCTCTAAAAATCACGCGTAAACATTATAATGGTCACGATATTTGGTGTGATGACTCAAAACCAAATGTAACTCGTCCAATTTGTCCTGCTGGTTTTAAGAAAATTGCCTTTGATCTTGTTCATAATTTAAGTCACCCTGGTGGTAAAATTACTCAACAACTGCTGAGTGAACGTTTTGTGTGGAAAGGCATGCGAAAAGATTGCACACTTTGGACTAAAAGTTGCCTTGCCTGTCAACGCAGCAAAATCACACGTTACAATAAAACTCCAATTCAACCTTTTCCGCTTTCTAGCACAAAATTTGCTGATGTTCATATTGATATTACTGGGCCTGTGGTAGCATCTAGAGGCTATAAGTACTTGTTAGTTGCTATTGATCGTTTTTCTCGTTGGTTTATGGCAGCCCCTTTGACTGATACTAAGACTTCTACAGTTATTGACTGCTTCATGTTTCATTGGATTGCAAATTATGGGGTTCCAGCAACTATTGTGAGTGATCAAGGCACTTGCTTTACTTCAAAAGAATGGTCTGAATTTGTGCAGTATTTGGGTTGCATACATAAGACTACCACAGCTTATCACCCGTCCTCAAACGATGCAATTGAACGCGTGAATAGAACTTTAAAAACAGCTTTAAAAGCTCAGCTTGCTGGAGAAAATTGGATGGATGTATTACCCACTGTTTTGCTAGGTTTGCGTTTTGTGGTTCGTGAAGATTTGGGTTCTACTGCTTGTGAAATGGTGTATGGCATGAACTTACACTTACCAAGTCAATTCTTTGATTTTCAATCTATGCCTTTCTCCGATTTTTCTATGTATCGTGAACAGCAAAAAGCATATTTACACAATTTCAACTACATTTTACCACGTATACCCACATCACGTTCAACATACATTGATAAAAAGCTTGACACATGCTCCCACGTTTTTATAAAAAATGATGCACACACTGGGCCTTTAGATCAACCTTGGACAGGACCTTACGCTGTTTTAGAACGTGGTAAGAAAACATTTGTTGTAATGCGCAATGATCGTCATTATACTGTGTCTGTTGACAGGATAAAAGCTGCATTTTTGCTTGAAGATTACCTAACTTCTCGTGTTAATTTGAATTGTTTGCCAATTACCAGTGCTTCGCCTGATTTACACAGGTTAGGTAAAAGAAATGTTCACCGACCTGCTTACTTAAACGATTACCATTGCTGAGAAGTTAAACTGTAATGTTATGTTTACCTTTTGAGCGTGTTTCCTATTTTTGTAGTGTATACTATGTAATCTTAGTGTGCTGTACGTAGTATTGTATTTTTAAAACCCTTCTCAACTGTATTACTATTACGTCATAATTGTGACTGATTTCAATTTTACTTAAACTTGTCTGTAGTTTAAGTCTGCCTATAAATCACAATTTTTTACTTAAAAAAAAAATAAGCATTTTGCGCTTTTAGTACAATTGTTGCCTTGATTGTAGAGACGCATTTCCACATTTTGTCACTTAATCCACGACTTCATCGTGGTCGACCTTTTTGTGTGCGTACTATTTCAACCTCTGCTTTATGAGACCTTGTTGTTACTTTATCCGCGTCTATCGTGGTCAATCATCCTCGTGTTTGTACTATTGCAATTTTGCTTTGCAAAACTTGTTACTTATCCGCGACTTCATCGTGGTCATTCATCAATATCTCATTTGTGATGTTACAATTTCTACTTTTTCTCAAACACAAACAAATTTCGTACCATATCCGTGACTTAATTGCTGTCCAGCTAAGTCAATCACTTGTATTACTGTAATTATGTAATCTTTTAACTCACTGCGTCTTCATTGCGGTTTGCTTAACTTATACAGTAACATTTGTATACCGGTAACTACAATTTACGTAAAATTTTTATAGAAGTCATTTTTAGTGTATTTAAATCGTTGGGCTCTTCATTGTTAACCTCTCTCAAAATTTTTCAAAGGGGGCAGGTGAATTTATGTAGCGACATTTCTGTCCCCGATCAATTATTGAAAAAAATTAATTAAAATTAAATAAATTATCGATTTCATCCTAATGTTTAGTTTTTCTAAAAAAAAAAACAACGTGATTTTTTTTTGTCCTTTTTTCTTCGTTAATACTCCTCGTGGAATATGGTGGTGATCTGTAGTAAAAGAGTAATTGATGTAAAATGTTGTGTTATATATCCCTGTAGAGCTGTCAGGTGTGTGTGGGCTGTCTGACGAAAGAGAAGGAGAATTCGCCGCGAGCACGAGATCACGACGAGAGAACTTAATATGAAACTCTACATCGGTGCACAAAGGAACTCTACATTGGAACCCTACAGCAGATTGCAACTGACGGTGGTAGCGCAATCGCCGGTAAGCATATTGGGTTCATTGAAAAAATAAAAGAAGTTGTCCCTCATATACTGGCAATTCACTGCATTATCTATCGACAACATCGTGCAGCTAAAGCTCTGAATAAGAACGTGGTAAAGGCATTGCAAGTTGCTATTTAAGTAGTAAATTTTGTCAAAGCCAATGCTTTGGATGATAGATTGTTTCAGCAGTTATGCAAAAATGAGAAGCATTAGACACTTATCACGCACACCGAAGTGCGTTGACTTTCAAAGAGTAATTGGTCGTTCGCCTCGCTGAAATGTGTCATTAGTCCTTGGTTTTTTACAAAACATGAAAACGCACGCCAGTAGTAAAAAGCAAAAAATAAAGCAAAGATTATATTTTTAGCGATAAATGTAAATTATACCAAGGCAGGAATTTTCTACCTGGCCAACATATCTGCACAAATCAACCAACTAAACAAAACCTTGCAAGGGCGAAATGTTACTGTGTTAGACATTGCTAAGGTAGGGAGCAGTTTTGTGAACAAACTAAGCCTCTGAAACATCCACCTTTAAAAGAATGAGTTTGCCTTTTTTCTCAATTTAGTCAAAATTGCTCCAACACCAAAAGTCATGACAAGTTGTACTGACCATTTCCAAAACTTGAGAGAAGATATGCAAAGAAGATTTCAATTATATAATTAAGGTAAACCAGCCAACGTGGGTTAAAGATGTGATACATTTTGATGTCTTATATCAGCAAGACATTGATCTTATTATAGCTACAGTACTTCTTGAACTGAAAGAGAATATCGCATTGATGGGGAGAATTGAACTCGAGGGATTGATTGGGTGGCTAAAAGTTTAATCCTCGCATCCCTTGCTCTTTGAAAAGATTGTTCCATAGTTAATTGGTTTTCCCACCACCTGGTTAGTTGAGACTGGATTTTCTGCTGTAAATGATGTACTGACAAAGAAAAGTAAATTGTTTCAGACTGAACAGAGAGAAGAATCACGCCTGAAGCTGAACCAAGGTTTGGAAGTTCAACTGAAAAACTGATTCATAGACACCAACCGCAATGTAGTCATTGGTCGGAATCTACAGTTACTAGAATATTATCCTTTTGAAAATAAAATGCATTTCCCATTGAACAAAATCTCTAGTTTTTGTTTATTTGGGCCTAAAGTTTTCTCCACAAACTAATACGGACCTTAACGGAAAACAGGTTGGGAAACACTGATTTACGCTGGTGATAACGTCTTGCGACTGCTCAGAGCGAACCTTAAATGTTTTGCAATGTTTACGTCCGATGCTGCTTGACACGTGACTCTTGCCGGCGGGATAATCAGAGACTTTCATCTCTTTTTGTTTTACGTCATTTGCTTACAATTGCTGCACAACTACGCTATGCAAGTGCGTACTTACTTCAAAATGATAGAAGCAATTGTAGCATCAGCAAAGGTGGCGACATTTAAAAATAAAAGGCGGTGTAAAGATTTTTGTTATGCCATCTTACAGTCGCTTCCGGTACATGGGTTTCTGAGATGACCAAACAGACTTAGAGTAGCTTTGTACTAGAGCAAACAGCTTCTTGTTGTTCGTGCCATTGTAAACAAGTGGATAAGCGCTGGAGTGACAATCGGCAGGGCAACACTGTAGAAGCAGTGAAGTCAAACTGGTTGCCTGCAAGCCAAATTTGGCCCACAATGCTATGTTTTATCGCCATCTTCATGCTCCTTTTGTGATGTGCAAGATAGATTTGGTAGTCCACCAACCTAAGGCATATCTGCTTCGAGCATCGTGCCCGTGCAAATATATACACAACATACTTTACTAAAGACGAATGTACACAGTATACGTTTATGTACGTCTTTTGTTCTCAAACATTTTGGAATAAAAGTTTTCATCCGCTTGGATATTCATATGATGTCATATAGTATACCTTCTTGTGTAAACAACCGGTTTTGTCAACAAACATCTTTTTTTACGTTTTTGTCAGCAAAAACGATTATGACATTGGTACAATTCAGCAGACAAAATCGGATATTCAAAAAACAACACATACTGTGTTGCATTATTTAAATATCCAAGCGGATGAAAGTTTTCGTACAAAAATTTATGAGATCAAAAAATGTACAAAGCCGGATAAAAACATATACTGTGCAAATCCACCTTAACCTTGTAGACTCTTAGGGATCGACAAAAGCCAAATGTGCTTTCAGGAAAATTTTTTCAGTTTGACGATTACAGTGCGCAGCGTGAGAGATTCACAAACACGAGAAAATTTCTGCCGTAACATTACATACTTTTACTACTTGTCAAATCGTGTTAAGAGGAAGAAGGAAACTTTGGCAAACAATCTTTCGATAAAAGAAGAGCAATTAGTAGGGTTGTACAAATTTACAAAAATTACAGCACAACAAGAATAATACGCGGCATCTATAAAAATACTGACTTAAATCGATTAAAAGATAACATACGTGCGTCGCCATTAATGATCCCAGAGTATTTGCTGTTAACAGTCCCGTAGCACTCCAACTTCGGGCCCCCCCCAAAGTAAGCGCAAGAGCCCCTGCGCACATGTCATATCACTTTAGAGGTGTAAAATTGAAAAGCTGCATTAAGAAAATACACCACAATTTGTACATAAGTAACCAGGCTAATGTCAGAATAAAGCATGCTGATACCGAAGGTGAAAGTCATAAAAAATTCGGCACCGATGCCAGAGTTCAGTAGGACATTTATGCAGACACTGCGAAACGAAAGCAATGACACTGAAAAACATGAAAAAGTTATAAAAACACAGTATCATTTAAATAGTCTGGAGCGAACCTTTTTGTTCGCAAATGCTGTTATGACATTGTCATAATCAAGAGATCGGGCGCAGTCATTTTCGATTGACAACATGGCTAATAAAGATAGTCTACTGTCTGTCATAGATGTTCTATTAAAAGTTTTGATCAGTTTCAATTTGCTGAAGCTTCTTTCAGCGCTGGCAACAGTCACGGGGCAAGTTAGTAAGATTCGAAGTGCGATGTACACATTCGGATACAATTGAAATAAATGAGTCTTTAGAAGATAGTTCAGAAAGTCTTGAGCCGTATTGAGATTGCGTTTTTTTTGTAAAATTAAAACAAACCGCTGTAGCTCAGCGCTCATTTCATCAGAATCAATGTCACCAAACTTTTTTTGGAACTCTTTACAGCAAGTAAGAAGAGCATTTTCTTGTTGCACAAGCAAAATTTGTCTCGTGTGTACAAAAACGAAAAGGCGGAAGAAACCTCACGTAACAAATTAAAGCGCTCCTTTATTGACATAATAGCCTGGTCTACTAATGGATAGAAAAAGTTGCTTTTAAATTTCAGTTCAGGGGTAGCTCGTTGTTCCTCTTCACCTTGGTAATCAAACAATCTTCTTTTCTTTCCACTTCTTGACGGAGGAAAAGAAGGATCGATATCCAATTCCTGTGCTATTTCAACAGCAGATGTTGCGGCACTGTCATAACCCGTTGTGCGATAGTTTTGCAAAAACTTTTCAGTTGCCTGGATTTCCGTTTCCATTGTATGAAGGGAGACTCCATACGATTGAAGAATCTTGCTTGCTTTATTGACTTGGAATAGGATATCATACCAAATAAACACCGACAAAAGAAAACTCCATTTTGATAAATGAGCTATCAACGATTTTGTTTCTGAGGCAGCTCTTCCATCTTTTCTTTCTATGGAAATGGCTTCCAAGTCTTTCAGTGCCAGCAACACCTCTTTTAAATTGTATCGAAGAGGTTTGATTCATTTAATTCTGCTTTCCCAACGAGTATCAGATTGTGACTTTATGGACAGCTCCACATGTTTTCACCATTAGGTAACACACGTTTATAATGGTTGGAGGAAAAACGTCGCCTTGGAGTTGTGTTATTATATGGAAAATTCATTATTAGTTGATGTGGTCCACGCTTTACTATATCACATCGTTGAGCATCAGAAATACTTTCAGGCCATTTACATGGGTCATCAGGGATAGGGGTAAATTGAGATTCAGTTATTTTTGATATTGAAGGTTGCGTATTGGCAGGTAAATCACAACTTACATTTTCTGGAAATTCACAATCACTTTGATGCTGATCGTCATAGTCTTCTTTTTCTTGTACACTATAGTTTTCTTCATCCCTCTCGGTACTAGTGCCAGGTCTACTCTGCTCAGTAATCTTGAAAAAATCTGTCATCTTGGGCAATTTCGCTACAGCATCTCGAGCAGTGGCTGCTTCTTTTCTTTTTTGAGCACCACTTTTTGAACGTTTCATTCTATACAATGTCAATAAAATACTTTATCTGCACTCTGCAGTGTATATATATTGTCCCGGTATTTATAGCCAAACAGAATTCCAGACCATTCTATAATTGTTGCGTAACAACGGCATTGTTACGTCAATCGAATATTCAAGATTCTACCAGAAAATCAATCGAAATATTCTAGATTCTGCGAGATAAAATGACCTAGCATTCACTTATGATGTCACAAGCCAATTTCTTCCTACAGTTTAAATCGGTTGTAAACAAGTCTGCTGAACTGAAAATAGTCACGTAGCCAAAAGCAATTTCAGACTAACTTGGGCCCCCAAAGTTGGCCTGGGCCCCCCCAATTGGGGGGTTTGGGGGGCGGCTGCTACGTCTCTGGCTGTTAACACATGTTTTCTACTTTAAAACCCTAATTATGATGATCTTTAAAGTCAAGAGATCTCTTAAAATTTATCAAGTCAATAATGGGATGCTACTCAATATTCTGTCTTTGAATCATAACAAATTTAACTTAGTCTTTTACCGACATATCGTTAATCAACTTGATACCAGCCCACCTAATGTAATTAAAATTAACTATCTTGATATATAAGACACTATTAAACACTTGAAAATTACTTTAGATCATAAACTTTCATTTCAATCCTACCTGATAAACTTAAACCAAAACTTTCTGGAGCTGTTAGTATTCTATGCAAACTAATACCTTTCCTTAATATTATCTGTCGGTTGCCACACTAATTCACTAATATGCCAATTTTTATTTTTATCTTAAGTATGGAATTATAACATGGAGTTTAATCTATAAATTTTATTTAAAATAGTTGGCGCTTGCCCAAAACAGAGCTTTTAAGCTTTCAGTTGGAGCTGAGTGACGTGATTTTGCTTTACCTCTTCATCACGAATTCAAAATTTTGAAAGTTTTAGACCTTTATCAAATTTTTTTGATAATTACTGGCCTTTTTTGGAGATTACTATCCTTACTTTTAGCAAGCCTTTAAAAAACATTAGATAGTCTTCAAATATTTTTTAAGCATTACGGTGTCAAAAACCAATCAAATACTGTGAAGTCAAAATTTGGAATTCCTGAGATTATAGAATTATGGGCGCAAATCTGCAATACAGTTTACATTGAAGTTGAAAAAGAAATTCGTTGAAAAAGATATTACTGGACATTGACCTCTATCTCACATATCTTTAATCAAATTACAAAAGACGCTTTCAACTATCTCATAAATTAGTTTTAACATAAGTCATTATCACACAGAGAATAGCTGCTTGTCTAAATGATCTAAAGATCCCTTCAAAGCCCTCCCTGTTATTTACAATTATTTCAGTGATGTATTAAAGTTTTTTTTTGTTGTGTTTACAATTAAAATGAACTTGCTATGCTGTCCTGTGTGTTTTTTCTTTTGCCACCAATGATTGAAAGGCTAGGAAACTTGTATCTCTTTGCTTTCATAGCAATCAATTTCGATTCCATTTATAGGAAGTAACATCTACTTAAGATTTGAATTGATTATAGAATCGGATTCAGAAGATTCGAAATCATAAATGCCTGTCCATTAGGGTATATCGAAAAAATTTTTGTTAAATTTTGAAAAAGGGGTGTCCAAATATTGGGCAAATATCCCAAAAATTTTGTTAAAAGCAATTTTGTCTGGTAGCTTTGCTCATTCCCACGGCTACCTCCCTTTTAGGGGGTGCAGACTAAAAATTCTGAAATTTACCATAACTTCCTCAAAAGTGGTCGTAGAAAGCTCATCTTGGGCTCAAAAATTTCAGAACTGCCATGTCAGTATATGTTGTTAGAGGACTTTTTGTTGTACTTTTATCAATTGAAAAGTTGTTTTCTAAAAACCAAAATTGACTTAAAATTTATTCAATAATGATTAGCAATTATGTTATTGTTAAACAGCTAAACAATAATATCAGAGCAGCAAGCATCAATTAGCATGCTACTAATAAGTTGTCGCATCTCATAGTTATAATTTTTTGAATCCATTACATTGAGACAGTACAGTGAGGTAACAGTGAGTTATTGGTTGATATATGTTGAATTGTGGTTCGGCGCACATGTTGGTATCGTACATTAAATCCAAACTTTGTTATTCACTGTCAGTGAGAGAAGACTTACACCAAGTAAAAGTGTACTTGCACTGCAAAGCCAAGAAGTATCTGAGGTTGCAGGAAGACACGTGATTGCTTGGTTGAAAAGGCAAGTCAGAAGTTTCTTTTCAATTTTGCACAGTCAAGTTGCATAACATCATGCTTTGTTGAATAACAGGTTGCTATTTTACATTTCAATTTTGCATTATTTAAAATTGCATTAGGCAGAACTTGAAAACTGGGCAGTTTAAACAAAAGTGTTTGCATGGCGGTCATACTTTTAATGCTTCGAAATAGTTTTCAAGTGGTAAGCTACAAACTTACAAAGAAGTAATTGAACGTGTTCTGTTGGAAAAAAATTGAACTAAAAAACAAACATCAGCTGTGATTGCGCAAGAACTTGCTGATCATTGGTTGTGGTGTAACGTCTATACTCTCAATGTGGTTACAATTAAAGAAAAAATATTTTCAGTTGTAGATAATTTCTTTAAAGTCTCAAAGTGGCCGAAGAAACGAAAAAAAGGTATATTTCTGAAAGCAATGGAAAACTTTATGGCCATTATGCCTAAATTGTTTGATATACAGTATATTACGAAAATCCTTAAAAACGGAGGGTACTAAAAATTTAATATCAACTGCGGATGGCAAAAGATAGCTTTGCTTTTTATGAAAACCAGAAAAGAAGTAGAACGGCAACTTGCACAAATGTTGTTAAATTTCGAACAGCATCAGACATAGAATTCAAACAAAAAAATGCATCGCAGGGACGCAAACCATGCAAGATTGTCCTTCAACATCCAAAGCTGCATCTGAAGAAATCTATCTTGCTACATCTTATACCCATATTTTTAATAGTGATGCCACAACTTACAATTCTCCAACGTTTGCTTGCACGGACGAAATATTGTTTCATAGCACTTCCTGGCAAACTCAAAACCGATTTTCTTACTCAATTTTGGCAATGGCACATGATCAATATCAGATCTCAGACAAAGCAAGAGCTGCATCAGTTACAAGCACACCAAAAGATCATCGCCCTAATAAATGAAGATGATCAATCTCTTGCGATTGACAGAAATAAACTAAAAAGACAAAGAGCAAAATTTCGGGAAGCATTAAGAGAAGTAAAAACAAATATATTCAAGTTAGTTGATGGGATTTATGTTGATGGGAGAAAGGATGCAGCACAAGTTATCTGTTCAATTAATGAAAAATTTTATCAAAATGTTATCTTGGAAGAACACTACGTCATTGTCGGAGAACCTGGAAAGTTTTATCTTACCAACTGCTCGCCAGAAGACGGAAAAGAAGCAACAATTTCTAAATGCCTGTATAATGCAATCAAAGATATCACTCTCCAAGAAAAGCTTGCTGTGAATGGATGCCACAGAACTGCAGCCTTGACCGGTGTTAACATGGTTCTGTGCATTAGCTGGAAGAAAAATTGAATCGTCAATTGCAATGGACAATTTGCATTCTACACTGCAATGAACTCTATTTGCACCATGTTTTTACTTCCATAGATGGTACAACGACCAGCCCCAGCTCTTTCTATGAACCCAATGGTCGGTCTTCAGTTGGTTGTGTATCGGAATGGGGAATAGCTTTTTTTGATAAGATCAATAACATTGATTTTCCTCATCTTCCAAATGATCTTTTAACTCAATTGAGCTGTGATAAATTTTATGCATACCAAATTTATTAGTGTGTTATTTCTGGAGAAATGGACAATGACATAGCTTTGCTAGAGGTTGGAGTACTTGATCACTCTCGTTGGCTTACTTTGGCCAGTAGAATGTTAAGAAAATACACATCAGCACATGATCCTTCATCAAAATCAACATAGCTAAGAGAATTTTGCATCAAAGTATATTTTCCATCATGGTTTGAAATAAAAGCAAAAACCTCGACTTCAGATGGTGCATTAAATTTTTACAATGTGTTATGAACTTTTTTAATTCAGAAATTCGGTCAACTGCTATGAACAAACGACAAAACAATGCGTATTTGGCACATGAAGAAAACATTCATCTAACCATGCTTGCTGATGATGATGATGAATCTGTTCGAGGATAAAGTACTGCAGGTAAGACAATATGAAGACAATATAGGTCGTGCAGATGATAATTTGTCTTCTTCAGCCTATATGGCAGTCTTGGTTTTTTGCTCTCAAACATACATTTATGTTTCAGCTGGCAGCGTTCAAGATCGAGTCAATCTTGTTGTTATGACGTTAACGTGACGGATATTCAGCTGCTGAGAAACATAAGGTAAAAGCTGCTGTGGGAATAGTTTCTGCACCAGTACCCCAAATGAAGTTAGCAAGCTTCCGAATAAAACTGTTTTGCGTTCCAACTCAGCCTCTTCCTTTAATTCATGGTCTTATTATGAGAGCGATCAGTCTAGTGTATCACTAAGGTAGACAGGCTTAATAAGTACTTTAAATGTTTTCCATACTACTTGATGAAACGTTTTTAATTGGTGTGTCTGATGGCAAGGTGGAAAAGAAATATTTAAGACTTGTTTCAGTTTGCTCGAAAATGATTAGCGGCATAGAAGAAAACAAGGTTTGAAAGAGCATCATCCATTCAATTTGATGACTGGTGTTATTTCAAGAAAAAACTGCGGTCTTCACAAATAAGAGATTTTGTTGAGCCAAAATAAACTCAAAACAAATATTTCAGAAAAAAAAGTGTTACTAAATTGTCTTTGAAATTTTTCTAATTTTTAAAATGTTTTTACATATTTTAGGGGAAGTAAAATACAGAACAAAATAAAATTAAAAAAGATGCCCAAATAATGCATCTAGTATCCATCTCTCGAAATGTAGGAAATTATGTCTTTTTTTCAAGAATGTCACCATCTATGCACCTAATCTGCTCAACACTGACGAGCAATTCTCAACAACACGAAACAAAGTTGATTCTCGTAGAGCAGGCTGAAAAACGGAAACATGCTTCACGCTGTTATAGGAAACAAAGAGCACAGTCTGGTTAAGTGATCTGCTGACACCGGCTTGAATAGAGCATTATGCTTCAAAGTTTGCAAGAAGCAAGTCATGACATATTTACGATCCATCAGATTGAATTAGCTAGTAAGTCAATTGGATCAACAGTATATTGTTGTCAGACAAAGAGGGTGTCCCAAAAGTCTAGAGCACATTTTGGCATTGAATATCTCAACAACTATTAGGGATATAACAACAGATTGTTATGTTTTGAAATTTTGCAGTCTCAAGCTTTTCATAGAATGTTCAAGATGTTCAATGTGAGCACCGTTAGTCACACGGCTCACATCAAGTCAATAGCCTTGCCAAACGCGTTCCAGCATTGCGTTGTCAGTAGTTACAAGTTACAACAGCTTCCGTTATTCCGACACCAAACCGGACTTTAACTCTGCCACTGATCAGCATCTTTTAGATAATGATAAATGTGCATTAACCTATCATAACAAGCGGTTTTCAATCCTCGCCACAGCACGCAGCTCTTTCCACCTTAATCTCTTAGAGGCTGCTTATATCAAAACTCAGCACCAGATGATATGCAAACAGAAAGAATTTGTTTACACTCTCAAACTCTTTCGATAATCGCGGCGTTCCTATTCGGCCTCTTGCTGCGCTTTCTCAAGCATTTCGCTATAGATCAATTGCACGTGACTGCATCACCACTTGCAGCGCCCTTCAAAGTTTTGTTGGAGGACCAAAAGCGTATTCTTGCATAAAATTTCAATGGAAGCTTTTGTTGTCAGTTCATTTTCTTAACATTTTGTAGCTTAAAGTTGCAATTTTTTTTGGAAAACTCAAAACTTCATGAGGCAGCTAAATATTAGGACACTAACTGTACGCGAATGTGTTAAAAACAAGAGATTTTTAGGCTGTATTTGGTAAGCAGACCTAGGACAGTAGGATTAGCAATTATCTAATTTAAAATTTGCAACAACTGCACGTAGGCAGTTGCTTTGAGAAGGGTCCAGGCCACACCGACAATAGGGGATTATGTAAAGAACCAAGAATAGTTGAAGTAGCTGCAATTTAACTCCTTTTTAAAAAATTATTTCGGCATTTTTGAGAAAAGGATTTAATTTAATGTCTCCCAAAAGTCCGTTTTCAGCTAAATTTTTAAGTGTTTTTTACTAAAAAAACTTTGGTTAGCCCCTTGTTGCTGTTGTTGTGATTACCCTCTTTCTCGGGATGGAGGTATGGCACGAACAAAAATTCAGGTTCATGCCGTCAATCTAATTAAAATTAGGCTAGGGGAAATATGGCAGCCCATTTCGAACCAGTCATGAGTGACTGGCAGCCCCTCCATCATCAAGGCGGACTGCCACTGGTGGGTACCCAAGGGTGGCTTTTTGCGACATGCTGGGTTAGCAACTTCACAATTGTAACCCGGTGAAGTACAGGTAGGCCACCTGTCTGCCACATAAAGGTGGAAGCGTCCGTTAAGTGCCTTGCCCAAGGACACAACAAGCAAGCTTGCTGGCTTGTTTTCCACACTATCCATATTTTATGCTGAGCGCCAAGCAGGGAAGCTGTAAATACCATTTTTTGAAGTCTTTTGGTATGACTCGGCTTAGGAAATGAACTTTAAGTATACCGACTACGAAGCGGACGCTCTAACCATTACGCTATCGAGCCGGTTGGTTAGCCGCGTAGTAGAACAAATTGGTTCATCAGTTCTCTCAAAACATAAATCACGAATTAGGATCAACCTCGCAAGTTGATTCTTGTAGAAAAATAAATACTGGCTTATTTCATGGACATAACATTTATTGTGTATAAGGAGGAGAGGAAAGGCACTTTGTCTCAAAACAATATTGAGGCTTTTTTTAGAGGTGATGTTTTTCTGCGTGACTTTTTGGTTATATTTTGTTTACATTATTTTGTTTATTTTTGCGTGTGGAAAAATTATTTTCCCACAGACAGTTTTGACGATTTTATTTTTTGTTGATCAGGTTCGCCAAAGGGCTAAACTGTGTGGGCCTACTTGAAGCAGTGAAATATTCTCCCCAGGCATATGGGAAAATATTTGTATTTAACAACAGTGGTTTGACTGCCATTACACTTTTGGATGTGGTTTTCAGAAACGCAAAATTGTCTCCTGTAGGCAGTAACCAAAAACATCATGAAAATGACGCTCTTTGCTTCTGGAGAGATTATGTCATGGATGCGGAAGGCAAGAGAAATTTGTTCAATTGAATGCATCTTAGAGTGAGGTAGCGGAACTCAACAACGATGTTTGTTGGGAATGGTTTCTTGGTACAGTATTGTTTTATGGATAAAGTGACAGAGAGTTGCTTCACTACCGAGTTCGTACACACGAAACGTTCTACTTAGGGCGTAAAGCCAGGCTTTTGGGAGCTGGACGTTGAAACTAAAAAAGACGGACAGATCAGCCTGCCACCAAAGCACGCCAAGTAGCTGTGTGACTCTTTTCAGTGATGAAAAGACTGGCACCTTTTTGCAATATAACTGGTTTTTATAGCGCGCCCTAGTCTTTTATTCATTTTAAATAAAATACCCTAAGTTGCAATGTTTATTATATTTTTAATTTATTCTTCAATCACAGGAAAACCATTCGGTTGTATAGAACAGCTTTTGTGCAGATCTGCTTCAGAATTGTCACTACTACTGCCACAGTGCGTTTTACCATAAGCGCTAGAAATGACTACAACGCAGAGCCCACGCACACATTGAGCTCGCTATCTCTCAATTATTAAAAGGAGTTCTATCGCACGAAGCTGTGCAATACTCACAGTAAATTGAGCATTTTCTGTAGTAAATCTATACCTAATTCATATTCTTCATACAGACGGAAGTTCCAACTGCGAACTAGAAGATCTTTTAATATTTGCCACCGGTGCTGATCTTCTTCCACCTTTGGGATTTGCACCGACGCCTTCACTTGAATTTTTATTAAGTAGCTATTTCCCTAGCGCTAACACTTGCGCAAACGTTATAACGATTCCGCTTGCTGTACGAGCGCTTCAAAAAGGCAATGGACTTCGCAATTTTAAATAGCCCAGGTTTTGGGGTGGCTTAAAATGTGGGAAACAAAAAAGAACAAGAAAGGGTGATCTCAGGGTAGAAAAGTGATTGAAGAACTTTTTATGGTTTTTGTCGCAATAAACGAAGGCATGATGTAATGAAAGAATGAACATAATGAAATAAAGCTATTGCGTAAACCAGTAATTTAATTGAGCCTGATGATAATGTTTCACCCAAAGAATGGATACAGAGTAGGTGAAGTTGCCCGATTATTACTTAACTGCAACATAAATGCAAATGTAAATTGAAAAGGCTCACGATGTCAAAAGTACTGGAAGTAATGCTACACCACCTGCAGTATCGGTGTCATTCCAATTGAGCTTTCGCCAAATAATTACAAAATCCTTCTTGCTTGCTTCTGGTGTCAAACGTTGGTAAAGTAGTTGAACCCGAATCGAAGTTAACTGTATGTCAATCGATTGCTGTAGTAAAGTATCGTCTGCGCATTTTCTTGTTGTAAGTTAACATTCGTAACTTAAAATTTATACTCGTTCGAAAATTATTAAATCTTTGGTCGAATCAGAGACCAAGTGTGTGATTTTTTTTATGAAAATGGCCAGTACTCGTCTAAAGTGTTACTCGACTATAGTGTACGATTACTGATCTTCAAAGCCATGTCAGTGAAAGTAGTTTATGGAATTGTTAATCCTCATTAATCGTGGTTCCATTGGCGTAAGCAGAAAGCCCACAGTATTGCACAACTCTTGACAAGTTTTTCATGAAGACCGTTTATTGGAGATCAGTCTGAAATTGGATGATAGTTGTTGACACGTTTTTGAAGAAACACCTTTCAGAGTTGAGATCAACCTGACATTAAACAATTCTAGCACAATTTTGGAAAGAACTCGTTCCGAAGTACACCTTAAACAATATTTATATTGTTTACTGACCACTCTCGGAGCCTTTCAAGAACTGAATTTATTCTGTGATATAAGCCATCATTTAACATATAACCGCCAGTTAGCCGAAAGTGAAGCTGGCTACACCAATCTGCCACCGAAGTAATCGTTGTGGATGTATAAAAGTGGTACCGCTGCACAGCTAGGCAATTGAGTAGTCAATTGTACAAGCGGGCAATAGCACCAGTTTTGTAGCTACATTTGTAAACAACTGACAAGTAAAAGGTGGTGGCAATGTTTGAAAAGAAAATATTTACTGTATGGCAATGTTACAATGCGTAGACAATCACAATTACACTTTATAACTATTCGATTGCTGACATTTTTGGTCACAAAAATGTATAATTTTTGACGGTAAGCCAATTGCTTACCGTAGAAAACTAGAAAATGAATTACCATTTGTGGCATTGTTAGTGGCTTTACTACAACATAACATGACATCTTTGTAGACCTTTGTCAGTCTATCATTATCTTTGGTCCAACCTAGCTTCGATGCAATTACATACAAACTCAGAAGCTAGCTTGTATATGGACACTAGGGACAAATGCTTGTTGTCAGCAAGAAGGTCTAGCAAATTTTGTTTTTCCAATAAGCTAAGAGGACTTATAGGCGGTATTACTCGCACTGAGTTGACGTGCGGGTGTGAAATACCATCTGGAAATATGGAAAATAATAAACAAATATATAAAGAAATAAACAAAATAATAAAGAAAATATACATTATGGAATATAAAATTTTAAAAAATGTTACTTATGTCCCACCCTGTATACTGCAGTAGTGGCCTTCGATATGAGCAAACTGGGGAAATGCTCAGGGCCCCCCACATAATTTGTCGCGCTAAAGGACTCCCCACTTAAGTTCTTGCGTTAAGATGTCCATAAAAGTGTTATAAATAAAAATTTAAGGCATAGTCTTATGCTTTGTGTTAGATTGTTTTATAAAAGTCAAGGCTAATGTTATTGGGGATCTCTTGGTCCTTGGAAAGCCCTGCTGATGAGTCCAAAAGGAAAAAACGCGTCCAGGGATGGCTTTGTAAATTTTTAACATCTCTCAATAGCATTGCTTCCTTTGGAAGCCTCGCACCTTCAGCACTTGCTTTGTTGTTTCGCTTCTCGCTTATAAGATGCTCTCAATCGATCGTAACCACTTGGAGCTAGCAATAAAAATTTAAGTCACAGATTTTTTGGCCAAAATAACCGAACAAGCCCCCTACAGTTACTTCAGAAAAAATTTTACTGTAATATACCTTAGCCTATACCTTTACACTTTTTCATTGATTACCTATAATGCCTCATATGAATAGCAAATGTGCTTCTGATGCATGCAAATGAAAAAAAATGGAAAAAACTGAGATAAAGTTAATTTGTTTTGCCCAGGGCCTCCATACTTACGTACTAGGTAAAAGACAGAAATGATATCTAAGATACACTTATTGAAGATGAAGTTGACATCTTGGCAACAGTACGAGAAGCAACGCAAAATTACTCAAAGAATTCAGAGGCTTGCTGCCCTGAGGCAGATTACCTTAAACAACAACAGATACGCTAGCTTACCTATCTTGAACTTTAAGGTCCTTCATAAGTACCAATATTTTCTGCAAGAAACTGACAGACTGAGTTCATTGGCTTACAGCATAAACCCAAACAGCCTATGTTGCACTTTTGCTTTTAGCAGTCATTCTATCCAGCAGACATCTTATAGTAAGAGACTCGGACCTTAGCTGTTGGTGGTTCAATTTGCTGCAGACCACCTTTTTCAAAATTTTTGACTTTGTCGCGCCTGCCGCTCATTTCAAACCTGTCTATCGCAAACCTGTCACGTAATGGTCCAACTACCAAATATGTCGAAAAAGCGTTATTAACAGTACATTCCCTTTCAAGAACGATACGGTTGAGTGACATATGGATTTACGACCAGATCAAATCGATTTGTACATTTAAGCAAATGCATTTGTTTTTGAATACATTTATGGCAAATGCATTTATTTAAAATGCACTACCAGTAAATCAAATCGATTTGTGCACTTAAACAAATGAGTTTATTTTTCAGTACATTTATGACTAAATCAAATCGATTTCTGCATTTAAACAAATCGATTTGATTTAGTCATAAATGTTGTCTTAAAACAAGTGTAATGAGCGGTGAAGAAATGGCACCCCATATGGATAGAGCTGCTGCCTTGAAATGCATAGGTTGCGGGTTAGAATCTTCACTGACGGGGCACTTAGAGAAGACAGTGTACATTGAAGGGGGCCTGGTATCCTAATGTACAGAATAGTTTACACTGCGGGTGCAACATGTTTTAATTCATCATTAAAATTGACCAATCACAAATGTCTCATGGTGAAATAGCTTCCAAGGATAAAATACCATTGACTGCAAAATAGCCACTGCCCATTTTGTAAGGTAAGCAGGTGAAAGTGCCATAGTGTAAAGCGCCTTTCTTCTTGGAAAGAAATTTATGTGGTTTTGCCAGTTTTTAAACACATTTAACTCAATACTAGGAAGATTCTGATTTTTTTCATTAATATCTAATCCAACATTTGACAAAAGGTATGGAAGTTTGCCCTGTCATTTAGGCTACAGTATGATTTAGGTCTACAACTTTTCAGTATGCTTAGACAACTACATGTAAATATGCTGTATAAGTTGCACATTACAATTAACTTAAACTCGGCATTGCCAAATACGCTGATTATTCAAATATGAAACTCCAATAGAAGCTGATTACAAATAAGCCTCCATGTTTAGCCCAAAGTTTCCCAAACTTTTTGCTTCGCGGATCCCTATTTTGCGGTCGTGCTTCTTTGCAGATTCCCTAGAGTGTATGACAATAGCTTTGTCACTCGTTTCATTTACGATAACGATATTAGTAAGAGCTGAAAGTGCCCTCTCACTCACACCTGCGGAGGTGTCCTCCGAAAAAAAAAAGAGTCAGCGCCTTTATTGCTACCAATGCGTGGTTTAACTGCTAAGTAACAACGTTTGACGACTGGTTTATTTTAAAACGTTGTTTCGATGAGATACGAAATGAAATTAAAGCAGCATTGCCAGCATTGTTTTCGGGAGTTATAGTAGCAGGTTCGCCAAACGGCTAGATGAATGAAAGTCTTACGTCAAATTGGATAAAAAAAGTGTGGACAAATTTTTTGTCATAAAACGCAAACTTGTGTGGGTCGTTAAATAACATTTTTTTGATCAAAGGAAGGGCCAACTAAAGCGATAAACAAGGTTATGCCAGTCATTTTGGTGGCTGCGCAAAATACTTTCAACCGCTTCATGGTTGTATCAGCAAACTATTTGAATCATTCTTTCGCGAATTTTTTGACAGCTGGTTTTCCAAGGATCAATCTGATTACACTTCAGGCGCAAAAATCAAAGCACCTAGTCATATACAGCAAGTTCAATGGGTTCTTCAAGCATGAAAAAAGTTTCGAAAGATGTTGGGATAAATATGTTTGACGTTTGCCGCATTACAATTGATAATGCCCAAAAGATTTCCTGCACACTAAATGCACTCTCTGATAGCCAATAGCCATACCGAAACAAGTTATGGCTGAGATAAACAATATCATTAATGATGATGAAAATGACGTACCGGTAATTAATGAAGTATGATGCCACTGTAAAATACAATTTGTTAACAATCTTTTGTGTTATTGTACCAGAATATTCATTTACATATGTAAAGCGGGGAATTCCAATTGTACCTGTATTTTGTGCGGCTTCGAAATAAGAGTGGCTTCTATTTTTATTCTTTTATCGTTTAGTGCGGTTTCTATTCAAGGACGGCTTTTTAATCAAAAGCGGTTTTTATTCAAAAAATCCGGTATACAAATACATTTTTCCTACTGTCATAACGTTTGGGGCATCGCTATTTATCCCCCTCAATTTGCCAGTGTTTGTGACGTAATTCTGGCTGAATTGTTGGTGCGACCCACACAAGAAAAGAGATATATGTCGGCTTTCTGCCGTACTTTTGAATTAACTTGTAGCAACAGAACTCTATAGTAGGTAAGCGCTCTGGATTTATTCAAATGTTTCTGTAAAATGTAGTTAAGCATCTGTAGCGTGTCGCGTTTCGCACTCCATCAAGCTGCCATGCTAAACATCATTTTTGTCTATTTTTAAAAATTTCTTTAGAGCTGGCAACGTTTAATTTGCTTTTGATGGTTAACTTTTAAGAAATTAAGGATTAATTAATATTCAATTTCGATTCAATCAAAACTTCTGCAGTACATTCATTGACAAGTTTATTCTATATGTATTTCAATTAAATTTCAGTTAAAAGCTAAAATGGAATAGGTGTTTTTTTCTTTTAAATATTGTCAAATAACCAGCTACGCAAACACGCAACCAAATCAACAGTATTTGGTTCAAATGACGAGCGAGTCTTGTTAACAATGTAGCCAGCAGAGCTAAATAATTGTTGATGCGGAACTGAAATAGCCAGTATAAAACTTGAGTCCGATTAATGGTTAAACAAAAATTTAATCTGTAAAATAAATTAACAATTAATCGATTAATTAATTCTTAAATTCCGCAGCCCTAATTTTTTTACTTTTAGTCTGTTTGGGCAGCAGAACCTTGCTCCCGCCGGTATGTGTGACTTTATTTTTTGCTGTACGTGCTGTGTATTGCTATTTTGCAACGTCGTTGGTCCCTAGTTCGACGCCCAGCCAGTTTACCGTTGCTGCTAGACCCGCCAACCAGACGATTTCACTATAACTTGCTTATGAGCACTGCTCACTCAAGTGAGAAAGTAATCTAACCTAATTGCCGTAAAATGACATTGTGATCGGTTTAACTGTAATAATCTTTACAGTTGGTGGTGTTTACGAGCCATAGAGCTTTATTCGGCTTGCTTCTAGGCCTATTGCGGCTGAAGCAATTGCCCGCGCTGGCTAATTATTAGCGCGAGGTTACCTATGCGGAAGATAAGCGAATTACGACAGCGTGAAGTTTAAAACTTTATTTTGATCCTCCCGTAGCCGTGTGGCAGAATTGATCGAGAGATTAACATTGCATTGTGTATTATTATTTTATTTATCCAAAATTACACATTTATGTTTTTCTTTTTTTATTTAGAGCTAGGTCAATAACATTTATTTTTTTTCTTTTCGTGATACCTCCTTGATCGGCTTGTCTTTCCAGCCGCCATTTTTTGTTTGTCGCTTAATAACTTATGTTCATCGTGACGTGTGCAGCGACTTATATTCATCATGACGTGTGCAGCAATTTTGTTACCGATCATGAGGTAGGAAATTTTCTGGCCTATTCCTCGCTGGACGTCTGGGCGGACAGTGTCTGCCATCACTGCATGAGTAGCAAGTCGGATTCTACTGTCTGAACATTGATGCAATAGAAAATAATTACCGTTGCGCTTCCTTCAATCTTGACTGCCCTTGCACCCATTTTGGGGTTTCAGTCAAAACGCAAGGGCCTAGTTAAGCGTAGTCGTCAAAAAAGCACGAAAAAATCCACATATCTATTTAACTCTAGCTAGTCTAAAGAGTGTTTCCTCCAAGTCCATCGGTCGATAGCTATTCCTTTTTCGATTAATTTACTATCACACATTGCTCTTTCAGTTCCTAAGATCACCATCCTATTTTCCCTACTGCACCATGCCTCACATATCCATACAACCTCGCACAACTTCGATAGATCCTTTCTTCCGTAAAGCAACTCCCCACGTTCTCCAAAATCTTTTCCATTCAACTCTTGTTCTTGCTATCAGCGCTCCCTCATTTCCACAACTAACGTTGAACTTGTCTCCCGCATTACAAAACTCTTTACCAACTCCATTTGACTATAGAATGGTTCTAGTTCCATTGTTCCCTTCATTGTCCCAACGCACCTGCCATATACAAAGCCTTTTGCCGGAGTTAAGATACTTTCTTGAATTTCGTTCATCTTCTATGTACCCGTTTCATGCAAGACCAAATTTATCATGGAGCTTTTGACGGACTTGAATCAAACCATGCTTCAGGGTACCTCGCCTTTTGCACCACTCACAATCACTTTGTCTTCGCAATATTAACGTTTATTTCTTTGCTCTCAGATGATTCTTTCCATCCTAAGTGTGATGAGGAAAACGAAATATGAAACCGTACAATGCATTCGCGTTATAATACGCCTAGGCACTAATCGCAGTTAAAATAAAACACCAAAAAGCATTTAATGTGCCATTTCACCGCGCCATATTGCTGCCGACGTGGCTAGCAAATGGTCGCTTCTGTCGGTCTGTGGCTTGCTTGCGCCAAAAAAAAACCGTTTTATTTTTCACAAACTATCGTCTTGTCTATTCGCCCAAGACTAGGTGGTAAACCTTTGAAGTTGAAACATTGAGCCTAAACTCTAAACGAAAGTCGTGAATTGCAATGCACCACAGACGGGTTTACGTGCACTTTGGGTAGAAATCATTGAAAAAAGTTTAGGATATATCCAGGGGGAGGCAGTCATTCCCCACCTTAAAGTATATATCAAAACCTTGTTTTTTAATGAATTTTTAAAAGATCAAAATGCTTTCTTTGTACTAGACAACACTGCAAAAAAAATAGCTTAATGTCCTTGCGCGAAAACGACCTCTAAAAAAGATTTTATCTTAATTTTTTCTCAAAAACTCTCATTTCGGAAAAATTTCAAGTGGCCTGTAAACAAAATTTCTTCACTACGTTAACAGTTTACCAGCGCTACTTAGTTATGTCGGATTGGAAATATTGGTTTGCCCAAATAACATTTCTTAAAGCAACAACAATGAATTGTTGCAAATGGGGGCATCGCCTCTTTGCCCCTCATTCTGGGTGTTGCGTAAGAACTTTGAAATGGCATTGGTCTTACAAACTCTCTATCATTTCACAACTTTTATTCGTTCCTTTCAATAAGTATGGAGGCACGAAGTAAAGTTTGGGGGAGACGCGACAGCGATTTTTGCTTTGCCGTTGCAGAAATAAGCCATTAGGTGGTGCGCTTGTTTTATAACTTAGCTAGTGCAAACCCGCTTGCAGTCATATTTGTAACACCAAGTTCCTTGGCTGCAAGTTCCAAATTCCTTGGTTCCTTTGCACCAAGTTTCCTGGTCCCAGCTTAGCGTAATAGAAACTATACTTCAGTGGTGGATCCAGGAGATGCATCCTTGATACCAGCCTGAGTTTTGATTTAGTGAACTTATTTGTTTGTATTTGTTTCCAAACGAAATTTTGTTTAAAAAATATTCTTCGAAAAAGATCTTTACCTCCAATAGGCTAACTATGCGGTATTTTAGACCTCTCATCTTCCCACCACAAACGTAGCGATCTGCCACTGCAATAGCTTTTGTATCTAATCACCCGGTTGATCCAATAACCGATTTTTAAGAAATATTTTTCCTCCACCGGTACGATTGTACATTTGGTGATTATGATTTCACAAGGCAATAACGATGTAATGGCGTAGTTTTTCAATTGACTTCCCTTCAATCTTTAAACTTTGTAAAGTATTTGCCTACTCCCTACTTCCCTGCTAGGAAATTAAGGCTGTACTTACTTACGAAAAGCAAATAATTTCGCAAGATTTCATGCTGTAATTAGACTAAGTGCAGAGGGGCTTAAATTAAAAGTTGCGAATAAACCACGAAGCGATTGATGTATTTACGTAAATTAACCTCTGACAGGGGTCGTCAACTCACCACCCGAGGGCGTCAGGTTGCCCGTAGGGCTGCTCTAAAAATAGATTTCCAAAAGACGTATAGACCTCCAAAAAAAGTCATCACCATTGATTTGGCTTGATACCGCGAAATTTCGGACTTCGAAAAAGTCGACTGGAATAAATAAGATATCATCTAAAGCGGAAAATTTCTTCAAAAAGATAAGTAGATAGTGGATCTTCAAGTAAAAAAAAAGGTTTTTGCTTTCTTCTAGTAAAAAAGGGTTTTAAATAGATCTCGTTTACTATAAACTCTTTGAGTGGTACACTGCCAAACTTTTTAAGTCACGATTCACTTTTCAAAACATAAATTTTCGGGTCCCACATAATTCTGCATGTACTTCAAAGTACTTGGAAAAAAGTACAGAGAAAACAAATATCTATTGAGTATGTTGATTCACTTTTAAATTATTTGAGACAAAGCATGCAGTAATTTAAATTTTAAATGACTTTCGCGACCCACCGAAATTATGCCCACAACCTACCAGTGGGGCGCGACCCATAGTTTAGGAACCGCTGGGATAGGCGCTTCTGGTCTGTAAAATTCTTAGTACGCTAGTGGAATACCTGAAACACAGGTTGTTTTAGAACTAACTTTAAATGTATTTTGTAAATTTTTCAAATTCACTTGCAAGTGCTGTTTAGTTGCCTTATGCTACTACAAGTAAAATAGAACAATACTGCAGACAGTGACACTGTTTCGACCTATCAGGTCTCTTCAGTGCAGTTGGTGACCGACAAGTAGTTAGAGGCTTTCAATAAAGCATAGCTTAGACCGCCACACTTGCGGGATCTATACTAGATCCACTTGGTGGATGGTCTGTCAGTACTCTGCAATACAGAACAATACAGAACAATACTCTTTCATACATGCATAAACCGACAGTTCCTGGAGGCTACGCTGCATTTAACAGTTGATTCAACTTGCTGTGCATAAGCTAAAGTTTTAAACGATGTCTTCATACCAGGTCCACTTTGTAATATCGTATAGGCTTCAAGTAATAGTTAGGTGGATGCCACAATTTTTAAATTTCTTGTTTGATTTCAAACTTTTCAAACTCCTAGTTGCTCCACTCATCTGATATAAATTTGCGTGCTACCAAAAATTTCACGCAACACTATTAGCAACACTATACATTGACATCAAAAAACCAGTATGGTATGGAGACATTACTTGTTTTCCGTAAGTTAATGTCTCATGGAACGAAAGTTGCTAAGCACAGAGGACATTTATTTTATAATCACAGTTGCATCAGAAAAGGTATATTACCTAGAAGTTTACAATTTAAATCTCCTATAAATACAGCAGCAGGAAAGAAATTGGCGAAGAAGTTTGGTTTCAAATATTTGAAGTTACGTATCAATGAATCGCATCATTGGATTAGAAATTATAAGACCAGAATATCAAGCATACTGCATCAGTTTTCTGCTTTCATGCCAGAAGAATTTTTAAATGTGACAAAATTACGAATTGAATCAATGAAACAAAAGATCTATGCAGACTTGTTGTCTTATTACGAAAAAAAGCTTGAAAAACAACTAGGTACAAAGTCTAACGTTGTCACACCAAAGAACAACTGGGTGATTAACTTATCCAAACACAAATTGCTTGAAGAAGAGATGACGTGTTATCACGTGGTTTGAATTTCGCAATCGTAATCAACCACATACCAAAACAACAAATTTTGGCTGAGGTAGAAACTGGAATACAAAGACTACCTGAAAACAAAGCAAATTTAATTCGAAACCAGACTATTAATATCCTAAATCAAAAACAAAAATTGCTATCAAACTTAACCTCATCTGAAATCAAAACGTTAAACAACTTAACGAAAAATGTAGAAATTAGAATTTGTAAAGCGAACAAAGGAAATAGCACTGTCATTCTTGACAAAACTGATTATGACCAAAAATGTTGAGTTTATTGAATGACGAATCTACCTACAGAATTCTAAACCGAGATTCAACAAAATGCATTGAAAGACGTTTGAACAGCTTTATTTACAATTTATTTAAGTCACAACGCATTTCACAAATACAATACTATCAATTACGAAGCACGGATGCCACAGAACCCCGGTTGTACGGTTTACCCAAAATTCATAAAAAAGATATTCCTGTAGCGGTTCAGTATCTTAAGACTCCGAATAGCTTATTCAAAATTAGTCTTAAAACAATTTTTATTGAACTCCAAAATTATTTCCAAACTCAAAAGACGCAAATCTCCAATTGATTACAAAAATGCAAAACTAAACTACATCACCTACTGATTTGTTGACGGTGCACAAAAACTTCGAAGTGAAAAAAGGCAAAATAATCAACAAAGTAATTTAAAATGAGGTGATGTTACGCAACTTAAAGGTAAACTACAAAATTAACGCATGAATAAACTTAAACAAAACATCCGATAAATTAACGAACAAAAATTCCAAGGAAGTGGTTCCGACATTCCCATGCGGCCCATGTGTCCTGTATAAATTCTCCATTATACAATTTGTCCAAATTTTTATGCAAATTGTTATCTCCATTAGTTGGCAATGCTGAATTTACTGTAAAGAATTCATACGAATTTGTTCAATTTTTAAATTCCATTGTATTAAAAAAGAATGAATGTATGGTTTCCTTTGATGTTGTTTCACTCTTTACTAATATTCTAGTAGAATTGGCAAAAAAATTTACCTTTGATTTGTTAAATGAAAATGATACATTATGTAATCGTACCGATTTGACAATGGATGATATTGAAATTGCTTTAAATTTTTGCTTGAGTGACACTTATTTCACATTCGAAGGAAAACATTATCAACAGATATTTGGCGTACCTATGGGTTCCCCCATTTCTGTGGTAATTGCAAACCTGGTAATGAAATATGTTGAACAGAAAGCAATCTCTTCGTTCAGTTCATCTCCTAAATTATGGAAACGATTTGTCGATGACACATTTGTGATCATGCAAACCAATGAAGTGAATAGATTTTTTGATCTTTTGAATAGCGTGGACCCGAACATAAATTTTACAATGGAACTAGAGCAAGATGACAATTTAGCATTTTTAGATGTCCTAGTCATGCGAACGCAGGATGGAAAATTGGCCACTAAAGTACATCGAAAACCAACCCACACCAATCGATATTTAAATTACCATTCAGCTCACTCCAATGAACAAAAACAAGGTGTGGTGATAAATTTATACAATCGAGCTTAATCGCTCACGACCAAATCAACAGACTGGAAAAAGGAAAAAAAAATTTCTGTCTCATATGCTCGCTGAAAATGATTATCCTAATTGGTTCATACAAAAAGCACTGAAAAAAAGAAAGGCTCAAGCTCAAGTTAAGTTACAAGAAGAAGAAAGACATATTGGATTAGTTATTTTGAAGTTAACTGCATTTTTCTCAGTTTGATTGTTGTGTGGATTATCAGGTTCATGCATGGGACCACAGAATTTTCCTATTTGAACTAACAAACTTGCAATTGTTGAACAAAGTGTGTTGCTTGGTACATTTTGACTACTTTTCTCACAAGCATGGTTTATAGGCATTATCTGTCTACATTTTCAAAACATCTATCAAAAACCTGAAGTCTCTAATCGTTTATGAAATTTAGTTTACCGGTTATAACCACTTAATTTTGGTGCCAGCATTTCACAAAACTGCCATTTCTAGAAAAACTAACTCCTTTGGTACATTTTGTCTGTTCTTTTTCGATTGCTAGAATCTTTGGCATTATCAATCAAATTATTCAATAAAATTCATCGACAAATGAACTCTACAAGTTTTAATATGTAGCCAACTCCAAGAAAAACACTTGGTGATCACCTAAGAAAAAGACAATGGGGTAAAGGTGGTCCTTTCTTATCGATTGCAACGAAATGCAAGTGTTGAGCTACATATGATCTAAATGTTGAAGCAAAGGCTACCGCATCAGCCAGCTGATTTGATCTCCTCCGATTTTGACATTATTAATGTGGGCCCTCGCTATAACTGAACTGTGAGTGCTTCATTTCGGGTTAGTTTGCTCTTTGCATGGCGGCGTTTATGCCAGGGCCAAGGAACATGCATGCAGTCAGAAACGTTAGTTTATGGTAATTCACCTACAGTAATGAAAAAGTTATAAGTAGCAATCCATATTTTTTATGGCTTAAAACGCCTTGTGAAACCATAATGTTAAATGACATTTCAATGCTCGCCACTATTTAGTGAAAACAGCAGCAGGCAGCAAAATTATCCACTATCATTTTGATAGCGAACATTAACGGTAAAGCCCACTACTGATATTTGTAATTGCAAGAATATCGGTACAAAACATTAATATTCAACAGTAAGAAGGTCTGGATTAGGTAGCAACGTTAAATGTAATAAAATCTCAAATTTAAGAAAAGATCAAAATTAAACAACAATAACATCAATTTGTAACACTGGATTAAGAGGGAATGCTTTTGTTTGAAAAGAGCTTAATAAGCGTCTATTGAAATAAGTTATATAAGGAAAGACATGGCTCCTTTTCATGTTATCGCCAAATTAAAGCAAATAGTGCAGGCAAAGATCCTAATGTCACAAATATTAATACGAGAGCGAGCCCACCAAATCGTCAAACATGCTTACCACTTAATAGCTGATTTTATTATGAGTCAAAACGACCTCCATTTGGGTGGCACCATCAATTTTGACTATGTTTTACTTCCCTTACACTTTTAAAAACTACAAATCATAGTTTGTGTCATCAAACTACAAGCAAGCACCATTTCGCTGCTACAATCAGTTTTGATTACGTTTCAATCACTGCTCCCAAACAAGTATTGGTATGATTCCTCACAAGTATTGGTGTGCCACAATAATTTGTGGCAAGATTCTTTGTGAGCATAACCAGTCATGATTAAGAGAATATGATAATCAAAATTTTGTGTAGAAGAATTGTGAAAGAACATAAAATTCATCAACTTTTCGCCGTTGCTCACACAAGAGCCCAATGGTTGAAGCCAGCGCAGCTGGTTGAATCGAAATACTAAACTCTGACATCACTGATGGAGGGCTCCTGCAGGGTAACGCCGTAAAGGCCGACTAGTTTACTACTAAATGCCTTATTAATTTTACAAGAAAGTAACAAGTTTCTCTATTTGGAAATAATTGCTATTAAATGCTTTATTAATTTTATAAGAAAGTAACAAGATTTTTGCTCCCCCTAGTATCGTTAATTTATTTTTACAATTATTATGTGCTTGTAACTATTGTTACAATATTGGCAATACCTAACGCTATAAATCTGTAGTTTTTGTGTAGTCCGCGCGCGAGTCAAACCCCCTATGTGTGGTTGTTGTGTTTGTCTCACTTGTAGCATCATTTGTTAGTAATTAGTCGTTGATGATTAGAAATAATGAATATAAGATAAATAAGAAATAATGAATATAACAGGCGTTTCAGCCTTTTTACAATTAGTTCCTGCTAATAAAAAAGAGGCTAGGGTCTGTTTCTTGCTTGATCCCCTTCTTCTGTTAAGACAACTCGTGTTTAGTAATAGGAGGAGCGATGCCCGACAGGAGAAATGGGGAGTCTAAGTTTTTCGCTGTCAAACATACAGTTATTTACCAGCAAGCAGCGTTTAAGGTTGAATCAATCTTGTTGTTATGACGTGAATGTAATCGATATTCAGTTGCTGAGAAACATAAGGCAAAAGCTGCTGTGAAAAAAATTCCTGCATCAGTACCCCATATGGTGTTAGCAAGCTTCCTAATCAAACTGTTTCGTGCTCCAACTTTGCCTCTGCCTTTAATGCATGGTCTTATTATGAGAGCGATCGATCTAGCGTAATACTAAGGCAGAATAGCTTAATATGTACTTTAGGTGTTTTCCATACTACTTGATGACAAGTTTTAATGGGCATGTCTCTTGTTTAGGTAGAAAAGAGATATTCAAAACTTGTGAGGGTTTGCTCGAAAGTAATTAACGACATGGAAGAAGACAAGGTTTGAAAGAGCATCATCCAGGTAGATTTCTGCTTTTTGAATGTTGACATTTTCATATGTAAGATGGGATGATTTCATTTCGTTTGTTTCAATCGACCAAGTACTGTGCTTTGGTGACTGGTATTAATTTAAGAAAGAACTGCGGTCTCTATAAATGAGAGATTTTGTTGGGTCAAAAAAATTAAAACAAATATTTCAAGAAAAAATGTTACTAAATGGTCTTTGAAATTTTTCTAATTTTTAAATTATTTTTGCATACTTCAGGAGAAGTAAAATACATAGCCAGTAAATTATAGAACAAAAATTTTTTAAAAGTACCCAAATAATGCATTCAGTATCCACCTCTCGAAATGTAGAAAATTATTTCTTTTTTTGAGAATGTCACCATCTATGCACCTAATCTGCTCAACACTGATAAGCAATTCTCAACAATACAAAACAAAAACTGATTCTTCTAGAGCAGGTTGAAAAACGGAAACATGCTTTACGCTGTAATTTGAAACAAAGCGCACAGTGTGGTTAAGTGATCTGCTGACACGGGATTCATAGAGCATTGTGCTTTATAGATTTTAAGAAGCAGGCTATGAAATATTTACAATCCATCAGATTGAGTTAGCTAGCAAGTCAATTGAATCAACAGTATGCAGTTATGAGAGATACAGGGTGTTCCAAAAGTCTTGAGCACATTTTGATATAAAATATCTCAAAAACTATTAAGAATATAACATTACATTTGATACATTCTGAAAGCTTGCAGTGTCAAGATTTTCATGGAATGTTCAAAGATTTTCAATGTGATCACAGTTGGTCACGTGGTATACATCAAGCCGATAGTCAAACTCTTGCCAAACGCGTTCCAGCATTGTGTTGTCGATGGTTGCAAGTTGCAACGACTTCCGCTATTCGGTCCTTCGGTTCAGCCACGTCTTTTGGAAAAAGAGGTACATAGATCAGTGCTTTCACAAAACCCACAAAAAGAAATCGCAGGGTGTAAAATCTGGAAATCTGGGATACCAGGGCATGAGAACGCGTTTATCAAGGTCCACGAATCAAATTTTGAAAATTCAAGGACACAAAAATGTATTTACTGGTTGAGTGAAAGTTATTGATGGATCTAATTTATCTTAGTTACTTTAGCTGCATGAAAACATATGAAAAAACTATCAGCATGAAAAAAAACGCAATGAATTTACCAATAAAATGACACCAGTTCCACTCATAGTTCAGCAGATATGAGATCTTGAAAAGTGTTCAAGAATTCTGGAACAACTTGCATATAAAATTTGTCTTTATTTGGATATTAACGTTCCACAAATTACAACAGAGCTTTGAAAAAAGCTGTTTGAGCCAAAAGCCATTTGTGACGCTCTCATCAGTGAAGGTATCGCGTCAAAAAGGAAGATCTAGAGTGCGTTAGTGTTTCATGTGATTAATATGGACGTTAGGCGATCAAGACAAGCCAATGATAGCGCTAGTATTGTAAAGCGTCTCAAAGAAAGATTTCGCAATGGCGAAATGCTAGAGAAAGCACAGCAAGAAGCCAAATAAGAACGCCGCGATTATCGAAAGAGTTTGAGAGTATAAACAAGAATTGTCTGTCTGTATAACACCTGGCGCTGAGTATTGATATAAGCATCCTCTAGAGATTATGGTGGAAAGAGCTGCGTGCTGTGGCGAGGATTGAAAACCGCTTGTTATCATAGTTTAATGCACATTGATCGTTTTCTAAAAGATGTTGAGCAATGACAGAGTTACACTCCGGTTTGGTGTCGTTTGATTTGCACAATTTATGTGGTTGGGATCGGCGTGGGCATGTCAATTTTGTTGTCTTAACCATTGCTGAACATGTTGCTTGATACGATCCTGTAGTCGTTGAGATGTTCGTTCTATGTACCGACTATCACAATGGCACTTATATTCATATATGACAAAACTTTTCTGAGTGGTAGGTAAATCATCCTTGTGGGCTACTGGCAGCATGCGCTTTGACGTAAAGACCACAATGGTTAAGACAACAATTAGCGATAAGAACGTGAACTTCCTTCCGTTTTTTTCTCCGTGATCGATAAATATCGTTATTGCGTTGAGTTCTTCACAATTCTTTTTCTCGTTTTTGAGTGTCACATGGTAATAAATAACTTGTTTGACTGATTAATTCAATTTCATAAAATGATAATCGATCAAAAAATCCCGAAAAGATTCGTCATTAGGCAAATAGTGCAAGAAAGTTGAGTTTGAAATTATGCAAGGACCACTGTGGAATGGAGTAAAACCAAACTTCAGAAACAAAGTTCAAATTTCTCTGTAGCGTGGACAACGTTTCCAACACTAAGTTTACCTTGCATAAAATTAGTAAAGTCACTTAACCTAACCTTTTTTTTAAAGTTTACTCCCTGTCAAAATCAACTCTTAAAATTACGGGCCAGTTTGTCCTTATCTTTTGTTGGGCTTCATAAGCTCTTATTTTTGTAGAAAATTAACAAAAATTTCAATAATGTTTGAAAGTGGGAAAATAAGAGAATTTAAACTATGTTCAAAATATCTGTTGCTTCTTTTTGTTCTTATCATCACTTTAACTTACCTTACCATGAATGATGATCTCACGAGAGCAAGTGGCGCTTTAAAACAAGTGCTAAAGAAGCCGAACTTTCCGCCACAGATCGAAGATTCATCAAATGAAAAACCAAAGCCAAGTTTTGAATCAAAAGCAAAGTATCCTGAGGCTGAATTAGACATCAAGGTAAGTCTATTCCAAATGAGAAGGATGGAATAGAAGAGTAAGAAAAAACAAATTCAGTTTAATGTTTAGTTAATTAGTCTGCCAAGCCACAATTTTCAACGGCATTTACTAGGCTTGATATTGATCCATTTTATCATAACGTGGCTACAAAGCCAGTTTATCGCGAACCAAAGTACTTGAAAACAAGCCAGCTGTTTTACAGTAAATATGGCCCATTGGGGCTTGTATTTTTACATCTTTTTTTTCCGTTATAATAATAGGTAAGCATTGCACGGTACATTCTTCAGGCAAAATCTAATTCTTGCTACTGTCAATTTTTCTAAGATCTTTGACTCTGTATGGCGTCCTATCTTCCTCGACCGCGTTATTTCCGTTAACCACTATATTTGCTGTCTTTGGTAAACTTTATGATATCCTTTTAAAAGACGTACTTGTAGACTGTTTTATAATCACAAAAATCATTACTTTCAACTCCATGAGGGTTTTCTGCAAGCGATTCGTAAATGGCTTTGATCTAGTTTTTCATTTAGTTAACAAATATTGTGCTTCTGTTTCATTATTTGTTTTGTCCCTCCCGACAGCTTGTTAATCGGTTCTTCGTGACCTTTGATGTTTTTGGTGTGGATGAGACGCAGAAAAGTTTCTCGGCTACAAAAAAAGACTAGTTCCAATACTAATGTTTTCTCCAACGCAAAAAATATTAACTTTGTTTCTCTTTGATGAATTCTCGTAAGTTGAAAACTTTAGCCGCCTTTTTCTCCCTTACTTTTTCTCTCTCTCTTTTTTTCTCTTTTTCTCTTTGTCCCCTTTCTTTTCTCACATTTTTCTCTTTGTTTGTCTGCTTGATCCTTCTCTCAAATATTTTTCTGATTCCTAGAGTTTTGGTGGCACCTTTATCTATGGCATAAGATCTTGTTTTTGCTTTCTTACGAGGACTCTTGATTGGAGGTTGTTTTACTTTATAATGGTTTTTGACAAATTCTTATCTACGCGTTTTCAAAACGATATCTTTTTGCTAAACCGTGTGTTTTTCCGTCTTAACTGCTCCTAAACTGCAAGGCGTACAAACATTAAACGTGGCACAAATGATCACCTCCTTGGGGTCAGCGTCATAAGAGGGTTCGTGACGTCACGATGACGTCAAATCAAAAATAAATTTATTAAAAATCACGTTTTTTCACCGAGGAAAGTGGGTTTTGACGTAAACAAAAGCCAGTACACGACTTACCAGCTTCAACAAATTTCACTATCTTAGGATATCACGTGACCTCCTAATTGATGACTAGCTGCAAAATTTATTTTCTTTATTTTTATAGTAACTGCATATCGTAAAAATGCATTTAATAGCTTTTTTGGAGAACTCAGCCAGGTGCTTTCAATTAAAAAATATCTCTACAACAATTTAAGCTCAATTGACGATGCATCAACAGATTTTTTTAATCATTTTTGGCTATTTCACCATGCTGCTTCGCTTTTCCTGCTAGCTTCAACTGGCTCTATGATGTCATAATGCTGTTTGGTACGATTAAAGGCTGGTTTCCATTACGCGTAAATAGCCTAAAAGTTCTTTATTTTTATTCAATTTTGTGCGAGGAGCATTTTTACCCGTAAAATAACTTCCAATTGACAAAAAAAATATTTGCGCTACGTCATTAAGTTATGCCTAACCTTTTCCTACCAGAGATGATCATGTAATGATTTTTTAAAAGATTGTCCAATATTCACAAAATCAATTTAGTAAACAACTGATTTGAGACTTTATTTCTCAACCACATTTTAAAAGTGTTCAATAAATTGAATTCTGTGAAGTAACTTTAACATTTATATGGTGAAACACCATTATCATGAGCATTTGTAAAGACTTTACACCGCGGTGTGTATATTGCATGTATAATAACGGAGTTTTCTTTTCATATTCACATTCTATTCGACTCGGCAGCAACATGTCCATAAACATTACTCATGTATAAGTCGACCCCAAAAATTTTACCTTAAAATCGTCTCCCAGAAATTCGAGTAATACATGAGTATATATGGTATTCACAACATTAATTTAGTAAAAAACTAATTTGTGACATCATTTCTCAACCGAAATTTAAAAGTGTTTTAACAAATTGAAGGTTATTTCAGGGCAATTCCAATAATATATGACATATACTTTTACTCTTTATTCTAATTTTTTATTTTAACTTAACCCTACGTTGGTCACGTGGGGTGTTTGAACACCCCAATTTTTAAAAAATGTTTATAACTTCTATGATTTAATGTGGTTCTCTATATCTTTTCAGGTACTTTCCTAAAACATTTAGGGTGTAAATACACCAGCTGCAGTATAGTTGTATAGCAATTATTTTCCGAGTTATACAGTTTTTTGCTCTCTGGGGTATCCAAAGACCCCACGTGACCAACACCGTTACACAATGTCTGTGTAACACCCCAATTTTTTAAAAATGTTTATAACTTCTATGTTTTAATATGGTTCTCTATATCTCTTCAGGTACTTTTCTAAAACATTTATGGTGTAAATATACCAGTTGTAGTATAGTTGTGTAGTAGGTAATTATTTTCCGAGTTATACAGTGACAAAAACAAATATAATGGATTATGATGCAAATGAAGCAAGAATACGAAAAATGCTAGATGAAGTAAATGTAGATAGTTCATTCACAGAAGATGAGATGGAAAATATTCTTCAATCTGACAGTGAAGGTGAAGAAGATAATGTAGAAGTGAATGAGTATTATCCAGAGTCAGACCCAGAAGATTCAGACGCCGATGAATCAGAGACAGATGATTGTTTTGAATTCGAATATGGAGAACATATTGTTTATAATTTCTTTAAATCTGATCAATCAGGCATCAAAGAGTTTAATTGTGTTAGTTAATATATCTTGAACCAGTTAGAAGTTGTTTGATTCACCATAAATACTATTTTTTGATTGGGGTGCGCAGACACCCCACGTGACCAACCATGTTTGGACATCCCACGTGACCAACGTAGGGTTAAGCTCTTCATAACAGAAATATTGAACTTTAACACCTGTATTACAACTTTCCATTCCCCTTAAACTGGTAAAATGAGTAAAATCAGATTAGTTCAATATATAAAAATTGTAATCACTAACAATTAACGTAGTTTAAAAGCTGAGCAAATTTGCCATTCAGAAATATGTACATGTAACTCTAAATAGTTTGGGCTAAGGAGTAGTTTACAACGGCAAATCCAAAATTGGTTGTCATACATCACGTTCCAATTTTAGTTGAAACATTTTTGTACTAGACTTATGCAACTTGCAATTTATAAAACAAGTTAGTTCTTTGATATATTTTTACCATTTTTTCCTAGCAAGCATGGTTGCTTGACATTATCTAAATTTGCAAAAAGACTCATCAAAAAATGTAGATTTTAAAAATTGTGAAATATAGCGTACCGGTCAAAAACAATCAAAATTTGTTGCCTGAACTTCACAAAATCTCAGTCTCTAAAAAGCTTTGTTCTTAGCAATATTTTCACCGTTCTTCCTCGAAATCATTATACTTTGGCATTATCTATCAAAATTTTCTAAAAAGTTTATCCAAAATCGAAGTCTCCAAAAAGTTTTAAAAGCATCCTACTCCTAGCAAACTAAATATTGATCTCCCTATAAAAAGAGGCAGGTAAATATGGTCCTGTTAATCTTATGCTATAATATGCAACAAAAGCGAGCTACATATCATCAAAAGGTCGAAGCACGTTTTCTTGCAATTAGGAAAAGCCGACACAGCCGGGCTATTTGATATTTTTACCTCGACATTACTAATGGAGGCGCTGCTTTTATGATAACTTAACTGTAGGTGCATTACTTTACGCTAGTGAGCTCTTTCCCTTGGCTGCGTTTATGCAAGGACCAAGCAACCTGCGTGCAGTAATGTAGGCTTTAGGTCGAATAAAGAGACATGCAAATACGAAAAAAATTGTAGAGGTCCTAATATTTAATAAATTGGTCCTGAAATGACATGTATCAATTACTATGGCGCCTTTCCTACCCCACAACTCTGAAATTTTGCTTCTTTGCACTTCATAAAATAAACAAATATACATTTTAAAATCAATGTGCTGTTTCAATTGTGATCAAGTCCAGTTCCTGCAAGTACCAAATACCACGTTCTGCAAGTACCACGTTCTGCCTTTCAAGTTACTACTATAGCGCGATACTTACGTCTTGTTGTTGTGAAGTCTTGGTCGTGAGGTGCTGCTGTGGAGTTACAGCATAGTGAATTCTATGCACTCCACAAATGGCAAAACCAGAAAATCCGGTCAATCACTTACAAAGAGCAGCTATAACATCAGCAACAGCGTCCAGCCAAGTCGTCGAGTGGTACTTACCACCGATGAAAGGTCTACATTTCGAAGGTTCGGTTACCTGCTGGTCGGATCCGCGCCACTGAAAAGTCCCAATGATGGCAAAACCGGTCTGGTGCTTCCTCGTTGTTCGTGTTTGACTACTTAATTAATCGATTACCTTCAGAGACGTAGCAGCCGCCCCCCAAACCCCCCAATTGGGGGGGGCCCAGGCCAACTTTGGGGGCGCAAGTTAGTCTGAAATTGCTTTTTGGCTACGTGACTATTTTCAGTTCAGCAGACTTGTTTACAACCGATTTAAACTGTAGGAAGAAATTGGCTTGTGACATCATAAGTGAATGCTACGTCATTTTATCTCGCAGAATCTAGAATATTTCGATTGATTTTCTGGTACAATCTTGAATATTCGATTGACGTAACAATGCCGTTGTTACGCAACAATCATAGAATGGTCTGGAATTCTGTTTGGCTATAAATACCGGGACAATATATATATACAATGCAGAGTGCAGATAAAGTATTTTATTGACATTGCATAGAATGAAACGTTCAAAAAGTGGTGCTCAAAAGAGAAAAGAAGCAGCCACTGCTCGAGATGCTGTAGCGAAATTGCCCAAGATGACAGATTTTTTCAAGATTACTGAGCAGAGTAGACCTGGCACTAGTACCGAGAGGGATGAAGAAAACTATAGTGTACAAGAAAAAGAAGACTATGACGATCAGCATCAAAGTGATTGTGAATTTCCAGAAAATGTAAGTTGTGATTTACCTGCCAATACGCAACCTTCAATATCAAAAATAACTGAATCTCAATTTACCCCTATCCCTGATGACCCATGTAAATGGCCTCAAAGTATTTCTGATGCTCAACGATGTGATATAGTAAAGCGTGGACCACATCAACTAATAATAAATTTTCCATATAATAACACAACTCCAAGGCGACGTTTTTCCTCCAACCATTATAAACGTGTGTTACCTAATGGTGAAAGTGTTTCACGGTCGTGGCTAGTTTATTCTGGGGAATCAGATCAAGTTTTTTGCTTTTGTTCTAAGCTATTTGGAAAAACACTAAGCCCCTTTTGTAGTGGTATAAATACATGGGAGGGTTTTTCGAAAAAACTGAAAGACCATGAAAACGGCATTTCCCACCAAGAATGCTGCAGTCAATGGATGTTGCTAGCTGAAGGGATAAGAAATTCATCCACTATCGACAAACGCGAGATGAATATTTTTTTCAATGAAAGACGTTTTTGGAGAAATGTTTTAGAGAGACTTATCGACATTGCCTTGTTTCTATCGGAAAGGAATCTTGCTTTTAGAGGATCTGAAGAAGTCTTAGGATCTCCTCACAATGGAAATTTTCTGGGTATATTTGAGCTTTTGGCAAGAAGAGATCCGATCCTAAAAGAGCTTCAAGACAGAATCAAGAATAAAAACACTAAAGATCACTATTTGAGTTCTACCATACAAAATGAACTAATTGAATTGCTAGCGACAGAAGTTGAAAAAGAAAATTTACAGCAATTGAAATTGGCAAAATATTTTTCTATAATTTTGGACTGCACTCTAGATATGTCACATCATAAACAAATGTCTGTCATTCTCCGTTATGTACTATGTAATGAAGAAGCTGCTGTTGTTAAAGAAACATTTTTTGGCTACTTGAGAATAAGTGACAGTACTGGGAAAGGCTTGTTGGACGCTTTCTTAGAAAAAGCCACCGAACTGCAACTCGAATTGTCTGATTGTCGAGGTCAGTCATATGATAATGGTGCTAACATGAAAGGAAAACATTCTGGGGTCCAAGCAAGAATGCTAGACATCAATCCCAAAGCTGTTTACGTGCCCTGTGCAAACCATACCCTTAACTTAGTTCTTGTTGACAGTGCTAATTGATCGACGGAAGCATTGACATTTTTTGGAGTATTTACAAGGTTGTATGTGCTGTTTTCTTCCTCTGCTCAGCGTTGGGAAATTTTGAAGAAACATGTGGAGCTGTCCATAAAGTCACAATCTGATACTCGTTGGGAAAGCAGAATTAAATGCATCAAACCTCTTCGATACAATTTAAAAGAGGTGTTGCTGGCACTGAAAGACTTGGAAGCCATTTCCATAGAAAGAAAAGATGGAAGAGCTGCCTCAGAAACAAAATCGTTGATAGCTCATTTATCAAAATGGAGTTTTCTTTTGTCGGTGTTTATTTGGTATGATATCCTATTCCAAGTCAATAAAGCAAGCAAGATTCTTCAATCGTATGGAGTCTCCCTTCATACAATGGAAACGGAAATCCAGGCAACTGAAAAGTTTTTGCAAAACTATCGCACAACGGGTTATGACAGTGCCGCAACATCTGCTGTTGAAATAGCACAGGAATTGGATATTGATCCTTCTTTTCCTCCGTCAAGAAGTGGAAAGAAATGAAGATTGTTTGATTACCAAGGTGAAGAGGAACAACGAGCTACTCCTGAACTGAAATTTAAAAGCAACTTTTTCTATCCATTAGTAGATCAGGCTATTATGTCAATAAAGGAGCGCTTTAATTTGTTACGTGAGGTTTCTTCCGCCTTTTCGTTTTTGTACACACGAGACAAACTTTTGCTTGTGCAACAAGAAAATGCTCTTCTTACTTGCTGTAAAGAGTTCCAAAAAAAGTTCGGTGACATTGATTCTGATGAAATGAGCGCTGAGCTACAGCGGTTTGTTTTAATTTTACAAAAAAAACGCAATCTCAATACGGCTCAAGACTTTCTGAACTATCTTCTAAAGACTCATTTATTTCAATTGTATCCGAATGTGTACATCGCACTTCGAATCTTACTAACTTGCCCCGTGACTGTTGCCAGCGCTGAAAGAAGCTTCAGCAAATTGAAACTGATCAAAACTTTTAATAGAACGTCTATGACAGACAGTAGACTATCTTCATTAGCCATGTTGTCAATCGAAAATGACTGCGCCCGATCTCTTGATTATGACAATGTCATAACAGCATTTGCGAACAAAACGGTTCGCTCCGGACTATTTAAATGATACTGTGTTTTTATAACTTTTTCATGTTTTTCAGTGTCATTGCTATCGTTTCGCAGTGTCTGCATAAATGTCCTACTGAACTCTGGCATCGGTGCCGAATTTTTTATGACTTGCACCTTCGGTATCGGCATGCTTTATTCTGACATTAGCCTGTTTACTTATGTAGAAATTGTGGTGTATTTTCTTAATGCAGCTTTTCAATTTTACACCTCTAAAGTGATATGACCTGTGCGCAGGGGCTCTTGCGCTTACTTTGGGGGGGGGCCCGAAGTTGGAGTGCTACGGGACTGATTACCTTTATAAAAGTGGAACTCTTAATTTTGAAACAACACATCAACTTTTTGTTACTCTTCTCACAAATATCAATGCGGTGAAGCCGGCTGAACCAATATTTTCATACTCGACATTAGTGATGGGGGCTCTACTATTGTATAATAACTTAACAGCCAGTGTTTGATTTCGGGTTACTTGGCTTGTTTGCGTTTATGCCATGATCAAGCAACATGCGCCCAGCCAGAGGCGTTAGCTTATACAAATACCCCTACATTTACGAAAAAGTCGTAAGTAGTGGGCTTAATATTTAATCGCTTAATCCCGAAAATAGATATCAATTACTTTGGCACCCTTCTATAACTTTGATATGCCTTTTATTCAAATATATTCTGCATTTAACCGAAAAAAGTTTGTCAAGTTCAAGGACCTCTATGCTGGAAACAGAGCAAATAAGACGTTGCCATTGGCTCGGGAAACTTGGGGGATATTTAGAGGCTATGAGCAATCCCCTAATGTTTTTGTCAGTTGGAAAAACGATAATTTTGTTTTGGCCCGAGGTTTGGCTATGTCAAAAAACATAAATTTTTTATTATTGCTGTTCATTGGGCAAAGCAGGCTTGGCCGGCCGGTTTGTTGTTGTTAGCTTCGACATTACTGATAAGGGGTCTGCCGGGCGATGCCAACAATGCGGGCAAGTCTTTTATAAAATTGTGTTCAACTGGAATCATCGATGATGATTCATGGAACCACAAATCACATTGTGCTTTTTCTTTTATTGATATCATATTTTTATTACAATCATATTTATAGATATTTGTTGTAATTTCATAACATATTCATAAAATTTCCTGAATACACAAAAATGCAAGTTAAAAAACCTCTTGTCATGCTCAAGTTCAAGGCCAAATGTTCTATTAAGTTTAAGGCCAATGTACTAATGTTCTACCATGTTAACTCAACGTGCAATATAAATGCTTATAATTAGGACAAGTTTTTTTGTTCACCCTGTATATTTTTTGTATGATTTTTCATAAATTTTGTAGATTTTAACTTTTTGTTATGTACGGCACTCATCATAAAAAGCAGAAAATGGACCTGAATGGGCGGCGTGCGCTTCTCCTCCAAATGTTTGGGCTCGATTTTTGTTTAAAGTACATTTAGTTTTGAAATGAAATTTGTGTCAAAAAAGCATCTATTTTTTATTTCTGATCTCAAAACTCCTTGTGATTGAAAGCTAGAGCATCCGAATACACAGATATCCTTTACCACGTCGTCCCTAATAAAAACCCAATAGGCAAAGCTAGCTAGTAGCACATGAGAGAGGAGTGTAAATTAGCCTTATAATGTCAGCTTATACTTTAAAACACATTACAATCTATTACCTAAAATAATGCAAATATTTTCAAATTACAAGAGAGAAGCTCTTAAGGCCTCTAAACTGGCCTTAGTACCGTATAAAAGTGAATGCTATGTAATGGTGATGACATTTTCTTTTCGTTCCAATGAAATTTTTAATTACCGTCAGGTGGGGTTATTATGAACTAGGGGGCTATTTTGAACACTTTTTTAGAAAAATATTGCTTTCAAAATTTTACATACTATTTTACTGTTTCGATGTTTTTTGCAGATTTAGTTGATATATGTTAGACCTGTAGATACAACCCATAGTATAGAATTGTTTTCATAAGGTGCAGTTAATCTGGCAGATTGCTTCAAAAACTTTTGCTGAAAACTGTAATCAAGATAAAGCTGTCAACTTTGGTTTCTGCACGAGGTAAGTTAGTCTTTTATTATAAAACATGATATTTTGCAGATTGCCCAATGCGTTGTGATGACTTTTCAGGCTAATTTAATTTGTTTCACGGTTCGATGCAAAAACCAAATTCATTTACATGTGAATACCTATTATTTTGATGTGTGTGGGGCTATTGTGAACGGTGTTTGAAATAGCTCCATATCTATTTCATGTGACAAGATGCTATATTAATTGTCCTTTTTGTAGGTTTCAAAATGGTTCGAGAATACAAAAAGAAAAGGACCAAAGCTTATACCCCTGAAGACCTGCTAAATGCCGTGAAAGAAGTGAAAGAAGGTACTCTAACGCTAAGAAAGGCGCATCAGAAATACAAAAATCCTCTTGGCACCCTCTCCAACCAAGTGAAAGGCAAAGGGAAAGGACATTCAAATGCGGTCCATCCGACTGTTTTTTCTAAAGAAACAGAGCTTTTGATGGCACAGCACCTTGCTTGTCTCGGAGAATGGGGATATTCATTTGATATTCTTGACGTTAGAATGTTTGCCAAGCAAGTCCTCTGCGAAGCATGCAGACATGTTCCACAGTTTAGCGACAATCTCCCAAGTAAGGAATGGGCAAGACTGTTTTTGAAGAGGAATAAGGACACAATTAAACTCAGAAAATGCCAAAACCTTACTCCTAGCAAAGTAGCACTTTCAGCAGAAGATGTCACTACATTTTTTAACAATTTACTGCAGTCTTTAGCTGAAGGCGATGAAAATGGAGTACCCCCACAAAACCTGTTCAATTGCGACGAAACTAATTTGAGTGATGACCCTGGGACAAAAATGTGTGTTTTTAAAAGAAGCACCAAGTATCCAGAAAGAATATGAAGTAGCTCTAAAGCTGCAGTTTCTTTGATGTTTTGTGGATCTGCAAGTGGCCAAATTTTACCCCCATATGTGGTATACAAGTCGGAGCACCTTCGGACAACTTGGACAAAAGGCGGTCCTCAAAATACTCGTTACAATCGCAGCAAGAGTGGTTGGTTTGATGCTAACACTTTTGCAGATTGGTTCGAATTCACTTTTATCCCGCATTGCCGGACTCTGGATGGACGCAAAGTCATACTGGGCGACAATTTAAGCAGTCATTTTTCCAAACGTGTCCTGGAGCTGAGTGAGCAAAACAACTTAACTTTCATTTGCCTACCACCTAATTCAACCCATTTACTCCAGCCTTTGGACGTGGCTTTTTTTGCCCCCTTGAAAAGAAAGTGGAGAAAAATCTTGGATGCTTGGAAATCAAGCCAAAGAAAGCAATCCCAGCTGCTTTCCAAAGATGCCTTTCCACAACTTTTGAAACAATTGTGTGATGAAGTATGTCCGTTTCATGAAACTAACGACAACTGAAAGTCTGGATTTAAGAAATGTGGAATTTATCCTTTGAATGCGCAACCTGTTATTGCAAGACTTCCAGGAGGACTTACCGGTCCGCAAACTACGGAGGAATCAGCATCTGCTGTCAGCAGTGCAATTATTGACATGTTACACTCTATGAAAAGTCCTCCTGAAAGTAACCGACGCCGAAAGAAACGAATAGATGTTGCCCCAGGCAAGGGTATTTCAACATCTGACCTCCATGATGATGTGGGGTCGAATGTTGGGAATGGAAATGCTAAATCGCATGATCAAACAAACGTTTCTAAACGATCACCTGATTGTGAAAGTACTGCAAATTCCCTAACTGGACCTCAACCAGCATCGTTAGAACCGGAGGAAGTAGTACAGCAAGTGCATATAGAACAAGATATTCCTGGACCGAGCGGACTGTTTACCAGAAGAAAAAGAAATAATTCACGACGAAATGTTTCATCGAAACGTGTCAGAAAAAGTAGGCACACAGCTGTAGCTGCAGCTTTTTATGCCACCAGATCGTCAGATAGCGACTCTGATGATATTTGCATCACATATGATGACAGCAGAGATACTCCGCCTGATTTCTATGGGGAAGAATCTTCAAATGAAGAGCTGTAAAATGACTTTGTATTTCTTGCATTGGTAATGGTTTGTTTGTGTCTTTTCGTTATTTTTATTTCTTTCGTTGTTGATGTGCCATTCAATCTGTTATTTTTGGATTCCTTTTTGACCTGAGTTTGCTGGTTACTCTAATACAACTTGCCACAAAAAGGAAGAAATGAATAAGCAATTTATAAAAAATAATTAAAAGTCGTTTTAATGAGAACTGAACGGAGAAATAGCATTGAGTTTACAAAAAAACACCACTTCAATATCAAAAAGTTTACTATCAATACGCGTTTATGAAAAGACAATTTCAAGCTAGATAAGATATACGAATTGTGTTTTCGTCGCGCTACATCGTTTATTTGATCATAATAACCCCAATCGCTTCGTTATTATGAACAGAAGCGAAAAATAAACTTGTGTTCATAATAGCCCCATCGACGGGGCTATTATAAACACTAAGAAATTCTGGCACAAACTTATGAAAAGCTACGCGCAGTAAACCAAAATATACACCCTAGCTTCAATGAACCTCAGCTCATATTATGAACATAAAATTACAAAATAAAAACATAATCACACATTTGCATAAAAGATTTTGCAAAAAAGTGTTCAGAATAGCCCCACTCGACGGTAATGTTATTGTTTTTTCCTATTTTCAAACATAGCTATTTTTTGGCCTTTTTCAGTAATAACTAATAATTAGTTAATTATTATTTGTTTTTTCAGTTTCTCTTCATCGGTGTTAAAAAATGCGGGTCAACAGCCTTTCAAAGTTTTGTTGCAGCCCATCCTGACATCATCATTTCCTGTCCGCAGTCTGTTTGCAATCCTTTACCGCAATCGTATTCTTCTTTACAGTACGTTGTGTGCTAAATTTGTTTGGGTTTCAACGGCCGATGTTCAATGAAGTTTTATTGAAAGCTGTTCGAATTCTTTATCACTTTACGTAACTTATTTCATTTGCATTAGTGACGCCATCATCAACGTAAAAATAAGACTCCAGAGTGTTTTCAGTTTTCAGTTCTCCCTCCAATGTAATGTCAGTTCCCACCCCCTCCAGAAATTTGATAAATGGGCAAACTACTCACTTTAAAAATGCCATCTCAAAAAGTCTTCACCTTATTTTGTAATTGAAAACAAGAAAAAATCCATTTTTAAAAACTTGATTGCCAAAAGGAAAGGTCTAAATTTTCGTATTGAACCAAAAAAGCCCTCAGCCCTTATAATGAATAACAGTCACGCCTTGTATGTCGCCATTTATATTAAGGAATGCTCACGGATCATATGACTTTTTTATTCTTTCCTTTCCGCGACGCAATACGACGTTTTTGTAAGCCTCTCCATCCTTGTGTGCAGACTTGGACGATTAGAATTATTTTAGCGTTTTCAAATTAAATTAGACTTGAAATAGAGCATTAACTCTTTTCTCAAATTAGAGTAGAATAAAATTAGAGGATTTCTGATTATCACAAGTAAAGTAGAATTGGAATTAGAGCTTTCCAGTTTTTCTGAAATTAGTTTAAAATTTTATTTACCAAGCGAATTTTGATGCCATCTGAACATTTTTGCAAAACCACTTTGTATTTGCGACAATTCTACAACTTTTTCATTTTTGACATCAAATTATTGTGAAGACCTTTTTCCTTTTTAGAGATCACCTAATTTCGATTTTGATTTTCGGCCAAACTTTTCGCAAATGCAGGTGAGCCCTAATAAAAAAGTCTTGTCATATTTCAGATTCGATTCTTCGGTCAATAAAATTAGATTAGAATTAGAATTAGGGATTTTTCAAATTACACTAAAATAAGAGACTTTTAGTTTTTTGAAATCAGATTAGAATTAGCGACTTTTTGCTGTAATTCACCGAATTAGCAAGCTAGAATTAATTAGTTGTCCAAGTATGCGTGTGAGACAAGTTGCATAAAAAGTGTACTCAACCAAACTTAAGTTTTGGATTTGCTACAAAAAACCTGTTATATCAAACGATTGTAAACTTTAATTCTTTTTAATAGCAAGTTTGTCCTACAACGATATGTTTATGTAGCCTATCTCTTATCCCTCTCCCCATAATAACACCAATATGGCAGTTTTGTTTCCCTCTGGAAGTGTCATATGATATTTATACGGTCCTTACAGTTTTTATGTTCAACCGGGATCAATTATAATGTCACCAATTTGAGCTTTATCTTGTGCTTTGAGGCATTAGTGAATCTAGAGCTATCAATTAAAAAATCACGTTCAATTAACAGAATAGATTACAAATGTGAAACACAATAGGCTATTTCTGGACTAGCTGTTGTATTGCAGTCATACGCCATGCTGTTTCTGCTTATAATTTATCGTCTAATATGAAAATACGAGAACTCTACATTAAATTTATGGGTAATATCAACAATACATATATCATCGACAAAAGCAGCAATACGCTCGTATGTTTCAAAAACAACTAAGGAAGTGCAATTTTATCCTTAAGTGTAAGCCTAACTACAGTTTAGTTTTGCAAGCAAAAATCTCAAATACGAATAAGGTGCTTATTACACAAAGGCTTTGCGCATTTTTGGCCCTGGCTCAATTGCTTGGAAATTTTGTTTTTCTTTTCTTTTGCTCCTTCCCCTTTGATCTTACGGATACATCCATCGCATCGCCTTCCTTTTTTATTTTGATGAGGAAAAAAGCCACTTAACGTTTTTACATGTTTGAAGGATATTTTTTCCCTCAGTACTATCTCAACTTTTCGAACTACAGAATAATTTATGCCAATTAAACTTCGTTGTTCTAGATGTGGACGCATCAAAGACATAGCTAGTTCAAATTCAAAATCTACAGATTTTATGTTTCGAGGCTGCAGATCATTGTTCATTACATATATCGTGCTAGCGTTCACTCGACATATGTCCAAAACGTACGAAAATGCATTCATAGTCCAGCGCTTTGATTTCGATTTACAACTGTAGAACCCCATTTTTTATCAATAATGTTTGTTTCGCCTTTTGAAAAGTCGTATAGTTTGTAAATAGCGGGCTTGCTTTTGTTGTCATTTTTTGTAGTTGCCAGATGCGGTGTTGACAATAATAAAACACTTTGCTTTCCTAAACTTTTGGTTTTTACTACATACGAGTGCAGATTAGATATGCCGTTATCCTTTTCCCAATAAATCTCGTATAAGTCTGTTTCGCGGTCTTTGATTTCTTTAATTTCAGCTGGAATTCCTTTTCTATTTGATTGTAAAGTTTCTACAGAAGTTATTCCGCGGTCAAGCAGCCACTGCGCCATTGGTATTGAAGTATACAATCTGTCATATGATAGTTATGTTTCTTCCCACTAAATTTGTGTGGCATTCCAAATCTTGAATTAGATATTTTACTGTTTGTGAGGTCCCAGGAGTGTAGTAAGATGTCGGATCTGCTTTTGGCTTATTAGGATATACAACCGTTGAAAAGGTAAATGGATAGCAACAGGCGTTTATTGATTTATACGGCATTCCATACTTGGCTGATTTGCTCAGATTAAATTGTTTGAAACTGATTTGCGTTCTCGTTGGATAAAGAGTTTCATCCAGCGACAAATAATTATCAAGAACTAGAAATTTCCCACAGTTTTCGTTAAATTCTTCAAAAATTTCGCAAAAAGCTGCAAATCTATCGCGTTGTATGGTGATCACACGACATGTGAGCAATCAAAAACTTAAATCTGTTCCGGGACAAAGTTGCACTAAAAACGGGATTGCTAAATATTTCATGGAACATCGCATTAGTGCTTTGATGCGTTTGTCCTAGTAAGCCTCGCATGTAAATCATTCCAATCAGTGCCAATACTTCTGAAGGTGGTTTTGATTCCTAACAAAAAAGTTCTTCTCATTTTTCAGACTCGACTCTTCGGTCAGGAACTTTTCCAAAGTTAGATTAGAATTGGAGTTAGGGATTTTTTTAATTAGATTAAAATTAGAGACTTAGTTTTTCAAATTAGACTACCATTAGCAACTTTTTGCTGTAATTCACCGAATTAGCCAACTAGAATCACGCATATATATTTGTCCAAGTATGCGTGTGTGTGTGTGTGGGTGGGTCGGTGGGTGTGTGTGGCGAGTTATGTGAAAAAGTACTCAAGCAAACTAAGTTTTGGATTTGCTTCAAAAACCTGCTCTATCAAACGATTGTAAGCTTTAATCCTTTTGGTTATCATGTTTTTGCTGCAACGATAGACCTATGTAGCCCATCTTTTATCCTCTCCCCCCCATAATAACACCAATACGGCAGTTTTGCTTCCCTCTGGAGGCATCATGTGATGTTTATACGGTCCTCACAATTTTTATAGTCACCGGAAGCTAAAGAGGCTATGTATTCAACGTCGTCGTTTTCTTCGTCAGATACTTCATTCAAAATTTTGCTTAACACTTCTTTAGGTCTTACATTGACATGGGCTATTTTTTACAACTTTTGTTTGCGACATTTATATGTCTGAAAGAAGAAAATTACGTGTAGATTCGTTATGTCATAAAATCATCATAATCTTATTCACCGGCAGAATATTTAAATTTCAGTGGAAAAGAGCAATTTAAACATTTTAAACATCGAACTTAAATGTGGTGGTTGCATTCCCAATGTCATAATGTCAATTAAAAGTTTTCGTTGATTAAAAGTACGTATTTGCTGTTCAAGAAATAAAAACTAGCTGCTCGTTTTTCAGTTACCCAATCTACCACATTCGAAGCTGTTTTTGACTTCTCAGCTATTCCTGTGTTGAAGTAAAACAATTAGAAATTTAACTTGTCGAATGTAAAATGCACGTAGTTTAGAGCAGGGATGAGCGAACGACGGCCCGCCAGAGCATTTTGTGCGACCCCCCAAACTTATAGATACTTCCATGAATTTAATTTAATAGGACAGGGTTGGCCGCACTTGCCGTACTGAAGAGCCAAAAACGATAAAAGCCATCATTGAAAGAGCTGCTACGCAATTCTTAGTTTAAATTGACGCATTTTCCGTCCAAATGAAGGGCGATGGTCTTTGTTTACAGACACCATCATTATCAAAGCCCTGTAATACGTCTTTACAAAAAGTTATGGCAAGATTTTAAGCTATTGCAAGCTCTTGCATTGCATATAGCTATTGCAAGATTTTAAGCACTGGCCCTCAGCCAACTCTTGAATGGTCAATGCGGCCCTCCGACTAAAACGTTTGCCCACCTCGTCTTTATAAAGATTGAAAATGACAAGACGATATTTGAGTCAGCTCTTAATCTTATAATGTTGTGGTAGTTGACGCAAGCTGTAGTTTGAGCTTGAAACGTCAGCTTTAATGCAAATGCCGTTGTGCTCGACCATGCAGTAGGAAACGTAATGCTTTTGCCAGAGGCGTCTTTATAAAACTGAATAAAAGACCACGGAAAGAAAAAATATCTTCATTGGCTTTTGGAAGTGTGTAGATGTAGAATACAAATACATTGCTTTTGTCACGCGGTCAACTGAAAAAATGTTTGGTGTTGGTCACAAGCTTAGGAGATGTTTCACAGTTCTTTTTCCCCTTAAAAAAATTTAATTTTGTGATTCACGATTGGCTTCTTGCGTTTTGGATTTGTATTTGCTGATAAAATTCGGTATTTAATCAATTACTAACAACCTAACTGTAAAGCAACAGAAATCAAGTTTTATAAAACCCCTCAATTAAATTTTGCTGTCTGTCGCCCCTGCGCCCCTTAATTTGTCACTACTGCATATTTTCCATCCAATAAGAATTGCAAGTGCGCTCGTTGCTTTCCCACCTACCAATTCCCAAATTTAACTGGTAACAACATTATAAATCATTAATGAAAAGCGTAAATTATATTATCACACTGCCAAAATATTTTTTGGCTTTGCGCTTGGAAACAATTCTTTTTACTTAGTTGCATTTGCCAAGTATCAAAATTGCGAAATATTTTCTGGCATCACTTTGTCGGTAGGTTGTGGCGCAGCGTCAAAAAGGTATTATTTATTTGACTAAAAGTTACCAAATAGCTGTACATCTGAAAACACTTCCATCTTTTTGACTTGTCAAATAAAGAGTTGCTATTCACAGCAAGAAGGTTTTGAGAAGAAAGATTTCTGAGAAACCGCACAGTTGTACAGTCATTGCGGCACTTCCAAAACATTCTGTGGTTAGCGTAACTGTAGATAAATTTTAGGAAAAGTCAAAAAGTTTCAAACATTTATCTCAAGCGGTCGCTAAGTTACAACAGTTTTAATTTGCTGTGGGTCCAATCGACCCCTCCCCCCCCCCCTTCCGGTCTTAATAAGGTTAAAGAAACAGAAATTAACTTTGCTTCTAATTCAAAACTGTATTATAAACTGATTTTTAGTAATCGTAGCAACTGTTGCGAATGCTGTTTCCAGGCTTTGTGTATGAGTTTTGCTTTTATTGACATTTTTTTATTTTGTTATCAAAAGATCATTTAAATGTAATGAGCAGCGAGGATAAATCTGCCGTGATGTGGCAAAACGTAATAACTGCACATATCATGTTTTTAGAAACATTGACTTTGTTGCCTTTTATTATTGTTCAACAAGGCAACAACTTAACCAATTTTTTTTGAGTCTTGCCTAGAAGCTGTCAACTGTACAAACATTAATTATTCCTTCGCGTTGGCTGGAAAGTAGCTTTACATAAACGAAAAGAAATCAAGGTTGTTTATGACGCTTGAAATGCAGTTGGTAGATATTGCCATATCCCTGCAGAAATGAACCTTGCAATCTTAAAAATGATATTGCCACTGAATCAATGTAAATCAATTGTTGAATTTTCTATTTTGTAGAAGAGCACGATCGTTTTTGGAATTGGCGAACAGAACCAACAAGGTCGCGATTGTTAAGAACAACAAATGCTTGCATAACATCAAAGCGTTTAAACGCTTGAAGAAACCTCCGAAAATTATTTTGCTTTTATGTGATCCTACATTGAGAGCATTTTCAGATTACAAAGAAGTTTTTTTCGGAGAAAATTTCAAACCTGTAAGTAAGAGAGAAATAATTAAGAAACGCTATTGGAAATGTATGAGCTACGCTTGAATTGTTGGAAAAAATCAAAATGTTGTGTAAATGCCTTCATTTTTCGGAAAACAATAGGTCACCAAATTTGCTTAAAATTTTTCAGTATTTTCCCCCAAAAGCATGTCGTCAGCTGTCTGCTTTTGTGGGAAAAATGAAATGGAGGATGCCAGGAACATGTTGGAATGGGCACCTGTCGTCACCGGGATTTTGCATTGTTCGAAACAAGAGTAGGACTATTGCAGTGGCAGCTACAATGAGTACTAGCAGTCAGTAGTGAATTGAGAAGGGAGAAAGACAGGCTGAAGCCAGGCTGTGTGCTGTACAATTTAGTGGCCCCACAAAGTTTAGGGACTTTGTAAAAATTGCCTTTGCTTTGCGATACGTGTTGGCTCGTAGTACGTGTTGGCCCATAGTAATGAATGAAATGCCGCATCATATCAGAGAATGCAAATCCTCAACGAAAGGATCTTAGCATTTGAAACTGTATGGTAAAAAAGCCAATAGCCAATCAGCTTGTCTGGTCCATCAAAGCGATGATTGCTAATGAAATGATTTGCGAAGTGTTGTAATAACGCATTTAATGCAATCGTTTGTACAAATTAGTTTGTTCTTAACTCCTAATCATGGTAATGATAAGTGACAAAAAGTTTTGGGCAGCTGGAGCCTGGTAATGCAGGTAATGAAAATAAAATTTATCGGATTTTAGTTAATTGGTCAATTTTGATAACCCAGGTCACAACATAGACGTAGCTAAGAAAAACACCGAGGGCTTAGCGCCTACAAGTTTCGTACAACCGATTGAAATATAAAAAGTATTTTCAGGATTTACGGCTACAAAATATTGATTTGTAAAAAGTCATCAAACAATTGTGAGATGTCGATGGACACAGTTAAGAGTTAGAAATTGATCTCTAAACTAAATAAAAACTTCAAAAAAGTGCAGATGATATAACTAAATCAGCTCTAATTGTATTAAACTGAAAATGCAATAAAACGAATGCATTTCGACAAAATCGCATCTTTAGTTCGCTGAGGCAATTAAGAAGCAATTACAGCAAATATAAGAGAAAAGACATTTAGCTATGATGACAACTCTACACTCCATCACATACACCAATTATTACGTTTGTAACCGCCACACCAATTCAAATATAATTTTACAGTATTATCCACAATGCAGCAAAATGCTATGATAAAGACGCAGGTTGTTTATAGACTGAACAAACAATGTAGTAAACACATTTAAACACAGACAGCAAAGGGTACCGGGTTGTATATGAGGTAAGCCCATTATGTAATGAATTATTTGGCATTGAGTATACACAACCATTTCGCTTTAGAAAAGTTTAAGTTTTCAAATTCCGGTTTCACCATAAAGATATCAAGTAACCAAGAGCTGTATCAGGCCTGCCAGTAAGGAATGCTCCATGCTATTTGTCATAATGTCTCAGTAAGGGCCGATGAACATTCGCTATTTTCAGTAAAACAAACTTTGTTCTTTAGTGCTCTAAGTTTAGTCCAACGTTGTGAGAACGATATCATTGTTTGCCCAGCATGGCAATTATCACTGTGTTAACAATATGCCGCGTAAATACCGTAATCCTTGCTGTTCAATTTGCGGGTCAACCGTCAAATTTGCAAGCTTGAGTTTATACCGGGTGGCAGAAAAAAGTGATAATCCTATTCAATCAAGAATAACTCAAAAACTAAGCTTTGCATGCAAATTAAGTTTAGTGCATGTCATGAGCAGCTAGTTTTGGTCAAGTGGTGAAATTTTTGTTCAAAAATAATAATAAACGCAGGCATAATGAAGAAATACAAAATTCTAGTCAAAATATTCAACGCCAGATGTTGACTTAAAATTTGCTTATTACGGCTATAATCGAGAAGATGGTCAATATGGCCTCCATCCTCTGAATCGACCAATCGAAGTGTCTTTTTTTCAAGAAGATATGGACTTACGAATTTCAGCAACTGATTTTTCATCTTGTGACAAACCGTGTTTAAAAAAGTTTTTGCGCGTTGACAAATGCAACGAAATGTCTGTCATGCGTAAAAGATTTCAATGTGCAGTTTTGCTGCGATATTGACGTGACTTCGTAAAACACTTGGTTTACGTGCTAGTATTCGTAGGTTCGACGCTCGGGTATGTGACTAGATTCTTTTTTTAAGTTATGATCAAACTTTCAGCGACCATGTAAAGTTGAGCAGAACGAGGAAATAGCAAATCTATGCTCTCCTCTAAAAAATAACATCTGACATTGAATATTTGGCCTAAATTTTGTATTTCCCAATAATTTCTGCGTTTATGATTATTTTTAGCTGAAAATTTCACCACTTGACCATAACTAGCTGATCATAATATGTACCAAATTCAATTTGTATGCAAAGCTTAGTTTTTGTGCTATTCTTTTAAAAATGATAATCACTTTTTCTGCCCACCCAATACGCTCGTATATGCACATTTTGCTTACTACATGCGGTCTGCGTAGGCCTAAGTGGTCCAATTGCAAGGCGCTTGCCCCAGTAAAATAAGTTCTGTCACAAAGGCTTAGTTCGCCCCGTAATCGTTGAAGCAAAGCACGGTTTCAAAATACGCTCGCTGCGTTTTTGCGCCTTATAGAGGATTAGATTCAACCAATGTTTAAGCGATTTCATTATCTTGAGAACATTTTTTAAATTTATGTCAGGTGGCTAATGTTACCATTTCTTGGATTAGGTACATAAAAATCTTTTTTGCAAGCGAGACTACTTTATTCAGTCGGATGGTATTGCGAGCCAGGTGCAGTTATTTTCCTAGAACTTTAATATTTTAGAAAATTAACCTCAAAAGACAAAGTTTTTAAGTTAGAGACCGGACCACCTGTAGAATCGTCACCACAAAGTTTCCACCTAAAAAATCGTCATCCTAGACTTTCCCACCTGAATGTTTGTCACTCCAAGTAAATCGTATTCATCATTATTCGTGTGTTCTCTCACGTTTCGCGTTGAAAGAACCACGCTACTAGATGGGCCCAAGGTCCCTCATCTACTGTTAATCCGGTCCTGGTCTTCAATATTATAACTTTGAAACACTTATCGGATTAAAATAGTGAAACTGATTAATTGTTACAACGAGAGATATCTTCTTTAGTTCATCGCATACGTGTGAAAAGTGATATTGACAATATTGTGCTACGATTAAACCAGTGACAGTGTGATGAGATGATCATATCATTGTCTTTTTTTGCAGCTGAGACCTTTTGAAGAAGTTGTTCCTGAAGCAATATCGGTAATCGAAGCTCATAAAAACGACGAAGACTTTGCGCACTTTTTGTCTCGTTTTCGATATGAAGGCCACAAAGATTATTCTATCGTATCCGTAGGGCTTTATTATGAGTATTTGAAGGAGTATTACAAAATGTACAAACCGGAAGACATCCTAATTCTTTCTGGAGCAGAGATGAAGCAGGATCCATATTTAGTGATGCATCAGTTGGAATCTTTTCTCGGAGTTCGTCATTACTTAGACAAATCCAAGTTTGTTAGAAACGAAGCAAATGGCATGTACTGCGTTCGTAAAACATCCGACAAAACTTCATGCATTCGACCTGGCAAAAAAACGTTCCGGTCTCCAGATGAAGCAGCCATGGAAATGGTAAAACAACTGTATCGTCCGTACAACGAGAAACTTTTTCAGTTATTGAATCGAACTTTTATGTGGCTTTGAAGTTTTGAATAGTCTAGATTAGAGTTTGAATTAACTTGGTAATGCGTATTTAGAGTACTACTACTACTATCAGAAAATTTGAGGGTGTCGTGCTCTTCCAATTAATTGTATCCACTAAATCTATCACTTACTTTGGAATGGAGTAAAAACTTTGTCAACTTTAAGAAAAAGGAGAGTCAAACACTTTTTCGATTTAAACTCAACAACAGGCCGTCTATATTTCTCATAATGGGGTCAAATCCCAAAAAGTGTGAACTCGAGAACAGTTTGAGCTGCAGAGACGAATTTAGTTTCAAAAAAAGCGTAATACTAATGTTTTTATCTTTCATAACCAAATATTTTATCCCGCTTTTCGCTCACCGCTTTTCACTTTTGTACTCAACATCAAAAAACTAAATTATGATAATTTCTCACAAACATTATATTGATATAATTTTGTTAGCATACAGACGTGGCTTTGAGTATTCATGTTGTTAATATTGCTACCAACAACACACCATCAATAATATTTAAAAACAAATTTATATCTCACACGTTTTCAGCGTTACAATTCACTATCATCAAGATATATTAGAACAAACTTGTATATAAACTTGAGGAGTCTTAAAATTCAATATCTGTAAACACTGATGAGAAGGAAAGGCAGCGATGAAAACGTTTGAGAAACGAATTTGTTTTCAGTGGTGATTTGCTGGTAGCAATATTAACAAAATGTAACATGAATAAATAATCTAGCCCTGTGCTTATCAATCTTTTCCATTTTGCAACTCATTTTTCATGACGTAGAACCTCTGACTACATTCTTTTTTCTAAGATAAAGACCTTTTTTTAGGTGATCAACTTCAAGTAAACGATCGTTGTACCAAGCTTGTGTCATGACTTTTATTCTATCAAGTTGAAAATCTTTCTTCAAGATCGCCTTTGACAAAACTACTTTTGACTAATTTGGTTACTTTTTGGGGAAATCAATTTTATAAAAATAATTTCGATATACTTTGCAGACTGGAGACAATGTGGGGCCTTTGGACCGAATTTCAGTTTTTTTCAATTGGTGACGTCCGATGTTACCAGTGGTGGGTAAAAAATACATGAAACAAACGTTAAACATTGCTACACACATTTACCGCAAAAAAATGCTGCATCTCCATTTGCTTCATTCAAAATATTTTATTTCGAAATGTCAGAAATTTTGATTTAAAGTTCTCACAGTGTGGGTATCAATGGATTATGGGGGTGGGGCCTTCGGAACAGCTGAACACCGATACGCTGGTAAACTAGTTATCGTTTCCGTATTTTAAACATCAATGGTTATTCAAACAAAAAAGTGAAAATCAACTACTATGCAACAAAGTAAAATAATTAACCTGCGCACAAACAAACGAATTAACCAGAACAAGAGCAATCTCATTTACCGGCACTAAGCAACTAATATCTGAATGACCTTATACCTTATATTTGCTCAGGTCTGTGAGAAACTTGAATATGCCAGCCGAACGCTTCGCTGTTGAAATTGGCGTTGCTGGAGGCAGTATCATCACAATATCATTCCTTTCGACCCTAGCAATGTCTTCCACTTCAGGAAAATAGAGTTGTTGGCTTAGGTTGATATTTCTTTGGTGAAATCGTTTTAGCAAATCCTTGTTTGTTGCTTTTGTTTCATTCCAACTGCTCGGGTGCGGTAAGTTCTTCCTCTTAACATATTTATGTGCCAATATCCTAATTTGTATTTTCAAAAAATTATATATATTTTGCTACTTTTTGCAATGTACTGTCACAGAGCAGCTTTTTATCACCAAATCGAAAACCTGAAACATGAAAATTGTATGTGAAATTAAAAAATTACGTATAGAATAAAAACAATTTAACGTTTCAGCCATGTAAAATTCCCTACGCACTTCTAAAGTCAGCATTTACTTCTCTAAATTAAAGACACAAACGCCATTAATATTATTGGTCGGCAAAGTCATCACAGTGACAAAAATATTGAAAAAGTTGTTTGATGAACAAAAGCAGGCAATAAGATTGAGCCTACATGTGTTGTAATCATGCTCCTTTTGATCACCGTGTAATTTTGAGACTGTTTAGCCCAGGGTTCTCAACCTTTTTCATGCCGTGGACCACTTGAATGGGCAACAAATTTTGTGGCCAATTTTCATAAGAACTTTGATGTGATAATTTTAATGTCAATAGGATAAACATAAGATATCATGGCAGTGAAGTCGATCTCCAGGAAAAATGAAAATGGTCATTGTCTCTCCAGTGTCAAGGATGGCCAGTTCGCAACACGGAAGTGAGAATGATCGCAAAAAAGGTCATTGCGACTCTAGTTCACAGATGCTGGTCCGTATGGCAGTTTGTATGGACCACTATTTCTCAACCTTATTTGGCATGCTAGCCCATTTCAATATGCGAACCGATATTCGGCATGTAAATCCATTATTCGGCATGCAAACGTCGGTGGCCCACCCGACTTATATGCTGTGGCCCACTTAGGCATAATAATTCCAAGCTGTGGCCCACCCGACTTACATGCTGTGGCACACTAATGGGCCATGACGCAGCGGTTGAGAACCGCTGGCTTAGCCAGTATTATGTATGTTTTCACAGTGATTCAGGGAATTAAACATTTGCTAGCTGCCTCCAACAAAGATATACCATTTTCAACAACATTTTTATTCGCCTCCTGTAGCTTAATGTCACAGAATATTCTACACCAGAAGTTGGCAACCTGCGACTCTTATGCTTTTTGGGGGGGAGCACTTCTGTTAAAAAAGTGTGAGCAAAGTGAGCGTGTCTTGAAATATGGTTCTTTGCCACTAATTATAGGTAAAGAAGTTTTTCTGATTTAATGGTTTCATGGGATAGACGTAGCCCATCAAATCAAGAGCACTCTTGATTTTATGGAGTACCTTATACATATTTGCCCGAATACAATCTTTTGAAACTCTCGTTGTTCTTTTTTTTATAAAAACCGGGCTTGAATGGCTCTCCGTTTGTAAAAGTTGTCGGCCCTGGTCTATACTCGATCTGAGATTCTTTAATGTTAGGCATTTTATTCATATAAAACTGCTGTGTGTTACTATAAAATGTGTGTAGCACCTGTTACAAACTGTGGTACAAACAAAGAGACCTTTGGATTGAAATCTAAAGCTAGAGTACATTAAACGGTCCAAATGTTCCCACGTACGCTATTTTGGATAATTTAAAAAATAGTTATGAAATCAAGAGTTTAAAACGTTTTTGATTATCAGATGCAAAACTAATTGTGTCAGCTTTAATAACCACTTCGAAGTAGGAAATATGCTATTAAAACTCACCAGAAAAAAGCTCAAGGCTAGCCAAAAAATATTTACTCACCAACCCAGTTTTAGAACTTTGTCGTCTAAAAATTTTGGCACATGTTTCAAACGCAAAAAAGGAAAGCCATGGCTTTCAGCACTCTTTCAGGATTTTTTTGAAACGACTTTTTGGGGACCGAGTTACACTGCATTGTCCTAAGATCCCGGCGGTCCAGTAGTCCCACATCTCCCCTACTACTGAATCGCTCCCTACCGATTGAAAAGCGCTAATCTAGCATATGCCTATGCAGTACATGTAAGTTAATTCAACAAGTCATGTTTTGTTATTTACTTGAGTGCTCAGTAGATGTTTGGAAACAGCTTGTATGAAACGAATAAATTAAACCAGAATGTTTAATCAGTAGAATCAGATGCTTTTACTTGTCAGCGTTACACACAGAGAGGTTGGCAGCAGCTCGCTACCTAAGTATTTTGCTGCTGTAGAGAACTACTTTTTTTCACCAAGTAGCGGTAGCGTTAAAGTCACTACTTTTGCTAAAGTTGTAATGGCGTTACCACTACTGTTAACAACATTTTATTAACTCAGATCTTGAAAACAATTTTATTTTAGCTTGCCATGGCGTTTGGTTTGAGATAACTTCATTATCAAGCAGTGAAAATGCGAAAGCGTCTGTAAAAAAGTAAGATATGAGTAGCAGTAAACTTTTACGATTCTACTGTTTACTCTTTACTGTTCGATTAGAATTGGAAAACAGTAATAAAACCCTAAAGCAAAATCAAAAACTGCAAGATGGTGACTGAATGAATGCAACATAAAATTATGGCATCTTTTGAGACCAAAGCAAAGTCTCTAATATCACAAGCTCCTACGAAATGATTCCAAGACTCCTGACCCTCCAATAGTGAAACTTGTGGCTATTACTTTTTACGCTCTGCTGATCTGCTATTTTGATTGAAGTGTTATTTTTAGGAAAAAGGGCTTAATTGTTTCAAATGAAATTAGGGAAAAGAAGAAGGCAGGTAATACAGGTGCAACTGGGTCTACTATAATCTGGATTTATTTTAGCGTGAGATCAATTTTCGTCTCTGAACAGAGAGTACTTATAGAGAAAGAAACAGATTTGTCTACGATGCATAAGCGTAGCTTAAGCGTACCAATGAATTTCAGTAGCTTAACCCGGTATATATGGCTACTGAGCTTTATTGTAGCAAAATATCTACGGTTAAATTTTGCAGATAATCCAATTTAGATGGCTGATCATATAAATAATCAATATTTTTGTGTGGTGGCTTAGAAATAAAATCTATTTATTTCAATACAGGATAATACCGATTAAACCATTATGCTTGTGCTTCACGTAGCTTACGTCATACGATATTATTACTACTGTTGGATATTCAGAAATTACTTGACGCTTTTTTTCCGTTTTCAGCCCCTTCCAGATTCTATATGCTGCATCATGACGTTTATCTAAATCCTATCCTCCCTTCATCTAATATGCCACACAAAAAGTACTAAAGCAAAATCATTATTCGGAGTTGCTACTAAAGTCTATTTAATCAAACGATTAAAAACTTAAAGTTTATAACTATATCTTTTATCCTCCTCCCTCATGTATAACATCATTATGACAATTTTGCTTCCCTCTTTCCTCCTGGAGACGACATTTGATATTTGGACTGCCCCTTGCTGTTTTCGAATATGTGGAAAGTAAAAAATGCGATTTTGTATTGTTGTATCTTCAAACAAGCTTGCTTTTAAGCGGATTCAGAAAGCAAATATAAAACTATTGTCCGTTATATCGATACAACCGCTTTGAATTGTGATAAGTACTTGATTAAGTATTAGCTTATTTTTAGGCTAAGGGTATATGTGATGAAGCATTTATTTCAAGTAAAATGACCATTGTATTAACTTACATTTTGAATATTGAAAAATTTAGGCTTAAAGCAGCAAGTAGCATCAACTACTTTTTCCCCAGCTGGAACGCGCTACAATTTTTGGCAAGTAGCGGTAGCACCGCTACCCCAGCTTTACATGTACAGCATTAAATCATTTTTCGGATATTGAAGTTTCAAAAATTAGTGAACAAAAGTTAAGTTTATTTGCTTTTTTACGCTTTTTGCGGAACTAAAAACAAAACCTGTTCTGAAAGAATTCTTGACAAACAAAACACCCAGATTGTATTAAACAATAAACTAGTTATCGTAAATGTATGACCATGAAAGACTGTTGCACTCATCGAAAGCATGACGAACGGAAAGTTAAGGGGACTACCAAACAATTTTACGTTCTTGCAGAGATAGCTTTCTATTTATTAACAATGATCTTTGTAGTACTAAGTGTACAACCATCCTTACACTGATAAGTGTAAGATAATCAGTTGCTTTGGTAACGAGAAATATATCATTGTGCAAAACTTAAAAATCGCTGTTGCAACACGAGTCAACCATCTTTGAAGGTTTGTAGCGCCTTATCCACAATCAGCCCAGTAACTGGGAACACTTACTTAACCGTGAACCTAATAGAAAGAGTGAAAAATTCCATCGAGATTTGAACACACAGCCTTTTGATTGCCGGTATCATGCAAAAAACTCTGTCAATATAATAGATGTTGTTTTTTCTGTTTTTTGTAACAAATATTTGCTTATGTTTCCTTCTTTGACGAGAAGATTTAATAGAAGAGTACTTCTGCCATACTATTTTTTTTCGTAGAATGATTTCTAAAAGCTGTAAAATTCAATGACTTGCTCACGTAAGTACCGCCGTAGATAGATGAACTGAGAGACCAATTTGCTATCGGAAGTCTATATGAAATGACTCTCTAAGCTTACGCTTCTGGTTCAAACTGCGCGAGCTACAACTGTAGGGAAAACTGAGGGTGGTTGCTGACTTGACGAATGTAAAGTTACTGCAGTTTGTCTATCCCTCCTTCATCTTACGTTTGATAAGTTGAATTTGTTCAGTACTACTCGACAACTTATTTTACGAAAAGCTTTGGTTATTGATTGCCAGCTCCTTCTAAATACGCCTGTGTTTATTTTGGAAAGTTTGCGTGAGGTTTTGTTTCAGGTGGCAGCAAAGGTGCAACAACAGGGCTAAGAGACTAAATCTTTCCATTTAGCCAAAACATTTTTCCTCAAAAAAAAAGTGAAGATAGTTATTTACAGAGGTTTTACTACACATTGTATTCCTGAGTCTAAAATACTCAAGGCATCAAAAATTTTTTAGCGACAGCCAAAAACCTTTGAGGTTTTGAAGTCAACAGTCATTATATGAAAGTTACCGTAGTCACTGCAAATAAAAAGAACCCTAAACGTAAACAAACGACGGTCTCGCATCCATGTCGTGTACAACCACATACCATTAGTGCTCAACTCGCTGACTTTCGACGGTCAGTTGGACGTGCGATCCATTTCGCCTCGCTGCAGACAAAATAGGACCAGTCTCGCGAAAATTGTTGCAATTGCGTCACAATGACGGAGTAGACCATTCATTTTGACATGTAATTATTACGTCATCATCACTTCATTTTATCCGATTACGTCTACATGTTTACATTTGTTTAGAAACACAATTTTAAACTTCATAAAATTGATGATTATTTTAGTTCCATAACTCTTACTCAGGAATTGAAAAACAAAGGAATTCATTTTCTCGGTATGTTAACGAGCAACCGACTAGCTAGGGGAAAAGAACTTAAAAAAGGAAGGGTGAGGTGCAATAGATAGCAAAGTGACTCGTGATGGAACTATATCTATTGTGCGTTGGCAAGACCAAGCAGTCGTCACTCTGGCATCAAGTTTTGCTGGAATCGATGAAAAAGAGTATGTTCAAAAATGGTCAGAAAGCGTAAAGAAATTTGTAATGGTAGATCAAGCCCAGTGTGTGTGCAACTTTACAACTGCAATACGGGAGAAGTTGATAATATTGATCGCTCGTTATCATTGTATAGAATTAAAGCAAACACAAGAAAATGTTCGGCTTGCACAATCTTCCATTTTGCAGATTTGTTGCTAACAAATCCCTGGCTATTGTGAAGAGACCATGAGAGAATGCATGGTAATACATGGTACTTCAATTTGCTCAATTTTTGTAACAAAGTTGCAACGTGTCTTCTCTAGTGTATCACTTGCTATATGCCAAGAACCTCAGTTGACCTTCCAAGAAGTTTAAAAACAATGCCTGCTGCGTGCTCATTCCCAGCACAAAAACGACTGAAGCGGAATGAACAGAAACCTGACTCTAATCTATACTATAAAATGTAATTCTCTCTGTGTGTCTGTCTGTTTTGTCTCCTCTGAAACTGCTAGAGATACAAGCATCAAACTTGGCACGATTGATCACCACCCTGTGGTGGGCGTCATAAGGGGGTTTGTGACGTCACAACGACGCCATAATCTAAAATATTAGTTTTAGACTGTGTGTTATTTGACAGAGGACAACCGTTTTTTGCTCAAACAAAAACCAGCTTCCGACTTACCACATTACAAAAATTTTCATTTGTTTGAGGTCTAAAATGATGCCGCAATCAACGATTCATTGTACAATCTGTTTTTTGTTGTTTCTCAAAAAGTACTGATCGCACAAACGCAATTAAACGTTTTTTTAGCAGATATTAATCAGCTGCTTTCGATAAAAACAACTTTACAACAATTAAGGCCTATTTGGTTATGCTACGAGCAATTCTTTATTTAATCACTTTAAGCCCTTTAAGCATTTTTTTTTTCATTTTTCCTTGCACGCTTAAAACTGGCTTTATGATGTCATAATATGTCTCGCACGATTAACACAAATCTTAGCTACCATTTAGCGAATCATAATATGAATGACTAATCCACTAATCACTAATACCACTAATCATAATATGAAGATGATTTCAAAAATTGCAACCTTTTTGCAAAATCAGTTTACTAAAAAACTGATTTGTGATTTTATTTCTATACTGATTTTCAATATTATTTCGGCAAAATAATGACTATTTCAAAGCGAGTCCGATAGTGTATAATATATACAATTAATGTTTATTTTTATGCTGAAAAAATTAAATCTAAGACCTGTAAATTTCAACTTCTCCCAAAAAGTGGTGAGCTCAGTAAAAACAGGTAACTTTGATATAAAAACGTTATAATAACGTAACAACAATTACTGTTCTTTAAAAGCTTAGGAAAGTTGGTTTCCAGCGATATGTGACTCCAATTACTTAAGGCTAAAGAATAGTTTATACTTGCTGATCAAAAATTGGTTGCTATCTATCATGTTGCATTTTTGGTTGAACAATTATCCTATTTGAACTAACAAACTTGCGATTGTTGGGCCGAGTTTGTTGTTTGGTACATTTTGACTACTTTTCTCACAAGCATGGTTCTTTTGCATTATCTGTCTACATTTTCAAAATATCTATCAAAAACCTGAAGTCTCTTATCACTTATGAAATTTAGTCTACCGGTTAAAACCACGGAATATTTTAGTACCTGCATTTCACAAAACTGCCATTTCTAGAAAAACTAACTCCTTTGGTACATTTTGTCTATTCTTTCTTGATAGCATGAATCTTTGGCATTATCAATCAAATTATTCAATAAAATTCATCGACAAATGAACTCTACAAGTTTTAATATGTAGCCAACTCCAAGCAAAACGCTTGGTGATCACCTAAGAAAAAGACAATGGGGTAAAGGTGGTCCTTTCTTATCGTTTGCAACGAAATGCAAGTGTTCAGCTACATATGATCTAAATGTTGAAGCAAAGGCTACCGCATCAGCCAGCTGATTTGATCTCCTCTGATTTTGACATTATTAATGTGGGCCCTCGCTATAGCTGAACTGTGAGTGCTTCATTTCGGGTTAGTTTGCTCTTTGCATGGCGGCGTTTATGCCAGGGCCAAGGAACATGCATGCAGTCAGAAACGTTAGTTTATGGTAATTCACCTACAGTAATGAAAAAGTTATAAGTAGCAATCCATATTTTTTATGGCTTAAAACGCCTTGTGAAACCATAATGTTAAATGACATTTCAATGCTCGCCACTATTTAGTGAAAACAGCAGCAGGCAGCAAAATTATCCACTATCATTTTGATAGCGAACATTAACGGTAAAGCCCACTACTGATATTTGTAATTGCAAGAATATCGGTACAAAACATTAATATTCAACAGTAAGAAGGTCTGGATTAGGTAGCAACGTTAAATGTAATAAAATCTCAAATTTAAGAAAAGATCAAAATTAAACAACAATAACATCAATTTGTAACACTGGATTAAGAGGGAATGCTTTTGTTTGAAAAGAGCTTAATAAGCGTCTATTGAAATAAGTTATATAAGGAAAGACATGGCTCCTTTTCATGTTATCGCCAAATTAAAGCAAATAGTGCAGGCAAAGATCCTAATGTCACAAATATTAATACGAGAGCGAGCCCACCAAATCGTCAAACATGCTTACCACTTAATAGCTGATTTTATCATGAGTCAAAACGACCTCCATTTGGGTGGCACCATCAATTTTGACTATGCTTTACTTCCCTTACACTTTTAAAAACTACAAATCATAGTTTGTGTCATCAAACTACAAGCAAGCACCATTTCGCTGCTACAATCAGTTTTGATTACGTTTCAATCACTGCTCCCAAACAAGTATTGGTATGATTCCTCACAAGTATTGGTGTGCCACAATAATTTGTGGCAAGATTCTTTGTGAGCATAACCAGTCATGATTAAGAGAATATGATAATCATAATTTTGTGTAGAAGAATTGTGAAAGAACATAAAATTCATCAACTTTTTGCTGTTGCTCACACAAGAGCCCAATGGTTGAAGCCAGCGCAGCCGGTTGAATCGAAATACTAAACCCTGGCATTACTGATGGAGGGCTCCTGCCGGGCAACGCCGGAAAAACCGGCTAGTTTAATACTAAATGCCTTATTAATTTTACAAGAAAGTAACAAGTTTCTCTATTTGGAAATAGTTGCTATTAAATGCTTTATTAATTTTACAAGAAGGTAACAAGATTTTTGCTCCCCCTAGTATCGTTAATTTATTTTCACAATTATTATGTGCTTGTAACTATTGTTACAATATTGGCAATACCTAACGCTATAAATCTGTAGTTTTTGTGTAGTCCGCGCGCGAGTCAAACCCCCTATGTGTGGTTGTTGTGTTTGTCTCACTTGTAGCATCATTTGTTAGTAATTAGTCGTTGATGATTAGAAATAATGAATATAAGATAAATAAGAAATAATGAATATAACAGGCGTTTCAGCCTTTTTGCAATTAGTTCCTGCTAATAAAAAAAGAGGCTAGGGTCTGTTTCTTGCTTGATCCCCTTCTTCTGTTAAGACAACTCGTGTTTAGTAATAGGAGGAGCGATGCCCGACAGGAGAAATGGGGAGTCTAAGTTTTTCGCTGTCAAACATACAGTTATTTACCAGCAAGCAGCGTTTAAGGTTGAATCAATCTTGTTGTTATGACGTGAATGTGATCGATATTCAGTTGATCGATATTCAGTTGCTGCAAAAAGACACATCAAAAAATGTAAATTTTAAAATTGTTAAATGTAGCCTACCGGTCAAAAACACTCAAAGTTTTGGTGCCTGACCTTTACAAAATCGCTGTTTCTAGAAAAACTTTGTTCTTTGTTGTATTTTCACTTTTCTTCCTCAAAAGCATGATTCTTTGGCATTATCTATGAAAATTTTCTAAAAGATCCATCCAAAAATTAAGTCTCTAGAAAGTTTAAAAGCACCCTACTCCTAGCAAAGTAGCTGTTGGTCTCTTTACAAAACGAGGCGGGTAAAGATGGTCCAGTTTAATCTTATGCAACAATACATTAGTATCGAGCTATTGAAGTAGTTTTCTTTGCAATTAGGTAAAGCCCACACAGCCAGCTTATTTGATGTTTTTCCTCGACACTATTAATGGGGGCGCTGCTCTTATAATAACTTAACTGTAGGTGCATTACTTCACGTTAGTAAGCTCTTTCCCCTGGCTGCGTTCATGCAAGGACCAAGTAACATGCGTGCAGCCATGTAGACTTTAGGTTAGAAAAATAGAAATAGGAAAAAATCGTCAGTAGAGGTTTTAATATTTAATAGCTTATTTCTGAAATGACATATATCATTTACATTGACGCCTCTCCTACCCCAAAACTATTAAATTGTGCTTCTTTTCATTTCATAAAATGAACAAATATACATTTCAAATCGTTGGTTGTTTCAATTGTGATCAAGTCCAGTTTTTATTTGTGCCAAACAGGACAAGTAAGACATAGCGAGCATTTACAAAAATTTGGAGGAAAAATATAGGGGCTATGCGCAAGCTCCTATAACGATTTTTAAGGCTTAACTGAATATTTTTAAATTTGAAAATTATAGGCGAAGATATGAAAATGATTTGCAAGGTTTACAATGATTATTTTTACAAAAACAGTACTTTTGATTTTGGAACAACAATTGGCTATGTCAACAACACATCAACTTTTTACTATTGTTATCACAGATATCAATTTAATAAAGCTGGCTGAACGGATTTTCTCAAACTCGACGTTATTGATGTCGATTGTGCTATTGTATAATATCGGTTCACCCTGCTATTGTATAATAGCTTAACAGCTAGTGTTTAATTTCGGGTATTTTGCTGTTTGCTTGCCTGCGTTTATGCCAGGGTTAAACAACATGCGCCCAGCCAGAGGCATTAGGTTATACAAATAGCTCTACATTTTAAAAAAGTCGTAAGCAGAGGGCTTGATATCTAATAGCTTAATCCCGAAAATACATATCAATTACTTTGGCGCCTTTCCATAACTTTGAGTGATTTTAATTCAAACATATCTTGCATTTAACCGAAAAAAGTTTGTCAAGTTTAAGCATCTTCATGCTGGAAACATGAAAAATAAGACGTTTTCAGGGGCCCCGGAAAACTTGGAAGACATGTAGTGGCAATAAACACTTTTCTAATGCTTTCTTATCAATTGGGTTTGAAAAAAACACAATTTTGTCTCGGAACGAGATTTCCAATGTCAAGAAACATAAACCTTTCATTATTGCTTTCACTGCTGTCCATTGGGCAAAGGCGACTTGGCCGCCTGGCCCGATATCGTTGGTTTCGACGTTACTGGCAAGGAGCCTGTAGGGCAATGCCAACAGAGCCGGCAAGTCTTTTTATAAAACTGGGTTAAATTGGACTGATCAATTTTGATTTGTGGAACCCCATATCACACTGTCCTTTTCTTTCATTGATTCCATATTCTTATTGTAATCATTATTATATTCTTATCATTCTTATCATGTTCAAGTTCAAGGCCAAAAATTACTGTTCTGCTGTATTAACTCTAAGTACACTAAATGCTTATAATTAGGACAAGGTTTTTTGCTCACCCTGTATATTTGTTGTATGATTTTTCATAAATTTTGTAGATTTTAACTTTTTGTTATGTACGGCACTCATCATAAAAAGCAGAAAATGGACCTGAATGGGCGGCGTGCGCTTCTCCTCCAAAATGTTTGGGCTCAATTTTTGTTTAAAGTACATTTAGTTTTGAAATGAAATTTGTGTCAAAAAAGCATCTATTTTTTATTTCTGATCTCAAAACTCCTGGTGATTAAAAGCTGGAGCATCCGAATACACAGTAATCCTTTACCACGTCGTCCCCAATAAAAACCCAATAGGCAAAGCCAGCTAGTAGCGCATGAGAGAGAAGTGCAAATTAGCCTTATAATGTAAGTACATACTTTAAAATATATTACACTCTATTAACTAAAATAGGGCCAATGTTTTTCATTTACAAGAGAGAAGCTCCTAAGGCCTGTAAGTTTGCCTTAGTTCCCTTCAGAATAAGCAACCTGTATAAAAGATAATGCGATGTAATAGTGATGTCATTTTGGTTTCGTTCCGATGAAATTTGTACCAGACATCATTGTTTTTCCTATTCTCAAACATACCAACTCTTTCTACCGTTCCCGGTAATAACTAATTTGTTTCTTTCAGTTTCTCTTCATTGGTGTTAAGAAATGCGGATCAACAGCTTTTGAAAGTTTTGCTACAGCCCATCCTGACATCGTCATTTCTAATCTAAATTTTGTTTGCAATCCTTCACCAAATTCGTTTTCATCTTTGAAGTAAGTGGCGTGCTAAATTTGTTTGAGTTCAACGGCCGATGTTTCAATAGGGTTTTATTAGAAGCTGTTCGGATTTTTTACCACTTTACGTAACTCATTTCATCTGAAATCGTGACGTCAGTATAGACATAAAAATAAGGCTCCTTCAGCCTCTTTAAAAAAAGTCAGCTCCCCAACCTATTCAGAAATTTAAAAACGGACTAAATAATCACTTTTGAAACTGCAATTTTAAAAATCTTTACCTTATTTTGAAACTGAAAACAAGAAAAAAGCGATTTTGAAAAAATTGTTTACCAAAGGAAAGGTCTACATCTTCGTACTTAACCAAAAAAGCCCTCAGCCCCTATAGTGAATAGGCTACAGGCTTTGGCAAAAGCACCACAGGAATCAAACAGAAATAGTTGCATTTACTTGGTCATCAAAACACTAAAAATTCTTCAACTTCAAACTTGACAAATTTATTATCAAAGAACGGCCTGAGCAACAAGTTTGAGCAAAAAGGTTTCAAAAGTTGTTCTCGAAAATCAAGAAGTCTTTAACCTCAAATAGAGCAAATTTTGGATATGGCTGGGCCGTGGCACGTATTCACAAGTTTTCGGAAGGTGGCCGAGAATAAAATTTAGAAATCACTGAAATAGTCTATTTCTACAAACCTAGTCATTGAACTTTGACAGCACAAATAATGCTGCTCATGAAGAACTAAACAGATATGTTTGATGTGTAGTTAATGATAAGAGTCACTTGCTATGGAGCAGCGCGATAAATTGTAACAATTTTGATACAATTCGTGCTTCCCCATTGCCGCTCCATGCTCTAACACTTGAGCTACAGAACACCAAGCCACCAGCATGCTCATTTGCTTGTATAATCTTAGCACCCAGCTATTTCGTGTTTATGAACTAACACTAAAAACTTTATTACGCCATATAGGAATGATAGCGTCATAGACTGGTTACGTGTAACAGTTACAAGAAATGATAAGTTTTGTATTTATGTGTAGTTAATAATTGGGATTTCTTGAAATAGGGCTTACCATTTATTAACTATACATAAACACAAGCTTTCATTAAGACAATTTACTTCTTGTGACACAACATTTGATATAATTGACGTTAAAACTTTAGATGCAACATGGGCGAATCGCAAAGACATATAAAAGGTAACACAAGGACAGTAGCTAAACAGAACAACTAATTACGAATATCAAAATACTTACGGCACGAACAAAGAACAATAGGAATACCGGTAGAGTTGCTCATTGATATGTGAAATAATTTTCTTAATGTCCAGAATTTTATAATCATTCATTTGGTATTCTGTGTTGTGCTTTCTAATAATTTTAAAGGACATTTAGTTGTCATTGTTCTTACCACTATTGCCTATCTTGAGATGTTCGATGATAGCTGTTTATGTAATAGTGGAGTGTGGATGATTCTGATCCCAGGTGCTTAAGTGGTGTATCGTCATAATCATGTACGAAAGGTGTGCATGACGCAAACAATTAAATTTCTACTAGACGACAAAGCAGCAGGAGTAGAACACTTCAATTGAAAATATGCATCGACCTTGAAGCGGCTACAGTGTAGCGCAACAGACACATTAGCGAAGTATTTTTCTGAATAGACAAATAAGACGATTATCAACTTGTAAGATGAATAGCAGGGGACTTCCTTTCAGCGGAAAAAAATCTGTTTTTAGTTTCTGTGTAGTAAATATATTGCATCTTCAAACGTTGATCCAAATATGAATGTTCCATATTTTTTCATTTGTTTTAATTTCCTACTCTCATAAGCCCACGATATTAAGCTTTTTATCAATTTCTTAAAAAAAGCATGAAAAAAATTTTTAAAACAAATATGGACCAATCGCTTATGCTATGATAATTTAAATCTTGTATCTTTCAACCTCTCAAAGACAACACAATGTGAAATTCGAAAACGAACATCCACACCAACCAGTCGAAAGATGGTTGTTGTCTGTTAGTATTATTTCTCAAACTGTGCGTCGCGACGTCCTGATGCGTCGATTTAATTTTGCAAAGACGATAAATCGGTTTGGCGCCAATAACTCTCACTTTCATTTCACAAAATATTCTAAATGTAAATTCCGTACCAATTTTTTTTTCTGACACGCACGATGAATTGCATTTCTAGACGGCAGTTGCTTTCTCGCAGCCCGTTCCGTGAGAATAATTAATTAATAGTTGACAGTCTTTTACCGAGTCATCCAAAGAATTCTCCTTCTCATTCTCAAACAATTAGGTAGCCATTTGGTTCCTGCATAGTTTTTTTTGATCCAATACGATATGGCTCTTATCTTGCATACCAGCTCCTCATCTTGAGCAAGTCGGATGATCCTTTCCTACGGATGTAGCCCCCTGAAGCTCTTAGATAGTAGGATACTAGCCGGTTTGTAGCCGCCCAATCACTTTCACTGTAGATGCAAATGTTTACTCTAGATCGTGCACCACGGCGCTTAAGATTGCAAGCATGTTCTTAAAGTTACCTGCAATTAGATTCAAAGCGTAAAATTCAACAAATATGGTTGCGGTCGCTAGCCTTAAAGACATAAAAGTTTATAGAATTTGCGTTACTTGAAAAAAAATTTACAAATGAAAATGAACTTTTGTAACCCTAAAGGCCACGTTTTTGCGGAAAAACAGAATGTGCAATCAACCATGAACTGTTTTTAAGAAATCGACGCTTGATCGGAGATAAGGCAGAGATTTAGAGATAAATAACATGTTTAACCCTATTTGGCCCGGGGGGGGTCGATTCGACCCACAGCAAATTAAAACTGTTGTAACTTAGCGACCGCTTGAGATAAATGTTTGAAATTTTTTGACTTTTCCTAAAATTTATCTGGCTTTTGGTTGGTTATAAACTGACAAAGATATTATTCTTTGTAGTTTTGACTTAAACATAGCAATTTCGAAACCCACTCGGGCAAATTTCTTCATCGATTGCTTTTGTATAATAAAGAAAAAAAGGAGAAAGAGCGCACACGCAAAACCGTGACGAGCCACGTAAACCACAGAGCTTGTTTGAAGTGAAGCACTGACTATAAAACTGTACCGTTTCGTAGAAATCTTTCTTCTCAAAACCTTTTCGCTGTGAATGGCAACTCTTAATTTGACAAGCCAAAAACATCAAAGTGTTTTCAGATACACGGCTATTTTGTAACTTTTAGTTAAATAAATAATACCTTCTTGACGCTAGACCATAACCTACCGATAAAGTAATGCAAGCAAAAATTTCGTAATTTTGATACTTGACAAATGCAACAAAGCAAAAAGAATTGTTTTCAAGCGCAAAGCCAGAAAATAAATTTGGCGGCGTGATAACATAGTTTGCGTTTTCCATAATGATTTGTAATGTTGTTACCAATTAAAATTGGGGATTCGTTGGTGGGAGAGCAACGAGCGCACTTGCAATTTTTATTGGATGGAAAATATGCAGTGGTAGACTAAGGGACGCTAGGCGACAGTTAGCAAAATTTAATTTAGGAGTTTTATAAAACTTGATTTCCGTTGCTTTACGAGTAAGCTGTTAGTAATTAATTGAATACCGAATTTTTATCAGCAAATACAAATCCAAAACGCAAGAAGCCAATCGTGAATCACAAAATTTAATTTTTTTTAAGGGGAGAAGGAACTGTGAAATATCTCCTGAGTTTGTGACCAACACCAAACTATTTTTCTGTTGACCGCGTGACAAAAGCAATGTGTTTGTATTCTACATCTACACACTTCCAAAAGCAAATGAAGATTTTTTTCCGTGTTCTTTTATCCACTTTTATAAAGACGCCTCTGGTAAAAGCATTACGTTTCCTGCTGCATGGCCGAGCAGAACGGCATTTGCATTGAAGTTGACGTTTCAAGTTCAAACTACAGCTTGCGTCAACTGTCACAACATTATAAGATTGAATGCTGACTCAAATATCGTCTTGTCATTTCCATTCTTCTAAACCAGAGATGGGCAAACTTTTTAGTTGGAGGGTAGCATTGACCATTCAAGAGTTAGCCGAGGGCCGCATCGACCATTCAAGAATTCGCCGAGAGCCAATGCGTAAAATCTTGTAATAGCTGTATGCAATGCAAGAGCTTGCAATAGCCTAAAATCTTGCAATAACTTCTTGCAAAGACGTATTGCAGGGCTTTGATAATGATGGCGTCCAAAAACAAAGATCATCACTCTTTATTTGGACGGAAAATGCGTCAGTTCAAACTAAGAATTGCGTAGCGGCTCTTGCAATGATGGCTTCTATCGTTTTTGGCTCTTCAATACGGCAAGTGCGGCCAACCCTTTCTTACTGAATTGAATTCATGGAAGTTTGTATAAGTTTGGAGGGCCGCACAAAATGCTCTGGCGGGTTATTATGGGGGAGTATTGGTGTTATTATGGGGGAGAGGATAAAAAATAGGCTACGTAGGTCTATTGTTGTAGCACAAACTTGATAATAAAACAAATTAAAGTTTACAATCGTTTGATATAACAGGCTTTTTGTAGCAAATCCAAAACTGAAGTTTGCCGGAGGACTTTTTTCATATGACTCGTCACATTCACACGCAGACTTGGACAACTAAATATGCGTGATTCTAGTTGGCTGATTCGGTGAATTGCAGCCAAAAGTCGCTAATTCTAATCTAATTTGAAAAATTCCTAATTGCAATTCTAATCTCATTTCGAAAAAGTTCCTGACCGAAGAGTCGGGTGTGAAAAATAAAAAGATCTTTTATGTTAGGGATCAGAACCACCTTCGAAAGCATTGGCACTAATTGGAATGATTTACATGCGAGGCTTACTAGGACAAGCACATCAAAGCACTAATGCGATGTTCCGTGAAATATTTGGCAATCCAGTTTTTAGTGCAGCTAAGTCAAGGAATAGATTTAAATTTTTGATTGCCCACATATTACTTGATGATCATACAACGCGTCCTACTCCTTAGCAATACGATAGATTTGCAGCTTTTCGCAAAATTTTTGAAGAATTTAACAAAAACTGTGGGAAATTTCTAGTTCCTAATGATTATTTGTCGCTGGATGATACTTTTTATCCTACAAGAACACAAATCAGTTTCAAACAATTTAATCCGAGCAAACCAGCCAAGTATGGAATGCTGTATAAATCAATCAATTCTTTTCGCTATCCATTTGCCTTTTCAACTGTTGTGTATTCTGATAAGCCAAAAGCAGAGCCGACATCTTACTACACTCCTGGGATGTCACGAACAATAAAATATCTAATTCAAAATTTGGAATGCCACACAAATTTAGTGGCAAGAAGCATATTATATGACAAATTGTATACTTCAATACCAATGGCGCTGTGGCTGCTTGACCGCGGAAAAACTTCTGTAGGAACTTTACAATCAAATAGAAAAACAATTCCAGCCGAAATTAGAGAAATCAAAGACCGAGAAACAAACTCATACGAGATTTATTGGGAAAAGAATAACGTCATATTAAATCTGCACTCGTATGTGGTAAAAGCAAAAAGTGAACAGTGCCACCGCTACTTGCAACTACAAAAGATGACAACAAAAGCAAGCCCGCTATTTACAAACTATAAGACTTTTCAAAAGGCGAAACAGACATCATTGACCAAAAAGTGGGGTACTACAGTTGTACATCGAAATCAAAGCGCTGAACTATGAATGCATTTTGATACGTTTTGAACACATGTCGAGTGAACGCCAGCACGATATACCGGTATGCAATGAACAACGATCTGCAGCCTCGAAACATAAAATCTGTAGATTTCGGATTTAATCTAGCTATGTCTTTGATTTACCCACATATAGCACAACCAACTTTAATTGGTATAAAGTCTTCTGTGGTTCGCAAAATTGAGATAGTGCTGGGGAAAAAATATCCTCCAAAATGTAAAAACGTTAAGTGGCTTTTTTCCTCATCAAAGTCAAAAACGAAGGCGATACGATGCATGTATCAGTAAGACTAAAGGAAAACGATCAAAAGAAAAGAAAAACAAAATTTATAAGCAACTGAGCCAGGGCCAAAAATGCGCAAAGCCTTTGTGCAATAAGCGTCTTATTCGCATTTACGATTTCTCCTTGCAAGATTAAAATGTTGTTAGGCTTACACTTACGGATAAAATTGCACTGCCTTAGTTGTTTTTGAAGCATACAAGCGTATTGCTGCTTTTGACGATGATATATGTATTGTTGATATTACCCGTAAATTTAATGTAGTGTTCCCGTATTTTCGTATTAGACGATAAATTATAAGCAGAAACAGCATGACTGCGTACTAGCTAATCCAGAAATAGCCTATTTTGTTTCACATTTCTAATGTATTCTGTTAATTGCAAGAGATTTTTTAATTAATAGCTATAAATTCACTAACGCCTCAAAGCACAAGTTACGATGATAAAGCTCAAATTGGTGACATTATAATTGATCCCAGTGGGATGTAAAATTGTAAGCACCGTATAAATATCATATAACGCCTCCAGAGGGAAACAAAACTGCCGTATTGGTGTTATCATAGTGAGAGGGATAAAAGATAGGCTACATAGACATATCGTTGTAGGACAAACTTGCTATTAAAAAGAATCAAAGTTTACAATCATTCGATGTCACAGGTTTTTGTAGCAAATCCAAAACTTAAGTTTGCTTGAGCACTTTTTTATGCAACTCGTTACATACGCAGATTTGGACAACTGATTAATTCTAGCTGGCTAATTCGGTAAATTACAGCAAAAAGTCGCTAATTCTAATTTAAAAGAACTAAAAGTCTCTTATTGTAGTGTAATATAAAATATCCCTAATTTCAATTTTAATCTAATTTTAGAAAAGTTCCTGACCGTAGAGTCGAATCTGAAAAATGACAAGAACCTTTTTTATTGTTTGCGAAAAGTTTGGCCGAAAATCAAAATCGAAATTAGGTGATCTCCAAAAAGAAAAAAGGTCTTCACAATGATTTGATGGCAAAAATGAAAAAGTTTTAGAATTGTCGCAAATACAAAGTGGTTTTGCGAAGATGTTTAAATGGCATCAAAATTCGCTTGGTAATTAAAATTTCAAACTAATTCCAGAAAAACTGGAAAGCTCTAATTCTAATTCCGATTCCACTTAATTTGTGATAATCAGAAAAGTTCTCATTTTATTCTACCCTAATTTGAGAAAAACATTAATGCTCTATATCTAAGTTTAATTTAATTTGAAAATGCTAAAAAAAATTTAATCGTCTAAGTCTGCATACAAGGATGGGAGGGGCTTACAAAAACGTCGTATAAGGGAGAGGAAAGAATAAAAGAGCCATATGATTCGTGAGCATTCCTTAATTTGAATGAGATTTATGTCTTGATCGATAAAAATATTTATGCTTGATGAGCAAGCATAGCTTGCATCTTTTGTCTAAATGAAGAAAGTAATAATTTCATAAAGCTAAGAAATTTTTGTCCTTGAAATGCTATTTGACACCCTGTTTCACATTTACAAACAGTCAATTCAAATTACAAAAATCTAGCTGGAGATATGGCGTATGGCGAGTAGTCCAACATAAGAAATGTTATACAAACATCACGGCTGGTAACTTTCCCGTAAAAAGCAAAATGGAAAATTGATGACAAGTTGTTGAACTTTTTACCTGGTAGCTGACATTGATAAATTTCGCTTAGGCGCTCGCACAACCACAACGTCGAAGAGCAAACACTACGAAAAAAGAAAATTCGCCGGCCGTTTCTTTATTTTAAATTCAGTCGAAAATCGAAAATTTAATGCTGTGCATTTAATTTGCAATAACTTGTACGCTATTAATCTGATCATAACCAAAACTATATAATTAGATTGAAAAATAAATTCTGCATCTATCTGAGCGAAAACGGAATCGCTATTGTGAGCGGTTCAAAAGTTATTAGCTGCCAAAGTGTTGGGTCGAATCGACCCCCCCCCCCCCCCGGACATAGAAAGCAAAAAAAAGCCCGGCCTTAATAGGGTTAATCTGCTACCTGTTAAGCGGCAAATGTTTTCTCACAATATGCAGAAGACAAGTGCGTACTTAGGAAAAAATTAGGGTAAAGGGAAAATGATTTGATTTTTACAGAGGAACTGGAAAGACTAAAAATAGTAGGGCGTTAACATCCTTCTTGATGCGTCACTTAGTGTAGAGCTTATGAGTTCAATGCTCGCATAAATTTTGTGATGTTAAAAAAGTACTGCACGCTAATTTCTCCGGCTTGTTGGCAGTGCTGGTGGTAACCAGAAGCAGGAGCTGGCAGCTCCGGACCAGATCTTTTCTCTGTAAACAAGTTGTTCTTTATAGAACTGTAATGGTGTTTCATTGACCTTAGAAAGTGGTGAATGGGGCAATTCAATTCCTTATGGTGTTAATCTCCGGCCAATTTTCATACCATGACTGTACAAATCGATGTACATAATGCTCGTGTCGGTCGCTTCCGCGCAACAATGAACAAATAGGGGCCTAGCATTCACACCAGAGAGAAAAAACATTCACACCAGTGAAAAAAACAGCCCGAAGAACCTACTTCTTTTTGACTAGACAAATCTATAAAAGCTTTTCATAAAATAAGCGGCTTGGTCAATTTAGAAGACAAGCCAACTGTCTGTCCCAAAATATATCACAGAAGAACTTCCAGGCCAGGGTGGTAAGTTAATAGACTTACGGTCAGAGGCTTGAATCAAAACAAAAAACATTTACCCCGTATACGAAGAAGAAGAAGCGCGGTACCAAAACCTCTAAACGTTTTAAAGATCCTTAAACAAAATTGTGAAGATTTAAACTTTATTAACAATAACGCAAAATTATCCGTTACAGGGAGCAAGCCATTCATTAAAGCAGATCTTTGTTATTGGTTAAGTAGTACCGACTTGCTGATATCCAAAAATTGATTGTGGTTGCGAATTCCAAACTAAAGTTATATTTTACATCTTTCAGTGGGAGAGAACCTTGGTAGAAAAGAAAAATTCTGCAAAGGTACTTTCCTCCTCCACGTAGTTAAGATATAAAGCAGGCTCATTATATAAAACATTTTTATTTCAATTCTTAACGGTTTTGGCCCATCATGTGGCCTTGCTCCGAGAACACAAATTCCCTGCTTATTCTAGAAATTACACTCACAAATGAATATATACACACAGCCCGTGTATACATATTCATTCATTCTGCGTATACGTATTTCTTTGCAAGTGCAGTTTAAAAATAAGCAGTGTATTTGTATTCTCTGTGGAGAGCTGTATGAGGTGCCAAAAACGTTTAAATTAAAAAAAACATGTTCAATATATTGAGACTGCTCTATATATGTTGGCGATGTGGAGGAGAAAAGCAAACAAATTAAAGAAATAAATATAGCTATTTAGCGCCCTCTTGTGAGATATAACTTTTAAGCCATTTGTTTTTTAATGCAATTAAAACGTTGTGGCAACATGAAAAGAAGCAAGAATGACTTTCTAAATTCCGTATTTTGTACAAAATTTGTCGACAGGAACTCTTTTAGGGGAGGCATTCTGATTTAAGCTGGTGCAATTTACTTTTTGTTTTATTTAGTTACTTTCCATACAAGTCCCTTTAAAATAGGTTATTTTTATTTTTGATTTCAAGGGGTAGTACTGCCTGCACTCTTTCCCCAGTCGACGCCCTTGTACTGTAACTAATTTTGAAAAATAATTTAACTAAAATGCTTAGAGTTTTCTTCTTTTAATAAATTGTTATTTTTCAAATTGATTTGAAACATTTTTTGTTTGAGAGTATTGTGGTATTAAGAATTCGAGTATTTTTAATTCGTTTTGTTTCATCTCTATCATTTTTCAAATTGTTACCATTAACAAGGCTAACAAATCATTACTTTGACTCACATAGCAATACTAACTATGCTTGAGAGCATGCCTCGTGGGTTAATTAATAGTTCAGCTATACAGTATTCGCTCGTTTTTCGCCCTGGTGTAATATGTACATAGTAATGATAAATTAAAAACATTTTAATTTGATTGTAAGCTCGAAACTGACATTGCTATTTTAAATTAATTTATTGATGTCAAGGCATCTTAAAGGCTAACTGCAATCAGTTGATTTAAATACCACTTCCACGACCGGTTTTGTTTCTATTAGAAATCCTAACATGGATTCAGGTATTGAACCGACGATCACATGAATTGCTTCATGCGGTTTATACCAGTCTAGTAGTTTATACACTCATGGTCCACCTGAAGAGTTCTAATAGGAACGAAACCGGTCGTGGAAGTGATATTTTAATTTACTGATTGCAGTTCGCCTTAATATCAACAAATTAAATTAATATCTAAATAGGCTAACACCAGCTCCTGCTATTTAAAAATTATTTACCGGTTATACTGTATCATCTCTCTTTTCTAAATTTTATGTTATTTTTACTGGCATTCTTATTTTAAAATTATTTAGCATGTTGGGTGAATGTGAGCGTTTTTCTGCTAAACAATGACCTAGAAAATTCACGAAATTGCCAAAATTATGGAAAATACTATGAGAGCAAAAGCGAGTAGGTCGGACCGCGAACGATAAACTGCGAATGAGTGAGAGTATACTGTAGTGTGTAATTTTGGCAGCAGCATTTCCTATAGCCATTTTTAATCTTTTCGCGATGTCAGCAACAAGTTCAAAAATGAGGAAGGTCACAACCAGTTACCAGCAACAGTTTTTGTTACTTGGCTTTCAGCAAGAAAATGTTGATTCTGACAAGCTGGAATGTGCGGACTGTAGATTGGCAATGACAAATGTTTCCATGGAAAAAAATCAAAATTACTAGCCCATCAGCAACCGGAGTATTCTGGTTCTGTTGGGAAAAAACGCAATTACTTTGAGAAGAGAATGGAGATAAAGCAAGAAAAATGCACTAAACCCACTAGAATTCCATATAAATAGAGCAAATGAGAGCAGTATAAAAACCCTAAGAGCCAGCTATGAAATTAGTAAATTGGTTGCCAAATTGGGGAAATCTCATGCAATTGCAGAATGTATGGTGAAACCAGCAGCGTTGATCTGCGCTAAAGAACTGCTGGGTGAAGAGGCAGCCTACGAAAGAAAATCTTTTTGTTTAATGATACTGTGAGAAGGTAGAACGAAATGGCAGAAAACCTTGAGGAACAACTGGTGAAAAAACTAAAGGTTTCAAAGATCTCATTACAAATTAATTGCGACAACAATAATATTAACAAGAGACAAAAAGGGACGTGGAAGATATATCTGTAGAAGAAATCAGGACTGGGTTGAGGAAGATGAAGAAGGGAAAGGCGCAAGGACCTGATGACATACCAGTGGAAGTATGGATCGCTTTAGGGAATAAAGGTGTGGAGTTTCTAGTGAACTTTTTTAATAGACTCCTACGAGGGGAGAAGATGCCAGATGAATGGAGGAAGAGCGTCCTTGTACCTTTGTACAAAGGCAAAGGAGACATCAAAGAATGTGGAAACTACCGAGGAATCAAGTTGATGAGTCACTCTATGAAACTGTGGGAGAGGGTAATAGAAGCAAGGATAAGAAAGGAGGTGATGATTGGTGAGCAACAATTTGGGTTCATGCCAGGAAGAAGTACCACCGATGCAATCTTCTGTTTGAGGATGCTGTTGGAAAAGTGGAATGAAGGGCAGAAGGCGGTGCACTGTGCCTTTATTGACTTGGAGAAGGCATACGACAGGGTACCCAGAGAGGAACTGTGGGAATGCTTGAGGTTAGCTGAAACATCAGAGTGCTATGTAACGATTATTAAGGACATGTATGACGGAGCGACAACAACTGTGAGAAGTGCAGCAGGGTTGACTGAGGAATTCAAGGTAGGTGTTGGACTTCACCAAGGCTCAGCACTCAGCCCATTCCTTTTTGCCATCATCATGGACAAGCTGACGGAGGACATCAGGAAGGACGCACCATGGGATATGCTGTTTGCAGACGACATAGTGCTGTCTAGGCAAAATTGCAGGGAGCTAGAGGATGATCTGGAGATGTGGAGAAATGCGCTGGAGAGAAGAGGCCTAAAAGTGAGCCGAAGCAAGACCGAGTATTTGAAGGTTGGGGATGTGGATGATGGAGAAGAGTTGAAGCTGCAAGGAGAAAAGCTAAAGAGAGCAAAAAATTTCAAATATCTGGGTTCAACAATTAGTAGCGATGGACGATGTGAGGAAGAAGTGAGGAGAAGGATCCAAGCAGGCTGGATAAATTGGAAGAAGGTGTCTGGAGTTCTGTGCGACAGGAAATTATCAGCAAGAGTTAAGGGTAAAATGTACAAGAGTGTTGTCAGACCAGCCATGCTTTATGGAATGGAAACGGTGGCAATGACGGAAAGACAGGTAGGAAAAATGGAAGTTGCAGAGTTGAAAATGGTGAGATGGGCACTGGGAGTGACAAGAAAGGACAAAATAAGAAACGAATACGTGAGAGGGACTGCCAAGATCGCAAAGCTAGGAGACAAACTTCGTAATGCAAGGCTACGCTGGTATGGCCACGTGAAAAGGAGAGAAGAAGGCTACGTGGGAAAAACGATGATGGAGATGGCGGTGCCAGGTAGAAGGAAAAGAGGAAGGCCAAGGAGAAGGTGGATGGATTTGGCAAGAGAAGACATGGAAAGGGTTGGAGCTAAGGAAGGAGACGAAGTCGACCGGGAGAAGTGGAAAATACTTTCGCGCTGTGGCGACCCCGAATAGGGAGAAGCCGAAAGAAGAAGAAGAAGAAGAAGAACAATAATATTAACAAGTTATTGCTTGCTTATGTCCGATACATTGATGGGATGACAATTCATGAAGTAGTGTTATTTATGAAGAACCTGACGAATACACCAAAAGATACTGCATATGCGGCTGTTCACAACTATCTGCATAAGAAAGAAATCCTGTAGTCGAATCTACAGCAGATTGCAACTGACGGTGGTAGCGCAATCGCCGATAAGCATATTGGGTTCATTGGAAAAATAAAAGAAGTTGTCCCTCATATACTGGCAATTCACTGCATTATCTATCGACAACATCGTGCAGCTAAAGCTCTGAATAAGAACGTGGTAAAGGCATTGCAAGTTGCTATTTAAGTAGTAAATTTTGTCAAAGTCAATGCTTTGGATGATAGATTGTTTCAGCAGTTATGCAAAAATGAGAAGCATTAGACACTTATCACGCACACCAAAGTGCGTTGACTTTCAAAGAGTAATTGGTCGTTCGCCTCGCTGAAATGTGTCATTAGTCCTTGGTTTTTACAAAACATGAAAACGCATGCCAGTAGTAAAAAGCAAAAAATAAAGCAAAGATTATATTTTTAGCGATAAATGTAAATTATACCAAGGCAAGAAATTTCTACCTGGCCAACATATCTGCACAAATCAACCAACTAAACAAAACCTTGCAAGGGCGAAATGTTACTGAGTTAAACATTGCTAAGGTAGGGAGCAGTTTTGTGAACAAACTAAGCCTCTGAAACATCCACCTTTAAAAGAATGAGTTTGCCTTTTTCGCAATTTAGTCAAAATTGCTCCAACACGAAAAGTCATGACAAGTTGTACTGACCATTTCCAAAACTTGAGAGAAGATATGCAAAGAAGATTTCAATTATATAATCAAAGTAAACCAGCCAACGTGGGTTAAAGATGTGATACATTTTGATGTCTTATATCAGCAAGACATTGATCTTATTATAGCTACAGTACTTCTTGAACTGAAAGAGAATATCGCATTGATGGGGAGAATTGAACTCGAGGGATTGATTGGGTGGCTAAAAGTTTAATCCTCGCATCCCTTGCTCTTTGAAAAGATTGTTCCATAGTTAATTGGTTTTCCCACCACCTGGTTAGTTGAGACTGGATTTTCTGCTGTAAATGATGTACTAACAAAGAAAAGTAAATTGTTTCAGACTGAACAGAGAGAAGAATCACGCCTGAAGCTGAACCAAGGTTTAGAAGTTCAACTAAAAAACTGATTCATAGACACCAACCGCAATGTAGTCATTGGTCGGAATCTACAGTTACTAAAATATTATCCTTTTGAAAATAAAATGCATTTCCCATTGAACAAAATCTCTAGTTTTTGTTTATTTGGGCCTAAAGTTTTCTCCACAAACTAATACGGACCTTAACGGAAAACAGGTTGGGAAACACTGATTTACGCTGTTGATAACGTCTTGCGATTGCTCAGAGCGAACCTTAAATGTTTTGCAAAGTTTGCGTCCGATGCTGCTTGACACGTGACTCTTGCCGGCGGGATAATCAGAAACTTTCGTCTCTTTTTGTTTTACATCATTTGCTTACAATTGCTGCACAACTACGCTATGCAAGTCTGCCGTCCAAAGGTAAAACGACGTAACTAACAAATTTTGATTTTCGCCGATTTTTGCAAAGACCGATTTGGGATGGGTCATATTTTATTCCTACAAAGTATCGTCGGACTACTTCAAACGGTTTGTGGAGTTTTTATTCTACAAAACGACGTAACTGCACTTTTGGCTCCAGCCGCCAAAGCAAAAGCGACGTAACTGCCGCTTACGTCGCTTTGCCTTTGATCTAGAAGAGATCGTCTGGAACAAGCAGCTCTGTCTCCTGCTGGATAGCGCTAAATCTTCCCAAAACAATAGCAGCGCCATTGATGGGTGTTATAATCTTCTCTAGCTGTAAACAATGATTGATACACAGTAATGTAGTACGAATGGAAGTTCTTCATTTTTGAAATGCTGTTTTGCGAGACAGAAGCTGAAATAAAGCAATGGCAGGAAAACTTCGAATAAAGGATGTTGCGAAAATAATTATGAATGAAGAGTGTTCTGATGATGATGTTAATGATAAAGACTACAGCCCAAGTGATAGCGATGAACAAGAACGTGATCCATAATTTAGTGCGTACTTACTTCAAAATGATAGAAGCAATCGTAGCATCAGCAAAGGTGGCGACATTTAAAAATAAAAGGCGGTGTAAAGATTTTTGTTATGCCATCTTACAGTCGCTTCCGGTACATGGGTTTCTGAGATGACCAAACAGACTTAGAGTAGCTTTGTACTGGAGTGAACAGCTTTTTGTTGTTTGTGCCATTGTAAACAAGTGGATAAGCGCCGGAGTTACAATCGGCAGGGCAACACTGTAGAAGCAGTGAAGTCAAACTGGTTGCCTGCAAGCCAAATTCGGCCCACAATGCCATGTTTTATCGCCATCTTCATGCTCCTTTTGTGATGTGCAAGATAGATTTGATAGTCCACCAACCTAAGGCATATCTGCTTCGAGCATCGTGCTCGTGCAAATATACGGTACACGCAATGCACGTTAATAAAGGCGAATGTACACAGTATACGTTTATGTACGTCTTTTGCTCTCAAACATTTTGGAATAAAAGTTTTCATCCACTTGGATATTCATATGATGTCATATAGTATACCTTCTTGTGTAAACAACCGGTTTTGTCAACAAACATCTTTTTTTACGTTTTTGTCAGCAAAAACGATTATGACATTGGTACAATTCTGCAGACAAAATCGGATATTCAAAAAACAACACATACTGTGTTGCATTATTTAAATATCCAAGCGGATGGAAGTTTTTGTACAAAAATTTATGAGATCAAAAAATGTACAAAGCCGGATAAAAACATATACTGTGCATAACCACCTTAACCTTGTAGACTCTTAGGAATCGACAAAGGCCAAATGTGTTTTCAGGAAGATTTTTTCAGTTTGACGATTACAGCGCGCAGCGTGAGAGATTCACAAACACGAGAAAATTTCTGTCGTAACATTACATACTTTTACTACTTGTCAAATCGTGTTAAGAGGAAGAAGGGAACTTTGGCAAACAATCTTTCGATAAAAGAAGAGCAATTAGTAGGGTTGTACAAATTTACAAAAATTACAGCACAACAAGAATAATACGCGGCATCTATAAAAATACTGACTTAAATCGATTAAAAGATAACATACGTGCGTAGCCATTAATGATCCCAGAGTATTTGCTGTTAACAGTCCCGTAGCACTCCAACTTCGGGCCCCCCCCCAAAGTAAGCGCAAGAGCCCCTGCGCACAGGTCATATCACTTTAGAGGTGTAAATTTGAAAAGCTGCATTAAGAAAATACACCACAATTTCTACATAAGTAAACAGGCTAATGTCAGAATAAAGCATGCTGATACCGAAGGTGAAAGTCATAAAAAATTCGGCACCGATGCCAGAGTTCAGTAGGACATTTATGCAGACACTGCGAAACGATAGCAATGACACTGAAAAACATGAAAAAGTTATAAAAACACAGTATCATTTAAATAGTCTGGAGCGAACCTTTTTGTTCGCAAATGCTGTTATGACATTGTCATAATCAAGAGATCGGGCGCAGTCATTTTCGATTGACAACATGGCTAATGAAGATAGTCTACTGTCTGTCATAGACGTTCTATTAAAAGTTTTGATCAGTTTCAATTTGCTGAAGCTTCTTTCAGCGCTGGCAACAGTCACGGGGCAAGTTAGTAAGATTCGAAGTGCGATGTACACATTCGGATACAATTCAAATAAATGAGTCTTTAGAAGATAGTTCAGAAAGTCTTGAGCCGTATTGAGATTGCGTTTTTTTTGTAAAATTAAAACAAACCGCTGTAGCTCAGCGCTCATTTCATCAGAATCAATGTCACCGAACTTTTTTTGGAACTCTTTACAGCAAGTAAGAAGAGCATTTTCTTGTTGCACAAGCAAAAGTTTGTCTCGTGTGTACAAAAACGAAAAGGCGGAAGAAACCTCACGTAACAAATTAAAGCGCTCCTTTATTGACATAATAGCCTGGTCTACTAATGGATAGAAAAAGTTGCTTTTAAATTTCAGTTCCGGGGTAGCTCGTTGTTCCTCTTCACCTTGGTAATCAAACAATCTTCTTTTCTTTCCACTTCTTGACGGAGGAAAAGAAGGATCAATATCCAATTCCTGTGCTATTTCAACAGCAGATGTTGCGGCACTGTCATAACCCGTTGTGCGATAGTTTTGCAAAAACTTTTCCGTTGCCTGGATTTCCGTTTCCATTGTATGAAGGGAGACTCCATACGATTGAAGAATCTTGCTTGCTTTATTGACTTGGAATAGGATATCATACCAAATAAACACCGACAAAAGAAAACTCCATTTTGATAAATGAGCTATCAACGATTTTGTTTCTGAGGCAGCTCTTCCATCTTTTCTTTCTATGGAAATGGCTTCCAAGTCTTTCAGTGCCAGCAACACCTCTTTTAAATTGTATCGAAGAGGTTTGATTCATTTAATTCTGTTTTCCCAACGAGTATCAGATTGTGACTTTATGGACAGCTCCACATGTTTTCACCATTAGGTAACACACGTTTATAATGGTTGGAGGAAAAACGTCGCCTTGGAGTTGTGTTATTATATGGAAAATTCATTATTAGTTCATGTGGTCCACGCTTTACTATATCACATCGTTGAGCATCAGAAATACTTTCAGGCCATTTACATGGGTCATCAGGGATAGGGGTAAATTGAGATTCAGTTATTTTTGATATTGAAGGTTGCGTATTGGCAGGTAAATCACAACTTACATTTTCTGGAAATTCACAATCACTTTGATGCTGATCGTCATAGTCTTCTTTTTCTTGTACACTATAGTTTTCTTCATCCCTCTCGGTACTAGTGCCAGGTCTACTCTGCTCAGTAATCTTGAAAAAATCTGTCATCTTGGGCAATTTCGCTACAGCATCTCGAGCAGTGGCTGCTTCTTTTCTCTTTTGAGCACCACTTTTTGAACGTTTCATTCTATACAATGTCAATAAAATACTTTATCTGCACTCTGCATTGTATATATATTGTCCCGGTATTTATAGCCAAACAGAATTCCAGACCATTCTATGATTGTTGCGTAACAACGGCATTGTTACGTCAATCGAATATTCAAGATTCTACCAGAAAATCAATCGAAATATTCTAGATTCTGCGAGATAAAATGACGGAGCATTCACTTATGATGTCACAAGCCAATTTCTTCCTACAGTTTAAATCGGTTGTAAACAAGTCTGCTGAACTGAAAATAGTCACGTAGCCAAAAGCAATTTCAGACTAACTTGGGCCCCCAAAGTTGGCCTGGGCCCCCCCCCAATTGGGGGGTTTGGGGGGCGGCTGCTACGTCTCTGTCTGTTAACACATGTTTTCTACTCTAAAACCCTAATTATGATGATCTTTAAAGTCAAGAGATCTCTTAAAATTTATCAAGTCAATAATGGGATGCTACTCAATATTCTGTCTTTGAATCATAACAAATTTAACTTTGTCTTTTACCGACATATCGTTAATCAACTTGATACCAGCCCACCTAATGTAATTAAATTTAACTATTTTGATATATAAGACACTATTAAACACTTGAAAATTACTTTAGATCATAAACTTTCATTTCAATCCTACCTGATAAACTTAAACCAAAACTTTCTGGAGCTGTTAGTATTCTATGCAAGCTAATACCTTTCCTTAATATTATCTGTCGGTTGCCACACTAATTCACTAATATGCCAATTTTTATTTTTATCTTAAGTATGGAATTATAACATGGAGTTTGATCTATAAATTTTATTTAAAATAGTTGGCGCTTTCCCAAAACAGAGCTTTTAAGCTTTCAGTTGGAGCTGAGTGACGTGATTTTGCTTTACGTCTTCATCACGAATTCAAAATTTTGAAAGTTTTAGACCTTTATCAAATTTTTTTGATAATTACTGGGCTTTTTTGGAGATTACTATCCTTACTTTTAGCAAGCCTTTAAAAAACATTAGATAGTCTTCAAATATTTTTTAAGCATTACGGTGTCAAAAACCAATCAAATACTGTGAAGTCAAAATTTGGAATTCCTGAGATTATAGAATTATGGGCGCAAATCTGCAATACAGTTTACATTGAAGTTGAAAAAGAAATTCGTTGAAAAAGATATTACTGGACATTGACCTCTATCTCACATATCGTTGATCAAATTACAAAAGACACTTTCAACTATCTCATAAATTAGTTTTAACATAAGTCATTATCACACAGAGAATAGCTGCTTGTCTAAATGATCTAAAGATCCCTTCAAAGCCCTCCCTGTTATTTACAATTATTTCAGTGATGTATTAAAGTTTTTTTTTGTTGTGTTTACAATTAAAATGAACTTGCTATGCTGTCCTGTGTATTTTTTCTTTTGCCACCAATGATTGAAAGGCTAGGAAACTTGTATCTCTTTGCTTTCATAGCAATCAATTTCGATTCCATTTATAGGAAGTAACATCTACTTAAGATTTGAATTGATTATAGAATTGGATTCAGAAGATTCGAAATTATGAATGCCTGTCCATTAGGGTATATCGAAAAAATTTTTGTTAAATTTTAAAAAAGGGGTGTCCAAATATTGGGCAAATATCCCAAAAATTTTGTTAAAAGCAATTTTGTCTGGTAGCTTTGCTCATTCCCACGGCTACCTCCCTTTTAAGGGGCGCAGACTAAAAATTCTGAAATTTACCATAACTTCCTCAAAAGTGGTCGTAGAAAGCTCATCTTAGGCTGAAAAATTTCAGAACTGCCATGTCAGTATATGTTGTTAGAGGACTTTTTGTTGTACTTTTATCAATTGGAAAGTTATTTTCTAAAAACCAAAATTGACTTAAAATTTATTCAATAATAATTAGCAATTATGTTATTGTTAAACAGCTAAACAATAATATCAGAGCAGCAAGCATCAATTAGCATGCTACTAATAAGTTGTCGCATCTCATAGTTATAATTTTTTGAATCCATTACATTGAGACAGTACAGTGAGGTAAGAGTGCGTTATTGGTTGATATATGTTGAATTGTGTTTCGGCGCACATGTTGGTATCGTACATTAAATCCAAACTTTGTTATTCATTGTCAGTGAGAGAAGACTTACACCAAGTAAAAGTGTACTTGCACTGCAAAGCCAAGAAGTATCTGAGGTTGCAGGAAGACACGTGATTGCTTGGTTGAAAAGGCAAGTCAGAAGTTTCTTTTCAATTTTGCACAGTCAAGTTGCATAACATCATGCTTTGTTGAATAACAGGTTGCTATTACACATTTCAATTTTGCAATATTTAAAATTGCATTAGGCAGAACTTGAAAACTAGGCAGTTTAAACAAAAGTGTTTGCATGGCGGTCATACTTTTAATGCTTCGAAATAGTTTTCAAGTGGTAAGCTACCAACTTACAAAGAAGTAATTGAACGTGTTCTGTTGAAAAAAAATTGAACTAAAAAACAAACATCAGCTGTGATTGCGCAAGAACTTGCTGATCATTGTTGTGGTGTAACGTCTATACTCTCAATGTGGTTACAATTAAAGAAAAAATATTTTCAGTTGTAGATAATTTCTTTAAAGTCTCAAAGTGGCCGAAGAAACGAAGAAAAGGTATATTTCTGAAAGCAATGGAAAACTTTATGGCCATTATGCCTAAATTGTTTGATATACAGTATATTACGAAAATCCTTAAAAACGGAGGGTACTAAAAATTTAATATCAACTGCGGATGACAAAAGATAGCTTTGCTTTTTATGAAAACCAGAAAAGAAGTAGAACAGCAACTTGCACAAATGTTGTTAAATTTCGAACAGCATCAGACATAGAATTCAAACAAAAAAATGCATCGCAGGGACGCAAATCATGCAAGATTGTCCTTCAACATCCAAAGCTGCATCTGAAGAAATCTATCTTGCTACATCTTATACCCATACTTTTAATAGTGATGCCACAACTTACAATTCTCCAACGTTTGCTTGCACGGACGAAATATTGTTTCATAGCACTTCCTGGCAAACTCAAAACCGATTTTCTTACTCAATTTTGGCAATGGCACATGATCAATATCAGATCTCAGACAAAGCAAGAGCTGCATCAGTTACAAGCACACCAAAAGATCATCGCCCTAATAAATGAAGATGATCAATCTCTTGCGATTGACAGAAATAAACTAAAAAGACAAAGAGCAAAATTTCGGGAAGCATTAAGAGAAGTAAAAACAAATATATTCAAGTTAGTTGATGGGATTTATGTTGATGGGAGAAAGGATGCAGCACAAGTTATCTGTTCAATTAATGAAAAATTTTATCAAAATGTTATCTTGGAAGAACACTACGTCATTGTCGGAGAACCTGGAAAGTTTTATCTTACCCACTGCTCGCCAGAAGACGGAAAAGAAGCAACAATTTCTAAATGCCTGCATAATACAATCAAAGATACCACTCTCCAAGAAAAGCTTGCTGTGAATGGATGCCACAGAACTGCAGCTTTGACCGGTGTTAACATGGTTCTGTGCATTAACTGGAAGAAAAATTGAATCGTCAATTGCAATGGACAATTTGCATTCTACACTGCAATGAACTCTATTTGCACCATGTTTTTACTTCCATAGATGGTACAACGACCAGCCCCAGCTCTTTCTATGAACCCAGTGGTCGGTCTTCAGTTGGTTGTGTATTGGAATGGGGAATAGCTTTTTTTGATAAGATCAATAACATTGATTTTCCTCATCTTCCAAATGATCTTTTAACTCAATTGAGCTGTGATAAGTTTTGTGCATACCAAATTTATCAGTGTGTTATTTCTGGAGAAATGGACAATGACATAGCTTTGCTAGAGGTTGGAGTACTTGATTACTCTCGTTGGCTTACTTTGGCCAGTAGAATTTTAAGAAAATACACATCAGCACATGATCCTTCATCAAAATCAACATAGCTAAGAGAATTTTGCATCAAAGTATATTTTCCATCATGGTTTGATATAAAAGCGAAAACCTCGACTTCAGATGGTGCATTAAATTTTTACAATGTGTTATGAACTTTTTAATTCAGAAATTCGGTCAACTGCTATGAACAAACGACAAAACAATGCGTATTTGGCACATGAAGAAAACATTCATCTAACCATGCTTGCTGATGATGATGATGAATCTGTTCGAGGACGTGTTCGAGGATAAAGTACTGCAGGTAAGACAATATGAAGACAATATAGGTCGTGCAGATGAAAATTTGTCTTCTTCAGCCTATATAGCAGTCTTGGTTTTTTGCTCTCAAGCATACATTTATGTTTCAGCTGGCATCGTTCAAGATCGAGTCAATCTTGTTGTTATGACGTTAACGTGACGGATATTCAGCTGCTGAGAAACATAAGGCAAAAGCTGTTGTGGGAATAGTTTCTGCACCAGTACCCCAAATGAAGTTAGCAAGCTTCCGAATAAAACTGTTTTGCGTTCCAACTTAGCTTCTTCCTTTAATTCATGGTCTTATTATGAGAGCGATCGATCTAGTGTATCACTAAGGTAGAGAGGCTTAATATGTACTTTAAATGTTTTCCATACTACTTGATGAAAAGTTTTTAAATGGCGTGTCTGATGGCAAGGTGGAAAAGAAATATTTAAGACTGGTTTCAGTTTGCTTGAAAATGATTAGCGGCATGGAAGAAAACAAGGTTTGAAAGAGCATTATCCATTCATTTTGATGACTGGTGTCATTTCAAGAAAAAACTGCGGCCTCTACAAATGAGAGATTTTGTTGAGTCAAAATAAACTCAAAACAAATATTTCAGGAAAAAATGTTACTAAATTGTCTTTGAAATTTTTCTAATTTTTAAATTATTTTTTACATACTTTAGGGGAGGTAAAATACAGAGCAAAATAAAAATTTAAAAAAGATGCCCAAATAATGCATTCAGTATTCATCTCTCGGAATGTAGGAAATTATGTCTTTTTTTCAAGAATGTCACCATCTATGCACCTAATTTGCTCAACACTGACGAGCAATTCTTAACAATACGAAACAAAGTTAATTCTTGTAGAGCAGGTTGAAAAACAGAAACAAGCTTTAGGCTGTTATAGGAAACAAAGCGCACAGTCTGGTTAAGTGATCTGCTGACACCAGCTTGAATAGAGTATTATGCTTCAAAATTTGCAGGAAGCAAGCTATGACATATTTACAATCCATCAGATCGAATTAGCTAGCAAGTCAATTGAATCAACAGTATATTGTTGTCAGACAAAGAGGGTGTTCCAAAAGTCTTGAGCACATTTTGACATTGAATATCTCAACAACTATTAAGGATATAACAACAGATTTGTTATATTCTAAAATTTTGCAGTCTCAAATTTTTCATAGAATGTTCAAAGATGTTCAATGTGAGTATCGTTAGTCACACGGCTCACATCAAGTCGATAGCCTTGCCAAAGGCGTTCCAGCATTGCGTTGTCAGTAGTTGCAAGTTACAACAGCTTCCGTTATTCCAACACCAAACCGGACTTTAACTCTGCCACTGGTCAGCCTCTTTTAGATAATGATCAATGTGCATTAAACTATGATAACAATCCTTGCCACAGCACGCAGCTCTTTCCACCTTAATCTCTTAGAAGCTGCTTATATCAAAACTCAGCACCAGATGTTATGCAAACAGAAAGAATTTGTTTACACTCTCAAACTCTTTCGATAATCGCGACGTTTCTATTTGGCCTCTTGCTGCGCTTTCTCAAGCATTTCGCTATAGATCAATTGCACGTGACGTCATCACCACTTGCGGCGCCCTTCAAAGTCTTGTTAAAGGACCAAAAGCGCATTCTTGTATAGAATTTCAATGGAGGCTTTTGTTGTCAGTTCATTTTCTCTTCAGAGGGAAAACTGGGCTACTTGTCTTCCACATAAAGGTGGGGCTTCCCGTTAAGTGTCTTGCCCAAAGACACAACAAGCGAACTTGCCGGCTTGTTCTCCACAACCTCCACTAAATGCTGAGCGCCTAGCAGGGAAGCTCTGAATACCATTTTTTAAAGTTCTTTGGTATGACTCGACAAGGGGAATGAACCCTAAGTCTACCGACTGCGAAGCGGACGCTCTAACCACTACACCATCACGTCGGTTATCTTCTCTATTTTATTAATCTCCTAAAAACATTTGAACTTGTGGTACCTAATTAATTTTGACTAGTGATGCAGTAGTTAATTAAAACCACCTAAGGACTGCAAAAGCAATGATGTATACATAAAATACAAAGTGAATAAACAAGCCGACTTACGTTATAGGTAAAAGTTTTACTTCGCCATTAGCAAAAACATGATTTTTGCCACTTTGTGGCTTTTGTGATGTAGTTAGAAGAAAAAATTGAATTGCAGTAGATATAAACTTGGGTCCTCTGAGCATTTTAAGGTCCAAACCAACTTTGTAGCTTAACTAGTTTTTAAGGTATGAGATTTTCATAAATTTGGGGTAGCGCAAAATTTTTTGGAGTGTTTAGCCACCTGGAAAATACATTTTTGGGTTTACCAAAATTTGTTTCTCGCTTCACTAGTGCAATCAATACATTACTAAATTTAAGTTGAATTAGAGATCCTGCGCATGCAAAAAAGCGTGAAAAAGTATTGTTACACAAAAAAGTTGTATATCAACCTGCTCTTTGATAATGCGTGTAAAAGTAAAAGAGTTTTGGGCTGCAAATTTGCCCAAACTGTCTCAGTCTTTCGCAGAATATTGCCATTTTTCCGGACAGATCAAAAAGTTGATGAAAAAATACAGAAAGAAAAGTCGAAAATTTATTGTCTTCAAAAAAGTTTGTTTTCAAAAGAGAAAGTTTGCTCAGGGGCAAAAATGAGAAAATTAACACTTTAAAAATGTTAGTTTACCACCCAAAAAGTTCTTATTTTGTCAGTTCCGACTTCCCCGCTCCCACCTCCCTCCCATAGAAAACAAAGTGCTACGCCTATGACTTTGATAATATGGGACTGCTTTTTATGCTGCACATTTGAGAATAAGTCGGTACATTTTGATATCTAAGTATTTAGTACAGCAAATGCGACGTACATACTTACACAAAAAGGTAAGGGGCAGCATGCAGTCCATGTGCCGGGGTTTGAACCATCCTATTCTAAGCATTAAAGTAAGTAGAATTTAAGATGGTACCTACAATAAAATTGCTATCTTACATTTATTATTTTTTTTTTTATTGTCGAGGTTAGCAACTCCTTTAGACTACGAGGAAGTGGGATAGGGAATAAGAAGTTGGCCAAGGGCCTATCAACTGATCTACTTAAGGCTGTATTGGTAGCAATGATTAAAAGTTAAAACCGCTTTCTAACGAAAAATAGCAAAATCAAAAACACAATTTTGGGATGAGCTTCATATTTTGTTCAAAATTAAGTTTTAACAAATGACGGTTTGCTTTTAAGTCTTAACGATAGGCCAGCTCGAATAGCTGCTTTTGTAAGGAATTCCAAATATTCAATTTTAGTATTTTTTGGTGACGTTAAATTTATTTTAAAGCATTAAGTCTAGCAGCTTATGTGAAAGGTAAAATAAGCTGTGCTGTGCATGTTTTCTTGCAATCATAGTATGTGAAGTGGTAATTTTCTTAAAACAAATCGGAAATGGTAGCTGTATAAAATCTCCGAATCAGTATGTAGTGTTCTAAGTATGTAGTCATTATGTGGTATTTCTGTGACTTGTTGTTGTTACCTGTAATGGTGTTTACTTGAAGAAAGATTTCCTTGATCGTTTAGCAATTTCAACTTAATTTACTTGTGTAAAGAACAAGAGAGCTCTAGTGACAATTTTACGGATGGCTCAAATTTGGCTTTGTCATTGAAATATTTATGACATTTTATAAAGTGAAGTAGCAGAGGCAATAACACTCAAAGTCTGAGGCGTATTTGTAAACTTTCGAATTTATTTTCGTTTAGGGTACATTAGATTTCCAACAATAATGATTGTGTTCTTTGTAGCTGTGGCAAACGATGATGATGTTGCATCTGACAATCTTGAACAGCAACAAGTCAATGCTGATTAGACAAAATAGAACAAGAGCAGTTGATGTTTTGACCAAGGCCTAAAAATAGGATAGGAAGAAGTACCCCAGACTTTTCAGCCTTCCTCCCTCTCTTGAAAATTGGAAAAATCTGTAAAAAATCTGGCAAAATAGCAAAAAACATGCTGAACAAAATTTGGTATAAAAAAGGTTTTCATTTGATTTTGGATGTAAAAATGGCAAAAATGTCACTCTGAAAAATTTCATCTCCAATACAAAAGGTCTTTTCAAGACAAACCTTTCTAAGACAGAACTGCTTTCAGCCCTCCTCCCCCATACCAAACAAAGTGTTATGCCTATGGTTTTAGGTACAAAGAAGCAAAAATGCAAAATAGTATGGCACTATGACAGTAAGATGAGCAGTTTCAAGCCGACTGGTTCACAGCAATTGTAGTTTACAGTCTCAGATAAAAATTTTAGTGCGTATTATTTTCATTACGCAAGCAAGCGTATGTGTAACATCGTCGTTGGCGTTGTTGTTGTTGTTACTACCAGACCCCTTCCAAGGGATGGAGGCATGGCGGGAAACCATGGAGCCCCCGGAACCGGGCAACTCTGCAGGGCCTGAAACAGAGGTTGTAAAGAGACAGAGGGGCGCCAAGGAGCGAACGACGCCTAGAGCCGGTAGCTTGACAGTGCAGAATGTCAATGTATTAATATTGCTTGTTCTCGAATCGGTATCAAATCATTCGGTAAGAATCATGTTCAATTCTCATGTCTATCGCCAATATCTCTGGCCTCGTGCGTAGACGTAGCTAGGGAAGGGGCGTGTGAATTGATACAGTTTTTGAATCTCATTAAGCGATAAACGCATTTAAGACAAAAACAAGAAAAAGACTTTAAAAAAAAAGGAGCTCAAAAGAAAAGTTACTACCTTAAATTTGTTTCGAAGATAGAAAACCGCCCCTTTAAAAATTTGATTCCTTCTCCAAAAAAGGTCGTTTGAGAAAATATTGTACTTTTGCTCCCCCTCCCCCCCTCCTCCAAAATTCACTTCTGGCTAGGCCACTAGCTCCGTGGTTAGTCGAGTAGCCGCAACCTCGGATAACAAGCAGTTAAACATTATTTTTTAAGGAATCAATTTCACCTTTCTTCTCATAAAAACCGGAGGAAAGTCAACGTCAAGGCACCATTTGTTTGGTTTTGAAAAACCTTTCATCAACAACAAGAACTCTAAAAGAACTTTAACATCAGTTGGTATAATATGTTCATTGTCAATGGTTAATAATGTACCGTATAGTTTTGATCTTTTGTAAGCAATGATAAATTAAATGCCGAAAATAATTATCATACCCACTGCTTAATACCATTTGATACCCACTGCTTGATATTGATACCATTTGTAAACACTGATTACTTAAAGGCTTACAGCTTCTGTTTTGTTAGCATAACTGATTATATTTTATGGGCTACAAATTTTTTTCATCGGTGACTCAACGTGGGCTGGATTTCTATGCTCCAGAGATTGTGTTAGGCATTTAAAAAATTGTATTGTAACCAAACCAGGCATGTGCAAACTTTTTACAGGCGGGCTACTTGACCCAACACAATGATACAGCGGGCCAAGACTTATGTTTTTGAAATCAAACTTGAAACGACGCAGTCATTCAAAAGGAAGTTCTTTATGAAAACAATTTGCACAAAACGATATTATCGAATTGAAAACGTTCTTTTGCTCATATACGTCAAAATGACTGTAGATTTTTTTAATGGCGATCAATGTAAAAACGAAAAAAATTTCGAAACAATAACGATGCACTTCCTTTAAAAAGTAGTTGTTTAACTGATAATTATTTCTTTTGCTTTGGAGATAATTTGGAGATCAATTTCAAGAAGAAGTTTGAAATTAAAAATCTTTTTTTTCATGATGTCGCCCCTCGGTTGAGCGAACTTTATAAACAGAAAACCTGGTTTTCCTGTGGACGCTGACCTCAAGCCACATTCTTCTGCAAGCAGCCCAGTTTCACCCCACCTTTTATCCTTGCTCACTGTCGCGTTTCAAAAGATATTTGATTCTATTTCAGCTTTAATTTACTTCTTAAAATTGAAGCGACTTGTAGTATTGCTCGAATAATTAAGTCTGGTTGCAACTTAATTGCTAGGAAAAGATTGGCTTTCACTAAGATACTTTAACCCACGCACTTCTCGATCAAGAACAAAACAAATATATTCACAAATCACTTCAAAATTTCGAATTCATTCGCTTGTCAAACACAGAAACTAAAGCACCGCAATATATAAACATCAGAGACCTAACCGTTACTAAATCCACCAAATAATCGTTTGTCACACTAATAGAAATCCACAATAAATCAACACAGATCAACGTTCTTTTAACTACACTATGTCACTTTCTTTCTCTATCACTCTCTAAATCATAAAAAATCCCGCTGCCTTATGCATGTTACAATGTACGAGCTTCTAGAAAATCCTAGAACATCACGTGACGCAGAAAAAAATATCGTAATTAATTACGTAATCGGTAATAATAAAAAAAGAAAAATCTTCGAGAAGAAACAAGATTCACTAGAATATACTGAAACCTAGTCCCATTGTCAAACATTGTGACGCCAGAAAAGGCGTGTGAGTTACAAAATTATTAATAAATGCGAAAGCAAAAAAGTCTTTTTTCTAAACAGTTTAGCGAGTTTAGGCCTTTAGACAATTCAGATTTACAAATAAAAATAATTATCGCAGAACAGAACAACGGATTACAGCAACTACACATATATAAAAAACTATTCTTTTAATGCAAATTTACTTATTCGTGACATATTCCCCCTGGGAATATTATAATATAATATTAAAAACTACGAATAATGAAATTTGCGAGCCCAATTCAATACTAAGATCCTTAATTATACACAAATAAATTCGATTGCCATCCCTCACACACACGCATTTAAAACATAACACAACAATACACACAAACACAGCACAATTAGTTCATCACACGACTAAGACAATCAGCCACTACATTATAGTTTTCATGAATGTCTTGTACAGTATAATCGTACCCTTGTAAAGCCAGGGCCCATCGCATTATGCAATCGTTTTGATACTCGGCCTTGTTTACGTATGCAAGGGGCTGTTTGTCAGTTAGTAAAGAAACGGCTTACCAGCTAAGTATAGCTGGAACTTTGTTATGCCCCACACAATACCAAAACATTCTTTTTCTAAAGTTGAGTATTTGGTCTCAGCTGGTGCGAGTTTCTTGCTGGCATACGCCACTGGATATAATTTCTCGTCATGCTGTTGCATGAGGGCGGCACCCAGCCCTCAGTACAATGCATCGGTTTGTAGTATGAATGGCTTGCTATGGTCTGGCAGCTTCAAAATTGATCGCTTCAATAAACAGTCTTGCAAGCTTCTGAAAGCCTTTTCTTAAGCTTGCTCCCATCGAATCTTGTTTGATTGTCCCTTGCGCGTTAGATCAGTCAATGGCGCTGCCACCGCCGCAAATGTGGGGATGTGTGCGTGGTAATAGTTCCCTAACCTCCAAAACGATCTTACCTCCTTCTTCGTAGTCGGTCTTCGTGCCGTAAGTTTGCGATATTGCGATGTCAAAAAAATCACTTCTACTATTTTTCAGTGAAATAAAAAATATCTTTTTATCAAAAACTAGGCGGATTTGCAAGCGTTCAGCCAGCTCCAATTTCACCCAACCACAATGCATAACAGCTTGTAGCAAGTGTGCCCACTGCGCAACCTTTTCGTTATTGGAGGCTGCAACACAGAATTATATTTTAGTTACGGCCGCCAGTGTTACAAATTAAGTTACGACGTTACAATTCCGGTAGAGGTACTAGTCTGCACTATAACGCACAACTCTGCGTGTGTGTGTTACTTGACTATTTCCTTCCAAACTACTGGATCTACAATTATAAAACTTTGCAAGATTGATCACCAACCCAGAGTGAGTGTCATAATGACGAGCCTTAACATTACCTCACAGTCAAAGTTAGTTTTTTAAAAATTACTTTTTTGACCGAAAAAAAACTTTTAACTTTTTCAATTGATATCAGCAGGATACCTTTGATAAAATTAAGTTTTTAAAAATCTATGCTATATTGCCAACGCCACAAGCGATAAAATGTTACCGGCGCGATGGTGTAGTGGTTAGAGCGTCCGCTTCGTAGTCGGTAGACCTTGGATTCATTCCCTAAATCGAGTCATATCAAAGACTTTCAAAAACGGTATTCGCAGCTTCCCTGCTTGGCGCTTAGCATAAAAAAAGGGATAGTGTGGAGAACAAGCCGGCAAGCTTGCTTGTTGTGTCCTTGGGAAAGGAACTTAACGGCATGCCTCCACATTTATGTGGCGGACATTTGGCCTACCCGTACTTCACCGTTGGCTGTTACGAAATGCTGGGTGAGCAGTTGTGAAGTTGATCACCCAGCATGTCGTAACAAGCGACCACTTAATACCCATTAATGGCAATCCGCCTTGTTGATGGTGGGGCTACCAGTGACTCATGATTGGTTCGAAATGGGTTACCATCTTTCCTTAGCCTAATTGCAATTAGGTTGACAGCATGAACCCGAATTGCCGTTTGTGCCGTAACTCCGTTCAAAGGAAAAAGAGGGGTAATCACAATAATAACAACAACGTAAAATGTTAAAGCACTTTTTTGAGCTCAACTCCTCCGAAACTACTAGATGTACAAACATTAAACCTGGCACGATTGATCAACATTTTGAGGGAAGTGCTCACAAAGAGGCTTGTGACGTCATCATGACGTCATATTCAACGATTAACATTATTGAACGCCTATTTTGTGATTGAGGAAAATGCTCTGTTGCCCAAACGTAAAGCAAACCCAAACTTACAAAAAGTTTCAATTCTTTGCGACATGAAATGACGTCACAGGTAACCCTTGACCGCACAATTTGTTCCCGGTATTCTCTCAAAAACTTTTCATCGTAAAAACGACTTCAAGAGCTTTTTCAGAAGGTATTAACTAGTTGCTATCGATAAAAAACGATTTTTGCAACAATTAAAGGTAATTTGAAAATGTAACAACAGATTCCTTATTTAAGTTTTTTAAGCCTTTCATAAGCATGCTTTTTCTCTTTCATTTTGCTTGAACGTTTTCAACTCGCTCTATCACGTCATAATGTGTCTGGAACAATTAAAATGAAACCAAGTAAAAAAGCAGCAGTTAGCAACTGTGCGTAACGGTTTTTATTTGCTGTTATTTTAGAAGCAAACAAGTAATATGCTGCCCGTCAAAGAAATATGATGCTTTAGAGTGTTAACACAGCGATAGATCAAAAACCTACAGTTTTTTAGTAATACAATGACAAGCTACAATATTTTTGTACAGAAGCGTTATAAGCTTCACTGATCTCAACCTCAGAGTTTGTACAGAACTACCCGGCCTAACTAGCGTTGTCCGCAGGCCTTTTTCCATCAGTAATGTCCAGGTTAACAATATCAGTTCAACAAACCAATCTGGCTTCATCCAATCTATACTTGCAAAAACAGTAACAAACAATTTATGGGTTTTGAAGCCGCGAATTCTCATTTTAAAACAAAACTACCGTTTTTTGAAATACAATTGACTCAAAGGAAACTTTATGAGGGGTTGCGCATAGCCGCTACATGTCTCCAAAGTTTCTCGATTCCCTGGCAACGTGTTGTTTGCCCTGTTTTTAGCATAGGCATCCTTAAATTTAACAAACAAACTTTCATCAGTTAAACTGAAAAAACGTTTGGAAACCTATCAAAGTTGTCTTAGAGCGCCAAGGTTTTTGATGTGTATATATTTTCAGAATTAAGCTATTAAATATTAGACCCACTACTTGCAACATATTTGTAACTGCCTACAAATTAGCCTACTATGACTTGACGCTTCTGGCCGTGGTTATGTTGCTTCTTCCTCGCATGAACGCAGCTAAGGAACAGGGTATTAAATAGAAGTGAAGCACTCACTATTAAGCTATTGCAATTGCGTGGTCCTCATCAGTAATGTTGAGATTGAAAATATTGAATCCGGCGGCTGCGTTGGTTTTTCTCAATTGATATTTGTGAGAACTGAAATAAAAAGTTTCCGTGTTGTTGCCATAGCCGATTCTCGCTCCTAAATTAAATTAATTAAAAAAACATTACCGGTTGTTGCGTATAGCGGCTATATTTCTCCCAAAGTTTCTGGAGTTCTCGGCAACGCCTTGCTTGCCCTGCTTCCAGCATAGACGTACTTTAAAACTGGACTTGCTCACAATTGAAACCACTAAGAATTTTGCAAACGTTTGTGCGGGTATTTGATGAAGTGCATGTAAGCATAATTTCAAGATTGTAAGAGCGCTCCAAGGTAATTATTGTGTATTTTCAGGAATTATCTATTAAATACTAACACCGTTATCAACAACTTTTCCGCAACTGTATGCCTATTTGTACCACATAAAGTTGTTGGCTGCAGCATGTTACTTGATCCTGCTCATAAAAGCTGCCAGGAAAAGAGCAAACTGATCCAAATTGAAGCACTTGCAGTTAAGTTATTACAATAAAAGGGCCCCTATCAGTAATATCGAGGTTGAGAACATGGCTAATAAGTAAAAACAGTAATGAAAGATTAATGTGTTTTTTGGCGTAGTCAATTCTTGTTACAAAATCAAGAGCATCGTGTTTTTAATGGGAATCGAATAGATAAACATCAGAGATCGCAGCGCATAGCCAATATATTTCTCCCAAAGTTTTTGAAGTTCCCAACCAGGTCTTGTTTGCTCTGTTTGCAACATGTACCAAGAAAGTGAAGTTGCTCGCAATTGAAATCGGCTATGATTTTACAAATTTTTACTTGTTTATTTTACCACTTGCATGAAAACATAAATATAAAGTTGTGGCGTAGGAGGGTAGGGAGAGGGGAAGGACACCAAAGTGATTGTTGTATAATTTATGCTATTAAATGTGCACTACTAACGACTTTTGTTAATTGTATGTCTATTTGCATAAAGTAACCACTCTGACTACACGTATATTGCTAGGTCCTGGCATGATCGCTGTGGGGAAAGCGCAAACAAACCAAAAGTCGATCACTAAAAGCTGGTTTCCATTAGGCGTAGACTGCAGGCATGGCGCCAAAAATTCTTTGTTTCTCTGTTTAGTTTATCCGCGGAGAGCGCTCGCTCCGAAACAAAAAATGTATCACGCCACGCCTGCAATCTACACCTAATGGAAACCAGACTTAACAGTTAAAGTTATTGCAATAGGTTGGGCCATGGTTAAAAAGTATAATCCATGTACCACGTTATTGTGGTAAATATGCAGATAGTTGTTATGTTTCCTGCAACATTGAACGTGAAAAATTTTCAGTTTGTTTAACTCGGACAGGTAATCTTAATTTTTGCTTTTTATTACAGGAACCCTAAGGTATAATATAGGTCAAAAAATGGTAAAAATAATACTTAAATTTGTTTGCTTTAATGGAAAATGCATAGAAATGCTTAAAATGAACGATACGATCCTTTGTTCTTGCAAATACAGTAAACTCTAAATGAAAGCAATTGTTTTTTACAAATTAAGATAAAATCTGTACCTATTTTACTTTACTAATGTTGACGCTTACTCTTGAAGATCTGAGAAATGAAATTCCGACTTCTTGGTTTACCCAGAGTAGACCGAGACTAAGAGCCCACTCCAGTGACCTTACGTGGGAGCCTGACACACCGAGGCAACCCACCACACGAAGGAAACCTGGGATATGTCGTTTCCCACAAACCTAACACGATAGATAAACTGGGGTAAGAGATAATCAGATAGCTCTAAAACGCAAAGTGAATGGCTGTTACTGCGATGACCACCCATTTCTATGATAACTCTTACAATTAAAGGGAAGAAAATATCTTCCGGTTTTAAGTTCATATGAATAAAATGTGGGAAAAAGTAGTGAGGTATCAGATACACCAGTTTTCCCATCCAGGGTCAACTTTGCTACATGTCATTTATATGTCTTAGAGGTTACGATCAGTGAAGCTTATAACACTTCTGTACAAAAATATTGTAGCTTGCCATTGTATTACTAAAAAACTGTAGGTTTTTGATCTATCGCTGTGTTAACACTCTAAAGCATCATATTTCTTTGACGGGCAGCATATTACTTGTTTGCTTCTAAAATAACAGCAAATAAAAACCGTTACGCACAGTTGCTAACTGCTGCTTTTTTACTTGGTTTCATTTTAATTGTTCCAGACACATTATGACGTGATAGAGCGAGTTGAAAACGTTCAAGCAAAATGAAAGAGAAAAAGCATGCTTATGAAAGGCTTAAAAAACTTAAATAAGGAATCTGTTGTTACATTTTCAAATTACCTTTAATTGTTGCAAAAATCGTTTTTTATCGATAGCAACTAGTTAATACCTTCTGAAAAAGCTCTTGAAGTCGTTTTTACGATGAAAAGTTTTTGAGAGAATACCGGGAACAAATTGTGCGGTCAAGGGTTACCTGTGACGTCATTTCATGTCGCAAAGAATTGAAACTTTTTGTAAGTTTGGGTTTGCTTTACGTTTGGGCAACAGAGCATTTTCCTCAATCACAAAATAGGCGTTCAATAATGTTAATCGTTGAATATGACGTCATGATGACGTCACAAGCCTCTTTGTGAGCACTTCCCTCAAAATGTTGATCAATCGTGCCAGGTTTAATGTTTGTACATCTAGTAGTTTTGAAGGAGGTAAAGCGTACGTACACACGTAGCCTCCGCACAAAATTTATTAGCAAAATCATCAGAAAGGAAAAAGTTTTTGCTTTATGGCACAAATGACTCCATTGTTTGCGACCAAATATAGTTTTCAAAAAATGCCTCCGTGTTGAAATGTTTTCCTTCAAGTATGGATTTATCTGAGTGGGTATAATGCAATCTAAGTTTTTGTTAATTTTTCCTTTGGAAAACGGATGATGCAACTTTGTGCATGAAGCTCTTACACGAGGAGTTAGCCATCCCATAGTTTTAGAAAAGAATGGATCCTATTACTCATGCCTTGTCATTATGCATGATTACTAATTTTTGGAGACCCCCACAGGATTCAGATATATACCAGGGACTTAAGAAAATTTTAGCAGCATTTGGAGTATAGTTTAAGCGATGCTATTTGTTGGAGGGAGCTGGTAATTCTAAAGAAGCAGTGGCTATTTTTACGTGACCGTAAAAATAACTTCTGCGATCCCTTTTTATGTAACCGTAAGAAAATTTCTGTTGGCTATTTTTACGTGACCGCAAAAAGTTTGTGTTGGACATTGTTACGAGATCGCAAGAAAATTTTTTATGCTTTTTTACGCGGTAGTAATTTGCGAATGACCATAGCGCAACGAAAGCTGTTTGAAGTGCTTGGCTGTGTTCATCCGTCGATTGCGAGATCTTTTAGAAGATCGATAGCAATATGTTTACCTACCATTAACGAGGATTACCTAGAAGTAAGCAACGTGAAAATATGTCAATTTTTTTGCACATATGACTGCACACTTGCGCGTACTTTTGAGGTGGCTTATCAGCAGATTTAACAGGAAAGCGAAAAAGTATATTCATTCAAATGCCACAGTAATAACTTTTATTACGTGATTGCCGCTGTATAATATTATTATCGTTGTAAATATTTCCGGTTCATTCCATTAAGTGAAGCTTTTGTTATAATACAAGTTGTGTCGAAAGTAAGTGTGTGTGGTAGTACTGTAACCGAGAAATTGAATAGCTATAGACTAGAATACGGACGAACAGTATCGGGGAGTGGAATTTATAGCTGCGCAGTAGGCTAATTGTTCAGGAAGCTTAGGTGCTGTACTGGTAATGCACGTTCATTTTGATTAATTTTTTTTGAAGTTGTTGTTACACTACCCTTTCCTCGGAATCGGCATATAGCGAAGTACAGTACTACAGGTTGACCATCACTAATCTGGCAATCAATTAGTCGGACAACCAGTTATCCGGCAGCTATTTGACTTAGAAAACAGTACCTGCACTCTATACTGTAATTTCAAATTTCTGAATTAATTTTGTACTGTACCTGCACCAATTATTTTACCTGTATTTTATTAACTTTTCACTTGTCTTTTTTTATTAACTGACTTGTACTGATTTAGAGGATTTTTAATTTTAAGATAAGATGATTAGCAACTGGGCTTGTGTATTCTAAAACAATAAATAGCTAATCCGTCAAAATGGCTAATCCTGCACTCCCAGGTCCCAATGATTCCGGATTAGTGATTTTTAACGTGTACCATGCAGATCCAAAAGCCAGAAAAATTTTCTTGATCTGGACCAGAGGTAATCCTAAAACCGTGCGTTTTAAGACTTCATAGTAAATGTCTCGAGTATTGTAATTAAAAGCGCTGCTTGAAAGATACTCAGTTCTGCAGAAATGAGTTAAAAATTTTTTCTTCGTTTCAGCAAAGACTGGAGAGAACATTACCAGGATGCTAAATTGTTTTGGCGGAAACTTTGTCGTCGAAAACTTTGATATGGCTGTGCGCATCTTAGAAGAGAAGAAGCGACTAAGTAACAAGAGAGGTACTAGATAGTTGAAGCAACGCACCTTGCCTCGCCAGGTGTTATTACTCGCGACAAATAAACAACCGAGGACCGGTTGCTGCTTGAGAAAAGACTGCGTTGATGGGACTATTTCCAATGACTATGGGAAAACCTAGGCTACGGGCTGAAATTGTACCAACGATAAAAGATTTATATTGGTGCTTTCAAACTTTCCAAATAACAAAGCTGTTTTCAAAGTTTTTAATGTAACGGATGCTTTCGAAAAGAGAAATATTATTATTAAATTACCTATTAGACAGCAGAATTCTTTATGGTCACGTAAAAAGTCTAGAGAAATTTTCTTGCGGTTACGTAAAAATAGCACACACAATTTTTTTACGGTCACGTAAAAATAGCAACTGCTTTCTAAAAAATAGGGTTTTGACAAATCTGCGGTATACTACAAAGCGCAATTCTGACTGCGTGTCTGTCTATGCGTCTATCTGTTTTAAATTCTCTGAAACCACTAGAGGTACAAGCATCAAACTTGGCACGATTGATCACCACTCTGTGGTGAGTGTTGTAAGAGGGTTAGTGACGTCATCATGACGTCATAATCAAAAATGCTTTTTTAAATTTGCATTACTTGACAGAGGACAACCGCTTTTTCTCAAACGAAAAACCAGCTTCCGACTTACCACATTACAAAAACTTCTATTCGTTTGGGTCTATAATGACGTCACAATCAACGCTTCTTTGCACAATTTGTTTTTGTTGTTTCTCAAAAAGTACTGATCGCAGAATCGCAATTAAACTTTGTTTTAGGAGATATTAATGAGGTGCTTTCGATAAAACAACTTTACAACAATTAAAGCTTATTTGACTACGCTACAAGCAATTCTTTATTTAATCATCTTAAGCCCTCTAAACATTTTTCTTCTCTTTTTCCTTGCGTGGTTAAAACTGGCTGTATGATGTCATAATATGTCTCGTACGATTAACACAAATCTTTTGCTGTAGCAGATAATAATATGAAAATGTTTTCAAAAATTGCAACCTTTTTGTAAAATTAGTTTACTTGAAAATTGATTTGTGACCTTATTTCTCAACTGATTTTCAAACTTTCTACAGCAAATTAAAACTTATTTTAAGGTGATTCCGATAGTTTATTACACGTACAATTAATGTAAGTTTTCATACTGAAAAAACTGAACTTTAAGACGCGTGGTGTAACTTTTTATCCATCCTAAAAAGTGGTACACTGAGTAAAAACAGGTAACTTTAATACAAAAACGTTATAATAAGGTACTAACAATTACTGTCCTTTGGTAGCTTACTAAAGTTGCTTTTCAACAATATGTGACTTCAATTCTAAAAGCTGAGGATTAGTTTATAATGGCTGATCAAAACTTAGTTGCTGTACATCATGCTTGATTTGTAGTCGAACAATTATTCTACTTGACCAAACAAACTTGCAATTGTTAGACAAAGTTAGTTCTTTGATACATTTTGACTACTTTTCCTCACAAGCATAATTCTTATGCATTATCTGTCGAGGTTTTCAAAAACATTCATCAAAAACCTGAAGTCTTTAATTGTTTATAAAATGTAATCTACCGGATAAAACCACACAAAATTTTGGTGTCTGCTATTCACAAAATTATAATTTCTAGAAAAACTAAGTACTTTGGTACATTTTCTTTATTCGTTCTCAATAGCATGGATCTTTGGCATTATCCACCACATTATTCAAAAACATTCGTCAAAAAATGAAGTCTTTATAACTTTTAATACGTAGCCCACTCCAAGCATAACACTTGGTGATTACCCAAGAAAAAGACGAGGAGAAAAAATGGTTCTTTCTTATCGTTTGAACAAAATGAAAGTGTCGAGCTGCATATGATTTAAATGTTGAAGCAATTTCCGTTGCAATTGGGCGAGGTTGGCGCAGCCAGCTGATTTGATATTCTTAATCCCAATATTATTAATGGGGGTTCCCGCTATTGCTATAACTTAACTATGAGTGCTTCATTTCGGGTTAGTTTGCTTTTTGCATGGCGGCGTTTATACCAAGGCCAAGGAACATGCACGCAGGCAGAGACGTTAGTTCACATTAATTGGCCTACGGTAACGAAAAAGTGGTAAGTAGCGATCCAAATATTTAATGGCTTGAAACGCACTGTTAGGTCATAACCTTAAATGACATTACAATGCTTGCCACTATTTAGTGAAAACAGCAGCAGGCAGCAAAGTTATCCACTATCAATGTGATAGTGAACGTAAATGGTAAAGCCCATTACTGATATTAGTACAGTCAACTTCGGATATAAGAGATTTAGATATAAGGGATTTTCGCTTATAAGGGACTACGCAAAAGGTCCCAAATGATTTTCAATATAAACTAATAAGTCGGTTATAAGAGAATTCGGTTATAAGAGACTGATTAAGCTGGTCCCGGCGGATCTCTTATATCCGGAGTAGACTGTAATTGCAAGAATATTTGCATCTACAAACCACTAATCTTCATTTAAAGGTAGGAAGGTCTGGATTAGGGCCTAAGTTAAATGTAATAAAATCCCTAGAAAAAGATCCAAATTAAACAACAATAGCATCAATTTGTAACGCTGGATTAAAAGGGAATGTTTTTATTTGATAAGAGCTTAATAGGCGCCTATTGGAATAGGTTATATGACTTAAAGCAAAGGTATGGCCCCTTTTCATGCTATGGCCGAATTAAAGCAAACAGCGCTGGCAAGATCTTAATGTCACAAATATTAATATGACAGCGAAGCCACCAAATCGTCAAATATGCCTACCACTAAATAGTTCATTTCTTTATCAGTCAAAATGACCACCATTTGAGCGACGCCATCAATTTTGATTGTTCCCCCTCCCCTTTTACATTTTTAAAAATTACAAATGGTAGTTTGTGACATCATTCTTTTGTTTTGAATACTTCCAGTTTTGATTAATAGATCGACATGATCGCCATTGGATGTACAGAAACTATGGCTTATATTTACTAAAACATTTCGTTGTTGCTCTCACAAATATTTGTACGATGAAGCTGGCGCAGCTGCATTAATTGATACGTTTTAAATTGGCATGGGTGATAGTATGCCCTGAAGGAGTAAAATACTTAAGAGAAACATGTTTTCTATTTTGCTTGATAATAGCTTTATAGAGCTACCGGGATCAAATCTGAAAATTTGGATAAAGCAAGGACTCACCTAATTTCTATGAGCATACCTAAGTGAGGAAAAACCAGTGGTGGCATTCAGCCGGTTCGCACCGGTTCGTAAGAACCTGTTCTTAAAATTTTATAAGCTGGTAGAACCGGTTGTTAAAATAATAATGCTTACTTTATATTTAAAGTGTAACTACTTAAAAATTGATAATATATTAAATAAATAAATAAAAGAATAGCCTACTAATTAACACATGTATATTTAAGCATCAAAAATCAGACCTACACTATTTAACATGCACGACAGTAACGTTAAGTTGCTATATTGAGCGTAACTTGATTAGTAAATTACGTGCTCTCGTAACAGTCCATGCGACCCCATACACTGAGTTACAAAATAATTAAACCAGGGAGATTCATGATCAGATGCATGTGTATTAAGTTATTATATAATTTATATAAATAAATGAGTGACAAACCCATAACTAAATTTTTATACTTGTCACTGTTCAATTCTGCATTTCTTACATCTTTTCACAATCTCCAAAATTACACTGGTTTAAAACTTTTTTCCATTAGTATAGTGACGTGCAGTTTTTAGACAAAATATGCATGAGAGATCACATGATCTCTGAGTCTCTGACCTAGATTTCATTGCTCCAATTTATACGCACTGCTGACTTGCTCAGTCCGGTGCACATGCAGACCTTTTCAAAATCAGCACAAACTGCCGAATTATTTACTGGTGAGTGCTTTTTGCAGTAAAGTTTCTTGAATTGTAGGCCTAGAGGCCAGAGACCTATATAACTCACAGTTATAACTTATATAGGTCTCTGTACCACTTTGTACAGGCTACATCATTACTTGCACTGTTTAATGCTTATGTTTATGTTTAGGCCTATTACTAGAGTCTAGATCTATATGCTTATTTATTATAACGCTCATATCTAGTTAACCGACATTGTTAGCTCCAGCTGGGTCTTTTTCTATATTATGATGTTTACCCCCCATAGTGTCTGCATTAGGAACGACATTCTGTCTAATATCTAGTCTACAATCATGTTTGTATTCAAGGCACTTTACGATGTTCACGTAGTCAATAGATCTATGTAGGCCCATCGTCTTTCTTAATTTATGCATTCTTCTGTGCAGTTCCGGTATATGTAGCCTCATTCTCAGACTATTTAATGCCTAATAAAAGGAGTGAGTGGGGTGGGGGGTTTATAAAAGGGGAGTCTTGAAGTTTATTTTTTTAATTTTAATAGAGGAGGGGTACTTTTAGTAGCAAAATAATGCACCTAATATTAATAGCCCATGCTTGCTTAAGCAACTTACACTAGCACTATACCCACTTAATTAAAATTTCTTATTTCAGACCTTACATATCCCTTAACCAGTTAACATGAAGAAACGACAACATAGGTCCATTCTGGAATTCATGCAAAAGATACCTAGAACTGAAAGTTCAGAGCAAGATACATGTACCAGTGAGAATGTTTCCCAAATAAATTTTATGAATGATACTAATGGAACTGCTGCCTCAGCTTCTGCTATTGTGCGCGCTAGCTATGAGGAAGAAGCATCAATAACAGTAGATATTCCAGACTGTTGGAGTTTGAGACAATATGAAGAATTCAAGAAAAAGTATGATGGGTTAATTGTTAATGACAAGAAGCTTGGTTGTGAACACTGTGCCAAAGTTCATTCTATAAATATAAAGGGAATCCGAATATCAGTGGAATGGAGCAGCTGCAATGTTAAAGCTTCAGGAACAGACAGAACAATTCAGCAAGCTTCTCTCAGGAAAAAAATGAGTGAGCATTTTTCATCAACGGCGCATGGTATATGTGCAAAACAACTAAAAGATTGTGAAGAAGATGCAATTACAAAATGTATAGACACAATGAATCAGAAACACATTGCATCCACATGTCGAGTATTTAATACAGTCTACAGTATAGCAAAAAGATGCAGGCCTTTTTCTGATGTTAAAGATGCAATTGAACTCCAAGTAAAAAATGGAATAGACATGGGTGTGGGACTTCACTCTAGACAAACAGCGGTAAAAATAGTTGATCATGTTGCAAATGATATAAAAAATGATATATTCACTAAAATTATTGCACAAAATTTATACGTTTGTGTTATCATTGATGAGGCTTCCACAATATCTAGTAAGCCTGTGCTTATAATCAGTCCCGTAGCACTCCAACTTCGCCCCCTCCCCCCCAAAGTAAGCGCAAGAGCCCCTTCGCACAGGTCATATCACTTTAGAGGTGTAAATTTGAAAAGCTGCATTAAGAAAATACACCACGATTTGTACATAAGTAAACAGGCTAATGTCAGAATAAAGCATGCCGATACCGAAGGTGCAAGTCATAAAAAATTCGGCACCGATGCCAGAGTTCAGTAGGACATTTATGCAGACACTGCGAAACGAAAGCAATCACACTGAAAAACATGAAAAAGTTATAAAAACACAGTATCATTTAAATAGTCTGGAGCGAACCTTTTTGTTCGCAAATGCTGTTATGACATTGTCATAATCAAGAGATCGGGCGCAGTCATTTTCGATTGACAACATGGCTAATGAAGATAATCTACTGTCTGTCATAGACGTTCTATTAAAAGTTTTGATCAGTTTCAATTTGCTGAAGCTTCTTTCAGCGCTGGCAACAGTCACGGGGCAAGTTAGTAAGATTCGAAGTGCGATGTACACATTCGGATACAATTGAAATAAATGAGTCTTTAGAAGATAGTTCAGAAAGTCTTGAGCCGTATTGAGATTGCGTTTTTTTTGTAAAATTAAAACAAACCGCTGTAGCTCAGCACTCATTTCATCAGAATCAATGTCACCGAACTTTTTTTGGAACTCTTTACAGCAAGTAAGAAGAGCATTTTCTTGTTGCACAAGCAAAAGTTTGTCTCGTGTGTACAAAAACGAAAAGGCGGAAGAAACCTCACGTAACAAATTAAAGCGCTCCTTTATTGACATAATAGCCTGGTCTACTAATGGATAGAAAAAGTTGCTTTTAAATTTCAGTTCAGGAGTAGCTCGTTGTTCCTCTTCACCTTGGTAATCAAACAATCTTCATTTCTTTCCACTTCTTGACGGAGGAAAAGAAGGATCAATATCCAATTCCTGTGCTATTTCAACAGCAGATGTTGCGGCACTGTCATAACCCGTTGTGCGATAGTTTTGCAAAAACTTTTCAGTTGCCTGGATTTCCGTTTCCATTGTATGAAGGGAGACTCCATACGATTGAAGAATCTTGCTTGCTTTATTGACTTGGAATAGGATATCATACCAAATAAACACCGACAAAAGAAAACTCCATTTTGATAAATGAGCTATCAACGATTTTGTTTCTGAGGCAGCTCTTCCATCTTTTCTTTCTATGGAAATGGCTTCCAAGTCTTTCAGTGCCAGCAACACCTCTTTTAAATTGTATCAAAGAGGTTTGATGCATTTAATTCTGCTTTCCCAACGAGTATCAGATTGTGACTTTATGGACAGCTCCACATGTTTCTTCAAAATTTCCCAACGCTGTGCAGAGGAAGAAAACAGCACATACAACCTTGTAAGTACTCCAAAAAATGTCAATGCTTCCGTCGATGAATTAGCACTGTCAACAAGAACTAAGTTAAGGGTATGGTTTGCACAGGGCACGTAAACAGCTTTGGGATTGATGTCTAGCATTCTTGCTTGGACCCCAGAATGTTTTCCTTTCATGTTAGCACCATTATCATATGACTGACCTCGACAATCAGACAATTCGAGTTGCAGTTCGGTCGCTTTTTCTGAGAAAGCGTCCAACAAGCCTTTCCCAGTACTGTCACTTATTCTCAAGTAGCCAAAAAATGTTTCTTTAACAACAGCAGCTTCTTCATTACATAGTACATAACGGAGAATGACAGACATTTGTTCATGATGTGACATATCTGGAGTGCAGTCCAAAATTATAGAAAAATATTTTGCCAATTTCAATTGCTGTAAATTTTCTTTTTCAACTTCTGTCGCTAGCAATTCAATTAGTTCATTTCGTATGGTAGGACTCAAATAGTGATCTTTAGTGTTTTTATTCTTGATTCTGTCTTGATGCTCTTTTAGGATCGGATCTCTTCTTGGCAAAAGCTCAAATATACCCAGAAAATTTCCATTGTGAGGAGATCCTAAGACTTCTTCAGATCCTCTAAAAGCAAGATTCCTTTCCGATAGAAACAAGGCAATGTCGATAAGTCTCTCTAAAACATTTCTCCAAAAACGTCTTTCATTGAAAAAATATTCATCTCGCGTTTGTCGATAGTGGATGAATTTCTTATCCCTTCAGCTAGCAACATCCATTGAGTGCAGCATTCTTGGTGGGAAATGCCGTTTTCATGGTCTTTCAGTTTTTTCGAAAAACCCTCCCATGTATTTATACCACTACAAAAGGGGCTTAGTGTTTTTCCAAATAGCTTACAACAAAAGCAAAAAACTTGATCTGATTCCCCAGAATAAACTAGCCACGACCGTGAAACACTTTCACCATTAGGTAACACACGTTTATAATGGTTGGAGGAAAAACGTCGCCTTGGAGTTGTGTTATTATATGGAAAATTCATTATTAGTTCATGTGGTCCACGCTTTACTATATCACATCGTTGAGCATCAGAAATACTTTCAGGCCATTTACATGGGTCATCAGGGATAGGGGTAAATTGAGATTCAGTTATTTTTGATATTGAAGGTTGCGTATTGGCAGGTAAATCACAACTTACATTTTCTGGAAATTCACAATCACTTTGATGCTGATCGTCATAGTCTTCTTTTTCTTGTACACTATAGTTTTCTTCATCCCTCTCGGTACTAGTGCCAGGTCTACTCTGCTCAGTAATCTTGAAAAAATCTGTCATCTTGGGCAATTTCGCTACAGCATCTCGAGCAGTGGCTGCTTCTTTTCTTTTTTGAGCACCACTTTTTGAACGTTTCATTCTATACAATGTCAATAAAATACTTTATCTGCACTCTGCAGTGTATATATATTGTCCCGGTATTTATAGTCAAACAGAATTCCAGACCATTCTATGATTGTTGCGTAACAACGGCATTGTTACGTCAATCGAATATTCAAGATTCTACCAGAAAATCAATCGAAATATTCTAGATTCTGCGAGATAAAATGACGGAGCATTCACTTATGATGTCACAAGCCAATTTCTTCCTACAGTTTAAATCGGTTGTAAACAAGTCTGCTGAACTGAAAATAGTCACGTAGCCAAAAAGTGATTTCAGACTAACTTGGGCCCCCAAAGTTGGCCTGGGCCCCCCCCAATTGGGGGGTTTGGGGGACGGCTGCTACGTCTCTGAAGGGAGACTCCATACGATTGAAGAATCTTGCTTGCTTTATTGACTTGGAATAGGATATCATACCAAATAAACACCGACAAAAGAATACTCCATTTTGATAAATGAGCTATCAACGATTTTGTTTCTGAGGCAGCTCTTCCATCTTTTCTTTCTATGGAAATGGCTTCCAAGTCTTTCAGTGCCAGCAACACCTCTTTTAAATTGTATCAAAGAGGTTTGATGCATTTAATTCTGCTTTCCCAACGAGTATCAGATTGTGACTTTATGGACAGCTCCACATGTTTCTTCAAAATTTCCCAACGCTGTGCAGAGGAAGAAAACAGCACATACAACCTTGTAAGTACTCCAAAAAATGTCAATGCTTCCGTCGATGAATTAGCACTGTCAACAAGAACTAAGTTAAGGGTATGGTTTGCACAGGGCACGTAAACAGCTTTGGGATTGATGTCTAGCATTCTTGCTTGGACCCCAGAATGTTTTCCTTTCATGTTAGCACCATTATCATATGACTGACCTCGACAATCAGACAATTCGAGTTGCAGTTCGGTCGCTTTTTCTGAGAAAGCGTCCAACAAGCCTTTCCCAGTACTGTCACTTATTCTCAAGTAGCCAAAAAATGTTTCTTTAACAACAGCAGCTTCTTCATGACATAGTACATAACGGAGAATGACAGACATTTGTTCATGATGTGACATATCTGGAGTGCAGTCCAAAATTATAGAAAAATATTTTGCCAATTTCAATTGCTGTAAATTTTCTTTTTCAACTTCTGTCGCTAGCAATTCAATTAGTTCATTTTGTATGGTAGGACTCAAATAGTGATCTTTAGTGTTTTTATTCTTGATTCTGTCTTGATGCTCTTTTAGGATCGGATCTCTTCTTGGCAAAAGCTCAAATATACCCAGAAAATTTCCATTGTGAGGAGATCCTAAGACTTCTTCAGATCCTCTAAAAGCAAGATTCCTTTCCGATAGAAACAAGGCAATGTCGATAAGTCTCTCTAAAACATTTCTCCAAAAACGTCTTTCATTGAAAAAATATTCATCTCGCGTTTGTCGATAGTGGATGAATTTCTTATCCCTTCAGCTAGCAACATCCATTGAGTGCAGCATTCTTGGTGGGAAATGCCGTTTTCATGGTCTTTCAGTTTTTTCGAAAAACCCTCCCATGTATTTATACCACTACAAAAGGGGCTTAGTGTTTTTCCAAATAGCTTACAACAAAAGCAAAAAACTTGATCTGATTCCCCAGAATAAACTAGCCACGACCGTGAAACACTTTCACCATTAGGTAACACACGTTTATAATGGTTGGAGGAAAAACGTCGCCTTGGAGTTGTGTTATTATATGGAAAATTCATTATTAGTTCATGTGGTCCACGCTTTACTATATCACATCGTTGAGCATCAGAAATACTTTCAGGCCATTTACATGGGTCATCAGGGATAGGGGTAAATTGAGATTCAGTTATTTTTGATATTGAAGGTTGCGCATTGGCAGGTAAATCACAACTTACATTTTCTGGAAATTCACAATCACTTTGATGCTGATCGTCATAGTCTTCTTTTTCTTGTACACTATAGTTTTCTTCATCCCTCTCGGTACTAGTGCCAGGTCTACTCTGCTCAGTAATCTTGAAAAAATCTGTCATCTTGGGCAATTTCGCTACAGCATCTCGAGCAGTGGCTGCTTCTTTTCTTTTTTGAGCACCACTTTTTGAACGTTTCATTCTATACAATGTCAATAAAATACTTTATCTGCACTCTGCAGTGTATATATATTGTCCCGGTATTTATAGTCAAACAGAATTCCAGACCATTCTATGATTGTTGCGTAACAACGGCATTGTTACGTCAATCGAATATTCAAGATTCTACCAGAAAATCAATCGAAATATTCTAGATTCTGCGAGATAAAATGACGGAGCATTCACTTATGATGTCACAAGCCAATTTCTTCCTACAGTTTAAATCGGTTGTAAACAAGTCTGCTGAACTGAAAATAGTCACGTAGCCAAAAAGTGATTTCAGACTAACTTGGGCCCCAAAGTTGGCCTGGGCCCCCCCCCAATTGGGGGGTTTGGGGGGCGGCTGCTACGTCTCTGCTTATAATATTTTTGAAGATAGAAGATTGTGATCAGTCACCAACAATTTTACTTGATTTAGTGGAATGAGAAGGACAGGGAGCAGAATCAATATATATATCTATGTTAAAAAGTTTGCATGATGCTGGATTTAATGATGAATATTTGAAAAATAATTTGATTGCATTCTGTTCAGATGGAGCAAGTGTAACGCTTGGTCGTAATTCTGGGGTAGGTGCCAGGCTTAAAAAAGACTTTCCCAACATTATCATTTGGCATTGTTTAAATCATCGCTTACAACTTGCTTTGTATGATTCTGTCAATGATATAAAACAAATGAATCATTTCAAAATTTTCGTGGATAAAATCTACACAATATTTCATCAGTCAAACAAAAACCAAATGCAACTCTACAATATTTCGAAAGAACTTGGGCTCGAAATTTTGAAGATTGGTAGAGTACTGGGGCCAAGATGGGCTGCTTGCAGTCTGCGATCTGCAACTGCTGTGTGGCGTGCTTATTCAGCTTTATACAAATATTTCTCTACCGAGAAAAAGCATCCTGGAATGGCTTCACGTCTTTGCAACAAAAATTTCTTGACTGATTTAGCATTGATGATCGACATACTGCAAAAAATTTCGTTACTTTCTACTGCCTTACAAGCCAGAAGTTTAAGTTTGCAAAGAGCTGAAAATCTAATTAAAAGATCTATTAGGGCATTTGAAATGCTTAAAGAAAGTGGGGGAACGTTTGAAAAAAAATTGAGGAAACTGTTGCTTCTGCTGCCTTCAAGGATGTTAAATTTGTTGAAAACCCCGAATTTGTAAGCCTTCCTCGACAAAAGCTAATTGAGTTAGTAATAGAAAATATTAAGAAAAGGCTGATGGATTGTGATCATTTAGCACTAAATAAATCTGATCAACAAAATGATAATCAAATTCATGAAACACTAAACCTACTTGAACCTAATTCCTGGAAGATTGAAGAAGTTACAGTACCCTGGGTGGCTGCAGAGGAGAACCTGTGTGAATTTGGAAAGATTTTTCATCATGAAATTAGCATAAATGATTTCCGTGACTATGTGGAAAATGTCCTAAAGAACTTCGACAATCATACAATTCCACCAACTATACAGAAAGCTAAAAATATTATTAACACTATTGCTGTTAGTTCAGCAGAGGCAGAGAGAGGATTTTCAGTTATGAATATAATATGTTCTGATAAGAGGAACTGCCTTACTGTTTCAAATGTATCCAACCTAATGACAATTGTTTTGACTGGGCTACCATTTAAGTCATGGGATCCAACTCAATCAGTAAAAACATGGCTTAGAAGGCACCATATTGCTGATGATAGCAGGGTGAAAAGAAAACAAACTAAAAGTCACAATGACAATCAGCTAGCTATTTGAAAACTTTTAAAGTAAATCATATTCAGTTGAAGTCGAATTGTTGGTTTTTGGCAACAGTTAAAGCCAGATATATACTACTAGCAGATTTCCCCGTCGTTGATCAGGTAAAATGTAAAGACTGATTAAATTTTTACATTGAATAACCATATTTTAACTCTTTCGATCCCGCGCGGGTATAATCACCGGTAAGCGATCTTAATGCGTGCGCTCCCGCGACGGTATACATACCGGCAATAACAGAAATGGCAGACATGCGCGCAAGTGTTTGCGTACATCTCGTTCAAGCAAAAACGTTTATATATAAACCTTTCTAACATTCTGTTTGTGGTTTGTAATTGAATTTTTACATTGAATAACCATATTTTAATATAGGTTGAATAAATATAGGCTCGTAGCCCCCCATAGACGTATATAAAGACTGATTAAATTTTTACATTGAATAACCATATTTTAATGTGTTTTCATGATTTTTATTTCATCGTACAACAGTACAAATAGGCCTCTAGTAGAGCCCCATAGGCTCGTAGCCCCCCATAGACGATTCTGATCGAAATCAAAATACCGTACTTGGCAGATTTACCTGTCGTTGATCGGGTAAAATGTAAAGACTGATTAAATTTTTACATTGAATAACCATATTTTAATGTGTTTTCATGATTTTTATTTCATCGTACAACAGTACAAATAGGCCTCTAGTAGAGCCCCATAGCCCCCATAGATGATTCTGATCGAAATCAAAACACCGTAAAATAAAAATCATGACAACACATTAAAATATGCTTATTCAATGTAAAAATTTAATCAGTCTTTACATTTTACCCGATCAACGACGGGGAAATCTGCTAGTGATCTCTAAAAGTACAGTCTTGCTCATAACCATCAAATTTGGATGTTTATTTGGCACAAATTTTTTTCTGTTTGTGGTACCTAACAAAAACTTTAGACAACTCTAGTATTTTAATATATGATAGGTTGAATAAATATAGGCTCGTAGCCCCCCATAGACGATTCTGATCGAAATCAAAATACCGTACTTGGCTTCCCTGGAAAAAGTTATATAAGATTCATATGTTTGTTTGTATCTAAATGTCTCCAGTTTTATTTCTATAGCGGACATACAGACAGACAAACTTTGAGTTTTATATATATAGATTTTAAATGTATTAATAGTTAATATTGCCTTGTGACAATAATAGCTTTTATGCCTATTATATGACTCACACCTTTTATAATATATCCCTAATAGGCAAATAAATTTCTTAACATCATGATAAATTCATAATGATGTTTGCTTGACCATTACTTTAAAATGTTAATTGGGAAGTAATCAAAAATAGTCAGATTATTTGCTGGAAAATATGACTTTTTGTTACAGAACCTGCTGGAAAATATGACTTTTGTAATAGAACCGGCTAACAAAAAATTTGAATAACACCACTGGGAAAAACGAATATGAATCATAATGCGTAGCTAACAAGGACTTGAGAAAGTTTGAGGAAAAATCAACATTGACAACGTCACTTTGTTAAATCGCACCACGTGGAAGATATTATTGGTATTTTGCTATATATTAGTTTTATAGAGTTACAGGGGTAAAACCAAACATTAAGGGAAAACCAAGGACTCTTTTAACTTTTCAGGCCACGCCAAGCAGCGAGGAAAGAACATGATACATAATGCGTAGCCAGCGAGGACTCGAGAAAGTTTAAGAGAAAATCAAAAGAAAACAGCGTCACTGTGTGAAATCGCACCACACGAAAGAAATTTTTGCTGTTTTGCTGTAGAATAGCTTAATATCAGAAATGTGTTTCCTACGTCCAAGCTAAGGGAAACGCAAGTCTCCCTTGGGTTCGTGTCAGCAATGGACAAGGCACATAGACACAAGGCATAGCCAGGATCTAGAAATGAAATATTCTATTAGGAAAAGGAGGACAAAAAGTCGTGAAAATCTTATGTGCAGAAAACACACAAACTTTTGGTAACTGGTCACCCAAGAGCCTGATAAGTGAAGCCGGCTTGGCCGTCAATTCCAACATTACTGACCAAAGTTCTGCGGGTGACGCCGTTGTCTCTATACTATACTATAAAGCATAGATTTTTTCTTATGCTGATACGTTGCATGTTAAGATATTTTATAGAACCACAACCATAACAATTTGTAAAACTGATTTTAGAGAGAACACTTGTTTGAAAACAACTCGGCCTGATGTGCCCCTACTGAAATATGGTCAATAATTTTTGAGAAGCCATTGCCGCTTTATTCGCTATGCCGGAAACAAGACCAACAGCGCAGCAAAAGAACTTAATACAAAGTACTGTAATATAAACAAGAAAGGAGCAGCACCACATTGCAAAATAGACTTACCATTGAACAGTTTGTTTCTGTAATTGTGAAAGCAACCGCCATTTCGCCGCTACAATCAGTTTTGATAGTGTTTCAGTCCCTTCTCCCTCACAAGTTCAAGTATTAACGATAATTTGTGGCAAGATTCTTTGTAAGTATTTCCAGTCAAAATTAAGAGAATATGATGATCACAATTTCGTGTACAAGAATTGTAAAAGTGCATAAAACCCATTAACTTTTCGCTATTGCTCACACAAGAGCCTGATGAGTGAAGCCGGTGCAGTCGGTTGAATTAAATACTAAACCCCGACATCACTGATAAAGGGCCCCTGCCGGGCGACGCCGGCAAAGCCGGTGAGTACAGTATAAAGCAAGGATTTTGTTTGCTGGTATGCTGCCTGTTAAATCATGTATATCTATCTTACAAAGAATATTGTAATAAAGTCCCAAGCTTAAAAAAAAATCAAAATAAAACCATAAACAAAACAATTTGTAAAACTGAATTTAGAGAGAATATTCTGTTTGAAAACAACTCGGCCTGATGAGCTCCTACTAGAATGTAGTGAATCACTATGAGCAAAGGTATAGCCGATTTCGTCGCTATGCCAGAAACAAGGCAAATAGCGCAGTCAAAGTACTTAATACCACAAATATAAATACGAAATGGCCCGCACCAAAGCCAAAAATAGGCTTACCACAAACCAGTTTATTTCTGTAGCTGTGAAAACAACCACCATTTCGCCGCCACCATCATTTTTTGACTATGTTACCATCCCCCCCTTTCGGTTACACTTTTTGAAAGTATTAAAGATAATGTATGACAGCATTTTTATTTTATGAGCATTACCAGTTTCAATGAAGAAAATAAGATAATTACTATTTTGTGTACAAGTATTATGGAAATGCATCAAAATAAAAGTTTTTGTTTCTTTTCACACAAGAGTCTGATGGGTGAAGACGGCTTGACCGGCTGAACCAAAATACTTACGGTAACTGATGAGAGCCCAGCGGGCGACGCCGGAAGAACCGGTTAGTTTTTGATAAATTCTTTTAAAATAGGGATTTCATAAAATTTTAAAAAAGCAATTGTTACCTTTGCATCGAGCTTGAACACCGCACATATTTTTCGTCATCAAAACTAATAGTGATTAATGGTATTTGTCATCATGTATAAATACAGTGTAAGAAAACACAGAAAATGTTTGTTGCCCTGTGCAAATAGTTTAAGACAAAAAATTATTCCACCTTTCGACATTTTCCTCAAGAAATTACTGCTGTGATATTGCTAAACCTAACAGCTACATTTGAGATGTCATAATAAACAAACTTGATTGATTTTGTTTCCGTGCAACTACTGATCAGCAAACGCAAAAAATAATTAATATTCGTGCAGTTAACAGTTTCAAAGTAAAACTGAAAAAATAACTTCTTTTGTTCCATTAGTGGCCAATACGAAATGGCAGCAAAATCTATATTCTGAAAAACATGATTTTTGTAATTATTAGGTTTTGCCATATCATGGCACAATATGTACAAACCGAAAGATTGTTTGTTACAGCAAGATGTTTTTCCTGTGCAAAATCATAGCAAAAAAAAATTTTAGATAATTAAGTTACCACGTTACAATCAGCAAAAAAAATATTCCTTAGAGCATTTAAGAATGAAACGGACGGTTTTGTAATTTTCTCTTTTTTTTATATCCGAGGTGATATCCGTGGTGAAAGACGAGTTCTCAATCTGTGACGGTTTGTTTATTTTGACCAGTTTTATTGATGGATAAACACGCATACGTAGAACTGTTTTCAATTTGGTTGATCGAAAATGAGCAGAAGAATTGAATTTCGAAATAGTTTTCAATTTCAAATGTTTTATAATAATATTACCATCTGCAAACTGCACCAACTCCAAAAGTGGAGTGAAGCAATTATAGAGTTCTGCTACATGTACAAATCAGGGTCAAAGTGCAAGGAAAAAGGCGTGCATTGCAAGTATGCAACAGAGATTTCAGAGCATCACTAGCGCAACTTAACTGCGGAAATATAGACGCGGGTTAAACATTCAACATAGCTTACTAAATGCAAAACAGAGAAAATTAATTAGAAACTAAAAAGTGGTATCAACAGGGCCAAAATTTAAAATTTCTAACCGTGCATTTTGATGGTCACTAATGCAATTTCCTTATAATTAAAAAATCTTCAAGTTATTTTTGAGTCCTCTGAAGTTACCAACTGTTTACAAAACAATCCTAACAGCTTTTGTAGTTCTGCATAAAACAATGAACACTGTTTAACAAGTTGGTTAGAATGTTGGTGTAAATTCTACTCTCAGCGTCGTGTTTAACTTTAGAAATTACAACATTTTTACACACAAAAAGTGAAACCATTTTTACACACATACACACATGCAAGCATTTTCCAGAAAACCCATGGGAACTGAAGTGATTTACGGGTCTTTCACTTACCTTACTGAGTTTCTATGCATTTCGTGGTCGTTATTAAATTCAAAAACTGATTTAAAGAACAGAAATTAACTTTGCTTCTAAATTGAAACTGTATTACAAACTGATATTTAGTAACCGTAGCGACTGTTGCGAATGCTGTTTCCAGGCTTTGTGTATGAGTTTTGCTTTTATTGACCTATTTCTTTATTTTTCAATCAAAAGATCATTTAAATGTAATGAGAAGCGAGGGTAAATCTGCCGTGACGTGGCAAAACGTAATAGCTGCAAATATCATGTTTTTGAGAATATTAACTTTATTGTCTTTTACTATTGCCCAACAAGGGAACAACTGAACTAATTTTTTTTTGAGTCGTGCCTAGACACTGTTAACTGTACAAACGTTTGCTGGAAAGTAGCTTTACACAAACGAAAAGAAATCAGGGCTGTTGATAATGTTTGACATCCACTTGTTAGATTTTTTACCATATTCCTGCAGAAATGAACCATGCAACCTTAAAAAGGATATTGCCACTGAATCAATATCCATCAAATTGTTCGATTTTCTATTTTGTAGAAAAGTACGGTCGGTTTTGGAATTGGCGAACAGAACCAACAAGATCGCTATTGTTAAGAACAACAAATGCTTGCATAGCATTAAAGCGCTTAAACGCTTAAACAAACTTCCAAAAATTATTTTGCATTTATCTGATCCTACATTAAAAACATTTTCAGATTACAAACAAGTTTTTTTCGCAGAAAATTTCAAACCTGTAAGTAACAGAGAAATATTTAAGAAACGCTATTGAAAAGGTTTGAACTACATGTAAATTGCTGGAAAAAATCAAAATGTTTTGTAAATGCCTTCATTTTTCGGAAAAAATGTGTCATCAAATTTGCTTAAAATGTTATGGGGGGAAATGAAATGGAGAATGCCAGGAACATGTTGGAATAGGCACCTGTCGTCACCAGGCTTTTGCATTGTTCGAAACAATATTAGAACCATTGCAGTGACAGCTACAATGAGCAGTAGCAGTCAGTAGTAAATTGAGTAAGGGAAAGGACGAACTGAAGCCTGGTGTGCTGCACAATTTAGTGGCCCAACAAATTTTAGGGACTTTGTAAAAATTGCCTTTTCCCTGCCATATGTGTTGCCCCATAGTAATGAATTGAATGCCGCATCATATCAGCGAATGCAAATTCTCAACCAAAGGATTTTAGCATTTGAAATTGTATGGTAAAAAAGCCAATAGCCAATTATCTTGTTTGGTACATCAAAGCGATGTTTGTTAAATGATTTGTGAAGTGTCTTGATAACGCTTTTAATGCAACCGTTTGTACACATTAGTTTGTTTTTAATTCCTAGTCATGGTAATGATAAGTGGCAATGAGTTTTAGGCAGCTGGGACCTGGTAATGCAGGTAGTGAAAACAAAATTTATCCGATTTTAGTTGATTGGCCAACTTTGTTAACTCAGGTCACAACATAAAGATAGCTAGATAAAGGTAGCTAAGAGACGAACCGAGGCTTTAGCGCCTACAAGTTTCTTGAAACCGATTAAAACATATAAGTATTTTAAGGATTTACGGCTACAAAATATTGATTTCTAAAAAAAGTCATCAAACAATTGTGAGATGTCGATGGACACAATTGGGGGTTAGAAAATTGATCTCAAAACTAAATAAAAACACAAAAATTTCAAAAAAGTACAGTTGATATAACTAAGTCAGCTCTAATTGTATTCAACTTTAAAATTCATTGAAACAAATGCATTTCGGTAAAATCGTATTTTCAGTGCTGTAAAGAAATGAAAAAACAATTACAATAAATGCAAGAGAAAGGTATGTCTTGACAACTCTACCCTCCATTACATGCACCAATTATTACGTGTTTACCCGCCACACCAATTTAAATATAATTTTATAGTATTACCCACAATGTAGCAAAATACTATGATAAAAAGGCAGGTTGTTTATAGACTAAAAAAACAATGCAGTAAATACATTTAAACACAGAGAGCAAAGGATAGCAGAATGTATACGCGTAAACCTATTTTGTAATGATTTATTTGGCATTAAGTATAAGCATCCATTTCTCTTCAGGAAAGTTTAAGTTTTCAAATTTCTGTTTCACCATAAAGGCATCAAATAAGTAAGAGCTGTAACAGGCCTGCCAGTAAGGAATGCTTTATGCTATTTATCATAATATCTCAGTAAGGCCGAGTTCTCTAATCGACATTTGCTATTTTCAGTGAAGCAAAGATTGTTCCATAGTGCTCTATGTTTAATCCAACGTTGTGAGAACGATGTCATTGTTTGCCCAGCTTGGCCGCGTAAATACCATAATCCTTACAGCTCAATTTTCCTGTCAGTCAACGTTCTCCATTTATGATGCACGGATATGTTTCATCAGTGGGACCACAGAATCATGTGAGCCACTATTACCACACAGTGCGCACCTCCCACAGGGCCCAGTCATTCCCGTCCATGCCCTCGTGGGGACCAAATCAAAGCTCTATATAGCATGTGACCAGATTGTGTGCATGCATAGCATTACATTGGGTTGTAGACGCTTTTTCATTTGATGGGTGGATTGCTACAGCTTGAGAAACTGGGTTACACATAGAATTTTATTTTGCTTAAGTTTCTCTGATTTGCATTTTTGACAGAATGAAATGTACATATATCCACTCAATATTCGGCTTGCTCATTAGTGCTTAATATGAGGTTTTAACAAATTAAGATTAAAAACATTTATTTTTAAGTGCTTCACACCAGTATAGTAATTAGTTTTGTTTACACATACACGCCGTATGGACGCTGCGACGCGACCATAGATTGAAATACCCACACCTAGTGCTATGATTGATAAAACTTCTGTCAATTGCAGGTTTTTTGCCATATTTGTGCGTGACGAATTTGAATGGTGATTGCAAAAAGTGTTTTCGGAAAACATTCAAAAAATTAACTTGCTAATCTGTGATTTAGGTATTGTACGATTTGGTGGTGATTTTAAAGTCCAACGTTTCCAAACCTATTTTGCAGTGCTTTAACTACAGTTTAAAGGAAGGTTGCATATGACGTCACACGTATGGCGCGAACAAAATGGCTGACCGAAAGCTGTAATTTATGCTAGAAAGGTATAGGGTGAACACCAACTTTTGGGGTTATTTTGAAAACTAATGAGAAATCGCTTTAAAACTGGAATAAATTATTGCTAGTTTGCTCCTCGGAAATCAATAAATTTAATCAAAAGCAATTTGGTTGAGATTAGGCCTTTCAGTTGACTAGTCTAAGCTTAGTAGTGTGTGCCAATTTGCCAAAAAATTGGCTCTAAGAAAAGTCCCATCTCAATTCCATTTGCTCCTCAGTTAAAAATAACTCGATGCCAATTAGATACTCGTCAACACATTAGCAAAAACCACCATTATCAGGTCGTTACTACTGGTACCACAAGTTTTTTAATTACCCTTGGTCCAGCAGCCTAGGCAGTAGTCCAAAAATTGTTCAAGGAATAGTTAAGGTCACAAAATTACATCTGATATATCAATATCACTAGTCTGCGAGCATGCGTTATGGACAAAAATTTCAAAGAATTGCTGATTCTATCCACCAATATCTGATCCAACACATGACAAAGGGTACAAAATTCTGCTCTGTCTTTTAGGCTACAGCATAATTTAGTTTTACAACTTTTCAGTATGCTTATGACACTAAATATACCGTGTAAGTTGTGCATTACAATTAAACTCAGCATACCCAAGTATGCTGGTTTATCGAATATGAAACATTACCAGAAGCTGGCTACAAATAAGCCTGCATGTTTAGCCAATACAATTAGCCAAACTAGTAGCAATAAAGAGTAAACTTTAACACCTCTTACCTTACTTTGACTTCACATTCATTCCATAACATCAGTAAAACAACATATTAAATGTTCATTTGACAACTGTTTAGTTTATCCATTTAATTTGCAAAAAACGATATCACGCCCATTCAATTAAATGCAAAAACACTGAAACTAACACTGACAACTGCAAAGTGGTCAGCCACTTTTTTCGAATGCGCATTTTGATGACCTTTGATCACGTGCTTGCAACCTTCCCATTATAGTCTTCCCCAGTTGCAATAAAACAGATGTCATCAATGAATCTTATATAAATAGTTGATTTTTTTACGATAGGGAACGCCGGGGTTGTAGCAAAATGCCCTGCTTTGTTTATTAGTCTACAAACGGTCTTCGTCTTTATTACAGCGGTTTGCTGCCCTGGGGAAAACTATATTATCAAATTTAAGTTGTTGTGGCGGATAAATAGGTAATAATTGGTGCAGGTAATCGAGGGTAGAGTTGTCAGCATCGCTAAATGCTTGTTCATTATATTTAGTTGTTTTTAATCTTTTGCAGCACTAAAGATGCGATTTTATCGAAATGCGTTTGTTTCACTGTATTTTAGGTTTGATACAAGTTCAACTGAGTTAGTAATATCAATGGTACGTTTCAGACTTCATAGAAACAGCAACGGAATTGCACTAACATGTTGGAGTCTGGTGGGTTGTATATCTCTCATCAAACGCAACTAAACTATTTTAAAAAAAGATCGAACAAAATTGAAAAACCAAAAAATACATTTTTCGTCCCTTAAAACTTGCTTATAGTTTGCTAATGATTGCCTACAATAGTGTTTATTGAAAGTAAAAAATGTAGATAGCCTCCTGAGCCAAGCTCAACGTCATGCTTGACCGACTTAGCGTTACAGAGATAAGTAAAACTATTCTTCTAGCGATTGGTTTCGATGAAACTTTAGTTGATACCGGGTGGCAGAAAAAAAGTGATAACCCTATTCAATCAAGAATAACTCAAAAACTAAGCTTTGCATGCAAATTAAATTTTGTACATGTCATGAGCAGCTAGTTTTGGTCAAGTGGTGAAATTTTCAATCAAAAATAATAATAAACGCAGACACAACAAGGAAATACAAAATTCTGGTCAAATAATTCAATGCCAAATGTTGACTTAAAATTTGCTTATTACGGCTATAATCGAGAAGATGGTCAATATGGCCTCCATCCTCTGAATCGACCAATCGAAGTGTCTATTTTTTCAGGAAGATATGGACTTACGAATTTCAGAAACTGATATTTCTTGTGGTGGCAACCCATGTTTAAAAAAGTTATTGCGCGTTGACAACTGCAACGAAATGTCTGTCATGCAAAAAAGGTTTCAGTTTGCAGTTTTGCTGCGATATTGGCGTGACTTCGTAAAGTACTTAGTTCACGTGCTAGTAGTCGTAGGTTCGACGCTCGGCTAGATGACTAGTTTCTTTTTTTAAGTTGTGATCAAACTTTCAGAGACCATGTAAGATTGAGCAGAGCGAGGAAATAGCAAAACAATGCTTTTCTCTAAAAAATAACATCTGACATTGAATATTTTGACCTGAATTTTGTATTTTCCCATAATTTCTGTGTTTATGATTATTTTTAGCTGAAAATTTCACCACTTGACCATAACTAGCTGCTCATGACATGTACTAAATTCAATTTGTATGCAAAGCTTGATTTTGAGTTATTTATGAATAAAAATAATGATCACTTTTTCTGCCCACTCAACATATTCACATTTTGCTTACTACGTTTGGCCTGCGTAGGCCTAAGTGGTCTAATTGTAAGGCGCTTGCTCCAGTAAAATAAATTCTGTCACAAAAGCTTAGTTCGCCTCGTAATCATTGAAGCAAAGCACGGTTTCAAAACACGCTCGCTGCGTTTTTGCGCCATACAGAGAATGAGATTCAGCCAGTGTTTAAGCGATTTCATTATCTTGAGAATATTTTAAAAATTCATGGCAGGTGGTTAATGCTACCGTTTCTTGGATTAAGGACATAAAAATCTTTTTTGCAAGCGAGCCAATTTCATTCAACCGGATAGTACTGCGAGTCAGGTGCAATCTCTTTCCTAGAACTTTAATTTTTTAGAAAATTAACCTCAAAAGACAAAGTTTTTAAGTTAGAGACCGGATCACCTGAAGAATGGTCATCCCAGAAACTCCACCTGAAGAATCATCACCCTAAACTTTCCCACCTGAAGGTTTGTCCCCCCAAGTAAATCGTAATATAAAACAGCTTGCACAACCCTGGTCTGGATAATTAAGAGGATCAAAAACTTAAAATTTGTGTAATATTGTTTTAATATCTGCAATCATGATTAGACTGACGTGAGATTATTATTCGTGTGTTTTATCACGTTTCGCGTTGAAAAAACCACGCCCCTAGATGGGCCCAAGGCCCCCATCTGCTGTTAATCCGGCCCTGGTCTTAACTATTATAATTTTGAAGCACTTATCGGATTAAAATAGTGAAACTGATTAATTGTTACAACGAGAGATATCTCCTGTAGTTCATCGCATACGTGTGAAAATATTGTGCTACAATTAAACTAGTAACAGTGTGATGAAATGATCACATCATCGTCTTTTTTTGCAGCTGAGACGTTTTGAAGAAGTTGTTCCTGAAGCAATATCGGTAATTGAAGCTCATAAAAACGACGAAGACTTTGCGCACTATTTATCTCGTTTTCGATATGAAGGACACCTAGATTATACTATTTTATCCATAGGGTTTTATTATGAGTATTTGAAGGAGTATTACAAAATGTACAAACCGGAAGACATCCTAATTCTTTCTGGAGCAGAGATGAAACAGGATCCATATTTAGTGATGCATCAGTTGGAATCTTTTCTCGGAGTTCGTCATTACTTAGACAAATCCAAGTTTGTTAGAAACGAAGCAAATGGCATGTACTGCGTTCGTAAAATATCCAACAAAACTAAATGCATTCGACCTAGCAAAACAACGTTTCAGTCTCCAGATGAAGCAACCATGGAAATGGTAAAACAACTGCATCGTCCGTACAACGAGAAACTTTTTCAGTTGGTGAATCGAACTTTTTTGTGGTCTTGAAGTCTTGATCTGACCACATGTGGCAATTCTTTATAGGGCTTCATAAAAAAATAAGTTGTAAACAGCATGCTTTCAACAAAGTTTAAAGCCTTTTCCTCAAATGCTGAGGATTCTATCGAATTGTCCTCAAATGCTGAGGAGAATGTGTGACAGAATTTGGTGTCGAATTAACATATATTATGGCAATGATAGGGCACTAATGGACTCATTAGGTCAATAAATAGCAGCAATTCTAAATTGGGTGGCTAGCTGAAACTTTCTTTTTTGCTATAGGACAACATTTCTTACAAAACCCTCCATGCACACGTGAATATAATGGTAACGCATTTTCCGTTCTTGCCCGTGGCCGTACTTCTTTTTACCTTTTCACCCTTGAATTCACGTACATCAAAACATCCAAACCAAATTTATGCAAACAAAAGGAATTCGTTTATGGTCTAAAAATCACACATTAGTTTCCGCTCCTTCTATTGGTCGTTCTTTTTACCAATCACGATGAAGGTTTTCCTTTTGTCTTTTTCGTCAACTGTGCCTCTATATAAGTGACTTTTCATTTTTTATCCTTTTCACTCTATTTCTGACAGATTCTGTGATAAGTGTCAGACGAAAAGCTTCGAGAATGATTTCTCTACTTTCTGCAATTTTTAAAATCTGTACCACGAATCAACTCTTCAAATAATATTTACTAAATATTAATTAGCACCACGTGGTTACGATCGATAGAGAGCGTTTAATAAGCGAAAAGCAAAACATTGAGGCAACATTAGTGTGGCAAAATAGACAGGGTCATGTCTATATATCTATATCCCTACGTAAAGTTGATTACACAAGAGTGGTTCGGGATAGAAGGACGTTGCTTTAAGGTAGGCTTACCATATTTTTGTGATTAAAAAACGGGACGCTTCAGGACAACATGCCTGACTATGGGTGACGAGGCAAAGTTTGGACACACTTAGTGGTGGCAATACAGGTGTAGACCTCTTTTTTTTGGAGCATACCTTTATTTCGGGTGCAATTTACGTTAGTTCCCCTACATATCAATAAATTCCACCCAAAATGGGGGTTTATTTCAACAAAGAAAAGCTTATCATCTGCTTTGCTGTTCCTTTTATATCACTTTCGGCCCATATCGTCATCGATTTAGAGTTCGTTGTCGTAATGCCTTTACTTACCGGGACAAACGTTTAAATACCGTAGTTCTAGATATGCTGGCTGACTAAATCAAAAACCGCGACTTTCGATTGATTGACTAGGAAAGGCCTGAAAAACCGAACTGTCTCTGCTAAAACGGGACCTATGGCAAGCCTAAGTTTGGCTGAACTTCATTTCATGGTCTCCCAATAATCTTTCAATAGTCTTCTCCATTTCTCAAGATGTTCTTCAACGGTTTTGAGATTTTCGTTACAAAGCACGATGTCGTCAGCATCTTTGAGGCCTTCAACAAATATCATGATCTTTGATGCCTTTCCTCGCGCATGGTCCACCAAATAATCCATCAGCAACGCAAACAACCTGGCATTTAAAACCAATCTCTGGTGGACTCCCACTCTGACTACAAATTCTTTGGCTTTCCTCAACGCACATAAAACTGTCCTTTTGTTTCCGGCACACGTATCTTGGATCAAACGCACGTACTTTTTTGACACATTTTTTTCTTAAACCATTCCAGAGCTCTTGTAGTGGTACACGATTATAAGCCTTCTATAAATCAATAAATGTGTAATGATCGTTTTTCAATCCTTCTCTATATTTTTTGATCAATTAGCTTGGAGCAAAAGCTCTTCAATTTTTAAATTTATAAAAAAAACATTGGCACATGCTGCTGGACAGCATTGCAATAAATAGATCGAAACGATTAATTTGTTTTTTGCTTTTTTGTACCGTTTTCTTTCTATATCACGTATAACCGTCACATAGTAATTGATAGTGGATTCTTTAAAGCCGTGTGAAGCCATAATATGCTGTTCACCGAAATGAAAGATGCAGAAATAAAAGAGGCAAAAACACCAAAGCTGCCTAAATATATTGTCTAAAAACACGACACTAATCGAACATCAATCGCTTGATCCAGGGATAGGCAATCATTTTAGCAAAAGAGCCTATTAAACTCAAATGGTTATGCAGCCAGCCATAATCTTTTTTTTATTGAAATCAACCACAAAACGCGGTAGCTTTTTAACCCTTAACTACTCGCGCCCTTTTTCTTAACGTAACTACTCGCGTGGTGTACTTTGTACACCAATGTTGACGTACAGCTTTTATTTTCCGAAACAAATATAATTATCCACAAAAACCACAAGAACGTTCTTTAGGATGATTTATCAGTTGCAAGATGTGCACAGGTGTCACATTTCACATCAGTTTTTGCATGATGTTTGCAGACAAAGTCATTGCACGAAGAACATCTCATAGTTGTCACCCTGTTTTTAGCTCTTCCACAGAGACGGCACCTTTTTTGAGATTTTGCAGGAGGTGGTTCATGGGTGTCAACTTGTGATTGTGGCTTATATTTTGACAAGATGGATTGAATGTCAGATGGAAGATTTTGTAGCTGTGCTCTGTCCTGCAGATGAGGCTTCATCAACAGCACCCCCACTCATTTGTCTTAGCATACAGGCCGCCACGTGCTTTCTAAAACTACGCCAAGGCGTCAAAGCATGCCTGTGCAGTTAATTAGAGGATAGATGGCGCTTGCTGCCTGCAGAATTTCAAAATAAAAGGGGGGGAGCCGAATTAGTAAAAATGGTGTACAAAATACACCAGCGCGAGTAGTTAAGGGTTAAGATTACGCTTGTGTAGGGTCTTTTTGAAAATTTAGCCTCAAGATAAAGCTTTTAAGCCAAATTGCATCATCATCTAAAGACCTAATCCGTCTAGCCATTATGTGTAAAGTATTTCTGCACACAAAAGCAGCATAAGCAAACAAGAAAACAATAAAAAGAAAAAAATCTTTTCAAAAAGCACAAAAAATTATAGTTACATAAGTACTCGCGCGATGTATTTTGTACACTAAAACAGCACCCCCACTCATTTGTCTTAGCATACCGGCCGCCACGTGCTTTCTAAAACTACGCCAAGGCGTCAAAGCATGCCTTTGCAGTTAATTAGAGGATAGATGGCGCTTGCTGCCTGCAGAATTTCAAAATAAAAGGGGGGGAGCCGAATTAGTAAAAATGGTGTACAAAATACACCAGCGCGAGTAGTTAAGGGTTAAGATTACGCTTGTGTAGGGTCTTTTTGAAAATTTAGCCTCAAGATAAAGCTTTTAAGCCAAATTGCATCATCATCTAAAGACCTAATCCGTCTAGCCATTATGTGTAAAGTATTTCTGCACACAAAAGCAGCATAAGCAAACAAGAAAACAATAAAAAGAAAAAAATCTTTTCAAAAAGCACAAAAAATTATAGTTACATAAGTACTCGCGCGATGTATTTTGTACACTAAAACAGCACCCCCACTCATTTGTCTTAGCATACCGGCCGCCACGTGCTTTCTAAAACTACGCCAAGGCGTCAAAGCATGCCTGTGCAGTTAATTAGAGGATAGATGGCGCTTGCTGCCTGCAGAATTTTAAAATAAAAGGGGGGAACCGAATTAGTAAAAATGGTGTACAAAATACACCAGCGCGAGTAGTTAAGGGTTAGCTTCTGCATTTTGAGGAAACTTTTTGCTCACTTTTTTGAACACTTTTTTGGGAATTAATTTCAAGAAGAAAAACTTTCAACTAGAAAGCCTATTTTTTTGGTCACACTTTGTACGGAGGACATTTCAAACAGAAATCCTGTTTTTGGGAGCGATTAATCAAAGAGCGCAGACCATAAGTCAAATTCTTCCGCGGGTTACTCAATTCACCTCGTTGTCTACGGTTTGCACACACCTGTTTTATTCCATTAAACACTTCACCACCTAACTAAATTATTTCTACAGCAGAATTTAAAGTTGAAAATTTACAATAGAAAGTCATATCTTTTTGTGTCACTCACTTAATGTTGCCCAATTAGTGGTCTACGCTTGTTCTGTGTTGATTGTTTGAAACTCACAGAACTGCTTAATTTCGCGGATCAAGCAAGAGAGGGTAGAGCAGTGGCTACTTTTTGTCTGCTTTGATCCAAATTTGCAAGCCGTAGAATCATTCTTAAGTTACCTCTTGCTTATACTTATTAGAGCTGAAAAATAGAAGTTCAACTGGGCAAAGATTTTTTTTGCCGTTTCCACGTGGCTTTATTAGAGAGCAATTTTTTTCTTGCTAGTGTTGTCATTCAATACAAGAATCAAAGAAATAATGAATATAACAAGCTCTTCTTGCGTTTTAGTCTTTTTATAGCCAGTTTTGAGGATCGGGTCTGTTTCTTGCTTGATCTTCTCCTTCTGCGAAGACAACTCGTGTCTAGTGATAGGAGAAGCAATGCCCAACAGAAGAAATGAGCAGTTTTTCGCTTTCAAACAAAGAGTTATTTACAAGCAGGCAGCATTCAAGATTGAGTCAATCTTCTTGTTATGACGTGAACGTGATCAATATTCAGCTGCTGCGAAACACAAGGCAAAAGCTGTTGTGCAAATAGTTTCTGCATCAGTACCCCAGATGGTATTAACAAGATTCCGAATTAAACTGTTTTGGATTCCAACTTTGCCTCTGCCTTTAATGCATGATCTTATGATGAGAGCGATCGATCTAGTGTAATACTATGGTAGAGAGGCTTAATATGTACTTTAGGCGTTTTCCGTTATCGCGAATGAGTGAATTTGTTTTGTTATTTTTAGCGAAGAGATTTTTACACATAGAAAATGTAGAGAAGAATAGAGACGGATAGCGTATTATTCTGCGGTGGTTTGAAGTGGATATTGTTGTGGAATATTAGCGTGGCGAGAATCAAGTTGTTAATCAATTAATATAGTTTTTCTGCCTTGATGTTAGAGTACATTGGTTTTGTGTGATCGAAGAGTGAAGAAATTTTCAAGTCTCGAGTTATTCTATATATATATCTGTTATGTTTTTCATCAAAAAGTGCTTGATTTTAACGCATTATGGTTAAGTATTTATAGAAATCAACTTTCGCCTAGCTGTTAAGTTGCAGTCAGAATTGGTCATCCGATCGGTACTACAAGTCGCCTCAATTTTTTAAAGTTGAGATAAAACCAAAACGCTATTTACGCGACATCCATACTACTTGATGACAAGTTATTGATTGGCATGTCTGTTGTTAGGGTGAAAAAAAGATATTTAAGAATTGCTTCGGTTGCTCGAAAATGATTAACGACATGGAAGAAAGCAAGGCTTGAAAGAGCATCATCCAGGTCAATTTTTGCTTTTTGAAGGTGGTCGTATCATTTGTAAGATGGTACAATTTTGTTTCGATTGTTTCAATCGACCAAAGACTGTGTTTTGGTGACTGGTATCATTTCAAGAAAAAACTGTGGTCTCTACAAATAAGAGATTTTGTTGAGTCAAAATAAACTCAAAACAAATATTTCAGAAAAAAATGTTACTAAATTGTCTTTGAAATTTTTCAAATTTTTAAATTATTTTTAGCATACTTAAGGAGAAGTAAAATACAGAGCAAAAATTAATTTAAAAAAGCACCCAAATAATGCATTCAGTATCCATCTCTCGAAATGTAGGAAATTATGTCTTTTTTTCAAGAATGTCACCATCTGTGCACCTAATCTGCTCAACACTGATAAGCAATTCTCAACAATACGAAACAAAAGCTGATTCTTCTAGAGCAGGTTGAAAAACGGAAACATGCTTCATGCTGTAATTTGAAACAAAGCGCACAGTGTGGTTAAGTGATCTGCTGACATCGGCTTGAATAGACCGTTATGCTTCGAAGTTTTCTGGAAGCAGGCTATGAAATATTTACAATCCATCAGATTGAGTTAGCTAGCAAGTCGATTGGATCAACAGTGTGTATTGTTACCAGTGATGCAGGGTGTTCCAAAAGTCTTGAGCACATTTTGATATAAAATATTTCAAAAACTATTAAAGATATAACAATGAATTTAATATATTCTGAAAGCTTGCAGTCTCAAGATTTTTATAGAATGTTCAAAGATGTTCAATGTGATCACAGTTGGTCACACGGCTTACATCAAGCCGATAGTCAAACTCTTGCCAAACGCGTTCCAGCATTGTGTTGTCGATAGTTGCAAATTACAACAGCTTCCGTTATTCGGTCCTTCAGTTCAGCCACGTTTTTTGGAAGCAGATACATATAGATCAGTGCTTTCACAAAACCCACAAATGAAATTGCAGCGTGTGAGATTTGGAGATCTGGGATACCAGGACATGAGAACGCGTTCATCAAGTGTCCATGAATCAGATTTTGAAAATTCAAGGACACAAAACGCTTTTTCTGGTTGGGTAAAGACCATTGGTGAATCTAAGTTATCTTAGTTACTTTAGCTACATGAAAACATATGAAAAAACTATCAGCATGACAAAAAACTCAATGAATTTACCAATGAAATAACACCAGTTTCATTTAATTACCATTCATAGTTTAGCAGGTATGAAGACTTGAAATGCGTTCAAGAATTTTGGAACAACCTGCATATAAAATTTGTCTTTATTTGGATATTAACGTTCCACAAATTATGATATAGTTTTTGAAAAAAGCTGTTTGATTTACAAGCTTTTCGTGACGCTCTTATCAGTTGCTGCATCGCGTCAATAGGGAAAATCTAGAGTGAGCTCGTGTTTTATGTGATTGATATGGACGTTAGGCAATCAAGACAAGCCAATGATAGCGCTAGCATTGTAAAGCGCGCCAACGAAAGATTTCGCAATGGCAAAATGCTAGAGAAAGCGCAGCAAGAAGCCAAATAAGAACGCCACGATTATCGAAAGAGTTTGAGAGTATAAACAAACTCTTTCTGTTCGCATAACACCTGGCGCTGAGTATTGATATAAGCATCCTCTAGAGATTACAGTGGAAAGAGCTGCGTGCTGTGGCGAGGATTGAAAACCGCTTGTTGTCATAGTTTAATGCACATTGATCATTTTCTAAAAGATGCAGACCAATGGTAGAGTTACAGTCCGGTTTGGTGTCGTTTTGTTTGCACAATTTATGTGATTGAGATCGGCGTGGACGCGTCAATTTTGTTGTCTTAACCATTGCGGAACATGTTGCTTGATGCGACCCTGTAGTCGTTGAGATGTTTGCCCTACGTACCGACTATCACAATGGCACTTATATTCATATATAACAAAACTTTTCTGAGTGTTAGATAGAACATCCTTGCGAGCTACAGGCAGCATGCGCTTTGACGTAAAGATCGCAATGCTTAAGACAGCAAATGGTTAAGACAACAATTGACGATAAGAACGTGATCTTCCTTCTATTTTTCTCTCCGTGATCGATAAACATCGTTGTCATGTTGAGTTCTTTACAATTCTTTTTCTCGTTTTTGAGTGTCACATGTTAATAAATAACTTGTTTGACTGATTAATTCAATCTCATAAAATGATAATCGATCAGAAAACACCGAGTAGGTTCGTGATTGGGCAAATAGTGCAAGAACGTGGAGTTTGAAATTATGCAAGGACCACTGTGGAATTGAGTAAAACCAAAATTCAGAATCAAAGTTCAAATTTTTCTGTAGCGTGGGCATCGTTTCCAACACTAAGTTCACCTTGCATAAAATTAGTAGTCACTTAACCTAATCTTTTTTTAAAGTTTACATCCTGTCAAAATCAATTCTTAAAAATATGGGCTAGTGTGGACCTATCTTTTGTTGAGCTTCAAAAACTCTTGTTTTTGTAGAAATTTAACAAAAATTTCAATAATGTTTGTATGTGAGAAAATAAGAGAATTTAAACTATTTACAAAATATCTGTTGTTTCTTTTTGTTCGTATTATCACTTTAACTTACCTTACCATGAGCGATGATCTTACGAGAGCAAGTGGTGCTTCAAAACAAGTAATAAAGAAGCCGAACTTTTCGCCACAGATCGAAGATTCATCAAATGAAAAACCAAAGCCAACTTCTGAATCAAATACAAAGTACCCCGAGGCTGAATTAGACATCAAGGTAAGCCTATTCCAAATGAGGAGAATAGACTAGAAGAGTAAGAAAAGAACACAAAATCTAGTTTAATGTTTAGTTAATTAGTCTGCCAAGCCACAATTTTCAACAGCATTTACTAGGTGTGATATTGTTCTTTTTAATTATAACGTGGCCTACTAATCCAGCTTAGTAGGCTTTTGTTCGCGGAAACGCGAACAACTTGTACTTGAAAACAAGCCTCCTATTTTATAGTAAAAATGGCCGATTGGCGCTTGTACTTTTACATCTCTTTTTTCCCTTATAATACTTGGCAAGCATTCTAGGGTACATTCTTCAGTTAAAATCTAATTCTTGCTGCTGTCAATTTTTCTAAGATCTTTGACTCTGAAGGCGTCCTATCTTCCTCGACCGCGTTGTTTTCGTTCTACACTATATTTGCCGTCGTTGGTAGACTACATTATATCCTATAAAAAGGCATACTTGTAAACTGTTTCATAATCACAAAAATCATTACTTTTGAGTCCATCAGAATTTTCTGCAAGCGATCCGTACTTTGATCTAGTTTTTGATTTAATTAATAAATATTGTGCTTCTGTATTATTATTTGTTTTGTCCCTTTCGGCAGCTTGTTAATCGGTTCTTCGTGATCTTTAATGTTTTTGCTGTGCAAGAGAGGCAGAAAAGTTTCTCGGTTACAATAAAAAATAAGTTCCAATACTAATGTTTGTTTCAATGCAAAAAATATTAAAATTTTTTCTCCTTGATGAATTCCAGTCAGTTGAAAACTTTAGCTCCATTTCTCTCCCCCCTTCTGTCTCTCTTTGTCCTCTTTCCTTTCTCACAATTTTTCTCTTTGTTTGTCTGCTTAATCCATTTTTTTGATATTTTTCTGATTTCTAGGTTTTTGGTGGCACCTTTATCCTTGTCATAAGATCTTGTTTTTGTTTTCTCACGGGGACTTTTGATTGGAAGTTGTTTTACTTCATAAAGTTTTTTGACAAATTCTTATCTACGCTTTTTCAAAAAGATATCTTTTTCCTGAATCACCATTATCATCAAAAGAAGGCATTACCAGTGGCTATTTATTGTCTTTTTCTATATGTATTGATTAACATGAACTTGCTCTGTCTCTTTGGATAACTTTCTGACATCTTCTATGTTATGAGCAAAATGTTTGTACACCATGCCCCTTTTATTTTTTGATCATTTTCAGCACCTGCCAGACCCGACGTTAAACTACATCTCATTAGTAGATTTTGGTTCCAAATATCTCGCTTTTTTTCAGTAAAAACCTCAATAGTTCTTTCCTTCTTCCAATTTTACTTTCTTTAGAGCAGTGATTCCCAACCTTTTTTGCTTCACGACCCCTTTTCAATATTTTCTAACATACCGCGACCCCCCCCCCCCCCCCCTAACACGATAATTACTGAATTTATATTAAAAAAGCACAAAATCTATAGCTTAGCATATGTATTTATTCACAATCAACTGTTTATATTCAATGTGATGGTTGGGCTTTTGTCTGTGCAGCCAACCATGAAATTTCTGATTGCATGTTAGACAAAGCCAGTCTCATGTCATGTTCTACTTTCATTTTGTTTCTTTCCTTAGTTTTGATATATAAAAGAGTCGAAAATCCGCTCTCACACAGGTATGTTGTAGCAAAGGGCAGCAATGTTCGAAATTCCAGTTTCGATATTTGTGGATATGATTCAGACATGTCACACCAAAACTGCGATAGTGACTTTTCGAGATAAACATCACGTGCTGTTGAATCATTTTTACGGTCGATAAATTGTTCTTGCATTTCGTCGGGAATGTAGCTTACATTCAAAGAAGTGGAGAACGGGTTTTGTGCAAGAATAGCTTCTTCTTCTTTGAGTTCAGGGAAGTAATGTTGGAACTCATACTCCATGAATTGAAGGTGTTGTATAATAAGTGCCTTTAATTGCTCGTCGATTTTATGACTGGACAATCTATCAAACCTTGCAACGTTTCCAACAACTACTTTTTGGCCCCAGTTTAGCAATTTTTCGACAAATGCTTTCAGGTTGTCACGTAGTTGAACAATATTTGTGTTCTTTCCTTGCAGTTTAAGATTTATTATGTTCAACTTTTCGAAAATATCTGCTAACTAAGCAAGACTGGTAATCCAGTTGTTATCATTGAAGTAAGATCAAAACTCCTCTTTATTTTTAAATTCCAAGAATAATTTTATTTCATCCTTCATTTCAAATACGCGGTTTAAAACGTTGCCTTTTGAATGCCAACGCATAGCTGTGTGGAAAAGTAAAATTTCGTGCATCGCATTCATATCGTGACAAAGTTCTTTAAACTGGAGTGTATGTAAGCTTCCTGCTTTAATAAAGTTCACAATTTTTACCACCAAATCCAATATACTTTTTAATGCAGTTGGTAAAGTTTTGCTGGAAAGTGCGTATCTATGAATAAAGCAGTGCGCACCCTTTGCTTTTGGAGCAAGTTCCTTTACTTTTTTTGTAAAGCCTAACCGGGATCCCAACATAGCAGGAGCTCCATCAGTACAAACTCCACAAACATTTTCCCATTGCAGTTCATGTGCTTTAAAAAAAGTTTTCATTTTCCCCATAATATCTGCACTGGTTGTGGCCGTGTCGAGTTCACTACAAAAGAGAAATTCCTCTTTGATGTCACCCGAATGAATGTACCTTACAAATACAAGCAGCTGAGCACATGAGCTAACGTCAGTTGACTCATCAACTTGAAACAAAAACACTGGAAACGCTTTAATTTCATTCACCACCTGTTTCCTAACATCTTCCGACATGTCCAAAATGCGCCTTTGGATAGTATTATTTGAAAGAGAAATCTGCTTAAGTTTCGCTACACTTGCATCCCCAAGAACTAATTTGGCAGTTTTCAACAAACATGGTTTCACAAGTGTTTCTCCAATACTATGTGGTTTTATTTGTTTAACGATTTCCAGTGCGATAACATATGATGCTTCTATTGCTGACACATTGCTTTGATTGAAACTTTCAGTACAATCAAGTCTCTGACGTTTCAAGCCAGCTTCATGACGTTGGAAAAAAGCTACATCTTTCTCAACATGTTGAGGGTGCTTTGTTTTTTAAGTGGCGCTTTAATTGAAATCGTTTCATAGACTCTGCACTGAGAACAACGTTGCAGAGAACACGTTGAGGTTTTTCAACACCATTGCTGAGTAAGGAGGTAAATTCAAATTTAATATACTCATCCAAATATTTTCTTTTTTTCTCCATGGCAAAACTAACAAATTGTTTAAATGATGAATGTTTAAAAAAAAATTAGGATTTTAAGCTTAAATGCGTTTTTATCTTAAATGCTGTTTGAACAGTACGAACAGTTATTTTGAAGTCATTGCAAATAGTAGTCGCAAACTGAAGTCCTATCAATCTACAGAAGATCCAAGGACGATACACGAGATGGTGCAGTAAATGCAGCAGATTAACACAATGAAACAACAATTGAAATACTAAGAATTATTTTATTTTATTATCTCGTTAACTCAAAAATTAACTTAAACTTTCTATAACTGTCTTTGAGTGCACTATCACTACATATACTAATTAATGAAATACAAAACTCGTACCTTCATGTTACTTATTTCATTGTACATAGAAACTTTGTCTTCTGCATTCTATGAACTTACAGATTAACGATTGAATTGAGATAAATTCACATCCTGCTTGATTACACAAACGAGATGACCTAAACACTGTGCAAGCACACTCACACTTTTGCCAGCGAACAAACAAGTAAAAAGAATTTTAGAGCAAACTTAGATGAACGTTTAAAGTTTTTGCAGTTGCAAAAATCTACCGACGCGATCGGCAACTTTCTCTTCAAAGAAAAATCGGACGCAGAAGTGCTAAAATTAATTAAAATGCCTGCCGTCAACAGTTCGCTTTAAGAACTGGCCAAACCAAAGGCTTGAAAATTGGTGATTAATCTTTCTCGTTTAATTTTTCCACTGATATATATTAATGTTGGATCGCGACCCCCTGAAAAGTGCTTCGTGACCCCTTTGGGGGTCGCGACCCCCAGGTTGGGAACCACTGCTGTAGAGTCAATCTTACTCTCTCTTCTTGATATTTTTTTTTGCAATCCTCTTTTCTTTTTTCCACTAGTGGCTTATCTCATCTCAACTACTTCTGAAATAACAATTTTAAGATTTGGATTGATTTTGAAAAAAACTTGAGCTACGGCATTTCAATTTGTTTGCTGGTTTTGCAACCATTAATATGTCTTTCAATTCTTTTCTGTTTTCATTTTCTGCGAGTCATATCTTCGTTGGCATCATTTCCCTTGTTTGCTCTGTCACGTTCTCTCTGGCATGTTCCATATAGTAGAGGATTTCGATAATTTATTGATTTTTTGTGCATTTTTATCAATATGTTATAGGTTTTATAAAAACAGCATTTGACTTGATTGAAATCACTATCATTTCTCTAAATAGGAGACTTGCCTGTAAACTGTTAACTAGCAATCTTTGTATCACTATCATTTATTACACTGTATATGCGTGATAGTTTTCAAACAGCGAAGTAGATAGTGATTGAATAAGACCATCAGTCATAAATTTGATTATTTATTTTTGAAAATTGCAAAGTATAATAGTTTCGCTGTAATACCAATGCTCTTCCCCGAGAAGAGAAATTATAATGCAAACAAGAGCACACCGGACCACAATTTAAAAAATTTATAGCAAATTTCGTTTTTAATGATAATAAAATTTATTGTTTGTCATTACACTTAGATGTTTGGTTGAACTAACTTGATCAATGTTATGTTGGTCAACTTTTTGTTAAAGACGTGAAATTGTATTTTTAATTGTTGGTATCACAAAGTAGTTTTTTGAAACAATTAATTATTAGTTTATTAGTTTTCCATACCTTACTTTGAAACTCCTTCGGAGCAATAGATACATTTGTTGGCAGGTAGATGCTATTATTTAGAAATCGAGTTTTGATTACGATATTCTCTCATTTTTTGACACGGAAAACCAAAACTCCACTTATATTTATTCCAGTATTAAAAGCCCCTATTCTCTCCTCTTTTCTGCTCTTAATTGATTTACTTTAACATTAGGAGAGTAAAATATGAGCCACATTGTTGAAAAGATTCTGTTTGATTACAAAAGCAAAAATAACTTACTTAAGTTAGCGAAATCATTTTTTTTTTTATCATTAATGTAATACTCTCATTTAAGCTTGTGACAAATCATATAAAGCGAACTTTTTGTTTCGTTTCTCAAAAAAGTTCTTTAGAATTGACTAAAAGAAAAAGATTTTTAAAGTTTTTTGTGGAGGCGACTGCTCCCTTTGTTGTTTTTTTTAGTGCACCCTTGCGTCAGTGCTTTCATAAAAACCAGCCTGCCTTGGCTACTTTTTCTATTTATGGATATATATTTGCTTGCTGTAACATGCACAAGCACAGGGTAAGTGTCACGAACAAGTAAATTTGCGTTAAATGATTAGTTTTCATATTTGTATAGTTGTTGTAATTTGTCGTTTTGTTTTGCCGTGATTATTTTATTTGTAAATCTGAATTGTCTGAAGCCCTAAACTTGCTTTTTATACGATAGATTGTTTTCGAAAAAGTTTTTTTTTTTCTTTCGCATTTAGATTTATAACTCATACGCCTCTTTTTTCGTCACAATAGCTGACCACGTGACTAAGTTCCAGAGTTTTCGAATGAATCTTTCGTTCGTAAACCTTGCACCTAATTGACAAAGCAGCATACGGGCGTAAGGGGCATTAACAATTTATTAAAATGAATATGCCAGGAAACAATAATGAGTATACCACCCAACCAATTTATAATAATGATGAGTAAAATAATGAGTAAACCACCCAACCAATATAAGCTTGCACCATATATATGCTTAAAATTAACAGCATCAGTTGAAAGGACCGATGGTGAAGTGGTATAAACCGCATATACCAATTCTTGTGATCATCGGTTCAATACCTGAGTCCACCTGACGAGTTCTAATAGGAACCAAACCGTCGTGGAAGTGGTATTTTGTTCAACTGATTGTAGTTACATGCCTTAATATCAATTAATTTAATGAACATCTTAAACCAGTCTAACACCAGCTCCTATAATTCGAGTGAATCTTGTTTCTTCTCGAAGATTTTTTTATTGCCGATTACGTCATTTATTGGCTGTGCTTCTTTTGTGTCACGTGATGTTCTGGCTTTTTCTGCAAGCTCGCTTCATTCTTATATATAGCGGCGAGGTTTTTGCGTATTAATAGTGGCATAGTGGTAGAGAGAGAGAGTAGAGATAAAAGAAAGAAGTGTATTGATCTGTGGATATTTAGTTTTGGTTGAGTCTGATTGTTATATTAAAACGCATTGTTTTTTTTGGTGATCGACGAACGAAAGAGTTTAAAGTTCCAAAATATTTGTGTATATACTTCTTCTATTTTTGATTGAAGAATGTGTGATTCAAAGTATTTTAGTAGAAGCCAATCTTTTCTAGCTATTAAGTTGCAGCCAGACCTAATCATTCGAGTGATACTATATGTCGCCTCAATTTTAAGAAGTAAATTAAAGTTGAAATAGAATCAAATTTCTATTGCACGCGACAGTGAGCATAAAGTCTTGACCTGATCATAAACTTCTATTGCACTAAGGGTGAGCGAAGCAGAACAATAGTATGTGGCATATTAATAAAACTTGACAACAAGTTGTTTTAAACCAGCATTTTTGGTATTCAGGAAGTCACTACTTATGTAAAAGTTTTATTCACATAATGTAGTTCAGTATGTCTCGAATGGGCTCCTTTTGGTTTAAACTTGGACTTCTAATTCTTTTACAATCACTAACCTTCCAGTGTTTTTGAATTTGTCATAGTAGTTTGCAATAAATTTTAACACTGGGGTGGGAGAGGGTTCGCCGATAACACTGCGCCACAAAAAAATATGACCCAAATATTACTCTGAACAAACCATCTGTTCTAGATGGAATTTGGGCTGCTGATTCCGAATCTGAACTCCGTTTTGCTCTATCACGTCAGGATTTTAAGTTATTTGCATTTTTCAATTTTTTTAAAATAAGCAAAATAAGGAGAATTGGCACTTATCAAGTTTTCGAGAGGACACATATTTCTGCGAATGCCCTTGTCTTATTAATTTTATTGTGTACATACCTTTACGTAAGTTATAGGTTCTAACCAATACAATGAATTTTAACTGCAAATTATCCGGTCATGAGGTCGCGGGTTGAAATCCAAGCTTGTCTGATGAGCGGTAAACCGCGAAACTATAGTCATAAGACCAGATTTTTACAGCATTCATTCTCAGTAAGCTTTCTAGCCTAACCCTTTCTTGTTGTTAATATCTTAAACAAGCTTCCATCGGCTCCTTCAATTTCATATATTTTAGAAGATATAGTTTTTATATTTTATAAGATACAGTATCCACTACAATGAGTGAACGTAAACGCTGCTGTGTAAATGATGCTGACAACTTCTGCTACATTTGTGGAAAATTTACCCCTCAAGATCTTGGCAAATCTATTACTGACAGACTGAAACTTGCTTACAAACTGTATTTCAAGGTTAAATTGGGCGATCAAGATAAATCCTGGGCCCCACATGTAAGCTGTTCGTCTTGTTACTCTCTCCTAATCCAATGGCTTAATGGTAAAAAGAAGAAGATGGCATTTTGGTCTCCAATGGTTTGGCGTGAACAAAAAGATTGTTACTTTTGCATGACCAAAATTTCTAGATTTTCGAAGAAAACAAAATCAAAAATCAAATACCCTGACTGCTCCTCTGCTATAAAGCTCATGCCTCACAACACTGAACATCCAGTTCCAGAACTTCCAGCTGAAATCATGCCATTTCATTCCGAATCAGAAGCAAGCACGGATGTGGGAACAAGTAGTGCTTCTGAATTTGAAGATTGTGCCGACGAAAGAGCATCAATAAATCCCGATACAACGCACCATTTTTTATCCCAAGGAGATTTGCAAGATTTATCGAGAGATTTAAATTTATCAAAAGAAAAGTCTGAATTACTTGGATCGAGACTGAAGCAATGGAACTTATTGCAAAAAGGTGTCAGCATTTCGTTTTTTCGAGAAAGACACATTGATTTGGCTTCCTTCTTCAGCAAACAAGATGATGTTTGTTACTGCATTGATATCTATGGTCTCATGCAGTCTTTGGATCAGCAATATGAACCAAGCGAATGGAGACTTTTTATAGATTCAAATAAAACCAGCTTGAAAGCTGTCCTGCTACACAATGGAAACAGAAAACCTTCAGTTTCAATTGCTTATTGCACCAAGACCAAAGAAACATATGAGAAAATGAAACAACTGTTAGCATGTATCCGTTATGACACTCATCAATGGCATGTCTGTGGAGATCTGAAAGTGATTGGACTGTTGCTAGGGTTGCAGATGGGATATACTAAGTACATGTGCTTCTTATGTTTGTGGAACAGTAGGGCAGATGATGAACATTACAGTACTCCTGAATGGCCTGCTCGTACAAATCTAACTCCAGGCAGTTTCAATGTGATGCATGTGCCACTTGTCAACCCCAAAAATATTTTTCTACCTCCACTTCATATCAAGCTTGGCTTGATAAAAAACTTCGTGAAAGCTATGGATCACTTAGGTGAAGGCTTCAAGCACATATGTGAACTTTTTCCCAACAAAACAGAAGCAAAGCTGAAGCAAGGAGTTTTTATTGGACCTGAAATAAGAAAACTATTAAAAGATGAAAACTTTAGAGAAAAATTAAATCCAAATGAACTCGCTGCCTGGAATGCATTTGAGTCGGTTGTTCAAAACTTTTTGGGAAAGTACAAAGCTGCTAACCACAAAGAAGAGATTGACAAAATGCTTCATGCTTACAAAGAAATGGGGGCACGCATGTCACTTAGAATGCATTTTTTGCATGCGCACCTAGATTTCTTTCCAGAAAACAATGGAGATGTTAGCGATGAGCATGGAGAAAGTTTCCACCGGGAAATAAAAATCATCGAAGGAAGATATCAGGGAAATGTCAGCCCTGCCATGATGGCCGATTTTTGTTGGTCTCTTCGAAGAGACACGGATGAAGACCACCGCAGAAAACGAAGATGCCCCCAACACTTTTGATGTGTCTAAGCTTTATTGGTGGTTTGCTTTTCATTTGAATAAACAATATTTTTCATTGATTTTGTTGTGTTTGCGAGTATATTGAATGTTGTTGAAACGTCTTTGAACCATACTGCATAAGCTTAGCTTTGGCATTTCTGTAACAAAATCATACAAATCGGTAAAATCAAAAAAATGCAAATAACTTAAAATCCTGACGTGATAGAGCAAAACGGAGTTCAGATTCGGAATCAGCAGCCCAAATTCCATCTAGAACAGATGGTTTGTTCAGAGTAATATTTGGGTCATATTTTTTTGTGGCGCAGTGTAATCTATACTATAAAGCGCAATTCTGTCTGTGTGTTTGTCAGTCTTAACTCTTCCGAAACTGCTAGAGGTTCAAGCATCAAACTTGACACGATTGATCACCATCCCGTGGTAAATGTCATAAGATTGTTCGTGACGTCGTAATCAAAATTTTTTTTTTTATTTTGCATTATTTGGCAGAGGACAACCGTTTTTTGCTCAAACGAAAAACCAGCTTCCGACTTACCACATTACAAAACTTTCACTTGTTTGGGGTCTATAATGACGTCACAATCACAATATTTAATGGCTTGAAATGCACTGTTAGGTCATAACCTTAAATGACACCACATTGTTTTCCACTATTAACTGGAAACAGCAGCAGGCAGCAAAATTATCCACTATCGATTTGATAGTGAACGTAAATGGTAAAGTCCATTACTGATATTTGCAATTGCAAGAATATTTGTATCCTCAAATCACTAATCTTCATTTAAAAGTAGGGAGGTCTGAATTAGGGTCAAAGTTAAATGTAATAAAATCCCAAATTTAAGAAAAGATTAAAATTAAACCGTAATAGCATCAATTTGTAACACTGGATTAAGAGGAAATGTTTTTGTTCGAAAAGAGCTTAATAGGCGCCTATTGCAATAAGTTATGTGACTTGGGGGAAGGCATGGCTTCTTTTTATGCTATGGCCGTATTAAAGCAAACAGCGCAGGCAAGATCTTAATGTCACAAATATTAATATGAAAAGCGGAGCCACCAAATCATCAAATATGCCTACCACCAAACAGCTCATTTCTACATCAGTTAAAACGACCACCATTTGGGCGACGCCATCAATTTTGACTATGTTTCACCCCCCTCCTCATGCACTTTTAAAAATTACGAATCATTCTTTCTTTTTTTCTTTTTAAATACTTTCAATCTTGATTAATTAAACCAACATGACCGCCATTATATGTTCAGCAAATATGGATTACATTTACAGTTCTAAAACATTTTATTGTTGCTCTCACAAATGTTTGTACGATGAAGCTGCGGCAGCTGCATCAATTGATACGTTTTAAATTGACATGGGTGATAGTATGCCCTGCCAAAGTAAAATACTTAGGAGAAACATGTTTTCTATTTTGCTTGATAATAGCTTTATAGAGCTACCGGGATCAAATCTGAAAATTTGGGAATAGCAAGGACTCATTTTACCTCTATGAGCATACCTAGCAGGGTAAAACCAATATGAATCATAATGCGTAGCTAACAAGGACTTGAGAAAGTTTGATGGAAAATCAACATTAACAACGTCACTTTGTTAAGTCACCCCACGTGGAAGATATTATTGGTATTTTGCTTTATATTAGTTTTATAGAGTTGCAGGGGTCAAACCAAATATTTGGGGAAAACCAAGGACTCTTTTAACTTTCCAGGGCACATCACGAAGGGAGAAAAGAACATGCTTTATAATGCGTAGCCAGCGAGGACTTGAGAGAGTTTAAAAGAAAATCAAAAGAAAACAGCATCGATGTGTGAAATCGCACCACACGAAAGGCATTTTTGCTATTTTGATTGCAAATAGCTTAGCATCAGATATGTGTTAAACTAAGGGAAACGCAAGTCTCCCTTGTGGTCGTGTCAGCAATGGACATAGCACGTAGACATAAGGCATAGCCAGGATGTTGAAATGAAATATTCTATTAGGAAAAGGACCACAAAAAGTCGTGAAAATCTTATGTGCAGAAAACACATAAACTTTTGGTAACTGGTCACCCAAGAGCCTGATAAATAAAGCCGGATTGGCCGGCTGAGCCCACACTCTTAATCTCAAAGTTACTGATGGGGGCTCTTCAGGTGACATCGTCGTATATGCTATACAGCAAGGATTTTTTCTTAAGCTGATACACTGCCTGTAAAGATACGTATTTATGCCTATACTCTACAGCAGTATAATAAAATCCCAAGTTTAGGAAAAAATTAACATATTACCTAAACCATAACAATTTGCAAAACTGCATTAAAAGAAAACATTTGTTTAAAAATAGCTCATCCAGTGCCCCTACTAAAATATGGTTAATGATTTTGGGGGAGCCATATCCGCTTTAGTCACTATGCCGGAAACAAGACCAATAGCGATTTGTGGCAAGAATGACAATTTGTGGCAAGATTCTTTGTGAGCATTGCCAGTCATGATTAAGAAAACATAATGATCACAATTTCGTGTACAAGAATTGTGAAAGTGAATAAACTCATTAACTTTTCGATACTCTTCACATAAGAGCCCGATGGGTGAACCTGGTGCAATCGGTTGAACCGAAATATTAAACCCCGACATTACTAATGGAGGGCTCGTGCCGGGCGACGCCGGCAAAGTCGGCTAGTTTAATATGTATAACGCAATTTTGCTGTGTGTCTGTCTGTCTTAACTCCTCCAAAACTGCAAGGCGTACAAACAATAAACTTGACACGATTGATCACCTTCTTGGGGTCAGTGTGATAAGAGGATTCGTGACGTCATGATGACGTCGAATCAAAAAAAATTTATTAAAAATCGCGTTTTTTGACCGAAGAAAATAGTTTTCGACGTAAACAAAAGCCAGTACACGACTTACCAACTTCAACAAATTTCACAATTTTAGGATTTCACGTGACTTCTTAATTGACGACTAGCTGAAAAATTTGTTTTCTTTAATTTCTTAATAACTACATATCGTAAAAATGCAATTAATAGCTTTTTTGGAGAACTTAGCCAGGTGCTTTCAATAAAAACAATCTCTACAACAATTTAAGCTCAATTGACGATGCATCAACTGATTTTTTTTAATCATTTTAAGCTATCTAGCCATGCTGTTTTGCTTTTCCTGCTAGCTTTAACTGGCTCTATGATGTCATAATGCTGTTTGATACGATTAAAGGCTGGTTCCCATTGCGCGTAAATAACCTAAAATTTTTTTGGTTTTCTATTCAATATTATTTTTCTACTCATGTATAAGTCAATCGATATTTTAAAACAAAAAATGCATTATTATAGGTATTACTCATGTATAAGTTGACTCCGCTATTCTAAAATATTCTGGAACAATGGCAGCTGCCATGTTATGATTGAGCGTGCCGTCGTAAGCTTATTTGCTGGTAATATATACCGTAGTTTTACTTATATTTGATGCGGTAATTCTGTGAAGTAACTTTAACATTTATATGGTGAAACACCATTACTATGAGCGTTTGTTAAGACTTTATACCGCGATGTGTATATTGCATGTATAATTACGGAGCTTTCTTTTCACATTCTATTCACATTCTATTCGACTCGGCAGCAACATGTCCATAAACATTATTCATGTATAAGTCGACCCTAAAACTTTTACCTTAAAATCGTCTCCAAGAAATTCGACTTATACATGAGTATATACGGTATTCACAAAATCAATTTAGTAAACAACTGATTTATGACTTCATTTCTCAACCGAAATTTGAAAGTGTTTTAACAAATTGAAGGTTATTTCAGGGCAATTTCAATAATACATGACATGTACTTTTTATCTTCATTCTAATTTTTTTATTTTAACTTAAGCTCTTCATAACAGAAATATTGAACTTTAACACCTGTATTACAACTTTCCATTCCCCTTAAACTGGTAAACTGAGTAAAATTAGATTAGTTCAATATATAAAAATTGTAATCACTAACAATTAACGTCGTTTAAAAGCTGAGCAAATTTGCCATTCACAAATATCTAACTCTAAGTAGTTTGGACTAAGGAGTAGTTTACAACGGCAAATCGAAAATTGGTTGTCATACATTACGTTCCATTTTTAGTTGAAACATTTTTGTACTAGACTTATGCAACTTGCAATTTTTGAAACAAGTTAGTTTTTTGATATATTTTAACCATTTTTTCCTAGCAAGCATGGTTGCTTGACATTATGTAAATTTGCAAAAAGACTCATCAAAAAATGTAGATTTTAAAAATTGTGAAATAGAGCGTACTGGTCAAAAACAATCAAAATTTGTTGCCTGAACTTCACAAAATCTCAGTCTCTATAAAGCTTTGTTCTTAGCTATATTTTCACCGTTCTTCCTCGAAAGCATGGTTATTTGGCATTATTTATCAAAATTTTCTAAAAAGTTTACCCAAAATCGAAATCTCTAAAAAGTTTTAAAAGCATCCTACTCCTAGTAAACTACAACTACGTAACTATTGATCTTCCTATAAAAAGAGGCAGATAAACATGGTCCTGTTAATCTTATGCAACAATGTATTAGTATCGAGCTACATATCATCAAAATTTCGAAGCACGTTTTCTTGTAGTTAGGTAAAGCCGACACAGCCGGGTTATTTGATATTTTTACCTCGACATTACTAATGGAAGCGCTGCTTTTATAATAACTTAACTGTAGGTGCATTACTTTGCGTTAGTGAGCTCTTCCCTGGTTACATTTATGCAAGGATCAAGCAACATGCGTGCAGTGATATAGGCTTTAGGTCGAATAAAGAGACATACAAATACGAAAATTAGTGATGGAGGCTCTACTATTGTATAATAACTTAACAGGCAGTGTTTGATTTCGGGTTACTTGGCTTGTTTGCGTTTATGCCATGATCAAGCAACATGCGCCCAGCCAGAGGCGTTAGCTTATATAAATATTCCTACATTTACGAAAAAGTTGTAAGTAGTGGGCTTAATATTTAATCGCTTAATCCCGAAAATACATATCAATTACTTTGGCACCCTTCTATAACTTTGATATGCTTTTTAATCAAACATATTCTGCATTTAACCGAAAAAAGTTTGTCAAGTTCAAGGACTCCTATGCTGGAAACAGAGCAAATACGACGTTGCCATTGGCTCGGGAAACTTGGGAGACATTTAGCGGCTATGAGCAATCCCCTACTGTTTTTGTCAGTTGGAAAAACGATAATTTTGTTTTGGCCCGAGGTTTGGCTATGTCAAAAAACATAAATTTTTTATTATTGCTGTTCATTGGGCAAAGCCGGCTTGGTCGGCTGGTTCGTCATTGTTAACTTGGACATTACTGATAAGGGGTCTGCCGGGCGATGTCAACAACGCGGGGAAGTCTTTTATAAAATTGTGTTCAACTGGAATCATCGGTGTTGATTCGTGGAACCACAAATCACGTTGTGCTTTTTCTTTTATTGATACCATATTTTTATTATAATCATATTTATAGATATTTGTTGTAATTTCATAACATATTCATAAAATTTCCTGAATACACAAAAATGCAAGTTAAAAAACCTCTTGTCATGCTCAAGTTCGAGGCCAAATGTTCTATTGAGTTCAAGGCCAATGTACTAATGTTCTACCATGTTAACTCTACGTGCAATAAATACTTATAATTAGAACAAGGTTTTTTGCTCACCCTGTTTATTTGTTGAACAATTTTTCATAAATTTTGTAGATTTTAACTTTTTGTTGTGTACCGCACTCATCATAAAAAGCAGAAAATGGACCTAAATGGGCGGATTGCGCTTCTCCTCCAAAATGTTTGGGCTCGATTTTTGTTTAAAGTACATTTGGTTTTGAAATGAAATTCTTGTCAAAAAAGCATCTATTTTTGGTTTCTGATCTCAAAACTCTTTGTGATTGAAAACTAGAGCATCAGAATACACAGATATCCTTTACCACGTCGTCCCTAATAAAAACCCTATGGGCAAAGCTAGCTAGTAGCACATGAGAGAGGAGTGTAAATTAGCCTTATAATGTCAGTTCATACTTTAAAATACATTACAATCTATTATCTAGAATAATGCAAATATTTTTAAATTACAAGAGAGAACCTCCTAACGCCTCTAAACTGGCTTAAGCACTCTTCAGAATAAGTAATCCGTATAAAAGTTAATGCGATGTAATAGTAATGACATTTTCTTTTCGTTCCAATGAAGTGTTTAATTATTGTTATTGTTTTTTCCTATTTTCAAACATAGCTTTTTTTCGGCCCTTTTTAGCAATAACTAATAATTAGTTAATTATTATTTGTTTTTTCAGTTTCTCTTCATCGGTGTTAAAAAATGCGGGTCAACAGCCTTTCAAAGTTTTGTTGCAGCCCATCCTGACATCATCATTTCCCATCCGCAGTCTGTTTGCCATCCTTTACCGCAATCGTATTCTTCTTTGCAGTACGTTGTGTGCTAAATTTGTTTGGGTTTCAACGGCCGATGTTCAATGAAGTTTATTGAAAGCTGTTCGAATTCTTTATCACTTTACGTAACCTATTTCATTTGCATTAGTGACGCCATCATCAACGTAAAAATAAGACTCCAGAGTGTTTTCAGTTTTCAGTTCTCCCTCCAATGTAATGTCAGTTCCCACCCCCCAGAAATTTGTTAAATGGGCAAACTACTCACTTTAAAAATGCCATCTCAAAAAGTCTTCACCTTATTTTGTAATTGAAAACAAGAAAAAATCCATTTTTAAAAATTTGATTGCCAAAAGGAAAGGTCTAAATCTTCGTATTGAACCAAAAAAGCCCTCAGCCCTTATAATGAATAACAGTCACGCCTTGTATGTCGCCATTTATATTAAGAAATGCTCACGGATCATATGACTTTTTTATTCTTTCCTTTCTGCGACGCAATACGACGTTTTTGTAAGCCCCTCCATCCTTGTGTGCAGACTTGGACGATTAGAATTATTTTAGCGTTTTCAAATTAAATTATTCTTAGAATTAGAGCATTAACTCTTTTCTCAAATTAGAGTAGAATAAAATTAGAGGATTTCTGATTATCACAAGTAAAGTAGAATTGGAATTAGAGCTTTCCAGTTTTTCTGAAATTAGTTTAAAATTTTAATTACCAAGCGAATTTTGATGCCATCTGAACATTTTTGCAAAACCACTTTGTATTTGCGACAATTCTACAACTTTTTCATTTTTGACATCAAATTCTTGTGAAGACCTTTTTCCTTTTTAGAGATCACCTAATTTCGATTTTGATTTTCGGCCAAACTTTTCGCAAATGCAGGTGAGCCCTAATAAAAAAAGTCTTGTCATATTTCAGATTCGATTCTTCTGTCAGGAACTTTTCTAAAATTAGATTAGAATTAGAATTAGGGATTTTTCAAATTACACTAAAATAAGAGACTTTTAATTTTTTGAAATCAGATTAGAATTAGCGACTCTTTGCTGTAATTCACCGAATTAGCCAGCTAGAATTAATCAGTTGTCCAAGTATGCGTGTGAGACAAGTTGCATAAAAAATATGCTCAACCAAACTTAAGTTTTAGATTTGCTACAAAAACTTGTGATATCAAACAATGTAAACTTTGATTTTTTTTAATAGTAAGTTTGTCCTACAACGATATGTTTATGTAGCCCAGGGGTGGCCAAATTGCTCATTTGATGTTTTGGGCAATTTGAGGAAGTGTGCTTATATATGCCCCGAAAAATTTGTCACAGGTTATTAACACTCTGAAGTGAAAAGAACGATCAATTCAGGGGTGATCTCAAAAAAGGTGATCGCCTGATTCGCCGCACCTATGCGATCACTTTTGGCCTAAATATGCCACCAAACTTGACGCCAGATAAGTGATGACCTTTTTTTTTTTTTTTTTTTTTTTTTGGAGAACACCGCTGAATATGGCCTTATTTTGACTTCAAAGCATAATTACATTACTACACGCTTGAGGGCAATGATAAGTTATGAATGTTTGTGTGGCGCATTTTCAAATGAATCTTTGTGTGGCGAAAAATTTTGGCGCATGGACTGAAAACGTTGGCGCATTGAGCCAAATTTGGCGCATTTCATGTTTAGAGGTGGCGCATTGCTCACTTTGCAATCTAAATTTTGGCGCATGGTCTGAAAAGTTTGGCCACCCCTGATGTAGCCTATCTTTTTTCCCTTCTACCTTAATAACACTAATACGGCAGTTTTGTTTCCCTCTGAAAGTGTCATATGATATTTATACGATCCTTACAGTTTTTATATTCAATCTGGATTAATTATAATGTCACCAATTTGAGCTTTATCATCGAACTTGTGCTTTGAGGCGTTAGTGAATTTAGAGCTATTAATTAAAAAATCACATGCAATTAACGGGATACATAACAAAGGTGAAACACAATAGGCTATTTCTGGACTAGCTGTTGTATTGCAGTCATACGCCATGCTGTTTCTGCTTATAATTTATCGTCTAATATGAAAATACGAGAACTCTACATCAAATTTATGGGTAATATCAACAATGCATATACTATGGACAAAAGCAGCAATACGCTCGTATGTTTCAAAAACAACTAAGGCAGTGTAATTTTATCCTTAAGTGTAAGCCTAACTACAGTTTAGTTTTGCAAGCAAAAATCTCAAATACAAATAAGGTGCTTATTGCACAAAGGCTTTACGCATTTTTGGCCCTGGCTCAATTGCTTAGAAATTTTGTTTTTCTTTTCTTTTGCTCCTTCTCCTTTGATCTTACGGATACATCCATCGCATCGCCTTCCTTTTTTGCTTTGATAAGGAAAAAAGCCACTTAACGTTTTTACATGTTTGAAGGATATTTTTTCCCTCAGTACTATCTCAACTTTGCGAACTACAGAAGAATTTATGCCAATTAAACTTCGTTGTTCTATATGTGGACGCATCAAAGACATAGCTAGTTTAAATCCGAAATCTACAGATTTTATGTTTCGAGGCTGCAGATCATTGTTCATTGCATATATCGTGCTAGCGTTCACTCGACATATGTCCAAAACGTACGAAAATGCATTCATAGTCCAGCGCTTTGATTTCGATTTACAACTGTAGAACCCCATTTTTTAATCAATAATGTCTGTTTCGCCTTTTGAAAAGTCGTATAGTTTGTAAATAGCGGGCTTGCTTTTGTTGTCATCTTTGTAGTTGCTAGAAGCGGTGTTGACAATAATAAAACATTTCGCTTTCCTGAACTTTTGGCTTTTACTACATACGAGTGCAGATTTAGTATGCCGTTATCCTTTTCCCAATAAATCTCGTATAAGTCTGTTTCTCGGTCTTTGAATTCTTTAATTTCAGCTGGAATTCCTTTTCGATTTGATTGTAAAGTTCCTACAGAAGTTATTCCGCGGTCAAGCAGCCACTGTGCCATTGGTATTGAAGTATACAATCTGTCATATGATATGTTTCTTCCCACTAAATTTGTGTGGTATTCCAAATTTTGAATTAGGTATTTTACTGTTTGTGAGGTCCCAGGAGTTTAGTAAGATGTCGGCTCTGCTTTTGGCTTATTAGGATATACAACCGTTGAAAAGGTAAATGGATAGCAACAGGCGTTTATTGATTTATACAGCATTCCATACTTGGCTGGTTTGCTCAGATTAAATTGTTTGAAACTGATTTGCGTTCTCGTTGGATAAAGAGTTTCATCCAGCGACAAATAATTATCAAGAACTAGAAATTTCCCACAGTTTTCGTTAAATTCTTCAAAAATTTCGCAAAAAGCTGCAAATCTATCGCATTGTATGGTGATCACACGACAGGTGGGCAATCAAATACTTAAATCTGTTCCGGGACAAAGTTGCACTAAAAACGGGATTGCTAAATATTTCATGGAACATCGCATTAGTGCTTTGATGCGTTTGTCCTAGTAAGCCTCGCATGTAAATCATTCCAATCAGTGCCAATACTTCTGAAGGTGGTTTTGATTCCTAACAAAAAAGTTCTTCTCATTTTTCAGACTCGACTCTTCGGTCAGGAACTTTTCCAAAATTAGATTGGAATTGAAGTTAGGGATTTTTTTAATTAGATTAAAATTAGAGACTTAGTTTTTCAAATTAGACTACCATTAGCACCTTTTGCTGTAATTCACCGAATTAGCCAACTAGAATCACGCATATATAGTTGTCCAAGTATGCGTGTGTGTGGGTGGGTGGGTGTGTGTGGCGAGTTATGTGAAAAAGTACTCAAGCAAACTAAGTTTTGGATTTGCTTCAAAAACCTGCTCTATCAAACGATTGTAAGCTTTAATCCTTTTGGTAATCATGTTTTTGCTGCAACGATAGACCTATGTAGCCCATCTTTTATCCTCTCCCCCCCCCCATAATAACACCAATACGGCAGTTTTGCTTCCCTCTGGAGGCATCATGTGATGTTTATACGGTCCTCACAATTTTTATAGTCACCGGAAGCTAAAGAGGCTATGTATTCAACGTCGTCGTTTTCTTCGTCAGATACTTCATTCAAAATTTTGCTTAACACTTCTTTAGGTCTTACATTGACATGGGCTATTTTTTACAACTTTTGTTTGCGACATTTATATGTCTGAAAGAAGAAAATTACGTGTAGATTTGTTATGTCATAAAATCATCATAATCTTGTTAACCGGCAGAATATTTAAATTTCAGTGGAAAAGGGCAATTTAAACATTTTAAACACCGAACTTAAATGTGGTGGTTGCATTCCCAATGTCATAATGTCAATTAAAAGGTTTCGTTGATTAAAAGTGCGTATTTGCTGTTCAAAAAATAAAAACTAGCTGCTCGTTTTTCAGTTACCCAATCTACCACATTCGAAGCTGTTTTTGACTTCTCAGCTATTCCTGTGTTGAAGTAAAACAATTAGAAATTTAACTTATCGAACGTAAAATGCACGTAGTTTAGAGCAGGGATGAGCGAACTACGGCCCGCCAGAGCATTTTGTGCGACCCCCCAAACTTATAGATACTTCCATGAATTTAATTTAATAGGACAGGGTTGGCCGCACTTGCCGTACTGAAGAGCCAAAAACGATAAAAGCCATCATTGAAAGAGCTGCTACGCAATTCTTAGTTTAAATTGACGCATTTTCCGTCCAAATGAAGGGCGATGGTCTTTGTTTTCAGACGCCATCATTATCAAAGCCCTGTAATACGTCTTTACAAAAAGTTATGGCAAGATTTTAAGCTATTGCAAGCTCTTGCATTGCATATAGCTATTGCAAGATTTTAAGCACTGGCCCTCAGCCAACTCTTGAATGGTCAATGCGGCCCTCCGACTAAAACGTTTGCCCACCTCTGGTTTAGAAGATTGAAAATGACAAGACGATATTTGAGTCAGCTCTCAACCTTATAATGTTGTGGTAGTTGACGCAAGCTGTAGTTTGAGCATGAAACGTCAGCTCTGATGCAAATGCCGTTGTGCTCGACCATGCAGTAGGAAACGTATTGCTTTTGCCAGAGGCGTCTTTATAAAACTGAATAAAAGACCACGAAAAGAAAAAATATCTTCATTGGCTTTTGGAAGTGTGTAGATGTAGAATACAAACACATTGCTTTTGTCACGCGGTCAACTGAAAAAATGTTTGGTGTTGGTCACAAGCTTAGGAGATGTTTCACAGTTCTTTTTCCCCTTAAAAAAATTTAATTTGTGAGTCACGATTGGCTTCTTGCGTTTTGGATTTGTATTTGCTGATAAAATTCGGTATTTAATCAATTGATAACAGCCTAATCGTAAAGCAACAGAAATCAAGTTTTATAAAACCCCTCAATTAAATTTTGCTGTCTGTCGCCCCTGCGCCCCTTAATTTGTCACTACTGCATATTTTCCATCCAATAAGAATTGCAAGTGCGCTCGTTGCTTTCCCACCTACCAATTCCCAAATTTAACTGGTAATAACATTATAAATCATTAATGAAAAGCGTAAATTATATTATCACACTGCCAAAATATTTTTTGGCTTTGCGCTTGGAAACAATTCTTTTTACTTAGTTGCATTTGCCAAGTATCAAAATTGCGAAATATTTTCTGGCATCACTTTGTCGGTAGGTTATGGCGCAACGTCAAAAAGGTATTATTTATTTGACTAAAAGTTACCAAATAGCTGTACATCTGAAAACACTTTGATTTTTTTGACTTGTCAAATAACGATTTGCTATTCACAGCAAGAAGGTTTTGAGAAGAAAGATTTCTGAGAAACCGCACAGTTGTACAGTCATTGCGGCACTTCCAAAACATTCTGTGGTTTGCGTAACTGTAGATAAATTTTAGGAAAAGTCAAAAAGTTTCAAACATTTATCTCAAGCGGTCGCTAAGTTACAACAGTTTTAATTTGCTGTGGATCCAATCGACCCCCCCCCCCCCCCCCCCGGTCCTAAGAGGGTTTAACAAACAGAAATTAACTTTGCTTCTAATTTGAAACTGTATTATAAACTGATTTTTAGTAATCGTAGCAACTGTTGCGAATGCTGTTTCCAGGCTTTGTGTATGAGTTTTGCTTTCATTGACATTTTTTTATTTTGTTATCAAAAGATCATTTATATGTAATGAGCAGCGAGGATAAATCTGCCGTGATGTGGCAAAACGTAATAACTGCACATATCATGTTTTTAGGAACATTGGCTTTGTTGTTTTATATTATTGTTCAACAAGGCAACAACTGAACCAATTTTTTTGAGTCTTGCCTAGAAGCTGTCAACTGTACAAACATTAATTGTTCCTTCGCGTTGGCTGGAAAGTAGCTTTACATAAACGAAAAGAAATCGAGGTTGTTTATGACGCTTGAAATGCAGATGGTAGATATTGCCATATCCCTGCAGAAATGAACCTTGCAATCTTAAAAGTGATATTGCCACTGAATCAATGTAAATCAATTGCTGAATTTTCTATTTTGTAGAAGAGCACGATCGTTTTTGGAATTGGCGAACAGAACCAACAAATTCGCGATTGTTAAGAACAACAAATGCTTGCATAATATCAAAGCGTTTAAACGCTTGAAGAAACCTCCGAAAATTATTTTGCTTTTATGTGATCCTACATTGAGAGCATTTTCAGATTACAAAGAAGTTTTTTTCGGAGAAAATTTCAAACCTGTAAGTAAGAGAGAAATAATTAAGAAACGCTATTGGAAATGTATGAGCTACGCTTGAATTGCTGGAAAAAATCAAAATGTTGTGTAAATGCCTTCATTTTTCGGAAAACAATAGGTCACCAAATTTGCTTAAAATTTTTCAGTATTTTCCCCCAAAAGCATGTCGTCAGCTGTCTGCTTTTGTGGGAAAAATGAAATGGAGGATGCCAGGAACATGTTGGAATGGGCACCTGTCGTCACCGAACTTTTGCATTGTTCGAAACAAGAGTAGGACTATTGCAGTGGCAGCTACAATGAGTACTAGCAGTCAGTAGTGAATTGAGAAGGGGGAAAGACAGGCTGAAGGCTGGTGTGCTGTACAATTTAGTGGCCCCACAAAGTTTAGGGACTTTGTAAAAATTGCCTTTGCTTTGCGATACGTGTTGGCTCGTAGTACGTGTTGGCCCATAGTAATGAATGAAATGCCGCATCATATCAGAGAATGCAAATCCTCAACGAAAGGTTCTTAGCATTTGAAACTGTATGGTAATGAAGCCAATAGCCAATCAGCTTGTCTGGTCCATCAAAGCGATGATTGCTAATGAAATGATTTGCGAAGTGTTTTAACAACACATTTAATGCAATCGTTTGTACAAATTAGTTTGTTCTTAACTCCTAATCATGGTAATGATAAGTGACAAAAAGTTTTGGGCAGCTGGAGCCTGGTAATGCAGGTAGTGAAAATATAATTTATCGGATATCAGTTAATTGGTCAATTTTGATAACCCAGGTCACAACATAGACATAGCTAAGAAAAACACCGAGGGCTTAGCGCCTACAAGTTTCGTACAACCGATTGAAATATAAAAAGTATTTTCAGGATTTACGGCTACAAAATATTGATTTGTAAAAAGTCATCAAACAATTGTGAGATGTCGATGGACACAGTTGAGAGTTAGAAATTGATCTCTAAACTAAATAAAAACTTCAAAAAAAGTGCAGTTGATATAACTAAATCAGCTCTAATTGTATTAAACTGAAAATGCAATAAAACGAATGCATTTCGACAAAATCGCATCTTTAGTTCGCTGAGGCAATTAAGAAGCAATTACAGCAAATATAAGAGAAAAGACATTTAGCTATGATGACAACTCTACACTCCATCACATACACCAATTATTACGTTTGTAACCGCCACACCAATTCAAATATAATTTTACAGTATTATCCACAATGTAGCAAAATGCTATGATAAAGACGCAGGTTGTTTATAGACTGAACAAACAATGTAGTAAACACATTTAAACACAAGACAGCAAAGGGTACCGGGTTGTATATGAGGTAAGCCCATTATGTAATAAAATATTTGGCATTGAGTATACACAACCATTTCGCTTTAGAAAAGTTTAAGTTTTCAAATTCCGGTTTCACCATAAAGATATCAAGTAACCAAGAGCTGTGTCAGGCCTGCCAGTAAGAAATGCTCCATGCTATTTGTCATAATGTCTCAGTAAGGGCCGATCGACATTCGCTATTTTCAGTAAAACAAACTTTGTTTTTTAGTGCTCTAAGTTTAGTCCAACGTTGTCAGAACGATATCATTGTTTGCCCAGCATGGCAATTATCACCGTGTTAACAATGTGCCGCATAAATACCATAATCCTTGCTGTTCAATTTGTGGGTCAACCGGGTCAATCGTCAAATTTGCAAGCTTGAGTTTATACCGGGTAGCAGAAAAAAGTGATAATCCTATTCAATCAAGAATAACTCAAAAACTAAGCTTTGCATGCAAATTAAGTTTAGTGCATGTCATGAGCAGCTAGTTTTGGTCAAGTGGTGAAATTTTTGTTCAAAAATAATAATAAACGCAGGCATAATGAGGAAATACAAAATTCTGGTCAAAATATTCAATGCCAGATGTTGACTTAAAATTTGCTTATTACGGCTATAATCGAGAAGATGGTCAATATGGCCTCCATCCTCTGAATCGACCAATCGAAGTGTCTTTTTTTCAGGAAGATATGGACTTACGAATTTCAGCAACTGATGTTTCATCTTGTGACAAACCGTGTTTAAAAAAGTCTTCGCGCGTTGACAAATGCAACGAAATGTCCGTCATGCGAAAAAGGTTTCAGTGTGCAGTTTTGCTACGATATTGACGTGACTTCGTAAAGTACTTGGTTTACGTGCTAGTATTCGTAGGTTCGACGCTCGGGTATGTGACTAGATTCTTTTTTTAAGTTATGATCAAACTTTCAGCGACCATGTAAAGTTGAGCAGAACGACGAAATAGCAAATCTATGCTCTCCTCTAAAAAATAACATCTGACATTGAATATTTGGCCTAAATTTTGTATTTCCCAATAATTTCTGCGTTTATGATTATTTTTAGCTGAAAATTTCACCACTTGACCATAACTAGCTGATCATAATATGTACCAAATTCAATTTGTATGCAAAGCCTAGTTTTTGTGTTATTCTTTTAAAAATGATAATCACTTTTTCTGCCCACCCAATACGCTCGTATATGCACATTTTACTTACTACGTTTGGTCTGCGTAGGCCTAAGTGGTCCGATTGCAAGGCGCTTGCCCCAGTAAAATGAGTTCTGTCACAAAGCCTTAGTTCGCCCCGTAATCTTTGAAGAAAAAGCACGGTTTCAAAACACGCTCGCTGCGTTTTTGCGCCGATAGAGGATTAGATTCAACCAATGTTTAAGCGATTTCATTATCTTGAGAATATTTTTTGAATTTATGTCAGGTGGCTAATGTTACCATTTCTTGGCTTAGGTACATAGAAATCTTTTTTGCAAGCGAGACTACTTTATTCAGCCGGATGGTATTACGAGCCAGATGCAGTTATTTTCCTAGAACTTTATTTTTTAGAAAATTAACCTCAAAAGACAAAGTTTTTAAGTTAAAGACCGGACCACATCTAGAATCGTCACCACAAAGTTTCCACCTGAAGAATCGTCATCCTAGACTTTCCCACCTGAATGTTTGTCACTCCAAGTAAATCGTATTCATCATTATTCGTGTGTTCTCTCACGTTTCGCGTTGAAAAGACCACGCTACTAGATGGGCCCAAGGTCCCTCATCTACTGTTAATCCGGTCCTGATCTTCACTATTATAACTTTGAAACACTTATCGGATTAAAATGGTGAAACTGATTAATTGTTACTACGAAAATATCTTCAGTAGTTCATCGCATACGTGTGAAAAGTCACATTGAAAATATTGTGCTACAATTAAACCTGTAACAGTGTGATAAGATGATCACATCATTGTCTTTTTTTGCAGCTGAGATCTTTTGAAGAAGTTGTTCCTGAAGCAATATCGGTAATTGAAGCTCATAAAAACGACGAAGACTTTGCGCACTTTTTGTCTCGTTTTCGATACGAAGGACACCTAGATTATTCTATCGTATCCGTAGGGTTTTATTATGAATATTTGAAGGAGTATTACAAATTGTACAAACCGGAAGACATTCTAATTCTTTCTGGAGCAGAGATGAAACAGGATCCATATTTAGTGATGCATCAGTTGGAATCTTTTCTCGGAGTTCGTCATTACTTAGACAAATCCAAGTTTGTTAGAAACGAAGCAAATGGCATGTACTGCGTTCGTAAAACATTCAACAAAACTTCATGCATTCGACCTCGCAAAACAACGTTCTGGTCTCCAGATGAAGCAACCATGGAAAAGCTAAAACAACTGTATCGTCCGTACAACGAGAAACTTTTTCAGTTATTGAATCGAACTTTTATGTGGCTTTGAAGTTTTGAACAGCCTAGATTAGAGTTTGAATTAATATTAGTGATGCGTATTTAGAGTACTACTATTATTAGAAAATTTGAGGGTGTCATGCTTTTCCAATTAATTGTATCCAATAAACCTAGCACTTACTTTGGAATGGAGTAAAAACTTTGTCAACTTTAAGCAAAGAGAGAGTCAAACACTTTTTCGATTTAATCTCAACAACCGGCCGTCTATGTTTCTCGTAATGGGGTCAAATCCGAAAAAGTTTGAACACGAGAACAGCTAGAGCTGCAGAGACGATTTTAGTCTCAAAAGAAGCGTAATACTAATGTTTTTATCTTTCATAACCAAATATTTTATACCGCTTTTCGCTTACCGCGTTGCTTTTGTACTTAGCATCAAAAAACTAAATTATGATAATTTCCCACAGACATTATATTGATGTAATTTTGTAAGCATGCAGACGTGGCTTTGAGTATTCATGTTGTTAATATTGCTTCCAACAACACACCATCAATAATTTTTAAAAACAAATTTATATCTCACACATTTTCAGCGTTACAATTCGCTATTATCAAGATATATTCGTATCAACTTATATATAAACTTGAGGAATCTTAAAATTCAATATCTGTAAAGACTGATGAGAATGAAAGGCAGCGATGAAAACGTTTGAGAAGCGAATGTGTTTTCAGTGGTGATTTGCTGGTAGCAATATTAACAAAATGTAACATGAATAAATAATCTAGCCCTGTGCTTGTCAATCTTTTCCATTTTGCAACTCATTTTTCATGACGTAGAATCTCTGACCACATGTTTTTTCTAAGATAAAGACCTTTTTTTAGGTGATCAACTTCAAGTGAACGATCGTTGTACCAAGCTTGTGTCATGACTTTTATTCTCTCAAGTTGAAAATCTTTCTTCAAGATCGTCTTCGACAAAACTACTTTTGTCTAATTTGGTTACTTTTTGGGGAAATCAACTTTATGAAAATAGTTTCGATATACTTTGCAGACTGGAGACAATGAGGGGCCCTTGGACCGAATTTCAGTTTTTTTTTCAATTAGTGACGTCCGATGTTACCAGTGGTGGGTAAAAAATACATGAAACAAACGTTAAACATTTCTACACATATTTACCGCAAAAAAATGCTGCATCTCCATTTGCTTTATCCAAAATATTTTATTTCAAAATAATAAAAATTTTGATTCAAAGTTCCCACAGTGTGGGTACCAATGGATTATGGGGGTGGGGCCTTCGAAACAGCTGAACACCGATACGCTCGTAAACCAGTAATCATTTACGTATTTTAAACATCAATGGTTATTCAAACAAAAAAGTGAAAACCAACTACTATGCAACAAAACAAACAAATTAACCTGCGCAGAAACAAACGAATTGACCAGAACAAAAGCAATCTCATTTACCGGCACTAAGCAACTAATATCTGAATGACCTTATATCTCATATTTGCTCAGGTCTGTGAGAAACTTCAATATGCCAGCCGAACGCTTCGCCGTTAAAATCGGCGTTGCTGAAGGCATATATATTTTGCTACGTTTTGCAAAGTACTGTCACAGTGCATCTTTTTATCACCAAATTGAAAACCTGAAATATGAAAATTGAACGTGAAATCAGAAAACTACGTATAGAATAAAAATAATTTAACATTTCAGCCACCTAAAATTCCCTACACTCTTCTAAAGTCAGCATTTACTTCCCTAAATTAAAGGCACAAACGCCATTAATATCATAGGTCGACAAAGTCATCACAGCGACAAAAATATTGAAAAAGTTGTTTGATGAACAAAAGCAGGCAATAAGATTGAGTCTACCTGTGTTGCAATTATGCTCTTCTTGGTCACCGTGTAATTTTGAGACTGTGTACCCCAGGGTTCTCAACCTTTTTTTGCCGGGGATCACTTGAATGAGCAACAAATTTTTGTGGCAGATTTTCATAAGAACTTTGATGTGATAATTACAATTTCTATGCGATAAACATAATATATTGTGTCAGTGAAGTTGATCTCCAGAAAAAATGAAAAAGGTCATTGCCTCTCCAGTGTCGAGGATGGCCAGTTCACAACACGGAAGTGAGGATGATCTCAAAAAAAGTCATTGCGACTTTAGTTTACAGATGTTGGTCCGCATGGCTGTTCGTATGGACCAGTATTTCTCAACCTTATTGGGCACGCTATCCCATTTCAATATGCAAACCGATATTCCGCATGTAAATCCACTATTTGGCATGCAAACGTCGGTGGCCCACCCGACTTACGTGCTGTGGCTCACCAATGGGCCAGGGCCGACCGCTTGAGAACCGCTGGCTTAGCCAGTATTATGTATGTTTTCACAGTGATTCAGGAAATTAAACATTTGCTAGCTGCCTCCAACAAAGGCATACCATTTTCAACAACATTTTTATTTGCCTCCTGTAGCTTAATGTCACAGAATATTCTACACCAGAGGTTGGCAACCTGCGACTCTTATGCTTTTTTAGGGGGGAGCACTTAGCAAAGTGAGCGTGTCTTGAAATATGCTTCTTTGCCACTAATTATAGGTAAAGAACTTTTTCCGATTTAATGGTTTCATGGGATAGACGTAGCCCATCAAATCAAGAGCACCCTTGATTTTATGGAGTACCTTATACATATTCGCCCGAATACAATCTTTTGAGACTCTGATTGTTCTCTTTTTATGGAAATCGGACTGAAATGGCTCTCCGTTTGTAAAAAGTTGTCGGCCCTGGTCTATACTCAATCTGAGATTCTTTAATCTTAGGCATTTTATTCATATAAAACTGCTGTGAGTTACAATAAAATGTGTGTAGCACCTGTTACAAACAGCGGTATAAACAAAGGAACCTTCGGATCGAGGTCCAAAGCTAGAGTACATTAAATGGTACAAATGTTCCCAGGTACGCTATTTTGGATAATTTAAAAAATAGTTATGAAATCAAGAGTTTAAAACGTTTTTAATTATCAGATGCAAAACTAATTGTGTCAGTTTTAATAACCACTACAAAGTAGGAAATATGCTATTAAAACTTAACAGAAAAAAAAGCTCAAGGCTAGCAAAAAAATATCTATTTACCAACCTAGTTTTGGAAGTTTGTCGTCTAAAAATTTTGGCACATTTTTCAAACACAATAAAAAGAAGCCAGGGCTTTTAGCACTCTCATGATACGGATTTTTTTGAAAAGACTTTTTGGGAACCGAGTTACACTGCATTGTCCAAAGGTCCAGCGGTCCAGTAGTCCCACATCTCCCCTAATACTGGATCGCTTCTTATCGGTTGAAAAGCGCTAATCTATCGTTTGCTGATGCTGTACATGTAAGTTGATTCAAGAAGTCATGTGCTGTTATTTACTTGATTGCTCAGTAGATATTTGGAAGCAGCTTGTATGAAACGGATAGATTGTTTAATCAGTAGAATGTTTGATCAGAATGTTTATTCAGCAGAATCAGATGCCTTTACTTGTCAGCGTTATACACAGAGAGGTTGGCAGTAGCGCGTTACCTAAGTATTTTGCTGCTGTAGAGGGCTATTTTTTTTCACCATGTAACGGTAGCTTTAAAGTTACTACTTTTGCTAAAGTTGTAATGACGTTACCACTATTGTTAACAACATTTTATGAACTCAGATCTTAAAAACAATTTTATTTTAGCTTGCCATGGCGCTTGGTTTGAGATAACTTGATTATCAAACAGCGAAAATGCGAAAGCGTCTGTAAAAAAGCAAAGTGGTGGGTAGCAGTAAACTTTTACGATTCTACTGTTTACTCTTTACTGTTCCATTAGAATTAAAAAACAGTAATCAAACCCTAAAACAAAATATAAAACTGCAAGGTGGTGACTGAATAAACGTAACATAAATACATGACATCTTCTGAGATTAAAGCAAAGTCTCTAATATCACAAGCCCCTGCAAAATGACTCAAAGACTCCTGACCTTCCAATAGTGAAACTTGTAGTTATTACTTTTTACGCCCTGCTGAGCTGTTAGTTTGATTGAAGTGTTGTCTTTAGAAAAAAGCGCTTAATTGTTTCAAATAAAATCAGGAAAAAGAAGAAGGCAAGTAATACAGGTGCAACCGGGGCTATTTTAACCCTCTGTCTACCATGGGGTCAATTTGACCCCAATTACATTTTTGAAAAGCTCCTGTTGCTAAACCGTTGGCAGCAGCGCTATGAAACTTCATCACTTTTATTATATATTAAAGAGGTTTGTTGACGTAAAAAATTTTCAGTGTTAGACATCTTTATCATGCGCTAATAAAAAAAAGCAGCATCATATACTAGTAGGGTCAAATTGACCCAGAGCAGTTTTACCAATAACTGGCTTAATGAAATACGCAAACAAATAAAAATAAACCACATTATTGCATTTCTTACGTACCACATATACAAAATTGATATTTTTAATTATAAAATAAAAGCAAAACGAGAATAAATTCGAAATCAAATACAAAAATAGTTAAATGCAAAGTGGGAACATGTCAATTATCTCTTTGAAGATGAAGTTAGGTTTTCTGGCAAACGACGACAGCGAAGAAGACGAAACAAGCGATTCGAATTGGATTTCTACTGAAAATGTCGCAGAAGTGAAGGAAGAAATATCATTTTTTGTTTCATCTTCTGAAGAAGAAATGGTTGCTTATCTCGTTCATCTGCTTCTGCAAACTATTTCGTTTCCAAAACCGAAACGAGGCAAAAACCACCTTTTGCAAATGATGCTTGTAGAACAGCTGCGCATGTTATTCGATAAAGTCCAGGACCAACGAGATTTTCAAAATCTCAGTACTCAGAAATAAGTGATATTTCTACTTTGTATTTGAGGTCTTCTCTTAGAAAAAACATATGTCAGTGAACTAATTACAAAGAAACCGTAGTATATGGTGGCTCAAGGAAACCCATGTATGATAAAGAATTCAAAGTTTTTCTTGGTGTAGTTATTTTGATTGGCGTATTATATAAGTCCAATACTGAAAGCGTTGAATAGCTATGGGGCATACTTGATGGCCGGCACATTTTCAATCGCACTACGAGTAGAGGAAGGCATAAACAAATTTTACTCTTTCTCCGATTTGACAATGCACAGTCAGGACGACTTCATTGGTCCTCTGATAAGCTGCAACCAATCAGAGAAGTGTTTGAAACTTGGGACTCTTACTTGCGTGATTCCTATACCTGCCGACCAAGCATGACAGTGCACGAGCACTTGGTATGTTTTAGAGAACGGTGCCCTTTCAAGCAATATATTTCTTCAAAACCAGGCAAATACGGAATAAAACTCTAGACAATTTACCACTCCACTTGCTCTTACATATGGAAAATGCAAGTGTGCATTAGAAAAGATGCGGGATCGGCCCGAGAAACTAATCAAGGCACAAGGATTGTTCTTGATTTGGCAGAAGATGTTGATAATTCTTGCCGAAACATCACTTGTGATAATTTCTTCACTAATCTATCTCTTAAACGAAAACTTCTTCAAAAGAATCTCACACTAATAGGAACAATGAGGAAGAACAAGCCGGAACTCCCAACGGTATTTACAGTGGCCAAAGAACGAAATGTGAAGAGCACAGTCTTCGGCTTTCAACTAGATGCAACGATTGCATCGTACTGTCTCAAAACAAACCGTGTTGTCAATACGCTTTCAACGATGCATGGTCAGCCAGAAATCGAAAACACTTCGGTTCAGAAGCCAAGCATTATTTTCTTTCACAACAAAAAAAGGTGGTGTTGACACTTCAGACAGAATGGTAAGATCATACTCCATCAAATGCATGACTCGAAGATGGCCATTAGTCTTATTCTACAATATGGTTGATATCTGATGCATGAGGCAAAGAAAAAGTTTTTGAGCAGTGTCGGAAAAGAATTGTGTGGGATTACAGAAGAAGCACAACCTGTTGCACCAGTTTCTGCAACCAGGAAAAGCACGGTTTCTCTCAGGAAATGGTGCTTCATTAAACAAGAGAGCCCGATGTACTTCGTGTGACCGAAAAAAGGAGCGAAAGTGTCAATCTCTTTGTTCTAGATGAGGCAAACATGTATCTCCTGAACACTCGGATATTGTCTGCATCAAGTGTGCTTAGTTTTATATTGTCATTATTTTTATTTTCGTTTGTGTTTATTTGCAAGTGTGTTCAAGGTTTATGTTCTTATTTTCGTTTATTTGGAAGTGTTTTTGAGGTTTGTGTTGGTATTCCTCTTTATTTGAAAGTGGTTTGGTGATTTGTTTAGATAATATTTATGAGAGACGCATAAATGAAATCAGTAGGCTCCGCTGCAGGACTATTATCATAGGTTACCGTTGGTTTGGTCTTTCATTGCTGTTCTTGTTTGTGTACAATGATAACACTAATTGTTGGATATAGATTAAACAATATTATCATTCAAATCAACCTTGTAATAAACTGCAAAACTTGTGTTCGCTTGGTGCAGCAGACACTTCTACAACTATAGTTTCATTTCTTTTTGGTTTTAAAAGTTTCATTATTACTAAAATAAACGATTTCTTTATTTACTAAGTGCTAAGTAAGCAAAAGTAAAAAAACAGTACAGCAAAAACAACTGTAAAAGAAGAATCCTTGACTGGAGTCAATTTGACACCACTGGAACAAAATGCACATTTTTTTGCTGGTAGACAGAGGGTTGATCTGGATTTATTTTAGCGTGAAATCAATTTTTGTCTCTGGACAGAGAGTACTTACAGAGAAAGAAACAGATTTGTCTACGCTGCATAAGCGTAGCTTAAGCGTACCAATGAATCTCAGTAGCTTACCCGGTATATATGGCTACTAAGCTTTATTGTAGCAAAATATCTACGGTTAAATTTTGCAGATAATCCAATTTAAATGGCTGATCATATAAATAATCAATATTTTTGTGTGGTGGCTTAGAAATAAAAGTCTATATATTTCAATGCTGATTAATACCGATTAAAATATTATGCTTGTGTTTCACGTAGCTTGACGTCATACGATATTATTACTACTGTTGGATATTCAGAAATTACTTGACGCTTTTTTTCCATTTTCAGCCCCCTACGGATTCTATATGCTGCATTATGACGTTTATCTAAATCCTATCCTTCCTTCATGTAATATGCCACACAAAAGTACTAAAGCAAAATGATTATTCGGAGTTGCTACTAAAGTCTATTTAATCAAACGATTAAAAACTTAAAGTTTATAACGATATCCTTTATCCTCCTCCCCCATTTGTATGACATCATTATGACAATTTTGCTTCCCCCTCTTTCCTCCTGGAGGCGACATTTGATATTTGGACTGCCCCTTGCTGTTTTCTAATATGCGGAAAGTTTAAAAACGCGATTTTGTATTGTTGCATCTTCAAACAAGCTTGCTTTTAAGCGAATTTAGAAAGAAAATATAAAATCATTGTCCGTTATATCGATACAACCGCTTTGAATTGTGATAAGTACTTGATTAAGTATTAGCTTATTTTTAGGCTAAAGGTATATGTTATGAAGCATTTATTTCAAGTAAAATGACCATTGTATTAACTTACATTTTCAATATTGAAAAATTTAGGCTTAAAGCAGCAAGTAGCATAGACTACTTTTTCCCAGGTGGAACGCGCTACAATTTTTGGCAAGTAGCAGTAGCACCGCTACCCAGCTTTGCATGTACAGCATTAAATCATTTTTTGGAAATTGAAGTTTCAGAAATTAGTGAACAAAGATAATTTTAATTGCTTTTTCACGCTTGTTTTGGGACTAAAAACAAAACCTGCTCAGTAAGAATTCTTGACAAACAAAACACCCAGGTTGTATTAAACAATAAAAAGGTTATCGCAAATGTATGACCATCAAAGACTGTTGTACTCATCGAAAGCAAGACGAACGGAAAGTTAAGGGAACTACCAAACAATTTTACGTTCTTGCAGAAACAGCTTCTTATTTATTAACAATGATCTTTGTAGTACTAAGCGTAAGATAATCAGTTGCTTTGGTAACGAGAAATATATCATCGTGCTAAACTTAAAAATCGCTGTTGCAACACGAGACAACCATTTTTGAAGATTTGTAGCGCCTTATCCACAATCAGCCCAGTAACTGGGAACACTTACTTAACCGTGAACCTGATAGAAAGGCTGAAAAATTTCCATCGAGATTTGAACACACAGCCTCTTGATTGCCGGTATCTTGCAAAAAACTCTGTCGATATAATAGATGTTGTTTTTTGTTTTTTACTACAAATATTTGCTTATGTTTCCTTCTTTGACGTAAATAATTAATAGAAGAGCACTTTTTCCGTACTATTTTTTTTGTAGAATGATTTCTAATAGCTGTAAAATTCAATGACTTGCTCACGTAAGTACCGTAGGTAGATGAACTGAGAGACCAATTTGCTATCGGAAGTCTATCCCCTTCGGTCACCAGGTACACGATTGTACCACTACTTAAAATGCTTGTCCTATGCGCACGCTTTACAGTGGACTATTCTAGTTGTCGAAGGTATAATTGTACTGAACTGGGTAATTTAAAAACTAGATTTGATCTGTGGTATCAACGTTCTGGAGCCACTGGTTGTCATTTGAACAAGATAAATTTCAAAATGTATGCACGTGGTGAAGGTGAGTAAAAATAAGTGAAATTATTGAAAATATGTGAGAAGATAATTGGTAACGAAGTAGATAGGATAGATTAGTAACACTCAAGTATGACAAAGAGTACTTTTTTAGGTATATAACTGGTAGATATTACCTTAGAGAATTTTTCAAAAAAAACTTAGCACAATTGTTCGTAACGTGTCTCACTTCAACTTTAGCCTAAACGCGTGGTGTGAATGGAATGCAACAATACTTGTTGAAACAATGTAACTCCTGAATACAATTATGCCCCATTTGTTTATGGAATAAGAATAATATCATACGGTATCCTACAGTTATAAGCGACGCTTTTTGTTATATGTTTTTGTTTGAGTTTTGGGCAAAATTCTATCTTTTACCAAATAGGTTTGCTTGCACTGACAAAAACTACCCTAATTTAAGATTACGTAAAATTTTAAGCCGTTAAGTTTACTCAATATAGGAATTCGTAATTTAACTTAGGTAATTTACAAGAGTAAAAAGAATTTTTCTTCATTTGTTTTTCAATATTGCTCAAAAACCGAAAGAAGCAAAAAAATATATCCGTGGATGATATATTAACCCAGTTGGATGGATCCGATATAGATCTTTCAAGCACCGACGACAAATATAAAGATGACGATATTGAGTATGTTCCGGAGCCAAATAAGTCATCATCAAATTCTGAATTGGGATTCAGTGATACTGATGAGCCCGACACAATACCAAATACTAGCTCATCTTCTTTGGCAAAATAACTTGCGGGAAAAAAAAAAGAAGAAATCACTGAGTGCTACGGCTTTAAATTCTACAGTGCTACGGCTTTTAAGATCTACGGTGGAATTAACTTTAAAGTTACAGCTGAAAAAGACATTTGTGTCAGTCGCTGGTTTGACAATGGCGTTGTGACACTTGCCTCAACTTTTGCAGGTGTTGAGCCGATTGATCAAGTAAGACGGTGGAGCGAGTCTGCCAAGGAACTTATCATGATTGACCGCCCCCATTCTATTGGTGTATATAACAATTGCATGGGCGGGGTGGACAATATTCGTTACCTTATTTCTCTGTACAGAATTAAAGTAAAAACCAGGAAGTGGCCTGTCCGTATGTTTTTTCATTTCTTAGATCTGGCTGTTGCCAATTCTTTGCTGGAGTATTGTGATTTTGAGCTTAAACATGGTACACTAAAGTCAAATATTTCCGATTTATTGGCTCTCCGAAATGAAGTCGGTCGTGCTTTGACAATGGCAACAGTACTTGCTAGATCTGCAGACAGGCCAAGATCAGAGCTGCACAAGGCTTGATCTCTTGCTTCTCCGCCTCAGAAAAGGGCAAAGAAAACAATCATGCCAGTGCAGGATGTGCGGTATGGTTTTTTGGTCATTGGCCAGATTGTATTGATGGACTAGGGCAATACTGCAAGTTGGAAGGTTGTGGAAATCGAAGCAGGGTCAAGTGTGTCAGGTACAATGTTTTTCTCTGCTTGAATACGAGCAAAAATTGTTTTATAAGGTTTCACACGAAGTAAACAACATCTTGTTGAGTACTGCAAGATGAACAAGATATTAAGTATGGTTGAGAAAAAGTGAGGAAACAAACTGCTTTGTGAAATCAAGATTATTGCATGAAATCAGACTGCTGTAATTGTTGTGTGTCATTGGGAAAATAAATTCTCTTACGTGAAAAAATTCACTTTTTTATGTCCTATGAAGCTCAAAGAAATTATGCTTTCTAGATGATTGAGTCATAGAGAGCACAATTGTGCACCTCAATCAATCACAATGCGAACAATTGTACGCTTGACGTAATTTGTATAATTAATAAGAAAATTAAAAAAAATATATCCTGAGTTGACGGTTCCCCATAAAGATCATTTGGACAAAAAATGAAAATTTTTCAGCAAAAAATACTATATCGTGACTGAAGGGGCTATGTGAAATGACTCTCTAAGCTTACGCTTCTAGTTCAAACTGCGCTTGCTACAACTGTAGCGAAAACTGAGGGTGGTTGCTGACTTGATCAATGTAAAGTTACTGCAGTTTGTCTATCTTCCCTTTATCGTACGTTTGATAAGTTGAATTTGTTCAGTACTACTCGACAACTTATTTTATAAAGAGATTTGGTTATTGATTGCCAGCTCCTTCTAAATACGCCTGGGTTTATTTTTGAAAGTTTGCGTGAGGTTTTGTTTCTGGTGGCAGCAAAGGTGCAACAACAGGGCTAAGAGACTAAATCTTTCCATTTAGCCAAAACATTTGTCCTCAAAAAAAAGTGAAGGTGGTTATTTACTGAGGTTTTACTACACATTGTATTCCTGAGTCTAAAATACTCAAGGCATCAAAAATTTTTTAGCGAAATCCAAAAACCTTTAAGGTTTTGAAGTCAACAGTCATTAAATGAAAGTTACCGTAGTCACTGCAAATAAAAAGGACCCTAAACGTAAACAAACGACGGTCTCGCATCCATGTCGTGTACAACCACATACCATTAGTGCTCAACTCGCTGACTTTCGACGTTCAGTTGGACGTGCCATCCATTTCGCCTCGCTGCAGACAAAATAGGACCAGTCTCGCAAAAATTGTTGCAATTGCGTTACAATGATGGGATAGACCATTCATTTTGACATGTAATTATTATGCCATCATCACTTCATTTTATCCAATTACGTTTACATGTTTACATTTGTTTACAAACACAATTTTAAACTTCATGAAATTTATGATTATTTTAGTTCCATAACTCTTACTCAGGAAATGAAAAACAAAGGAATTCATTTTCTCGGTATGATAACGAGCAACCGATTAGCTGGGGGAAAAGAACTTAAAAAAGGAAGGGTGAGGTGCAATAGATAGCACAGTGGCTCGTGATGGAACTATATCTATTGTGCGTTGGCAAGACCATGGATTCGTCACTTTGGCATCAAGTTTTGCTGTAATTGATGAAAAAGAGTATGTTCAAAAATGGTCAGAAAGCGTAAAGAAATTTGTAATGGTAGATCAAGCCCAGTGTGTGTGCAACTTTACAACTGCAATACGGGAGAAGTTGATAATATTGATCGCTCGTTATCTTTGTAAAGAATTAAAGCAAACACAAGAACATGTTCGGCTTGCACAATCTTCCATTTTGCAGATTTGTTGCTAACAAATCCCTGGCTATTGTGAAGAGACCATGAGAGAATGCATGGTAATACATGGTACTTCGATTTGCTCAATTTTTGTAACAAATTTGCAACGTGTCTTCTCTAGTGTATCACTTGCTATATGCCAAGAACCTCAGTTGACCTTCCAAGAAGTTTAAAAACAATGCCTGCTGCGTGCTCATCCCCAGCACAAAAACGACTGAAGCGGAATGAACAGAAACCTGACTCTAATCTATACTATAAAATGTAATTCTCTCTGTGTGTCTGTCTGTTTTGTCTCCTCTGAAACTGCTACAGATACAAGCATCAAACTTGGCACGATTGATCACCACCATGTGGTGGGTGTCATAAGGGGGTTTGTGACGTCACAACGACGCCATAATCTAAAATATTAGTTTTAGACTGTGTGTTATTTGACAGAGGACAACCGCTTTTTGTTCAAACAAAAACCACTTCCGACTTACCACATTACAAAAATTTTCATTTGTTTGAGGTCTAAAATGATGCTGCAATCAACGATTCATTGCACAATCTGTTTTTGTTCTTTCTCAAAAAGTACTGATCGCACGAACGCAATTAAACGTTTTTTTAGCAGATATTAATCAGCTGCTTTCGATAAAAACAACTTTACAACAATTAAGGACTATTTGGTTATGCTACGAGCAATTCTTTATTTAATAACTTTTAGCCCTTTAAGCATTTTTCTTATTATTTTTCCTTGCACGCTTAAAACTGGCTTTATGATGTCATAATACGTCTCGCACGATTAACACAAATCTTCGCTACCACTGATCATAATATGAAGATGATTTCAAAAATTGAAACCTATTTGCAAAATCAGTTTACTAAAAAACTGATTTGTGATTTTATTTCTATACTGATTTTCAATATTATTTCGGCAAATTAATGACTATTTCAAAGTGAGTCCGATAGTGTATAATATGTACAATTAATGTTTATTTTTATGCTGAAAAAATTAAATCTAAGACCTGTAAATTTCAACTTCTCCCAAAAAGTGGTGAGCTCAGTAAAAACAGGTAACTTTGATACAAAAACGTTATAAAAACGAAACAACAATTACTGTTCTTTGAAAGCTTAGGAAAGTTGGTTTCCAGCGATATGTGACTCCAATTACTTAAGGCTAAAAATTAGTTTATACTTGCTGATCAAAAATTGGTTGCTATCTATCATGTTGCATTTTTTGTTGAACAATAATTATCCTACTTGAACTAACAAACTTGCAATTGTTGGGCCGAGTTTGTTCTTTGGTACATTTTGACTACTTTCCTCACAAGCATGGTTCTTTTGCATTATCTGTCTACATTTTCAAAATATCCATCAAAAACCTGAAGTCTCTAATCATTTATGAAATTTAGTCTACCGGTTGGAACCACGGAATATTTTAGTACCTGCATTTTACAAAACTGCCATTTCTGGAAAAACTAACTCCTTCGGTACATTTTGTCTATTCTTTCTTGATAGCATGAATCTTTGGCATTATCAATCAAATTATTCAATTAGATTCATCGACAAATGAACTCTACAAGTTTTAATATGTAGCCAACTCCAAGCAAAACACCTGGTGATTACCTAAGAAAAAGACGATGGGGTAAAGATGATCCTTTCTTATCGTTTGCAACGAAATGCAAGTGTTCAGCTACATATGATCTAAATGTTGAAGCAAAGGCTACTGTATCAGCCAGCTGATTCGATCTCCTCTGATTTTGACATTATTAATGTGGGCCCCGCTATAACTGAACTGTGAGTGCTTCATTTCGGGTTAGTTTGCTCTTTGCATGGCGGCGTTTATGCCAGGGCCAAGGAACATGCACGCAGTCAGAAACGTTAGTTTATGGTAATTTGCTTACAGTAACGAAAAAGTTCTAAGTAGCAATCCATATTTTTTATGGTGTGAAACCATAATGTTAAATGACATTTCAATGCTCGCCACTATTTAGTGAAAACAGCAGCAGGCAAAAAAATTATCCACTATCATTTTGATAGCAAACATTAACGGTAAAGCCCATTGCTGATATTTGTAATTGCAAGGATATTGGTACAAAACATTAATATTTAACAGTAAGAAGGTCTGGACTAGATAGCAAAGTTAAATGTAATAAAATCTCAAATTTAAGAAAAGATCAAAATTAAACAATAATAGCATCAATTTGTAACACTGGATTAAGAGGAAATGCTTTTGTTTGAAAAGAGCTTAATAAACGTCTATTGAAATAAGTTATATAAGGAAAGACATGGCTCCTTTTCATGCTATCGCCAAATTAAAGCAAATAGTGCAGGCAAAGATCCTAATGTCACAAATATTAATATGAAAGTGGGCCCAACAAATTGTCAAATGTGCCTACCACTAAATAGCCTATTTCATTACGAGTCAAAACGACCACCATTTGGGTGGCACCATCAATTTTGATTATGTTTTACTTCCCTTACACTTTTAAAAACTACAAATCATAGTTTGTGTCATCAAACTACAAGCAAGCACCATTTCGCTGCTACAATCAGTTTTGATTACGTTTCAATCACAGCTCCCAAACAAGTATTGGTATGATTCCTCACAAGTATTGGTTTGCCACAATAATTTGTGGCAAGGTTCTTTGAGAGCATAACCAGTCATGATTAAGAGAATATGATGATCACAATTTTGTGTGGAAGAATTGTGAAAGAGCATAAAATTCATCAACTTTTCGCTGTTGCTTACACAAGAGCCCAATGGTTGAAGCCAGCGCAGCCGGTTGAATCGAAATACTAAACCCTGACATTACTGATGGAGGGCTCCTGCAGGGCAAGGTGTCGCAGGTGCACTGGCGGTTGTCGCAATGGCGGTTGTATGGCGGTTGTCGCAGGTGCACTAAGTCTAGCAACTGCTAGAACAATAGTGCTGTCACAGCCTAGTGGTCACAACCTGGTGCTAGACTTAGTGCACCTGCGACAACCGCCACTCATTCACGAGTGATACGGCTTCGCAGAGTACTGACAGACCATCCACCAAGTGGATCTAGTATAGATCCCGCAAGTGTGGCGGTCTAAGCTATGCTTTATTAAAAGCCTCTAGCTTCTTGTCGGTCACCAACTGCACTGAAGAGACCTGATAGGTCGAAACAGTGTCACTGTCTGCAGTTTTGCTATGTGCATCGCTAGCCTCTTGCATTACTATAAATTTATTTATGTTTCATAAAAATGTGCTTCAATGATGCACAAAACAAGTCGAATACGTTTATTTGCTTGTACTGGATGTTTGGCAACGTTTTGTAGCGACGAGTGACTCGATGTTGGGCCTTATTTTACGCTGGTTTGCTAGTCTTAACACAGCATGCAAATGTTCGTCTGTCAGTCGTGTGCGGAGTGTGTTTTATTGATTTTCATTGTTGAAAAAAACTGTTCGCAAACATATGTGCTGCCAAACATCGCAAGTATACGACGGGCGTGTGAGAGCAACTTTGGGAACCTTTCCTCTGAAACATACTGGTAAAACTCTGGAACATTGACTTCTGCGTACTTTTCTTTCATCAATGTGTCACGTTGAATATCCAGCAACTCCATCTGAAACTCCGCTGACACTGATTGAACATTCACAGACATAGGCGTAGAAAACAGAGTGAATTCCTTTTCGAGCGCGAAAAAGTCTTGAAATCGACAGTCAAATTCCTCATGTAACGTCATAATTTTATCTGCATATTGCTTCATATCGTAATTATCAACGTTTTTCAGAGATGACAGAGTTGGAAAATGGGCAAAATTTCCAATTTCTAATTGGGTTGCCCATAACAACAACTTGCACTTGAACGATTTGATGGCATCAAACATGGCTGTTACCACCTTAGTGCGACCTTGCAAGGTGGTGTTCAGATCATTCATATGCGAAGTAAGATCACATAGAAATGCTAAGTCAGAATTAAACTTTGATTCACCTAGTTGCGGAATTTCGGCGTTTTTTAAAGCCATGAAAAGACCAATCTCTTCCCTCAAAGCGAAAAATCGTTTCAGTACAATACCACGGCTGAACCAGCGGACATCAGTGTGGTATAGGAGTTCACCATACTCACTTTCCATAGCTTCGAGGAAAGACTTGAATTGCCGATGGTTAAGTGCCCGTGATCTAATAAAATTCACAGTTTTTACCACGACGATCATGACATTGTTCATATCCAAGCGCTTTCCACAGAGAGCCTCTTGGTGAATAATGCAGTGTATTGCTTGGATAGACACGCCAAGTGTCTGCATTTTATCACGGAGAAGACCAACCAAACCCACTCTTTCTGATCGCATTGCAGGTGCCCCATCTGTTGCCACTGATACCAACTTATGCCAATCAAAATCTGCTCGTTGGACACAATTTTCCAACTCACGAAATATATCTACACCAGTTGTTGTTCCTTTCATTGGAATTAAATCTAATAATTCTTCCGTGATATTCAAATTTTTGTCCACGCCACGAACAAACACTGCGCACATAGCAGTATCGGAGATGTCCGTACTCTCGTCCAGTGCCAGCGAAAAGGCTTCAAATTTTTTTCCAATCGACGAAAGTTGTTGGTACGAATCAGCTGCTAATTCTGTTACACGTCTGGCCACCGTGTTAGCGGAAAGACTGATGTCCTCAAAGCACCTGGACTTTTCTGGACATAGAATTTCACAGGCTTTCAACATACACTGCTTAATAAACTTTCCTTCGACAAAAGGACGTGAAGATTTTGCAATCATCTCGCTTATTGCAAAACTTGCCTTCACAGAGGCTTCGCTGGCTTTGTTTATATCCGTAAAATAACTTTTCTGTTTCACAAGTGAGGATTTTAATTCTGACATCTTTTCTTGACGCATTTTTCCTTTATAGACATGATACTTTTTTTGTGTAATGACTCGTAATGGCTTCGTATATCGTATTCCTTATGAACAGCAATAATTGCGAAACATATCAGACACTGAACCTTCTCATTTGAATTGCAAACAAAATACAGCTCCTCCCACTTCTCCTGAAATTTTCTGTGCTCTTCTAAACATTTTCGTTTCTTGGACATTACTTATCTTATATTATAAAATTTAGCTGATTTGATTCTCCGCGGTTCTGCCGTAACTGTAACAACAAATTCAAAAAAATTAACGCTGCTTCGTGCACTCGTGCAAATTTCTGATTATGAACTGACTGAAACTTGTTTATTAGATCACAATGAAGATTTGATAATTACAAATGAAGACAGTAGGGTGGAGGCTTATGCTTAATATTTCAATGTTGCAAATCGTTGATGCGATAAATAAAATAATGCGTTTTTGTTTTTTAACCACGGCGCGGGCCGCATGAAATTGTCTCGCGGGCCGCGTGTTGGAGATCCCTGGCGTAAATATACCGACAAAGCTCACGATTTACTTTCCAAGTAAAATCAAATCTAAGATAGTATCAACCTGAATTATAGCTCTGGCCAACAATTTTTTTTTCTTGCATGGACTTTGAGAACTGATTTAGTGTGATTTTGGTGTGTTGATTTCGAAGAGCACAGATTTCCTCTATCACATCAGGTTGTCTTACAGTGTGCATGTTCCATATTGATTGATTACACAAAAGTTACTCATTCACTCAAGAGTTTGATGCCACATGTCTATGCACAAAAGCATAGTTTTTAAATCTGATTGGCGAAATGTAAACAAATGGCCGCAATATTGTTTACGGCGCCAAAGCGACATGTGAGATTGCAGCTTTCGTTTCTATCCATGATAATAGAAGCATCCACAAAGTTAGAACAATCGCGGTTTCCAGACAACGAAGTAAGGCTAAGAAGTGTTGTTAGTTATAAACATATGTTCAACTGTAACAGTATTAGTTTCTTAACAGGAATGTTTCTTGATGTGCTACAGATTCAGTAAGTTACAGTTTAATTATAAAGACTTTGCTTTGATTTATTCTCTACGGTAAGATAGTTAACGTGTCTACGGCTTTCAAGTAAAAACAGTGTTGCAATGACCCAGATATTTTCTATTTTATTTGTGGTTGCTTCACTTTACCAACTCAAAGACCTAACATCGTATCCTTGCTTATTTCAGAGTATCACTTGGTGATCAAGACAAAGATCGGGTGTCTCACTAAGCTTGCACAACTTCTTTCGAAACACTAACACACTGGTCTCAAGGAAAGAATGCTAAGCTCAAAACTGGTATGCCAATAGTTTGGAGAGAACCGAACAACCATGTAGATGACTCCTACTTCCACCGCAAACGTCAAGGGCTTCAATAAGAAAAACAAACAGCACTTAGAATACCCCAACATACCATCTGCTATACGACCTATTCCCCACAGTGATGAAATACTTGTACCGATTTTCACCAAGCTGCCAGACGATGTTAAGGACGAGTGTACTTTTTCCATGTCTTTATCTGCTTCTAATGACAAAGAAAAAGAGGATATAGCGCATGAGGCATGGGTTGCTGATCGGGTTTTTCTATATAAACCGTCTGAATTGAATGATCCGATCCAAGATTTAAATTTGCCTTAGTAATCTGCTGAACTGCTGGCTTCCAGGCTACAGGAGAAACATCTCAAAACCTGTACCAGAGCTTCGTTTTGTCGTAACAGAGAGGCGAAATTGAAAAAGTATTTCCACTCTGATGGCCAACTTATTTACCGCACAGATGTTGAGAGGCATCTTCTTGCTTTAGGTTTGCCTGCATATTATTCAAGTGACTCGAGACTTTTTCTTGATAGCTTGAAAAGGATTCTAAAATGTGTCTTACTCCACAATGGGAACAAGTATAGATCCATTTCTATAGGACACTTTGCCACCCTGAAGGAGAACTATGCAAACATCCAGTTTGAGTTTGAAAGATTGAAATACTACGACCACTAGTTGTTGATCTGCGTTGATTTGAAAATGGTGATTTTTCTACTGGGACAACAAGGAGGTCATACCAAATATCCCTGTTTTTATTCAGCTGGGATAGTAGAGCTAAGAAGAGCATTGGATAAGAAAAGAATGGCCATTAAGAAATACAATAAAATCTGGAGAAAAAAAATATCATAGACAATCCCCTGGTTGATTAGAAAAACATCGCTCTACCACCATTGCACATCAAACTTGGACTAATGAAGCGCTTTGTCAAAGCACTTGATCTTTCCGAAGACTGTTTTGGCTACATATGTTTAACCTTTCCTGACCTTAGCTATAAAAAAAGAAAGCAGGGATATTTAATGAGCCTCAGGTCAAAACGTTGGTCAAGGACAACGACTTCGTGACTACTATGATCACGGTGAAAGCTCGAGCTTGAAATGCGTTTGCTAATGTGGTTCATAATTGTCTTGGAAAAAAAGCTGACAATTATCGAGAAATGGTGGAGGAGCTTCTCCTCACCTTGCAAGGACTAGGGAGTAAGATGAGCATTAAAGTGCACTATTTGCTCAGTCATCTAAGTGAGTTTACCGAAAATCTTAGTGACGTAAGTGAGGAACAACGCAAGCGTTTCCATCAAGACATCAAAGTGATGGAGGAACGTTACCAAGGTCAATGGAGCTGCAACATGATGGCAGATTACTGTTGGAATTTGATGAGAGATATTCCTTATGTAGTTCATAAGAGATCAGCAACAAAAAGAAAATTTATGATGTCTTAACCTGACTGCATTTGTGCTAAAATATGCTTTGGATTCATGGAAAACTACTGAAAATTGTAAAGTAACAGTGAGAAATTTTACATTTGGCCCCATTAAAACCACTCTTAGTTTCTATTTTTTCCTGTTTTTCGTTTAGTAAGCCATGTTGAATGTCAAACTCGCGTTTTTTGCTCTGCAGTTAAGTTGCATTAGTAGTGTTATGTAATGTTTGTTGCGTACTTACAGTGCACATCTTTTCCCCTGGCACTTTGTCCCTAATTTGTACATGAAACAAAACTTTATAATTTCTTCACTCTACTTTGGAAGTTGGTGCAGTTAGCAGATTGTAAAGTTATTGCAAACATTTGCTGGAACTGAAAAACTGAAAAATTGGAAGCTATTTCGAAATTCACTTCTTCTGTACATATTCGATCACCGACATTGGAAACAGTTCAACTTCTGCGATTCTTTTCTTCGTGTTTATCCGTCAATACAACTGGTCAAAATAAACAAACCGTCATGGATTGAGAACTCGTCTTTCACCTCAAATATCAAATCGGATATAGGACAAAAGAAAACCACAAACTGTTTGCTATTTGAATTTTTACGGTGTTAGTTTTTCCTGTACTGAATGCATTGTTTTTGTTTAAAGTTGCATATTTAATTCCGTGAAATAAACACACAACTAAGAAAAAAGGTATCTTTTCACCGGCGCCTTACCGGTGAGGTGATGAGTGTAATGTTCCGCTTGTATTGTTTCATTGTAGGCCTATATTTTATATATCTAATACTGGTATGTTGTGGTCAGTAATGTTTAGGAAGATTAAAGCATGAAAGTAGTTTTTAAAATGTATTCTTACGCCCGTAGCTTAAATGCAGTGAAATTTTTTAACTTACATCACAAATTTTCATTTTCAAAACAAATCTTGTTTTAATATCTCATAAACGTGATGTGATTGGCAAAAACTACACCAGATTCAGCACCCCCAAATTACCTAAAATCCGTTGAAAAACCCCATGCAAGAAAAATTGTATTGGTCAGTGATAACCTTATACCGGTACACCATATCAAAGTTATCAATACAAGTTACTATAAAACTGGGGCAAATTCGTACGTTTCTACTGCTTTGATGTTCAACATTTAGCTGCTAAACTGCCTATTGCAAACTAGAACCACTGCTTACCTATTCATTCCATGACGTCCCTATTCACATTGTTAACGTTTTGGGCCGCATTTTTTCGCATTGCTTTCCTACATCGATCCTTCTTCCGAGCATGGTTTAGGACAACCATCTAATGGTAGTTGTAAATCTTGGTAGTTCTTTTTTTTTCAAATTAATGATTTTTTGTGTAGCCCCTCCCATCTGGAGGCCTCCAGGCACGTACCCAGGTTTGCCTCAACATAAATCCGGCACTGCCGCTTGGATATGTGTACGGTGTTATATAGTATATCTTACTGCTTGAAGTATCAGTTTTGTCAACAATAATATTTTTAGATTAAGCAATAGATAGTAAGGCAACTTATAGGCTAACTTACCTGAGTCAGTCCACCTGAAGAATCCTAATAGGAACGAAACCGGTCATGTAAGTGGTATTGTAATCAACTGATTGTAGTTAGCCTATAAGTTGCTGTTGATTCCGGTCTTAACAAAATTGTATAAATATTGGATCCTGATTCCGTTATCTTACTTCCATAATGAAAGCACATTGTTTTCTTTGTTCTGGTTAGCAGTAATTGCTGTGACTGGTAATATATCTATATTCATTAACCGAATAATGTTTAGGAGTAGTGATAACGTCTTTATCTCTCTTTCTTATGCTCTCGTACGCACTCGCGTATCATAGCGTATGCCTGTATTATTGTATTACAGTAGGCGCCGCTTATTATGGCCACGGATAATATGACCAGCTGCTTATTATGACCAATTTGGTATGGTCCGCAATTTTTTCGTTTAAAACTCTCCGTTTAATATGACCAAATTTCGGATAATATGAACAACATTTTCTCCATCTCTCTTGCTACGGTACAGTATTTTTTCCCGCCACGCACTGATAACTTCGTTTTTTCAACATATTGTTACATACTGTACTTAGTTTTACCGTCACTTGTGCTGTTACAGTACTGTACTTTGTTTTACTGCCAACGTCACTCTGTTACTTCGGTTAAACGATGAATTTGACGGTATTTGGACTTTTTGTGGCATACGGCGTCGATTCAGGAGCTGTTATGGAGGCTTCGGTTTTTATTACCATTCGAATATTATGACCAAAATGGTCTGGTCCCAAGGTGGTCATATTAAGCGGCATCTACTGTAGTAGCTTGTAGTTTAATATATATATTTTGATAACTTACGTGGTGCTTTGAATTGGGCCAAAATATATATCAGCCACTTCTCCCAAGTAAGCGATGAAGACACCTACGTACTATTCGAGTAGAATCAGTTTTTAATACGGTAGTTGCCTTAATATCCATTACTTAATCTAATATCTAAATAGGCTAACACCAACTTTAATTCCAATTATAACTTAATAAAGGCACTGTTTTGGTTGGAAATCAAGAGCACATATCGCAATCAGCTCGCAATAGTAAGCATGCATTATATAAGGCGAAAAATTAACAAGGACCGATGGCGGAGTGGACCAAACCGCATGAAGCAACTCATGTGATTGTCGGTTCAATACCTGAATCCACCTCAAGAATTCTAATAGGAACGAAACCTGTCGAGAAAGTGGTATTTTAATCAACTGATTGTAGTTGGCCTATAAGTTGCCTTAGTATCTATTACTTAATCTAAGTAGGCTTACACCGGCTCCTGTAATTCCAATGACATTTTTGTGCGTTTTCGTTCGCAAAAACGCTTGCTGATTTGGAGGTACTTCGTGGGCAAAATCGGATATTTAAACAACAACATATACTAGGAAGAGTCATATAGGTATTCAACATGATGAAAATTTTTGATATAAAATGAATAAAAGCAAAAGACATAGAAAAATGGACAAAAACACATATTGTGGACACCAACCTTAATGCAATCAGTTGTAAAGTGAATGACAACAAGAAAAATGAGCTGCAACCTCACAAGAGCGTAATTTTACAATTCAAGATGACAGACCTAAAACAAAACCTCCCGAGTATAACGACAGTTACTAAGATTTTATGTCACATTTATCTTGCACAATGCCAACCAAAACCTTAGGATGTTGTCTGGTGCGAAGGAAATCTAACGCGGTTGTTTCAAATGCGCCGAATCGAAAAGGTTTAAGAATTACTGGCTCATAGATATAGTACAGCACTTCACCTGATTCACCGTTTTATAACTCGGGTTATCCCTGCTTACTCGTTGATATTCCAGGAGATTTATCACTACTATGTGACCGTAGTCACTAACTGTGTGTTAAGTGATTGTGGTCGCATAATCGCGCTCTTGGTCACATAACAGCAATCATAAACAGTATAACTTGCTATTTTGAGTACATTTAGTTCCGGTGGCTGATTGTTGCAACTGACTGGAGCGTTTGATTCGAAAATGTAACAACCAATTCTTTATTTAGGTTTTTTAAGCCTCCTATAAACATGCTTTTTCTCTTCATATTACTTGAACATTTTCAACTCCCTGTATGATGTCATAATGTGTCAGGTATAATCAAAGTGAAATAAAGTGAAAAGCAGCAGTCAGCGACTATGTACTGTATAACGGTTTTTATTTCCTGTTACTTTAGGAGCAAACTAATAATACGCTTGTGAGAGAAAAATGATACATTAGAGTATTAACATAGCGGTAGGTCAAAATACCTACAGTTTTTAGTAATGCAATGGCAAACTACAATACTTTTGTATAGCAGTGTCGTAAGCTTCGCTGATCTTAACCTCTAAGACAGGGGTCACCAACCTTTTTGGGACCACGGGCTGCGTTTTCGATGCTGAACATGGCGCGGGAGCACTTATCGCACAGTGTGCAAAATTCCGACGTCTTGTCACACTGTTATGAATCCGCAGCCGGTGCCATTACCTTGCTTTTGCTATTATTTGCCCGAAATGGAGGTGTTCTACAAAATAAAAATAAAAAGATGATCACCTATTTTGCCTCCTCCAATCGTGTTTTTCATGGTTAATTCAACGGTGTCCGAGTATCCAATTCAGACAAACGGGTCAGATTTACTAAAATCACGGACACGTTAGAGAAATTTAAGGTTCATCGACTTTTGAAAAATTTTTGAGAAAATTTTAAAACTAGCAGGCGGGCACATCAAATTGTCTCCACGGACTACCTGGCGCCCTCAGGCATGCGGTTGGTAACCCCCGCTCTAAGACATATAAATAACATGTAGCAAAATTAATCCTGGATGAGTAACCTGGAATATCAGATACCCCATCACATTTTTATCTCACTTTATTTATATGAACTAAAGACCAGGAGATCTCTCCTTCCCTTCATTTGCATGAGTTGTCATGAAAATGGGTGGTCATCCCAGAAACAGTCTCACAGTTTGCTTTTTAGAGCGATCTGATTATCTCATACACCAGTTTATCTATCGTGTTGGGTTCATGGGGAACGACACATCCTAGGTTCCCTTCATGTGGTGGGTTGCCTCGGCGTGTAAGGTCCTTATGTGAGGTCACTGGAGTAGGGCCTCAGCCTCGGCTACATTGAGTAAACCAAGAAGTCGACATTCTATTTTTCAGTTTTAAGCTTTAACTGCAACTTTGGTAAAATAAAATAGGTACAGTTTTTTTTATCTTAATTAGTAAAAAATAATTGTTTTCATTTGCAGTTTACTGTTTCTGCAAGAATAAAGGAAAATATCGTCAATTTTATGTACATGAAAGCATTTTCTATTAAAACAAGCACATATAAGTATTGCTTAAGCAATTCTTTTTCTTACCTACCCAGTAGTGGGATTCAGCCGGTTCGCACCTGTTCGTTAGAACCGTTTCACTGAATTTTGCGAGTTCGGCGAACCGGCTAACTGGCAAACCGACTATTCGCTAGTCAGTTGTCTTCTGCATGATTGCATCTCATCCGATAAGCATCTCATCGCAAAATTGATTAGTTTATTTGCTGGCAAATTTGACTTTTTACGTGACAGAACTGGCAAACAAAAAATTTGAATCACACTACTGGCTATACCCCAGGATTCCTGTTATAAAAAATAAAAATTAAGATAATTCTATCCAGAGTTTAACAAGCTGATAATTTTTCATGTTGAATTTTACAAGAATCACTAAAGCAATCGGAATATTTACCACAGTAACCTGGTCCATGGATTATACTCTAAGCATAGCTTAACGTATTGCAATATCTTTAATTTTTAGTGATCAACTGTGGGTTAGTTTGCACTCTCCACAATGCGGTTATGCCAGGACCTAGCAATATACGCGCTGTCTAAGTTAGGCCATAAAAATAGGTTACGCCTGGGGTGGGCAAACTACGACCCGCCAGAGCATTTTGTGAGGCCCGCTAACACTAGTAGAAACTTGCGTGTATCTTAAGCTACTGCAAGCTGTTGCATTGTACACAGCTATTGCAAAATTTTAAGCACTGGCCCTCGGCCAACTCTTGAATTGCCAATGCGGCCCTCCGGCTAAAAAGTTTGCCCACCCCTGCGTTAGGCCATAAAAATAGGCATACAATTATGAAGAGTTGTTAGTAGTATTTTTTCAGTAATTTATTTCAGAAATTACACAGCAATCACTTTGGCGCCCTTCCCTCCCCCTACTTGACCTTTACATTTATGCCTCCATGCAAGTGGTAAAATAAACGAGAAGAAGTTTTAAATCATTGCCTATTTCAATTGCGAGCAACTCCACTTTCTTGGTATGTGCTGCAAACAGAGCAGAAAAGACCTTGTTGGGAATTTTAAAAGCTTTCGAAAAGATATAGTGGCTACAAGCTACCACCTGTGATGTTTTTCGCCTGGATTTCCATTAAAAACACGATACTTTTGATTTTTTAACGAAAAATGGCTTAGTCAATAAACACATCAAATTTTGTTACTGTTTTCAATACTACTCATATTCTCCACTTCGACATTACTGATGGAGGCCTTTTCACTGTAATAACTTAATTGCAAGTGCTTCATTTCGGTTTACTTTGCTTTTTTTCTGGCTGCGTTTATGGTAGGATCAAGTAACATGCCGCAGCAAGAGGCTTTACGTCGTACAAAAAAGGCATACAATTACGAAAATGTCATAGGTTAACGATCTTAATATCTAATAAATCATTCCTGAAAATACAAACAATACACCTTGGCGCGCTCTCACTGTCTTGAAATTATGCTTCCATGCACTTAATCAAATACCCGCGCAAACGTTTGTAAAGTTAGTGTGAGCAATTTTTAGCAAGTCAAATTTTAAAGTGCGCCTATGCTGGAAGCAGGGCAAGCAAGAGGTTGCCGAGAACTCAAGAAACTTTGGGAGAAATATAGCGGCCATATGCAACAATCTATAATGTTTCTTAAATTCAGATTTAATTTTGGAGCGAAAGTTGGCTATGTGAACGACACGGAAACTTTTTATTACCGTTCTTAGAAATATCAATTGGGTGAGGCCAACGCAGCAGCCTGATCCGATATTTTCAATCCATGCAATTGCAATAGTTTAATTGTGAATGCTTCACTTCCGTTAAATACCCTCTTCCTTAGCTGCGTTTATGCCAGGAAAAGCAACATAACCACAGCCAGAGGCGTTAATTCATATTAATTTGTCGACAGTTACAAATATGTTGTAAGTAGCGGGCCTAATATTTAATAGCTTGATCCTGAAAATAAGCACATATCAAACACCTTGGCGCCCTAAGACAACTTTGATAAGTTTCCAAGCGCTTTCTCAGTTTAACTGATGAAAGTTTTTTAAGTATGCCTATGCTAAAAACAGGGCAAATAAAACGTTGCCAACAATTCGAGAAACTTGGGAGACATGTAGCGGCTATGCAGAATTCTTCATAATGTTTCTTTTTAGTCGATTGCATTTCAAAAATCGGTGTTTTTTAAATGAGATTTCACTGTGTCAAAAACATAAGTTATTTGATACTGTTTTCACAAGTATAGATTGAATGAAGTCGGCTTAGCCAGCAGGACATTACTGATAGGGAGAGGCCTGCGGACTACGATGGCTAGGCCGGCTAGTTCTTTGAGATTGAGATTAGCGAAACTTTGAGATTGAGATTAGTCAGGCTTGCGACATTGCTGTACAAAAGTGTTGCAACATGCCAAGCGTTAGCTGTGACCTCATTTCATACCGCAAAGAGATGAAAGAATCTAGAGTCTATCTCTTGAGAGGGTTCTTCTTCTTCTTTCTGTGTCATGGCTGTTTCAGCCCTCGAAGTACTACGATGGATTGCCATAAAGTTCGGTTTTGTGCAGTTTCTCATAATTCAGTACGGTGTTTGAAAATTTTGTTAAAGTTTTTTGTAAATGTATATCGTTGTGACCCCCTTGCACGTTTTCCCGGAAGTCTTCCACTTAGTGCAAGATTCTCTATTTTTTCTTTACGGATTACGTGTTCAACAAATTCCAGCTGTCTTTTTTCTATACATCGAAGCAAATTTCGTTTTTGATTCATTTTCTGGAGAACCTTCTCGTTTGTTTGATGTGCTGTCCATGGGTTATGTAAAATTCTGGGGTAGAACCACATTTCTACTGCTTCAATTCTTTGTTTAGTTTTGGTTATCAATGTCCATGTTTCACAGCCATACAAAAGTACTGACCATACGAAGCACTTCAAAAGTCTTGTTTTTAGAGAAATTGTTAATTTATGATCCCTGAAAATGTTTTTCATGTTACTGAAACTTGTTTTTGCTAGAATAATGCGACGCTTGATTTCTTTTTTGCATCTGGCATCTGATGTAATCCATGAAGCTAAGTAATTGAAATGTTGAACTTGTTTAATTTTAACATTGCTAGCCATGATGTTGATTGTTGGTTCTGGTGATTGCTTTGAAACCACCAATACTTTCGTTTTCTTCGCATTCAGAATTAACCCAAATTTTTCACTTGAAGTCAGCACCTTGTTCAATAGTAATTGAAGCCCCGCTTCTGTTGATGCAATCAGGACTGTGTCATCAGCATAACGAATGTTGTTAATGCGTTGACCATTTATCTGTGTTCCTTCTTCAATTTCCTCAAGCTCCCGCAAAATAAATTCGCTATAAAGATTGAAGAGATCTGGGCTCATCACACAGCCCTGTCGCACACCTCTTTTAATGTCAATCCAGTGAGAAAGATCTTCAGTAAATTTGATGGCAGCTTTTTGTTGAAAGTATAAATTATGAATAATGCGGTAGTCTTTGTCATCAATCCCGATTTGTTTTAACATGCTAAGTAGCAGGTTCTGTCGTACTTTGTCAAATGCCTTTTGGTAGTCAATGAAACATAGAAAAACATTTTGTTGATGTTCAATTGCTCGTTCGCACAGCATTCTTAGAGTAAAAATAGCATTTCTTGTTCCTCTGTCCGGCATGAAACCATACTGATAATCTGAAATTTGTGGTATCAGTTTTCTTCTAACTCGTTGAAGTATAATTTTGAGAAAGAGCTTCAAAGTGTGAGACATAAAACTGATTGTTCTGTGATTTTCACAGTCCATAGTATTAGGCTTCTTTGGGATGGCAATGAATATGGATTTTAGCATCTCATCAGGTATGTGTCCAGTTTCATATTTGTTGTTGAAAAGCTCCCAGAGTAAATTGACACCTCCTTCTCCCAGAGCTAATATCATTTCTAAATTTACTTCATCAGAACCTGCTGCTTTTCCAGTTTTTGAGTTTCGCAATACCCATGCTATTTCTTCTCTTAGTATTGATGGGCCAGATTCGTATATCGATGTCTCATCCTCTGTCTGTCTGTTAATGTATTCTTCCCATCTTAGTTTTATTTCTACGCCTTCCCACAAGATCGTACCATCTTCTGAACGAATGCATTTTGAAGCAGGCATAGGTCCTTTTCTCGTTATTTCTCGAATGATGTTGAATATTCTTTTGGTATTGTTGTATTTATGTTGTTCTATCTCCTGGCATTTATCTTCCAACCACTTGTTTTTAGCGGCCTTACACTTTTCTTTAATTTCTTTATGTATTTCCTTGTATCAATCAGGATCTGTTTTGTGCTTCCTTCTTTTTTCCATAAGTTGTTTTATTTCATCCGTTATCCAATGAGGCTGTTTAATTTTCTTTGATTTTTTAGGAATTACTTTGTTTGCTGCCGTGATAATACTTGTTTTAATGTATGTTCATTGACTTTGGGGATCCTGCTTCCTTTGAGTCTGGGATATTTTCTCCAGAACATGTTTCGAAAATTTTGCTCCAATTTCAGGGTTATGAAGAGCATCCAGTGAGAATGTTGGTTTCCGTTTCGAGCATTTTTTCACCTTCAAATATATCTTAATATTCGCAATTACTGGGTTGTGATCACTATTTGCATTAGCACCTAGATAAGCTCTTGCATTGGAAATGTAGGTCCGATGTCTTTGATTAATCATAATATAATCAATTTGATTTCTTGCACGATCACCAGGACTGATCCATGTGTATCTACGTCTGGGGTGGGTTTCAAACCATGTGTTTGTTATAACCAACTTTTTTTCTTCACACCAATCCACCAGTCTTTCTCCTCGTTCATTACGTGTACCCAGTCCATGAGGTCCAACAGTTTTTCCTTGTTTTCTCGAACTCACTTTTGCGTTAAAGTCGCCCAATAATATATTTATTTCTTGTGATTTACAATTTTTGTAAAGATCATCTAGGGTTTCATAAAACATTTCAAGAACAGATTCGTCAGCTTCTGCCGTAGGTGCATATGCAACAATCAGGTTTATATTAAATGGACTTGCTTTTAATTTGACTAAAAGTAGACGATCTGATTTGGGTAAGTAGGACAGGATGGATTTAGTGAACGTTTTATCCATTATCAATGCAACACCATTGTTGTGTCCACATCCACCTGAATATATGATTGCTTTATCATCTTTTTCAAATTGTCCATTGGCAGTCTATCTCACTTCACAGAGGCCTAAACAGCTAATTCTCATTCTGTTTATTTCCAGCACAACGTTGTCCAATTTTCCTTTCTGATAAAGTGTGCGAATATTCCATATCGCAATACGCTGAATTTTGTTTCGAAAATTTTTTGCATTCACTGCAGTTGCTGACTGACTATCGAGGGGATCCTGCAGAGTGAGACCCCAACTACCGGACGTGAGGTTCTGATTGCTAGAATCTGGAAACTCATTTACGTCGTTGTTTGATTTCTCATTTTTCTTCTTCATCGTAGTAGACTTGGCCAAAATACTGAAGTAGGCTGGCCGGGTCCTTTCTTCAGTCGCCTCTGTGTTCAGTCAGCCGAACTGCTTCCAGTCGCACCTCGAGGAGGTACACAGATGACTTGCTGTTGGCAGAGCAAGTACCAACAACCAGCGACAGTACCAACTTGAGAGGGTTAAGAGGGGGTTAAGTTGGTAAGTTTCTCAGTCAAGAAATGAAAGTTTAAAAATGGTTTTCTTTGACTATGACATCACGAACCCCGTCGTGACACCAATATTGGGATAGTGGTCAATCGTGCCGAGTGTAAGTACACAAGTAGCCTTTACACAAAATACATAAGCAAAATAATCAGAAAGGAAAAAAATTTGGCTCTGTGGTATAAATGATTCCAATGTTTGCGACCAAATTTATTTTTCACAAAATGCCTCCTGGTTAAAATGTTTTTTTTCAAGGTTGCATCTATCTGAGCGGATAAAATATAACCCAAGTTTATCTTGATTTTTCTTTTGAAAAACGCAGGATGCAACTCTACGTAGTTTTTACACAAGGAGTAAGCCATCCAATAGTTTTGGAAAAAAAGGAAGCCAACTCCTCATACCTTGTCATTATTTGTATGTTTGTTACCGTTCGCAGAAATTATTCCGTATAACCCAGAAAATTATTCCATATAAGTTAGAAAATTATTCCACCTTCCGATATTTTCCTCGAGACAATACTGCCGTAATATTGCTAAACCTTACAACTGCATTTGTGATGTCATAAACAAACTTGATTGATTTCTTTTACGCGCAGCTGCTGATCAGCAAACCCAAAAAAGAATATTCGTGCAGTTAACAGCTTCAAGATAAAACTAAAAAATATCTTCTTTTGTTAGAATAGTGACCAATAAGAAATGGCAAGAGAGTCTATATTCTAAAAAACATGATTTTTGTAATAAGTAGATTTTGCCATATCATGGCAGAATAGTTTTGAACCGAAAAATTGTTTGCTGAAGCAAGATGTTTCAACGGTAGAAAAATCATAGCGAAAAAAATTGTTTTAGATAATTAGATTACCATATTACCATTTCACAGCAAAGAAATATTCCTAAGCTCATTTTGGTGGTCACCAATTCAATTTCCTCATCATCAAAAAACCTCAATTTAAATTTGAGCCATGTGAAGTTACCAGAATTTTTGAAAACTACCAACTGTTTATAAAACAATCCTAACAGCTTTTGTAGTTCTGCATAAAACAATGAACACTGTTTGACAAGTTGATTTGGATGTAGGTGTAAATTTTACTCTCAGCGTCGGGTTGAGTTTAGAAATTACAACATTTTTACATGCAAAAAGTGACAACCAATTTTTACACCCACATACGCACGCACGCACATACACACGCTAGCTTTTTCCAGAAGAGCTGAATCAACTGAAGTGCTTTACAAGTCTTTCACTCACCTTGCTGACTTTTTATACATTTCGTGGCCGTTATTAGATTCAAAAAGTTGTTACCTATAAAAACAGAAATTAGCTTTGCTTCTAATTTGAAACTGTATTATAAACTGATTTTTAGTAATCGTAGCGGGTGCTACTATAGCGTGAGGTCTACCACACCATAGCGTGAGATCTACCTTTTGTTACTACTATAGCGTTAGGTCTACCTACGGTTGCTACTATCAGGGTTAGGGTTAGGGAGTCTTTTAAGCTTTTAACCCTAACCCTACCAGATTTCAACCCTAACCCAAACTTCACACGGTGTGCACCTCGTTAGGTGCGAATCAAGCAGTAGACCTCACCCTGCATCTTGGTAGGTGACTTATGTCGGTAGACCTCACGCTATAGTAGCACCTGTTTGTTTGTGATCTCTCCCTCGGGATGGAGGTACGGCATGCCGTCACCTAATTGAAATTAGGCTAGGGGAAAGATGGCAGCCCAGTTTGAACCAGTCTTCAGTGACTGGTAGCCCCACCACCAACAAGGCGGACTGCCACTGGTAAGTACCCAAGAGTCGTCTTTTTACGACATGCTGGGTTAGTAACTTCACAATTGTAATCCGGTGAAGTACGGGTGGGCCACCTGTCTGCCACATAAAGGTGGAGGCGTCCAGTTAAGTGTCTTGCCCAAGAACACAACAAGCAAGCTTGTCGGCTTGTTCTCTACACTATGAACCCCAGGCCTGCCGACTCCTGATCGGATTAAAATGAAAGGTTATGCGTAGCAAACTTATCGGATTTCATGAGCAAAACTTATCAGATTAAAATGGTGAAACTGATTGATTGTTACAACGAGAGACATCTTCTTTAGTTCATCGCATACGTGTGAAAAGTGACATTGACAATATTGTGCTACAATTAAACCTGGAACAGTGTGATGAAATGATCACATCATCGTCTTTTTTTGCAGCTGAGATTTTTTTGAAGAAGTTGTTCCTGAAGCAATATCGGTAATCGAAGCTCATAAAAACGACGAAGACTTTGCGCACTATTCATCTTGTTTTCGATATGAAGGACACCTAGATTATTCTATCGTATCCGTAGGGTTTTATTATGAGTATTTGAAGGAGTATTACAAAATGTACAAACCGGAAGACATCCTAATTCTTTCTGGAGCGGAGATGAAACAGAATCCATATTTAGTGATGCATCAGTTGGAATCTTTTCTCGGAGTTTGTCATTACTTAGACAAATCCAAGTTTGTTAGAAACGAAGCAAATAGCATGTACTGCGTTCGTAAAACATTCAACAAAACTATTTGCATTCGACCTGGAAGAAAAATGTTCCAATCTCCAGACGAAGCTATCATGGAAATGGTGAAACAAATTTATGGTCCGTACAACAAGAAACTTTTTCAATTGGTGAATCGAACTTTTATGTGGCTTTGAAGTTTTGGATAGTCTAGATTAGAGTTTGAGTGAATATTAGTAATGCGCATTTACATTACAATTGCTATCAGAAAATTCGAGAAGCCGTGCTCTTCCAATTAATTGTATCCGCTAAATCTAACACATACTTTGGAAATGAGTAAAAATCTTTTTAACTATAAACAAAGGGAAGGTCAAACACTTTTTCAATTCAAATTCAACAACCAACCTTCTATATTTCAGGTAATGGGGTCAAATCCGAAAAAGTTCGTAACTCGAGAACCGCTTGCACTACAGAGATGATTTTAGTCTCAAGAGAAGCGTAATACCAATGTTTTCATCTTTTACAACCGAATATTTTTCGCTTACCGCTTTACTTTTATAGTCATATCAAAAACCTAAATTATAATAATTTTTCACAAACATTACATTGATATAATTTTGTTAGCTTATAAACGTGACTTTGAGAATTCGTGTTGTTAATATTGCTTACCAATGCACACCATGCATAGTTTTTTAAAACAAATTTTTATCTCCACACGTTTTCAGGGTTACAACTCGCCATCATCAAGATCTATTTGTACAAACTTATTTATAAACTTAAGCTATCTAAAAACTCAAGATCTGTAAACTCTGATGAGAATGAAATGCGACGACGAAAATGTTTGAGAAACAAATTTGTTTTCAGTGGCGATTTGCTGGTAGCAATATTAATAAAATGTAGCATAGATAAATACTCTGGCCCAGTGCTTATCAGTCTTTTTCATTTCAAACTTTTTAGTATAGTGTACCGGCAGCGCACTTTCTGTCATTCGACGTACCAGTTATGTATTTCAAACGGAAAAATTATACAAAAGTAAATATTATTCTTTTAAACAACAACTGGACCATACACGTTTTATTTTAATCCTCTGATGCGAGGTATGAGCTTGCTTTTTTTCTATTAGCTTATCCAATTACGTTTCAATGCAAGATAGTGATACTTGAAGAGGAGCATAAGTATTGAGTGCATTTTTGTATTTTCTCTTTAAGTAAGTCATAGTCGTAAAACCAACTTCGCAAAGATATGTGGAAGGAAATGGAAGTAGTGTTTTTATGCCCATATCTCTTAACCTCGAAAATTCTGCTTAATTTAAATTCTAAAAGAAAACAAAGTACCAGTGCCTGCAGCATGTTTTGCTAATAAGAGCGTATTATGCTTTCCAGAAACTCACTGATCAAATACTTTCTACCAGCTAATAGAAGACTAGCAAAATTAGCTGTTATTTTGCTAATGACTATCTTTGTTGTTTTTGGTTAGTATGGTTGATATACTATTAAGAAACTTTTGCAACATAAATTAAAATTAGTATCTTCAAAGTTTGCTTTCAACAAAACTACTAGCAAGCACATTCAACTCATTGCTAAACTGTAGGCCCACTGTATTCTGAAATCTACATTAATTTGTTGCGTTTAACTATAGCTATCTGTAGGAAGACAAAGGATAACAGTCGCGGAATAAAACTTTTTTGCGTTTTAACAATGGATTTTGCTTCTTAGCTAACGCATTTTTTCCTTTTCACTAGTCGGGTTCTTGTTGCGAGATCAGATTAAACGTTGTCCTGTCTTCCAGCAATGATCGCCATGTCAGTGAATATGAATGAAATGCCAAAAAATACTCATACCATTGTGTAAAAACATGCTCTGATCAATGTAAATAATACTCAGCACACTCATTTTCTAACTGACCGCATACCGTCAGCCATCTGCTTGCGTACCGGCACCGGTACGCGTACCACAGTTTGCGTAGCACTGACGTAGACTCTCAGACTAAATGTTTTTTCTAAGTTAAAAATTTTTTTTGGCGATTAGCTTCAAGGAAATAATCGTTTTACCAATCTTGTGCCCTATCTTTCATTCTCTCAAGTTGAAAACCTTTTTCGAAGATCGCCTTCAACAAAACTGGCCACATTTGGGGGAGGATCAACCTTATAAAAATAATTTGATCCACTCCATGGACTATGGATAATACGGGTTCTTGGACCGAATTTCAGTTTTTCTCAATTAGTGACGTCAGATGTTTCCAGTGGTGAGTAAAAACTGCATTAAACAAACGCTAAACATTGCAACGCATCTTTACCGTAAAAAGTTGCTGCATCTCCATTTGCTTCATCCAAAATATTTTATTTCAAAATGTCAGAAATTTTGATTCAAAGTTTTCACGGTGTGGGTACCAATGGATCATGGGGGAAGGCCTTCGAAACAGCTGAACACCGATACGCTTGTAAACTAGTTATCATTTCTGTATTTCAAACATCAATGGTTGTTCAAACAAAATAGTGAAAATCAACTACTATGCAACAAAGCAAAACAATCGCACCGCGCAAAAACAAACAAATTAACCAAAACAAGAGCAATCTTATCTACCGGCACTAAGCAACTAATATCTAAATGACCTTATATCTCATATTTGCTCAGAGCTGTGAGAAACTTGAATATGCCAGCCGAACGCTTCGCTGTTGAAATTGGCGTTGCTGGAGGCAGTATCATCACAATATCATTCGTTTCGACCCTAGCAAAGTCTTCCATTTCAGGAAAATAGAGTTGTTGGCTTAAATTGTTATTTCTTTGGTGAAATCGTTTTAGCTAATCTTTGTTTGCCGTTTCTGTTTCATTCCAGCTGCTTGGGTTTGGTAAGTTCTTCTTTTCAACATATTAATATGCCAATATCCTAGTTTGTATTTTCAAAAGATCATAAATAACTTGCTGCTGATGAAATAAGATGAAAATAACTTAACATTTCAAAAAATAAGATGAAAATAATTAACACCTAATATTTCCACACTTTTCTAAGATTTCAAAGGCACAAACGTCATCAATATCATAAATCGGCAAAGCCATCACAGCGACAAAAATATTGAAAAAGTCGCTTGATGAACAAAAGCATGCAATAGGATTGAGTCGTGTTGTAATCATGCTTTTCTTGATCGGTGTAGAATTTTGAGATGGTTCAACCAGTATTGTATACATGCATTCAATCTAATTTGGAGAATTCAATATCTGCTAGCTGCCTCCCGCAAAGGCATACCATTTTCAACAACATTTTAATTGGCTTATGTTTGGGGACGGAGTTACATTGCATGATCCAAAGGTCCCACATATCCCATACTGGTGGATCGCTGCCAATCGGTTGAAAAACGCTAATCTAGCGTTTGCTGATGCAGTACATGTAAGTTAGTTCAACAAGTCATGTGTTTTTATTTACTTGATTGCACAGTTGGTTTTTGGAAGCAGCTTCTATGAAACGAGTAGATTAAACTAGAATGTTTAAGCTGGCAAATCAAATCAGCAAGCTCGTAAAAAGTAAAAGAGATGCTATTACTTGTCAGTGCTATGTGCACAGACCTTGGCAGTTGCGCATTACCACACTATTTTTCTATTGTAGAGCGCTGCTTTTTAAGTAGCGACAAAGGTAGCGCTGCTACTTTTAGATTTTAGCAGCAGATAGCACTAGCGTCTCTACTTTTTTTCACCAAGTAGCGGTAGCGCTAAAGTCACTACTTTGCTAAATTTCTAATGGCACTACCGCTACTGTTAACAATATCTTATTAACTCAGATCTTGAAAATAATTTTATATTTTAGCTTGCCATAGCGCTTTGGTTTGAAATAACTTGGTTATCAAGCCAAGAAAAAGCAAAAGCGTCTGTAAAAAAGCCAAGGTGTGGGTGTAGTGGTAAATTTTTACGACTCAATTGTTCACTCTTTATTGTTTAAAACAAAAATAAAAACTTCCAGCGGGTGACTGAAAGAATGCTACATAAAATTATGGCAAATCCAGAGATCAAAGCAAAGCCTCTAATATCACAAGCTTCTGTGAAATGATTCAAAGACTCTTATCATTCCAATAGTGAAACTTGCCATTATCAATTTTTTTGATTTGCAGAGCCGTTAGTTTGATTGAAGTGTTGTTTTTAGGCAGAGGGTTTAATTGTTTAAAATAAAATTACAGAAAAAAGAAGAAAGTAGGTGATACAGGTGTAATTGGGCCCATTTTAATCTGGATTTATTTTAGCGTGAAGTCAATTTTTGTCTCTGGACAGCGAATACTTTTAGAGAAAGAAGCAGACTTGTCTACGCTGCATAAGCTCAATGTATCTTACTAGCTTATATGGATGTTTTTTTGATTTTTGCAACAAATATTTGCTTATGTTTCCTTCTTTGTCGTGAATATCCAATAGAAGAGTACTTCTCTCATATTGTTGTTTTTGTAGAGTGACTTTTAATCGCTGTGGGGTTTAATGACTTGCTCGTGTAAGTACAAAAGGTAGATGGATTGAGAGACCAAATCGCTGTCAAAGGTCTATCTGAAATGAGCCTCTAAGCTTACGCTTCTGGTTCAAACTGCGCTAGCTACGACTGTAACGAAAAACTGAGGGTGGCTGCTGACATGATGAATGTAAATTTACTGCAGTTTATCTACCCTAAGTTTATCTTACGTTTGACAAGTTGAATTTGTTTGTTACTACTGGACAACTTTTTTTATAAAGAGGTTTAGTTATTGTCTGCCAGCTCTTAAATACGCCTGTATTTATTTTTGAAAGTTTTTCTGAGATTTTATTTTAGGTGAAAGCAAAAGTGCAACTGCAAGTCTAAGAGGCTAAACCTTCCAATTTAGCCAAAACACTTTTTCTTGAAAAAGAGCGAAAGTGGTCGGTTTGCTGAGGTTCTACTACACATTATATTACTGAGCCTAAAATACTCAAGGCATTAAGTGATTTTGAGAGACAGTCAAAAAACCTTTAAGGTTTTGAAGTCAACAGTCATTATATGAAAATTATCTCAGTCACTATAAGTCATAAGAACCCTAAACGTAAGCAAACGACGGTCTCGCATCCATGTCGTGTGCAACCACTTACCATAAGTGCTCAACTCGCAGACTTTCGACAGCCAGTTGGACGTGCGGTCTATTTCTCCTCGCTGGAGACGAAAATCGACCCGACCCAGCCTCGCGTAAGTTGTTGCAACTGAGTTACAATAATTGTAAAGTGAGATTAGAAATCTTTAGAACGATCGTGTCCATCGTTGAAAATACTGCCCTCGTAGACCATTCATTTTGACATGTGATTATTACGTCATTTTTACTCTTTTAATCCGATTACGTTTACGTTACATATTCACATTTGTTAAGCAACGCAATTAAAGTTGATACCGATGAATATTGCAACCGCAACGTCGAACGCTGTTTACAATGACAATCATCGAGCATTCGAACCCCACAATAACTACTTTCAAACAACTACTACTTAACCGACAAAGCTTCAACCTGTGCGTGATTGGGAAGGTAGTAATAAAAAGATTACGCTTTTTTGACATAGGTAATGTCACAACAAGATCAAACTAACGTTTTTGAAATGGAATTGATAAAAAAATCGTTATAGAGGTTACGCATTGCCGCTCGAAGTCTCCCAAGTTCCGATGTCCCTGGCAACGCCTTATTTGCCCTTATTTAGCATTGGCGTCTTTTAACATAACAAGATCTCATCGGTTAAGTTCAGCAATTGCTCCACGTTAAGGTCGTGGGAGGTCGCCAAGGTAATCGATACTATTTTCAGGGTAAAGCCATTAATTATTAGTACCACTGCTCAACGACATTTTTGTAACTGTGGGCGAATTCATATAATATAACGCCTCTGGCTGCACGCATGTTGCTTGGTCCTGGCATGAACGCTGCCAGGCAAAGAGCAAACTAGCCCGAAATGAAGCACTCACCATTAAGTTTTTCAATTGAGGGCCCTCCAGCATTAATGGGGAGATTAAAAATATTGAATGAGAAGACTGCGCCGGCTTCCTCCAATTGATGTTTTTGAGAATAGTAACAAAAAGTTAATGCGTTGTTGACATAGCCAATTGTCCTTACAAAATCAAATCGATTCAAAAAAACATTATAGAGAGTTGCGCATAGCCACTATATTTCTCCCAAAGTTTCTTAAGTTTCTGGCTACATCTTGCTTGCCCTGTTTCCAGAACAGACGCACTTACGAACTGGACTTGTTCACCATTGACTCAGCCAAAGATTTCACAAATCTTTAAGCGTTTATTTCACGAAGTGCGTGAAAGCAAAATTTTAAGGTCGTGGGAGGGCGCAAGAGAGATTGATATGTATTTTTAAAAATAATCTATTTTATTATTTGAACCACTACTTAGGACTTTTTTGTGGTAGTTTTCCTGTTTGTACGATATAAAGCATGTGGCTGTAAGCATCTTGCTTGGTCCAAGTACAAGCGCAGACAGGGAAAGAAAAACTAACCCAAAGTAATGTATTTGCAGTAAAGCTATTACAATTGCAGGGTCCCAATCAGCATGTTCCATTAAAAAGGGTCCCATTAAAAAGTACCGTCTTTTTAATGGGAATTAAGCAGAAAACCATCTCGGGAGGGCGCAAAGCCGCCATGTTTCTCCCGAAGTTTTGCAGTACCCAACAAAGTGTTTGTCCTATTTGCAGCATGTAAAGTGGAATTGCTCACAACAGAAACAGACATAGTAGTTTCACAAACTTCTATTTGTTCAATACACTAATTGCATGGAAGCATAAGTATGAAGTCGCGGTTTATAGGGTATCACTAGGCATTACACATGACCATTTGTAAAACAAGCAAAAGAAACGCTCTGATTTGAAAGTATATTTCGGCTGTATTTTTAGCTGAAATAGAGTAACTCTTACAACTGCGAGACAATTAGGAACATATTCAATCACTGAAACCTTGCTGCAAATTTTCGCAACGATGCCAGTTAAAACGGCAACGAGCGAACGGTCATTTCGCGTTCTAAAGCTGATCAACACGTACTTACGTACGAGCAAGCAAGAAAATTAGCTCATTGCATTGGCTCTTTTGTATATAAACAACGACATTAAACTTGATTATAGTCAAGTGATTGTTCAATTTGCGAAAGGGGACCGTCGCCTCAATTTAAAACAAACTGACTTTGTTTTTTGGTTCATTTTCATTTTACAATTTCATTCTTCTGATAAGTCTCGTAAAAACATACTAAAACTTGCTTTCAGAATGCACAAAAATGCGTATTTTTAGGTGTAATTTTGCAAAATTTTCCCGGGGCATGCCCCCGAACCACCCTAGATTGGTCGTGCCTTTGGCACTCCCCGTAAAGTTGATTTGGGACGTCACACGATTCTCATAAAACTTTGGTCCCCCTCGGAAACTTTCTGCGTAGGCCACTGCAAGGAGTATATTCCTCGAGATTTTTTCAACACATTTTCAACACAATTTTTAATCTACGACTTCGTTACAATTTTCCCACCGTAACTGTGATTGAAGCTCATGAAAATTGGAATTTATTCAAAAAATGTCACCAAGAAGTGGTTTAGTAAATGTCACTAAAAAGGTTAAAAACGAGCGCGTTTGTCGCCCATTCAATCGGTATGGATTTTTTATGGACGGGTTTTCTAAAATAGAGCAAGATTCCAAGTGCGGAAGCAAGCGTCAAAAAGGTTGACCAAAGCACTAGTGTAGCAATTCTAGGTTTGGCGTTGAAGTTCACCCATGACTTAGCATTGAAATATTGTGCCTGTCACCGTTTGAGAGCCCTTGGGCAAGGTGTTAGCACCTTAGGAGGTCTCATTACCTTCTGATGATGATAAGTTATGGCATCAATAATTTTTAGTGATCCAAGGATATGATGACATCATTATCGGTAATAATTTCACAAGCAGCTATTACCGTAAAAGAACATATAATTATCATGTAAAAAGCGTTATTATTACCGTGTAATGAGCGGCTATATTAGGCATGCATTGTCCATGCTTTGAACACGAAAATTATTGGTTAATAGTTTTAAAAAAGCTTCGAAAAAAGGCGGAAATTTAATCGCGCTTCTTCCGCGCGCTTTTGACGTCACAATGGAGTTCGTATAAGGAAAGTGATTCCCAGTTGTAAATTCTTGACATTTCGCCGATATTGATTCTTCGCACCGTCCGCTTGCACAAAGATCTTACACTGTACCCGGTTAATATGTTAATTTCATGATTCTCCAGCCACGTTTATTCCTCACAAGTAGACGCAGAACAACTTGCATCCAGACCTGCCTCAAAGTTTCCAGTTCAGCTGCTCTAGTTCAACAGCTAACCTGCAACGAAGCAGGAAAACTAGCCATAAAAGTGCCCACCAAGCGCAGAACCAACGAAGGTTTGAACTTACAACTTTGAATTCAGTTACTGATGGTTCTGAGCTTTCAGTCATTCCTGATAGAACCTCTTTATGAGGCCAAAACGTTGATTGCGTGCTTTGCTTGTTTTGAGAATGATTTATTTTCAGAAGTAGGCTCTCGAAGAGTGGACATTTATAACTTTTTATACATTTTATTTATGTTTTGCAGGATATATTTAGTTATTCACACGTCAGGCATTTGAAAAATCGGTCGTTTTCCGCGGCAATTACAACCGTGGGATGCCTGCAGCCTTTTTACGTAATTTACAACAAAAAGCAGGTTTTAGAGTAGCTGTAAACAAGCAACGATTATTCAAGAACGCCAGTACGATGTACTAAGTCGAATGATCGAGTGTCAGAGTTCGATTTTTTAACGTTGAATCGCAGCCTTTTAAAATGCCGTTGGAAGCATTCTGTTGATACCTTGGCGTGAGAATTTGTTATTGTCAAATGCTCAAGGCTCCTAAAAAGAGACAGCTTCACGAACAGTGTAGGATACTTTCCACCTGTTTTTTTGAAATGCAACGCCCTTGTTTTTGGGAGCTTGGGAAGTCTAAACATGTGATTTAAATCATCTTCGGCCATGCGCATGAGCCTATCCTCTATTTGCATGTCTAAAATAAAAAGAGGTTAATTTTTTAGAATGCTTTGCCAAAACGGTAAGAATTTGTGAAAAAGTCAAATTTTTACGCAGTCCTCTTTCTCTATATCCCCCCATCCCCAATTCTTTACCCCCTTCGATCACTGCATTTGGCAATTAAATTTATTTCAACGTTTTAATACAACTTTGAAGATATTCAATTGATCGAAAGCTTTTAAAGCTGCCTACAGGTAACATATACAGCTATATTTGACATATTTTCAATGAAATTGGTAAGCGACCAGAACACAAAAGCAAGGGCACAGAAGCAGCAATAAACTGCTGCCATTTCACAATAGCCAATCTGCATACAGCTTTTGAGGCGAATGGTTAGCATTAAAAACATTGTCAAGCTGATTCGAGTATTTATTCATTTGCTTTATTCTTACTTCAACTCATCTCGTAAATAGTGCATTACGTAATAAAGCAACAAACCGATACTCTCATCATACTTTTGGAAAGTGCAAACTCGGCTCGCGTCATTTGCAGCGAAATGAAAACCAAGGCCACTTTTACTGCTGTTTGAGTGAAACTGGTTTCAAACTTCAGAGCATTCTTTAAACATGTCAGAGTAATTTCAGTTACTTGTTTTACCTTCCGCGTCACTTCTATTGCTAAGCGCTGAGCAGGGGAAAGGTTTACTTTTCGAAACACAGCCGATATTCCTGAGTTGATGCTCTCCAAACATTTCTTGGGAATGTTCATTATCCACGCAAGGAAGAGTTGATTAAATGTAAACCCTCTTTATTAATTAGATGAGGCGGTTCTTGCATAAAACTCAACTCGATGAGCCCACGACGATAAACTTAATAGTTCGTATCAGCCTGGATGCTGGTCCCTTTACACTAGGCCAATCCCCCTTCGGTTGAAATAATGGAAGAGGCACTTACAGTACCGGAAATTTAAAAAAAGCAAAAGCGTAAATAAAGGGATTCTTTTGCATTGTTGTCAAGGCCAAAATAAGGATATGGCACAATGCCTCCTTAAATAGCTTAACAAAGAGGTGTCCACTTTGCTTGTATTTCTAGTTTAAGAACATGTTTTTCATATGTTATAACTTACCAAAAAGATTCGGCAAACGTAGACATCTTTCAAGATATTTTTATTGCCTTCAAAATAACTGCAATTATAGTAGGTAAGATTTTGTGGCTTATCTTCATGGTCAGTCATCAGTACGTTTCCAAGATTGTTAGCAGCTAGATTGTTGCTTTTTTCTGGGGCTGATGGAACAGAGAAAAAATAAGAACGTCTTTCACATAATTTCAAGCTATCAAGAATCTTATAAAGTCTCATTAAAAGTTTTAAAATTGTTTTTTTTTTTCTGAAACAGAGCACGACCGATAACGGAATGTTGAAAAAATAAATCTAAATCAATCAAAACAAGCTCAACGAAAAGGGGCAACTTTCTAAAAATCGTTCGCATAAATTCCGTTGGTTTAAAGTCCAATTAAGCTGAATAGAACGCGCATTACCTAGCTGCGGTTCAGCCTTAATTTAGCTTTATGGCTGGAACTTTAAAAAAAAAATTGAACATAAATCAATCAGTACAGCAAAAAAATGAGGTCTACTCTTTTCAAAAAGCCTACTTTTCGTGGGTGGTAACATCAGGAAGTGTCACGTAGACAATCAATGGCGCTGAAGCCTATTTAAAACGAGGGTTGGTCTTCAGAGTAATTATCTCAATGCGACATACCTTCATTCTTCAACAGGCACAGCAATGAACCTTCTAATATTGATTGCCTAAGGCCAAGACGTCGAAGGGATATAAGGACTGTCCAAGATAGTACGGCCACCAATATTACTGTCTCAAGTGACAAGAATACACAAAAAAAGAAAATTAAAGAAAAAAAGGTAAGCATTTTTCAAAAGCGATTTCTTTAGGAGTGATAATGAGCGAGCGCTAAACTTTCGGCCAAAAAAGCGTTAATTAATCTTTAATAAAAGGCAATTTACTTGAAAATCAAACTGTTGAAAGCAATTTGCTGTCTTGGTTAGAGGCGTGGGAGAAGCAGGTGGATAAACTCACAGCTTCTTTACCGCGCTGCACTGGATGCCTATCTTGTGCAATTCCACGCAAATTAAATATTGAAGCGTTGTTGTGTCTGTGGAAAAGACATTTTATTAATCTCTTGTTGCTCATTTTTTTAAAACAGAAGGCCGGCAAGAGGATGAGTTGGTTGAGACAGAAGTTCCCCCCTTTTTTTGTCTGACCGCATTTCTTTTTGATTCGTCGTAGCTTTCGTTGGACCCCCGATAAATTTTTGTAATCTTTGCTAATGAAAACAAGTTAAGAAAAATTTTACCCCGGGAAAGCTAACCTTATGCAACCAAAACATACTACTAGCCCGGCTGGAAACCTTTCGGCAGAAGCGCCTCGTGGCTGTCGGTAGACTTGGATTTAATCTTTTTTCGAGCTATACCAAAGACTTCAAAAATGCATGATCCCAAAATTGCATGATGTGCTCTCGCAGTGCAGTCTGCCTGAAAATTGTTTACGTTATTTTATGGTAATAATTAAACCGATGGTTTTCAAAAGAGGCTCGTCAGAAGCTTTTAACGGTTGCTCAACTAATTTAAAAGTTAGAGTTGCAAAATAACCCGAAGGCTTCCGGCACAAGGTATTTCTCAAATTAAACAAACAATGAGGCAAAATTAAGAGGGTTTTTCATTGCCTCAAACAAGCAAAAAGAGACTATCAGTTTAAAATAGTTGAAAACCCCAGCTCGGCGCAAAGAATGCTTCAAACAACAAAATTTTTAATGCACCCTTGTCGAGGGCTGTGACAAAAATTATTCATTTGTCAGAAGTGAAAATGATTTGAGGCAAAAAAGGGGGGACTATTTCGGCCGATCGTCACTTTTGAATACGATCTTTTATGTAAAGGGGGCAAGTCTTGTCGAAAGATTTTGCAGCTTGTGCAATCGCTAGACCTGATTTCAATTCCTTTGTCAATTCATGCAAGAGAAATTAAAAGCAATATCCAAATATATTTTTGCACAAATATCAACGACATGAGCAATGTAAAGAATGAAATATAAAACCAGACTCACCTAGTCGGGATGAAGATAGATTCTGAAAAGATTGTACTTGAAAAGGGTCAAAAAACTTAATTGTATTTTATTTCATCTTGAATTAATTTGTGCTTCGGTGATAGCATTTGACGTTTGATATAGAGCGCTATAATCAGTTTAACACTGTTTGTTTGCTTCATATTTCGTTGCGTTTGATAAGGTAAATCTCTTTTTTTGGGTTTATTTTGCTCGATGGTTAACTTCTAAATGGTGTTATAGCGTCATTTAGCGGCTACAATTTTTTGTTCAGAATTCTACCATGAAGACAATCGTCGTAGTTGTTGCTCTGTTTGCTTGCGGAGTAACGGCATCTTCGAAGCCAAAAATCTATACCGAGGAGGAAATAGAAATATTGGCAAAGTTCTCACGTACGCTCAACGAAAGGAAAAATGACTTAATCGAATCCGAGACAAGCTTAAGTGTTGGTCGCTGTAAGTAAAATTAAACTGCAATTATATTGCCATGGCTTTTTCAAAGTCGTATCCTTGACTCCAATTGCTAAGAAAAAATGAGGCAGCTTTCTTTGATATACCTGTTTTCTCGCTAGGTTTGTATCATTAAATAGACGCTTCAAGTTAGTTTAAGCAATGGTGTCTAAAAATCGAATATTTGAGCAATTCTCTTCGTTTTCCTGGTAATCCCCGTGCAGCTTTTCCTAGCAAAATTTCGATGAGCTGAGCAGCTATTATTGTAATGCACGAGTGTGTAATCTGCAAGCAGCCAAAAATAGCGCCCTTTTTGGTTTGTGTTTACAAAATGAGCTCCCGAGAAAGAGGTAATTCAGAGTAAAACCTGATCCTGAATGTGGTTGATTTTCGAACGTATTGATGGTGTACGTTTGAGTAAAATCGAGTGATATTGACCGGCCTGCCAAAAAAGTTGCACACTCTTGCTGAAAAGAAAACAAAACTGGTAGGCCTATATTTCAGTTTATTTTTGCTGCAGATTGCTTTGCTCATTCGGATTGTCCCCCACGCTGGAGATGCAATAGCATGCTGAACGCATTGTTTGATTTACTCAATGCTACCGGACATCAGAGCGAAATGCCTCGGCTGAGGAAGAAAGCGAAAATCTATGGGAAAGAGTGTACTCGGCCTGTAGAAGAAGTATTGAATCAGTTTTCGGTTGAAGTGCTAGCAGCTCGCCTGATCCAGATCGTGAGCGAGATCAACGAAATCTTGGGAAGCAATGACAAAGGCGTTGCAAAGTATGGCCTCGACGTCAACGCTCTCGTTACAAAAAAACTTAAATTCGCGGAAATTGCCGTTCCAATGTTTCGCGTCGGAAGTAAGTAAAACTTAACGTAACTTTGAAAAAAGCTGTTTTACAAGAAAGATTCTGTTACGCATTCATCTGCGGCGACATTGCGTCAAATGGAAAGAGCTAGAGTAAACGCATTGAGTTTTAAAACAAACTATAAAAGCAAAATAAATTCTTGGGACCGTGTTCTTACCATTTAAACTCAGCACCGCTACTGACAAGTGCTGCACCACTTTATATATTTGGCAGTTGTAGCCAAACACTGCATCACATACTGTACCATTAATTAAACCATAAAGTCATTTCTTTATCATGCTAAAACTAGAATTAAGTTCAAAGGCATAGGCTGGGTACCAGCAGTAAAATAACTTGAATAACTTTTGTTTGCAGCTCAAACGACTCAAGATCCAAGCTCTCTTCTTTTTTTAATTTTTGCAATGCGAAGCATGGACAACAAATTGAAAATTGATGATACCCTTTTGCTGACGCTCGCCTTGACCTCCGTACAACAACCTGGCACCACTGTCGATAACAATCTGTATAACAATCCCTTTTTACTGTTTACCCTCTTGGGAGATAAGGACAAGAGCTCAAGCTCTAACGTCCTCCTTTACTCCCTTCTCCTGAGTCCCGGAGGGTTGGGATCCGGTTCCCTCAGCCCCGAAAATACTCTATCTAACCCCCTAATCATTTTGTCTCTTCTCGAAAAAAACAACAACAAGCTGAATATCCAAGATCTCTTGCCTCTTTTAATAAGTGGCTTAGGCACAGGAGCAGGAACAGGAGCAGGAGGCATTCAATCTATCTTGCCGCTTCTTCTACTTTCAAATTCGTCTCTTGATGGAGACAAAATTCTTCCGTTGCTCCTTTTGTCTGGTTTGGGAGGAGGAGATCCCAATGCCCCGGGCGGATTGGGAGGATTGCAAAGTATTCTGCCTCTTTTACTGTCTTCCAATAAGGGTCTTGACTCGGTTAAAGACATACTACCCCTCCTATTACTTGGAGGGGGATTAAGTGGCCCCGGAGGTGCAGACCCAGCCGCTTTGAACTCTATTCTTCCTTTGTTGCTTCTTGGTAACTCGAGCATTGGAGCAGATAAAGACTTTCTTTTGCTGCTCGCATTATCTGGTGGCCTAGGAGCCGGAGGTGGCGGACTTGGATCTATTGCGCCTTTGCTTCTCTTAAGTACATTGGGCAACTCAACTTCTGGAGACAACAGTGATCTTCTCGGACTTTTAATTCTGCTCGGAGGAGGTGGACTAGGAGGAGTGGGCTCAAATCCACTTGGAGGACTTGGTCCAGTCGGACAAGGTGAGAGTAATAGGCATTTGGACAGCATAAAAATTGTATTTACAAAATGGTTTAAATCAGCAGAAAAAAAGACCAATAATAAAAAGCGACCATAAATAACCATAAAGTAAAAATGTGTCCCATTTTAACTTACAAACTGAATCTATAAATACCTTTTCCAAATTTTACCGAAGCAAGTTGGTCTATAAGTAGCCAGAAAGGATATGAAGATATATATAAAGATAGAAAGATAGAAAAGATATAACCAGAAAGAATATCCGTAGGAAATGATAAAAAAACTAAGTTTAAATTTTTTACAAATAATCTTAGCAAGCAAAATAAGTATATTTTATTTAGGATCTTCGATTGAAAATATTCTCCCGCTTTTCCTGCTACTAAATTCCGGATCTAACAATATTATGCTGCTCCTCTACGTTTTCGGATTCCTAACAGCAGTTCCTGACCCATTGATCGTTGGATAGAATTTCAAATCCGTTTTTATATTTTTTGTTGAATGTTGAGAACAAGGATAAAAACGCTTTCGCTCTTCATAAGTAGTTGACTTCAAAGTTGGTAGAATTATCTTATATGGAATTATATTAGGCCCAACATTACGGTTTGGTCTACAAACAATTGCCCTTGAGAAATTCAAAATATTTTTCATTGATCCAAAATCAAGCTTATGATAAAGTTTTTCGCTTCCGTTACTACACATTTCCCAAGAGTAAATTATTTTTTTTACTTGTTTTTAAATACCAACTCCCAAGTATAAATTATTCCTTGCTTTTAGAGTGGTAAACTTTAGCAAGAAGAAATTGACCTCACGTAACACTGAGTCAAAGCTTCAACTTACACTTAGCCTATTGAGATTTATGTTTAGTTCTGACTTACAGTTAAGTCAAGTTGGAGTTTTAGACTATACTTAATTAAGTCAAGTCTTTGCGTGATATTCTTAGTTTATTTTCGCTACCAAGATATCTTTAAAATGTTTTTGTACAATAGACGAAGCTGTCTTAGAGCCAGAAATCTATTTTCTTACATCCATTATTGACACACAGTTCATTTTAACCGCAACCCAGACCGGTTAGGTACGATGTCTGATGCCGTTTTTTGGCAAAAGGCGGAGGGATAAAGCGGAATTTGAGCTCGGGTTTTTACAATGTTCTATTTCTTTTATTTAATGACGTAAGCGATTATTGCTCGATGTGTATTGAGTGTTGCGCAAATAAACAATGGTTTATGACTAAATAAACAATGTACAGTAGAAAGGTGAGGAAAGACAAGCAACAAAACCAGCAATCATACTCACAAAAAAGGCCATGCTATGACCTTTGAACCCACTAAGCCGCAACCACAAGTGACATTTAACTGGTTCGCGCCAAAAGCAAGAAAGATCTTTGCCTTGTATTGTGGAAGAATTCATCAACTTTTTTTTCTGATGGAGCCTGTTCTTACTACTTTTGAATGCCACCACTGGATTCAGAGGTAAATCGATTGAACGTAAAGGTGAAGAAATCAGACAGGTGTCTTTCCCCAAACACCTCAAGCGAACTTACTGGCATTTTCTTTACTAATCTGTATAGATCTTTACTTATCTACAGTAATAGATCTTGTCTATTCAGATTTTATTTATCTAGATCTTATTTATTTTTCATCTGGATATAGCGTCCAACATAACGCGCATGTAAAAACTTATGCCTTCTTGCTTTCTATGACACATTTTATGAAAACTCGCTTCATCATTTCTTATAAAAAAAATGATGAACTGCCGCAAGCTTCTATAAATTTCTATATTGGGTTTGATCTCTTAGCACTCGGGCTTAATTTTTAAAATTCAGTTTTAGCCCAGCTGCTGCATGTAGCAGCAAAGAAAAAGTGAGAGACAGAACTTTCTCCTCGATGCTACCAGGAGCTCACAACCTCTACAGGAATCATTGCAGTAGCAGTCGTGTAGCTCAAAACGGAGCTTAGAAGCTTACCACCTCCGCAGCAATCACTGTAGTGGTAGCCGTACAGCTCAGCTTGATGCTGCAAGGAGTTCGTCTAAGGAAAGCAGTAGCGTCTCTGAAGCAGTCTCTACTAAAGGAAAGCAGTAGCCAAGAGGGAATTATTTCATTTTCGCAACTGAAGTCAAAAAAAATAATGAAACAGAGTTATATTGCTTAGCCTAACTCTTCAAGCCTTACATGTCAGCTGCAAAAGATAACACCAATTAGCAGAAAAAATTTATCTTTCTTTCTTCCCTTAGTTGCTTTTCATACGTTCGTTCATTCAGCATACACTTACAAAATTTTTCTTAAAGAAAAGCTCATATTTGCTACAGTGTCCCGCTGGCTTCGAATATTCACCTGACCATGCTGACAAGTTATAGTTTATTGTCAACAAACAACAACAACAATAAAACAATTACAGCTCTCCAATGCCTTGCAGTGTAACGTCCATGTCTTCGGAAATTGCTTTAATTTTACATTTCTCGGCGTACAAGGAATCTAAGAGAACATCATTAAATTGTGAGACATTGCACCCAAGTAGCGATATTGCTGGTAGAAGGGTAAGACAGTGGTGTAACCAGAAATTAAAAGTGGTTGTTCACATACAATCTAATTCTTTAAAAGCAACGTCGTACGATACAACAGCAATCAAAAATTTAGATTTAGGAGAAGCAAATATTTCAGCAGGGGATCGAAGAGGGTTGATGTCACTAACCTACAAAAACATTGGTGTTTAATTTTACTCAAGCAACAAATTTCAAAGCAATTTTGGGGTGATGTTGTTTGTTTTTTTTTACTTGCCACTCGAAACGTCTCCATCTTTTATCCGAAGCAAGCTAGTTAGTGCGCCACTTCTTTAATTTAAAACTACACCAACAAACTTTAAATTTTTGAACAACATGTGCATTCACAGTGAGGTATTTTGTTGACAGATGTTCAAAGGTGATGAAGATAGAAACAATCATAACAGTGCACAATATTGTTACGTCATGCAGAATCGGTGATGTGCTCGCTTGTAACGTCATGCAAAGGTGATGACGTCGTTAGTAAGCAGAAATGTCTTCGTTGAAGTTTCGCATGCGCATCTTTTGCTTATACAGCTCATCTAAATGCAAAGTGAGAAAGTTGGCTTTAGAGCTCAATTTATATATACATAAGTGGGCACTATTTTGATCTATCAGGTTCCATCAAAGCAACTAATGAGATCAACTTCTAGTTCGATGATAAAGTAGATGAAATTTGATAAGTCAAAAAAGCATATTGAGTACTAATGAGCCAAAACTATTTAAAGCGTAACTTTAGCCAATGAACACTCTTTCGTTCCATTTGGTCTCATCAGCACAGTTGGTAACGCTAACTACTGGGTCGCTCATCCGGTAGACAAAACAAAACTCATGCTTATTGCACATATTTCGATTGTGTTTCCGAATTATTTTTATTTGTTTAATTTCTCTTTCAAAAATAACAAACAAAAGTTAAAAAAGGTTAAAAAACAAATTAAAAATTGTCTCAAAACTGGAATAGGGTTGACCCTGAGGGAAGTTATTTTTAGAGTAAATATAATTTTTTTCATTCCCAAATAGACGATGACCACTTTCCTTAATTTTATCCCAACCAAATATGACTTTGAATGTGCGCTTACTCTAGCTTATACAAACGCTTTCCTCACCTTCTAATTCATCAATATTTTTCTCCAGATTAATCACCATCTTCTCTGCAAACTCTGCCCGGGTCTCAGCCTGAAACATTAAACGTCGAGGAAATTTTTGACGCTTTTCAACAGCAATTGTTTTTAAGACATTTTCCAGTCATGTCTGAGAAAATTCGATTTCATACCTTATTTTCTACATTATTCATGTTGCTGAGAGCAAACCAGGGTTTTGTCAATACTATTTTAAAGACTTAGGCGAAACTCGAAGAAGAAAACAAACCCAATGTTATGAGTGGGATGTTAAGCGTCGTTAAAAATACAGATTTATTTTTGATTTAATGTGGTCATTTATAAACAAATCTTTTGTTAACAATGCATTTGTTGGTGGATTGTGCCGTGAGTAGTGATAATACCACATACAGCCGTAGGATTTGGAAATAAAATCAATCAAGATCAAATTTTGGACATGGTTTTTGGATTGGTGGTAAAGTTTGATCAAAGTGGAAAAAGACATTTTCAAGACGTACATTTTAAAAAGTTAAGACTGGAAAGAACTATTCTGATAGATTTTCGAACGTCAAAATAGGCTGAGCCCCTCTCCACTCCCTGCAACCCTACAATCATTTTCGTTGTAATATTCATGTTTGTGGTTTTATGACTCAGCAAAAAAATTGATTTTGATGGCATTTGATGGTTTTGATTCAGAAAATATATAATTTGGCTGCTGTACTTTTGTTTGCTCTCAATAGTTAAATACCGTAATGTACGTTTGTACATACATCTTTCAGTTTGTCACCAAGTGTTTTAATTTCTTCTTCATAAGTCTTCTCCTTTGCAGAGTACTACAATAATGAAGTAAATTAGAACGAAATCAATTATTGGATTTTAATTTCTAAATTTCATGTTCATCCACCGGACTACCTGGGCCGACTAGCATAGGAAGAGCCAAAAATATACCCAGTGGGAGCCCATGGTTGCCCCAAACTTTTTAAATCCGACTGAGGGTAAATGGTGTTTTTGAGTATAACGGCAAAATAAGTCAATATCAAAAACAGTCAATAGCCAAAATTAAGGGATTGCTAGCCAATTTCACTGCCCCCCAAATTTGCATCCGGGTACTCTACTGAAATGATTCGTTAAGACCGGTTTAGAGTATAACCATTTTTTTCATTCTTGTTCATACTTTTTCAACAGCAGCTTCCAAAGACTTTAAGTTGTTGGCCACGTTTTTTAATTCATCTTCAAGTTCAGTAGCTTTACTGAAAAAGATAAACGGTGTTTGAGAGAACCAAAAACATGGCAAAAAAAAGGGCGTTTTGACAGCGACAAGAAGGGCGTGATGCAGCCGAATGCTTAAATTTGGTAACTATCTCACTTCCAACTACAAGAATAAACAATTTTGAGCAAATTTGTACTTTTCGACTTGTAATCAGGTTGTCTTGTTGTATGTTCTTATTTTATGACGCTGTCGCACTTCAGTCGCACATCCGGATCGAACCCAGTATTAAACAAGTGCACCTTATGTTGGCAGCTAGTTATTTTTGTCATTACAGCATTTACAGATGAAAGTATACGACGCAAGAGGGGCAGGTAAAAGTTGTTAAAGTCATATTTTTTAGTGGTACAGAAAGTTGTCAAACAGACAACGATTGAAAAAATGCATTGTTACGGGATCCATTTATGAAACTCTATAGTCATGAAAGTCATATTTTAGGGCACAAAATATAACATTTTGTTCTTACCTTAAAATACAAAGACTAAATCTTAATGCGTTCGTAGATACAGTTCACAAAGCAGCTGCAGACGTTAAAATTTGATAATAAGTGGATGAGATTCTCAAGCAAAGCTTTACAAAGCAACGAAAACAACTTTTCGACATTTACTGTAGACTAATGGGTTTTGGTGTTTGATTTCAATTTGCATTGTAACATTGCTGTGACACATTATTTTACAACTTACAATCTGGTCTCTGATTATTATAAACACCAGCAATAGATCAATCAGTGGTGAAATCTTTAAGATCTTGAGTAGTTTTTGACCACAGAGCTTTCACTTTTTACTATTTAGAAGCTGTTGGTAACTAGTGCATTGATCGAACAGAGATTTTGTACCCACAAGCATTGCAAACTTCATAAAAATGTACTTGAAAGCTCATTGATTTGATGCAATAGGCAGCTGCATTTTTGGAAAAATTTTTTGGTGAAACAGAAATGTTTTGTTTGTTGTTTGAGCGTGTTTTATAGCTTAAAATACAAGAAAAACTTACAAGTGAGTTATTTAATATAGATCATACCATAAATTTGACGTTCTAAAGATAAAGTCATACTTCATTATATGTTTCAAAAACTAAAATTATATTTTTCAATTTTTTGGTCAAAAAATTGCCGTACTTATAAGTTTCCTATTTCTTGATGAATGTTCAAAGTTGTGGTTCCTAAAAAAGTTTTTTCCACTCAGATTGATCACGCCTCATGTTATCGCGTGACAGGTGCACAAATTAGCATCAAGGGGATTCATGTTGCATCACAGCCATATTATGAAATTTGCTACAAGTTTACGTCAAAGAATAAGTGCTGCGCATTTCAAATGGTTTGCTATTATTCCATTACCAATGTTTTAGCTTTGCTAAGCCAATGTAATGTAAAAAAGTAATTCTATTTAAGCACATACGACGTGTGTGAGGTCACTGTTTTTTTAAGAAAAAGTCGACTTTGGAAAAGGAAAAGCAGTAATTCAATCAACTCAGTAATATTTCACATAATGTTTAAAAATTAAAAATTTACTTTTCCGCCATTTCCGCTCGTTCCTCCGCTCTTTCCAGTTCTGACTCCACCATGACCAGCTTCCGGGCAACCTCCTCATACTTCCTATCTGCATCTTCAGCAATGCTTTTCGCTTCATTCAGCTGTATCTCTTGCATTTCAAGTTTCTCCTCATCTTTCAAAGAACGATTTTCGATAACTTTGCGACCCCTGTTTTCAAAAAAATTAAAATAAAATATAGAAAAAGTTTAAAAGCTGAAGAAGGTAATGAAAAAGCATAAAAAGCAAAAGAGGAAAGAAAGGAGTGAAGCACATTATGCCTTTAGTTCAGAAAACTGCTTTAAGTAGAGAAAAAAGAAACAAGAAAATATCAAAACGAAAAAGTTAGAAAAAGTTTAAAAGCTGAAGAAGGTTATGAAAACGCATAAAAAGCAAAAAGGAAAGAAAGTAGTGAAGCAAAACTGCTTTTAAGTAGAGAAGAAAGAAACAAGAAAATATCAAAACGACAAGCAATAGAATTGCCAAGAAAATGAAACGCTTCGCAGCCTTTTTGGAAAAAGTGACATGCCCTTCTCTTTCTTTTGTAAGCCGCTATCCAAATTTTCAACTTGCATTGTATTCTAGTTTTATATTTTAGAAGACATTCAGCAGAGCGCGGAAAATGAAATAAGCTGTCTAGTCTTGCTTCAACCAAGTCAAGTTTCGACGGCTGAGATTCATTTTGATTTAAACTACATCAAAACTAAAATATGAGTGTTCATCTGGCATTTCCGAAAATCAGAAGCAATAAAGCCATTTGTCTTTATGTGGAAGACATGTGGCCCACATCCAGGTGGCCCAATTTCGAGTGGCCGGGAATTCTTTCGAAAAAATGATAGGTATTGGATATTGCTCAAACACTCCCACGTGACTTTTCGGGATGAATCAATTTCCACTCCATACAATTCTCATTACCTCTCGCTTTCGTCAGCAGCTTTTTCAGCTTCTTCTAACTTCGAAAGAGAAATGGTCAGTCGTTCCTGCGCGCGATCAAGTTCGTCCTCAACGAGCGAAATTCTTTTGTTTAAAGATGCTACATCTTGTTCTGCCTACACGTTATAATGACTTATTACAAAATTCATTGTGTTGAACAATGTGCAAGTTGCGAAGGATGCGAGTTATATCGGTCATCCTTTGTTAACGGAGACAACACCGGATGATGATCGTATTCCTTAATAGTGATTGAAGAGGAAATAACCCTTCTTTTTCCTCTCTTCCTTAGCGTGAAATATCTACTTGCTTCAAAGTTGATAATTTGTTGAACAGGCCGACTTTTTTGAAAAAGTATGTCAGATTAATTTTCTTTATCCTCTTCAACGGGAAAGCTTATTGCCAGTAACGGGTAGGACAACATGCGTTTAGACCTGCTTCGAAGTTTCAAATATTACTGGCAACTGCATTTTTACCAAAGCCAAAGCCAGCTATCATAGAAAATAGTGGTAAAAATTTTTCCGTCAGGAAACAACAATCAACGCAACCTGAGATTTGAGCCTACAATCATCGACATCATAAAGTTCTTCCCATTTCTCACCCCCACGTTGCCCACCCTTATTTTCTGTGTCAGGACATCAGTTAATACTGTCCAATTAGCCTATAGTGACACTTTTAGGGATTTTTTAAAAAGTGTCCATATAGGCAAAGTCAAGAAAACATATGGTTTAAAAAAAAGACTTTGCAACAGGTGTCACTCTATGCGCACTAGAACTAGAGCCGAAGTCCATACAAACAATTTCTGCTGTATCTTTCTTTGTTTCAGCCCAAAATAAATTTTGCAAATGGTATTTCTTTTGATGGAAATGTAGAAACAACATGAAATCAAGCATTCTGACCCTCACGGCAAACCTAATCAAACGTGTGCTGATCATGTTGACAAAATGCTAAAACGTTTGAACCAAATACAAATGCAGACTTGCAACCCCAAGGCAGAGTGACATCGATGAGCGGCCAATATTCACCTTTGATAACATGATGGTCTAGCTTGGTGAACACCAACCACCTTCGTTATTCTTTTGTTTACAAAAAGTTTTAAACAAAAGACGATGTTTTTATGAAAGATTTCAATTCATAAACTAGCAACATTCTTATTCTGTGTTGGTTCAGCTGAGTAACCCCCGTGCATTACTACATTAAAGATAAACTTAGAAAAGCTGTTGCTGCCAACTGATTCCAAAAAGTTTTCCTTTTTCAAACAAATTTTTATTTACGCTATTGTTAGCTTCTCCATCGCACTCACATCATCCGCTTTCTTTTCCGCTTTTTCCAGATCCTCATTAGCACCACGAAGTTTTTCTTGCGAACTTTCAAGTTCATCCTCAGTTGCTTTCAACCGTTTCTGAAGCGATTGAAGTTCTTCTTCGCTCTGAAAAGAAAATGCGTAAAAAGTCAAAAACTCAACACCGCATTAAATTACGTTTTATCTGAAGTAAAATTAAAATTTTGCGGCTTGCTCGTCGATCAAGTGAGGCCGTGTTTCAAAACAAACGCTCTCGGCACGAGAGTAGCACATCTAGAAGTGGCTGCACTCGGAGTAAACCAAGCATATTACATTGCTTCAGGTAATTGCACTTAGGAGTCATTGTGATTTTTGTAAAAAAATTCTTTTATGGCTTAAACACCAAAAGAGTAAATTTAACTCATTTTTGTCCGGCGTTTCTTATATTTACGATGAGAAGTATTAAAGCCTTCAATAAAAATTTATTTTGAGTTTATTCGCTATGATTACTTGTTGGCATACTTGCATTGCAAAAACGGAGCATCGCGAATAGCAAAAAACAATTTACGGCGGATTCAGTTATCCCCATGCTGCCAAGGCGGTACACCAAATCTTATACCACTGCTAACTTGTTACCTTGTTTTGCGCAGTTTAAGGTAATCAACAGGTTTAAAAATAAAGAAGCTGAGTGATGAGTGGAAATCTGATTAGTCGACCACACATGGGACCAATACCGTTGGATTGTGTTACAGAAAAAAACATACTGTGCGCTGCATTGTAGTAAAAGTATTCACGGCTGTGTTGAAGTGGTCATGATATAGGGAAAGCAGCAATCGGGAGAAAGGGCTGTCTTTTTACAAAACATATGCCCCAAATTGTAAGCTAGCTCGGTGCAGGAAAAAACTACAAAACAACAAGCGAGTATTACACAAATCCCAGCAAGTTCTTAGCTACAAGGGTTCTTGCAAGTCAGGGAATCTTGAGCCCCCTTGTGACATCACTTGGAAGAGCGGTCTGTCCGGTTGATTCTATGTTGGGGAGGGTAACACTTTAACAAATTTGTTTCTATCTCTGTTTGAATACAATCTTATAGAAGTGGTCAAATATCAGTTGCTATCGATGACTTGAAAAGTTTTACGTTGATCTGCGTACTATTGCCAACGGTTAAGTTATTACTTCACGAGTCGAAAGAATATTGCCTTGTGAAATGCCACCTGCAGAAACTATAGATAAAAGTACAAGTCTTGTTTTTACTGAATTAAAGGCTGAGTTTGCACAAAGAGGTGTTCGTAGCCAGATATCGCAAACAGAGCGACGTCCTCTTCTGATTCAGAAACGAAACCTCGTCTCAAAACCTGCTCTAAATATCGGTGAGAAGTTTTATTCCTGCTTGCGAAATCCGCTATGTACAAACGCAGCCTAGGCCTGATTGGCAGTTTTAAAGAGAGCAAAGTTAAAATGACCAAATCTGCTGTACTCAGCATTTTTAGCAAAAATTGGTAGGTGTACGCCGTTACTTTTGGAGAGAAATTGTATTGCAAAGAAATTCCAAAGATATAATTTCGGTAGAAAGACAGCTAGAAGTGCCAATGTCTTTTATGCTGCTTTTAGCAATACTTATAACATTGAACCCTAATCTCTGATGATTAATTGTGCAATGGTGGTGATAACAATATTGCGGCAGAGCTTAGAATTCCACTTTTGAGCATCTGCCAAACTCTGCATGTTTGAACGACACCGTATTTCAAATCCCGCCTAAGCCCACTTTCTACACATACCGCCAGAAATAACTTTTGCAGGGAAAGAAGAGATCAGTTTTCCGCCAAAATAAAACTTTTTGTGATTTTTCAGCTTGTTACATATTGAAAATTGCCATTTTACACAAACGACCAATCGCAAGCCCTACACACCGTTTCCATTATTGGAATGAAGCTCATACAAAAGTGATCCCTATATCGTAATTGGGCCGTAATGTCATTAAGGAGGGGTTCAGCTTCGCGGTACACTGTTTCAGAGATTGAACGTGTAGCGATTGGCGAACAAAGTATAAAAATGTCCTTATCCATTAATAATTTTTTATCAATATTTCATAGAGCGTTTTCTAAAGTTTTGCAGCCACTCTTTTCGGGTCCACTTCTCTGACGTCACGGTCAACAAAAGCGTCACTGCTCTTGGTTTGTCAATCCTTACCACCGCCACTTTTGCTTCGACACTTTTCTTGTCCGCTTCTGCCTGCTCTGCTCTATCGATGGCGTTCTCTTTGTCCAGCTTTAACATTGTCATTTTCTTTTTGATAGCCTCCATGTTTTTACTTTTACAAAAGTTTTATAATTTTATTCTAACTATGAATTTTTGTTTTATTTATTTTTCAGGCAGCGCAAATATTTTTGCACTAAGGCTCTACCTGGAACAACTTGTTTTCGAACCAGCACAGTCGCTGCTGGTAGTCTATTGCTGTCATAGTGCGCATTTAGCTTAAGTCCTGCAGTCTAGCAGGAAAGTTATGATCAAGTGCTCTATAGAAGCCCACAGAAGATCATCACCTAAATAGGATACAAGTATCTTTGCCGACCAAATATCGGTCTAACTCTTTCAGTCGTAAAATCTGTTTTAAAGACCGCTATCAGCAAAGCTTTACGCGACTGAGCCTAGCAAAAGCTGTCTGTATATCTGATCAATTTCGGCGTAAAGTGACAGCTTAGTGGAGAAAAGCCAGACCAAACTGCAGTTGGCAGTTGATATCATCACCTCAATCACTTTTAACTCATCAGCGTTATTTTTGTACATTCGCAGTCGTAAACTTTAACTAATATGCAGTATCGTGGCACAGACCTGAAAAGAACAAAGTGGGACCGGGGGCTGTATGGGCTAAGTAAACAGGCCTAAATCTAAATATCAAAAAATAATAAAGCAGTATTTAGATTAGCATCAGCCAACGCTCATAACAAAACTCAGGCTACGTCAAAACCATTAAACCAAAAGCAAATAACCGCTTTTCCTCTTCACCACAAGGTTGTTTCAGAGGGTAAAGAGATTTGACGCTACATTCGTCCCCTAAAACGTGTAAAAAAAGGTTTTCATTCTACCTCAAAGTATGTCTTTGGTGCCAATGCGCTTTACAATTTTTGGAAGAATATTTCAAACATTATTGCTTTTTCTATTTATCTTTTGTTAGTACAAGGCAGCAAATCTTTATAAGTGAGGTAGTAAAGTTTAACGCGTTTAAGGAAATTGACCCGACAAACTAAACGAAAGGTCAACTTAAATTTTAAACTCTGGCAAGTTTAACGCGTGACTGGAAAAACGCTTATATTCCTGGTAGCTAAACCACAACTTAAACGACCAAAACCCGATAAATTCAACTTGAATGTAAAAATACAAACACTGTCTCAATAAACTACGACAGCAATCAACAGCTTTGCAATGTTTTTTCCGCTTCAACGTGAAGATTTTACCTAAATTCTATAAAAATGTGCCCTCTTCCACTTGTTCTAAAACCTTTCCGGATGTTATTGTTAGTGCGACCTAATGGGCATCACTTTCATCGTCGTAAATTGCTTGAAGTCAGGTTTCTATTGAGTGGAAATTGCCGTCGTGGTGTAAAAATACTTTGTTTATCTATTTAAGTTTATTTTACGAGCAAAAACGCTCCGCGCGTGAAATTGAATTTCCAAACAAAGAATTTCACGCTACGCCGACAATTTACGCCTAATGGAAACCAGCTGTTAATCAATTGCGTAGTTTCATTTTAACTATTCGTTTTATCTTCTTTTTGTGTTTCTTTGCCATCAACTTGCGGTTGCGAATTTTCTTCAATTGCAGGCAATGGATCGAACTTATGTGGAGGTAGAGATCCTTTTTGGAGCCTTAAAATTCCTTGTTTTTCTGGAGCTGAAATGTAAACAAATCTTGAAAAATAAGCATGTATATCCAAATTTGCTTTTACTGGATCATCTTTGCAGGAAGCAACCTTAGAAATTATCCATTTGCTATACAATATTTGGCTACGTCTGCTGACTGAAGTGGTTTAAAAACCAAAGCAATGATAATTTTATTTTGGTTTTCATAAACATCTCCTGTGCTAGTTCAACAACAAGGAGCGCTAAGTAGTAATCTGCAGTAGGTGTAATTCAGCACTTATTGCAGCATGGCTACATTGCTGTTGCAAGAAGAAGGTAGCGAATTTTGGGTGCACAACTCGATAAATAAGATTTCTAACTTCTGCGCGATATTAGGGGTACCCTTCGTTCATTTCGTAACCACATCAAAATAAAAACTTTAATTGACCCCGTGTATGGGATAGAACTAAGCAAACACTCGTTAAACCTCCCTTGTCATGACTTTACTCTTTTCTCGAAAAAATATTTAAACATGCATTTGAGGTTACTGGTTCTCTTCTTTTACATGACGACGCTGCTGCCACGGGGCCAAATATTATGTCACGGCTTAAGCATCCTGATGTAAGTTACATGCTCTATTGCTGCCAGATCAGTTGTCCCAGATTAACAGGCGACGTGCCTAACTTTAAAAAATTCGGAAAAATCTTTTCGTAACGAACTCATCAGAGATGACTTCTCAAATGAAGTGAGCTTGAAAGACCCTGTAATCACTCGGAAGTCCTTGAAGTCCAACTCCACTTCCTTGTAGTAAGGACTGGGAAACGCTGGGAAAACTTCCCAGTAGGCTAACGGAGCTCTGGCACTAGCAATGGCCTGTGCTAGACAAATCATGGCTCAACATACCTCATGAAAAATGACAAAGAAAGAATATGGCAAGAACAGCGTAAATGGAACTAAAGCCAATTCCTTGGAAGGTTCCTCGCTCGGTCAGTTTCCAATGGGACGACAGGTTGGATCTGACCGTCAAACTGCTACTGTTACACAAACACAAACATCACAACAACGGAAAACAAAGAAAAAGAAGTTGAGAAAAAGATGGAAAAAGAAAACATTGAAAATTGGAACTTGGAACGTAAGAACGCTTCATCAAAAAGGGAAATTAGACAACGTTGTACAAGAAATGAACAGAATGAAAATCAGCATCCTTGGTTTGGCAGAAATGAGATGGAAAGACAGTGGAAAAACAAAGAAAAACGGCTACACCATAATTTATTCAGGAAACGAAAATCATTTCAATGGTGTAGGAATAATAATTCATCCCAAAATTAGTGAAAATTTGTCTGGATTCTGGGCAATTTCTGATCGTGTTCTTCTAGTGAAGTTGAAAAATTTGCAGCATGACTTTAGTCTAATACAAGTATATGCTCCCACAAGTAGTGCATCTGACGCAGATATGGCAAATTTTTATGACGACGTTGAAGTAGCTTTGAAAAAATGCAAACATAATGAAATCCCAATCATCATGGGTGACTTCAATGCAAAAGTTGGTAATAATACTCTTGGAAAAACGATTGGCAACAACGGATTAGGAACTAAGAATGAACGAGGAATCACTTTGGTGGAATGGTGTCACGAACAAAACCTCTGCATCACCAACACCTGGTTCGAGAAATCAGAGGAAAAGCTTTGGACTTGGAAAAGCCCTGATGATCAAACAAGAAATCAAATTGATTACATCTTGGTACCCCAAAAATTCAGGAATACCATCACAGATGTTTCTGCTATAAGTACTGCAGACTGTGATAGTGATCACAATCCTCTGGTGGCCAAATTTAGACTCCGATTACAAAAGATTAAAAGACCAGAAAAGAAACCACGTATTGATTGGAAATCTTGCGAAGAACCAAATCTTAAAAGGACATATCAACAAAAATTTTTGAATGAAATAGCTAGTTCAAATGCTGACAATGACGAACGTCATACCACTGCAGAAGAAGATTTTAACAAAATAAAACAATCTCTAATCAAAGCAATCGAAGTTTTACCGGTTATTAAAAATCAAAAACATAAAAGTTGGATGAATCCTGAAATCTTGAAAATGATGGAAGAAAGAAGGCAACAAAAGGACAAAAACAATTTGGAATATAAACGTTTCAATAAGAAAATAAAGCAGGCTTGCAATGAAGCTAATGAAAAGCACCTTAATGAGGAATGTGCTGTTATAGAAAGGTTTTATAATTTAACACCAAAAGAAGCACATCAAAAGATAAAAACAATAACAAGAAAATTCAAATCAGCTTCCATATCTGGATGTTTGAAATCAAAATCAGGGGAAATACTCTTGGAAGAAGATGAAATCTTGGAGAGATAGAAAGAATATATTGAAGAGTTGTATGGAGACCCAAAAAGGACCACAAAACCATTTGAATTTGTTGCACCACTATCAGGCCCAGATATTATGAAAAGCGAGATCGAATTTGCTTTAAGAAAAACAAAATTAAACAAAGCTATGGGTCCAGACGAGATCAACACTGAAATGATCAAAACATTAGAAGACATTGGAATTGACACTTTACATAAACTTTTTAACAAAATGTATGAAACTGGAGAAATTCCATCTGATATGGCTAAATCTATCTTCATCACATTACCAAAGAAACCATGCACAAAAATTTGTGAAGAACATCGAACAATTAGCTTGATGTCCCATACTGTTAAACTACTTCTTAGAGTCATCATGCACAGAATTCGAAACAAGTTGCATCCAGAAATCAATGAATGTCAATACGGTTTTATGCCGGACAAAGGGACACGGAATGCCGTCTTCACCCTGAAAAACCTTGGACAAAGAGCTATTGAAATGAAAAAAGACTTGTTTCTGTGTTTTATCGATTACAAAAAAGCATTTGACAAGGTCAAACATAAGGAAATGATTTGCATGCTTGATCAAATTGGAATTGATGATAAAGACCTCCGAATAATTCAAAATTTATATTATGAACAAACGGCAGCCGTTAAAATTAATGATAAAGTTGGTGATTTCACTCCTATTCAGAGAGGGGTTAGACAAGGATGTGTGCTCTCGCCTGATCTTTTTTCGTTGTACAGTGAAATAATTTTAAGACACATTGAAGGGGAAGATGGCATCAAGATCGGAGGACATAACATAAACCACTTGAGATATGCTGACGACACTGTCTTGTTGGCAGATTCAGAAGAAAAATTACAAAACTTGATACAAATTGTCGATAGAAAAAGTATGATATATGGAATGGAATTAAATGCTAAGAAAACCGAAACAATGGTGATAACAAAGAAACAAGAAACCAACATTCCAACTTGCAGTCTAACTGTGAATGGACTATCTCTTCGACAAGTTAACAAATTTAAATATCTTGGTACCATGATAAATTGGGACGCAAGAGACGAAATTGACCTAAACACAAGAACTGCCCAAGCAAAAGCCAGCTTTCAACAAATGAAAACAGTTCTCTGTAACAAAACATCTCCTTCAAGACAAGATATCGTGTATTAAAGTGCTACATATATCCGATTTTTCACTACAACTGCGAAAGCTGGAATATTTCAAATAGAATGGCTAGTAAAATCAACAGTTTTGAAATGTGGTGCTTCCGAAGAATGCAACGAATCTCGTGGATGGCTAGAAAAACCAATGAAGCTGTTTTACATCAAGTAAATCAAAACAAATCTTTACTGAAAAACATCAAAATCAGACAATACAAATTTCTTGGACATATCAATCGAAAACTGAAACTAGAACATCTCTCTCTCACCGGTAAAATAATTGGAAAACGTGCTCCTGGCAAACAAAGACAAACATATCTGACCCAATTCAATAAAAACACTCAAGCCATTATCCATAATTCTTACGAAAGAGATCAATGGGCAACATTTACTCATGAGGCCGTCAATGCCTGGTTCAGGCAAGGCAATTAAAGAAGAAGAATCACTCGGAAAATGAAATGCCTTAGAGTGCCCAATAATTGCTTAGCATAGGCACGATGTCATCTTGAGGTTTATTTAACTGCATCCCTGGTGATGGCATGACCGCTAAGCACATCTTAAATATCTTTTGGAAAAACAATTTTCAAAACTGCACTATGAACACATGGCTTGTCGTTGACGTCACGCCTACATTTCAGATTTCTTTTGTTTCTTTTTTCTCTTGATACGCTTGAGCGACGAGAGCGAGAAGTGTGCGACATTCGCCTTGGTGACTCACGGTCATCGTTGTCTAAACAATAAGAAAGTAGGATCTGTTACGACACTTCTGCTTGGCGCCCAGCATTTAAAAGCAAACTGGAGGGTGAAATATGAAACTGAATTTATTCAGAAATGATGAAAAGAATCTGTGCCTCGACGGCCAATATGCCCCAACGGCCTGAACACGCGGCCACTGCTGGTGCCATCTTATCAGCAACAGTACAACAAAGAAAACATGCTTAAACGTTGTACTCTAAAGTCCAAATGATACCGACAACAAGCTATTAGTTTTTTCTAAGACAACTAATTTATCGATTCTTTACTAACAGAATTAAGCGATTGTTTCTTTGATCAACCTGGACACCAAGTTATAGCATGGGACTTAATAATTATCATATAGATAATTGTGATTATTTACCCAACATAGATTATGTTGTGTGATGGAAAGTCTTCCGGTTCAGAATTGAGATAATAATTAAAATGTCGGCTTCACTGAAAACCAGTCGGTCCGTTGCCACAATTAGGCAGCCTCTGCAAAATCTGACCTCGGTGGGATTCAAACCCGTGATGGGCACGAGGTACTTTGGGGTGAGCCCAGGCTTTTATCGCCCAAAATAATCTACATAGTGAGGTTACACTGACATCCCTTTCAAAAGTTTGATGATATTTTTGGTTAATGTAGCGAAAAAACACTTAATTTTTCCATAACACTTGATGGCGCGATTTATCTTTGTTCTAAAGACCATCGAGCAAAGGCTTCAGTCTTTTGTTATCAAAATTGGCGCAGCTGATCGTCGTGCTTCGTTGGCAGAGTGATTTAGGCGGTATGCTTAGTCAAAATTTCCCATTACCAAAAACTCACGGAGACACCCAGGGTAGCTGGTGCAGATCGTGGGTTCAAGACTCACCCACAGTCAGGTTTTTTGGATGCTGCGATGTGGTGGCGACTGACCTTCATGGACACTACCATTATAATCTAGGGTCTGTTTTGAATATATGCCTTTCCATTACCCAAGATAATCTAGGCAATCTTTCTTAATTGAGGTCTATTTTAAGCATTTAAGCATTAAATCATTTATACCAAAGTCACGTAAAAAAGACACAATGACGATAATCACGGAAGAGATGCCGTGCGGATAAACCACCTACTTGTATCTGCTTTCCAAAGTTGTACTAATTAGGTATTTATGAAAAAGAACGCTTTTCAATTTTGAAAAAAGTTTTATGGTGCCGGACCTTCTTTTTTGTGAGAAAATCTGCTAAACTAATTTGGATCTTTGAAACCAGTTCGTATTGAAAGAATCCTTTTTTTGTTATTTTTTGTTAATTTGAATTAAAAATTTTATTAAGGTCAGTAACGTTTTTAAAACTCGGTCTTACTGCTTTCAGCATTTTCTGGCCTTGAGTTTTCATGATTTCTCGCCGAGTCCCTAGATTGTGGTCGTGTAGGCGGGACAGTGATTTCTTGCGGTTGTTCAGAAGCGTCTTCTTCGGTGACCATGGCGGTTTTCAGCATGTCCAGGACCAACGCTTTTTCTAAACCGTTTAGAAAACTAATAAAAGTAGAGATCATTTTGTACAGTCATGTTCCCTAGCAATGATGTTAAAGCCATTTTCTACTTGGTGGCAGTGATTGTGATTGAAACGTATCTAGTAGAGGTAATACTCCGAAGCAAGTTTGAACTCAAGATGTTTAGTGTACAACTGCATGTATCCTGTTCTCTCTCTCCTTTAAACTGAACACGTATTATAGGACTATCACAAAAAGAGTTAAATTTGTTTTCAAAAAGTTTCTTTCTCTACCTACAATTTGTAAAAGAATTGAAACCATTTTTGATTTATAGGCTATTGAACATGAAAATATTTTGTCTACTGTACTTTTTCCTTTTCCAAACGGTTCATAGGTTAATAATATTGGTTGAATCACATACCTCTGTCACTGGCTGACACCAGCCATTGCTGAATCACTTGCAGTGAGTCAGTTTGCAAAATTTGACAAAGAAATTCCAACATCATGCTTTCGCTGTCAAAATAAGTCGGTGTGATGTGCTGCAACCAGAGAAACTGTTAGAAATCATTTATCTGTTGGCCTGTATTTACTCTTATAGGCAGGTCAAGAGCGTTAGCACAAGTAACTCGAGCTTGCTTTGTAATTTAAAAGTTTAATCGTTTTGTTTAATTGACTTTCGATGCATTCACTGCTGGTCAGTGTCAGCCTAAGAGATGGTACCATTACTATAAGACGTTTCGTTGATGTGTTCTTGCCTTTGAAGGATAAAACAACCTCAAAGTAGATCTGTACACATTCTCATTTTCCTTGTCCCTAGTACGACTGCTACTTACTGTATTTAATTGTCCCTGAGTGGTTGCAGCTCTTTTAATGTAACTCTCTGTTCCTGCCGTGCCGTTAACTTCAAAGCGCATTAAAACACAAACTGTGCCACCTGGTAATTGTAAAGGTTTTTACGGTGACGAGAGTGCAAAGATAAGACCAAATATCATACCGAGTAGTTGTTGTTGCGTTGGGAGTGGCTTGTCATACTACGCACACTGTGTCGAGTTGAAGCTCTTGATGGTGGAGGTAGAAGACGGCCTGTATCCGCTAAAATGAAAAACAATACAGTAAAGCAGGGGTGTGTAACAGGAAAACTGCGAGGGCGAATTGTGCGGCCCCCCTTCACCGATTGATTCCCAAGAAAGATCTTCAGTTGAAACATTTAGCCATTTTTATGTCGATCAGCAAAAAAGCAAATGCTTTGGAAATGGTCCATGTCTAGCCTGTGAAATCATCCGGTTGAGTGAAATTGGCCCGCCTGCAAATAACTTAGCTCATCCGTAGAATAAACAAACCGATACGTAAATATTGTTACAATATTGGCAATATCTAATGCTCTAAATTTATAGTTTTTGCGTAGCCCGTTCGTGGGTTGAACCCTTGTTGTGTCGTTGCTATCTTTGTTGCATTTTCAGTATCGTTGATTATCAGTAATTAGTTGTTACATTTGGCAAGTTTGACCCTCAAGCTACCCCTTCTCGTCACATTTCGCACTAGTAGATACGTCGCAGGAATGAACGTATACTTTGTTTTTGTAAACCTGTACGTTTTGAGTAGAAGTCGAAAACGATCACAAAAAAGCTTGTAAGTAACAACGTAGATCAAGTTGGATAAGCTGTTCTCTTTTGTTGATCGTCATCGTGGGGAAGCTATCGTGAAGAAGAAACGTGGATTAAAATAGTTTGAAACCTCCAACGACGCCGCTGCCGTTGTCCCGCTACGCTACGCCACTCCATCTGTTTTTCTATATCGATTCGCAATATTTATGATTTCCATTTTCAGCGTATCGTCAATGCGATTTTATCGAAAGGATTTATGCAAGAAAGGTCAGGCAACAGCAGCGTGAAGAAAGGAAAAGCGTGCGTTCCATCGGTTTGATTCTCCGTCGATCAGCTTCACGGAGACCTGTCTGGGGTTCAGAGGCTACCAAGGGTCTCTGTGCAACGAACTGGTTGCACAATAGTTTCGGAGTTCAAAAGACAAGAAAGCTCTTGTACAAAGCATGCATTACTTTTTCCTCTTTCCCATCCATATGTCATTTATTTAGAACTTGTTTTTCAGTAAGCTTCCCCTTTTCCTTTCCCCAAAAAACAGTTTCAAAATTTAGCTGTTGTATTTAAATCTTCCGAAACGTATTGCTGCTCAGTTTAAGTCTCAGAAATATTGCTAAAGAAAAAGGAAATGTTCTCACAAACTTGTAAATTATAATACAGGTTAGAAGTTTAACAGCAAACCATTCAAAGTGTTATTGAAGATATATTCTCAAAATTCACTTTTTCTTCTCCAAAAAAAGGAGAGCATCGCCAGAATACGGCAAAACCAAAGATTATGATCCCCGGTTACTTAAAGAAACAAAACTTAAAGCTCCTTAAATACTTTAAGCAGTTACTTTTGTTTAATTGATTGGTGGCAAGACCTTACTCAAAAAACAAAAAATGTTGGCTGTAGTAAAAATGATGCAATAACATGTGCATGGTGACTTACCTGAGTACACTGATCTTCGAGATGGTGGTGAGCGAGGCGGTGTTGGAGGTCGAGGAGGTACATTTACGTCATCTGTGACCAATCCTGCTTTGGTACAGAGATCTCTGAGTTCATTTCTCCAGTTTGTAGTCATTGGTACTGAAAAATAAATGTTCTAAACAAAATAAAACTGTTTTTGCAGGACTTCTTTGCGCACGAGCAGAAAGCTTAGTCAAAGGTGAAATAGTGATGAAATTACTGGATTACGTGCAAAAAGCTTTAGAGAATGTTAATATTTTTTTGACTGATAATAAAATCTATTTTTAAGCTACATGTTGAACAAGCTTTTGGCCACCAATGTTGTTTATCGCTTGAAAAAGTTGCCATTCACCAGTTTTCCAGATAGATGTACTCAATGTTAATGACTGTGTGATTGCAAAATTTAGAACAAAAAATTGACTAAAACGTGTGTTAAACACTTCACGGGCTACCTAGTTGTTCCCTCGGGAAAAGCTCTTCACAATCATTTCCTTTTATCAGCGGCTTTTAATTGGCAGCAGTCAAACAAATCTAAGGGAACTGGCAATCCCAAAAGAAGGCTTGACAACCACGATTTCTTGTTTTGCATCATCTTGACCGTTTCCACGATTCCTTGTTTTGCGTCATCTTGACCGTTTTTGAAAATCGCAAGAATAGTTCTTGGATAGCTTTAAGTAGCATTTTCCAGAAACTTGTCGTCTGACTGCTTTAGGCCGAAAATCATTGCTTTCTCTTCGCCGTGAAACTACCCAGACGAAAAGTTTCAGAAATATGCTACTTCAAGCTTAATTTTTTTTACCTCTAATTAGCTTTTCAAACAAGCAGATTAGCTGCAGGCAATTCTGCAGATAAACATTGAGAAGAAAAAAACTGAGGGAGCTGGAGCTGCCTCGTTGGCACTGTGCCAACAGAAATGCAAACTTTTTTGAAGCAGGCCGTTATCATTTTGTTTATCACTGCTTATAAAACTTGGTAGCCTGGTGCTTATTGAAATGAATCTTAGGGTGCTGACTCCGTCATGATAAAGAAAAAGAGTGAATTCAAGTAATTTGTGCATTGTCAAAATAAATCACAAGGTCTAAAGTAATGCAAGAGGCTAATGCGTAATGCAATAAATGCAATAAAGTGATGCAAAATATCGCGTGTCGTTCACCAACTGCATTGAAGAAACCTGATAGGTCGAAACAGTGTCACTGTCTGCAGTTTGCTAAGTATTAATAAATTACAAAATCTTACTAAATCCTATATAAGGGACCGCTTTTTCCTTGAAGGGATAGTTGTTGAAAGATGGTCTTTCAATTTGAGAGTCTTTGTAGAGAGGTTTATACTCACTAAAAAGTAAAAGACTTAGATTAATAACAAATATCTAAAGCTCATGCAGCAAAGTAATAAAAGCTATTAGTAAGGAAACAAGTAAATGCATGGGTAGACATAACAAGAGAAGAAAAAAAGAGGCCATATTTTCCCACGTTTGAAAAGTACGCACAATAGCGTTGTGAAGACTTTTTTAGACTATTCTCAATAAATGAGCTGAAATTTTTTTTATGGTTACTTGAGTAAGGTGTCGACAAAATCTCAAAATATTATTTTTTCCCCAAATTCTCTCCGTGATTTTAGTTTTTGTCAAGCACAGAAATTGTTGAGTGACGAAACAAAGAACTTTCTTACACTCTAGGCGACCTTGATCTGCCAAAGCATCGCTCGCGCCGCAAAAAGCTTTCAGCTAATTATTTTATTTATAAATTTTCATAGTAAAAAAATACATAGTTTTTGCAAATTGTTGTTTTCATTGAATTAAGTATACCAATTTAAATTCCGTCTCATATTACTTAATAACAAAACCACTTTATCTAATTTAGTTATCACCGATTGTGTTTAAGGACTCTTAATCAAATACAATCTATAAGTCCCCGCAGCCTATAAGTTTATTCTATGATTAGAGATGAACTATCAAAAAGCATATCATTGTTTCATAAAAATAATTATGAAAGACATAAGTTTATTGATCAAAGTTGTTAAACACAAAAGCATTTTTAAATTAGGGTTTCAGCTTTAGTAATAGTGATCGATCTCTGGATAATTTTTGTACTTCTACTAGGAACAACATTGCGTTCAGACTTGCTTCGGAGTTACCAGCATTGCTGGGATGGTTCGTTTTAACCGCCACACTAATACTGAGTTAGAAAAGTGTTTTTTTCAAAAACATGACATTTCTGAAACCACAGGCATCGAACTGACAACCTGTTGAACGCAAGCGCCGCTGATTGAACATCACCAATGATACTCACTTTAAAGGAGAGGTTGAATACGTGATTTTAGGCAAAGTAAAGTAATCGTGATCATGAACGGCACAAATTGGAGCTCCGTTTAAACCTACAAGAGATAGTGCTGATGTTAAAGGTCAAGAATTCTAATCCTGGTCAATTCTTGCATACTTCATAATAATGAGAACTCATTTTCCTTAATGAACGTACGAGTAACCGAGAGTTTGAGGGAGTGCAAAAAACAACCTCATGATCTTCAAGTCAGCGGTTATTCATTTATGTTGTTGAAGTGTGTACAGCGAAAGTTGAAACCGGAAACGCGAGCTTGACAGCAAACGCCTGTTCCGCCTGGCCTCACCGCATGCATCCAAACGTTCTGAGCACTCAATCCGCAGTTTTTTAATCACAAGTCCGACCTCCATTTTCCCGCGCCACGCTACCGCGCGATTGGTTTGTTCGTTTGTTAAAAATACTACTGTTTACCTCCATTTGTGTGAAAAAACAACAGTTCTGCTTTTTATTGTGTTTTAATGTTTTACTTTCACATACTTATCATGTTCATACTTCAATGTGACCTAGTGTACCTGCAATGTGACGAACTCTTGTTGGATGAGGATTGTGACGCACGAAGAAGGACGCTTGACTCTGCATTCCCAATTGGGATCGATTCCTAGACTCCGCTCTTGCTCCTATCGAGCAAAAACTTTTAAAAAATCGCAATGACACACTTAGTCTATTTTCAAACTGTGATAAACGTAAGACAAGCAGGAGCAACGTAGTTTGGTGCGACTCTAGCGGATCAAGTGAAGGCAGACGGCCGAACTTGACTGTCCACTACAAGTCGTAGTGAGCAATTCAGATTTCGATGTTACGTCACCCAGTAGGAAACTTGTATCTGGGCGAATAATAAATTCGATTTAGAACAGCGTTTTATACTTTAATTTTGTAACGTATCATTGCGATGCCACCAAACAGAAAATACTGTGTTTTTTCCATCGGTCACAGAAATACATATTTCATTCAGCCATTATACGAGTAATGATGGAAAGCAAACTGCGTCTGGAAGTTGGTATTAAATGAAAAGGGTTATACGCAAGGAAAGAACCGGTAGTTTGAATGGAAATCTACTCTTTTCAAGGCCTACAATAAGATTCAAATTTTGTTTTGGGGATAGAATCTATCCAAGTCGACCTTACTGAGGTTGTTTTCTGGTGTCATTGGAAAAGGCACTATTCAGCAGTTTTTCCGCTTGTTTGTGGTTGAAATTAGCTGTTTCTGCAGCACTGTTAACTCCGAAGCAGGTCTAAACAAAAATCTATCAATCTATCTATCAATCTACAAATCTGATTATTAACAAAATAATTTTCTTGTGATGAGAAAACAAGAACGTGTCATTCAAAAGTTTTTCAAAACATCTCGTAAGGTGTCAGATGAAATCCTTGAAGATGAAAAAATTGTAACACCTTTTTGTAGTAATTAAATGTTTCTTTTATACAAAATTTTAGATATTGAAAAAAGTAGTTTTCTACGCAACAGGTTTTACAAAGTTTATTCTCCACTTACCCTTAACGCCTATTTTCAAAAAATACTGTATTTCTTTAATGAACTTACCTCTAAAGAGAAAAGTTGCTCGATTTGGTAAGTTGAGGTCCGATTGGATTAAAGGCCCAGCCTGCCTTGGGACATCGTTTATTAATTTCTTAGGTCTTTTGCCTTGCACACTTCTTTTTGTCGAGTTATCAAACACCTGGCCAAGGCCACTGTTACCAAGCAACGGGTAATTGTCAGACTTGAAAACGTTGAAACTAAAAAAGAAGTTACTGATTTGCATCACGCTTCGTCCATGGACAAGCGAACATAGTATACACAAATTCCCTCTCTTTTATTATCAGTTTGGTGAAGGGCCAGAATTGAAGCAATTATTTTGCAGTTTTTCTTTGAAACCGTATATTAGGATTTTTAAAGTCGCATTGTATTGACAGCGTGCCACTGGCCTTTTCTAAAAAGGAAAAGGGGCAAACCAACATGGCAATGGTCCGTTTGTGGAGGAGGATAAATTTCAAAAACACCTTTAGTCCTTTGGAGTCAAGGTGGCAAGGCCAAGAGGGGAACATTAGCTCTTTTACCCGTTCTAGTTTCATGGCGCTGATTGTTGATCTAGATGTTGGCTGCTGACGACAAGCACTGCTCCAAAAGCGCAAGCTGAATCACGCTGAAATATTTCTGGTAATCTAACCGAAAACTCCAGCTGGGATGAAGTTATTTTCAACAAAGTAATATACGCCAGCTTCTATAATAAGAGCAGCTCTTGATTGCTGGACGTGCAAGTGTAAATTAGCTCAATAAGGCCATTATTTCTAAAATGGTTTTTTCGTGGTTGTTACGCAATTTTAATGCTATATCAGCATTAGCCTAATGTTTTTAACACAACCAAATAATTTTTACCTTGTTGGTCTGCTTTGTACTTCAGCAGGCATTTCAGATCCTTCGACAATAGGATAAAAAAAACAATAAACTAAAATTCCTGTAATTGGTTATAAGAATCAATAGTAGCAAGGTCGTTTAGGAAGAGACAAGGATTCAAGAAATTCCATTCTTTGAAATCAGTAAAACCATACTTTTAAAAGAAATAATACATAAGTTTTTGAAAAATTTTCTTTTGTTTTTCTAGGGCGTGTATTCTCCAATTATTTCTAAAAACCAAATTGCTAAAGTCATATCCTTTGATCTAATAAGAATGTTTGATATATTTTTGTTGCGCGTCTTTTTATTTTAAGATGGCGGGAAAATCTTGTGTTCAGACCAGCTTCGGAGTTATTAGTACTGCTCGCGCAGTGAGTTTCAACCACAAGCAGAAGAAACCATGTCGAAAGGTTTTTCCAAGAGCAACTTAAAGATCACGTGATGGTTAAACGTTCAACCTTCTTGTGTGCTTACGCCAAGCTTACATGCTTACGCCAAAACACTTCCTAAGGAGGAAATGGCTTTTGGCGCTCACTTATTATCTCCGATAAATATCTCAAAATTTTGTTGCTTTTTCTAAAAATATCGGTTTTGTTCAAGTAATGAGAAAAATCTGTTCCGATGGTGTCATTCACTAACAAGTTACCACTAAATTTGAACAACAAAAATAGTTAATTTTAAATATCCTTTTTAACTTTGTAACCCAGCTTACTGTAAACTGTTGTAAAACCTATTTCCATTGTTGAATAGTTGTCAGTACACACTTGAAAATCTGTTTAAATACTGTATGCTGTCAATAGCAAACAAAAGCCAATTGATGAATAGGTGAAATTTTGATTACATTTGAAACTTGATAGTTTGGTCGCTATGCCCACAAGTTTCAGAGCTGCCATTTCTAATTTTATTACAGTATATGTACTGTATATTATTTTAATCAAAGCTATATTCCTCAATGAAGGTATTACACAACGCACGTATGTTAAGCATTACGGAAAAAAGCATATTTGCCCATAATTATGCTAAATTTATTTCTAAATCCATTTTTCATGAAAGTCATGAGTTGGTACCTACAACACACAGTAGAGTTGTGTCTGAACGTACGTGTGCGCATGTGTCTGAAATCCGAAATTACTCGCTGCACAGACATGAAACTCTGCACAATTAATCACTGCTCCTAGGTGAATGTTACAGGGGTCGGCGACGTCATAATGACATCACAATTAACTACATTCGCGTTCCTGTCTAAACAAATCTAAACTCAACTAAGCAACATGCAAATATTTTCCGGTGAAATGACTCAATTAACACTTGATTGCAAATTTTTCCTTTTTAATTTTTCAAAATTACTGACCGGAGGCACGCAATCAAAAGCGTTTTAAAGCAGTTTGATGTTAGGCAAGCAGTTCTTATCACCAGAGCCGTAGGAATTTATGTGGAAGAGGTCCTAATCAGTTCTTTATGTAGGCTACTTGCTAATTTAGGTCGGCAGGTGTGCACCCTTGCAATCGCCCTCCCTGGATTTTACCAGTAAATTTTAAAAAAGCTTTATTTGCTTTTCATTTTGGGATGTGAACTCTGTTGCTGCATTTTAGAACTCCGTAAGCCAATTTGATTGAAGAATAACGTCCCTTTGAAATCTAATAATTCTTAAATTTGTCCTCAAACTCAAGCTGTACTGCACGTTTTATTCCGGGACAGTGCATCCGTTTATGGAGGCACAACGACTAATTCGAAGGTAAAATGACTCGAGTTGCTCCAGGTTGATATTTCATATGTGGCGGTGTGACAATATACAAAAAAGAGCGATTACACGCGTTGACGCACAAAGTGTTTGGGGAGAAAATACTATGCAACTTGAGGCTCAATCGTTTCCAAATCTCAAAATCGTTGCATTTTTTTTACATACTAAGAGCAACGTTCCCTCTAACTTTTGATAATGCTGCGCGGAAAAACTAACGAGTGCGCTGAATCACAATTTTACGAGGCAGAATTTATGAAAGTCTATTACACAGTAATAGAACATAAATTACACCGAAGGTCACTGCCCACGACCTTGCAATAGCCTGTGTCGGTTTCATATCAGGCGAGCCCTCCTCAAATGGACCAATTACCGCACGTGGACATGGTGTTCTCCAAAAAAAAAAAGGGTTATCGTCCTCTTTTTGGACGGAAAATGCGTCTACAAAGACTGTCGAGGGCTTTTGTCACATCGTTCTCATCTTCAAATTTTTGTTAGAGAACCTAATTGTTCAGGCTTCAAGACGTCCGAAAACCGAGATTGACTGCAAACGAATACCTCGCGGAGCCCTTTGAGTTCCTGTGGCCTACTTTCTTCATTTGTGTTCAGAATTTCACGTCTTTCTTTATGGTGGAGACTGCGCAAAGCGTTGTGGTAACTGCGCAAAGGGGTCTAAGCAACTGCGCGGCCGCGCAGGCGCGCAGCTTAGAGGAAACATTGACTAAGAGTCTTAAATTGGTTTCTTCGGGGAAATGCTTCCATATAACGGGAACCATTCTATTTCGGGACAATGTTTTGAATTGCCTGGCATGGCGTTTGGATTGAGAGTATATGACTTTTTGTGATGATCTGTCAGGTTTCAAAAATCATAAGCAAACACTATTGCATCTTCGCCCAGGACAAAGTATTGGTATCGACTAGTGGTGTGCAGCTTCTTTTGGAGGCGGGTCAATTATACAATAGTGGAAGATTTCGTAGGCTAATCGGAGGTTTTGAAGTAAATTTTAGGGTAAAATTGCGAATTGTGTGAGGGTATGGACTAAATTCAAGGAGTGGACGCGAGTCACAAGTCACGTCTTTCATCCTCCCACGGCCCTAAATTCTACACCCTAAATGCAGACTATTGACGCATAAAAATAGCGCTGGTAAACCTTGAGGGGCCCACTTTTTAGCTCTAAGGCACTTTGCCGCTGATCTTACAGCCAAGATCAAAAACAATCAGTCCTGTTAGACTTTATACGTTCTAGGGCAGAAACGCTTGATCTGGTTCTATGACAGACCAAAGAAATGTGAAACATTGAGCTTGTTTGTTCGAGTTGGTATACAGGCAAAATGAAAAGCATTCTGATCGATATTAACAAACAAAATTTAAACTACAGGATGGTCAAAAAGTAGATTTACAGTGTTCACGTAGACTATTTATTTAAAAATTTAACACTAAAGCAGCGGAAAATTTATTCTACTTGTTAGAATGCTAAAGTAGTTAGCATGTTTAAAGCATTAAACATAAATCCTTCAATCTCTCAGATGCTCAAAATATCAAAACTGGCTTAATATCCACTTTCTTCCCTTTTGATTTTAATTGTTTGACATATTGACCCCCAAATAGAGCAAAAATAGGGTCACAAAAGTAAAATAAATTGCCAGTACCTAGAAAAAAATGTAAATACAAGTTAGGTTTATGCTCTGAGGAATGTTTTTACACTGGCTTTACTCCGCAAGTGACGTAAGTTACTTTGCAGTGTGCTCTGCAAGTAACTTTACACATACAGTGCTTCCTCGATTATCCGGTCTAGTTGGGATAATACTTTCAGAAATCTGAACGGATAAGCAAAAGAGCCGGATAACTGAATTCTTAACGTTTAAGTCAAGGGAGCAAAAACCAACAAAAACACAACACATTTATGGTTTAAAAAGTGATAGGAATTCAACGTTACAATATTCTAAGGAATTTCCCACTTAACTATCACTTGCAACACTAGATCTACTAAAATAGGAATCGATTTTAGATTGTTTGCGGGAAGATTCGCGTTTTTTCGCACCAATCTCGTAAGGTCGTACCAATGTGGAAGTGTTTGAAACTGTTGCTTCCGGCTGAATACGGAGCCACCTTAAGCAATGGTCAAACATTTGCATTGCCTCTGCACGAGAAAAAGAGCATTGTGCTTTTTGCGTTGAATGCTGTGTATTCGCGTCTGCATCGTCTTCTTCATCATATTCGTTCCCTTCTGCCATTAAAACAACATCAACTGTTCCCTGCTCATCCAAATATTCATAATCTGGCCCATCAGCATGAAACCAGCCATCAATATCAGAGGTCGTCAATTGAATGTTTAGTGCGGCAAATTGTTCTACGAAATCGTCATTCAGCTCTCTCTCTCTGAACAAATTGCGTTTTCTTTCACAGAAAATTCGCCAGCAATACAGCATTTTAGCTTTTTCTATTGGGATTTAGCGTAAAGTTTCCCGGAAACTATTCCTGCAACATCTAGTTAAAACCAATCTAATTTTAAAATGTTGTAGTAAAATAGAGCAATTGGATAGTTGAATGTCGGTTAAACGAGGTACAGATAATCGAAGAAGCACTGTATAAACAATTATTTAATAACTGTAAACCTACTTCTGGGCCACCCTGTAAATCAAAGACTTCGCGTTGAATGACAAACTACCACGCGAATTACATCTACTTCATAATGTTTGGTGAAGTTGCTTCGTTTGTGCAAGCTTATACTAATAATTTGCACTATTTTGCAAATTTACTTTCACCCAGTGAATCAGTAAACCCCATGATGTTGCGAACTGGCTACGAGACCAACTGTTGAGCGACGATAGCTCCACAAGCATCAACCTTTTTTGCGCTCTCACAAACCAAGAATTTATTTGTCTGGGTATTTTGAGAAAAGAACGGATAAAATTTTGTGAAATTATTGGTTGTTTAAGCGTAAGTACATTCCTTATTTGAGAGTGTGGAGGTCGGAAGCGTTGGAGGTCGGAAGCGTGGAGCTCATTTTTTGAACCCGATCAAGGAATAAAGATGTCATCACACATACAGCAACAAAAATTTGACCTCCAAAAACAAGTTATCTAACATTTCGAGATGCGCATTCACAAAACTAGAGGTCAGAAATTATAGCTCCATAAAAAAGATCATTGAACAAACCTGAAGAACGCACAGAATGACAAATGCATTTTTGCTCCTTCTCCTTAAAATTTTTTATGATTTGTGCGCATCAATTTCTTAAAATTTATTGTGGTCCATACCCTCAAAATTTGCAACAGAGCACGTAGTCAGAGATTTTTGCCAAAAAATAACTGTGTAGACCAACCGGAATTTGAACCACTCATTGAGAAAAGTCACAGCACCTCTTGCCCCATAGCTACTTTTATGCTGCAAACAGGATGTTTTTGCAAAGGGCAATGCATTAAGTTATGAAACAGGCCTACCGCCTAATATCCCATTTTTGTGCTTTTTGAAAACAATCCCTATTTTGGTCCACCATCTGTTTTGACTTTACTTGTACCCTTGTATTCATTAAAAGAAATAATGAAGGAATCTGGATGAGGAAAATAGGACTTATGCTCTTCATGGTATTTTTGACCCGATTCGTTTTCAAACTATTCTTGGTTTTGGAACAAAAATTAGCTACGTCAAAAATTTCTTTTCCTAACTGTTCTTACATGTGATACTTTGGCGAAGCTGGAGCAGCCGGCTTAAAGGATATTCTTAACCACGGCGTTACTATTGGGGGCCCTGCAGGTAACGCCTTCTGAGCCGGCAAGACATAAAAATAAAAAGAATACCAATAATTTGGTAACTAAAAGGTTACCTGGACTGCTTAGTTTATAGTGTTTGTCCATCTTTGTCCTTGCTGAGGAGATAGGCGTGAAATAAGTAACGTATAATCAGAAAACGCACGAAATTAGTTTTAAAAAATTGAAATAGCCATTTTTAATAACAAAGAGCACAAGCTGATCGAAAAAAATAAAACTGCAACAGCAAAAGGATCTCCTAAACACGACTGAAAAAGTGAAAACAAGCCAGGGCTACCACTTGGCCGATCATAAACAACTGCTGATCAACACACAGTGTAGCCTCACCCATTTCTGGTTCACTGTTTGCGGCCTCACATACTCTCGGTTTTTGCTCTCAAAGTTTTTTTCGGCAATTTCACGAATTTCTTAGGCCAGTGGTTCTCAAACTTTTTTCGATGCGACGCATTGAAAAAAGCTTACGAGACTTTGCGACGCACCAAACAGCATCCTAAGATTTGGTTTGCCGTACTGCAAAATAAATGTGACCCACAATCCACACAAATAAGTGTTCTTATGCTCCCGAGCAGTCCCGTAGCACTCCAACTTCGCCCCCCCCCCCCCCAAAGTAAGCGCAAGAGCCCCTGCGCACAGGTCATATCACTTTAGAGGTGTAAAATTGAAAAGCTGCATTAAGAAAATACACCACAATTTGTACATAAGTAAACAGGCTAATGTCAGAATAAAGCATGCCGATACCGAAGGTGCAAGTCATAAAAAATTCGGCACCGATGCCAGAGTTCAGTAAAACATTTATGCAGACACTGCGAAACGAAAGCAATGACACTGAAAAACATGAAAAAGTTATAAAAACACAGTATTATTTAAATAGTCTGGAGCGAACCTTTTTGTTCGCAAATGCTGTTATGATATTGTCATAATCAAGAGATCGGGCGCAGTCATTTTCGATTGACAACATGGCTAATGAAGATAGTCTACTGTCTGTCATAGACGTTCTATTAAAAGTTTTGATCAGTTTCAATTTGCTGAAGCTTCTTTCAGCGCTGGCAACAGTCACGGGGCAAGTTAGGAAGATTCGAAGTGCGATGTACACATTCGGATACAATTGAAATAAATGAGTCTTTAGAAGATAGTTCAGAAAGTCTTGAGCCGTATTGAGATTGCGTTTTTTTTGTAAAATTAAAACAAACCGCTGTACCTCAGCGCTCATTTCATCAGAATCAATGTCACCGAACTTTTTTTGGAACTCTTTACAGCAAGTAAGAAGAGCATTTTCTTGTTGCACAAGCAAAAGTTTGTCTCGTGTGTACAAAAACGAAAAGGCGGAAGAAACCTCACGTAACAAATTAAAGCGCTCCTTTATTGACATAATAGCCTGGTCTACTAATGGATAGAAAAAGTTGCTTTTAAATTTCAGTTCAGGAGTAGCTCGTTGTTCCTCTTCACCTTGGTAATCAAACAATCTTCTTTTCTTTCCACTTCTTGACGGAGGAAAAGAAGGATCAATATCCAATTCCTGTGCTATTTCAACAGCAGATGTTGCGGCACTGTCATAACCCGTTGTGCGATAGTTTTGCAAAAACTTTTCAGTTGCCTGGATTTCCGTTTCCATTGTATGAAGGGAGACTCTATACGATTGAAGAATTGCTTTATTGACTTGGAATAGGATATCATACCAAATAAACACCGACAAAAGAAAACTCCATTTTGATAAATGAGCTATCAACGATTTTGTTTCTGAGGCAGCTCTTCCATCTTTTCTTTCTATGGAAATGGCTTCCAAGTCTTTCAGTGACAGCAACACCTCTTTTAAATTGTATCGAAGAGGTTTGATGCATTTAATTCTGCTTTCCCAACGAGTATCAGATTGTGACTTTATGGACAGCTCCACATGTTTCTTCAAAATTTCCCAACGCTGAGCAGAGGAAGAAAACAGCACATACAACCTTGTAAGTACTCCAAAAAATCTCAATGCTTCCGTCGATCAATTAGCACTGTCAACAACAACTAAGTTAAGGGTATGGTTTGCACAGGGCACGTAAACAGCTTTGGGATTGATGTCTAGCATTCTTGCTTGGACCCCAGAATGTTTTCCTTTCATGTTAGCACCATTATCATATGACTGGCCTCGACAATCAGACAATTCGAGTTGCAGTTCGGTCGCTTTTTCCAAGAAAGCGTCCAACCAGCCTTTCCCAGTACTGTCACTTATTCTCAAGTAGCCAAAAAATGTTTCTTTAACAACAGCAGCTTCTTCATTACATAGTACATAACGGAGAATGACAGACATTTGTTCATGATGTGACATATCTGGAGTGCAGTCCAAAATTATAGAAAAATATTTTGCCAATTTCAATTGCTGTAAATTTTCTTTTTCAACTTCTGTCGCTAGCAATTCAATTAGTTCATTTTGTATGGTAGGACTCAAATAGTGATCTTTAGTGTTTTTATTCTTGATTCTGTCTTGAAGCTCTTTTAGGATCGGATCTCTTCTTGCCAAAAGCTCAAATATACCCAGAAAATTTCCATTGTGAGGAGATCCTAAGACTTCTTCAGATCGTCTAAAAGCAAGATTCCTTTCCGATAGAAACAAGGCAATGTCGATAAGTCTCTCTAAAACATTTCTCCAAAAACGTCTTTCATTGAAAAAAATATTCATCTCGCGTTTGTCGATAGTGGATGAATTTCTTATCCCTTCAGCTAGCAACATCCATTGACTGCAGCATTCTTGGTGGGAAATGCCGTTTTCATGGTCTTTCAGTTTTTTCGAAAAACCCTCCCATGTATTTATACCATTACAAAAGGGGCTTAGTGTTTTTCCAAATAGCTTACAACAAAAGCAAAAAACTTGATCTGATTCCCCAGAATAAACTAGCCACGACCGTGAAACACTTTCACCATTAGGTAACACACGTTCATAATGGTTGGAGGAAAAACGTCGCCTTGGAGTTGTGTTATTATATGGAAAATTCATTATTAGTTGATGTGGTCCACGCTTTACTATATCACATCGTTGAGCATCAGAAATACTTTCAGGCCATTTACATGGGTCATCAGGGATAGGGGTAAATTGAGATTCAGTTATTTTTGATATTGAAGGTTGCGTATTGGCAGGTAAATCACAACTTACATTTTCTGGAAATTCACAATCACTTTGATGCTGATCGTCATAGTCTTCTTTTTCTTGTACACTATAGTTTTCTTCATCCCTCTCGGTACTAGTGCCAGGTCTACTCTGCTCAGTAATCTTGAAAAAATCTGTCATCTTGGGCAATTTCGCTACAGCATCTCGAGCAGTGGCTGCTTCTTTTCTCTTTTGAGCACCACTTTTTGAACGTTTCATTCTATACAATGTCAATAAAATACTTTATCTGCACTCTGCAGTGTATATATATTGTCCCGGTATTTATAGCCAAACAGAATTCCAGACCATTCTATGATTGTTGCGTAACAACGGCATTGTTACGTCAATCGAATATTCAAGATTCTACCAGAAAATCAATCGAAATATTCTAGATTCTGCGAGATAAAATGACGTTGAATTCACTTATGATGTCACAAGCCAATTTCTTCCTACAGTTTAAATCGGTTGTAAACAAGTCTGCTGAACTGAAAATAGTCACGTAGCCAAAAAGCAATTTCAGACTAACTTGGGCCCCCAAAGTTGGCCTGGCCCCCCCCCCAATTGGGGGGTTTGGTGGGCGGCTACTACGTCTCTGCTCCCGAGATTTTGGATTGGTCTGTCATCTTCAATCGTAAAATTACGCTTTTCTAAGTTTGTAACTCATCTTTCCTGTTTTCGTCCAACATACAACTGAATGCTTTATTCTTTATATATTTTTCGTCATGTAAGTTAAACTTCTGCAATTTTATTCATGAATCACAAGTCAACAATTACAACAGTGTATTAAAAACACTGTTGTGAAAATACAATTGATTACGGTATGAATGTCAGAAGAAAGTAAAAATGGAATCTACGATCAGAGTTCTTTTGACGCAATAAAACCTAGATTTAATGTTACAAAACCAAATTATCCCGCGACGCCCTTGGAAAATTGAAACGACGCACCGGGGCGTCGCGACGCACAGTTTGAGAACCACTGTCTTAGGCCATTTTTAGCAGAAAAAAGCTCACTTTTAATTTATCATTAGTATGTACATATTATACTAGATCATTACTGTATTAATGAGTAAGACTGTCTTTAGAATTTGTTTGCGAAGCATATTTTAGCGCATACAATATCACGCATAAGCGTTTTAAAACTTCATCAATAATTTGCGGATTTTCGGGAGGGAAAGGAACGCAAACCCAGCGAACAGCAGGGGGATACTGTTGTTTGATTGGCAGCACTGCCAGGTCTACGCATTATTGGTTTATCTACCGAATATTTTTAACAGTGGATATTGTATATATATGTGGGAGTGTTTTTGTATGGTATATTTACGGGCCAAACTAATTTACTGCTACAAGAAAAGTAAAATATGCCCTTATTTCAAGCAGTAAAAAATATCACATAACTTAGAGGTTGGCACCCACATTTGTAGGACAAATTGTTCCTGATCTTGGAACGAAATATCTGGAGATTGAAATTTTATAAATTAACACTGCCTGGAAGAGGGTCAAGAATTTAAAGTGTTGCGTTGCTTCAGCAAAACTCTGGTTTTAAAGCGAGTGCGAGGTGGTAGGCATACATTATGTTATCACGTCTAGCCTGGAAAAATGGTAAGAAGACGTAGGATCAAGCATAAGATGCTTGATCAAGCAAGATCAAGCATGAGATGACGAAAAGTTGAGGCCCTGACTCCTTTCAAATAAATAAGATGTTTAGTTTTATTTTCCAAACTTTGATTTAAAATTAGAGTAAAAGAATATATCAGTTTTTTTCAAATCAATTCTTAAATTCAAATTGCAAGCCGGTATTTCTCCAGCGAGATAACAGACTGCACAAAAAGTTTCTTCTTAAAGGCAAGGACGACTATGCAGTAGTGCGTCAGGTTTACTCAAAAAACGGAAATCAAGCCAGCCTGGCTAAGCCGAAAGTTTTAAATGCTGGCAGCAAAATACAGGAGATGTTGATTGACATCTCGGTTAGATTGAGATTCATCTCACTCACAGTCCTGGCGCAATTGATTAAAAATGGCTCAATCGTAGATCTAATTTTAAGAAGACTTCACTAGCGTACCGAGGGGGGAGGCCACTGTGCCATGACCCCCACACAGACCCTAAAAATGAAAAATGTAAAGCAAAACCAAGCAGTTTTAGCAAAAGCAAAGCTGATTTGTGACGTCACACAATTGTGACAAGACTTTGGAAACTTTCTGCGTTTGTCACTGGAAAGCTTATAAACCCGACTTAAATATAAAAGGTAAAGCTCCTTCTCTCGCTCTTCTCACACACCATTAAGTGTGAAGAGATAATATGTGGGAAGCCTTCACAACCCTTCGGAAATGAAATATCAAAATAACGATGGAAAATGTGCTTTGTTGTTTCCTTCATTGCGAGTGTAAACTCGGCGATTAAATTAATTGTTTCACCCTATTGCACGCTTCCCCTACTAACTTGAGTGACCTAACGCTCGGTTGAAACTGTGAATGGCGTCACAAAACGCAAATGAATGAATGATTTTGCTATTGTTTTTTGTGAAAGCGAGATGTTCCCTGAGAAAAAAAGTAGTAAAGCAAGGGCATCTAAGCCCTTAATATTTTTTTCCTTGAGTTCGCAAAAAATTTTTCGAACTAAGAGGAAAAGTTTAAAAGACATTTGTGTTGGTTCTCAAACTATCTAGGATACGCCAGTGCTCTAAACATGGTTGGTGCTTTGATGGAAAAATTTCTAGCCGAAAGTATTGAGTTAGAAACGCTGTTGCCGTAGTTTTTCGATGAGGTTGTTTACCAAAATGTGAAGAGTATAACCCCGAATAATGTAAACCAATTTATTGTTTAAGAACACTTATTCTTTAATTATTGGTTTTCCTGCATACATTATCTCAGCACTTGAATTCTGATTACATACAAAACTGGAAGCCTTGTTTTTGTGTTGATAGAAAAGTAAGTCAAAAATAGGAATGTTGTTAAAACAATAGCCTAATATATTTCTAACTGTCGAAAGTACTCAATTAGCGATCTAAGCACACTTCTAGTGTCAGTTACAGAATATATTTTTCTTTAAACAACGCATATCGAGTAGTAGTTATGGCAAAAAACTTTTTTTTAATTTACCAACATTTAGTTAAAATAGGCATTTAAAGCGACAGTTTTAGTTAATTCTAAATTGCAGTGCGTAGGACATTACATCAGCTTCTTCTTCCTTTTTTACCAAAAGTCCAGCGAGCGAGTGATCAGAATTTGGAGTATATTTCCATCGGTACATCCCAGGCTCTTCTTTGGACTTTTCAGGATGAATTTTGTCTTTTTCGTCAACCACAAACAATACTAAAGGATAGGGCGTAGTTGACCAAGATCCATCATCTGATTTAACAAATTTTTCTAGATAAACTGTGAATTCAACTTCTTCTTCCGGTGCCAGCTTCCCAGTCATCGGGCAGTAAAAGTTCCGAGCACTCGCCGACCAGACTTTGTAGGTAGCTGGAAATGGAACGCTACTATCGCTCGCTTTCAGCGCATTGATAAGAAAGTAGCCAAACGGAGAAAGCTGGTTCGAATTCTCGTCCACTTTGCATCCGAACAAAGTAACACCAAAGTGTCCCGGATATGGAAACCGTGCATGCATAACAGCAGACGAAGCGCCAGATTGGGTAAGAAAGATAAAGTTATCCAAATTTTCTCGCTTATCCTCAGTGTCCAGGAATAGCAGTTTTCCCTTTAATTGAAGAGGTACATTATAAGAGAGTTCTATCTTTAAATCCTCACCACTGTCATACAACCGATGGGGCCATGTTATCTTAGCAGCTACCGCGCTGCGACATTTGTTTTCAATAAAAGACTTACTATTACAAAAAACAACTTTTTCGATTTCGTTATTTTTCCAGTGATTTTCAGATGGGCCAAAACATCGAACGGGGGATTGTGGAAAGGACTGGCATTGAATTCCAGGAGCTGAAGGAAAAACCATGGCGACGAAAAAGCAAGGCAGTCTTCTACCGCTTTCAACTTGCTTTCCATACAGTTTCAAAATAAAGGGAATTTCTCCGAAATGTGCCGAAGACGTGCGAACAATGATGCAAGTGGTCCGACCAGTGGTCTCTACGCTTGTATAATGGGCTATGTTCTTAGTGGGTAAATCGGACGGGACAAGATCGGCCACCATGTGAAGCGGTTCTACGTGGTTAATCTCCAAGATGCATTCTCCGTTTTCGTCCGTCGACAACAGTCCGTTTTTCCACGCGCTTTCGGAGTTTGGATAACAAGCAACCGTCACGTTGAGGTCGGCGTACGTCGGATAAATTCGGCCCACCAAATCATTGGAGATCTTTGGAAACGGTTCCGCAGAGCCGGCTTGCTGCTTCGACGACACCAGGTAGTAACAGAAAGGCTTATAGGATTTGGGACTTGGAAGGCCTGCGTTTGAGTATACGATGAAACAGTAGTTGCCAACAGATGGGGTGCGAATGTAAAATGCTATTACTTTTTTATCAAAAAGTTGATCTACGGATTGAAGAACCCTTTGGCGCAAGGGTGGGCCTCCTTTAGCAGGAATTAGATCAAAGTTTAAGCTTGTATTATTACCAAAGGTGAGAAACACAACCTTAGCTTCACCCTGGACACCACATTCTATAACGGGACCAGTGTGACTTAAAGGGCGTGCTATTTTCAGAAAGGTAAGAATATTGGGGCCGAAGGACACCCTGGCTTTGGGTATAGGAGGTCTAATGTTTTCATATTCAAAATTAATCCCCTCTTCTGGAGTTTCGATCTGATACAAGCACAAGTTGGAGAAATATTTTTCTTCTTTTTTGCCGTACGTTTCTTTCGGTAGATCTTTAATTGCAAAAATTTTGAACAAATATTTGCCAGGCGAAGGAACAAAGATCTCAAAAGTCTGAAAATTAAACAGATGTTAGAAGTTATTGAATTTGCCAGCTGTGCAGAAACTCGACACAACGTCAACTAAGATAAATTATAAACAGCTGGGTTATAACAAAAAAGAAAATTCTGTTAAAAAAAAAATATCAACGAATATAATAACTCATGCAGAAACAATACCAATCTCTGAATAATTATGTTGAATCGACGAGGAGCAACATTTATTGAAGAATTGATCTAGATTTCACATTTCCTACCAAGCTCTGATATTCTTGATGACCTAAGAGTGAAAATCGTACTTCTACTGAATGACCAAGTGAACAGTCGATCAATCTTTATGTTCTTGATTAAAAAGGCTATTTAACTTGAACCGACGACTTTTACTTTTCGGCGCGGATGCATTGATGGTGTCTTTTTTAAAGACAACTATTGCATGCTGAGAAAGATTTAAAGCCTAATAAAAAGTAATTTTGCAAAACATGACGTGCAATTTGCAAAATTTTAACATATCTCTCACCTCAACGTCCTCAATTTTGTAGTGGAAGATACAGCTTTGAAGATCAGGATCATCAGCAGCATCAGCTTCTCGCTGCTTTAATTCCCCCTTGTATCTACCCATTACTCGACCGTATGCCGGTACCTTCAGCTGGACCTTAACGTAGCCATTGTCGTTGGTCATAATAATGCCTTTCTTATGAGAAAGAAAATCCACTTTCAACTTGTAAAAAAGAGGCCACACTTTGGGGGTTTCCTAAAAGCACAAAAAATTTTGATCAGATGCCTAGTTGTTCCCCCTCTGGCATGTTTGACAGTTCAACTTGTAATTTTTTTTTCAATTTCAAGTCACGGGAAACTCAAAAGTGAAAATAGTGATGTAGTTGTTCTAACATTCGTTTTCAAGTTACCATTAAGCTATTGCCGGAACTGTAAATCCCAGTGGCTGGTATTGCAACAAGGCAGGGTAAATTGTCGTAAAGTTGTTTTCTTAGGCACAACGACACAAAGAAAGGAGTTCAATTGCGAGACCAGCAATGACTCTGAGATTTCAATTGGACCCGAGCAAAAGGGCATCAGTAAACGCTTACAAACCTGAAATTTCTCAATGGACAAAGGATTTTCAAGCAACTGCCATTCTGGATCGTCAGGAAAGTGAGTGTTGATTAACTGTTTTGGCTCAGATAAAAAGTAATGGTCCTCGTAAGAGTTTTTACGATGGGAGGCGTAACTGGATCCTTCTGTTATAGATCAGAAAATAAGTAGTTCATAAAAGATCGCTTCTTGGACCTCGTGCCTTTGGAAATATAGTTGTGTATTGAAACTACATTATTAAAAGCCTACGTGATTTTGTTGTATTGAGCATAGAGACTTGGCATTACGGTGTGTTGAACTGGCTTAAATTTCTTCCACAACTTTACATCAGCCAATCAAAAAGTTTCTTCTCCAATATGTCATCAGAAAATAAAGCTACTTGGCTACAAGCTGAAAAACCACGAGCTACTGCTAGCGTTTTTGTTCGTTTACTAAACTTATCTGACTTTGATATCAAACTTCGTTTATACGACCAACTTACCTTTAGCTAGGCGTGTTCCCCAGCCAGAGTCGATTAAACGCCACTCTCTGTCTACAAGCACGGCATTCCAAGATCCCCGGAAAGGTGTTACATCTTTAGGGCTAAACACCTTGTCAGGGCAATAACCAGGTCCCTTTAAATAACCGGATATTATTCGAACATGAACACCGGCTTCCCTGCGCACAAAAATCATTTTCAACTCGCATTTACAGCGTAGACCAGCGCAGAGTTCGCATTGACAGTGCGTTGGATTACAAAACATAAACTGTTTTTCAGAAATTTAAACGGTTACATTCGTCAAATAACTTTAGCAATAAATAACCAACACTTATATTGTAACAATTTTATCGTTTTATCTTTTTTGTAAACGAAAAACCGTAACAGTTAAACAAAGAACAGGTAGTGTCTAGATCTGTCCCCTCTTAATCAAACAGCTTATGTTTAATGCAATCAACAATTACATGATATTTTAACACAAAAAAGTATGAATTTTTTTGCCCAAATGCGCACTGCACTTACACTGGTTATCACAGAATAATCAGCTTTTTCTACTTCGGCGTGTGATGACACACTTTTGAGTATTAAGGCTAGTTTCCATTCTAAAGGCGTAAATTGCAGGCGTAGCGTGAAAGCATAAAACTAAATAGAGAGACAAAGAATTTTTCATGATACGCCTGCAATTTACGCCCAATGGAAAGCAGCCTCAAAGCTCGCTTGGATTGAGTGCGCTTGCATTGTCAAGAAAAGGTACTTTGCAGCAAATTCTCTTGCTAGTGATAGATACGCACATGGGCCAGGACTAGTGGTAACTCTGAAGCAGGTTTAAACAAAACGTCACTCTATGAACGATCGCAAAATATTTCGACAATTTTAAGAAAAACGAAGATACAAGATATGATCTCACTGGCATAGTCGTGCAAACAATGCAGCGTAACTGCGCTTGCGATTTTTAATTAACTTTAAATAACCAAGCGGACAATCTTCCACAATGTCGCCCGAGAAATCGAGAGCATCGAGATTGTGAACAGTAATCCAATGAAACAGCATCCGAACCTAAAAAATTGCGTTTAGAATGTTTCATAGCATACTGTGGCAAATTTAGTCCAAAATAAAAGATCGCAACACTGCCCCGAGGGCGGTCACCAGAGTCGCCATTAAAAGAGGTTCGGCCCACGAGCCTCTAGCAGACTCTCGCTATAAACAAGGCTATTTGAAATGACGGTGAATAGAACTTGCTTATTTCTATTTTAGCATGCAGTTTTCTAGTCCATCCCGCATGCTGTGGGACACACCCTGGGGAAATTTTACAAATGGTTTGTTGTAAAGCTTAAAATTTGCAAGGAATTGAAAAATTAAAGTCTTAGCCGGCAATAGACGTATAAAATAGCCTCAAAATAATAATGCTTCTGCTAAGGTAATTGTGACATCTTTTTCAGTCGCAAAAAAATCTTTTGAGATAAGTAAGGAACAGCTTTTGATTATATGCCAGTGTTATTGACACAAAGAAAACGTCATAGGTTGTCTTATCCAGAATAACAAAGAGCTATTTGCATGCGAAGAGAGTACCTTCAATTTCTTGATTTCTAGCGCCGTGAGATGTGTAGAGATAATAACTAGGCAATGGGAAAATTTGAGCATTGCTCAATTTTCACATTGCCGAGTTATTATCTCTTGGGTTTTTTGGTGGCATGCGAGTCCAGTACGAAGGAGCAAAAGATAAATCCCTGTTGTTTACAACCACCGGGACTGATCTCCACTCGAAACAGATTGCTTCGAAAACCCCGACGATAAATTTATGCAGAAAGCTGCAAAATGTCGGCAGTCCTCACGTACTGGCCAAAAACTACATCTTGCTCAATTGACGACGCAATAATTTTGAATTTCGTGGCTGGGTATGAGGCAACTAAGGCATACTGTAAACTAGCCACATAGCAATTACTTTTTCTAAGGTCGTAAGATCATTAATTGAAATCCTTTCCATCAGAACATCAAAAGAAAGATCCGAAGTAATAGCTGTATCGGCCGAAACCGCATGTTCCAAATCAGCAAACAACTCAGCATTTTCTTTGCTAAAATTGAAATCATTTGTGGAATAAGATGAATACGATATTATACACGACAAATATCTTAACCAACAAAAGGCAACCATAAACAAAATAATTCAACTGTTATCGCATACAATAATGCGCTCTCTTCGTTTTCTTCATCCGAAAAATTGTAGGATTTTTACATTTTTACAAATGAAAACACCAGTAAACAAAAAAAAGACAAAGACAAATGTTGTTGATTGTTTTTGTAGAACATACAAGCAGGGGGTTTGAAAACTTAAAAATCAAATTACATGTCTTATGTACTTTAGTAAGGACAACCCAAAGTCAAAGCTGTCTCTTGATAGTCTTCCAAGTGGCCTATCACTAGATATATTGATATTTACACAAGAACCACAGTTAGAAAACTACTTCTTAACCTAACTAGCGAAACAATTGAAACCTCGATGCGTCGCCAAATAAGAATAGTGAAGCTGCGCACGGAACCTACTCAAGAGGTGTGACTTTTGGGTACTTACTCATAGCTGCATGCGTTGATAGTGAGACTACCAGTCTGTGTTTTGCATTTACGGCTGCTCCAAATGGAATGCTGCTTTCCTTTTGCCTAATCTTAATTAGGTTTAGGGTGTAAACCTGGAAAACTGTTTTACTCCGTGCCTCCATCGCAAGAGAAAAGAGCAGTATACAATAAGAGTAATACAAACTGAGTTAACGAAGGTTTTAAATTTAATTCATCTAACCGAAAAATGTCTCAAGTGGTAACCCATTCTTGAGTTAGCTCATCTTTGCTATCACATGAAAATACAACTTACCTGCATAGTTCTTCTTTGCTAGTGAAAGGAAAGGTTTCCGGCGTCGGTTTCTCTTCCGGTGTAAAGTCGTCCTGAAAACTCGTTACCATCAATGTACTTTAAAGTTATGATTTCACTTGCATTGGAGCAGATCTATGCTCTTGTGACGGGGTATATGAGTTTGCGCCTAATTGCATACTATAATGCGCTCTCTTTGTTTACATGGAGCGCTCTCTTCATTCACATGATGTGCTCTCTTCGCTTACATCGAGCGCTCTCTTTGTTTACAGAATGTGCTCTCTTCGTTTACATGATGCACTCTCTTCGTTTACATCGAGCGCTCTTTCGTTTACATAATGCGCTGTCTTCGTTTACAAAGAGTTTACGCCTAATGTCTACTACAAAAACCATAAACTAGTCTTGGACTAGCAAACGAGGTTCTATTGATTCAATAGTTTAAGGCCGGTTTAAAACCGTCAAACCATGTCGTCCAAAAAAAAAGTTTTATTGAGCAGTGAAAAGTAAACAACTGCAAATAACAAAAACAAAATAGTAATTTAAATTCAATGTTGCCGCTGTACTATTTTATATAGTAGTTATTGGCTTAAAAATATCCGAAAATCATTTTGCTTGAGTCGGTTATCTCAGAGATCTACTCTAAAGGTCCTTAAACTGTGCGTCGTTTTTGATTTTTCAAGGGAGTTGCACGATATTTTGATTTTGCGCCAAGATATCTCAATTTTATTACATCACTACAACTCCAAATCTATTTTCTTTCTTATTTTTTCTACTACGCACTATCATTTGAATTTTTACAAAAGTGTTGTCAACACATGTTGTAATTATTGGATGATAAGTTAAGAATCAGTTAGCACTTTTTTCACGTGGGGTGTTATCCTCAAAATTCTCTTTATGACGTCACTCATTCGCCTAGCAGTGTTTTTACTAAAACTTATTGGCGTTATCTATAGCTAAATATGCTTAACCACAGAAAATTAATAACTCCCTAAGCAATATTTTAATAGTGCTATGCCAAAAATAATGCCAAAAATAATGAAGAGTGCTATGCCAAAAATAATGAAGCTATCTGTGTACGACAAGATTTTAACTTTCGAAATAAATTTTTAATGCTTTAGCCCAGTGGTCGGCAACCTTTTTGCAACCAAAGAGCCATGTAGAACCGATTTTCATGAGAAAAGAAGTGGGAGCCACAAAAGATGTTTTTAGCACTAAAAGTATTGATCTCCAACAAAAAGTCTTTGCCGCGGCTGCCCCGTAAAATGTGCATAAGACGTTCTAGCACTTCCCTCTCACCAAATTTCTGCGTAAGGCCATGAAGAGTTTTCAAAACAAAGGTAAAAAAGCCGCAGGTTGCCAACCCCTGCTTTAGCCTGCGCAACAAAAGACTTATTTAGAGGCGGTCAATCACATCCAGCAGTCAAAAATTATTTTCGTTAATTGCAATTCCTAACTGTGCTTGAAAGAGAAAACTATATTTAAGAGAAGAAAAAAGAAGGAGCCAAGAACTTATGAGTTTGCTGGGTTTAAAGGATGCTATGGATGGATTAGCCGGGCGTGGACGGCCGAATGTGACGTGGAAGAGATAAGTGGAGGAGCAAATCAACCAGATCGGACTGGAAAGGGAGGATCCACTGACAGAGTGAACTAGCGTCATGGTGTTTACGAACTGTCGAGAAGCACGAGGTGAATCCAGCCATCTACGTTAACGCGGACAAAACCGGATTTAAAAAAATTGATTTCTGTCTCTCTCTCTCTCTAACTGTGGCATTGCAGAAGCAGATCTAGGAGGGAAAAATAGTAATTTGGATTTCCCCAAAAACTTTTGGAAGCTCATGCTGTACTAGTTTCTTAATTGATCAAGACGTCAGAATTCATAGTAATTTATACAAACCGGATCTCCTTACAAAATAAAGTCTAAAGCCGCGACGACCTTGTTTAAAGCTACTTTGAACAAATGCATTGTGCACTTCAATATTAATGCTGGATATTTTAGTACTTCTGTTTTCGGTGGTTTTGTCTGATTTCGAATCCTCAGTTTTTCTTGTAGCGGTAGCCTGAATTTTTCTTCTTCTTTTAGTCTTTGTTCAGTCCTGGAAAAAGAAGACTTTTTTCATAAAAAAAAGCAATTCGAGAAAAACACGTAACCTTAACTTGGAAACTGATCGTTGCTTTAGATTGCAACGTGTTACATTTAACATTAGTTGCATTTTCTAAACTAATGTTTTCAGACAGTATCTTTCAGCACATTCTCAGCAACTTATAATAAAGATTTGGTTGCCTTTGTTTGCAGTAGATGATATAAAAAGGGGCTGATGCTATACTCCCGTAGCGCCGCAGGCGACTTAGCTGCCTGGAAATAATGTATAAAATTGATTTAAAAGACGATGGGCTAGAAATAGGATGTAGCTGGTTTAATTCTTGCCTGAGATTTAAGATATCAAACTGAAGTTGAGAAAAAAAACGCTTCCTATCTCGTTGTGATAGAAATTCTTTGTCCTTGCCATAGACAGTGCATAAAGTCTTTGCACCACGAATAAAGGATAAAATTCTTCTTCTGCGAATGAGCTCAATTTCTGTTCGGTAGTTTTTCGTTAGCCATGGCCATTGCAATGGGTAGATCGCTTGGGCTTGCCATCTGTTTGTCACACAAAAATGGAGGTAGGCCTAATTTGCTAAGTGCTTCAACCAAGGACACGACCAGCGAAATAACCGGCTATTCCTCCACTTTACCTTATTAGTGCTGAGCGTCAAGCAGGAAAGCAGTAATTACCGTTTTCTAAATCTTTGGTATGGTTCGACCAGGGAATTGTATTCAGATCTACCAAATGAAAAGCGGACGCTCTAACCATTACACCAGGGATTCTCAACCGGGGGCAAACGGAGGGTAAATTTGGCCTGCCTTGGAGGTAAATTTGGTTAGAAAAAAACTCACAATTTTACCTACTACGATAGACATTTGTAAAATTGAGAGTATAAAAAATTTAGGGGGTAAATTTTGCTTTTGAAATTTTCCAAGGGGTAAATGTGAGAATAAAGGTTGAGAACCCCTGCACTACACCACCGAGCATGCAAGAATAAAACAACCAAGATTATTGTAGACCTGACTTTTTCTGAGATTAGAAAAGTAAATTCGCTTACTCTTTGTGTTCCTTCTGAAGCTGAGCCAGCAAAGCTAGAACTTCTAATTCATATGAGGATTGAAGATCTTGCTGGTTTATGTCCTGCTGCGAGTACACAACTTGAGCGTATTCTTCCACCAAGTCTCCATAATGTTTGCTTGATTGTTGTGATGGTGGATATATAGCCTCATCTTCTATCGCGCGTTCATAATGTTTGCTGGAATGTTTTGATTCTATATCGTAATCATCTTTCACGACTCTGGAATGTTTACTGGAGCGTTTAGATCCTGCTACGTCATCTACCACAACGGCTCCCGAATGTCTGCTGGAACGTTTTGATTCTGCCACACTTGCAGGCTGTTTGCTAAAACGTTGTGATCCTGGATATTGACCTTCATCTACAATGCCTACTGACTCTTTGCTAGCACGTTTTGATTCTGCCACACTTGCAGGCTGTTGGCTAAAACGTTGTGATCCTGGATATTGACCTTCATCTACCATGCCTACTGACTCTTTGCTAGCACGTTTTGATTCTGCCACACTTGCAGGCTGTTTGCTAAAACGTTGTGATCCTGGATATTGACCTTCATCTACAATGCCTACTGACTCTTTGCTAGCACGTTTTGATCCTGGATATTGGCCCTCTTCTACAACGCCTGTAGTTTGTTTGCTGGAGTGTTTTGATTGTGATCCTTGATGCTCTTCTTCCTCGGCCTCATACTGTTTGCTAAGACGTTTTGATCCTTCCTCTTCTTCTTCTTCCCCTTCTTCTTCCCCTTCTTCTTCCTCCTCCTCTTCTTCTTCTTCTTCTTCTCCGCCCTCATATTGTTGGGATCCATAGGCTTGGGATCCGTAAGCTTGAGCGTCATATTCTTCCGCGCCATAGTCAGCATATTCTTTTGAGGAAGGTTGAGATTTGTAAGCATCAATCTCTTCCCCTGATTCACTCTTCGGTTGGCTCGAGCGCTGTGATTCTAAAGCAAAAAAAACGATTAAATCAGAGCTGTTTCCGTGAATGCGAAGAGATAAATAATGTCACCGTTGCTGCGTTACAATACGCAATGTCAGGTCGGCAACCGTTGCAGGACATCATCATGCAACACAGCATAGTTAGGCCCGATAATTTGTTTGTATAAGTGTTAAATCAAATTAAATATTGTTTTTACCACCAATTAAGGAGAAAGCATGATCGGAATCTGAAAGATAGAAAAATAAAGACACTTGATCATGATTTCGAACAAAAATAAATACTAACCTGTTTATTGATATATCACAAACTATGAGTTTCAATCACACCTTGATAAGTCAGTCGCTTTGATAACTTTACCACCTAGTTCTAAGACGGCTAAACCGTTTTTTCAAGTTGGTATAGCAAAACTAATTTCATGAGCAACGCTTTCTCAGAGTTTTTCTTACAAGATCAAACCAACGCAGCATATGCTTCTCATTTCGAAAAAGTATAGACAGGAAATCAAGAGATTTTTGAGCTTTATTTTGACATAATTTATTCATTTGACACAACTTATTTATTCATTTGACACAACTTATCCTAAAAATCCTTTTCAGGAAGTTTCCACAGCTTGCACTCCAGACGTCATTATCCGTTAATCGTTTTCGATTTTCATAAACCAGTTTATCTCACAAAAAAAGCTCTTTGAAATGGGCAAGGTAGGATATCGTTTTTCTTAAGTTGATCTCAATTAAAAAATACTCCAAGTACTTATGCTATCTTATTAAAAAGAGGACGGTAAGCTGAAAAAGTTTGGGAAGTAAACCATTCATGATGATATAAATACACCAAAAATCAACGTAAAATAGTCTAGTCTATTTCATGTAAACTGAAGATAAACCTATATTTAGTGCTCCCAAAAAAAGCGATATTCGGTGTTCTCTGCGAGTCCTGACGCCTTGACGCGCACAGAAGTTTTGGTTGTGAATCTAAAAAAGTGCACTTAAAATAAAGGAAAAGCAAATTTCACCAATATAAAGACAGTTTCATTTTTGGTGCAGGTGACGTGAACCACTAGCTACTAGCATATCAAGGACTTTTGCTAAAAGGGTCGTGGAAAAAGCAGCGCCAGATTTGTATGGCGATGAATTCTATTCTTGGAAATTGACTTGTAATAGGAGTACGTTCGACCTTTACATAGTAATATCAATACTCAAAGAAAGGCACGCCACAAAGCCTCTCCCTTTCAAAACGTCCTAGTTTATTTTCCTGTGACATTCCTAGAGCCCGCGCCTTACTCAATTGCACCTCAGAACTAAATATATTCAAAATCGTACTTTGCACATGACGGAAATTTTGTGCTATCGCGCTTATGACGATTTCAACCAATTTCTAAATGTGACTTTGAAATTGTCGCTCACAGACTGCTACAGAGCTACACCAAATCAGTGCTAAAAGTCAAAAAAGTCTAATACCTATGCTATTCTGATTCCATGCTTCCATTGAAGCTTTCAACAAAGATTTTTGAAATCAAGAATCAGAAAAAATTGAAGTAGCTTTTGTCCGAAACTATTGTCTACACTTAACAAAACGTAGGCTATTATGAAATGAGCTATAACCTATGCTGGGGCTATCATGAGTCCATATTTCATGGCATTGCTGAAATTTTGGTGTCAAAATCTGGTCCAGAAGAAATTACAAAAATGCTAAAATATTCAAAAAGTTATATAAAACTTTTCAAACTATGGTTACATAAAACTGTTTGGAAGCAACCTAACATTCAATCTTTGAAAATTAGTCCAAGTGTGAAAGGCGTCACATAGTAGGCTCAATTTTTTCATTTTCTTTGTTTTGTAAGTTATGTAATTTTACCTTTCGTGATGCGTAATGCTCCTATTCGTAATGCTCGGATGTGTAGAAAGAAGACGTATTACTACTCGGATTGAATGCAACAAATTGCAACGCGCGTGTGCGTTAGTTTCCCAAAAAACTTTTAACGGGATGAAAAAAACTGTGCCAGAAATGGACAAGCGCGCAATCAGGTGGGTGGAAGTATACAAATTGGCAGTATGCAACAACGCAGTCGTTCCTTAAGCTTTTTATGCTCGTGGCAACTCATTGAAGTAATAATTAGTTTGCGGCACCCTGTAGTAAGCTGCCAACCGTTTGCTGGGTGGAAGTATACAAACGCTTCTCAAATACAGGTCCGTGAGCGAACTGAGTCTAGAAAAGGATTTGAGTGAGTCCACAAGCAGGTTTGCTGTACCGGGCTGGGCAATAATGGAAATAGTGGTAACCCTAGAAAATTAAACTGTAATTACACCATTGTGTGGCTTATCTTTTGCTACAGCTCAGATTGTAGCAAAGGGAGCTGCGCGCTCCACCATAAAGACATCTTCCCATTTAGAGTTAGTTTAGAAGAAAGAAAGGCCTGTATGGGAAAATGCTTTTCACTTTGGTCGACATAAAAATTGATTTTATAAACAATATTAGTTTGCGTTATTTCACATTGTACTTTGAGTCAGCAAATACTTTTGCTCGCGCGGAATAATTGGCAACCTCAAAAGGTTGAGAAAAACTCGGTTAACTGTAATATTCCTCTACTTTTAAAACAAATCTAAAAGATATTCATCACTACGGTTTGTGTTCTTCTTGCTAATTAGTTGTACGTGTTGTGCATTAACAGTGATGGCACGTTCTGGAATATTTGGATTTGAAGGCCTTTAACTATTTCTTCCCAACTGTTTATTTATAGAATATTTGGGCCTTTTTTAGATAAAGCAGTTTAGTGTTTTTAAACAATATCGCGCTATTTTTTGGTAATTAGACACAACCACAAGGAAGTCACACTCCAATCGTTTCACCTCATCGAAACTGGATTGAAAGGCGTAGATCTACGTGCACAAAGCTTCAGATAAGAAACAAGCTCCTAACATCTATCGGGTAAACTTTGTTTTTTTAGAACTCGTGAGCAACTGGGATTATGTTTCTTCAAAAATGTCATTCCTATTACAACCATTCCAAATGCTATTTCGTGTTGACTACGGCAAATTATATTTACCAAACACTTCACTTCCGCTTCTGCTTTCGGGATCCATGGCTTCGATTTCGTTGGAATTTGTTATGAAAGCGACGTAGCGTCAGAGGATTTGACAGAAAATCTAAAACGAGTTTGTGCATTTATTTTTGTGACATACAAAACTTAGTTGGTCTTCTAAACAAAAAAGATATGTGCAATTCTCTTGATTTGTATTGTTGTTTATGCAACTCACCAAAGTTAGGTTTAGGTACGACATAATCTGCTAAACCTAAAGCAGAGGTTATCCTACTCATTATGATAAATTTCACCTAATTTAGATGCAAATTTAATGCACCTTCACCTATTTCGATTCATCCGCATTACTCTACAGCAGTCGTTCTTTAATAAAACTGGAAGTAAATTTCAATTTTGTAAGTTTTCAAGGATCAAACGGAAAGAAAAAAATTGGAGGCCACTGCTTTGTAGGGTCTCCACAAAACGAAAACAAAAAACATATTTTTTGGTATTACCTTCCCTTCAACTTCAAGGTTATTGCTAGTCTAAGTTTTTTTTGCAGCAAATAGTGTCTACTTTTAATTTTAAAAATTTTGAGATTAATGTACAGTATTCAAAATTATAACAGTAAAAAAGTTTTCTTACATAGCAAGCTTATCGTCGCAACAACGGCCAAACAAAAGCAAACGCAACTTCCAACACAAGCTAGCCTGTCCTACAGCTATGCCTGTACCATAAAGCACAATTCTATTTCTCTATGTTAACTCTGCCAAAACTACTAGAAATATAAGCATGAAACGTGACACAACTGATTACTACTGCGGGGTAAGTGTCTTACGGAGACTGGTGACGTCACGATGACGTCAAAATTCAAAAAAATTTTTGAAATTGGCATTTTTAAACGGAAAGCGATTTTTTACCTAGGCGATAGCCAGCTGCCATCTTATCAATTTCAAAATCTCTATTCTTTTAGGAAGTAAGATGACGTCATCATTTACGATTACTGCAAAATTGGCTCTCTTTATATTTTCAAAAAGTTCTGACGGTAAAAAAACGGTTAAAAGCTTTACCTCAAAATATCAACAAACTGCTTGCAATGAAAATCATTCTCAAACAATTTTAGCTCTATCAACAAAGCAACAAGCGATAAAGCATTTTTTAAGAGTCCTTTTGCTTGTTTGAAAGTTTCAAAAAAGATCTGCTCCATCATTATACCAAGCGACGTCCCAATGCTGTCTGGTGTCACTTTCTTAAAAACAGCAGCTGGCGGCAGGTGCACTTATTACTCACCGCTATTTCGGAAGCGAAACGAAACAGTATTGTGCTGCCTGTTTAAGTGGAACAATAAATTACAATACTAACGTGGAGGTTTAAATTTAGTTTGTTATTACCGCAATGAAAGCAGGAAAATTGGAATAACCAAAGTGCAGGTGTACTCCACGGTAGAATATCTTTGTAGCACTGTGCAGTCGTGTTGAGCGCCTACGCACTAGGGCAGGGGTGGGCAAACTTTTTAGTCAGAGGGCCGCATTAATCATTTAGGAGTGGCCGAGGGCCAGCGCTTGTTATCTTGTATACCTGCACACAAATAAAGAAATTGCATTAGCTCAAAATTTTGCGATATGTCCTAGCAATTTTGTATCACAGGCCGCAAAGCTGACGATGTCTCTAAAAATAAAAAAAAAGATCATCGCCTTTTCCGAAGACGGTAAATGCGTGAATGGGAGCAAGTGTAAGCTCTGACGCATTTTCCGTCTAAGGAAAGGGCGGTGACCTTTTTTTTTTTAGAGACACCGTCGTTTTTGCGCCTTGTCAGTCCCCTTGTCATGTTCATTTAAATATGGCAAAGTTTCAAAAAGTGTTCGCGGGCTGCACAGAATGCTCTCGGGGGCCGCATGCGGCCCGCGGGCCGTAGTTTGCCCACCCCTGCACTAGGGTTTTAAAATAACCGGGAAGTGCTTAACCGGATAATAACTACCCGAAAACATCATAACCGGCTTTAACCGTTATGATCAAATTAAAATTAGAACTGTGTTCAACTCAAAAAAACTTTCTCTATTTTACTAATGTGTATTGAATTTGAGAAAAAATTAATTTTTGCTATAATTTGAGCAAGACAAATTTTGTTTTATAGAAATAGACATCAGAAATAACCTAATGTAGGCCTAGTTGCAATTTCGATCATCACACTAATATTCATTTTACTTTTTGAAATAGTAAAGAATCAATTGTCTTGTCTGAGAGATTAGTTCTCAGTTTACGTATAAACGAGCCAGCCGCTGAAAAAGCTCACGCAGCTCCAACACTGGTTGCTTTTATTGTAATCATACAATTGTACAGTTTTTGTAAGTTTTCACTTCTTAAACTTGTTTTAAAGTATTATATTTTGTCAAGAATGTTTGCGTCTGTAGCATTTGATTTAACTTGGGCTGTTAAATTATCCACGTCATCCATAAACTCAAAAATAATGTTTCGTCATTTTCTGTTTGAAATACCTTACTTGTAGTTGAAGCGTTTATTTCTTCATCTTCAGAGTCGCCAAGTTCATTATTATATAATCTTTCAAATACTTTCTTTCCACATCTTCTAACTTGTGCTTTTGATAACTCGGGAAAATATTTGCTTTGCAAAAATTTTGGATTATGGAAGTGCAACAGCATCATTTGTCTTCGTGAAACATACCGTTCCAAAAATCGCTGATGTAACCAAGCAGCGATATAATTGTTGTAATTTTTCAGTTTTGACAGTAAGAAGTAAATTGATGAGTCAGCCTTGAGCAAACATGCATCCTCAGAGCACAGTCTTTTAAGAACTATTTCAAGACGAAGAAGACAACTCACAAGGTTTTGTAAAGTATTCCATTTATTTTGTGACAATGTTTCGGTAGATCCATCCACTCGCAAAGCTTTTCTATTCATTTTCTTAGCTTAAGAAATCTTTCTATTATCTTCAACTGACTGTTCCTTCGAGTTTTACAATCAAGTAAATGCATCATTTCGGTTCCATGTTCACCCCTAATAAAGTCTTGCAACTTCTCATTTTTAAAGAAGACTCACTTAGTATATTGTTCTTACTTTTTCAATTGAACTTTTCGAGTTTTTGGAAAATTCAGTCGTTTATTCGTTTTGGCCGTTTTTTTCAAAATTAAAAGTACTGCTCAATAAATCAAGATCCTCCTCTGCATGAACCAATTCTTCAACGTTGTCTGCTTGTTTATCAGCATCTTCAAACACAACTTCACTCGTTTTTGAATATAATACGTCACAAACGGTCCAATGAATAGTATGAGCGGCACACTGTTGATGAAAAGGTTCAATTTCCTTTCCAAACATTACCATCACTGAAGCTTCATCAGTAGTACAGTACGGGCTGATTGAGATCGAGACCACAAACTCTTTCAATTTCTCACCAACTATTTCAGCAGTTCGAATATTATTAATTGACAAAATTTAATAAGGCCTAGAAACCAATTCTTTGCCTCTCCATGGGCATTAACATCGAAGTATCTCTTGTTTTCCGATGACGTGTAATTCATCCCGTGATAAAGAAAATCTGGTTCCTGATTTAATTTCATTTCTAAAACGAGAACGCTAATTCTATTCTTTTTTGCTGCGTACTTAAGTACCACATTTCTTGCATTAACTGGACTGATTGCTTGGAAGAGCCCTATCGTAGTTGTACATTTTTAAAACTTTCTTCATAAAAAAGTATTAGCAATTCTGGTAGCCTATAACTTAAACCATCAACACCAGCTAGTTTTGCAACGTCTTCTACAGATTTATTTTTGACAAAATCGTGCGATGCCTTTTGTCTTTTCATGTTAGGCGCCTCATCGGAAGTCTCTGCTTCTGCATGCACAGCTTTCAAGTGATGCGACAAAGTTGATGTAGAGCCATTTGCATATTTTAATACTTTAGAGCAGATGACACATTCAGCTTCATTTTTATTCTTTTTAGTAAAATGTTTCCACACTTTGGATCTATTCATAGGCATTTACCATATAGAAAGGGTTCCGCCAATTTAAAAACTGACAAGCTCTTATCAAGCACAACGTAGCGAAAAATTTTACCATTTTCAAACGCCACCAGTTTTTATTCGCCGATTAAGTTTCCTTAATCTCTGACAAAGTGACAAGCTGGCGATACTATTGCCTCGTGGAAAAATTTGCTACTATTGTGCAGGTTGAAAATATTGACTTGTTTAACACAATGTTGAAGTTAAAAATCGTTTTTTCACCAGCGCAATTAGGCAGCATTGCAAAGGTATGTGTTTTTCGTAACAGGTTCAATGAGAAAAATCGATGCCTTTACACGTGTGTTTTCCCTCTAACCGCTAGTTATTTTTTTGGTAATCATTGCTTGTGCATGAAATTTGAAATTCATTTGCAGGTTACATCCTAACAATCGACAAATTCAAACAAAAAAAATAAAAAAAATTTTCAATTTTTAAAGCTGCACTGTTCGTTGAAATCACAGGTTATAAGTCCTTGACTCCTCATTCGCAAAAAAAGAACTTGAGAATCGAACTCACTGGCCGGATACAAACCGCAATTTTCATAACCGGTTATTTTTGGCCGGTTTTAAACCCCACTCCGTATTCCACCGCTGTGATATTTTTGTCGCTCGTAGCAAAGTGGAACAATATGACGAGGTTTAACATTAAATCTTGCAGGACTTACAAAAAATTATTTTCTTTTGAAATTGAAACACAAAATGCTAGTCTGTGGGTTATCCACTAAACGTAAAACTTATTGTCATCACTAAAATGCAGATGCTGGACTCTATGCTCTGGGTCAATTTGCCCTCCCCGGGGTGCGCTTATGCCGTAATCAAGAAACGTACAAGCATCCAGAAGCTGTAAGTTTCATTACTAGGGCTACAATCATGAAAAAGTTGTAAAACGCCAATCACTTTATAGCGTGGGCTAATTGTTGTAAATACATTATCAATCACTTCAGGGTCCTTCCACAATTCTAAATTTATGCCTTTTTGCATTTATTGAAATAAATACATGAAAGTTTGTGAAATTAATGCTGATTGTAAGTGAGTACATTCTTAATTAAGGGTGCTAGTAGGGAGGTTTGTATTAAGGGCATAGTTTTGAAATCTAATTTTTGAGGAAAAATCAAAAGAAAAATAGGTCAGTGGGTCTACGCAACTATCAGAAGTAATAGTCAACAAGAATTTAATGATGCCTATGGAGAAAAGCTTTTCTTTAAAATTGATTAATAGATCAACCGGGTGATTGGGTGCAAGACATTTAGGGGAGGCATAGCCCTAAATGCTTCATTCCAAGACAAAGTCCCGAAGGTGCACGTAAGGAGCTGGGCATCACAGATATTATTACAAAGGGGGGGGTGGCACCAAGTTGAGAAATAAGTCTACCACCATACTTATTACTGTAATTGTAAAACAAAAATCGTTGCGGCGCTCACCCCCAAATGACTTCGCTCCTCTGTATTTTAAAGAAACGGATAGAGTTAATAAAATAATTGAGAGCTTGTGAATAAAGTCAGTCTTAATTTAAAATGCGATAACTGGGAGAAGAGGCAACCTCATCATTTACACTAGTTACATGTCATCGCATCTCTCAGAAATAAGATTTAAGTGAAGACGGCGAAGTTGGCTGGACTGTTATTTCTAATCCGACATAACTGACTGGTAGGCTTGCCTTGCGACGCCGGAGGCTAATGCAATACGAAGGCTGAGTACACTCAAAAATCCAAGATACAACTTTACAGTAGGGCTTGTTGGTAAGCAACCGAATTTAAGCGATAAAAGATTTAGACTTACCTTTTAACTCTCAAAGCCAGTATTTATGATAAATGTCTCTTTTAACTTGCTTTTTCTTGCAAAATTTCTTTAATAAATCTTTTAAACTCTGAAAAATTGACCTAATTGTACCCTAATTTACAATAGAGTAGGCAAAGACCGCTTCACATAGTGCTAGGTTTCTGAAGTAATCTGAAAACACTATAGCAACGGTATTAGATAATTGTGATTTCATAATGCCAAGAAACAACATATTTTATGACACGGCAGTTACAGAATTAGCAAACAGAACTTGCAAATGATATAGCATAACTAGACACAAACAGACTCACCGCGTTGATAGGGGAGCTCTGAAGAAATGCCTTTAAATTTCATCTGGGATTTTTAAGGGCTCCATTTTTTCAAAGTTCCGCTCTTGAATCATACTCCCTGGCGTTCTAAAAATTTTTGAAAGTAGGATACCATACAAAGGCAATAGTAGGCAAATTTTTTTGCATTTTTGTCAAAGTCAAAGCCAACAGACATGACACAACGCAAGCCTCTTCCTCTAAACAGGCTTGCGTTATTCATTGTTTTATGGCGTAATGGCAAGAGAAAACAAAAGTTTCACTGCTGTCACTATAGCTAGCTAGACAGGCTCGCTGCTAAAGCGTAGGTTAATGGCGGAGGTTCATGCCAGGTTACTAAACTTCAATCAATTTATAAACCATCAATGCTTATTGTTATGTTTTGTTTCCTGTACGTCAATGTGTGATGTTTTCTTTGTTTCTATTTCTTTAATGTAAACAGAGACGTAGCAGCCGCCCCCCAAACCCCCCAATTGGGGGGGGCCCAGGCCAACTTTGGGGGCCCAAGTTAGTCTGAAATTGCTTTTTGGCTACGTGACTATTTTCAGTTCAGCAGACTTGTTTACAACCGATTTAAACTGTAGGAAGAAATTGGCTTGTGACATCATACGTGAATGCTACGTCATTTTATCTCGCAGAATCTAGAATATTTCGATTGATTTTCTGGTAGAATCTTGAATATTCGATTGACGTAACAATGCCCTTGTTACGCAACAATCATAGAATGGTCTGGAATTCTGTTTGGCTATAAATACCGGGACAATATATATATACACTGCAGAGTGCAGATAAAGTATTTTATTGACATTGTATAGAATGAAACGTTCAAAAAGTGGTGCTCAAAAGAGAAAAGAAGCAGCCACTGCTCGAGATGCTGTAGCGAAATTGCCCAAGATGACAGATTTTTTCAAGATTACTGAGCAGAGTAGACCTGGCACTAGTACCGAGAGGGATGAAGAAAACTATAGTGTACAAGAAAAAGAAGACTATGACGATCAGCATCAAAGTGATTGTGAATTTCCAGAAAATGTAAGTTGTGATTTACCTGCCAATACGCAACCTTCAATATCAAAAATAACTGAATCTCAATTTACCCCTATCCCTGATCACCCATGTAAATGGCCTGAAAGTATTTCTGATGCTCAACGATGTGATATAGTAAAGCGTGGACCACATCAACTAATAATGAATTTTCCATATAATAACACAACTCCAAGGCGACGTTTTTCCTCCAACCATTATAAACGTGTGTTACCTAATGGTGAAAGTGTTTCACGGTCGTGGCTAGTTTATTCTGGGGAATCAGATCAAGTTTTTTGCTTTTGTTGTAAGCTATTTGGAAAAACACTAAGCCCCTTTTGTAATGGTATAAATACATGGGAGGGTTTTTCGAAAAAACTGAAAGACCATGAAAACGGCATTTCCCACCAACAATGCTGCAGTCAATGGATGTTGCTAGCTGAAGGGATAAGAAATTCATCCACTATCGACAAACGCGAGATGAATATTTTTTTCAATGAAAGACGTTTTTGGAGAAATGTTTTAGAGAGACTTATCGACATTGCCTTGTTTCTATCGGAAAGGAATCTTGCTTTTAGAGGATCTCAAGAAGTCTTAGGATCTCCTCACAATGGAAATTTTCTGGGTATATTTGAGCTTTTGGCAAGAAGAGATCCGATCCTAAAAGAGCTTCAAGACAGAATCAAGAATAAAAACACTAAAGATCACTATTTGAGTCCTACCATACAAAATGAACTAATTGAATTGCTAGCGACAGAAGTTGAAAAAGAAAATTTACAGCAATTGAAATTGGCAAAATATTTTTCTATAATTTTGGACTGCACTCCAGATATGTCACATCATGAACAAATGTCTGTCATTCTCCGTTATGTACTATGTAATGAAGAAGCTGCTGTTGTTAAAGAAACATTTTTTGGCTACTTGAGAATAAGTGACAGTACTGGGAAAGGCTTGTTGGACGCTTTCTTAGAAAAAGCGACCGAACTGCAACTCGAATTGTCTGATTGTCGAGGTCAGTCATATGATAATGGTGCTAACATGAAAGGAAAACATTCTGGGGTCCAAGCAAGAATGCTAGACATCAATCCCAAAGCTGTTTACGTGCCCTGTGCAAACCATACCCTTAACTTAGTTGTTGTTGACAGTGCTAATTCATCGACGGAAGCATTGACATTTTTTGGAGTACTTACAAGGTTGTATGTGTTGTTTTCTTCCTCTGCTCAGCGTTGGGAAATTTTGAAGAAACATGTGGAGCTGTCCATAAAGTCACAATCTGATACTCGTTGGGAAAGCAGAATTAAATGCATCAAACCTCTTCGATACAATTTAAAAGAGGTGTTGCTGGCACTGAAAGACTTGGAAGCCATTTCCATAGAAAGAAAAGATGGAAGAGCTGCCTCAGAAACAAAATCGTTGATAGCTCATTTATCAAAATGGAGTTTTCTTTTGTCGGTGTTTATTTGGTATGATATCCTATTCCAAGTCAATAAAGCAAGCAAGATTCTTCAATCGTATGGAGTCTCCCTTCATACAATGGAAACGGAAATCCAGGCAACTGAAAAGTTTTTGCAAAACTATCGCACAACGGGTTATGACAGTGCCGCAACATCTGCTGTTGAAATAGCACAGGAATTGGATATTGATCCTTCTTTTCCTGCGTCAAGAAGTGGAAAGAAAAGAAGATTGTTTGATTACCAAGGTGAAGAGGAACAACGAGCTACTCCTGAACTGAAATTTAAAAGCAACTTTTTCTATCCATTAGTAGACCAGGCTATTATGTCGATAAAGGAGCGCTTTAATTTGTTACGTGAGGTTTCTTCCGCCTTTTCGTTTTTGTACACACGAGACAAACTTTTGCTTGTGCAACAAGAAAATGCTCTTCTTACTTGCTGTAAAGAGTTTCAAAAAAAGTTCGGTGACATTGATTCTGATGAAATGAGCGCTGAGCTACAGCGGTTTGTTTTAATTTTACAAAAAAACGCAATCTCAATACGGCTCAAGACTTTCTGAACTATCTTCTAAAGACTCATTTATTTGAATTGTATCCGAATGTGTACATCGCACTTCGAATCTTACTAACTTGCCCCGTGACTGTTGCCAGCGCTGAAAGAAGCTTCAGCAAATTGAAACTGATCAAAACTTTTAATAGAACGTCTATGACAGACAGTAGACTATCTTCATTAGCCATGTTGTCAATTGAAAATGACTGCGCCCGATCTCTTGATTATGACAATGTCATAACAGCATTTGCGAACAAAAAGGTTCGCTCCAGACTATTTAAATGATACTGTGTTTTTATAAGTTTTTCATGTTTTTCAGTGTCATTGCTTTCGTTTCGCAGTGTCTGCATAAATGTCCTACTGAATTCTGGCATCGGTGCCGAATTTTTTATGACTTGCACCTTCGGTATCGGCATGCTTTATTCTGACATTAGCCTGTTTACTTATGTACAAATTGTGGTGTATTTTCTTAATGCAGCTTTTCAATTTTACACCTCTAAAGTGATATGACATGTGCGCAGGGGCTCTTGCGCTTACTTTGGGGGGGGCCCGAAGTTGGAGTGCTACGGGACTGAATGTAAATGTAAGAATTCAATTATCCAGTTGGCCAATTTTTCTTATCCGCTGAGATTTCTAAAAGTGTTATTCCAACTAGACCAAATAATCGGGAACCCTCTGGACTGCTCTTTTTGCCTATGGTTGCATATATACGAAATAATTACATCACCTAAAAAACAAATTAAATTTTCAAGTCAACACTACTCGAGTTATTTGATAAAATGCGATATAATATGCAGTTGATGGCGTATCTCTTTTGACACAATAGTACATTAAATCCACAAACATGTTTTTCAGCCAAAATTTCACAAATTTCGCCGACTGAGTTCTTCTCTAGGTATTGGCGGATTCACGGAGAGTGCCCGCGTGTGATTAAGCTCTGGTCAGATACAAAAAAAAGTGAGACGAACTCATAAAACCCTAACCCGAACTCATAAAACTGACGTGAACATTTTTTTTCTTACGGTAAAACTCAGAACAAAAATCTTTTTTATATTATAGACACGCTGAAGGTCAGAAGAAAGATTTTTCTTTATCCGATCAATAGTTTCTTTCAAGATTTCTGCTTCTTCGTGCGTCCAAAGTTGCCCTTCTGTAAAAAAAGACTTACTCATTTATTCTTTCTTAGGGAGTTTATTTTTGACTGCGCCATTGACTTAAGTGCAGAAGTTTTTTTCGTTTTCTGAAGATTAAAATTACAAATACCTTGTTCAAAAAATATGTTTAAAAAAGGAAATACATTTGGTTTGTTGACTAGAATCCTAGCACTGCTACTGCTCCTTAATCTAGCATTGTGAACAAACTCCAGACCACATTATTTTAACATGTCCCACACATCGGGCACCTCGAGGAATAATGGGTCTGACAGTTTTGGATGACGAAACAAGTTGCTGGCTTTACTTCATCATTCGAAGCATCTGATCTGGGCAACACAGCAGGTTGGGGTGGTAAAAGGCTAAACCCTTGGCCCCCATCTTTTTCGTGTGTCTGACCTATATCTTTTTTCGTGTGTCTGACCTATAAACAAAAAAGATATATATCAAAGCATAAATTGAAAGCAATACTAAGCTAATATAAATTAACTTTCAAATTCTACAACTTTCAAAAAACATAGAATATTTGGAAAATTTGTTTTGGAAAAAAGTTAAGAAATGTTTTTTGAGATTTGTTTTAAAAATGCCCATCTTGGCTAATATAAAAAAAAGCATTTTAAAAAACACTAAATATGATTTAGAAAACAAAAGTCAAAAAATATTAATACACTCAAGAAAGTGGCAAATACTTTACATGCAATCGATCGACGTTAATTTCAAATTAGTACATTTATTGATGCAAAAGAATATTTGGAAAAAGCACCAAATATTAGAAAAAGATTATGGCAATAATTATAAAAATATAGCTTATATTTTGCATGTTATTCAGCGATGTTTAAACGACAAGTAATCATGAAGATAAATCTCGTAAACAACAATAAACAGAATTGACAAATACCTGTGTTAGCATGAAATCTAAGAATGTTTGATTAGAATAAAGCAGATTTTAAACAAGAATTTCAGAAAGTCAGCCAAAAGTACACTTATAGACTTCTGTATGATAGGTCAATTTGTTATTTTTTATTTATTAAATTAAAGTACAGCTTCACACTGCGGAGCAGGTCGAATGAAACACTTTTTGGTTCGTTGCTGCTTCCTGCTCTGTAGTGCATGAAAATATCACATTACTTTCGATTCTGTTTTGCTTACTTATTAATGGTAAAGTAATTATACCAAAAAGTCATCTGTTTAATTACGGTTTACGGTAAAGCTGTACATTTTGCTACGTGTTTAAAAACAATTTGTGTAAAAAACCTTTCACCTTCATTTTAATTCTCTTATTAAGGAATTTCTAAATGCTTGTGTGACGTGTTTTGTCATAAAATTTTCATGGTGTTAATGTAGTAGTCCTGGGTATCAACTCTGTAAGGTTTCAGTTAAATCTTTTAAAGCTTTGTCTGGAGTGATGAACCGAATACACTATAAAACATGTTTCAAAGTATACAGGGTGGCGCACAAATGTATTAACACTAAAGTACCTACTAAATCTGATGTATTGGTTATTCTTCTTCCTAAGTCAGTTGCCTGTACTTTGCAGAGGCAGCTGCGGGTCTTCATCGATTGGTTGCAAGAATCATTTCTACTAGCTAGGCTTCGCATATGAATCAGCTTGGTGACTTACACGCCAGTTTAGCTAGCAGAGGTCACTGCAAACTAATGGTCTACCTTTGATTGCCTGATGATTTACGCATTCAGCTCGTTATTATTTTTCGTCAAGCTGCAGCGTACACTGACTTTTGAACACATGCGCTAAACAAATGTAAGTTTACCCATTTGTACATATTAAAATTCTCAATATAAATTTCTATGTCCTTCCAATTAGGAGTAGCGTTTTTTACTTCACTGTTAATGCACTCGTGCGCCACCCAGTATATCTAAGATCTAAAGCTTTTTATTTGTGCTGTTAGTAATGCCAATATGTAAAGAAATTGCTGTTCTGAAGTTTTACTGAAAATTGCGTAAGCATAAAAAAACTTTTTAAATAATCGTCTTATAATTTGGCTCCCGCCCCTCCCATGCAAGGCGGATGAATAACGTGCCTTTTTTAACAAAAATGAAAGGCTTCTTCAAAAACCTTTTGAGATTGTAAAAGGTATTTCATTTGATGTAGCCAAAGTTTTACTGAATGTCTTAGAAAATAAGATCATCATTCGTAACTCGAGGCAGCTCGTAGACGGTTTTTCCAAAAACAGGTCGTCATTGCTTACATCGCATTGAAGCTAAGGAAAAGACATTTGGGCTCATTTAGTCCCTCTGATTTTTCTTCGCTTTCTCATCAGTAACCACAAACAAATTTCTAATAGCACGCGGTATTTTCGGGACTGGATCCGTTTGGTTCTTAAACATAAGGATAGGTAGGGGCCACAGATGCTATGCCCCCGAATTTTTGATCCCAATCAAGAAGTAAAAGCATTTCTGAGGCCAAAAACAAAAATACGGTCACGCTTGAAAAATTTATCTCCATAAAAAGACCTTTACTGTTGTTTTGGATCAAAATAGTTGTCTTCTACAGTTTTATTTCCGCAAAAAGGGTCATGAAACAAATTTTATATTTTTGGTCTCCATTCCCCAAAATAAATATTGCTGCTAATAAGGTTCTAAAATAATGTTTTTACCTTTTATGTGTTGATGATTGTATAGTTCAAGTTCGATTCTGATTCAGCTGATGCGTTTTTTGAGTTTTGACGTTTTGTTAGCTCGAGCTCGGTCCTAAAACATAGGGCTCGCTTTCAACTCTGATTGGAATGTCACCGGCCACATATGGTCCTTTCCTTCCGACGGTTTTCTCAAACAAATGTGCTTTTAAAATCTTAGAACGCAAAAAAAAAACCATGATAGAAAAACCTAATAAGCAGTTGGGCCACTAGTGGCTAGGAAGATTCAGTAATTGAAGTCCAGGAAGTTTCATAAATATTTTTCAGTAGCCTGAGTTTTTATTCTCGACGATCAGTATACTAAAAATGTGCCCAGTAAATCATAAAATTCTGGCCTGCCAGTGATTAAAAAAAAAGGTGGCAAAGCCGCAGAGCCTAACCTACCTCAATACTTGTTATGCACGGTCTCTGTTACCTCCCAGAATACTATCCTATTAATTAAAAGCATTAACTCAAAACCAAAAAAATATGTTTTTGAAGCACAACCTGTCACTTTTTTTAATTGCAAATTAAAATTTTTCTACCATCTGCTTTTGAAAAATCAAGCTTTTATCGCGTTTAAAATTAGAGAAAACTAGCTCTGAAACGATGAGGAGAGAGATGATACACCGTCAGAATATTTGTGTCTGGTCTTGGTTTGAATTATGATAAAATATAGATAATTTATCTACCGTGAGATGTTGCTAAATCTCACACTATGAACAAATATCCCAGATTTTGTTTGTGTATCCATAGTAACAAGACAGATTCTTGCAAGATCTTCTCTTCCAATAAGCCTACCATACAAACCTATGGATAAGTATTTTTATGTTACAGCTGCATGCAGATTTATAAATGACACAAACATGTTACCATATAGGCCTAGCCTATGTCAAAGTAAATAAAATCTTGCGGACACACTCATAATTCTCAGTTAATTTTTCTACAGCCAGACTCAATCTTAATTGCTTTTACTTACTCATGCACGCACGTGTGTCTACATATCATTAAATTTGCGATGAAAGTACCTCAGCTGCATTATTATCCATATTGGCACTAAAGCTAAATCATGCATTCATTTCCGATGCTTCAATTGACGAGTGTTTTTCTTGCGAAAAGGTCGCTTTTCCATCAACAGAAACTTTTTACCTAGTTAGGAAAATTTATTAACTCAATAAAAAAATAGACGCAGGCTGCTTAAACAGCTGCTAGCACTTAAAAAGCAAAATGCTAAAAAGCCAGAGAAATCAGAGTAATAAGAAACTTAAGAATGAACAATAACGAGTACCAAAGATAAAAAGTAATTTATTTCCACCGTTTTGAGGAGTCTACAAAAGGCAACCTATTTTTTAACACTTTAGATCTGAGGCTCCTGGTGGCTGAAAATGACAAAATCAAAAAGTTTCTTAACTTTGATTTGGCCTAACTTGTCCATGACTCTTTTCAAAACAGAGTTATGGTGAGCACTTGCTGAAGTGACTTTTGAGAGGTTGAAAGAGAAATATTGGGGACAAAGCTCGTCTTTCTCATCTTCATTCTTTATTCTTTGCAATCTCGCTGATGTATTTTCTTGCAACGCTTGATAACTTCAGTTTGGCATGAGTATGACATTCAAACAAATGATGATCAAAAATCCCAAGTTTTACAATATTTGTACAAAAAATCTTTGTCCAGTTATTAAGCAAAATTTCATAAAGTCCTTATTCTTTTGCTGGGTAAATCCAGTCACGATTCGCACAAAGGTATACGATCAAATAAGATTTAAACGAACAAATTCAGACTAATGAAATTTTACAAATTGTAAAAATTCTTTTATTTATTTATGAAACAGCTAGCAATCTTCAGAAGTTTTGCGTATGCCATCTACTGACAACTGGCCTAAACAGCAGAAATTAATAAAAGTACTTTTCCTTGGTAAAGCGTATCATTAACAATCTGGATTTAAAGGTCTCCGTGTTCCTGCATAATTTAAACATTTTTAAAAATAGCATACTGCGATCACAACCACTGATGCCAATCTGGACTTTTGCCCGCACATGTAAGGTTTTCAGTATTAGTCTGTGAGTGTATGCTTTTGTAGTGATGATCTGGGCTTTTTTAAGATGGAACTGCATAGCGCTGTTATAGGTGGGACAATATGACCGAATAAAAATATTGTAGTACCTTTAAGTGTATTGAGAATGTTTATACAAATCAATTTCATGGAAACCATATCTACTAGTACACAATTTTCAAACCAGTCTATTTCTAAAAACAGTCAGATATGCTGCTGCTGGGAGCTTATTCAAAATCTAATTAAAGAGCTTGAGGAGGATCCAGTGTGTCAGAAATACCAAGAATAGCTTAAAAGCCATAAATTTAAAAGTGACAATGGTAAAGAGGCCATTGTGATTAGCCTAGTGATTACTTTTGTTAAGTTTATTTTTTATTACAATTTGTTAGGAAAGTTTAATTTCATATCATAAAATCATTGGTTTGTGTAGTAACGGACTTTTTTCATGAGATTTGAATGCGTGCATGCAGAACATAGGCTACTATGTTGAGCTTACTGTTTACTATAGTAATTGAATTTGTGCAATCCAGATAGCAAAAAAATTCGCCTAATTTGTGAAATTTTTTTGTTGAATTTGTATCCAGCTGGGTTTTTTTAAAAGTCTTTCTAGGTTTTTAAAAACTTCAATTGCAGCTGTAGTTAGAACCCAGCATTTAGAATTCAAGCGAAAATGAACGATAGGGGTTGTTAATTTGAGCACATATTGCAGCATGTTGGTGGTGGTAAAAATATTTTGTTACTACAATCAGACAACTGGTTTTTATAATTTTTGTGGCATTTGCTATTTTGCAGTTGTAGGTTTTTATTGCATACTGCATAGGCCTAGCTTACTGCTGTAAACATGACAAAGAAAACTGGTGTGCTGGTTGATATAGCTCAAAATAGTCAGTATCAAAGTACCAAATGCAATCCAATGTTGGGTATTTATAAAATTATTTTCAATTGCTTCTTGTGTTGGCCAATAACAGAGCAGTGCACAGGTGCAGTCTTGCAATCACTTATGGTAACTTTCATTTACTCAAGTAAAACTATTAAGCATTTAAACTGCTTGTTCAAGTAAAATATTGTTTTCAAATTGCAAACTTGCATTTGGTCTTAAAGTTTGCAATTTCCTCAGCAGTAAGCACATACTGGAGCTGATTTTGCCAAAAATATCCTTATCTATAGCATGTGGTTGGCAGTGATCTGGTAATCTTTTCACATTGATTTTTGAATGAAGCTATTTTGTATTTTTTAAGTAATCTCATCTTTTTGGGATTTTACCACAATGACCAAATTATTCAAGAAGTCAATGTTGTTAAAAGTTATTTTACCAGATGAACAGATTGTTTAATTTTGTCCACAAAATGTGAAAATGCAATGCAAAAAATAGTACCACAGTTGTGCATGTTGCATGAGACATAGCCAAGCAGAATCAGCGTTTGTTTTGAAGTTAGCATTTCGAGTAAAAACTTTGACTGGTGCTGATTGAGTGACATCATGCTTCTGATTCAAAGATCATAAGGTCATTTTTGCAGTCTGCCAAAACCTTTTTTCATCTGTATGTTCATTGAGTTAGATAAGTTTTCGTCATCACATAATGGGTCTGTGAACCAGGAAGCAGCAAGAACCAATTAAGTGCCAGGTTATCTTTTAATGATAAAAAATTAATTTAGTTGTATTCTACTGCTCTAACTTTAATTTTAATCTGTTTAAAAGGTAAATAATAGAGAAAATGTGGAATTCCTGTAAACCTGTTAAATACAGCTCCACAGGCCAATTCTATTTAAAAAAGATTATTTTGTGATAATTAAACTGTAGAAGTACCATGTGATTTGATTATTGACTAGCCCACCAAAATAACAACCTCGTCAAATTTTTTTTATCTGAATATAGTTAGGTTGTTCTGCCCTTATTAGTCGTTAGATTAGGCTAATATCAGGCTGTTTTATTAGCCAAATAAAGCTAAATATCATGCTGTTGTATAGATTCAAAAATATGTATTTGTTTTGTTAAAATTTTATTTTACTTTGGTTTTATAAAATATTATGTCTTCAGCTGAAAACTCGATGTGGGTTCATGGGTTTTCAGATACTTATATTCTTGGTGATGAACTTGGGAAGTAAGTTGTTAGAAGTCTTTGTTATGTTTTTTTACAATGTTTACCTCATAATGACTCCTAAAGATACTGCAGGTGCCCTATTTAAAAATCTAATTAGCTTAATTTTCTTTCAAGATGAGCACTTTTGCCAAGATTTTAGTGTTTTATGTTCTCTTCTTGTGGTGCATTGAAAAACATTAAAAAGAAGTGTGCCGTATTATAAACCTGGCGTTTGCTTCAGTAAATTGCAAAAATTGGTTCAAAATATGGCCACTCTGTAAGAATTTCAATTGTAGTTTACGTGATTATGCAGTTTGTTTTTATACTAAACGCCTTTATGTTATGTTTGAGGTTGTATTTCAGTAACACAGTCAATTAGGAAATAATTCTTGTACCCGTTCATAGAAAAATATTTGTAAATTCTGCTAGTACCTTAGCCTGCACCATTATTGATAGGTTGAGTACTTACGCCATTCTACTGACTCAGAAAAACCGTAAGGGTCTTTTTACACTCTCCAAAGCTTTCTTCGTTTCGGGTTTAATTGGTCAAGTGTTCTAATCAACATTGACGTTCAATTGTAATTGTTTGTTGTTCTTTTCAGAGGTGCTTTTAGCATTGTCAAGAGGTGTACTCACAAGCAATCAAAGCAAGATTATGCTGCTAAGATAATAAATACAAAAAAATTGTCATCACGAGGTCAGGGCGCTATTTTATCTTTATCATGCAGCAATGCTATGCCAGTATAATAAGATCTATCTTGATAATACAATCACTTCTCCTTTTTAATATTTCTTAATAATGCTTTGTATTTCATTTAGTAACTTAAAGTTGAGTGTGGTCTCCAGAATTGTTTGCTTATTAAAGCTTCAGTGTGTTGTACAGGGTGGGCCATAAATAACGCACCAAAGCATATAAAACAATTCAGATAATAATAACAAACGCCATCGGCACCAGACATTAACACTAATTCAACTCGTTCTTTAATTGTTAAGTGCATACCCTAAAAATGATATAAATTTTTTTTAAAAGGCAAATCATAACTAAAAAACTTTGATTGAAATTAAATTTAACAGTTATAGTAACTGATATTGAAATTAAATTTAACAGATACCCAAAGAAAAGATATTTACATTATTTCACATCACAATTTATTTTAAATCTTTGGTGCGTTATTTACGGCCCACCCTGTATTTCCCGTATGTTTAGTTTTTAGTTATAAATTGATGATTGCATTTAAAATTGTGTTTGCTGTATTGAATTTGTTTCTGAATTCTCGTAGCAGCAATAGTTGTATAAGACTTAAAACTAGTGTGATTATTGACCCTGCGTTGTAGTGCTGTGGCCTCTTAAATTTTACAGTTTGGCGTGTGCTCGAAGCTCTGAAGATTAACTGTGTCCAAGCTTTAAATCTTATTAATTTTCGGTAAAAAAAACCTTTACTACTGTTGCAGAGCAAAATTCAGTGCCGTTGGTAAGAGATGCGCTAGAAAACATTTTTGTGTTACTTCAAAAGTGCACCTGGCGTTCTTTTGAAAATACGTGGCTTGATGTTTGGTTAGTCTGTGCCCAAATAAAATGTCAATTTGCTACAAAAAAGTTGGTCTTGTTGGAAAAATGGTGCTGACACTTCACTCTTTTTTAGCGTCTGCAAAGCATGGAAAGTATTTTTCCCGAAAAGACAACAGCTCAGACATGGTGTGGTAAACACACAACCATTCCATTATGGTTATGGAAACAGCAAGAATCATTTCCGCCGAAAAACACTGCCGACATCTTGATTGTACAATGAAAATTTCGGCAACTGTTATTATATTCAGAAAATCATTATTTTTGTGTTTAGATTTACAAAAGCTAGACCGGGAAGCCCGCATTTGTCGATTATTAAAGCACCCGAACATAGGTAAGAAATTTAGACAGGTTTACATGTTTTTTTTATGAAGGTTGCCAGCAGTTAGTACCGTCTTACAGTCAAGAAATTTTTAGTTGAGCTTTCTAACTGTGTTGCCTTGCAGTTGACATGGCTGAGAAAATGCAAACGATCTGGTTAAAAGATATTTAAATAGAAGACGTAATTTGTTGAACTGTGTGCAATTTTACAATCTTAAATCTCTGGCAGCAGTTTGCTGTGTAAATATGCATTATGGCTATGTTAACTAGTGGACAAATAACCTTGCAACTTGACCATGCCATAAATTGCCTCGATCTCGTGTCCCAAATATAGAACTTGCGGCAAGAGCAGCTAAAAGGTTGAGCTTCTGTTAAAATACTTCTGTCACTTAATGGTAGCCACAACATGTCGAATATCAATTAGCTTATTCTTGTCACGCATCATTATTCAATGTTTTAAAGCATAGAAATATAAACGGTACTCCACGCATTCTTCCACTTTTTTTTTGTAGTGTAAATCAGTACCGGTAAAGTTAAGTTGAGGCGCATACTAAATCAATGGCCATTGTATTTCTGGTTAGTGTGGGTATAAGTCAAACTTTGCTGCTAGCATTTTTTAACGAATTGCCGGTTGAAACATAGCAGATGGATTTAATCGCTTGCTATTGATACTGTGGGATCTGTCTTAGGTTTAAAGGATTCATCAATTATGGATTTTTTTGAATCAAATAGATTAAATGTCATCACTCTAAACTTTTGATGTTTTTGCAGTGAGACTACATGCAAGTGTTTTAGAAGATGGATACTACTTCTTAGTTTTTGATTTGTAAGTACTAAGAATGGCTGTTGTCTGCTAACTTAAAGCGCTAAAAAGGAAAACAAAATTTTGAAATAATGTTTTGCAAAAAGCGTGAATAAATGTTTTGCGAAAAACTAGAAGAAAGAATTAATATATCTGTAGGTCTTAACATAGATACGAGCTGAGATAAATGCTTCTAACTTCTATCAATGGGAAACCTTTTATCAGTTATGTTGGTACAGCATTTTGTTCAAACCTGCTGCAGATCTGCCAGAACTGCCGGCGTTCATTTCAACTAAAAACAGGAGATTGCCGAAGAGTGTCTTTCCCTCCCGAAGACTACGTAACTGTACGGTGTATATTAAAATCATTTTCAAAATTCGGGCTAGGTCTTGTTTTCGGGTTAGGTCTTATTTTCGGGGAAACACGGTACGTAATTGTACGGTGGGTTTCCCGGCACGCCTGCTCGTCACTGTCGTGAGCAGTTTACCCATCTTTTCACGCCGACGACTTATTAATCCGATCACACTAATTGCTTGCAGAATAACTGGCGGTGAACTCTTTGAAGACATTGTTGCGCGGGAATTCTACAGTGAAGCGGATGCAAGGTGACTGATCAGGCTAGGATCGTGTTTCACTTAAAAACTGCTTGCATCTGACAGAAGAATTGTGCGTCTTTTCGAAAGGCATCAACGTGTTACCTGTCAATTACGACGTGTTCTTGTTGTTTGGCTATACTCTTTCGTGGCACGTGATCCAACAAGTGAAACGGACATCCGTGTTCGCACTGTTAATTCCAACGTTGAAGGAAAGCGGCTGTGCATTGCGATCCAGTTATTAATGCAATGGCAGACTGATGGCACCACTACTAGCATGTTGTGCTACCATTGTTAGTTGGCCCAGAGAAACTTTTTTGCGACACGCTACGTGATGAAACACGGCCAGCATTGGCAACTAGCAAGATTTTATTCATAGAAGAACCTCTGATAGAGCCGATTTAAGCTTTCAGGTAGCTGAGCGTTGTATATCATTGTGTTTCCTCAGTTTGGTGTTACGCAATAATATAACAATCAAATCTTTCATCTTGCTTTTTGGCAAGTCAAAACCACTTGTATTCAAACACACTTAAAAGTTTACGGTATAAGTTATCCAATGCAAGTTCTTTCACTAAACATTGAGAATGTTTTGCTTTAAAGTGCGATTCGCAATACGACATCAGCACTGAACATATGCCCACAAGCGTGCAAAATTGCTGATTAATAGAGCGATTAGTTTCTAATGCCTGATGCGGAAACGTTGTAAAAATAGCCTCTGCAATGTGCGAACATTGCCACGTTAAGCAAGTGGTTTCGAAAGTTGCTATGCGACAATGCGTTCGCAGTACTTGTTGAATAATTATCATTGAGCTGTACAAAATTAAATGAGTATGTTTTTGCAGTCATTGTATACAACAAGTTCTCGATGCTGTTTTGCATTGCCATCAGTCGGGCGTTATACATAGAGACTTGAAGGTATTTATTGCGTTGTTCATTATTGTAAAGTATGTCTTTGATAGAACAACGTTGTGGTCAGATCTTCCTATGTGTTGCTTGCGCCGCTGGTACAGTGTATTTCTACCACAAGTGCTGCCGCCATGCCTGGGAGATGGCCTTGGTCGATTGCTACTACTCGCATTAGCGGTGTGGGATGTAAACTTTTCACCTCACTCTTATTGATTTTAAAGCATACGTTGCGATCAATTATTGATAAACCACTGTCATCATGTGTCAGAACTAGCTGTCTGCTGCGTTGAACAAAGATTAAGCGAGTAGAGATCAATTTTAATAACCGGAGATTCCAAACTTTGTTTTGATCCTTTGCCAAGATTTGCATGCTTCTATTCTCTTACTTTCTATCTTTTTTCGATGCACAAGCAGAAAGGCACGAGCATATTTTTGTTACTTGGCAACTCTCAAAAAGAGCCCCGTGATATAAGGGAACGCAAACCCAAGGTTTGCTTTGGTGTTAACATGACCGACGCAACGTCGTGCTGTGATTGAATCAGTCCCGTGGCACTCCAACTTCGGGCCCCCCCCCCCCAAAGTAAGCGCAAGAGCCCCTGCGCACAGGTCATATCACTTTAGAGGTGTAAAATTGAAAAGCTGCATTAAGAAATTACACCACAATTTGTACATAAGTAAACAGGCTAATGTCAGAATAAAGCATGCCGATACCGAAGGTGCAAGTCATAAAAAATTCGGCACCGATGCCAGAGTTCAGTAGGACATTTATGCAGACACTGCGAAACGAAAGCAATGACACTGAAAAACATGAAAAAGTTATAAAAACACAGTATCATTTAAATAGTCTGGAGCGAACCTTTTTGTTCGCAAATGCTCTTATGACATTGTCATAATCAAGAGATCGGGCGCAGTCATTTTCGATTGACAACATGGCTAATGAAGATAGTCTACTGTCTGTCATAGACGTTCTAATAAAAGTTTTGATCAATTTCAATTTGCTGAAGCTTCTTTCAGCGCTGGCAACAGTCACGGGGCAAGTTAGTAAGATTCGAAGTGCGATGTACACATTCGGATACAATTGAAATAAATGAGTCTTTAGAAGATAGTTCAGAAAGTCTTGAGCCGTATTGAGATTGCGTTTTTTTTGTAAAATTAAAACAAACCGCTGTAGCTCAGCGCTCATTTCATCAGAATCAATGTCACCGAACTTTTTTTGGAACTCTTTACAGCAAGTAAGAAGAGCATTTTCTTGTTGCACAAGCAAAAGTTTGTCTCGTGTGTACAAAAACGAAAAGGCGGAAGAAACCTCACGTAACAAATTAAAGCGCTCCTTTATTGACATAATAGCCTGGTCTACTAATGGATAGAAAAAGTTGCTTTTAAATTTCAGTTCAGGAGTAGCTCGTTGTTCCTCTTCACCTTGGTAATCAAACAATCTTCTTTTCTTTCCACTTCTTGACGGAGGAAAAGAAGGATCAATATCCAATTCCTGTGCTATTTCAACAGCAGATGTTGCGGCACTGTCATAACCCGTTGTGCGATAGTTTTGCAAAAACTTTTCAGTTGCCTGGATTTCCGTTTCCATTGTATGAAGGGAGACTCCATACGATTGAAGAATCTTGCTTGCTTTATTGACTTGGAATAGGATATCATACCAAATAAACACCGACAAAAGAAAACTCCATTTTGATAAATGAGCTATCAACGATTTTGTTTGTGAGGCAGCTCTTCCATCTTTTCTTTCTATGGAAATGGCTTCCAAGTCTTTCAGTGCCAGCAAGACCTCTTTAAAATTGTATCAAAGAGGTTTGATGCATTTAATTCTGCTTTCCCAACGAGTATCAGATTGTGACTTTATGGACAGCTCCACATGTTTCTTCAAAATTTCCCAACGCTGAGCAGAGGAAGAAAACAGCACATACAACCTTGTAAGTACTCCAAAAAATGCCAATGTTTCCGTCGATGAATTAGCACTGTCAACAACAACTAAGTTAAGGGTATGGTTTGCACAGGGCACGTAAACAGCTTTGGGATTGATGTCTAGCATTCTTGCTTGGACCCCAGAATGTTTTCCTTTCATGTTAGCACCATTATCATATGACTGACCTCGACAATCAGACAATTCGAGTTGCAATTCGGTCGCTTTTTCTAAGAAAGCGTCCAACAAGCCTTTCCCAGTACTGTCACTTATTCTCAAGTAGCCAAAAAATGTTTCTTTAACAACAGCAGCTTCTTCATTACATAGTACATAACGGAGAATGACAGACATTTGTTCATGATGTGACATATCTGGAGTGCAGTCCAAAATTATAGAAAAATATTTTGCCAATTTCAATTGCTGTAAATTTTCTTTTTCAACTTCTGTCGCTAGCAATTCAATTAGTTCATTTTGTATGGTAGGACTCAAATAGTGATCTTGAGTGTTTTTATTCTTGATTCTGTCTTGAAGCTCTTTTAGGATCGGATCTCTTCTTGCCAAAAGCTCAAATATACCCAGAAAATTTCCATTGTAAGGAGATCCTAAGACTTCTTCAGATCCTCTAAAAGCAAGATTCCTTTCCGATAGAAACAAGGCAATGTCGATAAGTCTCTCTAAAACATTTCTCCAAAAACGTCTTTCATTGAAAAAAATATTCATCTCGCGTTTGTCGATAGTGGATGAATTTCTTATCCCTTCAGCTAGCAACATCCATTGACTGCAGCATTGTTGGTGGGAAATGCCGTTTTCATGGTCTTTCAGTTTTTTCGAAAAACCCTCCCATGTATTTATACCACTACAAAAGGGGCTTAGTGTTTTTCCAAATAGCTTACAACAAAAGCAAAAAACTTGATCTGATTCCCCAGAATAAACTAGCCACGACCGTGAAACACTTTCACCATTAGGTAACACACGTTTATAATGGTTGGAGGAAAAACGTCGCCTTGGAGTTGTGTTATTGTATGGAAAATTCATTATTAGTTGATGTGGTCCACGCTTTACTATATCACATCGTTGAGCATCAGAAATACTTTCAGGCCATTTACATGGGTGATCAGGGATAGGGGTAAATTGAGATTCAGTTATTTTTGATATTGAAGGTTGCGTATTGGCAGGTAAATCACAACTTACATTTTCTGGAAATTCACAATCACTTTGATGCTGATCGTCATAGTCTTCTTTTTCTTGTACACTATAGTTTTCTTCATCCCTCTCGGTACTAGTGCCAGGTCTACTCTGCTCAGTAATCTTGAAAAAATCTGTCATCTTGGGCAATTTCGCTAGAGCATCTCGAGCAGTGGCTGCTTCTTTTCTCTTTTGAGCACCACTTTTTGAACGTTTCATTCTATACAATGTCAATAAAATACTTTATCTGCACTCTGCAGTGTATATATATTGTCCCGGTATTTATAGCCAAACAGAATTCCAGACCATTCTATGATTGTTGCGTAACAACGGCATTGTTACGTCAATCGAATATTCAAGATTCTACCAGAAAATCAATCGAAATATTCTAGATTCTGCGAGATAAAATGACGTTGCATTCACGTATGATGTCACAAGCCAATTTCTTCCTACAGTTTAAATCGGTTGTAAACAAGTCTGCTGAACTGAAAATAGTCACGTAGCCAAAAAGCAATTTCAGACTAACTTGGGCCCCCAAAGTTGGCCTGGCCCCCCCCAGTTCGGGGGTTTGGGGGGCGGCTGCTACGTCTCTGGATTGAAGGGTGAAAACGTTTTCCTTAATTCCATAGATTAGAATCAAACAAAAAGAAAGTTTGAAGTCGTTGCTTTGGTGCCAAGAGTGGCCACTTGCTTAGGCCGTTAATGCCCATTGCGCTGTTTTTAATGGCGGCTTCTTAAACTTTGTTTCATCCTAGCGATTACTAATGCTCAGCGCAAAGCAAGAGATCTTTAAATGCAATTCTCAAAGTCTCGGGTTCGATTCGATCGGGGAATTGTACCAAGACCCACCGACTGTGACGCTCTAACCACCACGCCACGGCGCCGGATCAATTCTCAAGTCGGTTTTAATGTTGAGCATATCTGATTATATGAGCACATTTTTGCCTTTTTTTTGTCCGAACCTTGCCGAGTGGAACTCCGTTTCCCGAAAGAAGAGCCTAACAGCCGCAACGTGACTGTATGTTTTATCTTTAGCCTGAAAACCTCCTTTTGGCTAGCAAAGAAAAGGGTGCTATCGTTAAACTTGCCGATTTTGGTCTTGCGGTTGAAGTAGCTGACAGCCAAGTTCAGTGGTATGGTAAGTTACTTTTGTCATATTTAAACTAAAAATGACATTTTTGCCTTCAAATTTGCATGTGCTTTTATTCTATCACAATCTGAAGTTACGCCGGAGGCCGGAAAAATAAGGTAAATTACCTCAAACGGGGTAATATCGCAAAAGTGAAAGTTGTAAAAGCACAAAATTCAATTTCATGGAATTGATCTCCAAAAAAATGTTTGGGAAAAAAGTACAAAAAACCAATATTTCAACGAGCGACCTCCAAAAACAAGGTCTTCATCTTAAATTTGAATTGAAAATGTTGGTTAGGTATTGTTTTCGATGCTTGTGAGGCAATTCTATTGTTCCTAGAATAATTGAGCAGAATTCGAAAAAAGTGTTCCGAGCTCTGAGTTACGCAATCGAAATTTCTTTCAGGATTTGCCGGCACCCCCGGCTATCTTTCACCTGAAATTTTGCGGAAAGAAGCGTATGGAAAATCAGTTGATCTATGGGCCTGTGGTAAGTGTCACGTATTGAGTAACATACTAAGCTGAGTCTTGAGTGTAACCTTCTTCACACGGAGGCCGAGCGCGGCTTAGCTCTTAGCTTGTTTTATTTGGCCCATTCGCAAGCCTTACGGCCAACAGCTACCCGCACTTGGCCTCAGTGTTGACCATGCCAAATCTAGTTAAGCGTGGCAAACGGCTATGTTTGATGTGATAATGGCTAAGGATCCATGCTTTTTTTCGATGTAATCATGGCTAACGGTCCATGCTTTTTTGATGTAATAGTGGCTATTCTCTTGTGACAATCTTGCATTGTATTGTCAATGAACTGCCATATAAACTGTTTGAAAATGTTTGGCTGAGCAGTTTTTACATTGGCTGTATTTGACTGGTATTTTTTATTCTTTTCTTTTTTTTCCTTTATTATTCTTTAGGCTTTCATTCTTTTTTTATTTCATTCGCTTTGTGATATGAATTTTGAGCTCAATGTGCATGATATAACTACGATTTGAATGCTTGCGATAGAAGCAGAAGATATTGCTGTAAAGCTCTTTTCCATGTGTATTACAACCTAGCCATTGTAGTACGTGGTATAGTAAATTTTTGCAGAGTTTAAGGCAAATCATACAGCTACGAAAATCTTTTTTCCTTTTTTTATGACAAATCACACCGCAACGAAAACGTTTTTACTATTTAGGGGTATCATACAGCAACGAAACAATTTTTCCTTTTCAAGGACAAATCATACAGCAGCGAAAACACGGTGAAGTGCAGTCTGTAAAATAGCGCTACTTGTAAAATAGTGTTTCGTGTAAAATATCTTCGGAAAATTTCTTGGTAATTCGAAAGCGGCGAAGTTTGGTCAACAACAAAACAAAGCCTAGGTTACCCATGAACAACCAGCCTATGTTACTGTAAACCGAACCTCACCGTTTACAATTACCACGAAAGTGTGCGAACATATTTTACACAAGCACTATTTTACAAGTAGCGCTATTTTACTAACCGCACTTCACCGTGTTTTCGCTGCTGTATGATCTGTCCTTGAAAAGGAAAAAATGCTATGCTGCTGTATGATTTGTCCTCGAAAAGGAAAAAATGCTATGCTGCTGTATGATTTGTCCTCGAAAAGGAAAACGTCTTGTTGCTGTATGATTTGTTCTAAACTGTGCAAAAATTTATTTTACCACGTACTTTACAGTTGGCACCCCATAACTGTGCGGTTAGAACTTACAATCATTATCGCTATTAATGAAAAGTACGTTTAAAATTTGTATTATTGTGTCTTGTTTTGATTGAATTAACGCGTGTTTTAGTTTGATTTCTTAACTGTGTCGTATGGTATTGTAATTTCATTTGTGGTAATGAAACGATAGTGGCGTTCAATTAAGAAATTTGCATTTGCCATGACATCTCTATTGATTTTGCGGACAAACTAGCATCGATTTTTCTCATCATTACTTGCTATTGTTGTCGGCCATCGCTTGCTAATCCTCTGTGGATCTTGTAATTTCCGTCCTCGCTAGCAATGGCTTAATCGTAAAATTCATTTGCTATTCTGTTTATTTAAGATTGGCGCTTTCAAAAATATTTGAGCAACTGATAAATAGGCTTTTAATATCTCTCTAATGACATGGTAAATTGTTCTGGTCTTCAGAGAACATTTGAGCTTCACGATCTAACATAAAGCATGATCAGTAATTGTCAGAAACCATTAGGAAGTTGAAAGCACGCTTGCTAGTCTAATTCTTTTGCAAAAGCAGGTGGTTATTGGTGGACAATCATCAGCAACAATAGCCTTGTATTGCAATATAGGAACTATCTGAAATGCTTTTTCCTGCATTACAGGTGTTATTCTCTACATACTACTAGTAGGTTACCCACCGTTTTGGGATGACGACCAACAAAGGCTGTATTCCCAAATAAAAGAAGGTGCTTATGACGTAAGTAACGATTATTTATTAGTGTATAAGCAAAAGATCAATTTCCCCAAAAGTAAAAATGCGTAAAACTTTCCTTTTTTAAGCTACAAGCCGGCGTCCGACAGAGCTACCAGTGAGTTACGTCAGGCCAGGAACGTCGATTCATCACACTGCGCCGTTCTCACCCAACGATCATTTGTGAGGGCGGTGACAAAAAGTTGTTATAAATGGGGGCCTTCGCCACTACGCTTTCAATTGTGATCACTCGTGAATGTGACTGATCTTACTCGCAAACTCCTCGTGATTTTTTAACTTTTATCCTTTCCTTCCAATAAAAACAAGGGAACAAAGTTTGGAGGACGCCGTATTGGTAGTCGTCGTGGGATTACAGAAATAATTTATTCAGTTGTAATTCTATTTTACGAATGGTTGCGATCCTCCTCGTAGTGATATTAAAGACGTGAAGGGTTTTGGCTACGCCTGTCTGCCTGGTCTCAGCATGAGACAAAAGCGCTATTCTTTCCCACATATGCCCTTAAACCTAACCACGTTTGCCCAATAAGTCTTTTTACGCAAAAAATAATGTTTTTTCTTTTGTATTTATTTTCACAAACTTCAGATTTGTTAAACTGCGCCCCGCCTTCTAATACATGCTTTTCTATCAATAGATTTACTACTTGAGACTTTTTCGTGATAAATTACTCAAAGTTGAATTAGTGTAATTGAAAGTGTTTGTCTAGTTCGATAAGCCAATTATTTTGATTGTTGGTACAATAGACTCCGCTTAATAAATCTACCTCCGTTCCAAGCTTTTTTGCATTAAACATGCGGCGCCGCAAACATTAGGGTTCAATAAACAAAATACATTACAGTACAACACAAAAACATATTTACAAGTATTAACACTCATGCACAGCACGAAAAAAATTGGAGGTTGGCAATCAGAATTGAGAAACTGGAATGAAAATTGGATTTATTCAGTAGCGTTTGGATTCATAAAGCGGTGCCTTTTCAATGCGAAAATTCCGTTCCAACTCGATTTGCATTTAATAAGCGACTGATTTATTATCCGTGGTTTTATTTAGCGGCGTTTACTGTTTTGCGAAGTGGATACAAGCGTTTTTCCGTGCAATACTAAAACTTTTGAATTTCTTTAAAAAACCTATGAAAAAAATGTTCATGACGCTTGGAATTTCTGCCCAACCTTTAATGTCGTTCCTGTATGCAAATTGCTTTCGACTATACTTTCAGCAAAACCTTGGTTGGAGAGAAGTTTTTTGTGATAGCCTAGTTGGATAGCGGTGAATTTGTTTGAGACGTGTGCGTTATTTGTCAAAATTAGACGGCTGCTGATTATTATCAACTTTGTGCACGTCAAAATTCCAATCTTAGAAACGCGTATTATCCTTTTCCGCCGTGATGTAGGGATCTTCGGAATAACAGGCCCGTTTGAGTACTATTGTGATTCGTTGGTGAGGGCATCCGAAATTTGAAGTGCTGCGTTACTCCGAAAAGTGTGGTTCGAAAACGAGTGTATGGACTGCATGAGCACGTTTAAGCTTGCGAAGACCCAACACACAGTAGACGTAGACTTGACAAAGCGATGGAAAAAACAAGCAAACAGTAAAGTGGACAAAATTTTTAATGCGATTGCGTCGAAAGGGGGTGAAACGTAACAGTGTGCATTGCGATACCACGAAGAATAATTTAAACAATCGCTGGCAGCCGTTCGCAAAATAAAGACTTGTAATGGGACAGAAACAAGCTAAAATATTGCGCGCCCTGCTTCCAACATTGTTTGAAAGCAAATAGTAAATGCCTTCCCCGATGTTTACGTAAATCCTTTGCCAAGCAGTCGCATAAATGTCAACAGCAAGCTAATAAAATGAAGCTTCTTATTTTGCTCCCCGAGTGATATGACAATCTGTCCAAAGATTATGTATGCATAAATGCATGTATAAAATTATGTAATTATGGGAACCAGTTGCTAAAATCGTGTAATGCAAGGCTTGCAAGATAATGCTGAATACACCGTAGGCAGTTAAGTTTACTTTGGGTCATTTCAAAATATATCGCGTGGTTCACCGAAAATCGTTTCGCATGGTTCGATTGGACCCCCCTGCCGTAAATCATTGAAAAGCATCTTGTCAATGTTTTTCAAAACAAGCTTTTAATCGCGTTTCTGTAATCAGTATGGCATTAGGAAATAAAGAACAGAAATGTTATGAAGAAAAGAAATGTTATGAATCGTTAAAGATAATATCTTAGTTTCTAAAAAAGTATAAATTTCTAAAGCTGGCAAGTCGGGTGCTGGCTTCCGATAAGCAAAAAACCGCTCCCCTCCGTCAAGAAATCTAGATTTTAAAAAGTCGCCTTCCATTTTGACGTCACGAACCCCCCTTATGATACTCCCCCTGGAGTGGCGATCAATGGAACCCAGCTAAATGCTTGTACGCCCAGTAGTTTACGAGGAGTCAAAACACACTAAGGCAGACAAAGAATTGCACTTTGTAGCAGGGACTTGACTTTACTCTTTGCATTTGAAGTAGAATTGTTTTGTACCAAAGTTACCTGAAGCAGCAGTGATTACTAGGGAATGATTGTAAAAAACCTGACTTGCGTTGTAATATACCATTAACGCGTGGTATTGTACCTACTATCTAACTGTAGTCGACAAGCCTCAAAAACAAACTTCTTGAAATCGCGTCATCAAACTAAACAAACGTTTCCCATACCAAAATTGCTTTTCTCCTTATTTTTGATTTTACAACTGATTGTTCTGCTTAAGCCGTGAAACAAAGCAGCACCTTTTGTTAAGGTGCATGTGTAAGCTCTTGCTAATTTTTGAGATGAAGGTGCGGCATGTAACCAATATATTCCTGTCCGCTGCAAATCGGTTAAAGGTCCGGCTAGGTAGAGGCGGCTGTGATTATAAATTCCAGATTGGTAGCCCCACCGTCAGAAAGGCAAATTGCCACTGGTGGTTGTCCAAAAGCCACACCTTGCGACATGCGGGTTGAGCGAGCAGCGTCACGATTCTAACCCGATGAAGTGCGGGTGATTTTTTGAGTGATAGAGAAATTTAGCGTAACTTTGGAAATTCCAAAAGCTTGTGATGACGCGCTTGTCAAGCGGTGACATTTCATGTTCTCTTGATTTTTGATGTAAGCGTCGTTTTCTCGCTGGCGATTGTCCTGCTTTCCTTCAGCTTTCCAGATGTCTTAACGTATTCGCCGTAACTTATTGCATCAGCCGCGATGGCAGTGCAACGAGAACAGCCTCTGGCAATACGGCTACATTGACATTATGTACCACCAAAAATTTCGTACGTCATTGCGTACTTTCTGTATATTTTTTCGCATGTGTGACGTTATTAGTGCAATTTTTGGCGCGACTTTCTTTGCCATATTCACATTAAAGCTGTAAGCTTGCCAGGTACATTCACATTGTTGAGTGTGTCCATTTGAATATATGCAAAGCGTGGTGTCGTTTTACGTAATTCTTTTCGCATTAAGTGCGGCACGGCACATTTTTGATGCTTATGTCTGCCGCAGATCACGTGCTTTTGCATCAAATTGTAATTACCTATTCGAGCCTTTAAATTTCAGCTACTCGTGGTTTGCTGGTGCGGCTGCGTGCTCAGACAACTGAGGCCCACCGCATTCTTTAGTCATGACAGCGTGAACTCAGTTACATACTTCACCCTACGCGTTAATCGTTGTTACTGGGCGCCAAGCAAGCGATCTTTGAACGCCATTGTGTGAAGTCTTCGGGATCACTCATCAAGGAATTGAACACAAGCCTTTCGACTGCGAAGCAGATGCTCTAATCACTACAGCGTGCGGTTTGTGGTTGTTCGCGAAGCCTGGAATATTTTTACTTCATGACGGTTTCCCTGGTGATACTATGCTTATTGAATTGTCGTTTTTGTTCTAGTTTCCTTCTCCTGAATGGGATACGGTCACAAAGGAAGCGAAAGACTTGATATGTCGCATGCTGTGTATTGACGTAGCCAAAAGGATCTCGGCGCAAGAAGCCCTAAATCATCCTTGGATTAGCGTGAGTATTTTGCGTTCCTCTAGTAAATATGGATTGTAATTAGTAAATTGAAAAAGCAAGTTGCAATTAGCAACAACTTAACTAGAGCGCCTAAAGTCAACTGTAAGAAATAGGACCTCTAAACACATGTCGTGTTTAATTAACGCAGCGTGACAGTTTAGCGTATGTTGACTTTTGTGAGCGCTCAAACGTTGATGTTCAGCGGCCGGGTTTTACGATGGGACCGATCACGTTAAAGGATTTGATTAAAGTAGTTGGTTGGCGAAAGATCTATATCACCCTGTTCTACATAAAAAAAATTCTGTTAGCACTAAACTAGTATGAAAAAAATGGCTTTTTAACTTCACCGCGCCAGTTAATAGTCATCAATTTCGTGCTTTGCATAGCTTAATGCATTATTAATGCACTGCAATCTGCAAGATTCGCTTGCCAACGATCATTAAGAGCGCTGAGACTAGGATTTGTTTCGAAAAATGTGACATCGTCGATTCTGGTCGATTTTTCTTTGTTAATATCCAGCCGTTCAACTGCGCCCATGTATTATTAATTGCGATAATACTCAGCAGTGCCAGAGGTCGATAGCTTTCATTGCATGACGCGTGATAATATCTTTTGCAAACGAAGCAGTAGTTTTTGAGCTGACAACGTACTGGTTAGACTTGACCGTCTACCTGTGCTGCCTTAAAAACATGTACGAGCGTCAACTTTGCCTCGGCCGTACAGTAGTTACAACATCCGGCTTGAACGTGGCAGTTTACTGTTTCAAACTTTCACTGTGCCTTACAAAAATAGTATTCACAGCTTTCCTGCTTGGTGCTTAACGCGGAAGGGTTTGCGTGGAGAAAAGCCGGAAAGTTCTCTTCACTCCTTTGGGGAATGCATTTAGCAAGATTCCTTTTCCGGGCATCAGACGGTGTAGCCTCGTAGTCTACCCTTTGTAGCCAAACTCAGTGAAGCTCGTACGCATGAACGAACCTTTGGAAAGATGGTTGATGACAACTCTCCATGCTGGGTTGCAATGCTTCGTCACTTGCACAGTTGTCAGGCGTACTCCGGAGTACGCGAGCGCAATGAAAAAATACCTTAGCGCATGCTAAACCTGACACCGATCGTAGCACTCGATTTCTTGAGTCTTTAAACGACTGCTTTCGCTCAATGTTGTTGCAGCAACGCGACCGAATCGCTTCCCACATCCACCGGCAAGATACCGTCGACTGCTTGAAGACATTCAACGCCAGAAGGAAACTAAAGGTAGTTAGGATCTCCGAGGTCCGATCATTTGAGACTGTTCCAGTCGGTTGCTCTGCCAGTCTGAGCAAAGCGGAATGTTATAAAGGAGATTTTGCATTTTTGTGAAGATTGCGACTCAAACACAGTCTTGAAGTGGCCGGGTATTGCAAAGACTGATATTGAGACAATTAAGCGGCCGGAATGGCCGAGCCAGTTCCGAAAGAATTTAAGCCTACATCACCAGTGGAAGTGTTGTCTGTTCGAACCCCACCTTTAGCTTTTCGTTTCACTTCACTGTAGGCGAATTGGTGCAGACACGGTGGGCGGCGTAGCGCCGACGTACGATCGTGAGGTTATGGCATCAACTCCTCACGCGGTACCTGCCGTGTTGTTATCTTTTCGAAGGCATTTTACGGCGATTTCCCTCGTACTGTGCCGGCTATCCGGTTAACTCCGAAGCAGATTCGAACGCAAGTTGCTCTACGCGTAACTGCAATGTTTTTCGCTTGCGTACGACGCTTGTCAACCTCAATGTCCAGAACGGTCGCGTTGCAGCTCCTCATTGCTCTGCATTTTTCCGCTTCGCTTCAGTAACCGCGATAGGGAGAAATTGCTGGCAACCCTGAGCGGCTTTGAATACAAGTTGCTGTCCCGTTTCGGGAGGATATTCAATAGGAAGCTCCTTACATTGATTCTTGCTTTAGGGAGCCATCTTGACAACTATAATTGCAACGCGAAATTTTTCAAGTGAGCTTTACAATTACTTTGCGGTATGAGCGCTTGTGTGGTTGCTGTTTACGTAATTTCCTTTACATGATAATTTTTGCCTCGACCTACCTAACATGTCTGGACTGTTGGGTCCCGTGGATTTGTCTTTAGAAAAGGTCAAAGTTTTATGTCATAGAGTTTTGTGATGGTCTGGTCTCTTCGTTCGTGTAGTAGCGCGAACGAACAAATAGACGGACTCTTCGATGCGGTTACAATTACTGCGCGTTGGTAATCACACAGTTTTTGTAATCGTCCAGGAATTATCCTAATTGAGCGAATATGCACTTCCAATCCGATTGCGCGAGTAAGTGAAGTGATACTCTTTTGACCTGCCATAAACGCATGCTAATGCCACCGTTGGCATTGTCAGGTGGTTCACAATCATTCGCCTCTTGCGATTTGCAAGGTGAGCGTTAAGCATCTTCGCTCTTGCAACTCCGGTTTGTAGCCGCTGTTTTTCACAGGTGTTCGATCCTCAGTTTCAAGAAACAAAGACCTGTCGAAGGTGAGCTACGTTTGTTTTGATCCTTATGCTGCATGCTTGCTTTATGTGTTTTGCTCCAGCTTGCAGCAGTGTTTTGCAGTTCAACTAATAGCGACTTATTGATGTAAAAGAGCATCATTCAATTTTAAAAGCCCACATTTTGTGGATCTGCTTTTTGATGACGTTTCAAGAATAGCAACCCCAGAAGTTTGCTTGTTTCTCGCGATCTCCAACTACATCAGTTACCTTGTGCAAAGTTTAGGAATTTGCTATAGTTACCTCTAGCCCGCCAACAAAACCAATAGATCAGGCAATCAGCGAGATTTGAAATCGCGATCTACCGATCGGTGGAGTTCGCCCATTCGTTCGTGGATCAAAACTCAATAGCAAAAAAGCGATCGTTTTTACCAAAACATAACACGACGTAGACATCAAAAACAAACTTTAAATCGGCGTTAAGTTTGAAATTGCGAGGCTTGGGGGTCTTGTGACGTCATAACTTGAGCCTCCGAAGCGAGTGAGCTGCGCCTCGTGGCTTGCAAAAAAAAACGGCCTCAACGAGGTTGCGACGTCACGATCTGCTTGAGGGGGCTTATGTTGCTGGCGACCGGACCCAGGCCGATTGTTTCAGAGGCTGAAGTGGTGGCGCGTTTTTAAGCGCGCTAAAATGTACGTGGGACCCGCGCTTCCATCGTCTCGCTTGTTTTTATTGGCGCGGTGCTCGTATGCAACCAGAAGCGGACGTCTTTGCTTTTGTCGGCGTCGCAATGTACGCTCAACGGTCTGTACGTGCGAGCTCCTAACCAAGCAGTTGATAGCGGTCGAACATCCTGCTGATGGTGAAATTTTTGAATTATATTAACGCTTTTAAAAAGTGGTATGCCCTGGGGATAGAACACGCCTCGAAGGATTGTTTAAACAGTGACGTATGCGCCCCTCTTTCAAAATGTGGAGTCGCAACAAGAGTAGAATATGACGTCATCGTGTCTAGTGATAAATCATTTTCGCAATTGCCTTTAACGCTCAGTGTAGTAATTGTAAAACTTTTTTTCTCTTAACTGCATTTTTGTTTTGATTGATTAAAAAGTTGCAGCATACTGATATTATAAAAATTGTCCGAATAGCACAGGTAACAGTGCGTTAGTGAGACAGCCTTCAAATTTTTTCCTAAAATTTTTGAAGATCCTATTACTGTGAAATTTCTTCACGGTTGAGATTTCCTTTACCAGTTCACCTTCCTTCGCCTAAAAATCACATGTAGGATCTGGTATAGCCTTGGCTTTTAAACGTGAAAACATGCTTTCACTCTTCTAAGCATCTGCTTCAAGCGAGCGATAAAGCAAATACTGATATGTCTTTTGTTTTTTTATGATTCCTCACCATTTTAACGTAGCCGCCTTCAAAAAGAAGACGCGAACATTCACCCGAGCTGGTGAGGAAACTTTTTTTGTTGCTTTTGCACATCTTTAACGCATGTTGCCTAAAAATCTGCAAGGTTGGGTGAGTGCAGTTCACTGTACGTTTATTGCGTGTCGGGTTGTAACAACGGGAGCACACAAAATCCGTTTACAATTTTCGCTTCTCAAACAACGTCACAAGCTTTGATACGCAAAGTTGCGATGATCTCTGATTTACCAGGTCAAAAACAAGACCTTGTTACCTGGCGTGTTGTCAGCTGCGACCTTTGGCACCCATTAAAAGCATTTCGCCTTGTTGATGATGGGGCTACCCGTCTATAATTTGCGTTCGTGTCCGGTGTAAAACACCACCTATGCTGGCCTTGGCTAGGTTTGCGGTGTGGCCATGGACAACTGTTTTACTCTGTGTTTATTCCAAAGAAAAGGAGGGAATTACTTTTTCAATAAATTTCGTATCAATAGGTAGGGCACGGCTGTTAATTTTCATTCCTCTTTGTGATCAAGGCAAGGAATGAAATAATTTTCCCCATTCCCGCCGTCAACTCTATCAAGATTCGGCTGGCAAGCTCCAGCATTAACGAGGCGGAGAGACTCAAGTAGGAAGCCATTGCCCAGTACTGTCTTCTCACGACCTGTTGAAGCAACTTTTCTATTATATGTGGTGAAATTTGGCAAAGTTAAGTACGAGGGGCGTTCAGAAAGAAATGCAACTCATTTAATTTCTTCCAGCATTCATTCAGTTAACATTTGATTCTTTTACAGATTATAGATTGGTAGCTCAATGTTACGTATTTTTTTAAAAACGTAAAGTTTGAATTACTGCAGCTTGTCTTTCAAAGTTTAAGCAACCCTCTGTATCTTCGTAGTTATAGAGTAAAACCGGCATGATTGACGCAAAGCAATCTCGGCAAAAGCGAAGAGTTGTTATTGAATTTCTACTGTTGGAGGAAAAAACAACTCTTAATACAAGCAGAAGGCCAAAGCAATTGTATAGTGGCAATGCGGTTGACTACAGCACAGTGACTAGGCGGGTCAAGCGAATCAATGATGAACAGGAAAAACCTGAGTCTGTCAGAAACTGGATATAAACGCAGTCTGTAGAATTTTACAATGATAAAATATGTGCGCTTGTTGAAAGGTGGAAAAAGGTAGTTCGGAAAGGAGGAGATTTCATTGAGAAGTAACTCTGAAATGCTCCTGCTACATACTTTCTTTTGACATAAAATTTGTGTACCTTTAAAACTAAATGTCATAAAAACAAATCTGGTTGCAGTACTTTCTGAACGTCCCTCGTGGTTAACGCATTGCTAAGTTTTCAACACAGGTTTCTTATGACAAATTTTCGTAAGTGTGGCCGACTTTCAAAGTTTCTTTTCAACAAGCAAAGGTGTTTGTGTAAGCTGTCGGTCGACCGCAGTAGTGTAGCACATCGTTGCAACCTAGCACCCAGTCTAGCCTGCCCTTGCAACCAATCAGCCATTTTAAGTTTTTGTAATTTGAGCATGCGCTTATTTTAGTTTTTTTTGTTACGAACAAACTAAAAACAATGGCTCCACGCGCACTCGCATAGATGCTGGACCGTACAGTTGCCAAGTTTCTTCGCTTCCCACAACACCCCGACTGCTAGGTTGGATCTGATGGTTGAGCCAGGCCATTATTGCTTTGGCGGTTCAGACCTACTGACTGCATTTACGTAGAAGTAGATAGTCGCCAAGTTGTGAGGAAAGTATCTTTGTTTTCATGGCCAATTCAATGGTTTTTTCTTTTGCTGTAGGTATTTGTGATGTCACGCTCATATACTGTGAAAACACAAATGATGTTGGTGGCTTTACGATTTTTTTAATCAAAAGCTAACCCTCGAGTTGGCAAACAAAACACTTGGTTTCAAGCGCATGTGAAAAGAGCTGTTTGTGCTTGGTTTTAACAAAGATAATTGTGAAACGTGCTTGTTTTTAACCGGTGGCTCTCAGTATTTTCGACGCCGCAGGCTTTTTCGATAACTTGTTTAACGCTGCAACCCCCCCTAGCCGCATAAACCTCGACTTACGAAAATAAGCTCATTTTAGATAAAATGTTGACCGTTAAGCCTCTCGTGCTGGCTTAGCATAACAATCGCTTGTAGACGTGATAGCAGAAATCTGACTGAAGATTTGGGCTCAGCACACCAAAAGCATAGAGAAATGATTGTTTTCTGGCAGCGTAACATTTTGCTGTTGACCAGTGTAATCAGAGTTGGGCTATTTCGGCTAATAATTAATTATATTGAGCTGTGTGGTTATCCTCTTAACAGTTACGGCTCTACCTAACACAAAGCTTTTATTCGATAATCGCGGTTCTTGAAGCCTTTTGCATAATTAAACGTGTCCATTTACGTAACAGTTTTATTGATACAGTAGGCGCCGCTTATTATGACCACGGATAATATGACCAGCCGCTTATTATGACCAATTTGGTACGGTCCGGAAATTCTCCATTTAAAATTCTCCGTTTAATATGACCAAATTTCGGATAATATGACCAACATTTTCTCCATCTCTCTTGTTACAGTACAGTATTTTTTCCCGCCACGCACTTGTAACTTCGCCTTTTCAACATATTGTTATATATTGTACTTAGTTTTACCATCACTTGTACTGTCACAGTACTGTACTTTGTTTTACTGCCAACGTCACACTGTTACTTCGGTTAAACGATGAATTTGACGGTGTTTGGACTTCTTGTGGCTTACGACGTCGATTCAGGAGCTGTTACGGAGGCTTCGGCTTTTATGACCATTCGGCTATTATGACCAAAATGGTCTGGTCCCAAGGTGGTCATATTAAGCGGCGTCTACTGTACTTCTACTGCGTTATCTGATTTTCTCTCTCTTTCCTCATCCAGTAGCATGGTGCTTGCCATAATCTGTTAGCTCAGAGGTGGGCGAACTTATTAGTCGGGGGGCTTTATTGACCATTCAAGGGTTGGCCGAGGGCCAGTGCTTAAAATCTTGCAAGAGCTTAAAATCTTACTATAATTCCTTGCAATGTTGTATCGCAGAGCTTTGAAAGTGATGGTGTCCAAAAAAAAGCCATTCCCTACTATTTGGACGGAAAATGCGTCAATTCCAACCAAGAATTGCATAGCGGCCACTTTCAATGATGGCTTCTATCATTTTTCCTCCTTTAGCGGCCGCCCCTGTCATATTAAATTAAAAACATAGAAGTTTCTAGAAGTGTTGGCGGGCCGCATACGGCCTGCGGGCTGTAGTTTGCCCACACCTGTGTTAGCTACTTATGCTGTAGACCTCATGCATGCAGAACCATTTGTGAGCGTGTAATTTTACTAGCCATCGTCGCCCGCTGCATCCTCATCAGTAACGTCGGGTTATGAATATTGGTTTACCCGGTTCTTTCGGCTTTATCTAATGGTTGTAAAAACTGTAATAAAAAGTTGATGTTTTTTCTACACATCCGATTCTCGTTCCAAAATTAAGTGGATTTTAAAAAGTGATCCGGTCAAAAACATGGGCGCAACATTGAAGTGTCCGTATTTCCTTCTATTCTTTTTAATGAGTGACCAACGGGACCACGAGTAGATTTGATCTGGTGGGTGGCGGCGCTGAAATAGCATTTGTTTTTAAAAGTTATGTGTTAACTGGTAGGGCCATTTCACGACATGGTGCGTTCCTTGTTATTAAACTTATGATTTTGTCGTGGTTACGCCTTAGATATGTGATTTCCCTTGAAACTTTTTCAAACCCCTGCTGGCTACGTCCTGTGCGCTCTGTTCCCTGCTTAGGTGCACCCATGGGAGTTACAAAAGGACCTTCCCTTTTCCTCAAATGTTTGACTTCGTTTCCGGTAGCTCATTGAAGCTATTAGTAAGCAAAATAGCCCAAAAAATTTTTTTCCGAATATGTTGCGGTTTTGCCTACGTAGGCTAGGCATCAGCTATGCCGATTTGTTTAGTAGTTGTGCTGGCTTTACCGAACAAACATTTGTGGAGCATCAACCAAAAGTTATTTTAAATTGCGACCATTGTTCTTGTACTCGTGACAGTGATTACCTTACTTTGTCATTCAACGCTGGTAATAGTCTCAAGCAAAGTATAGAATTCGTCCTTTCCAAAAAGTAGGGGTGGGGGAAACAAGGTCAGTAATTGTAAAGGCGCCAAAATGGTGGTTTCCACAATTACAGAAGTGAACTATTTACTGGTAGGCGTATTTGACGACCTGGTGCGCCCCCTGTTGTAATTATGTTAGTGATATTAAGTTCTTTGCCCTGACGGCGGTATAGCTGTATAGACCGCCGTCTATACCGCCCTGACGGCGGTATAGCAATCCCTCCAAAGTCATGTACTCTTTTCCGTCCAAATAGTGGGGAATTGTGGTATTAAGTTCTTCGGCTGGGCTATTTGCCCTGACGGCGGTATAGCTGTAAAAGAGGTCATGCGATTCCTCCAACGTCATGTACTCTTTTCCAGTGAGTCTATTAAGCATTTTCAAAGCAAATCAAAACCAAAGACATTTTTGTGAAGTTTATGTTTTCGCCCGCTTTGGAAACTACTGCCCTCAATTTTGAAAATTGAAAAAATCGTGACCCACTCGAAGTTGTGCTGCAGCCCTCCGTTTGAGAAAGTCTGGTTTAGTAGAAATCCAACTTATCTAGAAAACTCGATTTTATACTGAAACAACTGCATAATATCATTTTGTTCTTACAGGCAAAATTTCAATTGTTAGATATATTTTGACAATGAAAGTGAATGATAGGTAAAGCTGCTGCTTTTTCTAAACTCGTAGCAGATAGCGTTATGACGTCAAAAGGCTTTTTCAAAGCGTTCAAGAAAATGCAAAGAAAAGAATGCTTAAAATTAAAAAAAAAACTGTAAAAAGTGTTGTTACTTGCACTGCCAAACAAGCTCAATTGGTTGGAAGATTGTTTTTATCAAAAGCAACTTGCTAATATCTCCCGAAAACGCTTTTAATCGCGTTTTTACGGTAAACACTGAGAAAATGAGGATTACAAAATTTGCCAACAAACTTAATCTTAACCTCTAGAGTGGTAAAATTCTAGCAAGTTGGTAAATTGGGGGCTGGGTTTTTTTTGAGCTGTTTTCTTTTAAGAAACGTAAATTTTAAAAAATCGCTCTGGTATGATGCCGCCAACCCTCATATACCAGTCACACCGGGGCAACGATCAATGGTGGCGAGTTTCATGTTCGTACATCCAGTAGTTTCAGAGGACTTAAAGTGAACGTTCGCCTGCCAGCACCAACAGATTTTGATTTTGTTTGTAGCCTTTTACACCTTAAACCTAACAAGTCACCAACAAATATTTTAAACAGCGTATTTAAGGTTTTTTTATGTTTTCTGATATCGTAAGTGTTTCGCACAGCATAAGCTTGTACAGTCTATTTAATGCATCACCACTGATACCGTGTCTAATTGGTTATGGTCAAAATTTGACGACCGTTTTTGTTTACGCGAAAAAGCTAGATTAGCGAGCAATGCAGCAAAAATTTTTCATCTTGACCGAATCAATAATGCATGTTTTCGTCTTACTACCGCTGTGTTTTGCATGCTGTTATGTCTGCGCGCATGGACAGTTTGATTTTTCTCTTCGTTTTGGTTCGGTTGCCTCCAGCACCGTGAAGAGCTTCGCGTTAAGGCTGCACGATTGCTGCTGCAGTAAATTGTACAGAGGCGGGGTGCTTCGTGCTGCTACGTGCTAAGCTGCACGGCAACTACTGTTGTGATTGCAGCAGAGATGGCGAGCTTCTCGCGGCGCCGTGCCGAGCTGCACGGTCTCCCGCCACAGTGATCGCTGCAAAGCGGGCGGGCTCCTGGGGATACGTTATTAAACGCTTGCTTCTCAATGCTTCGTTGGTGAAAGATGCTGCCGAACACCTAAGAATGACTTTCTAAAAGCGTAACTCGACTGAAAAACCAAAGGCAAATTCGAAACAAGTGAACGTTTGCTTTATTAAAAGCAACCGTAGCATCATAAAAAAAAAACGCTGGAAGTTTAGTATGCAATATGCTATTGCAAGTTTTGCGGGTTTATTCTCCTGAAACATAACAATTGTTTCACAAAAACCTGTATGCAACGTTTTCTTTTTACTGCATTTAATTTGTTGTTTGTAACAATTCTTTTTTTGCAGGAACCACACCAGCAAGCCACTGTCATTCACGCAAACACTTTGTTGCCTAAGGTATTGTATAACTAGGATGTAAGTCCTATTTCAAAATGGGTTTCACGGTAGATTTAAAATTGAAAAAGTCATTGTTTTTGTTGCACCGTCTTCGGAGATGGTAGGTCTCGGTTTAATTAACTTGTACCTAAGAAAATGGTATTCACAGATCACCGGGTTAGCGCTCAGTGTGAAGGGTGAAAGATAGAGAAGTGCTTCGTTTACTCATTCACGATTAAAAACTGTCCGGTGCTCAACATCTTCGCTGTTCAAATTCGCCTAAAAAGCGTGATATTTCATGTTTTTTCGCAGGGCTACTATTCACAGCATCTTTTGGTTGCGCTTCTAGGTCGTTGTTATCGAATCCTGGCTTTCCATTGGTCAACCTTGCGTTGCTTTTCCGTAGTCGATTTTTTTTAAAGCGTAGATCGTACCAGCTCATTACCGCACTGACATGCTGAAGCTTTTTTTCTAATTTTCAAAGCGCATTTTCGCTTCGCAACCTAGTATAAGCATGATCGATATTCGTCAGAAAGCATTCGGAATTTAAAAGCTCGCTTGTCAATTTAAGTGTCATGCAAAAGCAGGTGGTTGGCGGTGGACATGTACGGCGTCGTCAACATTACAATGAAGAAGTTTGAATTCATGATCTTGTGAACATTCCCACCACAAGATGGCGTTCCTCTCACTCGGTCGCCTTGCCGAAATAAAGCTTGCTTTTCAAATTATACTGCATTATATAGTCGATTTTACATTCTCTTTTTCCGCTTATTGTTCACCGGTTCGTGCTGATTCAGTGTATGTCTACCACCACGCACTCGCTTTCGAATCAGACTTTTTGCAGGAGCGACGCAGCACTTCGAATTTAAAAACCCTTTCTGACGAATATCGATGGTACTTTTATGGAGTTTCGAACTGCAGATCTTTCGTTTTGACATCCGAAACGATTGCAAATGCGCCACCGCGACTGCTATATATGATGCAATACAACGCATAATAACACCAAATGGAACTACGCAAAAAGTTCGACAGGTTTTCGATGACGCAATCGATGAAAAACTGGTGGCAGAAAACATAACTGAATTAAGGAGAGTAAACAATATATTTCGAGTATTTTTTCTCGAAGCCTTAGAGCAACGATATTACAGAATTTAAAAAATATTTTAAAAGAAAACTTGGGAAAACCTATTGATACATTTGATAAATTATTTGTGCTTATTGCTTCTCCAACGCCTATTTGTTAGACTTGTGACTTTACCAATTGATGTGTTGACAAGCTTGACCGTTTGACTTATGAATAAAACCGGCAGAAGGCAGTCGTCTTTTAGCTTGTCTTCACCTGATCGGTCATCTCATTCTGCAAGCTCTCGACAACTTGGCTGGGTGAAGCCTGCAGAAGCACAATAGCACACACACACGCTCTGCGATGCACATATTGGATCACTTATATTAGCTTTGTGAAGCCCAAAAGGGTAAAGTACATTAGGATGGGATTTGAATTTAAAGCCTTCTGATTACCAGTCAAATACTATACGGTAATTAGGAGACTGAGGGTTTGAATCTATCCGGAATTGTTATTAGCCTTTCGCGTTGTCTTTTGCGTTGTTATTAGTCTTTCGTGGCCCATGATAAGTATAAGTGACCTATTGCTGATGATGTAAGGACAAAAAATCTTTACTCAAGGTAATTTATCATTACATCACAAAGTTCAGAGGCAGCATTAACAGAGATCTTCTTTTTTTAGATTGAAAACGGTTCCTTGGGGGAAGATGATGAGATGAAAGGTAAAGTCAACCTTATAGTAACGCAAGAGGCTAGCGATGCACTTAGCAAACTGCAGACAGTGACACTGTTTTCACCTATCAGGTCTTCATTGCAATTGGTGACCGACAAGAAGCTAGAGGCTTTTAATAAAGCATAGCTTAGACCACCGTGCGAGTACTGACAGACCTTACACCAAGTGGATCTAGTACAGGTCCCACAAATGTGGCAATCTAAGCTATACTTTATTAAAAGCCTCTAGCTTCTTGTCGGTCACTAACTGCACTGAAGAGACCTGATGAGTAGAAATAGTGTCACTGTCTGCAGTTTGCCAAGTCAACCTTTTTTATTCGTTTAAAATGTCGCGTTTTACCAGCTTGTCTCGGAGTCACCTTTTGAGTATTTTGGTTTCACATGGTAATAAACAAAGGTTAGAATGAAGCGTACCGTTTAGCTAAAGCAACGAATCGCATTTATAGCAAGAGTGAGATATATCCTAACTCTACTGTTAATCTTTGCGCTTTTATAAGCAAGTAAAATCACTTGAGAATTTTATCTTTTTTATCATTTTCAAAATTTACGATGCTTTTGGTCAAATGTGATGGGACTTTCACCATTGGTTAACAATTGCAATGGTTTGCGATTGTGGAGTTATTTTAAGGCTCTAGCGAGCAATTAAAGATTTGTAGGCAATCTGGCCTTGTCTCGAAAAAGCAACATTTTAGAAAATGAGAGTGTTTGCAAAATAACCCGAGCGGTTGACTTACTGTCTCATTTATTGAGTATAAAGTCGCATCTCTTGAATCGCGAGCTGTTTGCGAAAAAAATTTGACTTTTACCTGAATTACTGATAATGCTAAAACTACCGGTGTTTCAAAGTGCATGAGTTGAATAAACTAAAATATAAATTTATTTAGTGGATATAGTCAAATACAATATATAAATAGTATTAGATATAGTAAAATACAATATATAAATAGTATAAAGACAATAAATATATAAATTTACTATGTACTTCGTTTCAATTCAATTAAGAGTCGTATTATTTCATCTAGCCAAGAAACGAGAAATTCTTCAAATGACTGAGCAAATGCTACAGTACTTGAACAGCGGAAACATCATCTCCTACACCAGCATGTGCAGCTCTGACCACACTTGCTTCGATCCTCTTTCGATGGGAAATTTAATCACCGGACATGATTTTCAGAAATATCTCTTTGCACGTAAGACGCGCATTCATTAGTTTACTGACTTTTTATGCTTCAAACTGGGCGGAACCACCATGATGCAGTGGTAATGGCTTCGAACTTCGTCACGAAACTCTATCGAAACAGTCTGATTTCCACAAAAAGAGCGTCCAAGCACGGTGCTGCCACTGCAAAAGCCTGTCAGCTTGTATCCCCTACCGATGCGATGCACGATGTGCTGTGTTCAAGCATTGAAGCTTGAGCTTAGCCTTGACTCATCCTCATCCAAGTTTTGCTCCTTACCTGGAAATCAATGGCTATCGCTTGACTTGCTAGTGTGGGTGTGGGTTCGAACATTATTCCTCACCCTTGCTTTCATCAGATTGGTAGTCCAAAGACGTGACAGTAGATCCAATTATTGATTCTTTTGATGCAGTAAATATATGTTACAATGACCGTGATACCTGCATCAGTTGGCTATTAGTGTTCTTAGACAACGCTGAGATATGTTAGCGTAAACTAGCTTCTCAAGATTGCTTCTTTTTTAAAGAGAATAGCCTCTGATATGTCACTTGTTTAGACGAGTTTTCTTTGATTCAGCTTCCTTCAAAGCACTGGCCTTGTTTTGAAATTTTGATGACTGAAGTGCTTCAGCTTTTTTATTCACAGTGTGCTGAAATAGATTTACACACAGGCCATTTTGAACTTGTTATTCACACAACGTTCCAACTTTTTTTTCTGCAAATTTGAGTTTGAGTTTATAGTGATCGGCAGTCGTCAGAAAAGCGTCCAGATTTTAACTTTATATTAAATATTGGTGAACAGGCGCAAAAAAAAGACGCTTCGCTGCAATTTCCTTTGCTAAGTTGCGGTGCCGGCGGTGGAAATGCATTGTGCCGGCAGTGCTGGCAATTTCGAAGCAGGACTAAGCACAAGTTGTTGTATGTGGAACTCTACAGGATTTCCGCGACCGGAGACTAGAATTTTAACTTTCGATTTGCTATGTAGTGATCGTTTAGTTATGTATTGAAACACGTATTTCATGCAGTACCAAAGCACATCCAGTCGCGAAAAAGTACAATCTTGTCGCCTCATATCGCGATTCTGAGCCCGGACTCTGCCTACATAGCGTACATATGCCTTACCAACTGCATAGACAAGTAAGCATCGATTTGTTTCAGCGCTTTGTTGACACTCTTGAAGTCCGCGCCGCACGAAACGATTTTTTACGCTAAAAGTCAGTGACCAGAAAATTTGGCATTTGTTTGTTTCTTCAGTTGCCAAAAAATTTCGCTTCTTACCGCAAGTCGTTCATGAACGGAGATAGTCTCTCCGTGGCCACCTTGCAGCGAAAAACAGCGATCGTATGGCTAGGTGCTCGCCAAAAGTTAATTCGCAAAAGCAACCAGAAAAAAATTTTTTTCAGTAAACTTTTTTTCAAACGAAGCGATTTTGCACGCTGCAACGTGCATCGGTCGATATTAGTCTCGGCGAGTCAGTCAATCACGTGGAACGAATTTAATCGGGAGGTTGCAGCCGCTAACAGTCCACTTTTTTGGTCGCTGCGAACGCGCGCTTTGTGCGTTTTCTTGCAGGCCACTTGATCGTTAGTTGCTTTTTTCGAATTTACCATGCGGCGACTACGCAGCCACACGAAGCGTTCAGTCGCTGCGACTTCGTAAAGTGATCCTACGTTATCATCATTCTTAAAGCTACTTACAATCGTCGCTGCGATTTTCGGTTGCTAAATAACAAGCAACTACCGGTTTATTTCGTTGCATTATGAAATTTTGCATCAAATAATCGCCGTCATCGTTCACGCAGCGTAGCAAAGTCGCTTCGTGTAAATCGGGTTTAAAGATGCAGAAGGAAAATAATAATTGGTCAGCAGAAGTACAAAACTCTCACCACTTACAGTTTATAACGACGGCCGGTTCGAGTAGATATACTCCCACGCGACTTGGTCGTCGCGCCTAATGTTAACCAGAACGAATGATAGTGGGCAAAAGTGGTACATTTTAATTAAAGATTAGGCAATATAGCATGGGCTCATGTATGAAGTACAGTGCACTAGTGAATGAACGTCATTATCCAAGGTGGATGCAAAAACTGTATTTGGGACGTGATGGTTTTGGCGAAACGTTACTTTTCTGATAGTAGCCTTTCGGCTGTCCCTGTGCTCGGAAAAGTAAAACTTTTGAGAGTCGGTTTAATTGTCCTTAACCTAAAGTATCAAGTTGTAAACGCAGAGGTTGAGCCCATTTGCATGTGTTTTTGACTTTTGCTCTTTCTTGGATGGATGGATGGATAGATGGATGCGCAACATAAAATGGGCATCCAAAGTCATCCCAAATCCGAACAAAATCACACTAGCGAAAAGCGACAGTTTATTTCGAACCACCCATGTATACAAATAGCAGACTGTTAGCCCCATCACCAACAATGCAGACCGTCTTCGATGAGACCCTAAGCCCCTCTTTAGATAAGCCGGGCAAGCAGCTTCACTTTACATCCAGGCTTTCGCTGGATTAGAATGCTGGTTCAGTGTGTGTGTCACCTCTCCTCTGCACTGGTCTTACTCTTCACGTTTGAACTACGGCAGCGACATGTGTAGGTATCTGTCGCTATCAAAACCAGAAGTTTACCTCGCACTCTTCCGAACTCTCCGTTTTTCTTGCATTCATTGAGTTGAACGCTCTCATTTCAACATTACAACTTTTGCAGCCACGGCAAAGCACACTGCACTCAAACTGAAGAAACGCGCTTGTGGAAGCGGATTGATGGAACGTGGAAAAACACTCATTTGCATCGGAGTGAGAGCACTGTGGCCCGTAAATAACTCCAATTTTGGGTCCTTTTTTGACCCCGCTTTCTCGAAAGACTGTTTTCTTTGCTCAGAAGAACTTTTTTTTATACAAAAACATTGCTTGAAATAATTTCTGTAGCTTCAAGCAAATCTAAGTTTAAATTATACGTCGGTTTAATAAAAGCGTTGACTTACTCGGTCTGAAATGGGGATGACAGATTGTTTAAGAACCCCTCCTATTCAAACCATTCGTTGACTTTTGATATGTCTTTTGCAGAAGTGTAGAACCACCCAATCAGCTTTTAACTTTATGTTGCATTGTACATGCGTAGTGAGTAGAAGTGCATAAATTTTACCTAATTTATATTGGTTGACGTTAAAAATGTTAAAACGTTGAAGTTTAAAAAGTTATCATAGTTAGAATATTTGCCACATCTATTGTTTTTGAGGTGGTCTTTAACTTTTACGAATGATTGTCGTGGGTTGTCAAAGATTAAGGTCGTTATACAAATAACTCTTTTTTTGGCGTAGAGAGGTGACAGATGCCTTTGCCTAGATGCGGTTTCTGACTCTTGTTTCAAATGGATTTTTAATTGCATGAAGGGCAGTCTTCTTATTTCGACTGTTAGTGAAATTTTGCACTTTACATGAATTATAAATGCTCTGTAAACACCTTGGCTGTTACAACGCTTACGAAATTGAATTTTTAAATTAAAAAATTTATTTACACCAGATTGTCGAGATATCTTGTGGCGTAATGGTTAGTATCCTAAACTGTAACGCATTACGCTTTTGTTCGAATCTGGTCTCGCATTGGTCATGCGCAATGTGAAAATTCATCGACAGTCTGTAGCCACGCGGTTACTACCTTACTGCCTTGTGGAGCAGGAGAGCTTTGAAGGTTTTAAAAGTGCGTACCTGCGAAAAATCTAACCCAGTCTCCTGACGTCAAAATCCGCGCTTGCACTATTTAATTAAATTGCAAACTAAAAGTATATTTGCACATTTTTTGTACGTTCTGTTACGTTCACTTATTAGTCCCTTTGTATTTTGTAATTAATTGCAATGTAGACAATGCAGTATAAGTAGCTTTTTATAGAAGTCGGCAGGCAGTGGAGACAGTGGGGTCTTGATAAATGAACCACCCGCAAATTACAGCGTTGTGTTGGTGTTGAAGCGGTCTTAAACGAGGGTGGTCACTTTGTCACGATTTCGCTGTAGATCTTTTTCGAGCTAAGATCACTTCAGGATCAATGTTCAAAGGAGGTTAACGACCGTGCGCAACACCCTCAAGTTCAAAGTTCAAACTGAGTTCTTTGTAAACTCTTGCTTTGCTACGAATAAAGCCCCTATTTTTTCCTGCTCACTAATATTGCTTCATATTTTTGACCTAACGCTCTGCTCACATATGTGCATTAGCATATGACCCATGTGAATGCGTTTTGATTGGATCTCAATTCATTTTCTGTTAACGAGTGTTTTGTAAATGCCTCTGCGCATGTGCTACTAGTGAGTTCAAAGGCACTTGGTCTTTTGAACTCGTCGTTTAGTTTGACGCGACGAAGGCTTTGTTTTGTCGTTGCTGTGTCGGTTAAATATTGGATTTAAACAGTGGCCAAGTCGTGAAGAAGGTTTTGCTTGCTAGAAAATGATTTCCACCGAGTCATATCGCTGTTGATCCAGGTTATTGCCGAGTGAATTCGCTTGACAAGGGTAGAATATGAGCTGTCCGTGATTTTTGCGGTTTACAAACGTGAAAAGTCTGGATTGAAAGCGAGTATGTATTACTAGATACACTAAACAGCTCGTTAAGCCTGTAGAAGCGCGGAAAAAAAGTGGAGTCAAGGTTTGCTTCCTGAGATTATCTGATTCTTAATTCGGGCGTTAGCCACTTAAGAAAGGAAACAAAATTAAGCTTTCGTAGTCCCATTTTCTTTGTTTGATTTTCATGGTGAATAAAGTGCTTCGAGAAACATTGGCTCGCTTTCAAACTGGCTTTGAGAATCACCAACTGAAGTTTATCTATTTTGTCTGCGTAAGTGGTGGGGGGGGGGGCTATAATTGATCAATAGAATTTCATTTTATGTAATGTAAATCTTTTCCACACTCGCTTTTGCACATGCGCGGAGAGCTTGATGAAAGATGGAATTTCCTAAAGTAAAGGGCAAAATGCACGTCAAAACAGGTTAGCGTGCTTTTCGAGCGAATTATCGTAGTAGATAGAGTTTATGAAATACGTTGGGAAGCTACATAGGGCTGTTGTGCATTATGTTAAACCTTACATCTAATCCCGTTGATACGCTTAGTGCGAAAACGGTCTATTGCACTGTCTGTCGGCCCAGTTAAGATACCGGCTCTTTTAGTGGTTCCTGCTATAATTTGCGCTACAAGTTGTTTCCGACTGAATCAGCTCGCTTAGTGATATGCTTGAAATATTGAAGTGTTCTCGATTTACTCGTAACACTTACTGCTGCATCATCAGAATGATTTAAATCTAGTTATTAATTCTTTTGATGCGACTTTTAATGCTGCGTAATCGTGCTGATACTGTTCGAATAAGCATACTTTGGTGCTATTGTGTGAGCCAATACACTGTCGTTGTTGTGTGTGTTCGATATCGTCTAATCGTGTTACGTGAAATGCATGAATCTGAAAGAATCTTGAAAGTGTGTGGTGGATATTGGCACTTAATGATGGTAGTCAAAAGAAAGAGATTGAGGTTTACTCTTTGCATCTTTCTTTCCTAAACGTCTACGCTCTACAGAAAATATATCCGACATTTTTTCTTCCATCACTCTCTTCCTCCTAAAGTCTTTTTATTCCGGGGTACTTTAACTGGCATCACCCTCAAAAGGTACGTCATGGGAATGAGGCATTCGATTGAGTGATCTTTTCAGATACTCGTTTTTAAAATAGCTTTGACACCCCTATCCTCCCTTATCGCTTCTCACCTGAAATCTTTCTTGCTCTCCTCTTCTTTTTCCTGCTCTGGGGAGCTGCTTCAGGACTTCGGTTTTTATGACCTTCTCACTGTCCCTCTTTCTCCATTGTCCAATTCCAATGAACATCCTCTTTCTATCAATTTTTAGGTAGCTTTAGTAGGTTGGTTTACCCCTCCTCTTCCTTGAGATGGTGCGAACAGCAATCTAGGTTTACACCATCAACCTAATTGAATTAGGCTACGGGAAGAATGACAGCCCATTTCGAACCGGTCATGAATGCAAATTAATGACTGGCAGCGTCACCATCAACAAGGGGGACTGCCATTGGTGGGTACCCAAGAGTCGCTTTTTGAGACATGGTGGGTGAGAAGCTTCACTGTTCTAACCCGGTGAAGCACGGGTATTTGGGTAACTCGTTGAAATGACTTTGCTTCGGCTCCACCTATCCTGAAGCAGGGGATAGTGCCTCCCTCTTTTCTGTGCAGCTGCGCTCCATTTTTCTTAGGCAATGAATGCGGCCAAGTCTTTCGACTGCAACGAACGACAATCTCCAGCCTTTCAGTCTTCTAAAAGTATAAAGAGGTGAAGCAAAAATGTAACGCTTTTGCTTCCGATCATTAAAGTTTTGTAGAGCTCCAGACTCACATTTTAACCTCTCGACTGTCATTGCCAAGGCTAAAGCATGGCATCAAATGTAATCCTTAATCAGTATATTCTCTCCTTTGATCTGCAGCCGGTTCTGCTCCATTCTCCGCCTCTTAACTTTCCCAGCTGCTTTTCAAGGGAGTCGCTTTACGCCCGCTACCCGAGAGTTCACTTTTCTGTGTCTCAGCCAACGGCACTGGGCAACAAAGCAAGAGACAAACTGCCGCATTCCCGCCATGAGAAGTCTCCTTCCTCTCTTTCACCTCCGGTAGATTTCTTGCGGTCGCCGCCAACTGGCCGAGACAGAGTCGCTTGCCGCGCACTGAAGCATCTCCCCAGCTCTGGGTGGATCTTTTTCGCGACTTCAATCTTTTTTAGTCATTGCATTTCTTTTCTTTCATCTGGGAGTCTTTATATTACTAATGAAGTAATGTGAAGCGATACTTGACGCAGTCGCTTTCTTTTGACCTTGCTCTCGTACCACCAACGTCTCAAAGCTGTACGAGCGCTTCATACCATCCCAATTACGCTTTCTGAAGTCTGCATTTTCTCTCCCCGCCATCCAAAGAAAAAACAATTTATCAGTCCATTTCAAATAGGTTTGACGCACTCAAGCCAGGCTCTCCTGAAATATTTATCATTGTAAGTTTTTCCAAAGCTGTGTCGCTGGATTGCTTCCCTCCTTGTTCGATGGATTCCGATCTTCCCGATATGAAAAACGCTTCTGCGTGATTTTCCAATATCACAGAAGTCACTTTTTTCGAGTTTGCCGAAGAGTTCCGAAAGAATCCTTTCTTGACCCTCTTCTGTTTTGATCTACAATTTTCCTGTATCGGCAGCTCTCTTGATGGTGATGACTTATTCATCTGCTCCAACTCCTTCCCTGTACCAGCTGCTGCGAAGGTCACATAAGCAGTGCTGGTGCAAATGAAGCGCTGATCCAAGCAATACTGTTTTTTTTTATTTGAGAAAAAGCTAGGCCTCATTCGTTTTGGTAGATCCAAATTAGGTTGAACTTCAGTCCCGCTTCTGTCTTTCTATTTATTTTTTCAGCGTTAATCTTACCATTTTACTTTGGTTACCTGCGACTTAACTCTTCCTTTTCAGAACGTACATTTTTGCTAAAAGTCAAGTTCTTCCTTCATCTCGAGATCTTACATTGTTTCTCTGATTTCTTATGGGGATTTTTTTTAAGACATCTCTCTCTCTGTTCTGCACAAAGCTTTTCTTAGACCCGTTTTCATCAACTCTTCAATCGGATAGTCTCCTTTTCCCAGCATTATCAAGTGAAAACAATTTCTTCGAGAAGCCAGTCGCGCCGTCCCCGGATGCCTTTTGTCCTTTCCTGCTTCTTTCTTCTCTTAGGTGTCCTTGTATTCTTTAAAAATCACTTTTACTCATTTCATTCTGTTGTAATAGTAAAGGGCACATCGTCTTTCATCCTGTTTTCCTATTTCAGAATTGGCTAGACAGGAAGTGAAGCCAGAGTTTTCCTGCTCCGTCCAGAGTAACTCACCCGTTACTCGCAGGCTTATTTTCTCTTTTTCCTTCTCTTCAAGGAGGCTCTTTTTGTCTACCCCACTCTTTGCTTTTTGAATCTCACCTTTCTTCTGGGTGGCGCTACTTCGCAATCTTTAGCTCTGACTCGCTCCTTTTTCGCCATAATGGTAATCTTGCTCATCTTTCTTTTATTTCACAATCTCTTGATTTGAACTGATGGCTCTGCTCTTTTTGTTTTCCCAAAAAAGGCTTCGGCATACTCGCCATCTACTCGCTTTAAGGCGCTGAAGTCGCCGTTTCTTATGCGGCAGGCCCAGTGTCCTTAAACTTTCCTGCTAAATTCAGCAAGCTCTCCACTGGTCTCGGTAGCACGAACATACCTGCCATTATACAGACTCTTCTTTCAAAGATTTACTTTTTTCCAACACTCTTTGACAAACTATTCACCCTTTCAGACTACCATGGATTCATTCAATCATTTTTTTCGGATAAATGACCCGGTGTAAGAGTAGTTAGTCCACTGGAGGTGCGCTGCTTCGGCTATTTTTGTTTTTTTTACCTACCATTACTTCTTTTCAAACTGCAGGCGGATTATTTTATAGATATTTACTGTTCCCTAGAGGTTTTCCTCATACCCACCGATTTCGTTTTGCAGCAATGGGCACAGCAGTCTCTCTGCAATCAGCAAAATTGAAGTGCCAGTGGGACATTTCTAACGTCATTGCCCTGTCCATCTTCGGACTTTGTGCTGCTCGTTCTTGCATTTACTATCTCTAGTCCAAGTCTCTCGCGTCGCCAGATTTCTGGCATGTGGTCTTGAACTGTGCCTCCCTTCATAGGGTGGGGCCAGTTGATAAGGCCTTGCACAGAACGACCATTTGAACGGAATCCTCGCTTCATACTATGGCTTGCGTTGCACTTTAAACAATTTCGTAGATCATAATTCGATCATCTTGCCGCGCAGTTCTAATATTTAACCAACAGAAAATTATCGAAAGTACCACAAGATTAATTAAATGTTAAAACAAGAAGCGGTCTGCACAATCGCTTTTTACCTAACGACACTACTGCCGTCCAAGAAGTTGTTATAAAACGCTACGAAAACACCTGAACCACAAGTTTATGCGACGTTTTATTTCACGATTTTAGGTTGAAAAGCACCTAATTCCAACCAGCGGCAGTACCACTGGCACCCCAGTCATCGCCGCCTGTTTTCCATTCGTCACCGGCGGCGTTCTGAGTTGGTGGAGGCGCTGCAGACCAATCTTCAACTTGTGGAATCTGTGAAACAGCGCCCGCACCCATTGCAGACATGTCCCCAGCGCCAGGTGGCGGTAAGGAGCTCTCCGCCCAATCCTGTTGAATCTGAAAAAAACGAGTTTGTTTCGTCAATGAGTGATATGTGTCACCGGGTGTCGGTAATATTGCATACACCCAAGGCCAGATGGCGACAAAGAGCCATCCAACCAAACGTTACGGTTTTCCAGCTTTGATTCGACGAATGTGAATAGAAAGCGAGTTTTGTTTTGCTTGCGGCATATCCAGCAAGAGCAAAAATTGCAAATGTGACAGCCTGTGGGTGGCGGTCAGGCACTAATAGACGCGTGTTGAAACCGTACCACGTGCGTTGGATTGCGAAACGCACGGAAATTTCGGCTCTTCCGCAACAGGTCTGAACACAACATAGTTCCAGCACAACCGACGAAAACTTTTTCAATTGTCGAAAGAAAAACATGGGCGGAAGCTATGCGCAGCTATCAATGTAGAAACACTGTGAAGCTAATACGACCCATTGAGCAAAAAAGGATTACCCGTGCTTCACCGGGTCAAAATTGTGAAGCTGCTCACCCAGCATGTCGTAAGAGGCAAATCTTGGGTACCAACCAATGGTAGTCCGCCTTGTTGGTGGTGGGGCTACCAATCAGTAATTTGCATCTGGTTTGAAATAGGCTGCAACCTTTTCCCTAGCCTGATTGAATTAGGCTGATGGCGTGAACCTGGACTGCCGTTCGCGCCGTGCCTCCATCTCAAGAGGGCGGGTAAACCAACCAAAAAGGAATGATTGGTGAATTGCCGATGATCTCACGGACTTCACGCCAACAGTCACCCGTATACGTCGATGCAATCGGCGCAAGTCATAATTTACGCCGGCAACTTGAGGCTAAAAAGGAAAAGACGGTGCCGCGCGAAACGGTGCAACCGATTCCACCCATGCTACCCACGCAAACCTACCGGTTCGTTGCCCCACTCGGGTTGTCCCACATCTGCTTCAACCTCTTTCGATTGTTGTTCTTTTTCAGCTGCGACCTGATGTAAAGAGAAGATTAATCTTTGCTCGCTGAAAGCACAGGATCTTCGAGACTTGGAAAGGATTGAGAGCTAAAACTTCTCAATTACTGAATTGGTTATTGATGTGAACTTCGCAGCAACAAGTCCCGAGGTTAAAACAATGTGGTCTATGTCAGGAAGGACATGCACAATTTTAGCGTTGTGCTGGTCACGTCAAGACGGTTCGAGAGAAGTAGGAAGTTGAAAACACACAATCAAACAGCATGCCTATACTGAAAGCCTACAAAAGAGTAAAAATGAAACCTAAACAATTATATCAAAACTTCAGCTGAAGTCCTTCCGTCTGTTTGATGTCCCGAATTTCGAAAAGCATGGTCGAATTAGTCTGAACTCTTCGCAATTTGAAGCCATATAAACTTTCAACACCGTCTTTGAATGCAAAAAAACGTCAAGATGTTGTTTACCTGTTCGTCCTTTTCAATCTCATCCGGTTCTCTGTAGAAATACAAATCGCACATGACGTCCCACGGTTGGACGCGGGGTATCGTTCCACGGAGACGCAGAACCTGATGTCATATCAAAAAATACTCGAAAACATAGCAAACTAAGCGCCTGGTACCGAGCAAGATAAAAATATAATAAATATAAAAATTAAATATTAAAATATGATAAGCAAAGGCTGGGGCGTGCACTGCGCTATCTTCGGCACTGGAGATCAATTTCGCTCAGATGTATTGCACAGCACTCCAGGCTGCGTAGATTTAATGCGACAAATACTTTTTTCGTGGAGATAAAAAAAATGGGTGAAGCTATTGCACCGAAGACCTGATTGGGTCGCGGGGCCGGCCACTAAAATCACGTCATGCAAACAGCACAGCCCTGAACTAAGGAACCACAGCATGTAAAAGCTAAAGTTATTTACACTACCTGGTGCATTTACGCAGCGAGTTATTTTAAGGCTCATCAAAATGCGGCATCGCTCGCGGCACTACGAGTGAAACAAGTACAGTTATAATAGCTACCTCTCTTGCCAGCATCCACCACATAAGACCGATTGAATGCTTCGACTTGTTGTTGCACGGAATGGCGATATCGACGAAGCGAATCGGAGTGTCGGTGTTGCAGAAGCCAATCACCGGGATGTTGACGTACGCCGACTCGGTCACAGGCTGGTGATCGGCCCGAGGATCCGTTACGATCAAAAGTCGTGGCTCGCGGAACACTTTCTGCGAGAGATATCAAATTTTCCGTCGCGTCTCATCGAAATTCGCCGTGGCGTAGTGCCGATCGTTCCAGATCTCGGGAAGAAACGGGGTTTGCAATTTTGTAAAAGCTAGTGTGCCAGGGCAAATATAGAGGTAGCTTTAATGTCGTCTGTAAAGCGGAACAAATGGACATAAAATACAGCTGAGGTTCCTTCACCAACCAACTCGCGTATATCAGAGAAAATCAAACACAACAATTTTTAGAGATATGCAGGGTGGTCCAAAAGTAGGTGGACAGTAGTCAAAATTGGCTTATACCTAAATTAGGTGAATATTAGTAAAAAAAAGATTATTTGTTGGTTATATTTATGCAATTTTCTGTTAAAACTACGTTATTTGTGGTGTATAATTGCTATTTTACAATTAAATTTATTTTAATTTAATTTTTTCTCATTTTTTAGATTGTTTAAACTGTCCTTTCACTGTCCACCTACTTTTGGACCACCCTGTATATTTGAAGAGAATTGAGATAGTGCCAGTCACGCAAACAATTAGAAAAATAAATAAACGGCATGGCATCTCCCTTTGATAGGTGTGATTATATGTGCAAAATATGCAGGTTATCTATACAGTCAATGCGTCTGCAATTGCTTTGCAGGGAAAGCTACCGCATTTATTAGCGTATAGTATACACTTCTCTTTATCAATCAATTGTACTATATTTGCTTTTCAAACTAGTATCTCTTAGTTTGTTGCCGATACCCTGACAAGGGTAATAAGGGTATCGCAAATAAGCATGTCGTAAAAAACGACTCTTGGGTACCCACCAGTGGCAGTCCGCCTTGTTGGTGGTGGGGCTACCAGTCACTCAAGACTGGTTCGAAATGGGCTGCCATCTTTCCCCAAGCTTAATTTCAATTAGGTTGACGGCATGAACCTGATTTGACATCATTTAGCGATAGGAAGCATACCTGATTTTGATTGGTGAAAGAACCGGGCGTGAACCTTCCAGCGAAGGGCGTTGTTCCCGTAGCGCTCGAGAACTTCAAGACGGCGCGTTGACCGTATTGTCGAGACGAGATGGCGCAGATGTCGCTTGGATTTTCGACCGCTACAATGGCACGAGCTGCCAGCATCAATTTCTCCCATGTCTAGGAAACAATTTGAGCTTTATCGGTAAACGAACCTGCTTGTTAACGCATAATATTAAACAGGTGATGCGAGAATCCTGAAAAACAGCGAAATATCCTAATAACCAAGTTATCGATTCCTTACTTTCGCAGTATGTACTGTATATAAACCCGTTGGTTTATCAACAAGACGAGCTTAGATTTTCCTCCAGCTCATTTCTTTGACTAGTCGGCGATTAAATAGGGCATTGGTTCATAACCGGTGGGCCACAGCACGTAAGTCGGGTGGGCCTAGGACGTCTCCGTACTATAAAAATGGGTTTGCATGCCGAATGAAGTTGAGAAATACTGGCCTGCATGAACAGCCATACGGGCCAGCACCTGTCAATTAGAGGCGCAATGGAAATTTTTTTTGGAGATCAACTCCACTTACGTGTCGTGTCGTATCCTCAGCATTGGAGAGGCAATGACCTTTTTTTTCTTTTTTCGGAGATCAACTCCACTGCCATGATATTTGACGCTTATTTCAGTGACATTGAAGTCATTGCATCAAAGTTCTCATGAAAGTGGGCCGCAAAGATTTGCGGCTCCTTGAAGTGGGCCACCGCACGAAAAAGGTTAAGAATCACTGTAATTGGGCACACCCAACATTGCATTAAGGTGTACGTTTTCACTCGAAGAAAAACTTTTTTGCAGACGCATCTGAGACTACAAGAGCTCAAACTATCACGTTGATGAAACGATAACGTTTTGCAAGACCAAAAAGCACGATTTTAAAGCTAGTCATTATTTATTTCCAGCTATAAGACAAAACCTTCGGAAACCTGGACAAACTGTCACGAAACTACATTTTAACCTTGTAAAAATGCAGCATTACACCAACCGCTTAAAAATTAAAGCAGTTTCGGTACGTATCGCAATTTTTTCAGACACGCATTGACCAAAAACAGATCACATTACGATTTTCGAAGCACTATCAACAGTAGTTCATTAAAAATACTTCAGCTATATATCGCTGTTGATCCAACGCTGACTATAAAAAATACCTTTTTCAAGTTGATGATGTGGACACCATCTTGTCGTCGCTTGTACACATATTGCTGCATTTGAAAATCACAATTAGTGGAGCCAATATGCGTAGTTGCCGAAAGCATCTTGACGACATCCTCCTCCTTCAAGGAGAGCAAATCTAAACCTGAAACATTTTCATATTAATGGGCATCACTTAAGTACGAAATTAAAAAAACGCAACAAAATTGCGAAAAGTAAATGTCAAATTTTAAGTCTCAGTTGTTACATATCAAGATGCATAGTTTAACTCAATTCAACGGTATAATTTTATGCAATTTGGGAGTTACATTTTTGATTAAAAATTATCAAAATCTGTATGTTTTGTTTTTGCAATTTTCTTGTTTTACTTGAGATTTTATTTCTACAATTGGGGATTTCGTTTGTCTGGGTCAATTTCAGCAAACTTGTATTTAAGTATTTTAGTGTTGCACATTTCAAATAATAGCAAGCAAAGCAGTTTTGCGTTTGAATAAAATAGTGCAAAACTTAAAACTAATCAAACACAATATTTGAGCTTCGCACAACAAAATCGTCACCTAAACATTACTAACTAGCCAGCTTCAATTAGAAACAAACAAGGCAAAGTCAAGAAAGGAAAGCCCAACCCCAATTTTGTACCATCAGCATTATGATATAACAATGATAGGAGAAAAATATCTTGCCCCAGTTTTTTTCTAGCGACTCGGCAGCAGCCAAGTTTCAAAGAAATGCAACATCAGTTATATATAATTAAATATAAAAATATAATAAAAAAATATAATTAAATATCATTCAAACCAAAAATTTAGTGACTGAGTAACTGTATCACAGCAAGTTGTGAAATTTTAACAGTAAAAGTATCTTTATAGCAGGTGCTTGTGCCTTTAAACCTTTTAATCTATTTCTGGATAGGCCGGGTTGACCAAACTTGCTTTGCGCTAGAGCCATTTATGATGAAAACCAAGCTTGAAAGAGCCACAACAAAATCTACCTTATCAAACTGACAAATATGTTGTGCAGCGGCCATTATGGTGTCATAACTCCAAATGATTTCAGTCTACTGTTTGGAAAAAGTTGGTAGATGAAACAAAGCAAAGGCTATTGTGGGTACTGGCAGCCACACTAAAGCACTAGGTGATGATGCAAGCTTGTTACGAAATGTGAAAAAATAATAGTTACACACAAAGGAAAAAATTTTACTGTGCAATACAGTAGTCCTTCACACAAGCATGGCTAAAAGATCAGGGGTCATGTCCTCACAAAATATTTGGATTCAATTAAACCTAAAGATATTTCATGCTGAAAACTAGAATAGTCTCATCCAAAATGTTCTCTCCCCCTCAAAACAAGGGACCAGGTCATCAAACTAATTCGCATTTTTGCCCCCTCACTACCTTGCAAAAAATTAGATCATTGTCTTGTCACTAACCTTACATCATTGCTAACGATAGCAGTACTAAGTTAAAGAGCCATAATTGCAGCTAAAATGAACCACATGCGACTCACAAGCCACAATTTGGCAGCTCCTGGCTTTGGCTGATTTTAACAAATTACTGATTTGTGCACATGCAAGCATTGCAGTAACATGCATTTTTAAATAGAAGAGTAGATCGACTTTGCTAAAAGTATCCATCTGAGATCACAACCTACTTACTTGCAGGAATAAAGCAAACTAGATTTTAAAGTTGGATGCACTTAACCCAGTGAAAACATAACCATACAGATTGACACTTCAATACACAGGGTGGCGCACAAGTGTATTAACAATAAAGTACCTACTAAGTCTGATGTATTGGTTATTCTTCTTCCTAAATCAGCTGCCTGTACTTCGCAAAGGCAGCTTCGAGTCTTCATTGATCGGTTGCAAGAATCATTTTTACTAGCTAGGCTTCGCATATGAATCAGCTTGGTGACTTACACGCCAGTTTAGCTAGCAGAGGTCACTGCAAACTAACGGTCTACCTTTGATTGTCTGATGAATTACGCATTCACTTCATCATGTTTTTAGGTCATGCCGCAGTGTACACTGACTTTTGAACACATGTGCTAAATAAATGCAAGTTTACCCATAAAATTCTCAAAATAAATTTCTATGCTCTTCCAATTAGGAGTAGCGTCTTTTACTTACTGCTAATACACTTGTGCACCACCCTGTATATCCAAGATCTAAAGCTTTTGATTTGTGCTGTTAGTAATGCCAATATGTAAAGAAATTGCTGTTCTGAATAGTGGAACCAATTATCACATACTTTGCTCCAAATATTTTCAGAAGATATTCCATAATGTTTTAAAAAACCTATTTTGTTAAGAGTAACTAGGCAAATCACGTGGCCTTTATATTTTTAACACTGGGGAACAAGATCTGACAAAAGTAAAACAACAATAGCTTTTCTTGTTTTCAAGTTTTACTTTGTTATAAATTTGTTTTGATATTCTAAATTTGGTTACCACTAGTACTACCATAAATTATACAAGTGTAGTAAAAAATCAACCATGGCCTGTTGAATTGCATATGTGGAATTGGGTACTACTGAAACACAAATCGCAGATCAGCGGTTTATATTTGGAATTAAAGCTAGGATTAGAGCTAGAACTAAAATTCAAGTTACTATAAGCAATACAGCCATCTCGTTAGTAGCCCAATATACTAAACAGTACTTTTAAAATTATTTTCTGGCAATTGGTAACAAGATCAACCTCATTCAGTCTTTAACTACTCCCCATGAAAGTGAACATGTCGAATTATTATATCAAGGTGCTTCCTAATAAGCTTTGCATAAAGAATTGATAACAGCTAATAGTTTAGCAATGCCTTTTCTTGATGACCTCACTAGATATGCTCCCCACTTTATGCTAATTATTTTAGCAAATGTGCCATTTACTGGGCAAGAGTCAGCTTTTTGTTGAGACACGTGTTTTCAAATCAACAACAGGTTAATTTTTCATACAACATAGAAATATTTGCAAAAGTTTATTGTACTAAAGGTGCTACTTTTCTGCTTGAAAGTAGTATTGGTTTTTTCCTTGGTAAATCAGCAACATTCAAGTTTGTCGCACTTATTTATGAAAGAAAGTAAAACACCAAAACTGTTTTATAAAATCAAAATCTACTAAAATCTTGCTAGTGATTTTGTCACATAGTAAATTCATCACATAAATGTAATTCTAACTCTAATACTAAACGTAACTTTAAGTCTGACCAACCCTTGCCACAAAGCTAAATGCTATCTGCACAAGGAATATGTAAGAAAAGTACTGTGACAAATATATCACCTGATAAAATTACTAGCAGCAACTTAAACAATGTAATCCCAAGAGCATTTCAGAAATAGAGTTGGGATCAGAGTTTTGAAAGAAACTAAAAGGCAGTGGCTATTTCGCCGTCGATGGCAATTTGCCCTTGGAATATATTTTGCCGTGATCATTCATGTGTGTTTATATAGCCAAATTTGGTATGATGACACTAGTGACACTGTGGTGTAGTGGATAGAGCGCTGGTCTTGAGATACCATGGCTGTGGGTTCGAATCTCAGCTGGCCGGGGCTTTTAAAGAAAGGCAGTGTACACTGGAGGGGAAGGCCCAATATGTAAATGTACAGGGCAGTGTACACTGGAAGGGAGTGTACAGGGTGTGGGGGATAGAGACCTGGGGGTGCAAAATTTTTTTTTTTGGTTTTTAAAATTGACCAATCAGAGATGACCAAAAGTCACATGTTTAGTACGTCATTAAGATTGACCAATCACAAATAACTCACGGCAAAATAGTCTCTGAGGGTAAATTGCCGTCGACGGCAAAATAGCCACTGCCAAACTAAAACACATAATCTGTAAAAAGTATAGCCTACTATAAAATTGGATACCACTAAAACAGAAAAATCCTAGGAACAGATCAGCATCCAAGTTTGGGGTTACATTATAATTAGGGTTAAGACTAGTCAGTAAAATTCTACAGAATTTTTGCATTTTAGTAGAAGCCTAATGGTAAGATTACAATTAGAAGTTAGGCTTAGTCCATAGAATTTCCATGTTTAGGAGCATCCTTTATTTACTTGACATCTAGTTTATAGACCAAATGTTTGGCTATATTGCCAAAAATCCTAAAGTAAATCTTGATCGCACCAAATCTTTGACTGCACTTCTTAATAGATCAACACTTATTCCTCGATCTTATAACTACAATTTTTCTGCTTAATGATGAACTGCAGACACAGTGATTACTTCGAATAACCATGGGGAGCTAAGTGGTAAATTAAGAACAAAGTAATTTCTTTTGACAGTTAGGCCTCTGCTCTAAGAATAAGCTGCATTGCATGAGTGAACTGTAACCATTATTCTAACCTAAACCAATCCAAACCTTAACTCTAACCACAATCCTAAAACGCTCCCCCATGGTCTTGGGAGTAATAATTGTTTATTTTGTTGCTTGATAGGTTGGCAGCAAACCTTGATGATCTTGACGATTTTTTGCTGTCTCCTTGTCAAATGAGTGCACAAAAGTACAATTTTCATGTTTCTGATTATGTACAGTGGTTCATACAAAATTTTTAGGCAGTGGCTATTTCGCCGTCGACTGCAATTTGCCCTTGGAATCTATTTTGCCGTGATCATTCACGTGTGTTTATATAGCCAAATTTGCTATAATCGCAACAGTGACTCTGTGGTGTGGTGGATAGAGTGCTGGTCTTGAGATGCCAAGGTATCGGGTTCGAATCTCAGCTGGCCAGGGCTTTTAAAGAAAGGCAGTGTACACTGAGGGGGCAGGCCTGGTATGTAAATGTACTGGGCAGTGTACACTGCAAGGGAGTGTGCAGGGTGGGGGATAGAGACCTGGGGGTGCAAAATTTTTTTTTTGGTTTTTTAAATTGACCAATCAGAGACGACCAAAAGTCACATGTTTAGTACGTCATTAAGATTGACCAATCACAAACAACTCACGGCAAAATAGTCTCTGAGGGTAAATTGCCGTCGACGGCAAAAGAGCCACTGCCAAATTTTTATTTTCATACAGCACTTACAAAACAAACTCCCTGAACTGAACTGATCAGCAATTTTGTGTATTTCTGTGTTTGGGTTATAATTAGGGCCTTTATTCCGTAAAGAAGCACGAGTGTGAACCAAACATCACAGTTATTTGGCAGGATCATTGCCATTGTCCGTGAAGAAAAACCTCGGTAGCAACTGTAGTGAACATGTCAAGTAGAATTACTAATTGATGTTTTTTGATGTTATTAATGTTTTTCTTCATTAATAACCGTTAATGTTTTTCTTCATAAGTTCCAAATTTTGTTTGAGTATACAAGTGATGCAGTTTGTCAAAACCTAGGTTTTTAAAGCAATAAATATGAAAAGCACAAAGACTTTCCACCAAATTTTTGAATATTTTAACAATGTATTGTTTACCTTGAGACATATTGACGGTTTCAGTCCAATTTAATGAGCGTTACGATAGGAAAAACCGGCGTTATACTGTCTCTTGCTACTCATGAGAATAAAAAAGATGGATTTGGCAAAATTTTGTGGAAGCGTGAATTTTCATTTGATGGTAATCGGAAACTTAGAAACATTATTTTATTGAAAGGTTTTAATCAATTTATTAAAGACAGATTTTACTTAAAAAGGTTAATACAGCTATCGCAAAATGATTTGAGAGCGATATCATTTTCACACGGTCTTTTTTCATTAGAAGATGCATTTTTGCAATAAACCATACATTACTTAATTTTTTTGTTGAAATCAATTATGATTTATAAATTGTGAAAAATCAGCAATTGTCGAGACAATAATATGAAATTGCTTTAAGGATTTTATTACAATAGAACAATGATGAGAAATTAGAGTAAGTTTTGGACGAATTCATTACGATTTTGAGAGTTTTAGAGAGGGCAAAATAAAAGATTTTAGTTTGATTGACTATATTTGAAACTCTCTAGTTATGCCTGGAAAGTACACCAGCGATGGAGGGAAGGCTCGGATTCTTGCATGGAGGCAGGAAAACGTGCCAATGAAAGTCATATGCGAGCGTAGTGGAAGAGGAAATGCGACCATCATGAGTATCTTGACTGCAGCCAAAGAGCTTCCATGCAACACAGTTCCAAAAACAATATCACAATTTACTGACACCATTATGAAACAAGAACTTCAAAAATATTCTCGTTAAACTGCACTGGATCTGCAGGCTCTTCATTCAAATTGGTTAAAAAATATCACAATTCGTACCGTGCAGCACCGCCTCCCAAATGGCTTGGATTTGCCAAGCCGTAAAGCTGTAAAAAAACTCTTCTTACTGAGCGAATGAAGAAACATCGCTTCGCATTCGCCAAGATGTATGCTCATTGAATCACTGAAGAGTAGAAAAAAAGTAATGTTTTCAGATGAAACCAATTTTCAAGTTTTCAGGATGGGCTCTATCACAGTGCGACGTCCAAGGTCATCTGATCGTTTTGATCCTCGGTATACGGTTCCAACTGTGAAACACCCAGAGTGAGTCATGTTGTGGAGAAGTTTTTCTGGTGACAAAAGGAGGGGGGACCTTACTTTCTTCCGAAAAACAAAAAAATGAATGCTGATTTTTATGTGAAAGTTTTGGAGGAGCATATGCTTAACTTCTTGCGCATTCATGGCTCTGAGGTGTTTATACACGATAGCGCACCCTCCCACAAGGCCAAAGAGGCAACAAGGTTTCTTGAGCAGCAACAGATCAATGTTCTAGAATGGCCAGGGAATAGCCCTGATTCAAATCCCATTGAAAATTATTGTCAGAAAATGAAAAACACTATGTCAGAAAAGAAAATCCCTAACTTGGATACCCTCAAGGAAGAGCTGAAGAAAGTGTGGTGCCTGGAAATGACGCCAAGTTATTTTCGAAATTTAAGTGACTCTACGCGCAAACGCTTACAATTAGTTATTAAAAACAAAGGCAATATGACAAAATATTAATAAAGTGTTTATTTTCAATAAATATCGTTACAACAAATAAAAGCTTTGTTTTTCTTGGAAAATGAGATAGGTCTCATGGTCATTTACGGTAGCTGCAAATAGGTTATGCCAAACCACTTAAACATCAAAATTATTATAGCTCAACTTGTCGGTACATACTGGAAACTATTAGTAAGTTTCGGTTTATTAGTGTAGAAAAGCTTCCCGTTCCAAAAACATTAGCTTTTTAGAATTCAAATAAAAAAAGAATTTAGTTTGTTGCCGGTAGAGTAGGCTATAAGAAATATCCTATCATCAAATCGACGTAACTTATTCCACAAAACGCTTCTGATTTTGGTTAATTATCTTAAAATTTCTGTTGCGATTGTTAAGTCTATTTTAACATCTTTTGTTACGTTTAAGTTCGTCTTATTGTGACGCAAACTGCCTTCGTTAGAGGCTACTTGCTCAAATAAAAAATTAGAAAAATGTAGGACTTACATCTGTATACATGCTGAGAAAATATTTGTGTCTAGTAGTGTTTTAGTTCCGATAATGAGTTACTATTGCCATTGTCAAGGTGATGACACAACAAATATATGTACGAAATTTTGCAGTATAACGTGGATAACTCAGGTATGAAATAATGCATTTCGTTAAGCTATATTATTCAACCTCCTCAGGAGAGGCGTAATGCCAGGTCTTAAATCCCGGGGGAGTGGATTCCTCATATTTTGAAGTAAAGAATGCTGACGCAAGTATTCTCTGATATTGTTAAAAACCTTTTTTTGAGACAGTTCTTTCCTTTTTTTGACCCATTGTGCTTGACTGTTTATTTAGCGTTTTTTTGAAGGTCAATCTGTAGGCTGGTGTGGAGTTTTTTTACAAGAAAATTTATCGGAGATCATCTTTGACGTAGCTTTTGAATAGCTTCCAGAGTCTAGAATAGGTCTTGCAGCGTTCGCAACTCCCAATAATTTTTACGAATTTATGCCTCTGCGTTCAGTTCAATTTATTTTTTCGGAAATACAGTTATACGGTAACCTAAGACACGCGCAAAAATAGAAAAAAGTAAGATGTTAAAAATTGCATTTTCCTGTGAGAAATTGCGAAGCACCATGTGTCCTGCGATCGCCACGTTAGGTTCGGTCGCAGAGTCTGGAGCCTCTCACTATAGTTTCATGTTTAATGAGGCTGAGTTTCAAGCAAACACGAGAAACAGTAATTTAAAATATACCAAGGGAGAAAAAATACACAAATTAATAGATAAACATATGTGGCTAACTTGGTAAAATTTAACAGAGTTCCAAAAAAATTTTAAGATGTAGCCAGAAATAAAACTTTAAGATAATGTGTAAACCAACTTTCTCTTAAAATTTTTGATATTGCTCCAAGCGTTCTCTTGTAAATGGTGTTCACATTATGTTTGATCAAAAAAAATTTCGCTTATTTTCTGGTAACCTACGACAAAATCAGCCAAACCTTTAGAAAAGTTCTCACCAATTTTTTGGTGGTTTGCACAAGAAAAGTCGTTTCTTTCCAGTAAGTCAATTTTCTTCTGACTAAGCCAAGGAGATTCAAGGCCAACCTCAAGCAAAACAAGATCAGCCGACGGCCCCCGACGGATAGGTGATATTTTTGAGGAATAAGAAAAAATGGGAAAAAAGATTTTTGGTCCTTCGGTCATTGGAAACATTTTTCTGTGTTGTCTAAAAACACCATTGTGTTCAGATCCTCTTCAAATCACAAGTTGGCGACTGCTAGTGCAATGCATTACTGTCTCAATCTGTGCAAAAACAAAGAAAATTGCCATGAAATTTTATTCCTATGATGCTCCAAACAAAAAAATGTTTGCGTTAAATTGCACGTTTCCTAAACGGCAGAAACAGCGCTTTTCATGAGAGGCGTTTCTACCAAACAGGTAATGAAGTAAATGTTCTGTAATTGCTTTTTCAAGAGCACAAAAACAGGGAAAACGCGAGAACATTGGAGGTATTGAACCCGTCATCTCATGACGGCAACTAAACTGTTTATCGCTCGACGTCATGGTAATGACAACATTTTTGTGAAAAATGTTTTCTACGCTGAACGCCACCACTTTTGAAGGCAATTTTTAAACTTGGTTGTTGGCTTTGATTTATGTCATACGCTGTCGTGCTGTACCCTGAAAAATAATAGTCAAAACTTTATTGAAGAATTGTTTACAGTAAAAGAAATATGAGATACTTAGTTGGGCGAACCAACAAATCAGGTCTCTTGGGTTTTTATAGGATGAAATCAGAGCGAGGCTAGCGCCAAGGTAAAGCAGAGCAAAATTTCTTAGAATGCTTTGCCGATGTCATATCTCAAACCGTCAAAAGTTGTTTTAAGTCCTACGATAGTGGTCTTTGCAACATCTTCAGCGAAATTGGAAACGATGGCTGTTTTTCTCCCTGTCATCACATCTTAAAAAACGCTATTTTATGAACAAGTCATGGACTTCAGGAAATCAGAGATCATTTTTCTCGAGGATGTGGGGGTTAATTCGAGAAAAAAATCCCAAAAACTAAGGGTAATATTCAAAAATTAAGTAACACAATAATTCAGATCTTTTACAAAAATGTAATTTTTGCTCTACTCATTTACCCTTGCATTGATCACAACCCTGGCCTTCCAAAACAGATTTTTTTCTTGTAATAAATAGAATTTCAAAGTAATACAAGAGGCCAGCAATGCACTTTGAGCAAGCTGCAGACAATGATACTGTCTCGACCTATAGAGGTCTCTTCAGTGCAGCTGGTGACAGACAAGTAGCGGGAGGCCTGAAATAAAGCACAGCTTAAACCGTCACACTTGTGATACCTCTACTAGATCAACTATAGTGGATGGTCTGTCAGTACCCTGTGAAGCCGTATCACTCGGGAATGAGTGGCGGTTGTCGCGGCGCACTACGTCTAACAACTGCTACAGCAAGGCACATAGATGCAGCCTAGGAATTTCAAATTACAATTATCATTACGTGAGAGGTCGTACTAATTAGCCTACCACGTCAGTGTCTGTAATCGTAAAACAACCATGCACTGAAGAGACTTGATGGACCGAAACAGTTTCACTGTCTGCAGTTTGTTTAAAATAGGGTTTTGTTTGACGCAATTACGAGAAAGCTTAGCATGTTTTTAGAATAATTTTGCACAATGGGAATAGCATGGTCTACATTGTCAAGCCTTCTTGTCATGCTTGGTCTGAAAGAAGTAGAAGTACCGGTGAGTAGTCGGCTAACACGAAATAAAGCTACTAGTTTTTTTAAAAGCTTTTAGCAAAGATCAAAAATTTGTATACTTTTTCAGAGAGGAAAATTGGTTTCTTCGTTTGCTTTTACTAAGGATTTTTACAAGTTTCTGCACATGTTTAAAATCAAAACGTGTTGTGACTTGTAAGGATTAAGGCGAGATGTCAAGCGCATTTGTAAAACTCAAATATTTTTTCAAGTAATTTTAAGGCGCTTTTCAAAATGTAGTCTTAACGGAGCGGTACAAAAAATGCACCAAAAATTGCGTTGTGTGTGTGTTTGTTTGTTTGTTTGTTTTTGTGTGTGTGTGTGTGTGTGTGTGTGTGTGTGTGTGTGTGTGTGTGTGTGTGTGTGTGTGTGTGTGTATGTGTGGGTGGGTGTGTGTGTGTTTTATTAAAATTGTGTGAATTTTTTTAAAGTATTAAAAAAGTTGTTGTTGTTCTCTTTTATGAGATGAAAGAGCACGTTGAAGCAATAATCAAGTTCTCACGGCTGTTATCGCACCAACGCCCATTTTAATCAAGTGTTGTTTTACTGAGTTCGCCACGAGTCGAACTGCCGCCCTGCGAACAAAAGCCTTAACGCACGTTTTGTTCATGTTTACTGCACTTCACTTCGTTATCTATTATTCACTCGCCTGACCCTAAACACAAAAACGTAGGGCTTTAGGGTTCTAATAATTATCTATATAAAGGAAAAGAAGTGACATTTGGGTAGGATTTTTGATATTGATTAGTTGCTGTTAAATTATTCGGAGAATTAGAGTTCAGTCAAATCTCATGCTGGTCTATCTAAAGTTTTTATTGTTTTGCTGTCAATATACTCATTTGAATTTTGCTTTTGTGTTTGATTTTAATCGGTTGAATAGACAACACTACGGGGAAGGTCCTGGCCGTACGCCTGTGACACATGTATCAGAAGATTCATCGCCGTCGTGAGGTGAATCCTTACCAATCGCAGATTGCAGGCCCAATCAAGATCAAGTCAAGAAAGATAGGCAGTCGGTTCTAGACCAGTCATGAACACAATTTGCATGTGGTTAACTCCATCATCAAGCAGTGGTCAAGCCATGAGGGATGAGTAGGAGCCCAAAGTACCTACCACAATTTAGACTTGCGCCAACAGTAATACTTGATATTCTTGTCGCAACAGACAAAAAATTTAATCTTGCCTTTACCCTCTTTTTCACTTTTGCCGTCATCTTTCGCCAACAACCCTTGAAAAATTAATTCTGACAGGTAGTTTATCCAACTGCTGCCCTCGCGATCGGTTTTACTTCTTGAATTCCGTGAAACACGACTGTGATCCTGAATTTGTACCTGCTAAATTTTACCGCATTGCTTAAACTTCAAAGTATGATTTTCTTTTCTGGCAGATCGGAAACATCAGAAGCGGATTTATATTGAATAGGACCAGAAAAAGATCGCTGATTTCTTTTCCTAACGGGCGACAAGGTAATAGTTAACTTTATTAGCTTAACTCAAGACTGTGGTAAGTGCTTGACTTCTTGGGGAAAAAGGTTGAAAAGAAAAATTCCCAACAAAACATTTTCAGTTTGTGGACAAGTGAAAGTCTTAAAAAATCATGGTTTGTTCATTTTGGGAAAGAGGCTGGTATCCTGGCTAAATTCGCCCAAAAACGCGCTCTTTGAAAAGAGAATCGTCGCTTTGTCTTTCTGAAATCAAGAATATTACCCAGAAAGGCAAAATTCGTTGTTTTTGTTTGAATTCTAATTTCAAAGCATATAGAAAGCTGTGTTTTTTCATGCTACTCTCAGTTCTTAAATTTGTAAAAAAAATTAAGAAACCTAACCTTAGGTAAAAAAACATGATCTAGGTTAAGGAGCCTTGCCATAGGGAAAAAAACCAAGATCTTGGTTTAAAAACCTAGCGCTGGCAGTCTTGGTTAGAAGTAACATGCCTACTCGTAACTCCTCTTTTGCTTCTCTACGAGGCAGTAGAATGAACTAAACAAGTGCGTGTACATTTGCATCTCAAGTTGCTACTAAACCCGGGACATGTTTTGGGCGACCAAAAATAATTTCTGCGGCGACCTGTGCCGGTCTGCCCGTGGCCGCTGACCGGTGATGGGTGCCCACTGATCTCCTATGCAATACACAATTCTGTCTCTGAGTAATTGTGTATGCGTCTGTCTGTTTCAATTCCCACGAAACTACTTGGAGTAGAAATATCGTGATAGGTGCAATTAACTTTTTATGCGGATCCGTGACGTCATCATGACGGCACCATCTAAAAATTAAATCCGTATTTCTTGGCGGACAATGGCAATTTTTAGGTGAAACAAATTGCAGCATCCCACAAGTTTGCAAAAACAATTCCCATTCCGGGGTAAGATGATGTCATAATGGACTTTGGTTGGTAAACTTTATTTTCTTCATTCTCTCAAAAAGTACTGATCGTAGAAACGCAGTTGAACTGTATAAGAGCTTTCAACTGTGTTTCTACCTACAACGCGCTAAGATATCTAAAAGCCGCTTCCGATGCAAAAAAAATTAAAATTGACTTAAACTCAACTGGCTTCACAGTAGGCGAATATTTTTTAAGTAGATTTTTCACGGCTTATTTCCCAAAACTCTTTAAACGGAAAAGCTGGTTTCCATTAGGCGTTGCGTGAAAAAATTTTTGTTTCTCTATTTAGTTTTATGTGCGCAGCAAGAGCTTAACTCCTTTTTGTTTCAATGCACAATGACGTCATAATGCTGTTCAGTGCCACTTTAGTGAAAACTCTAGCACTAGCTGTTTTCAATCACTGACTTGCAATGTCGTATAAATGGCTGTAAAGAAGAAGGAAAATCCAAGAGCCAATTTCAGTTGTTGAGGCTGGTTTCCATTAGACGTAACCTGCCGACGTGGCATAAACATTTTTTGTTTTTCTATTTGAAGCTATTTTATGGGGAAAAACGCTCCGCGCATAAAATTGAATAAAAAACCAAAGAATTTTACGAGATTTACGCGTAATGGAAACGAGCCTTTACGACGGATCGTGTTTACGCTATTTACGCGTAAAATCCGTTAAAAAAACAGAGGAAAAAGCTGAGCTGACTTAAGGGTGCGAACATGGAGAGAACAAACAAAATTTTATCAAAGTTGTGGAATTTTATCAATCAGTTGTCATGCACTTGCTTAGTGCATGTGTAAGACCAGTCTTGAGTTACGGGCGAATGTGGTCCAAAGGCAAAGTCGGAAAAAGATTGTGGCTAAGAAATTTCTTGGCTAAAATATGCGCCATCTTGTGGGAAAATGCTATTCTGTGCTTTGCCCCACATAGAGGCTGGGCGTTGTCAGGATTTTGCAACTTCCTCTGAAGTCATTGCAAAGTCGTCGGGTGGCCTAAAATTTGTGACATGCTTTTCAACCCTTTAAGGATCATAAGATTTTAATTAATAACATTTGAAACAATTCCATAATTGTTGGTAACAGTGGGAAAATAATGGATTTTACAATAGTGGTTTTTACATCATAATAGCATAACAATTAACAATTGTGGGACATATATGACCCAGTAACGGTCAAAGGGTTAAAGAAAAAATCACATAATATGCAAATGGTTGGCCATTGTAACAACATGAACACGCATTTGTTTTTGTCGCATATACTATCACATAATAAGGAAATGGATGACCATTGTAACAACAAAAACATGCATTATTTTTGTCGCATGTATTATCGCATAATATGCAAATATATGACCATTGTAACAACATAAACATGCATTTATTTTTGTCGCATAATTGCTGTAATTTTAAGCTAAATATGTTGAATTTTGTTTGTATTGGAGATTTTCGAAATTATGATAGCGTGTTATGACCATTGACCGTGTTCAATGACGTCATCGTGACGAGGCGTGTTAAGACGAAAATGAGTTTATCGGTCGTTGAAACAAAACAAACAGTTGCTAAAAATGAGAGCTGTACAAGGTTAGTCAGAAAGTACAAAAAACAATTTGTTGTCTTTTTTAAAGAATTTCGATTATATTTTTTTCCCATTTCCAATATCGATAATTTTAATTGAAGGAAAGAAATTGATGGGTAGAGGTGGGCAAAAAACTAAGTGTGACATAAATTCTGGACTTAAACCACGCAGTAGATAACTGCTTGCCAGAACGTAAAGTAGGCACTAAAAAGGGGTCTATTTTAAAAGAGAAATAACAGTTTTGAATAACTTTCCCCCAGTCTCTCTCAACTAATTTTGAAATCATACATTGTCACGCCAAAAATATATTTTCAAATTGCGTCTTTACATATGTACACTTTTTGTACGCAATGGCGACAATGTCTTGCCAATTGTGTAATTAAAGAATACGACACAGGCATTAAAGATTAAAACGATAAATATATTTTTTTTAGTTTTTACAGAGTCACGATCCGAACAACGCTAGCATGGCGAATTGGGCGGGACCATCCCTCAAATACGGGTAATAAAGACGCATTGTCATCACTAGGTCTCATGCCAAGTGAAAGATACTTTACGTGGCTCCTGGTCAGCCCAATATCCTACATAGGTCTGTATACGAAACAAACCCAAACAATCCAACACAAGTACAAGATTTACGGGGCACCTTTCAGCATGCACCTGTTTATTACTACCAACAACTACGTTTGTAATAGCTACCTATTAGCGCTCGTTGGTAACCAATAGCATCGGCTGTAGCCGAATGACCTTTGAACTGCTCCTGATCTTATTTCTTGCTTTCTATTTGTGGTTTGTCAACGGGTGCTAAGCAGCCACACAGTGGAAAACGTGCAGAAGCGGTCTTGCTTTTGCGCTTTAAATAACGTACGCTGACTAGAGAGGAATTAAACCATCTTTTTATTTTACGCTGTTCTGCGAGAACGTTTTCTCCGATTTCCTTTTCAGTTTTTAAAGTGAAGTAGAAAATGGAAAGTACCTTGGAGAGTACCCTTGGAAGTACCTCAGGCCAAGTTGGTTACTGGCTGTAGTAAGCCAAGTGACAAAAGTTTAACAAACAAAAGGGATAGGGGTAAAAAGAGCAGAAAAAATAGAAAAGGAAAGAGAGTGAAAAGATGAAAATCAGGCGGGGAAGGTGGTGAAAGGAGAAGAAGAGATGAAAGATTGGAGCAAAGAGTTGAAAGTTGGAAAGAGAGGAAAAAATAGGAGAAAAGGAAGTAAAGATATGGAGGAGAGGGAGTAGAGAAAAGGGAAAAGCAGGCAAAGGAAGAAAAAGTGAAGTAAAAGAAGAAGAGATGGTGAAAGAAGAGGAAGAGTATAAAGAAGAAGAAAAAGGTAAAAGAAGCAGGAAAAGATTGGAAGAAAGGAAAACAAGAGAATAGAGGAGAAATGAAAAAATGAGGAGAAGGGAATGAAAAAAATGATCACACAAAGAGGATAAAAAAAGTAGGAAAGGAGGTAAAAAGATGGAAAAAGGAAGTAAAAGATTGCATAGAGGGAGTGCAAGGATGAAGAAAGAAATCAAGGTGGTTTGAGAGTTCTACTTCCTGTAGTATCTGAGGTGAAAAATTTCTCCTTTATCAAGATTCTCCCGGACGTTCAATAACTTACGGTCTTGCCGAAACCATTCTTTTTAATTTTGAGTGCAAGCAAAACAGTAACCTTTGTGTTAGTGTTTTAAAAACCACTATATTAAATTCAAATTGCGGCTTTTATATTTTTCAATGAATTGAAAATTAAATAGCAACGGCTTATCTCAAGTGCTTAGACATTTTGCTAATTCTTAACAGCCACAGCTTTATTTATGTATTGGTCGCGTAGCATGTAGTCAGTAAACAGAATGCTTGAAATGTCTAACAAGTAACAACCTGGAAACAAGATGAGATTGCAGACAGTGACACTGTTTCGACCTATCAGGTCTCTTCAGTGCAGTTGGTGACCGACAAGAAGCTAGAGGCTCTAGCTCGATAGGTCAAAACAGTGTCACTGTCTGCAGTTTTGCTAAGTGCATCGCTAGCCTCTTGCATTACTAAATGAGATTGCTTACTACGTCAGGCAGCGCTTGACCCCTTTCCTTTTTTGGCCTCCCTATATGCAGTAGACATAAAAAAATTAGCTGCTTTCCGCGATTCCCAAGAATCGTAGTTAGACATTCACATTAGACTCAATGCTGGCCCCATGATATCACTGCCAGATCTGATCCGGAAGGTACAGCAGACTGGTATGGTAAGAATAGACTCTCGGCGCCAGTGGACTACAGTTTGCGTTTTACTCGGAATAGGAAACTGTCCATACAACGATGACAAAGAACACCTAGGAATAAAAAAAAACATTTCTTTTACTACCTCAATTTCAATTTCTAAATTTTTGAGAAAGCGTTTGATCAATTTTGACATTATTAACCGGAATTATTCATTTCACTAAACTTTACTAGATAAATCAAGTAATTTCAACACCAGATATCATTAATTTCTACAGTATTGCATTACGACGTTTTAATTATGCTCACAGAAGAAATCTACCGTACAACAAAAAACAAGATTATCAGAGGAAGTGTTTTGTTTTAGCGACCCAGTTTTTCGATCGCAAAGTTTGACAGCAATTTGACGATTTTTTAATATTCAATTTGTCTTAAAACTAGATTGATTTTTCAGATTTCGTTTTGTCCTCAAACAAAGTCTCCGTGTGGAGACCAGAAGCTTCGGTGTTCACGTGGTTTTTGAAGTTTGCTATTAACTCACTTCTCTGATTCCAGTAATCACGATCTACATTCACTTCATTGTCACACACGTCATTTATTCACGGCAAGCGAAACTTGCTCCGATCGTGCCGCACATTCACAGCACTCGGTTTGTCAATTAATCACATTTTCTCATATGTCCCTGACTATTATCTTCATAGTGCTTGTTTGAATTTGATCACCTCCACAACCTTCAGAAGCAATTTAATCTACTAAATCTTTTTTCTATTTGTGGTTTGTAGGCCAGTTCTGCTCGCTGCATTTACAATGGAAAGGAGAGGCAAACACAGTTTATGTCACAGGCTCGTGGTTGGGTTGGATTGGCAGAGAACGTTTGGAAAGAAACCCAAGGTATCGATTCAGTTGTTTAAAATTACAGTTACAGCCTTATATTCCTGGAATTGCTGCAAAATAAACACAAAAAATGACCCTAAACTAGAGGTTCTTAACGGGGTCTCCAGTGAAAAATCCGGGAATCCCCAGAAGGAATGCCAAACTGTATTCTTTTAACCCTCAAATGCACAAACAACAACGACCACCACTTTGACTAATAATAACAGTGGTTTTACAGTAACATGCTAACTACAGTCAAACGTACTCTGTATAACATCGTTTTGGCGGTGAACAAATTATTTGTTTTAGTCTGATACAATTGGCCGTCATTTTTAGTTTTTGACTACGTATTATGATGCAATAGACCAGAGTAAGAAAAACAATCCCACTGCTCACCGATTTCAAGGTTTTGTAATAGAATGACTGACGTTTTTCGCTTCCAGATTTAAATATTAGTTAGGTGGATAAAGCTATGTAGTGGTGAGTCTTTTATCAAGAATACAGTTATGCAAGCTTAAATAATAAAATAATAGCATTGAAGATATGGTTGGAAACTGACGACAGTAGCTAAGATAATTCTGGTGAGAATGATGCAACTAACGCCTCTGGAGAAGCATATGATCATCCAACTAGTTGTTTCTGTATTGAGGGTTAAACATTAAATCCCTAGCCATGAGAGATAGGGTTTAATAAAGCATTTGAGGGCTGAAGTATAAAAGTTGCAGTTGTGGCACTTTCTCTTCTAGCTCTACCCACAACCCCACTTCGTGAAAGGAAGAAACAGAGAACTTCAGGTACCGCGCGGTACCAGAGTGTCTAATTTTTTCCCAGCAGCTTTTTGGTATCTGATAGCTAGTTGAAACCGGCCTGAATGAAATTTTACAACCTAAGCAATAAAGAAGCGGAGGGAATTTAAGACAATCACTATGCCTGTTTCTTTTTAGTATTTGCTATATCATTTCTACATTTTACATGCGATTATCACGAAAGTGAATTTGAATAATTTAGCCACTTTTAGTATAATTAAGACTTTTTAATTACTCATTGTTTTCGCTTTCTTAGGCCATAATCAATTTGCTTACTAATGGCTGCGAAAAATAGACGTAAAATACGTTTCTGGGACGATTCTTACGTTTAGTATGGTTTCACAATTACTTTTGTGAAACTTGACAAAGCTCAGTGTATATTGTCCAATACCATTTTGGGCAACGATTCTTTAAAGCCTTCGAAGATGAAGAGGCCCAAGGAACTGAAGCATAAAGAGAATATGGACTCAGTTGAAACGTGCAAAGCGAAAAAAGCCCGTTGTGATACGGAGGGAACGCTCCTTGCGTTAGGCTTCTCCCTAGGTTCTCAACCACTCCTGCGCGCTTCATATGAAGTTTCTTTGACAATAGCAAAGGCACCTCACACAGCTGGTGAGAAACAAATAAAGCTAAGTGAGGTAAAAATGGCACAAATATTACTGGGCCGAAACGAGGCCAAAAAAATAAACTCTGTTCCCATGTCCGATAACACTGCAAACAATAGGATTGCAAATATAGCAAATGACATTTTGAGTCAGCTTATCGCTCAAAGTCTTTAATTTAATGAAACAACGGATATCAAGTCAATAAGCCAATTAGTAGCATACGAGAGATTTGTAGAAAAAACGCGATTGTAGACGAGTTTTTACTTTGTCAAGAAGTGAAGGAGAGAACTAGAGCAAAAGACGTCTTTGATTTTGTTGATGCATTACTTTGTGAAAATTCAATAGCATGGAACAAAGTGGGATCAGTATGCACAGATGGTCCGCCGGCTATGATAGGGCATCGATTCGGTTTTGTAGCCCCACTGAAACAAATTGCGCCGCATATAGTATCAAATCACTGTGCTATTCATACATACACCTTATCTTGGAAGACACCCCCTCTTGAATTGAAAAGTCTTCTTGATTCTGTAATAAAAGCTGTAAATTTCATGCAATAAGAGCTCTGGAAGCATTAATTCCATTTCCAACGACATACCTCTGTAAAGGTGCCATGTCTGCTCTGATTAATAACAGAACTACGTACCGTAAGCGCCTTAGAGTTCCAAATGACATGAGAATTGCTCTCAGCAATATTTACCACCGTAATGATGAGCTTGTTTTGAAGAGACAAGAAGTAAGGTCACACTGACTATCATTTGTGCTGTGTTTTGCCGAGTAAATTGTGATATTCCACTAACCACTTGTATCATGCTTTCATAAAGAGTTTTTTTGATTAATTTGAGATCCGTTAGTAAACAACTTATCCGCCTTATCACAATAGTGTTTGTTCTTTCAACATACAGCTGCTTTGCAGGTTGCGCAGACAAGGGGACCCCACGCCAATATCTTTAGGAATAGGGGTCCCAGAGATTGGAAAGATTAAGAAGCACTGCTCTAGACCAATGTTCCCTCTAAGGTGTTCGCTTGTGCGCGCAGGACACAAGTAAACACAAACAAAAAATGCCGCACAGGACCTTTTTTTATTTTATTCATCTTTTTTAATACAAATTAAAATATTTATCAAAAGCGCACACAGTAAATTTTTTCTGCAAATAGAAGGAACACTGCTCTAGACGTCCACGCACCTCAGATTCTGACTTGATAACTGAGAAACATTACTTTTTTCTTCCTTTTGCTTAAAGGTATACAAGATGAAAGCCTATGTAGCACACTTTTTTGACGCTGTTTTTACTCCCAGGATATACTGTATTTGACCATATCTGAGTAAATTTTACTCGGTTTCATATTCCATTTTCATATTACTCTTATTTACTGATGTTGATAGAAGAGGCCTCGAAAAGTTTTGTCCCTGAATTGAAAGCTCTTTCAATTCAAAAGTGTTTTCTTAAAATGATCTTCAAACTAAACCAACTCCCATCTTGGTGTGATCTCTAAACAGTGCCACCTCCTAATATAGTGTCATTAAAGGTGAGCCGCTCCTGTTTTCTCTTAGTGACGCTAATCACCCAGTGGGAGGATCGCGAATACCATTTTTTTAATCCTTGTTATGATATCACAAGAGATTTAACTCCAAGGCCTCCATTTAACTACTACAGCCCTTGTGTGGCATTAACTATGGCCCTGGTGCGCATGCGCCCTGCAAGCCCTTTATTTTTTAATCCGGCATTGGTCTGTCTCCGTTGCTTCTTAGGTTCACACTTGGCCCTATTAAAGGTGCGGTTTTCACAATGTTTTCAACATTCAGCGATAAAACATTGTGGGAGACCGTTGTTGATCTACCGATGAAACAAAAAGAAGAGTTCGAGTTTAACTTTATCGTTGATGACGTTTGGATGACTACGCCAGAACTGGTAAGAACTCATAGGCATATTCAATGGGAGAGGCCAAAAAGGTTATGCTTTCCAAAATTTTGAAAAAACACCTGTTGACGATGCATTTAATAAATTTTTTCAGCCAAAGAAAGTTTTAAGAAAAATTTGCTCCTTCACAATTTTGTTCCTAATCACATTCTTGTAAAAACTGGTAGCCTTTAAGCAAGTAGACACTAGCATCTGCAAACTGTTTCAGATCATTTCAGACACATAACAATTCTTAGAAAGCACTTTCTTTTACTAGTTTAATCAGCACATCTTTTCTCAAAAAATGAGCTTCAGAAGATAGTTTGAGCTGGTAGATGCACAGTGCAGGGGGGTTAGTAGAGGACGTGCAATCAAGGACTACTTCGAAAAGCGTCATGCTCATCCAGCTGAGGTTGATCGAGATAGTGAGACCACTATCCTTTACGCTGAAGTGCTTTCCAGACTAGAGTGTCTGGAATGTGTAAACACCAAACCTTTTTAAAACAATCTTTTTTGTCATAGACATCAAAAATCTATTTTTTAGGAAAAATGTGCTTTTAAGAAGCGGCCATTTTTGTTTTTTCTTGAATTACAAAATGCAGCACCAACATTTCCCTCTTCTTTCCACCACCAACAGTGCAACGAGTATCTGCCGCCCTTGAGTCGGTCTCGAAAATTTAAAGAAAATAAAAAAAGCAACTCTGTTTTGGTTTTTTCAAATACCAATGGCTACTTTGCTAAAGTGTTACACTCTTAAATAGAGTGCTATAGAATTTAAAAGAACCACCTACTTCCCACCCCAAGCAAGCGTCACTGCCAACTTTCTTCGGGTTAAGTTTGCAGCGCGGCTTGAAGCCTATTAAGCAGAGACTTTTAGTAGACAAATTCACTGTGGGAGGTGGTCAAAGGTGCATTTTTAGTCAGAAAGTTCACTTTTTTCTAATTCGCAACGAAATTTTGTGAGCAATTTAATTTCGGGGTGAGTGTTTGTCCTACGCCACCTTCATCCACTGTATGAGATTCGACATTCGTTTTGCATATCTTTATTCAAAACGCCAAATTTTGAGTAAGAGGACCTGGTCTTTTTACGTCTCTCTGTTCTTTTAGCGCTCGCAGGAGTGAAAGCTTTTGTCATGCTTTAGCCTTCGCTTAAATGGTTTTTCATGTTTCACAAAAAAGCTTTTGATATGATGAATACGCTAAGAAACAAAACCTTGAAAGCTATTTGGATTTTTACCCTCCGGTCCTTGTATATCCTTGTGGACCATGGTTGTGTTCAGACCTGCTTCGGAGTTATCATTGCTGCTGGCGCAGTGCGTTTCAACCATAGTCAGTGCTACCAAGCAGAGGAAGCTGGCGATCGACGTCATTCTCTTTCCACGAACAGAAAAACGAAAAAGAAAACAAGGACCAGCTGAGGGCACCGTCGTGTAGTGTGCAAATGGAGTCCAGTGTTACCTGTAGCACAAAGGAAACATTATCGGCTTTTGGCCAATAGCAGACAACTTTTGATGATACGTTATTTATCAATTGATCTCAAAACCTTTAACTGTTGCCAAAATAAACATCAAATATTTCGCGTAGTATCAAAGCCTTACGACAGAAAAACATTAGCTTAAGCACTATCAGATCGTTACACTGAATAAAGATATACTAAGTTTCGTAAATTTCCCATAATTTCAGTTTCAGCATCTCACTTTATTGTTAGTCTTTTACATTTGGAACAAGCGATTCTTCAGCAAATTACTCATCGCACTATATTTACTGGCGCTTGGCTTCCCTGATTTTTGGAACTTTGCGATAACATCACTCAATTGGAAATAGAAAAATTTCTATGTGGAAATGTTGATGGCAAGACTTTGGTTTGACACTGATTAACAGCTCGGCCATCATTTGTTTTGTGAAAGTTTGAAAATCAAAATTTAAAGTTGTCATGAAGATCAAGGGTATCAAAGGGTAGTTACAATAGCGATTGGAATAACAGCATAAAACGCAAAATGTTGATTGTCTCAAAATGTTAAACAAGTCGCTCGTTAGGTTTTGCAAAATCACAGAAAAACTGTTTTAACGCTGTATGCGCGCGGAAAGGAAATTTTAACAATGATTTTTTCTGCTTGAAGAAATTGGAAACCCAGTAAGTTTATCGGCAGTAACAATAGTCAAACTCTGAAGCAGGTTCGGACAATTAGTTTTGTCTTCAAGGCTTCTGAAGCTATTCTTGAAAACAGCCTCCTACTCGAATGGTCTTTTTTGCAACAATTACACAACGTTATATCATTTTTGTAACGTTACATAACTTCTTAAAGCTTGATGTTGTCACGACATCAGTGTTTTTTAGCCTTGCAAAGTCGGACAAACTGGGAACATGAGCAACGTCATCACGGTGGAAGCGTGACGTGTGCTACACTGACATCATTACGCTGGTTGTTGTTAGAAATTGTTTTGAATTTCGTTTTTCAAGAACAAAGAAAAAGATCATTAAATTCAATCTGTGGTTTTTGTACATTTATTGGTTAAGTCAAAGACATTTTTAGAAAGGCTTTAAGTCACCAGGCGGAGGACAGAATAGCATTTCTAACATAGTCGCCGAAGATTTTACCATAGGCTACAGCGACGTAGTGCAATCATAGCCAAAAAACAATAGGTAGACTAGCGGTGTACAGAACTATCAGCTAGCATTGGTCCTCTTCTTTTTTAACACGTCAATTGTTTTAAAAAAAAACTAAAAATGCAGAATTCTGCCTGAAGTAACAAACAAAAATGCCAAATTTTTCTTCATTTTGATTCACGAAACCGCAATATACACACCGGCAAAATTTTAGTAATATTAAAATGCATTTCATTTGAATTAAATTTTTTGCGATGGTGTAGTGGTGAGAGCGTCCGCTTCGCAGTCGGTAGACCTGGGGTTCATTTCCCTTGTCGAATCATACCAAAAGACTTTAAAAAATGGTATTCACAGCTTCCCTGCTTGGCGCTCAGCACATAAGGGATAGTGTGGAGAACAAGCCGGCAAGCTTGCTTGTTGTGTCCTTGGGCAAGGCACTTAACGAGATGCCTCCGTCTTTATGTGGCAGACAGATGGTGGGGCCAAGCAGTCTACCCGTCGTGGTGGCCCAGTCTGACGAAAGACATGCAAATCGAGCATGAGCTCATACGCGTGAATGTGAATGAGCGAGAAGTTTCGAGCTATTTGATTCAGCTTTTGATTGAACTTTGCGGTCATCGGGTAGTCGGAAGATAAGCTGTCTTTTTTTCAAATTTGTTTGTTGTCAAGGATAGTTCCAACTCCGCAGAAGTGTTAGCAAAAATGCCTAATCAAGATGTTTAAAGAAAGCATCGTTTTAAATAAGAAATTTTTTGATCAAATTTTAAGCGAATGAAGAGGTCTACTGATTTAATGTAAAGCCATTATTGAAATTTTTAAACAGTTTTCTTAAAATAGGAAGGTTGCATGTGACGTCACACATTTGGCACGAAAAAAACTGGCTGACCGAAAGCTGTAATTTGTGCTGGCAAAGCATTGGGCGGACACAAACTCCTGGGGTTATTTTAAAAACTAATGAGAAATTAATTGCAAATTTGAATAAATTACAGCTAGTGTGCTACTCGGAAACAAATGAATTTAATCAAAAGCGATTTGGTTGAGATTAGGCCATTCAGTTGGCTAGCCTAAGCTTAGTACTGTGTGTCAATTTGCCAAAAAATCGGCCCTAAGAGAAATGCAATCTAAATACCATTTGCTCCTCAGTTAAAAATAACTCTATGCCAATTAGATATCCGTAGGTACATCAGCAAAAACAACTATTATCAGACCATTGCCACAGGTACAGGAAATTTTAAAATTACTCTTGGACCAGCAGCCTAGGTAATACCCCAAAAAAATTGTTTAAGGAATAGTTAAGGTCACAAAATTATATCTGATATATAAATATAACCGGTTTGCAAGCATTATTGCCAAAAAATTTCAAAGAATTACCCATGTTATCCAACAATATCTAATCCAACATGTGATAAACGGTACAAAAGTCTTCCCTATTAAGGCTACTTATTATTAAGGCTATTATTATTTATGGTTATTAATTTAATAGGTATTATTAATTAAGGCTAAGGCCATTAGTATATTTAAGGCTTATTATTAAGGCTATAATAAGGGTTAAAGTATAATTTAGGTTTATTACATTTCAGTAAGCTTATGCAACTAAGTATACAGTATAAGTTTTACATTACAATTAACTTAAACTTAGCATTCCCAAATACGCTGATTAATCGAATATGAAGCCTTAACCGAAGCTGGCTACAAATAAGCCTGTATGTTTATCCCATAAAACTAGTTTAACCAGTTGCAATGACAAGCAAACCTTAGCACCTCTTACCTTACTTTGTCTTCAGATTCATTCCATAACATCAGTAAAAGAACATATTTAACGCTCACTTTACAACTGTCTAGTTTATCCATTTAATTTGCAAAAAACGGTATCACTGCCATTCAATTCAATGCAAAAACACTGAAGGTGATCAGCCACTTTTTTCAACATCGCATTTTGATGACGTTTGATCACGTGCGTGCAATCTTCCTATGGTAGAAACGGCGTCCGGCGCTAATTTATTTACATTATTCCGAATTTGCTGTCATAGTATAACATAAACGGCTAACCAATTTGGATTGCAGAATAGAAGATTGTTTTCAAAAACTGCATCAAAACAAAAAACAAAAAGTCTCAAAGGGTATAGGACGATAGGAGTCGCTGGGATTCCACATATGGAATATCTATTTTGTTTTAGCAAAGGCGATACCAGACTATTGGTAAACTGCAGTAAAAACAGATTCAGCCAGAACTCCGGCAATTTTGTATAGAGAATAGCGGCTTGTCGATAAAATTTTTAGTAACTTTTTCTCCAAAAAACAAAAATTTTATTCAGATCTCTCCAAGTCATGTCTGAAGCCACCGTATAGTTTTGTGGAACGAAAGAGGTAATCCTCTTAAACTTTTAACCTTTGGAGTTAGTGTCGCCAAATAAACTTCGTTGTCGCAGTTGATTGAAAACGCATCCGCCAGTCTGGGGCGGAAGGTTTATGCTTCTATCGCTCCAGACTGTGGAAAAATGAAAAACTGGCATCGTTATTGTTGAGCCAGTTCCTTGGACCATCGTTCAAGACCGCCAGACCTCTTTCTTCCAGATGGGACACGCTAAAATTATGAGGTTTGTGGTCTGCTCCTTTTGGCTTCGCCACTCTCGCAAATCGGCGAAGAAACAAGAGCGCACTTGTGCACACAAGATGGAAACCATCCAACACCAGTCCTCAGACGGTTGAGCGATACCCAATCGAGTCTGGACAAGCTCAATCTCACGGGCTTGAGGCCAGCGCTTGAAATGAAAGCAAGGAATTTGGATGAGCTTTTAACGTATTTTAAACTCCATTGAAAGCCTGTCCAAGAGGCCGGACGGACATGAGGAGGAGCAGAGATGTTATTCAGTAACTTCTGTGCAGCGGACGCAAATTGATATCTTGCTTTTAATCTCGCTCTTTATTCATCAGATGGTCTGAAATTTTTGGTCTTTAAAAAGTCGTTCTGGAATAAAAAAAGGTCTTGTTTAAGGTTCAAAATATCATTAAAACATGAGTCGATAGTACTGTAGATCTCCGAAAAAAAGATCTTCATTTTTGACTTGAGTGAAAACTATGATAATGACGTATGGTTATAGGTAAACTAAGCAAGTTTGCTGTTTCTAAGATGTGTATCAGACTGGTAGCCTTTCGCCTTAATCAGTATCCACGAAGTAGCTCGGGGTTTCAAAGAGCTGGTGACCCTGGACTAAACTTTTTTGTGTGTTTCAATGCACATTCGCCCTTGGGTTACATCAATGATAACGAAAACAACAGGAGTTAAACGAGCAACATTCAAAGGGCCACTTAAAGCACGCGAACCCCTGGCTTACGTAATTGTCGCTGGACTAGGCAGTGCCTGGAAGAACAAACAACAATGCATTAAATATATTTATTTCGAATAAAAAATAACAAGCACAATAATCGATTGTAAGCATGCTTGGCTACATTTTACAGGTGTTCCTAACTTACCGCTAACTAAGTCTTTTTTTATTTTGCTAAAAAAACAGCGCCACTAATTTACCGGAATTACGTTGCAAAATGCATAGTCACGTATTTATAATAAGCGTCGCACCTGTGTTAGTCATTATAACAAAATCTGAATTTTGGTTGAACGGGACACTGAAAACCAAAATAGAACTTTTGTGTAAAACTATGAAGCTGCGACTCGAACATACTTTGTTCACAAACCATCTCAACTTCACCAGACTGCAGGTATACACATGTACTTTTATAGCCGTGCACTTTTCAACCTGGTGTAAAGTACATTCCAAGTCAAATCAAGCTTTCCGTTGTCGTACCAATGATGATGGGTAAAGGAGCGTTACCAGGTTTTAAACTGAGGACTTTTTTATTGAAATTAATTTCAAAATGCACCGCAGTCATCGCATTAAATAATGTTCAAATATTGCTTTTATAATACTTTCAACAAGAATGAAATTTTTCATTCAATTTTAACAAGATTAGGGGTACAAATTTTTGTAAATGCGCGATATGATGTGCCGCTGCAAAAAAAGATTGGCAACACCTCTCAAGCTTGCATTCTGTTATTCACTCAGCTGCCGCACAGCAACTGTGGAAACATCACGAGCCCTAACCGCTTTTAAACCCCCCTTTTGCTTACTGACCTACAATTCTCAGAAAGCTGAGGCGAAAGTTGGCACGCAGTATTCTTCGAATATAAGTTGATCACTGATTTTCTTGCAAATAGAGGGGCAAACATTTTTTTTCTGAGGGAGTAACAGCCCGCTTAAAAGTCTTTTGTTTAAACAATCATACATTTTGGGACAAGGACGTTTTTTAGTAATGTAAACTCATTATTAATTGCCAAAAGATTAATCGGCTTGGCCGTTTTCCTAAATTATATGAACTCCTTTTTATTGCTCTTTCTCGCCTGAAATGTCCCTTGCTTTTTCAAATTCATAGGCAAAGTGATTGGCTTGAAAATATGCAAATCATTACAGCTTAGGTGCACGCGACGAACAAGATATGCAATGAAAATTAGCTGTTTGAGCAGGAACTTTCTCGTAAAACCAACAATTTCCAAGCCAAATTTATTTTAACTGTTTTCACGTTAACCTTATTAAGGTTAAATAAATGTCTTTTGAATTGCTTAAAATGTGAAAGAATGCTCTTAAAAGTAAATACCTGTTGAAATCTGTCGAATAACTGCAAACCTATGTGTTTCGTAAAAAAGACCTTCTAAATAGCAATCTGGAAATACTTTCTTAGAGATTGTTTTAGAATATTAGAGAAGGAGAAAACCAAGGATAGTAAATAACAAGAACTTGAAAGAAGATTTTCTCGTAGGAAATATTTTATTAAGATTTAAAGCGACAAAATGCGAAACACCCTCCAAAAAACGATTGCTTAGATAATTCTTATGCAAATATCGATTATCACAAGGAATCAAAGTGGACAAGAACTATCTATCTTGCTATACTGTTCGGGCTCATTACTTGAGCTGGCATGATGTCGTTCCAAACATGTCTCTCTTTTTTAAAAACATGGGCAAACTTTATCATTTCACGATGTCTGTATATACGGTAGGCGGTATTACAATAATTGTTTTACTTTTGGTTAGATATATAGTTTAACTCACCTCGATATCCTGAAAACAAACATCATAATGCAACTTTGCTTTTAAAGAAATGGAACAATCAGTATCAAGATATAACAAACCAAGAATACAATATTAAAACAAGTGTCAAATATCTTTCTTTTATGATGTTCGAACTTTTTCTAAGGAAATTGGTTTATTCAGTGATACCTTATTGTTTTCCGGTGATAGGACAATGTTTATAGTTCTACATCAAACGATGTTGTGTTCAGGCCTGTGTCGGAGTTACCAGTACTGTCAGGTTCGCGGTTTTCTGCGGCAAAAAGTGCAAATAATTTAGTACCCAATAGTTCGGTGAAGTATTAGCTAAATCAATAGACTAAAATAAATTAAAATTGTAGGTGATCCTAGATTGAGTTGTAGGATTAGAATTTATCCAACCAGTTTAGTGGGCTCCCCAGAGAATTTAGGCAAACTGTTTAGAGACCTTTAAGGAAAAGCTTCCCAGTCCAGCCGGAACTCAAGAACCTCAATGTGTGACAAAATTGTGAAAGATCTGTAACAAGAAAAGCTAAAAGCTTTTTCCAGCAATCCTGATTTTGAAAGCATGAACCGTGCCCCCTCTCCCTCCCCACGCAAAAACAACTTTCAGGTGTAGTTAAATTAGCTGATGACGTCATACGCAACGGCATTGCAAATTATTTTAAGACTTGTCCTTATTTTTAATTTAGATGTAGATGTGATAATTTTAAAATAAATTGTGCTTTTCCAGTAATACCCTGTTAGCTAATTTTACGTAAAGTTCTTGCGTTTACAAAATAAGTTTTTGATATAAAAACGCCGTTGTATAACACGTTTAATTTTTCCCGCATTTAAATTAAGCGAAAAAAAGGCTTTAAAACAGTTAAGAGCGCTTAACTTCGTGTAATCTGTATACACCTAAATATATCGTGACAAGGCGTTGGTTTTAAGCTTCAGCCGCTGAAAATTTTGAAAATCTTCAAAATTGTCTCATTTTTCCTGTTTATGAAATCGAAAAAACGGGCGTCATCACGTTTTCACGTCATATTTAAATAAAAATAAAAAGACATAAACAAGATACGAGGCGAATTCTTTTTCAAACGTCAAAAATCATATTTTTTGCTACAGAGTGTTAAAATGCTACAAATTTAACATTGGAGGCGAAATTCTTCGATCGTAGAAATGGAAAATGTTGTGATTGCACCTGCTTGTTTAACAATAGTCAAAGTAGAAAAAATTGAAACAGGTAGTGTTTGCAAAATCGAACAGCAGAGTCACTAATCATTCAGACATTTTGTGAAGAAGGTGGAAAATTTTTTTATGATGATGGTGGCCAAATTTCGATGCACGTTTTTACCTATTTTTAAACAGTTTACCATACAGTGCAACGGTATTATTACTAAAAATTCCACGTACTGTTTGAAATATCATAACTCAACTGGCAACACAGTAAGCTGATGTAATATGAACAGCCTTTAGAGGAATCTTTAGAGGAACTGACAAAAAAAGAACAGTCAGAGCCAAAAGGAGTCATGCTATCTCCCTTTTCCTTCCCAAAAAGCACATATCTTGATATAAACATCGATTTTAGTATTGAACTGTTATTAAGTAAAACATAAAATTTTTTGGTTTTTTTGATGTTTTTTTTTGATTTCTTCTCATAGATTTTATAAATTTTCCCAATTTTAATTATAATCGGAGAACAAATCTAGTTTATTTACTTGTTATGTAAAAAAACAATTTGCGGTCAAAGTCATTTCATAAAACTTGAAATATAAAATTGACAACAAAAATCAAAAAGTTGAATTAAAATATCGCAGTTTTAAAAAACTTTTGTTTTTTAATTATAAACAATCTACAAAAAATTGGCCACTAACTCCGTCAAATTTTGTTCTTTGTATCCTTCGGACTGGCAAGCTTTTCTTGGTCAAGTTCTTTTAATCGACAATTTGTAATAGAGGATTTAATACATCAAACGCGGGGAGTACAAGATGGAATGCCGATTTTATTGCTTTGTAGTGTCTACGTTGTAACAGATTTATAAAAGTGTGTAAAAAAAGGAAAGCAATTGATAAAAGGACTTCCATTAAACCGTTTGTTTACTTCAAAAATCTCGATAGTGTTCTGCAAGCATACGTTATAAGCAGATGTGTTAGATGAAAAATGAAATATTAATAATAAAAATAATAATGATGATGATGATAGGGATGATTATTACGATAGAGCTCCCTTGGCATCCAATTTAAAGATTTTTGGCGGAAATATTTTTGATGTTGATTTGGTTAAGGAAAGCGGAAAAATCATCCTTCTTTTCTAACAGACTTGATGTCCGGCGTTCTTTCTGTTTAAGTTTTTGACACGTTTTGAAGACGTGTAAGCCTTAAAATAAACTTTTTGATCGGTCGGTTCTGAGCAGGTGCAGCTAGCTACGGCAAAAGCCAGAAAGCGGTCCAGTTGAAAGGGAACATTGAAGAGAGTGAAATAAAGGTTACAACACGGCCTTATGAGCAAAGTTGGTGGGCAATACATGAAAAGTTTTCCGAAATCAATTTAGGATGGTGTGCACCAGAAAAGACCACTTAGATATCTGTTCCTGTTGCTGAGACAAGCATTTTTCAAACTTTCTTTAAACTTGGGAGCACTTTCACTAACGCTTCTTTTTAGGGACAACTGTGAGCTATTGGCGGCATTTGCAATTTGTTAATTTTTTTTTCAGAGATCAACTTTATGAAGTCGAGTTTGGAAAAAAAGTTTTTATAATGGAAACCAACAGCAAAACTGAAAGATTTTTAATTACTTTGCCGACCACCGGTTGGGAAGCGTTGATTTGGACCGATGTGACAAAATGCTGACTATTTGTTTTATTTGCGATTTACAGTCAATTTGAATTCCACCAACAAGAATGCATGCGAAAATAATGCAAAATAAAAATTCTTTTAAACCAGGGGCATCTTAAAATCATCTGTGCAAGTTGAAAATGATCTTTGAGCAACGTTTCCAATCAAAATAGCTTTGTTGTTCGGTATGTTGCGATATTTTTTTAAAGTCTAAAGGTCAAAATTTGGAGAAAAGAATTTTATATTTCCGCAAAGAGTAGAATATGGCCTAAGAATGACCAATTAACTCGTGAGGTTTATTATGCTTGGAGATCACTTTTCCATACCCAAAAATTACGTGTTTAAAAGCTGAAATTATAGCGATAAATATTTTCTCAAACCATCTTCTCCTGCAGCGGCACAATTTATAAAACTTATAATTGCTAAAAAGATTAGGATAAAAAGTTTTCTTCGAATAGTTAAAATCTTTTAACCTCTACCGCTTCACCAATTTTGAAATGGATAATCAGATTACCGACATTGGCATCGTAGTAATCTCAGCAATAGCGCATTTACCCGCATTAGCGCAACCATAAAAATTTGGTAGGGTGCAAAAATATACTTTGAACTTTCTGCCCTTCCATTTTGATTAATAATAATAATTTTTTTTGAGATCGACGCTTCGTTTGGATTGATTTTTCCCCCCTCCAAGACAAATAATTTTTTTGGGAAATTCACATGTCGTGGCCATAATGCTTAAAAATAGTTTTTTACCATGATCAAGTTCCAGGGATTCGGGGGCATAGCCTCTTTTTCCCTTCCCTTCGCTACATCTGTATTTAAGAGTCTGCTTTATCGATAACCTAATCAAGCGGATTATGACGACGACGAGCAAATGGGCGTATGTTTAAAGCTCGCGAGTGCTATATGGCTGTTTCTCGGGAAAGGCACATTACAGCGGTCTCTACGGCTTGGCTGCAGTGATTGAGAGAGAAATGAACAATGCCAGTACTACTGGAAACTCCGAAGTAGGTCTGAGCACGAACTCTTAATTTAACAAGCAAAATATTACCTAGCGGGTGGAAGGTTAGATCGAATAACAAAAACTCACCTTCAGTTTTACAAATTTTCTTTAACTTCTTATTAGCCCTTGCAAAAGCAAGCTACATCACTGCTAGCCCCCTCGTCCATGGAAACTGCATTCACTAGCCTGTATCCGAAGATCTTTTTTTTTCACCACTCCAGGCTATGCCAAGATCATCAACCGGCATTGAGCAGTGCATTGACTTGAGAACGACCAACGCGGCCGTGGCGTGGAAAGCAGAGGGGTCTTTGTCGCCCTTACTACATGTAACATTGTATTACATCACTAAATTACAATGCAATACCAACTCTGCTATGAAGCAAAGGTATCCGTCTGGACCATTAATCAGTGGTTTTGCAAAAGGACCTTTTTACGGCACAGTTGGGGGCTTCTACCACACAGAAACTACCTTTTTTCAGGACATAGACGAGCAACCATCTAGCGGCTAAGTATTGAGGGCATCACACTTTTCTTATCATCTCAAGTGTGCTGCCAAAAATCTTATCAAAAAAAGCAAATTCTCTCAAACAAGCTCGAAAAGTTCAAACGATTCCCTTGTTCAAAATTTTATTTCTCAACGTTTTGAATACGAGGTATTATTATTCCCCTCACACAAACACACACACACACACATACATACACACACACACACACACATACACACACACACACACACACACACACCTCTAACAGATCCGTCTTCCAAACTTTAAGCTTTAGAACAGGTCGTTCAGATTTGCTTTGGGGTCTTAAAAGCAATCCACATTTTACTTGGTTGAGTCTGGTAAATATGATTGTCGTTAAATCATTATTGAAATACAAAAATTATTTTAGTTACTTTGATAGTTTCTACGCTGATAAAATGTGCTCGCAAAAACAGTTTAAAAATATTTGATTCATTCGAAAAAAGAGATGCAAATGTGCTGCTAAAAATACTGCGATGCATTTCAAATAAGCCTGGGCTTACAAAAAAGCTCAGAGATGCGTAGGTTCAACATGTTAAAGGGCAGGAGTTAGAGCAGTAGGAATGTATGGCGGTGGTCGAAAAATATTCGAGCCACCGCTGAATTTTTTACGCGCATCAGCAATTTTTTTCGTTGCCTGTGATATTTAACCAAAATTTAAATATATCTTCATGATTCGCTCGGGTAGTGCAGTAATTACGCATTGCATGTAATTGTGATTGCGCTGTCGTTTTTTGTAGTGTAATTGTGCCATCGTTGTTTGTTGTCGAGCATTTTGGCAACCAATCAACGACCTACAAGTCTAATTGTCAAGCATACAGCAAAAGAGGTTATATTAGCATTCTGAGCAACAAAAACTCCGGTAATATTGAAGTTGTATTTTAATAAGATTTGTGGCTCCAATGATTATTTATGATATAGTCATTTTCTAAGTCCACATTTTTTCTAGGGCTGGTTGCCGACGCATAAATGTAACCAAGGAAGCCACAGAAACCATGCCCACCAAATTTGTTTTAATTCCATCAAGAAATGACGAGATTTTCAGAAACAAAGAGTGATCTGCAAAAAAGATCATGCAATGAACGTGAGGAAACCTCAAAACCTAAAATAAAAATATTTTCGTTCCCGCCAGCCGAAAAAAGAAAAAAATTGCTTTTGGCAGGGCTAGTGGTGTGGAGCATTAGTTTATACAGTTTTCCACATCCTGACTATCTTTAGTCTTGTTCGCCACTGAAGTGGTTCGATTACAAGCCTTAATTATTCCAAAGATGGAGGAACATTTTCGCGCAAGATTAACCAAAACAAAAACAGAAATTCTCATTTCTTGTTGTCACAGCAAAAGTGGTTAGATCGTCCGCTTCGCAGTCGGTAGACCTGGGGTTCATTTCCCTTGTCGAGTCATACCAAAAGACTTTAAAAAATGGTATTCACAGCTTCCCTGCTTGGCGCTCAGCACATAGGGGATAGTGTAGAGAACAAGCCGGCAAGCTTGCTTGTTGTGTCCTTGGGCAAGGCACTTAACGGGATGCCTCCGTCTTTATGTGGCAGACAGACGGTGGGGCCAAGCAGTCTACCCGTCGTGGTGGCCCAGTCTGACGAAAGACATGCAAACAGAGCATGAGCTCATACGCGTAAATAATAAATAAATAACAGCAAATTCAAGAGCATGAGGCGGTAAACTAGTTTTTTTGTATCGAAGCCGAAAGAGAAAAAACATTTATTTCAAGAGTTTGTTTACTGAGAGCAGAGATGGTGATTACACGCCGTGCAAGTTCCTTCACGTGGTCATCCCCGTAAATATAAGATGCCGTGTAGGTACCGACTTGATACAACTGTCACATTACTTTACAACAAATTAAAAAAAAACTAAACTAAAATAGTTTTAAAATTTCCCGCGCATCTTGTTTACAAACCAGAGCATCATTTTTAAAATGGCGGCCTCTTTGGTTTAATTCTAAAAAACAGTGCAGCACTAATTTCCACTTCAGTATTTTTTTGTAAAGATTTTTGTCATTTTCTGTATTGTTCTTGTAATTAAAAATTGAGAATTGTTTGAGACGTCACATTTCATGAGATTAATTTACTAGAATTTCTAGAGTACCCACACTTGAAAAACACAGCGAAATGTTGTTAGAAGCAGAATTTCTTGTAGACGACGCATACCAATTACGTGCATAAAAATTGTTTAGCATGTTACTTGATATTTTTGCTGAGATTTTTGTGATGATATCGGTAAACGGTTCTTGATAAGTGATACGAATAACGACACTTGATATCTTTGATTTTTATTTATTTTTTCGCATGCAAAATGGCCAATTGCTTGATTTTCCCTTGCTATTTATAAATCACGGTTGGCTATATAAAGCTCATCGCGTCGTTTCTTCGCCATATGTCTCAGCAGTGTTCATCAAGTTTTAGAAGTCAAAATTTCATTGTTTTACTCCAAATTACGTTGGCAAATTGAAAGCACCGAACCATGGGAGCAGCAGATACCTCTGTAAGTCTTTATTATCATGATTTAGATAAAGTTGTACTGATTGCTTTGCGAGTATTCTTAATGTTGCAAAGGACACTGTGTAAAGATTCGACGGCAAAGCATCGTATTGTCTTTTTAACTTTAACTAAACTGTTTGGTCTTGCGTGAAGTCACTTTTAACATTAAAAGCTTAGTTTCGAGCACATTTGATGAAAAACTGAATATGTTCGGTTGATAATAGGATCTTTATCAAGATATCAGTGTTGTACGGTTATATCACCGCGTAAAAACAGCAAACGAAACCAAAATCAGAAACAGAATTTTTATTGAACCTAACTGAAACAATTACTTTAAAACTGAGAATTTATGGGATACAATAAAGCTTTAATTACTTTAGCTATGTGAAAGAAAAATAATGTCCCTGATTTTTGTATGGTTTACAAAACCGAAAAAATTTCTCCCTATTTACCAGCTAAAATAAAATTAGAAATAAAAACTGAAAATTCATCACCATGAGTTGACATAGGATGTAGGCTAAAATTAACAAATTGCTATGAGTAGCAATGAAACTACTTTTGATTTTGAACAAAGCTAAAACTCTCAAACATTCGGTGGAATTTCGCTCATAGATTAGATCAAAATTTTTGAAATATAAATACTGTGGGGTATGTGAAAGTCAAAAGACAAAGTTAAATTATAGTTGCTTTTTGTATGAAAAACGGCTACTTTGCTCTATCGAAAGATTTAAAAATGATTTTCACAGACCTTCTTCATATGTATAGCGCTACGAGATATAAATGGTATGTAGCGCTATTGTCAGTTAGGGGGACAGGTTCTCCCCAAGTGATGTCATCTTGAGAGCACCCTTGAAACAAATTAATTCAAGTCTAAGACCTACTGTTTCGAGCACATTTCCAAACATGAAAAAATTTCGATTTGGCGGCGACATTTTTAATTTCGATGTGAAATCTTTTTTTTCGCGACGACGCTTCTCAAGAGTGCAACTGGCCTCCCACACTCTGGCCACTCTGTTGAGGTGGAGAATAAAATATAAGATCAACTTTACTCAACCGTAATTATAAATGGATTAAGAAGCTAAAAACCTGAAGGGTCAAAACCGCAGAGTAATTTTCTTAGCCGGCGGTCAGCAAGTCAATCTACTTTAAAACTTTTCATCCTTAAAAACAACTATGTTTGAGTGAATAAAAGGAATTTAAAAAGCACAAGTTTGAGGGCAAGAAATCAATCAAAAACGAACCTCAAAAATACTTAAAAGTATCCTTGCAGTTTTATTCCAAATATAAAGCGTCGCTCCTTCCGTTATAGAACCGCTGACAAAATATCGCGTTAACAGTTCATTCATTTGCTCAAGCGAACCAACCCATGCTCTCTTGACGAGGCTTCTTTCAAACTGGGCAACCAGGACTAGTAGACTGCTTGATCTTACCTGTCGGCCTCGTATAGATGAAGGTATCCCGTTAAATGTCTTTCCCAAGGACTCGACAAGAAAACTTACCGGCTTTTTTTCATGTTTTCCCCCATTCACGTTGAGCGCAAAGCAAGGAAAGAGTAAATGATGTTTATACATCTTCGGAAACACTCAACGAAAAATTGAATTCATGCCTACAAATTGAAACGAGAACGCTCTCGTCGCCCCCTCGCAGCGCCTGTTATAGTCACGAATATGTTTTTACAGAGCTTTTTGACTGGCGCGTCAAATGCAGCAGCGTCAACGCTATCAGTGGAAGATCGTCTGTGGAAAAATAAAACGCTGTGCGCATCGCATTGGTGTTTTGGTCGCGGATTCTGCGAAAGAATTAAAGCAAAATTAATTTGCAGGTAGGAATTGCGAATTTGCTTTGATTTAACTTTACGCTCATCGACTCAAGGGTTAAAGAGTCGTAAAATTAAGCTGGAATTCCGCCGGAAAAAACTTAATAAAGATTGACAAATCTCCAAGCTCAGAAAGATTTTGTAAAGACCAGTGTTCTCGACAACGCTGTATCACGAAGTTACGTCGTGGAAATAGGCACGCAGTACCGTTGGAGTCATCGTTCTTAGGGTCCGAGCGTTTTTACAAAATCTTATAGCTTGGAGATTTCCCAATCTTTATGGCGTCTTTTGTCGGAAAAAATTCAGCTTAACAATCCCAGTTTTTGATTATCGAGCAACAAAATAATCTTTACTGTTACCTTGCGCATCATTTTGATTTCTGGTCTTGACTTCTGTTTCGTAGCAAACATTGCCAGTGTGCCTGCATGAAAAAATTTTCGTACACCGCTTCTCTCGGCTCTCGGGAAAAATAAAATGAAGTAGCCGTGTATAGATCAAACTCATACTACTTTAAACAAGCGGAAAGCCAAGTTTCGTTACCCTATCGCCACTTTTCTTATGGTTTGCGTCAGGTGTTGATTAATCCCGTTTTCGTTTATTAGGTGTCACCCACCATTCATAGGTACCAGATGTACGCAAATCCATCAGGTAGATTGGTTGGCTAATGACAACGAAAAACCTGATGGGGTTCAAAATTCACTGGCCATCTGGCTTACGGTTGCGTTCGTGGTGGCAGTGGCGGCAACAGTCGTTGGCTATGTTGTGTGGAGGTAATTTGTTTATTTTATTTATTACTTGTTTTATAAAGGCAACTAAACACACAAACGGCAGGATACAGCCACACTTGTCAAGTTTTAAAACTTATTTATTCACGCCTGCCATTTGATCAGCTCCTAATTGTTTATCTTCAAGGAGGAAAATAAATGAATATTACCGATAAAACAAAATTGAATTTTAGTAAAATCATTTATCATCCAGACTAATGACGAGTTTAGGTGGCTTCGTTTTTCAAAAAAAAGTTGTTTTGTTGTAAACAAAATCTTATTATATCTAAATACATCTTTATTAGTATTTTAATTAATAGACAAAAAGTGTTGTGGCGTTTTACCTCTCTGCTGACAAAATAGGTACAAAATATTGTTTTACAAGCAAAAACTGCGACATTTTCTGCCCGAGCGAGTGCTCTTAAACAGACTTTAAGTGGGAGTCACTAAACAAATTACGTGATTTACCAAACTTAACTAATAGCTAAAAATTTCAGAAAATACTCCAAATCTCCGAAGTGGAAGCGTTGGCAAAGTACAAAAGATGATTTAAAGATCGCCATCGAAGGATTATCGAAGTCTGGAAGGAACGGAACCGAAGAAAAATGTAATGTAAAAAGTCAAGAAAACTTTGCAAATCAAGAGAACAGAAAAACAGCAAACGCAACTAAAATAACAACAATTGATGAAAAATTTTGTGAAAAGCCGGATACAGATTCATCACTAGATGGCGGTCACAGTTATTTAAATGGTGCCTTGGAACTGTGATAACTTGAAACACCAAATGTAAATAAATTAACAAACGACAAAGAACCTCACTTTGAACCTTGAGGAGCACAGTTTGATACGGGAAACAAGCTAGTGAGAAGCACACATAGATTGACCTAGATTTCTCTATCTTTGAAATTCATTTTGTAATTTGTTGGTGATACAAGACGTAATATAGCTTTGAAAAAAGCTGTTTTGCGAGAAACTTTCGATGTCTTTTCTGCTCTGGTGATATCGCGTCAAATAGAAAGAGCTACTGTAAGCAGGTTCTTACCTCTCGAGATTTCAAACAGCAGTGCAATCATGAGCGAGTGAGTAAGAGTGTATGCTTGCAATCAGACTTGCCAAACAAAGGTATATGCTGTAGTACCTTGCTCGGTTGCCTGGGAAGAACACTTGCCAGCATTAGCATAGTCAGGGGCAAGTTTTAGAGGGGCCAAAAATATATTTTTATAGCTTGAGTTTTTCTCAAGTTTGTGGTTGGCAGGGTTTTGGTAAATAATCTTCCAACTTCAATTTCCCTAATCTGTTCCTCAAATTTGTTGGATGGTCTTTTTTGTGGAAGCCAACGTTTTTCAGCCGTTACACCTGAATATTGCTTCACATCTTAACTGAATTCAACAAATTTGGGATCATGGTTCTTGTAAAACCGCGCAAAATATTGCTTCATACACCATTATTTGGCGCGTGTCTTTTTAATTGTGCAATTACTGCTTTAGACTTACTTGTGATTGTCGTGCTGTTTAAATTCTGGAGATACATGAACCAGTTTACTGCAACTCTTCTCATGTGACTCCTTACGCCACTAGTCAGAGAACCACGAAAAACTTCTGGCAAAACATCGTTTTTAAAACTGTATTTAAATTTATTTATTTCGAGTGCCAACTTCTTTTTGTCTATTATAAAGAAACGCATCGAGCTGAAAGTAAAGCAAGTATTGCAATTTTCCCAAGAACTTCATTATTTAGTTATTACTTAAAAGAATTGTGATATCACACGCGTTTGCTTTACAAACACAAATAACAAAAGTGACGTCACAACTGTTTTGCGCATAGTCAAGCCACGAAGTCGGCTACAAAGAAGCAGAAAAAGCTATGAATTATAAATACAGTTTATTTTAGCCATCCAGTAATTAATAATATTTTTGCCCCAATAAACAGAACAACGCTTGTTCAGACCCGCTTTGGCGTTTCCGGATGTGCTGGCACATTGAACCAATATTTTTACCACCACTAGTGCAATAAAGCAAAGTAGTTGTAAGATGTTTTTTAAACGCCATTGCCGACTCAGAGTGAAAAAAGACGAATATATTTTGGTTCTGAAATAAGAGAACAAGCTAACAAAGGAAAATTAACAAAAGCCTTAATAGAAATGAGAAAAGATCTCAAAATCAGACGAAAAAAGGCAATTCTGCCTAACAAGTTCAAAAGTTATTACTTTTTTGTGTATGCATTTTTTGTGCTTATTGTCTTTTCGCAGTACATGGATTATTTTTGTTGCAACTTTGTTCGAATTGTTGATGTTGTATTTGATACAAAAATAAAGTGTACAAGTGTAGCTGCGGGGTTGTATTTGATAACCTAAGTAATATCATAGAAAAAAGTAGAAAGTAAGATTCTCGATGAATAATTCCCAGCTACGGACCGACCTATCGACGGTTACCAACTAAGACCTGGTTGTTGTTTGTCCTAAGGCGTTCGCTACTGGACCGCATAGAACAAACTGCATCGCATTTTAGATAATGACTTCAGGCAGAGTTGCATGAGGTTCGGCGAGAGAATGAAGGAAACTGTTCTGCTGGGTGATCGTTAGCGTCCACCCAACATCTTTTTTGTATGGGAAACGAGCCGACGATATTTGACGAGTAAAGCATGACTGAACAGCTGACAAATACAGCATACCCTACAAATACGCCAACACACCGTTGGAAATACAAAAATTACGCATTTTTGGTTGCTTTTTCTGCTGCTTTTTTTTGTCACATCTGGATGCCAACATTAAACCAATCCGTGGTTCAGTGAGCTCGGAAACCACGGTCCTAACTTAGGCAATGGTAAAATTTCAAGTTTTGAAATTCCTAGAATAGATCCTCAAATATCGAACCTGTGGTGTAGTAGTAAAAACGTCGGCTCCACAGCCTGTAGGCACAGCTTTTATTCACTTGTTACTTAACTTGTTTATTCACTTAACTACTGCTTTGCTTAATGCGCTTTACAAATGGGATAGCGCGAACAAAAAAACAGGAAATTTGTTTGTTACATTGTTGTTTTAACAAGATATCTTTATTTTTATGAGCCAGAGAAGTGGTAAGGATTGTAGGGCTAATGATTTGCTGTCGAATTGCTAAAATTGCAAAAGTAAGAAATCGCTCTATTGCCAAGTAGAGCATTCTCTAACCTGGGCCAAATTTACAAGGGTAAATTATTTTGTATTACTCCAGTCGTAGGCAAATTAGGGTAACAAATTAAGCCAAAAACTTAAAAAATAAGTATTCTAGAATGATTTTAATACATTGAATCGGCTAATGGATAGAAAGTTGTAAAAGGTTAAGAACCAATGGCTTAGTACATATTTGGGGAATTGGATAGTTAATTAATACCTTGAGGTAGAATTGAATCCATGAAGACAGCAAAAGCTCAATTTAAAAATGTGGCTTTATGGTAAACGCGTTTATTTGTTGAAGTCGAATTTTGTAGAAATTAATTGGCGTTTGTTCTAGTAATTTTGCATTAGAATTCTTTAATTGATCTTTTTTGCATGCACCACAAAGCTTGCATCAAGGAAGAAAACAATATCACAAAACCGAACGTAAAATTAAAATGAAATCGGTCCCAGAATAAATTTAAGTATCATTTGGGTGATGAGGTAAACGAATTTTATTTCTTTTGTGATATCCTTGACGGTGACACGTTTTAGCCTCCTTTAGGAGATATTTTGAAAAAGTGTAGTGGTGCAGCGCACAATATTCTTCCGTCTATAAATACATGAGTCGCAACAAATAACACAACATTAAAATTTTAAAATTCTTCCCAGGACTATAGGTACTACATTTGCAAAATTTAAGAGGCTTACTGCAGTTCTGCATTTCTATGGCTGTACGTAAGTTTATGGCTCTTTTTTATAGGTTTTTCTTGTTTGGGAATCCCTCTCCTAAAAGTAACTTCTGTATCCCCTCTCCCAAAGGTAGTAACTCCTGTATCCCCTCTCCCAAAGGTAGTAAGAAAAAATATAATCTATGGTATGTTTTAACTCTTCTTTTCCTGAGGTGGAGCGCGGCTGTGAACGGAAATTCAGATTTACACATAAGAAAAGCAGCATTCAGCCTTGCTTTCATCCATTTCAAGCCAGTCATGAATACAATTTACGTTTCAAAGCCCAGAGTTTTTCAAGTTGTTTATTGTACGGGATTGGATGGAACGCTCTTTCAAACTAATCAACTTTTTCAGAAACTAACCACATAATAGCTCACCGCTACCTACAACGCATTGAAAGATTAAGTAGCAATAAATATCATTTAATTTAGATAAAGTGATAAATTTTCATGGAGAAACAGCACTGGTTGAAAAATACCGTTTGGATGGATGAAGAGCAGCACCTTGCGGAAAAAATATTCCTCTCCGTTGATATTCGTTCTTTAAAATTACTATTTCATTATTCAACTAACCGATTCTGGTAGCATAACAAGCAGAGCCCTCTTCCGTAACGCCGGGGACCAGAATATGGGTTCGGGCAGTTGTGCTAGCAATAGACCAGAGGCTTTACTCAAGAAGCAGCTGAGAGCACAGCAACGAAAATTTGATATTTTTGACATTCCCGTTCCAAAACTAAATGTTCTCTTAAAAGCAATCGAGTCAAATATATTATGGTGGGTAAGTACAGCTCCCATTTCCTTAACTTTTGTTCTTGATCCAGTGCGACTATCAAGCTATTTTCTACAAAACAGCAACAATTTTTCCCCCATATAAGATACGATTTCACTCAGGATTAAAGCTTTTTTATGGAATTTCTCTCAAATTTTTTTGTCCATGACTACGTTTTATGAGATGCATTGACTTAATGGTGCAGATACAAAAGAGAGCTAAATTGAACTGATGTGCCCAGTTCCCTGCATAGACATTGCCAGAGGGAAAATGGGTCATGCTTCCTCCTAAATAAATATGGAGCTATTTTTAAACGATTTATTAAATACGTTTCCTGGTGTACAGCGGGATTTTACGCAGGAGTGTATTTTTTATTTTCCTTCAAGCTTTCCCGGCTGCGTCTTATGGCTTTCTTCCTTGGAAAGGCGTGACCAGTAGTTGAAAGAAGCCATGCATTTCTCCAAGTTTTCGGTCTCGGTCCCAATGCTTATACAAATATTTTCAAGTGAAATAGCAGAAATATTTTCCCGTTTACTATGCGATTTTACTAAGTGGGGTTGACTTCCTTAATTAACTTCCAAAATTTGAATTTTATTTGCTTTTCCGCAAACAGCTGTCATCAAAAAACAAAATTATTTAATTCATTTATCAAAAATCACTCACAAATAGCAATCAAACCCGTTTCATGGATTTTTAGAATGTTTAATCGATCTTTTGGATTCAAAAATTTAGACTACCAGAAATTTTCGGCAAATCCTTTTCCAAAACATGTTTTTGTTGCTACGCGTTCTTGGATACGCGTGCTGTCGCGATTCAATAGAAATTTTTTGATTCTATTTCAATTTTAATTTACTTCTTAAAATTGAGGCGATGTATAGTATCACTCGAATAATTAAGTCTGATTGCAACTTAATAGCTTAGGAAAAGATTGGCTTCCACTAAAATACTTTAACCCACGCACTTCTCGATCACGAACAGAACAAATACTGTATATTCACAAACCACTTTAAAACATCGTATTCCTTCGCTTGTCAAAATACAGAAACTAAAACACTTTGCTATATAAATATCAGACCAACCGAAACTAAAACCACCAAAATAATCGCTTGATTCCTGTCACAAAAATCACTTCACAACAACGCCTTTTTACTACACTCTACTATCTCCAGGCTTGTCCATGGGAATGGGATTCCCATGGGAATCCCATGGGAAATGTCCCAGGGGATGGGATGGGATGGGACTGCACGCATTGCATTTCCCATGGGACCTATGGGACAGTAGCCATGTGATAGCCTTTTGATAACGTCATACCTAAATAAATAGGCAAGCATTGGTAAGGGATACTAAACCCTAAAATTTACGATAATCTGGCCACTTTGGGCGATCGAGCTCAAGGCCACTCCCAACGATGCAATCCAACAATCGAAAGAGATGGGGCAAGGCAGAAAATTTCAGTTTTGAATAAATTCGCTTTTAAGTGAGGTTAGCCTTGGTCCTGGTTTAGTTTTAGCGTTAGATTTGAAGTTTGGTGGGCTTGATAAGTGAGTTAAATTGCATCTTATTGAGAGAGCTAGATTTCTGCCTTACCCCTTGTCTTTCAATTGCTAAATAGATAAGCAAATAGTTTTTAAAGATAACTTGAAACTTTAGTCATATTCAGTGAGTGGTTTATCGGTGTTTCTTTGATTTTAGATGGTTTTTGAGAAAAATCTTAGATGGTGTAATTTTGTCCTCTCTGTGGTATAGGAGCTTCGTTTCAATCTGGCAACACTGCTTTGCGCATCATGCTCGTTGATGAGCAGGAAATTGAAAATTTGCTGAATGAGCACAGTGACTCGGAATATGAGTGGCAGAATGATAATGAATTGTGAACTCTTCTGAACTTTAAAGTAAGCAAAGTCAATAAATTTTTACGTTTGGTATCTCTCTTTGTACGTGTAGTCCTATCTAGTACACATTATACTTAAATTTTCATAAATTTAATAACTTTTATTGAATTGTATTTTGATGGGAATCCCATGGGATGGGATGGGATGGGACAGGCATGAACTGCTATGGAATGGGATGGGATGGGACAGAAAAATATGTCCCATGGACAAGCCTGACTATCTCTCCTGAACTACACTCTCTGAATGAAAAAAATCTCCCCACCTTATATATGCGACTGGAAAATAATCTAGAAATTGCTAGAACATCACGTGGCACAGGAAAAACACCGTTAATAAATTATGTGGTCGGTAATAATAAAAAAAAGAAAAATCTTCGAGAAAAAACAAGAATCACTAGAATACACTGGAACTTGGTGACATAGTCAACCATTGTGACGTCAGGAAAGGCGTGTGAGTTACATATCTATTAATAAATGCGAAAGAAAAAAAGTCTTTTTTTGAAAACAGCATAGCAAGTTTAGGGCTTCAGACAATTCAGATTTACAATTAAATAATCACGGCAAAATTAAACCACAGATTACAATAACTACACATATATAAGCACTATTCTTTTAACGCAAATTTACTTATTCGTGACAAGTGCATTCCTACTGAAATCTAGGCTGGGTTTAATTCATTCATTTAACTGCCCAGCAAGTGATTGATAAATCCTCGATCAATTTTTTTCTGTTACTTTTTCTAATTTTATTTTATAACATAAAATCAGCATTGATTTTTTATTTTCTGTTTTCCACAGGAGCTACCATACTCTTTTAAAAAAGTGCCATATTTGCAAAAACCGTACTAGAACACTTTATGACTTACACTATGACAAAACAAAGCTTTATTTGTAGCGTTTAAGAAAAAAAAACATGCCAACAACAGAATTGCTTGTTGCGCCAGAAATAAAGCTCAAATTCATGTAAAAGCTTTTATGAGAAGCACCTTTTTTTATGTTTACTGCAAATCTTTTAACCCCGTTTTCACGACTATTACTTAAGAGAAAATAGCCAAAACAATTTATAAAAAATAATGTTAATAGAGACACCATCTTAATCCCTAAACAGGTTTAATCTGAAGTTGTTGATATATCCTATGCTGGATTTCTTGCGATTTAAAAATCTTATTTCTCCGAAGAATTGTAAAAAATTATCGTACATCATAAAGTCGTGATGTCATCAATACTAAATGGCACCCTCCTCGGGACTGTGATTATCCCAATCGCGCTGTTTCGGACGAGTTACAGGGTACTCACGCACACAAAGAACTCTGCTTTAACAGAGTACTAGCCGGTTCTGCCGGCGTAGCCCTCAGGGCCCCCCATCAGCAATGTTGAGGTTGAGGATAATACTTGTGAGAACAGTAATAATATGTTAATGTTTTTTTTGGCTTAGCCAGTTTTCTTTCCAAAATCAAATCAATTCAACCAAACATTGTAGTTGGTATCGTATAGCCGCTATATTCTCTCTAAAGTCTCTGGAATCTTTGGCTGTATCTTGCTTGCCCTGCTTCCAGGATAGGCTTACTAAGCAACTTGACTCGCTCGTTATTGAAACAGCGATTGAAACGATTTCAAAAACTTTTATTTGTTCATTTTATAAAATGCATGGCAGCGTAACTTCAAGTGGTGGCGTGCGGGAGAGGGCTGCCATAGTGATTGATGTGCATGTTAAGGTATAATCTGTAAAATATCGGTACAGCGAATTACGATTTTTATTATTGTATACCTATTTCTGCGACCTGAAGCCTCTGGCTTCGCTTACGTAGCTGGGCCCTGACTTATAAGCAGTCAAGCAAAGAGCTAACCCGAAATAAGCACTTTTAGTAAAGTAATTCTTAGCACTAACTAATTAGAGTTACGTGATGCTGAAGAGCAAATTTCCTAAGCTTTCAAACTACACTAATTGTTAGTACCTTATCATAATCTTTACATGTTAAATTTATCTGTTTTTACTCAGCTTACCACCTTTGGGGAGAGGTGAAAAGTGTCACTACAGGTCTTAAAGGTCAATTTTTTTTAGTATAAAACCAAATGATTTAAGTGTAAATCACATATTGTTGGAATTGCCTTAAAATAAGCTCTAATTTGTAAAAACAATGTTGAAAATTGGTTAAGAAACGAAGTTAAAAATTAGTTTTTAATAAAGTGATTTTGTAAGTTTTGCAGTTTTGAAAAAATTATTATATGTGATAATTTCCAACAGCAAAAGCGTTGGTCGTACCAAATAGCATTATGAATTCATAGAGCGAGTATGAAGCGTGCAGAAAAAAATCGAAGAAGCATGCTCAAAATACTTTAAATGCTTAAATAAAAAATCAGCTGTTGCATTGCAAACTGAGCTTTTATTGTTGCGAAGCTTTTTTATCAAAAGCACGTTGTTAATATCTCCTAAAAAAAGTTTTTAATCGCGTTACTACTATCAGTAGGTTTTGAAGGAATGAAGAAAACAAATTTTACGATTAAACGTTAATTATAACGTCTTGTTGGATGCTATAAAAGTGAACTATTTTTGAAGTTGGTTAGTCGTGTACTGGCTTTGTTATAGCTAAGAACTGTTTTTCTCAGCTAAAAAGCAATTTACAAAAAATAATCTTTCATTTTGACGTCATCATGACGTCATTAACCCCTTACGACATTCAACCCTGGGTGGTGACCAATCATGCCAAGTTTCATGCTCCTATGTTTAGTAGTTTTGGAGGAATTAAAGCACACACACAGAATTGCGCTTTGCAGTGCAGGTTGATTGATAACCGCTAAGTGGTGCCAGTGGTACGCGAGATGACAGTCTTTTTTTTACTACATGAGCTACAATTTACGATTGGAAAACTTGCAGTGGGTGAAAAGGCTTTGTATGGATGGAAAAGTAAGATATTTGTGAGAAACAAGAAACATGACATAGACAGGTGAACGAGGGATATCATTCTTTCATTGTTCTTTCACTTCCATGCGGTTTTCACCAATTTTTTTATAAGAGTAGCGTTCTATTTCCATAAAGAGCTACAGGTATTGGCAGAATATTCGTCTCAAAGCTTTATTGATTCCAATTAGGGATGCAACCGGTCAAACATTTTGGGAGCAAGTTTTTGAAATCACTGGATGCGTTTTTGGTGATGATCTATTTTTAGACGTCTCACTAGAATTAGGTCAAAACAAGACATTTTAAGCAAATTTTACAGCGAAATCTCAAATGATAAATTTTAAGATTTAACTTGTTTATTCAATGATACTTCATCAATAAAAAACTTGGTCAAAAACAAGGTTAGTCTTTTACAATTTTTTGGGCGTGGCAATAGGTCCCTTTTTGCCCTCTTCAACAAAGGTCTTAAAACAGCTTTGAAAAAAGCTGTTTGAGCCATAAGCCTTTCCTGACGCTCTCATTAGTAGCGGTATCACGTCAAAAGGGAATATCAAGAGTGAGTAAGTGTTTTATGTGATTGATTCGGACGTTAGGCGATCAAGTCAAGCCAATGATAGAAATAGTCTTGATAGCGCTACTATTCTGCCACTGATGAGAGCGTCACGAAAACCTTATGGCTTAAACAGCTTTTTTGAAAGCTATATTAAAATTCTATACCGCTAACACAACCAGCGGTTTTCAATTCTCGCCGCAGCACGCATCTCTTTCCATTTTAATGTTTTAGAGGCTGTTTACATCAAGACCCGGCGCCCGATGTTATGCAGACAGAAAGAGTTTGTTTACACTCTCAAACTCTTTTGATAATCGCGGCGTTCTTATTTGGCCTCTAGCTGCGCTTTCTTTAGCATCTTGCTATTGCAAAATCTTTTTTTGACGCGCTTTACAATACTGTACTGGCGCTATCATTGGCTTGTCTTGATTACCTAACGTCCAAATTATTCACATAAAACACTTACCCACACTAGATCTTCCCTTTTGACGCGATACCACCACTGATAAGAGCGTCACGAAAAGCTTAAGGCTCAAACAGCTTTTTTCAAAGCTATATTAAAATTCTGTACCACCAACAAGATTTAAAGTTCTTAAAATTTTCTTTTACAAATTTGGGCCTTGTCTTTCCTCCCCTCTTTTTTTTGGACTAAAACACCGTTTTTTCCTTTTTATAGCTAGCAAAATTTTTAACCACCACATCTTGAATGAAACGGATGTTTAACGATTATGCACGCTTTTATAATCTAAGATAATATCTTACTTTAAATATTTTTCTCAGTAATGAATATTGTCGATGTAATCTGAAATGAGAAAAGTACCGAAGTTTTTTACCTGCTAAACATGAAAACAAAATTTATTCAATTCTATGCTGGCTTTGTTTTTGAGCTGTGTTTCTTAACTGGGGTCAGCTTCTGTGTACAACCTAGTGGTACAAAGCCTAAAGGACTTCGATCCTGTTGATGTCAAAGATGGTAAAAACAAAAGAAAAATATAACAACGCATATTAATTATTAAGGTTTGATTGCTTTTAGTTACTTCTTTTTCTTCTTTTTCTTTCAGCTTTTCCCGATTAGGGGTTGCCACAGCAGATAATCTGCATTTTTATAATATGGCATTTTTGTTTTTACGGTCGGATGCCCTTCCTGCCACCAACCCTCTCTTCAGAAGGAAAACTGGGCCACCTGTCTTCCACATAAAGGCGGAGGCGTCCCGTTAAGTGCCTTGCCCAAGGACACAACAAGCGAACTTGCCGGCTTGTTCTTCACAACCTCTCCCAAATGCCGATGCTTTTAGTTACTTAAAAATGTTCGATTGCTTTTAGTTACTTAAGACAGGGAAACGTCAAAATTTTATAATAGCTCGAAGCCTCGAGCACTCAAAAGATTAAGAGTTACAGTTTTGAAGTGCAATCAAACCTATGTTAGCTTTCAGTTAGCAACCTTTAGCAGTTTTACACAAAGCAGCCAATTCTCAGTTTCGCTTACCGGTGCCGCCGGCTAAGTCCCATTGAAAAGGTAGGTCTTTAGTATCAGTGGAGCCGGGCTTAAGAATTTTGGGGGGGCTTGAGACAAATTTAAGAAGCCTGGATTTTTTGACGGTGGTAAACAAACAGCAATGAAGAACAGTGACGCAACCAAATGGGTGCAAGGAGCTTTAACCCTTCTTTGCTATTTTGCTCTCAAAACATCAAAATCTGCATGGTTTTTATATGCGCGTTAAAAATCGAAGCCAGGACGCAGGCTTGTAAACAGGTGGGACTAGCTGAATATCCATTCTGAAAAAGCTTATGGTGAGTATTTTTAAAGGTAGGTCCATATTGCCATCACAAGAATATTTCCCTCTAAATTTGTTGAAGTTCCCGAGATCATAGCTAAACTGTATAAAGATCCGCAAAGCTATAACTTAAAAGGGAGCCTAAGGTGGCTAAATTCCTCTGGTTATATTGTGTGGCTGAAATCCTCTGGTGTGAAACTGTATAATTGCTATATACCTACAAAAAGCGAATGTGGAATTTGGAGTTGTGATCAAGGAAGCTTGGGCCTTCTTTAGAAAAATTTTTGATCAACTTTGTACGTCCATTTGTTCCCCAGAAAGACAACACTCTCTAAATTTATTTGAGCTCCAGAAAAACATAAACTAGCTCAGGGGTTTCTTACGATGAGACCTAAAACTTAATACTTTCCTCCCTTTTCATGGTAATTACATATGTCACATAAGTAAAGCTAAGTTTGTAAACCGTGATACCTAATTAAACGTTTGTTTCATGACCATTTGAATATACTCACAAAGTAAAAGGGTCAAGAAAAAGGACTTTTTTTTTCATTTCGGATCTACTAGGGAGCTTTCATAAAGCCTTGCAGTTAACAAGCCCACCGTTTTTTCTTCGTTTTTGGCATGTCGCTGTATTTTTGTACATGCGAGGGAAAAATTTGGCGACACTGTATGTGAGGAGTGATTTTTTTTGTGAAAAGTACGGTAAATTTTTGTTGAAAAATTTTGAGCTCTTTCGGGAATCAAGGTACGTAGGTTTTCGTACCGGTATGCAATTAACTCATCTACCATTGTCAAGCACTAATGTACCCCTTATTTTCATTTAGTTGGGGCGGCGCAGTTTTCCGCTTGCAAGTTCGGTAAGTCAGAGTTTGCAAAATAGCTGCGAGCAAACGCTCGGGCAAGATCAACTATCGTTTTAGCCGTAGATTGAAGAGTAGCTTGTTTTTTCAAACCGTTCATCAGCAACTATGACGAAAATAACGTATTAGTGCCGTACTGCCTTCAATAATCAAGAAAATCCCAGTGGTCTTCGAAATAGTGAGTGCTGGAAGGCTACCTTGCCGAAATACCAGCAGTGGGAGCCAATTCGTTTCAGCAAGAATTTTTTGCCTTATTCGAACATAAGCGCTTAGAACGCGCTGAGAAAACGTCTTGAACGATTATTTATGACGCAGCAAAAAATTAAAACGTCTTGAACGATTATTTATGACGCAGCAAAAAATTAAAACGTATTTGCCAAGGCGTCTTTTAAAATAACTGTATTTCATTTAAAACTACATTAAGCATCTTAGTGAATATGAGACCTTCAAAACAGAAAACAAATGTTATGAAATCAATTCATCTTGCTTTATATCTGGTGGGGCTAAATGTTTTGTAGCAAACAACGGCGGGCTTTCAGTAATCAAAATTGTGCAACTCTAAATTAAACTGTTTTCCAAAAAAAATTTTATGTCCTTTTAAAACTACATCAAAAAATTGCACTTCCTTAATCAAAATGGTGCTCCCATATAACACAAATTTTGGCATACATTCTGAGAGAAAATTGGAGAACATTTTTTTCAATTCAAACTAAATTTTGAGCTCCTTTAGAAAACGTTTTCTACTGCTCAATGCCGGCTCAAAAACACACAATTTTTAAATTCAAATTTTCACGCGCTCTTGACGCAAAGTTATTTGGGCAACATTAGAACAGACTGGAGATGCTTGAGGTTTTTTCCGTTGCCGTAAAATCTCCTGAATGTCAAATGGAGTTGCTGCAGTTTTGGCGAACATCAAATTGTTACGTCAAACTGATTGATAATTATTTTTGACTGTGTCTTGCGGATTCATGGATTTTCAGTAGAATAAACTGCAGAATGATCTTTATAATATGCTGAGGGTTGTTGATTATGCATTACAACGTCTTAACTACTGAAGCAGAGCATTTGAATCTTAATGCTGGATTTGATTTTTCTTTCATTTTTTCGTAAAGTTTGACAATGCAAAATTGAATTTTCCACAACAGCCTTTTAAATTCTATGTAGGAAGTAATTCTTTTCGGCTACATCAAATAATGGCAGGGACAGCCGGTCGTTCACACGTGTTGTAGGCTATCGGTTCAACATATTCTTTTACTTCAATTAAACGTCTTATTTATGACGTTTTTTTGGTTTTTGGTTTAACCAAAATTTTGGTTTCATTGAAGTAAAAGAATATGTTGCACCAATAGCCTACACTATCTGAATTCTTTTCTTAGATAATATTTTTCATTTGCAGGTTTAAATTTTTTCACACAAAAGACAAATTTGTAATCACCTTGTATTCGCAAAGTAAGGCTACTCAGAAGCAAAACCATTTTTAGAGGTTTTTTAAAGCTATCAAATGCCGTGACGTTTTGTGAGCGGTTGCTGCTTTTAACGATTGCCACTTGGTTGCTTCTGTTTGCTTATTCAAAGAATGACAGTATTTTCTGCAAAATAAAAACTCAAATCTTTAATTTGAATCATGTGATGCGTATTGAAAACTGCAGAATTTATCGTCGGAAGCAATTGAATAGTAAGACCAGGAACACATTTCTTAGATTTGATTTAAAGTTGATCCCTCGCCTTCCCCCAAAAAATGCAAATCCCTTTTTCATTTTCAAAATAAATTCTCGATTTTTACACAAGATAATCAAGCTTTGCCACCAGAAAGTTGATCTTTAACAAAATGGTCTTCTCTTTTGCATGAAGAGAAAAGTTCCAACCTAAACATAGGTTCTGATGAAAACAAAAATTTGTAAATTCAGAAAATTGTTCTTCAAAAAAATGATCTATGCCTCCGCACAAAAAAAAGCCTCAAGTTGAATACTTATTTTTATGAAAAAAAGAAAGTTTTGCCTTTATAAAGTTAAAAAGACCAAAAAAATAACCGAAAAAAGTCGCTTTGCGTGAAAAGAAAAACTCTCAATTTCAACAGCAAATTCGATAAAAAAGCAAAAAGTGTTGCAGTCAGAAAATCAACTCCAAAAAAGGTTTCTACTTTAAACCATTAGAACTATATCCAATTCGTCTCACTTGCGGTCGTGAGTAAAGGAAAATTCTGTGATGCGGTCTCCAATAACAAAAAGGATATGGTGTCCCTGCGATATACCGTGGATGTATTGAAACAATAACTCTACCGAAGTTTTTGCATTCTTTGCCTTTTTCTTAGATCAGTTCATTTTATTCTGTCAAATCCAACACATTACAACAGACATGAAATTTAAACATATCAGCACGAGTAAAATTAGTTTTTCATAAAGTCACTTGACGAATGGACAGCAGAAAGACCATGTTGTTGTTTGCCCGACCCCTTCCGAGGGATGGGGGCAGCAGAAAGACCATCGGGCCATCTAAGCCAGCTGCCACATCATGGAGCGTGAATGAAGGTACACTTTTAATTCTCAGGCCGCGAAAAATCTTTTATTAGTTACACTACAAAAACGCTGTGTTCGACCTGATTCGAAGTTACCAGTCGTGCTGGCTTAGTGTTATGGTCGTGAGTTCGAATTTCATGTTAGCTAGGCTGTCATGCTCTTGTGAAAGTTACAACCAACTCAACCACGCGGTCGATAAATATGCGAACTGTGTACAGCCTAGTTACAAACAAAGAAAAAGATAAAAAAACCACACTAATAACAAAAAACAAAAATAAAAAGTGGTGTCGAGTAAAGGAAAATACACATTTCACAAAATAATTTTTGGGAACAAGCTCAAAATCAACAATAACAAAAATCAAAAATACGGCAGAGTGTTTCAGAATATAAACATATGCAACTGTTGCAACAATAATCAACTTTCAACAGCTGCTTTATTTTAACTCTTTCGCTCCCGCGATCATCGATTGATGATTTTTGCGCTATAAATAAAAAACGCGTTAAGAATTTCAAACAACGTTTTTCTGAGAAGAGATTGCTTCCTATTCAAACAGCTTTGAAACGCTAACTTTTCTCTCTCTCTCTCTCAATTATAGCCAAAGCAAGCTAAAAATACCTTAATCGTGATCGACATAAACGCGAGATGAATTTTAGTTCTAATCGCTTTTTCGGAAGAGAGGATTGTTCCTTTACCACACTTTTAAAACATTCCACCTTCCATTTCAAACACATTGAATACACATCCTACTTCCTAAATTCAAACAATGATTGCTGCTTACTGATTACAAACAAAGGCAAACAGACGATGATGAAGGGGAAAATATAATATGAGAATGAGTTGAAACACAACTTTGAATGGCGGATTGTACCGCATTTCCGAACCTCATAAAAAAATTAAAGAATTAAGTTGCTGTATTTGTGAAAAAAACTGTTGAGACGGCTGTACTCGAAAAAGAATAAAAGAAGTGAAATGACATCTACACGTTAAAGAGCAATTATGTCTGTCACTTAATCGGTCCCTTAGTTTGCCTTCGTTAATTCCTCCAAAGCTTTTGGCTTCGTGAAACTTGCAACGATTGGTCATCGTCCAGGAGAAAGATAAAAAAAGAGGTCAGTCACGTCACGACGACGCCATTTCCGGAAATAAGTTTTTGCATTATTTGCCTTTACTGACTGGGCTGCCCGCTTTTGCTCGCGAACGCAAGACAAATGGCGACTTGATTTTTTGGATTCACTATATCAATCGAGGAAGAGTCCCTTCGACACAATACAACCATTTTTCGCAAAGACTTTTTCCTTAACATCTCGACAAAAAACGGCGACAGGGCTCTGCTTTGAGACATAAAGAAGCAATCTCTTAATTGAAGTTGCTCCTAGGTCACCCTTGGCTAAGGTACACAACCTGACAGTCTCTCTGGATAAGGTCACAGAATTGATCAAGTTTGTGGCGCCCTATAATTAATTTAATGCTTATTCAATACTTTGTAATCTAAACCAGGCCAAGCACAACTTTGCTTTTTTTTTTGTTCAATTCTCTCGCCATTGTGAACAATTTTTTCTCTTTAAAGTTTAATGCGCTTGTCTCAACTTACATCGTTTTGCCATCGTTTCCTTGTTTCTTCCGTGCTGCCTCATTGTTTTTTCAATTCATGCTGTTATAGGTGAAAATAGAATACGTACATCCTTATCTATAAGCCTACATATATCTTGTGTGAAACTCCAATGTGTCTTTATTCTCTTTTTAAATCGTGAAGTTGAACCCATGGACTTTTTTCAAGTTCAAGCTTAAGTTCATCGTTTTTTCTTTTTGATGTTCAGTTTCAGGTCGGGAAAATCACCAAGTTTTTCCAAGCACGGGTTTGTACAAATGGTGTCCAGCATCAGAAAAACCTTTACAGGATTCCATGCTTTCAAGAAGTGTGAAACCTCTAGTTCCTCACTTGTTAGGGATTTTTGCATTGGAAAAAAAATTTATTCTGTAGCTTCTCTTCCACTCCTTGCCCGCTCTTTCCAGCACCGGCCAGACATCCAATAGATATTGCGAGTTTGTTTTCAGTTCAGACAGTGACATTCGTTTTTTTCTTTCGATGCATCTTTGAAGTGAAAGTAAAAGAAACTTGGCTTTTTTTTAACTTTGTAAGTAAACCGCCACTTCCAGTCGTGGCGCCGCCCTTCAATTTTACGTAAGCAATGATAAAACAAAAATTTAAATAGTTGTTGCGCAAATATTGTCTTTGTTTTCTCAACCATTGGCAAACTTTCTCTTTAATTGTCTGGAGAACAACAAATAATAAATCATGATGATGGGCAATGAACATATGATGAAATGTTATTCAAGAACAAGGAGAGAGTAATCAGCTGAAATATGTGAGATTTTTAATCACTCTGGTACTTTTTAAAATGGCGAATTCTTTTAACAAATTCTTAAACAAATTCTGGCGATTCTTAAAATTCTTTTTGCTTATTTGAAATAACAGAAGACTCCCATCGGTTTGTCTTTTTTCTTGAAATGATGTTCTTCTTTTGCTTGTTTTTAGAAGCAATTTGTAGTGAGAGCTTCAACCTCTTCGTACACGCCACCTGAAAGAGATGAGCAAAAAATTATTTTTTTGCATTTTTGTAAAAGACTATGATCACTGATGCATGAAACAAATATTTTTGTTTATGACGTCATTCATATGGAAATTAATCACGTACAATTCAACACAGTGTGCACGAATCTATGCATTTGATGTAATTTTTTGCTTTTTGTGTTTGCCGCCATACCACATCATTGACGCTCCAACATTCAATAATGCTACTCATCAAAACTCCAATACCGCTGTTTTCCAGAAATGTAACGATGTTACGTGCAGAACAACTTTTATTTACAAGTCATTTAACATGAAAAGCTTTGAAGCAGTTTCGTTCATTAGTCAAGCACAAAACACATCACATTTTTCGCATTTGATAAGACTTCGCTTTTGCAGCCTTTCATCTTGCACCGTTGGCCCGCTGCATTGATTGCAGGTGGAAAATGGCGAAAGTGATCAAATCGTACATCCGAGTTTGGACGGAGCCTTTTGGAGGATGACTCATTGCCTCCCTGATGATTTGCTGATTCTTCTGGATTGGCAGTACTAAAGCGAGACCTTCCAAAAGGATTTGGGGCTTCGACAAGTGGTGGATCTAACGTTGCTTTAAGGCTCTAGAGCTAGGCTAGTAAACTACTGACACATAAATTGCAATTTTCTGGGAGCTCAATATTGCTTGTGAGATTTCATTGCTCAGACCTCATATGCTTTATGTTTCAATTAATTTTTCGTTTTGCCCTTTGCCGTTTGTGTGAGTGACGCATGAAAGAAAAATCAAAAATGTGATGTTGCCAATTCAAATCTTGAAACATAAAGCGCAAACAATTTACGAATAATGCGAATCAAAACTGCATAAAAAATTACATTTTTATCAATTGATACACCATGTGTACAAATAATGACGCATAAACTTAAAACATTATTGCCACCAGCAAAATACTTTTTAGTCAGAAACGGAGCTTGCAAACAAAAATATTGATCCTTTTTAACATATTTTTACCTAATTTTCTGACTTTTTCGACAATGAAGGGGGGATTCCAAAAATACTAAAAGCACCTCTATTTCAATACAAAGTATAACCACCAACAGCACTAAAAAATCTAACTTTTAAAATAGCATTTTTCAATTTAGTAATGTTGCTGGTAAAGTTAACTACATATTTAAATATGTACATGGTGTATGGAGCCAATACTTGCTTTGCTAAGTTAGATAAAACCCAATGAGATTCTATGTGTACAGTTGTACACATTGTATACGAAGAGGTTAAAATTAGTCAATGACAAAAAAGTAAAGCTGTTGCACATCTTTCAAAACTTTCTTTCTGATCAGATTTGGGGGCTGCCGTTTTAATCTAAAGATAGTAAGGTTCAGGTTGTTTCTCTCATTTCACCGAAAAAACTTTACAGTTTCTCTCATTTCAACGAAAAAACTCGAATCAATCAACTCATAAAGCGAAAATTCACTTTTCAAATACCCAGCCACCATAGAAGAAGTAATTTAGATTTTTCTTGAAATAAACAGTATATATTTCACGACTCTTGAACTAGGTAGCCTGCTCGACGTCAACTATCACGCAACAACCGAGACTTCCACAAGATCGTTTATTTGCATTATGACTTATGTGACAACTTTGTGACTTAACTGAAGTATCAACTATCAAAAATGTTGTTACATACAGCGTGATTTAAAAATCTAACAGTTGGAGGTATTTAAATGTACTCTGCTAAAGAAAATAATTCCGGCGGTGGCGGATCCTATTAATTCGATGCCTCAAAACCGCTTGTTGTGCGTATCTTTTACGGAAGGTGCCAAAAAGAAAATACGGGAAGAGCTCGAAAGATTTCCAAAAATGTTTGACGTACATTTAGGTTTCAATTGTAATAGTATTTTCGGTACTGATTTTTTCTCCTCCACGGAGAATAATTTTATTTTGCGAGGTCGACGTTTTATGTGAATTTGTTTGAAAATGGCGTAATACCTTGATCGGGTGGGCCATGGACAAAAAGAAATCGTTTGACCCTCCCCACCCGCAACACATATGCTCTCACCTAACCAATAAATGATGTTTACTCGGTGCGGCAATGACACAAAGCTGTATCAAATTTCATGGAAGAACATTTCCTCAAAAAAAACATTTTTCTTGCGTATGTCTTTTATGGCTACGCGAAAAGTAAAATTAAAACAAATGAAATAAAATTTTTTGACTCTGTTTATCAATTACAGAAACCTCAACCTTCAAATAACGATGCGGTATTGTACATTGCACTGACAAGCAATAGCAATTGAACCAACTGATACGCGAGCTTATAGTAATTGTTTCGCAGTACATTGGTTGCAACTTTGTTTCTCGTAAATCTCCAAACAATGAGTTGGTAATCAAACAAATGACAGCAGATCGCAAAGCAAGGCACTTTGTTTCACCTCACATAAGTAGTTGCGTCAAGTCTCATCTCCATCATCCTATCTGCTCTACGAGATTGTGCCGGTAATCCATATCGTTTAATGTCACGGTCGTTGCAGCTGCATTGTTTACCCTTTGTATTTTTGATTCAAGTTTTTAGTGACCTTTCGAAAAATGCGATCGGCTTCATGCAAAGATGTTATGTTCTAGAAATGATAGCTGTCGGCTATCAGTGACCTATGAAGATTCCCCGAACGTAGATACGCTAAACCCTATCGGTCCGTAAAGGTTGTGCAGGGTGTAGGTGGGAAATGAACGTGGAAAAAAGTGTAACAAAAAAAAACAGATAAACCGATGCGTTGTACAATGTGTGAGTACAACCTCTGCACTGTGCAGTTGGACTTACGCAGCTAAACGGATGAAACGCATTTTTTAGACTGTGACAATACAATTCGCTATTCACTTAGGGTCATTATCGTCTCAATCACAAATGTGCTCAAGAAATCATTTTCCTGCATTCTACCCTCATGAATGCAAATAAGTTTTTGCTCTAAGCAGGAAGAAAACAGAAAACAAATTGCTAAAGAAAAGCATAAACGATGAGAAGTACCTAAAAAGTTGTTATGCTGCATAAAAAATTTAGCCAAACAAAATTTAGCTCTAAGAAGTCACAGAGAAATTAGCAATGAAACCAAAACACAGGCGAACTGCAGAAGTGCTGGAAATATTATAAAACTCTGAGAGCTGTTGCAGAATTCGATTCAATTATAAAGAGTTTGCTCTCATCCGTGCTCGGAAATTCAGATCAAATACACTGCTGTGATATTGAAAAACCTAACAACTACATTTTCCAATATCATAAACAACCTTGATTTCTTTTTTTATGTTAAGCTACTGATCAACAAACGCGAAAAAATAACTGATGTTCGTACAATTAACAGCTCCAAGGCAAAACTCATTAGAATTTGGTTCGGTTGATCCCTTGTTGAACGATAATAAGCGACCACAAAGTCAATATCCTCAAAAACATTGTTTGTGCAGTTATTCGGTTTGCCGTATTACGGCAGTATATACATTTCACTGCAAATACAAAATCAATTCATCCAGCTGATAGCATCTACAGTTAAAGAAAAACTTCTTTGTGTCATCCAGAAATCGAAATATTACGAGATAGTATGTGCTTTTTTTGGACGTAAAGGAACCAATGATCAGAACTAATGAAAACAGCTTGAAATCGTGTTACTTTTTCGTGACAAGCTGTTGCGATGCAGACTTGGATGACTGGGAGATGTTGGGTAAAATAATGGATTGCCGAAAGCTGCTCAAGACGAGGGCTAATGTAAAACTTGAAAGATCGGATGATCAGCTTACTTCTTTTGTGAAATATGGAGATGATGCGTTTTCAAATCAAAATATAGGTCTTCAAATCTTACTAACTGTTGCAACATCCATTGGCAGTTGTGAACGGTCTTTTTATATAACTTGTCCAGCCATACTTAAGTTTATCCACGGAACAAGAGAGATTCTCTGCCATGGCTGCGCTAAGTGTAGAGAGGACAGTTACTGGCACCACAAATTTTGAGAAAACTTCCAACAAATTTGAAGCAGCCAAGTCAAGGAGTATTTCCCTGTAAAATTACTTAATAAAGCATTTCACGAAAATATTTTTTAGTTGTTAACTGTTTCTTTAAAACAAAATTCAACGTAATATTACATTTGAATAGTATTTTAGTACGAAAAAATTCTGCATTGGTTTTTATATACACTCTTGTCTTTGTATCTTTCTCTTAATGTTTTTATTTGTTAAGCCTTGCATGTCTCGTTGTTGCCTTAATTATTTTAGTATGTATTGTTATCCTCTTCGTAGCGTAAAATATGCCCCACAAAAAATAATTTCATGATTTCATGTTCTTGAATTCAAAATATCCTGTAAAATATGATGCTCTATGGATCACACCTTAACATTATGGGGCGCAAAAAGTGTCCGCTACGCTACCGGCTGCTCCGCTACCGTGCTCCGCTGCGCCGCCGGCTGCAGGATTGAGCTAAAATTCGTGAGAACGCTCCAGTGAGCCATAATGAACACTTTAAAACTCAAAGAAATATCAAATGGAAAAAATTGCAGCGGCAATGATTTGGAAGGTGGAACTTCTGCATGACTCATCTTAAAAAAGTAGGAACAAAAATATGATGAGGAGTATGTCAAGCTCAATCTTGTAGAATATCCTTTTTAATTTTTAGCCTTTTTCTAATTCACATCAAGCAATGTTTCAGTGCTATTTTGAATTTGTGTCATTAATGGAAGTGAGTTGTTACGATCTTAAAAATTGCATTTCGTGGTTGCTTCACTGCACAGATCGCACACTGTACAAAGCATGCGTTCGTCATTTTAATTAGGTGTTGTCGTTCCCCCATTCCTCGCACGTCTACTGCACGGTCTTGGCGGACCTGCAGGGGTCTGCTAAGCTTAGTTTGGTAAATCCTGTCAAGCTATAGATGACCGAAAGCTATCATTTCTTGAGTATAACATCTTCACACAAAGCTAAGTACTATTTCTTTGAAGCACAATAACGACACTAAAAGCTTGAGTCGGATAAATAGTGGGTAAAAAATGCAGTTGCGTTGATGGCAACTTCAAAAATGTGGAATAACAGTGCAAGCTTCTAAAACAGGCTGAAAAGTAGTCATAGGATTAGACGCTGCTAATTCTATGCTCAGTTGTCATTTGTTTGAATGCCTTCTCATTGTGTGGAGATTTACAGGAAGCTAGTTTCATCTACTGTATAATGAAACAATTGCAATAAACCAGAATGTTTAAGCTCGCAAATCAGTTAGATCAAATGCTATAACTTGTCAATGTGTCATGCAGCATTAAATAGTTATTTGGAAGTTGAGGTTTCTGCAATTGACAGAAAGAGTTAAAGAGTTTAATTTCTATTGCATTTATTCCTCTTTCGCATGACCATAAAAGAAACTCATATGTTAAATGCACTCAACAAAGGAAAAATATGAGGGTGCATACAGCAATTGTTAATCGCTAGGCAAAGCATGCACGTAGCGTGGGCGCTGAAGGGGTCACCAATCACTCAAATTTCTGGAAACTAATTAAGGCGTTAAGTCATTTTTACATAAAATGACAACAAAACGTCGAACTCCAAAAAAATCTCGTTCTCTGTGGAGAAGGAAAACATTGGTATGACTCGATCAAGGTCTTATAATTGCAGGAGCTCAATGCAAATTGCCTTCTTTATCACTTCGCAAGCAGTGAAACGAGATGGCGACGCGTTTCGGCCAATGCCAATCTCAGACAAACATTTCGACCAATTACGCATGATCTAACGACGCGGAAATTCGCGTCGTTAATTTTGTTTTATCGGAGTCACGACAAAGTCATTTGTGAGGCAAAGAGAATGCAAAGCTCCATGAGGATAGTTTTGCGGTAAAAAAGAAGTTGAAAGCTGTTTGAACTAAATAAAGTAAAATGCATCAACGGAAGAATACAATTTTCCGCTTTAGTACGCTTTAGGCTAGAGCAGGCTAGAAATCCTCTGTTTGGTATTACTTTAAGCCAAAAGAATATCTTTAGAAGCTCTCAATAACATTGTTAATTGGTCAAGCTTGAAAGCTGCTGTTGAAAAGTGCAACATACAAAGCGCCTGCATGTGATAGGGAAACTGCAATTATGCAATCATTAGTAAACTAGATTACTAAATTTTAACATTTTCGAACACAATTATCATATAACTACATATTAGTACATTCTCTGAAATACTAAGCAACATATCACTACAGATCTTTTTTGAGAGACAGCCAACAAAGTGTAGAGCTAGTCCCCTCATCCCCCTTACAAAATATTTGGTTGCGCGCGCATAGATTTTGACCAGATCTGTAGTTCTCTTTCACAATTGCTTTGTTAACCTGGTTCATTTGCAGTATGGATCAGCATGATTTAATACGATGGTGAGAGATAAAAAGTTCCAAATTCAATGCAATGATAGAAAATAATAATCAGCGTTATCGGTCAAACAAACCTAAACTAAGAAACCTAAATGAAATAGCCAATTATCTTTTTTTGTATTAAATAGTAAACAGGCCTTTAAACCCTGACAGGTTTGCTGTTTCTGCCATATCCTTGCAGCGGTAGGTGATTTGCAAGCAAATTTATTAAACTTTTGCTTAAAAAATGGAGAAAAGAACTAACTCTTTTGTTTTCTGCCCTGGCGTTGACAAAGGTGAACATCACATAATCGTCGAGTCAAATCGCGTGCATCGTGCATCGTGCATCGTGCATCGCAGTCAAACAAAGAAGTCAATACCGCGTCACAGCAATTTTTGAAAATCTACGAGCGAGTGGAGATGTTTCTATCTTCGTCATATCGCGCAGCAGTGCGCATTGGGCTTAACTTCATGTGTATGTTCAAAGTAAATTTAAGGGCTTCCACCTTAAGCTAGTCTTTAAAAACAAAATCACCTTACAAGACGGGGTCAAACTGAAAGGGTTCTTCCATTGTTTCAAACAAGCAAAAAGAGTTTACCAGCACAAAATGTTTGAGAATTTCTGCTCTAAAACGCTTAATAACCTTCGATATTTCGAATATTCACATTCACCTCATTCTTGGGTACATTTTCAAAATTTTTCTATTTTTTTTTTTTTTAATCACAATGTCGTTGTTTATCATCGTGATTAGAAACCAAGAAAAAGTTAAATAATGATTAGCAAAATAAGTGAAATAAAATTGACAGGAAAACATTTATGTTTGATTATCGCTTTCGTCCTCGCTTACGTCATAATGAGCGGTGTCATCACCATAAGAAACAGCGATCTACTTGAAGGATTGAAAAGCCTAAGCTTCTTTCAATCAAGGGACAAAGACATAATGGAAGAAACAACAATGTCAAGATTTGAACCGAAAACGAAAAATCCAGAATCTCCGTTAGATATCAAGGTAAGTCTAGCCGGTGGGCCTATTTAAACAGAGGAGAAAGAATTATAAGAGAAAAGAGACGACAAAATGTTGTTGCCAATACGCACATCTTGATTTCCGACTTTTTCGACAACATTCAGATTTTTAAAGCAACATTTATGCTGGATGCTCCCGGACCCAAGAAATCGACAATGGATGTTACAAAGCACACTGTAACAAATGAAATGCACCTCCCCTTAAATTTTCTTTGTGTTCTTCCATATCTGAGGGTTCTCATACGCCCCAACCACAAACACGATTTGTGGTGCACCTTGCAAAGTTTTTTCTATCAAGCCCCAAAAAGCATTTGTTGACATCTGGTTAACTGTGTTTCTCCGGCTGGAAACCAGTGTAAGAATCCATTGTCACAACTAAGCCAAAGTTGCTCGGGCTGTTGGTTTTGCCAAGATAGAATATCAGATCAGCAGGCTGCGTCGGCTTCAAACGAAAAAGTTGAAACCAGTGGTAGTGCCGGTGGGTCGCAAAATTTTGCGGTTGATCACGTTGTTCGCAAGTGCTGATATTGGTTTGTGGATTTGCAAAGAGCCATCGCGCTTGTACCGTGAATCTTGTATCTTGCGCCGTTGCTTGTACCGTGGAACTTTGTAGTAATGCGATCGTCGGGGTGCACAACACGTCATCGCAGAAAAAGAGGAGTGGCGTAATGCCGAGGTTAAAAACAAAACCACTTTTGTTTTATTATTACCTGAAAACCACAGTTTTGCGTTAATACCTTTTGAGACAAATTGGAAAAAGTGTGGGCAAAGGAAGCGCAAATTGTGGCTAAATTGCATTTCTCAAAGGATAGTCGAGAGAAAAAACGAGATGCAGCTGTCTTTGTTCAAGTTCAAATTTCGGAAGCTAGCAAACTAAATCTAAAAGTTCTAAAGGTTTTGATTTTGTTTGTGAAGTCATGGTGACGTCACAGTTCTCTCCCTTTTCTTGGCAAAGCATAGCTTGCCCAAGACGGTTAATTGGATACTTGCAGTTTCGCAGAAGCTAAAACTGACAGTCGGGCTTAGGATTTTACAAAAGTGACGTGCAGAAATGTGCCTACTATATAAATGAGATTTTTGCTTATTCTATCCTTTTCAAATGCTGTATAACGATTTTAATGCTGTTATTTGTAGACTTTTTTCATAAACAACTTGCTTTTTTTAGTTTTTGTTTATTGGCGTTCGAAAATGTGGGACAACTGCTTTCCAAAGATTTGTTGCACAACATCCTGACATAAAGATTTCCTTTTCAAAACCGACTCTTTGCGATAAGCACTATCGACGGTTTGATTTCACGAAGTAGGATGTGGGCTAAACGTGTTTATGGTAAAGAAGTAATATCTTTAAAGTGTTTGGAAGGACAGCCCTTCGTTTTTTAAAACAGCAATCAAATCTGCAATTTTTTTATGTTCATCGGTCACGATTGAAGTATGTTGAGCAAACCGTGTCAGTAATCAAGACAAGAAGAGAAGTCAGTACTTTCAAAGTTAGTTTGGATAGGCAATACCCCTCTAAAGCGAATACAGTATTTAAATAGAAGTGTTTTTCACTCAAAAGTGAATCCAACCGACAGCTGCTACATGTGTTCCTCTTAGCACACTGTTTTCTTTTTGATTTCATTTATGTTGAAGGAGCTTGATTCAAAAAACCTGTATCGCTTAATGTGTGCGACTTTGTGCATTTTTCTTTACTCTAAAGTTTAGAGTATTGTTTAAAGTCGAAACTGTTGTTTTGTGAGTTTTCTGTTATTTGTACGTGTGTTTTTGGTCTTCTCTTTGATCCAGACTAGGCTATACGTAATTCACATTTTTGTCGGCAACGTGATCGAGCTGGTAGCAGTGATGATCGCGTGTTTAAAACTCACGATAACTACGTACTTGTGGCCTTAAAAAAGGCGCTTTGCAGAAAACTTCCCCAGTTTGATGACTGTGCTTGTGACAAGAAACACCTATGCCAGCAGTACTGGTAACTCCAAAGCAGGTTGAAGCATAATGTAACCGACAAAAACGCTTTCCCGTGACCGGAGTACAAAAATGTATGCTCGCTCACGTTTAATAAACTCAGAGCAGACTGATAATCTCTTAATCTTTTGGTCGTCACATTGTTAACGAATGCACCAAAGTAAAGTTTGCCCGTGCATAGATGCTTGAGTTTCATGGCTTTTATGATGGACTGCACTTGATTAAATAGACTGACCTAAGCTTTTTAATTGAACCGTGTTGAGGGAAACGAATACGGAAAATTCGGTAGGGTTATTTGCAAGGGATCATTTTCATAGTTTATCTATGTCATTACTTTCGAATGAATTTAGCAAATCTTATAGTGCATGACATAGTGCCAAGGAATAAATGTGAATAAAGAGTTTTCATTTTTCAGAAAAATACAACCGTTCTTGGAATCGGCGAAAAGAACCAACAAAACAGCAATTGTCAAAAACAACATATGCTTTCAAAATGTCACAGCGTTAGATACCATAAAGAAACCTTCGAAAATTATTTTGCTTCTGTGTGATCCCACTTTAAGAGCATTTTCTGAATATAAATTTGTTTTTGAATGGCTAAACTTTAAACCCGTAAGTGAAAAATAATATTCAAGAAACGAATTTAGAGGTTTAAATCTAAATAAAGTAAAAAGATTTGTTGGGCCACTGCAATGACCTCAGTTGTTACTCTGTAGTAAATTTTTATCATTCTTGTGCATATTCCAGAAACGGTCTCTCCAATTTTGGTAGAAAGGAAAGAAAAAATAGAGGGTGTCAATGTCCTGCTTGTGGATCTACTAAATACCGGTAGTAAATGGGCTTTGGTGGTGAACAGAAGTGGTTGGAATTGACGTAAGCTCCCAAATTGACATCAATAACAAAAACTTGAAATTCACATTAGCAATGACAAGTCGGTCAGCCAGTAGCACTTTCTACGTGGTAGCCAGATGCCTGTCCTTGGCACTTACAGAAAAGGTCTCCGTGTTTTTCCGAGAGCGAGCCACTCTATTGTCATTCTGACAGGCCGTCGAGTTAGGCCAACTTTTTGCAGCACCAACAACCTCTCGATTAAAATTATGCCTGCCGTACGGCTATTCACCTAAAAATTCAACAAATTGAGCATCAGTGCAGCCCATAGGGCCACAATAAATAAAGTTAAATTAGGAAGAGCATTCCACAAAAATTCACTTCTTTTTGGCGAGAGATCTCTTAGCCCTCAACTGCTAAAATCAGCCCGATTCTTGTTATATTGCTCGCCCTCTGGCCTCGGGCGTTTTCATGCCAATATCCACAAATGTGGATTGTCTGTCATTTTGTAATCAGCTGATCTACAAACTTGTTCAATTTTGAAATTAAGAACGGATACTAGTTGCAGCATTCTTTATACTTGAAGTATTTTGGCAGTATTTATGCATGAATTATTAGGCAATGGCCTTTTTCGTTACTTAAGTTTAATAAACAAAATGTTTAAAGCCTAATATGATTAGATGACTATTTTTCAGCAACTCTAATCAGAGCGCGAATAAAACTTTTGTGACACAAAATTGTTTTAATTATTTTTTAAAAGTTAAAAGTCGGTGGCATTGATAGAAGCACTACCAAGTGGCTGCTTGGAATCTGTCCCGCCAATTAGCACCGATAAAGTACCATACTTTAGGGGTGGTAAAAAAACGGATCTCCTTTCCGGAGCAAAACTGATGAACAAGTTTAGCCTAAACATGACATCGTCATTCGTTTTCTTTGAAACTAGAACGCACTTGAAAAAAACTAGGACACACAAAAGAGAGAGGAATCACACGGTCTGCAGAATTCTGGGAAGGAAAAACAGATTTGCGTCGTGCATAGGTTATCTATGAGGCGCCAGCACAGAAGCATAGCAACGTCCGTTCAAACCCAAGGTTTAATCCACATATCTTTTCCAAATCGTTAGTCTTGGCAGTCCATTGCAGCAAAACTCCATCTTAAACCAATCATTTAAATACACGCTGATACAAGCCCCACAACGAACAGGGCAAAAGTGACATTTTGGTAAATAGCCAATAGCGGTCTTTTATTGAAATATTTGTTGATTTTTTTCGTAGCGGTATACCTGATTTTGCAGTTAAAAAATCTGCGCACTCAAATTATGTGTAAATTAGACAAACACGCGAAATGAAGTTCAAATAGAATTTATTGCTATGGCTGCTGCTTATTTAGAAGATCCTTAATATAGAAACTCCTCCATTTTGAAGCTGAAGTCCAAAAAAGGTTTTTAGTCTAATAGCTCTACTTTTTTGAGGTTGATTTCTCAAAGAAATTGTATTTGGTTTAAGAATTGATATACGCCATGACGTTGGCATACCCGTGGAAAATTCTAGTACGCCGAGGGGTGTACAACACACCATGACGACAAACGCTAATTTACAAAACAAGCACTAATTTCTTTCTAATCCAATAAAAAAGCACGGAGGAAAAGTAACAATGAGAATGATGCTATGATTAATCAATCACCATTTCATAAGGTGACTACATTTTTGGTTTTTATAGAAACGCTCTTTTGAAGAAGTTATTCCAGAAGCAATATCGGTAATTGAAGCTCACAAAAACGACGAAAATTTTGCGGAAATTATGCTTCGAATCCAGGCGAAAGATCATTTGGATTATTCTCTTGTTTTCATGGGGTTTTATTATGAGTATGTAAAGGAGTATTTTAGAAGATACAAACCAGAAGACATCCTAATTCTTTCTGGAGCTGAACTCAAACAGGATCCATATTTAGTGATGCATCAGTTGGAATCTTTTCTTGGAGTTCGTCATTATTTAGACAAATCCAAGTTCGTTAGATACGTAGTAAATGGCATGTACTGCGTACGCACAAAATTAAACAAGACTTCCTGTGTTCGACCCGAAGATACAAAGTTCAGGTCACCAGACGGAAAAACTATCGAAATGCTAAGACAATTGTATCGTCCTTACAACATGAAACTTTTTCAGCTACTGAATCGCACTTTTCCCTGGCTCTGAAGTTTCAGATAGTTCAGCTGGTTAAAGTTTGAAGCACTATTCAAATTGTCCGTGTCTATAGCTTCGTTTTTTGCGTTTATGTCAGCAGTTAAACGTCATAATTGTCAATAGAAATCCCCAAGTGTTTGTTTGCAACAAAACGTTTAGCTCTACCAGAAATAATGCGAGAAAAGACATGAATTGACATCAAACAAAATACAACTGTTGTTGTGTTGTAACCATTATTTAAACTAAATGTTTGAATTTGCACTTTAAGGCTCATAAAATCTGTTTAGTTTTTCGCAGATCGCGAGTTCACAGAAATGTTTAATGTCGTTTTGAATAAATATATTAATTTCAGGAAAGACAACCTCCGCAATAATATTTTATTTTTTGCTTTGTTATTTTTGTTTAAGATAACCGCCGCGGTGTAGAAATACTTATTTCGAGCTTCTGAACAAACGGTCTTGAGTTCGAAATTCTACAAAAACACCATTGCTATTCGTCAGAAAAGGCATCCGGAATTTTAAGTGCTGCCTTGTTCCAATAAAAAAGTTTGGTTTGAAAGCAAGTGTGTAGCAGCTGACATGCATTGAATCAGTAGATCAGAGCCAGCGGAACACAGGAAAACAGGCGTAAGATCGACTTTACTATTATTGTTGGACACGTCCACGTCAGAGTGGCCTAAGCGCTAAGTTTCGAACAAGGCAAAAACACAGCGTTGACTCTTCCCCTTGACTCTTCCTCCTGACAGCAAGGAAACCTACCAATCACTATCTCGAAGACCCCTGTCGTTTTTTATTCTTTATTGAAGGCAATTCGGCACTGAGAAACCGATAAAACAAATTTATGAATAACGTGATCCTATGCGATGTTTGCTGATAAACAGTTTCAAAACACAAACTACACTTCAATCTATGGCTAAAGCCGCAGTTAATGTCACCAAGACGTCTACCTACAACAATTCTGAAGTCTCAGGTGAATCGAACTTGGTAGTCGTGCAATGTGCAGCTTCAACTAAATATAAACGAGGGCGAATTAATGCTTGACGATGCTAAATGAGCTAACTGGATACCGGTACAAAATTCTACTGTACATACCTTGATTCTCAAAATCTGTTAACAAAGAATTACTTTTTACAACACATCACCATCGTTAACCCTTTACTCAACTAAGTGTAGAGACATATGGTAACATAGACTTACAAAAAAAAGAGAAAACTGCTGGTTTGTGAGCTCCAGGGCATTAGTAGAAAGAGCTGACGAAATTACGCGAGGAATCCAAACTAAGTTGGAAAGATTAGGTAAACAAGCGTTCGGAAAAAGAAGCCGGCGCCGCCGGTCATTGTCAGTTATGTGGGAGTAAAAATATCGGTTCAGCCGACTTCATGCAATGAAAATTTATGAGAGCAGCAGCAAAAGACTGTTATAAATTGGTTGGCATAGTCCCTGAGCACAGCCTTGTAGCAGGGCTCTATTTTAGGCCTGAACCCGACCAGAACCCAAAAATACAGGCCCAAATCCAGCCCGGACTCGAAAATTTATTTGAAGCCCGAATCGGCTTTGATTAGATCTAAAGGGTATACTTAGCAAATAAACTAGTTAATAGGCTGCTAAAACGATTATTTATAAGCAATGACTATGCACGCGTCAACTCAGAAACAATTACAGAATTGAAAATTGATCTTTGATTATTGAGAGTTGATCATTTTCATTGCCTTAAGATACTGTGCTGTGCGCTTAAATGTGCTTTAAATGCTCGAACGTGGAAAATGAAAGTACTGTAAATGTATAAGTATGAGCCTGAATCAGGCCCGAATTTTTGGATGACTTAACCCTTTGAGGATCATAAAATTCTAATTCATGAAATTTGAGACAATTCCTTCATTGTTTGGAAACAACAAAATTACAATGAATTTCAGAAAAATGGTTGTTACGTCATAACGATACAACAATTAACAATCATGTAACATATATGTTACATTATCCCTCAAAGGGTTAAGCCAAACCCGGCCCGAGATCGACCAGAACCCAACCCGAAATTTTCGTTGCGGTTCGATTTCGCTCAAGGGTATGGTATTTTTTTGATTTCATCAACTATGCTTTCAATTCCTATTACCATTCACTTAAATTTAGATTGCTCTTACAAACAACTCATCATTTCCCCAATGCAAAGGAAGCAAAGTAAATGATGATTCGGTGCCGAAATAATGGCTGTTTACACGATTACCAAAATAAGATAAAGTGGAAGGGTTAGATTTTTTGCATGCCGAGATTTTAAATAAGCCATTTTTTTAGGATTCCCATCTAACGTAGAATTTCATTATCGTTCTCTAATTTCTATCATCAAAGCAACGGTATTGCAAATAGCAGCAAAGCCATTCCATGCAACTTAAAAAGCGATACCGGTATTTGCCGGAAACAAAAGAATATGGAATCTAGCAGGTCACCACAATTTTGGATAAACTTTATTTTAGAATATCGAAAATCATTGGAAAAACTTTCCTCCTAAAGCATTTTCAAACTCCTATCTATGCTTTCTGTTGTGATCACATTTGCTGCCTCAGCAAGCATTAACTTTTTGCCGAGTGTTTTTCAAAAACTGACACAACCTTTAGCAATTACGCAATTGTGCTCCTGCTTTCAGCTTCTTTTTAACTGCAATACAATCTATCTGTGAGCAGTGTCAGTAGGTTTAACTGGTACAAATCCTATTTACAGAAAATGCTCCTATTTGCGCTCCTAAACATGATCTTTTAGCAATTATGTTCACGCCCTTCAGTCAGCACGTACTTTTCCTTTTTTTCGTTTTCTGCTTAAAGCCACCCTAGCCTTTTGTAATAACTTACTATAATAGTTAAGACTGCTATAATAATACAGGGTGATTCAAAAGAATGCTCCAGTTTTTATAAGCTACATCTCTTCAACGACAAATCCCCCCATGAATGAAAAATATATTAAATGAAAGGGGGGAAATAACATTTTTAAAAATCGATATTGCGGTGACGTCATGAGAACGCATATCCTTCTGATGTCATAGTTACGAATTTCCTCATTAACGAACAGAAAATTTTTTAACACAATCGGTATTCATTTTTGTTCAAAGCGGGTTTGCAATGGAAAAGAAAGTGTAACAATTGCAAAAAATCGCAAATGGTTGGACAAGTTATGAAGGGTGAGCTGTACGCCAATTTGTAAGTGTTCTATGTGCCCTCCACCTGCGGCACGAACAACATCGAAACACGCTAATTAAATTCGTACAAAACACTTCTCAAGTGTTTTTGTCCAATGAATTCACTGCTGCCGTGATTCTGCTTTTGAAATCATCCAGACTAGTTACCAATGGTGGCACAAAAACCATATCTTTGATATAACCCCATAAGAAAAAGTCGCAGGATGTAAGGCCTGGAAATCCTAGCGGCCTTAGGTGTGGTGCTAAATCTTGGGGTCTTGCGCGACCTATCCAACATTAAAGTAGAGTTTCGTTCAAACAACTTCAAACATTGCGATGTCTATGGGGTAGGGCTCTACCTTGTTGAAAGAAGAAATTTTCAAAATATTTATTGATTTGAGGAAAAAGCCATTGCTGTAGCATTTCAAGACAAGTTGGTCCTGAAATTGGATTTTCCTTAAAAAAAAAGGCACATAAACTTTTCTTAAGGAAGCGGCACAAAACTCGTTAACCAGCGGGGAATCACGGTGATGTTCTAAAATCTCTTGTAAATTTTCGAATCCCTATATTCGGACATAATGACGGTTAACTTAGCTACTGATGTGAACTGTTGCTTTGTCACTAAAAATCATTCGTAGTAAGAAGTTGTTATCCCGTAAATCCCGTAAAATTATCCACATCCCGTAAAATGGCATTACCAAATTCCACGTGCGTTGCTCTGTCGCCTGCATGAAGAGCGTGTACCGTATGCAACTTGTATGGCCGCATGAATAAGCATCATCTTAGCACACGCCAAACTGTTGGTTAGAGACGCCAAGTTCTTGGCTGGCATTGCTGGTGGACTTTGGTGGGCTTCGCTAAAAAAGTCTCTTTAACTTTTAAAACTGCCTCCTCTGAAGTTCTTTGTCGCCCTGGGCTCTTCTTTTTGCACAAGCAGCCTTTTTCCTCAAATTGTTTGTACCAACGATGGATGTTTTTAGCACTTGGCGCAGCAATACCAAAACGCTATTGGAACGCCCGCTGCAGTGAAATAATAGATTTGTTTTGCTGAACTGCAAAACACCGAAAGATTTTTGTTACGCGTTTGTCATTATGTGAAAAATACAAAAAACGTAAAACAGCCATGCTGAAAAATGCAAGTTTGCGTAGTTTTGATATCACTGAAGTTTACTTGACTATGACGTCATAATGATGCCAATTTCCCAAAATTTTATTTCTTTTCATTTCATTTGATGTACTTGTAGGTATCATTTGTGAGCAGTTTGTGGTAATGAAGACACACTAAATTAAAATTAAAACATTCTTTTTGAATCACTCTGTATTGGCTAAGCTGCCTAAGCATTGGTTCTTGTTATGTAGTGTAGGACCGTGCTCTTCAACCGGTGTGCATGGTGCACACTATGGTGCACCAAAAAATGCTAGGGGTTCACCACTTCGAAAGGGTGCACAAGGATGCACCACAAGCTTGTCGACTACGATAGGGTACATCGTCTTGCTCCGCAGTTTTCGCCTGTAGACAAGTTAGAAGCTGCTATAGGTAGATCTTCTAATATAAAATTTAATTCTAATATAAAAATATATTAACATTTATCACAGATCAGTGATGTCTTTATTGAATTATTTTACTAAAACTTCGAGTAATTCTGCAGCAGTGAGTGAGGGCACAGGTGGAGTTTTTCTAGCCCAGACTAACGAAGTCAGTGCAAGACCTGAAGATAATGAAAGCTGTGCTACAGAAGTAGAAACTTCGACGCCTGCTGCTTCCGAAAGCGGAAGAAATTTAAAACGAAAAACAGTGTCCGCACCAAAACGTAGAAGATGGAATAATGATTATGTGAAGTATGGGTTCTGTCGTGCAACGGAAGAGGAGCACAGTCAGTATCCATCCGCCAATTGTCTGTTTTGTTCAGTCAAGTATGCCAACTCAAGTCTTGTCCCTTCCAAACTCGAGCTACATCTTAAAAAGCAACACCCCGAACACCAATTTAAATCTAAAGAGTTTTTTGAATCTCAATTATCTGCATTTTATAAGCAGCAAAAAAGCTTTCAGTTGCAAATGGTGAACAAGGAAAGTAAAGATCTTTTGTTAGCTTCGTTTAAGATGACTCATGTTGTACTTAAAAGCAAACGTCCTTACACAGAACTTGAATCTGTAGTATTGCCGTGTCTTAAAGTAGCAGCTGATTTGATTCATGGCGGTAAAGAAACAATAAAGAAAGTTTCAAAAGTTTCTTTATCTGATACCACGATTTCTCGCCGATCTCAAATTATTGCAACAGATTTGGAAGATCAGTTGATACAAAAGTTGAAGAAAGCACCTTCGTTCGCTGTCCAGTTGGACGAAACAACTGATGTAGCTTCTCAAGCTCAACTCATTGTGTTTTGTAGGTTTGCTGATTGGTATTGGATTGGATTGGTATTGAAGTTGTTGGTATTGTTAACTACATTCGAAGCCACGCAAAAAAGCGCAGAATATTCTCAAAGTTGTGTGAAGAGATGGATGCGTCATTCACTGAATTGCTGCTACATACAGAAGTAAGGTGGCTTTCCAGAGGCAAAGTTCTTAGCCGAATCTTTTTGCTTCGAGAAGAATTGGAAGTTTTTTTTACAGAAGAGCATGACCAACGGGCTAGAAAATTTTGCGACAACTTTTGGTTGGCAAAAGTTGCATATGTGGCTTCCATTCTTGAACATCTCAATAAACTTAATGTGAATATGCAAGGGAAAAATATATGTATTTATGAAACTGTGTCTAAAATCAATGCTATAAAGAAAAAAATACCTCTGTGGCAGAACCGAGTTGCATCTAAAAATTTTTCTGACTTTCCCCTGTTGCATGACTTCATGACAGAACATGAAATCAATTTTCAGATGCAACTGCTTCCACTTATTGAAGCTCATCTTAAATTGCTGGAAGAAAACTTTGAGAAGTATTTCACTGCTGAACAGAATGCCACATATGAAGCTAATTCTTGGATATTACATCCTTTCACTTACGATAGTATTACGACTGAAACAGAAGATTTGATTGATCTCCAATCAGATTTTGGCATGAAAGCATTATTTAAGGAGACACAATTCACTGAATTTTGGGTGCACCTACTAAATGTGCCAGAATACAGAAGCATAGCAAAAAAAGCAATTTCTGTTCTCATCGAAATGCCCACAACGTATTTATGCGAAAGTGGTTTTTCTTGTCTATGTGAAATTAAATCTCGCAAAAGAAATTCCATTACACACATCGATCCATTGATGAGGGGAGCAATTGAAACGAAGATCATTCCTCGGTTTGAAATGTTGGTTGATGATATGCAACAGCAAAAAAGCCATTAAATATTAACTTCTCGAGTTTGTTGTGTGCTCTGTCTTAAGTTATTCTAAGTGCAGTCTGCAGTGTAATACAGTAGTTTCTTTGTGTATTAATTTTAATGTGTCTTTTTGTCTCTGTTTGAGTTTTAAACACATGGGGTGCATGAGCTCGCCACAAGATTTTTTAGGGTGCACCATAATGAAAAAGGTTGAAGAGCACTGGTGTAGGATACTTTCAAAAGAACAGTAAATATCAAAGACAAATTCTTACGTTTTTCCAGATTCGTAAGTTATCGAAAAATGTTATGACGTCACTACGCATGATAATCACACAGAGCTATATTTGAATCGCTTTAGAAAAAAAGATTTAAGAAAAAAGAGTATCAGAATATGCTTGTAATTTTTGTTGCTGCTTGCAATAATGCTGGGACAAATACGAGCCCAGTTAAAACTAAGCAGCTTCATTTTTCCAGAAATCCTGGTCAGGTAGATGTGCAAGTTTGCAGAGAAATTTCGTAGCAAGTAGGGGGTTCAATTGTCTTGGAGTCACATAATTTGCGACCATAAATGAAACACTAGATATTTGAATCAGTAAAGCAAGTTCAGCAATGCGTGAGCGTATGACGTTTAGTTTTCATGAAACCAAAGTTGTCAAAGCATGCCAAACATTCGATCTTTAAATTGAATTTGTTTCTATTCCTATAACAATGGTCTTTGAGCATGAAAAATGAGGGAAACATGAAAGTTTCGGACACGTGGTTTACAATATCTCCTCACTATGTGTGAAATATCACACGCAGCTCGAAGCAAATCAAACCCAATCATTATAAGACAAATTGGCATTCTCCGTCAATCAACGTTTACACGAGATCTCCTGTTTTTAGTAACATATTTATCGTGTATGTCATCACCGTTAGCAACGATATGAATAGTCAACAGTGATGCGAGTAATTGCTTCCAAACAAATATATGATTACGACTCAGCAAGCGCCCACTAGCGGTCTCAGTATATGCTTACAAAATATGTCAACTGACACAACTATGTCAGAAAGGTCAAATCTGTTGGCTACGTGAATGAAAAAGTAATTTTCGGACTGTAGTGCAGCATTTGATTAGTAATACGCCTTAGCATCTCCTTAGACCTGGTTCACATTTAGATCTTCGCCTGATGCAATTGCAACATTTGTATAGGGTGCCAGAACTGTTGTTTAAGTTGATGGGATAGGCATAATTAAGGGGGAGGGTACATGGACCGAGCCACTTTAACGTTTTACCCGATTTAGGAAATGAAATACATAACGCAACAAAACGTCAATCTCCTAAAAATAGATTACTCAAAAATTCTGAGGTCGAGTTTACCGAAAAATTGGATTAGGTAATGTAACAAAACTAATGAACATCATGCCGAAAAAAGATATTTTTGCCCCCTCCCCCTCTATTCCAAAAACTATTGCTTTTTTCAACCGTAATGGTTGATGGCAAGCTGATCTTTTCTATTTGGAAACTTTAATTTCGATATTGTAGCAAAAACTGCGTGAGCTTACCCATCAACTGTAAATCGCTTGATCAATTTTTAACCAACTTGTTTGCTAACCTATCCATCACTTCAGTTTTTCCGTTACATTTCTGGTCTTGAGATGATGACATTCTATGATACGTTCCGTCAACCTGATGCGTAGAGAAAATCAGAAAAATGCTGAAAGTGAAACTAGCAATTGTTCGCCTCCAATATTGCAAGCATTTTCACAAACAGCATTTTGTTTCATAGAAGTTGGTGTCATTATGTGTCTCACACAAGCTGAAATAAGAAAAAACAAAAAACAAATAAAAAAAATTTCGGCCGAAAAAATTCACTCGAACTAAACTAAAACTATCAGCAACAGCAACTTTGGTGCTATTAGCATTTATTTAACGCTTATTCTCTGTTTTTCAGCTTCAAACAAGAAGGTGTTAACACATACGTTGTTGTTGAAAGATATCGTACAGCAAATAAATAAAAGCTCAACAAAACACGACCAAAATGAAAATGTAGCGTTAGTACAATACGCAAAAAACGAAACAGATGAGTGCAAAAACAAAAAATCGTCGATTTTTGGACTTTTTCAACCGCAACGGTTTTTTTAGCCCAGGGACATGCTGTTAATAATAAGTTTCATAGTTGATTCTCAACATTGATCTTAATGCTAGTCACCAAGCGGTAGATCTGTGAATATCATTTTTACAGCGTTTGGCGTAATTCGGAAAAGAAATAGAAACTAGGTTTGTCTACTAAAGAGGCAACGTTCCAACAACTACCGTACTCGCCGGTAGGAATAAGAATGCTAAATGATGACAAATACTTGTTTGATTGCGTTTTATAGCTGCACAGGGTACCAAATACCGTTATAATCTTAGTCCTTCTTGCGCTAATTTGTTGCTTTCATTGCAATGTGACAATTTTCCGAAATCAAAACAGCGTAGAGACAACTTGTAAACCAGCATTGCTTCTCTAAATTTATTGAGCAAGAAATTGTTGGCGTTTGGCTTTTAATTGCTACAACCTACCCTGATAAGATAATAATAGTCGAAATAACGTTTCTTGAAATGCCATTCCAGTAGCATACTGTAGTCTTCAGAGAAAGAAAAAAAATGAATCATGTACAAACGAAAATCGATAAATACTTTTATTTTATTTTAGTTTGGCGTGACATTTGTCGAGTTCGCCGAGCGCAGCACGAATCAAGAAGTGCCGCTGAATAACTGCCGGTTCCTCAACAACATTTGTGAACATATTGCTTGTACTGTTCTGTGAGATTCATTGTGTGAGCAGCCTGCGGCCCGCGAAGTGAAATTCTGTGGCACGCGAAGGATTCTGTGGCACAAAATGGATGCCAAATCTGTAAACTTGATTTTGGAAATATCGAACTCCAACAAAAAAAAGGTTTTCCATGGGTTAAATTTGGAAATTTCAACGTAAAACACGCTTTGAAAGTATTGATCTTCGAAAAAAAAGGTCTTCACTATTTTTGTGGATGAAAAATCCTCCCAGCCAGTGCTTCGAGAAGCTTGTTTGTATGTTTTCTTTGTTTGTACACACAAACACCTTGGATTACAAACTCTAACTGGCATGCAGAATTTTCAACTACCTTGAAATTGGCCCGCTTGCAAAAAAAGTTGAATAGCCTTTCATAATGCTCTTCTCCTACTCAAAAAAGCTTTCAAAAGTTTTCAGCTTCTATCCGTGCATAAGCCAATTAGCAAGACAAGTGCCTGTTTTACTTTTGCGTAAAAAGACATAAAGTTTTGAATAGCAAGAGCATTTTTGAGATAATGATTTTTGAGATAATGGTTTTTGAGATTTAATTCACGTAGAGATTTATGTCTTAATGAGAAAGCGGTTAAATTCAAAGCTTTAATGCACTTTAGACGTAATGTTTAAAACTTAGATCAAAAAATAGCTTTTAAAGTACCGGAAGGTTAAGCGTCCATTTTAATTTCCTTTAGCGATCTTGTTGTTCGTTAAATTAGAAAATAAAACTATAAAACTGAACCAAGACCGAGGAATAATCTGGGAGGAAAAAGAGGCAGATGATGCCATCAAATTTTTTAAAAACTGGTACAATGGTGAGTAAGTGCTTTTTAGATTTTCTATTTTGAAAGATAACTTGAAAAGTAACAACTTTTTGTTTAAATTTATTATTTCGGTAGAAATTGGAATCAAAATGTTAGAAGTTTATTTTATTTTTCGGAGCCATAAACTATAAGCATTTTGATGATCAATGTCATTAAATTGTGAAAAGGAAAGATCCTATTCTACCTTTTAGAAGTAAAGCTTTTTTAAATCCGAAAGGTGTTTATCAATAACTTTTTGCGTACAAAACGAGTTTTAAACAGTTTGAAAAAACATTCTATTTCTTCCAAATGCTTGGTAGATGGTCTTGCAAGCAGTTGAAAAGCAATACAGCCCAATGGCAAGACTAGAACGTCAATCACTGCAGCTCACAAAATGGCGCCAACAAAATGTTGATTTTTAATTTTTCATCTACTTACACCGTTTCTTCTCTTTCGTCGAGGTAACTCAGGGTTAAGAGGTAACTGTGAATCAAGAGACAAATTAAGATCATGAAACAAAAACAAGGCGTTCTTTGTACATTTTGGCGCTGTTGATTTTTCTACGTATAGAAGTTTGGGCTCACAGCGCAATTTAGTTATGTGGTGGTTGTTTAATTCGTCACTCAAAAAATCGCCTTCACTGTTAATCAGCGAAACTTGATTCAAATGGACCAATAGACGTTCATCTAATCTTGAATCAATGCTCTGATTGGTCGATTTGGATCTATCTTCAATGAAAGAAAGTTTTCGCTTTCGATTTTTTTTGATTGAACGCATTCTCCTAAAAATAAATTAAAGGTTTTTAGAAGCAACTAAAAATAAATTTTTGTGGGAGATACAATGAAGTTCTTACTACAATTGATTTTTTGACTTAAATACCGGTAGGTTGAAGCGCTTTTCATTGTGACAGTGTTTGTGAGTTCAAATTTTACGGTGGCTAGGTTGTTGGGTTTTGGGAAAAACCTTTTGGGGCAATTTTCCTTTTCGGTTACCCCATTTGTAGTAGAAATGCAGCGTGCCAGTAGAATTGGTGACACCGAACCAGTTCTCAACAAAATGTTGTTTCATGCAAAACCAACAAAATATTTTCCCGTCAACAGGGGATACAAACTCATAACTCTGTACTCTGTCCCCCTTTCTCGTGTGATTTTTCGATCGCTTTTGAAGATGGTGAGATAAACAGCTAAAGAAATATTACTTGAAAAATCTTTTTAATAAAAAAGCGGCGTGTTCATTTTTCTTGCCAAAATATCTATTCTTCAGCTTTCATCAAAATTATTCCTTAAAGCGACAATCGACTCATTTAAAAAATATTTTATGAATTCCGACGAATTTCGAAAACGTGCTCTCATTTTCATTGGCTTAAGCGTTGGAATGGAGAAAGATAAAGCTCTCAGACTTTTTTAGCTCCTCTCTTCTCCCCTCGCTCCAGAAATTTGAAAAAAAGCAAAAACTTTTATTTTGAAAAAGATAAAAACCAAAATAAAGTCATCACCATATCTTAGAGCTAAACAGAGTAAAAAGCTCTTTCTTAAAAACTTGATTTCCAAAAGAAGGTTTTCATCTCGTTCTGGAGTTGAGAAAGTATAAAACTCTTTCTGAAAAACTCCAAAAAAATATTTTTGTTTTTTTTTTGTTTAACAAAAATTATCCAACAGAAAATCCTCCAAAAAAGTATTTTAAGCCGTCTTCTTCTACCATAGAAAACAAATAGAGATGACTATGCTCACTTTAGTGTTTATCTGTTCACCTCACCACCTCATTGTGTCCAAGCCAGTGAGATTGCTCGTCATTTTTTAGTGAATTAAACAACGTAATTAAAGTTTTACATTGCTGCAATTATTCTAGTAAGTCTTACTCATGCTAAAATTCTTTACCTCCAACAAAAGAATCCAATGATTCCCAAAAAAATGAAAAGCAAAGTGACCATAAAAAGAACGGATGCTCCATTAACGAAAGAAGATTTCCTTTCCTTGCGCGTTTCTTTGAAAAATAGGTCTTTATCAGCTAAGCCACACCTTTCACCCACGAATCCCCTCGGGCATCTGAAAAATTGGAGCAAACATATGAATCTGAGTTGTTGTGTACGACTAACAAAAACATCTATAAGTAAGTCAGGGATTTAAAGCTGAGCGTTCAGAGTGCTGTCCATTCCATTGATAAGATCGATAAAACGAAAACGGTAGCAATAAAAGCAAAAGTTTTTAAAAACGTTCATTAATTGCTGGTTGTGATTTTGAAAGTCGTAGAATTATGGCCTGTTAAGGTTGCTTCTTTCGACAAGTTAGAGATTGATTCGGGCACCCGCCAGCTCTCTATCAATGTACAGATTTTCCAACAACAGCGGGTGCATCTTGTTTCTAAAGAATTGATGTTGACACCTATTTTAAATTTTCTCACGGAAAGAAATGTGTTTACTCTTGTTCTTCCTTTTGGAGGCAATTCAGTGGCTGATCAAAACATTACGAAAGGTTCCGGAAAAATTATATGACAGCTTTCATTTGCACTTACCAACTTGCGATAAGCAAGTTAGCTTTTGGATTCCGGATTCCGATTAAGACCTAGCCGATTATATTTGTTGTATGTACCCAATGTAGCTTTATACATTTGTAAACACCTGTCGGAGATTTCGTATCGTTTTACTGAAATGTTCAAAGTATGTTGTGCACCCGAAGAAGTACTGTTACATCTGAGCATGTGTAGGTGAGCATTACCTCACGCAATATTTATATATTTTATACAGTGAAATTATCTTCGTAGAGATGTCAACAAGTGTCAGAAGTTCAAAGGATCATTATATAAATTTGACTTCGCATGGATTAAGTTGTCGATTTTATCAAAAGAACGGTGCCCGCTTCAATCTTTTTACAAATATTTATATCGCTTTACCACTGTTGTGAAAAGTTACCTAAAATCAAATTTTTTAACCCAAATGATAAAAATTTATCGATGAATCTGCTTTAGAAACTAATGATCGGGTAATAGATAAACATTTTACGAAGTAAACTATTTTTAGAATAATCTTCATCGCCTCGGGTGATACGTACAGGGACAGAACAAAATTTAGTACCACTAGAAGATCAGTAATAATTATAAATCTATTTTGCTTCAATGCTACCGGAAAACGATATTGTGCTTTTGGAAGATCCAGGTATTATGCTGATTGTACTAACCATTGTGGGTTGCTACTGTCAGCAAATAAACGAAAACTCAGCAGACTGGTTTTAAGATTCAACGACAAAAATTCAAGGCCCCATGAGTAATATCAGTATTTTCACTAAACCCGAAGACATCAGGAACGGGCTAAAAAAATGACACTTTGTAGCTTTAAAATGAACACTTGTTTTAGTAGTTCACAAACTTTTTTACGCGTTCTACTTTTTTAAAATAAAAGATAAATACTAGACAATTATTTTTTTGGCTCCAAAATAGTCTTTGAAGAAATTCCCTTTATGTCAAATGAAATTGCTTCTGCAAAAAAAATACTTTTTCAGTAGCGTACTCCCCTGCCACCAGAAACTTTCACCACCCCTGTGCGTATGAGTAAATAAATGGGGTTGTATTGCTAAAAAAATAAAGTTAAGAAAATATATGGAATAATTTTGAAAAAGGAGCATTTTCTCGAATCAATTAACATTAGGTAATGCATGGCACTTAATTTGTAAACCATGAAATGTGGAAACTTCTCTCCTCAAACTTTAAAATTCTCAGTTCGGTCGAGAATTACTACCTTAGCCGATGATAATGGACAAAATCTGAAAATGATAGCTTTTGGATTTTATCAACTAAGGAATTAAAAGAAGCTCGCTCTAAAAAAGGGTAAAGATCTTTGCTCTTTTTGGTGCCAAGTTTCTAGTACACAACTTGTGACACCCCCCTTCTTTCCTCTCCCTCCTACTAAAGGCACCACTGCTGTTGAGTTGACGCATTTACTATGAAAAAGGAGACTTGACCTCAATTTTTTGCCGCTTGGTTTCAAGCTTGTTGTCGAAACGTGCCATGTCAGCAGTTCTGATAACTCCGAAGCTGGTCTGAATTTGTTCCTCGCGTTACTGTAAAAGTTCCGCACAAAAACCGTGGTTTATAACTAAGATACAGATTGTGTCGTTTGAGAATAAGTTGTAAAAGACATTTCAACACAGAGACTCACTCGCATCGTTTAATTCCAAATTCATGAATACATCTTCCTTCATTCATGCAAAAACATGAAGATTTCTAAAATACAACAATGTTCTGATAGAAGCTTTCGTGCTTGCTTACGCTTGGAAGCAAAGTTAGTTTGAAAAATTTATGTTTGTTATCTTTTTTAGAAGATTGCAACGTATGTAAAATAAGGTCGCTTTGTTCATACTTTGTTTGCAGATAGATTGGTCTCACTGGGCTAAATCAGCAGGTAGACTGCTTGATCCCACGACCTGTCTGTTACATAATGATGAAAAATTCCGTTGAGTGTCTTTTCAGAAGGCACAATAATCGAACTTGCCTGCTTTTTTTTCCATAATATTTAATTTGTGCTGAAAAAGCCAAGAAGCGGGTTAATACGATTTTTAAAGACGTTGGTATAAGTGGACACGGGAACTGAAGCCAGGTCTATCAATCATAAAGCGTACGCTCTGACCACAACGCAATCGCTTGTTTACAAACTGAAATCCTAGGGGATCATACGACATCGAACTAGTGAGAAAGGAAGCTGGTTGTTAATTGAAAATGATGTCCGTTCTGCACATCACTTCTCTTGGTGGAAAAAGGCTTAAATCCTCACTCGTGAATCTAGATTACGCTCTGGAGCTTATTAAGTGGTGAATAATTGCTAAAGTTATGAAAGAAAATCCAATCTGAAGTTTAGATTAAATGGGGTGTGAAGGTGGCAAGGGTATCGAAAAGGCTATAAACAGCTAATTTGTTCATAGCATGCAAACCAGAGACTTCGTGGTAAAGAGGAGACTTCATCTTAAATTTGCTTCAGCGATATTTCTTAATTCCTAAAAACGTTGAACAGAAATTCTTCATTTGTTCTTTCAAATTGGGAATATTTTCCCTCATTTTGTTTGCTTTTGATATTTTCCTATATTTTGTTTGTTTTAGAATCAGCACAGGAATAATCATAAAATTTAATTCGACTACTAATAATTCGCGATATCAAAATATATAGTAACTTACAGGCATCTTCGAAAGGAACTTCAATACCAAATTAATACGGATGATATTAAGAAGAAACTTCTCTATGAAAGTCTATGATGTGTAATTATCAGTAGAATAATCCCACTTCTACTTGCTCGTCCACTACACTAATCAAGCCAAATTATCACTACCTTCTGAAATTACAAACTTAAAGACGCAACTGCGCACTGTTTTTATTCAAATTGAGTTCAAACCTGCTTCGGAGTTTCTCGTCGTACTGGCACAGGACATTTCTACCACAAGCCGTGTGGCAAAGCAGAAGAAAATGGGCGTGCGGCCCAGTGCATTCACCGTAATACGTAGAGTCGCAAGTTTGCAAGGTAAGAGCCTTAAAGAGCCTTGCGTTGCTTGCGGCAAGGCCGAGCAGAACCGGAAAGTACTTCCAAGCTTCCGGTTCAAACTATGACTTTTGCCGACCTCCTCAACATATACGGGTGGCTAATAACTCCTAGACTGCAACGATGTGAAAAGTAGCTTCTCAGCGCTCTCCTAATAGTGTAGTGGTTAGAGCGTCTGCCTCGCAGTCGGTAGACCTGGGGTCCAATCCCCTTGTCGAGTCATACCAAAAGACTTTAAAAAATGATATTCACAGCTTCCCTGCTAGGCGCTCGGCATTTGGGAGAGGTTGTGGAGAACAAGCCGGCAAGTTCGCTTGTTGTGTTCTTGGGCAAAGCAGTTAACGGGACGCTCCCACCTTTATGTGGAAGACAGGTGGCCCGGTTTTCCCTCTGAAGAGAGGATTGGTGGCAGGAAGGGCATCCGACCGTAAAAACAAAAATGCCATATTATAAAAATGCAGATTATCTGCTGTGGCCACCCCTAATCGGGAAAAGCCGAAAAAAAAGAAGCGCTCTCCTAATAGTCTTCTTGTTTAGACATCTCTATATCAACCGCTGTTGAAAACCATTTTGAATCACTGAAAGATTTTTTTACACTTTTCACAAATATTTTGCAGACAACACTTTTCAAAAATAGCTTTGTTAGTTCTTGAAGACAAACCCTTCTTTCGGTGCTTGTGCAAAATTTTTGATTTTTTTATCCGCTTGTAATGGACTAATCTCCTTTTCCTCTAACTACAGCTTCATTCGTAGCTATCTGAGCTGCCTTTGATGTCGCTTTGATGTCACCGGTCACAGGAAAACCGTTGCAGCCATTCACAAGCTAACTCGTGTGTCCAACCTGTTTTGGAGTTGCCAGTACTTCTGGCACAGTACTTTTTCCATGTGACAAAACGACGTAGCTTTTGTGAGATTCGAAAGCGCGACCACTGCCAGCATAAACTGTGCCCCGCCTCGCCGGACCGCGTGGACGGAAAAATATGGAAAATCAATCTCCTGAGCTCACGTTGTCGCGTCATGCTTTACATCTCGCCACCACTTTCCTTCAATGCCCCTGCCATGTAAGCTGTTTCAAAATATGAGCGCCAGCTTTTCAAAAAAGAAAAAGTTTCTGAAAAGAAAAAAACCGAAGAATCTTCTGTTGCTTTGCGGTAACCGCAAAGAATCGCTGAAGATCATTTTAAAATGAAAACCGAAACACAGGTGGCTGCGATCTTTACACTTAAGTAAACTTGGAACAAGGTTGCCCCACCATTGAAACAGGGACGCGATAGCATTTTAGCAGAAAAGGGTTATGAAGTATTAGAGTTTGTAGTAGGTAGTCTTTTGAAAAGGAGGAAAGTTTTTCAAATTTCAGATTTTTATTTATTTTGGCGTTTGGGGAAAAAATAACGGGGCGAACTCTTTTGAATTAAATGCAGACATACAGTGAAAAGTATGAAATCTGTTTTTCAGAAAGTTCTAGATGCCTTAAAATCTTGAAAAGTTTTTTTCTTTAAAACATCTCAGCCAGTGATGGGCCAGTGACTCTTGTAATGAAATTTACCTTTTATATTTTATTAAATTTACCTTTATATTATTGTTCAATATTATTATCAGTTAATAATATTATTGATTAATATTATTATTAATATTATCCCTTTATATTATTGCCCAAACTTACCTTTATATGATCGTTCAATGCTGATTTAGCATTGCAAAAAACCAATTAAGTCAAAGGTTTGAGGCAAAACTTTAAAATTGACCACAATTTTTTGGTTAAGTATTTTCTGAAGACGAACACTTCAAAAGTGATTTTCTTGATTGTGATCAAAATTGTTAATCATATCAATGTTTTTTCTGCTTTTTGCGGGAGATAAGCTTCCTTTGGGAGACAAATTTTAAACAATTGTTTAATTTCAGGTTAATCTTTGCTTCTGCACACGGCGCGGGCCCCATGTGCGAGCGGTGACAGTTGCATGACTCACCAAGAAGTATCAATGGGCCACAATTTTCGGACCACTATTTTTAGCGTAGAAAGTCATTGTAAAATGTCTTTTCAAGGCAACGCCGCAGTTATTGCAGCTAGAAAGCGCGATCGATCATTACCGCCGAAAAAAACGGCGCTATAGGTCACGTGAGCACGACCTGATGGTAGTCGGCAGCGCGATGCAATCGACCAAGTATCAGACTCGTCATCGAAAGACTGCGAGTTGATCGCTCGAAACGTTGCGCCGCGTGCGACATGGGCGCTAATAAGCGCCATTTTCTTCGAACTGTGGCTTGCGCCGAAAGAAATGACACGCGTGGGTGGCTGCTAAATCGATGATCACTGAATGTGAAGGAATTTCAAAGCTTTAAAAACAGTCTGTTCATTCGTCGTTATGCCTTTGCATCGTTCTATTTGATTGGCATTTACGACATTGACAAAGAAAACACATCGAAACCTTTCTCCTGTTAATGATTGCAAAAGATGATGATGGTCTCGCACTAAACCGATCTCTTCCGCAGCGTATAGATAGCAAGTTTGATGAAAAGGTCAGGTTGTCACAAAGTTAAAAAGGTTGTTGAAATGCATAAAATGATGTGTTACATGATGTTAATTTGCTATTCTTCAAGTGAAAGTTGTTGTCGTTTATTTATTGGGTTTTTATTTCCCTGACTCGGAGAACAGCAATGCTAAGTGAAGATTTTTGGTCTAGACCCGCTTCGGAGTTATAAGTTTTTTCATGCTGCTTAAATAGCAGGTATGAGTAGTTAAAATCCGATTTGCAGCAAGCATGAATGCTTAGTGTTGGGATTAAACCCGTAACCACAATAGCTACATCTGTGCATCAACCCACTCAACCACGTTGCCCACAGGCTGCGAGCACTTAACATTTACTATATAAATGCTATTTTGAATTCTATGTGATCTTTATGCTTGAACTCCAGCTGCTATCATTCTTAGCTCAGTGCTTCTTAACCAGTGGACGACGAGGCTTTTTCAGGAGGGAAAACTAAAAAGTTTCTTCAAAACAGGAGCGCGTAGCCAGAAAAAAATTCTAAAGCCATTTTTTCGCTTTCTAATTTTTGTTGATTACCTTTTAAATGGTCAGTGGTGCATCGTTAAAGGACCTGCTGTTCCGGAAAAATGGTTAAGAGCCTTTTCTTTCGGTAAGAGTGAGTGGTAAGCTGCAAAGAGCTTAGAACCACTAGGTAAGCTTTACTTAAATATTTTAATAAAATCTTTCAATTTTATACTTCAATACTCAGTCGTCGTAAGAATTTTTTGCTTTCGCGAAAAAACAACTGCTGTGATTTTGTTTTTTATGTAGAAAGCTAAATATAGCTATAGCAACATTCTGAGGTTTATTTTAAGAGCCCTAAATGACACTTATTGAAATTATCTTGATGTATTTCCCGAGATAAAGATAATGTTTACTAAGATAATGTCGAAGCATCTGATAAACTAGCAAAGAAGTATTTAAAAATAACCTTCACTTTAGAAGAAGTTTATGTGGTGCTAATTTGTTTATGTGATGCAAATTTGTTTTTGTGTAAGAAGAAGTGGGAAGAAAAGCAGATGGAGGCTCTCCAAATCTCCAGCTCTTCTAGAAAGAGAATATCTATCACAAAATGATTTCAACTGTTTAGGTTGTAAAACCTTCTTACAGCCTCTCTACCAGCTCTATTGAATACGGATTTGAGTTCTCCTTAATTCTTCCAAAAACTTGTTGCAATGCTGTTGATCTTGAATCACGATCAAACTAATTCTTAAACTTCAGAAACGTCAGTAGATCCAATGCAAACAACATGTTTATATCATTAAATCTTTTCCAATATATTTTCCTTGCAAGATGACGCTGTTGAGCAATATTCGCCAATGCCGTGAGGTGAGACTATGGCCACCGGCAATTAGAACAACGTATTTCTTTAAAAGTGTAACCGCAAACATTGCACGCTGTTTCGACCTATCAAGTTTTATCAGTGCGGTTGGTCTCATCCAATTGGCGAGATGCTATTTTGTTTAACCCTTTAAGGATCATAAGACTCTAATCTAATTCATTAAATTTGAGACAATTCTTCAATTGTTTGGTAAAAACAAAATTTCAATAAATTTCAGAAAATTGGTTATTTCGTCATAGTGACATAACAATTAACAATCATGTGGCACATGTGTTACATTATCCGTTAAAGGGTTAAAGCAACGAGTCAACGATGAAGCGGTGGTGTCGAAAATTGAAACCCGCTTAGGTTTTAGATTGTCTTTCATTTAGAAAAGACGTTTTACGGATTTAGCGGATTTGAACGACAATGGATTCAAACAGCGATAAAGCCGGGGTGGGGGATGAGCAAGAAGCGCATATGTACTTTTTCATATTTTGGACTTGTGACACCAACACATATATTGGGTCGTCCTGATAACCAAAATTCTCCTCAATTTTTTACTAAACTGGTTTCAAACTTCTTTGTAGCAAGTGAATCGCTTCTCCGTAATAGAGTTTGAAAATCCTACCTTGTTTTGGTTTCAAGGGACGGTCAGAGTGAGGAGTTTCTACCTGGAGGTTTCATCATTACCTCCATACTCTCTAATAATTTCCGGTCTTATCTGCAACGCCTTTTACACGTAGCGTAGTGTAACTTTTTTCCTAATTGAACAATTGAATTTTTCGCAAAGAGAAAGTTCAGCTCGAAAATAATTCTTTAGCAAAACACCGGGGTTTCCAAAAGCTTAATTAGGACAGTTGCAGTTAAAAGAAAACCGCTTGCTAGCTTGTTTTACTTACTTTAACAAAATCGAACTGCAGCCAAAAAAACGATGTTAGTACTTTGTTGAAAAAATTTTGCCACTGAAGGGGTTATTTTTAAGATTTACTTTCGTGCCTTCGTCATGCTGTACAATAAAAATATAATTCTGACGCAATTGCGCCCCGGAAAACAGTTATGTCATTTTTAAAGATTTTTGCAATATTGCATTTCGAGTAATTTTCTATTCATGAGGTAATGATATTGTTGACAAATAGGATTGAAATATTCCAATATTAAGTCATAAAATTTTTTCCTAGGGCACTATATTTGGGCGTGAGGTTTTTATGGAGAGGTTAGTCAACTGCAAAATTTGTTTACTATGTCCTATTAGGTTTTTGCTTTAAAAGTTTAAAGTTGCGTAAGCTACCGCTCATAGAGGGTAAGAATGAAGTTTGAGATCAACTTTAAGACTGTTTGTAAAACATCCCAAATATTGACGAATAAACTCAAAGCGACTTTGCATCGCATTTGTGAGATTGAGATTCACAGTAGTTTATTGGCTATCCTGCTAGCACGGTAGTAGAAGTGCTCTGTGCCGGCAGTATTGGTAACTCGGAATTGTGTTGAAACAAAAGTTTTTAAGGTTTTATCCGCGGTCGGAAAGGTTTTATCCGCGGTCGGAAAGGTTTTATCCGCGGTCGGAAAACGAAGTCGCTTGGGTCCAATTGTTCTCTCGCTTCTCTACCCAGGCAAAATTTCCCCAACCTGGCCTGGCCGCGGATTAGACCTTTTTATGTTTTAGCTCCAAATGATCGCCAAATTCTCTCCTCATTTCATGCAAGCGTTTCTAACATTAGCGTAACCAGAAGAAAAATTTGGGGGCAAAACAATTTTATTTTGGTGGTTTTCTGTCTCTAAATTTTATTTTTATGACTTTTTTGGAGCTCAACGTTTTGTAGCCGTTACACTTAAAGATACCATCTTTCCATATTCGGGCTTCAAAAATTTGGGTAACCATGATCCCTTTGGTTCGTTCTCCCTACCTCTGTTAATGGTTTTTTGACTGTACTTTGACTTACGACGCGACTTTATTGTATTTTAAATTGGTGGAAATCGAAGCGTCATGCCAAAAGAAACGCTATCAGCCAGAACTAGTTTAATTCAAGGTTCAATTCATACAGGTATTTCCTGTTTAGCGTAGTTATAAGGTGCTGAAAACTTCAAAGCTAATTTGTACATGCTTTTATGCAATGTTTGTGCCAAAGCAAATTTCCTGTTGCTGACTAAGGTCATAAGAAGATTAACTGCATATGGCTAGTTGGTTAAACAGCTCGACAATTTTATTCTCCGATCATAAGAATACAATTGCATTTCAACATAGGAAAACCTGTGACCAGGCCTGCTTTAGAGATGCCAGTGCTGCTTGCACATTGCCTTTCTACCTGAAACCTGCCACTAAACTCGGAAAGTTCCGGCAGAGTGTCTGTCCAAGAACAAAACAGCATTTTAAATCTAGTATAGTACTCACAACCTCGCGATTTCGAGCGAACCACATTATCCAATGAAGTTTAATTAACTACTTATAAGTAGTCGGAAGGCAATTTGTAAATACTCCCACGTTTTTGGGGGGGAAGGTACTTTTTAGTTAGATTATTTTGAGTAAACCCAAAATTTTAAAAATTCAGGGGTGGGTAAGAAAAATTTTTCAAAAACATTCGTAGATTTGTTAACGTTTTTGCGTTGATAAAGACAAAACAGCTTCAAAATGTTTCTAGTTTTTGCCGAGAAATCACTACTGCAGTCGTTCTTTAACTATTAAAATAGAGGATTTCTTTTTCTCGTTTGAGATAATAGAAGACCCACCTGCTTTTCTCCTTTTTTTTTGGAGAACAAATGGCTCTGAGGCCCGTCCGCTCCTCTTTTTGCAGTGATGCTTTTTTTTGAGATTAACTTGTAATGAGAACAATAAAAGAAGGCAATTTCAACCTTTTTGTTGTTGTGGCTACTTTTGTTTTGCAAAATTCCACTTCTCCAAGCTGTACGAAAATTGATTATAAAAATGTTCCTCAATTTGATGAATGACCTTTTTTGTAGTGGAGATTGACATCTTGTTGGCTCGCTTTCCCTTGATCAACCGAAGTATGCGCTGTCACCCGCTGGTTCAATTAGGGGTCCAAATAAAATTTAAGGAATCTTCAAGCACACTGTTTGAAGATTCCTTAAATTTTATTGACAAGCACGCATTAGGGTCTCAAACTTTTGTACTGCAAACGTAATAACGTAAAGCACAACCAATTTTGAGCGTAACTGCCGAGAGAGACACCGTTTCGACCCATTAGGTCTTCCCAAGGCACAAGTGGCCGAGGTTTTAAATCAACCTTTTGCATTTTGCATTTATGCAAGCACTTGTGGTAACTTTATGATTTTTAAATATCGCAGTTTAAATGCTTCATCGCTCGGTCGTTCGCCAAATATTTACTCTTACTTTATCACTTGTTCGTCAGATTGCTTTAGGTGAAAGATACGTGCTGGTATTCAAAGTTTAATTTCTGTTCAGAATGCATTTGATGTAATAATGATTGCCGTCCAACAGCAGCAAATAAACCGACACTAACCAAATTTACTTGGAGCAAATTACTGCAGTGATAAACCAATAATCAAATCTTCACGAAGTCATTCCAGCAGTATTTCAACCAAAGTGACAGATCTGAAAATGGGTTGCCTTTGAAGGCAATGCTATCAATTTTGGTTCAAGGTTATTAAAATTGAGTATATTGTGAGGAGTTAATGTAGTTTTCAGCTATATATTAGTAACTTTTTAGTCGACATTGCCAAGTTCGATCGCAACAGGCATCTGAGGATAAAATACTTTCGCTTGTTTTATAGCTATCTGTTTAAAATTCATACTCATCTAGAGTAAAATCACCTGCTCTGACGGCGTAGTGGTTTGAGCTTCGGCTCCGCAGTTGAAAAACTGGAAGTTTAACTCCACATTCAGGTCAGACCAGAGGTGCAATAAATTAGCATCCACTGCATTCTTGCATGACAGTTGACTTTTAAGGAAGTATGAAGGGCTTTGTGTTACCTGTTGTTTATCTGTTTTAACTTTCACATCGATCATTTTTTCTGTTGTAATTTGGCGAAAGACTACGCAGTGCCTGGATGATGTCAGCACCACCGCTCTTCTCTTCCTAAATTGCGACTCTTCTATTAAAAGTAATAGAACTAGTATTACCAATTAGTTGAAAAAATATTCGTTACAACTTTACAGGTATTGAGCACGTTACTTTATTTTTGCCAAGTTTTATTTACGGTGTTTGTTGTTTATTTATTCGTTTGTTTACGTTTCCATTTTTATCCCTTGGGCTTATTCTTTGCCTCATGGTGTCCCCATTTGAATGCTTTTTTGTTAAAAGTTTTAAATATTTATCCTCAGTTGATGGAAGACCTATGCACTGATGCATAGAGAAACGTTGTGCTTCAACCTTCTTCGGAGTTACCAGTACTGCTGACAGGCTGCATTTCTTCCACAAGCACTGCAACCATGCAAGATAAATCTTCGTAAAGTGCTCTCCCTAAGAGCACAACAACGCAATACCGATAAATAAACAGCTACATTTATTTTGTCTCTCATCAATTTTTTCTCTCGGAAACTTCTGAAGCAATTGCTGCTAAGGTGGTGATTGCGTGGAAACACTTCCGTAGTGCAAACCCTTTCTTGTGGGGTTTCCCATCTCGGCAAAATCTTGCTGCTCGAATGAACGAAGAAAGGTGCAGACTTATTTAAGGTTGCAGTTAAGGTTAAAGTTTACGGCAATGGGTGAAAACATATTGCCTAACCTTTTGCAGCCCTATTGCAACAACAATAATAATTCAATCGCAGTGAAAGACAAAACGAACATGCGATTACCAAATAACACGAAACCTTCACAATTCTTTTTATTATCACGGGGCTGACTGCAAAGCGGCAAATTTCAATTTCATCAAGATTTGGTTGGATTCATTTAAGAATAAGCACTTGATTGTGCAATCTGAGCCAAAGCAAAAAATGCTTAAGTTTTATGTAGCATTTTGCCTTGGGCACCAGGTAGTTGTTTATGCCTAATCAAAAGCGACATTACATGCAGCCGATATCAGTCGTATCTTTCTTTCTGCACCTGCAATATAAGTTAGTTTATTGCCAACTGGATGACAAACAGGAGAAGTAGCAACCTAATTGTTAGATAGTAAAACTAGGTTTAGTTCTTTTGCACAAGACGTGAAAATCCTTTTGGCAGGTTTCCTGCCAATTGGCATTCAACAATAGGAGTAACGCGGAAGAATGAAATAAAAAACCGGATTTGCTCAGTTGTCATTAAAAAATATCGTGTAAACAATTGCAGTCGAAAAGAGAGGACAATTACTAAAACTGGAAGATTTCATATTGCTATAAAACACCGAAGGCTGAGAATGTAAGGCTTGTATCAAGTCAAAGCCATAATGTGGTCCTTTGACACCTTGTAAAATGGCTTGTTTCACGTACACGCGCGGCAGCGGAAGCGATTTCGCGGGTGGAATGTATAAAATAAGTCTAAAAAATTTGTTTTTATTCTCCAGGCTGGCAAGACGGCGTCGATGGCGATAGACATAGAACAATTATCTAGACCTGCTTTAGGGTTTTCAAATTTATACGTTCTTATTGAATTGCTAGGGTTTACTTTTAGTACATGTAATCACAAGCAATCGTACTTTGACTTTTTGTTCAAGTCTAAGAAGAAAAAGAAAATAATGGTCAAGTGCTTTTCTAAAGACAGTCAGTTGTAGTGGGTGTCACGAGTAATAATTTATACAGCCTCAAAAACTGTTATTTTGATGTTACGTAACTTGAATCTATATTTAGCCAAACTTGTTTACAACATTTTCGTTGTAACATAAGAATTGTGACATAACAGTGGCCCGGTAACGGAATTGTCCAAATTTATACTTATGACATCATAGTAATTACCACAGTTATTTTTACTGGGATCTTTAAATCATTTGGAATATTCCCGTTTACTTTTGAACAAGGGTCGAGTTGACGTTACTGCTTGCCGCTCAACTACGGACAAAAACTGATATCCTTATGTAAAGCTGCACTCACAAGAAGTGATTAGGCATAAAAAGGTCTCCCAAAGATTACAAACTAAATGCGGTGCTTTGAGGCATGGCTGGCAGCACGTGGTCCATGGCAGCGAAACTCGGCGCGCGAGGAGGCCAGTTCCAAAGACGTGGGTTCGAATCCTACAGACGTGTTGCATTTACGCTGACGTTAAAGACTACAATGTACGGGTAACTTTAAAAGAGCGCTTGACTGATTTCGGTGGGTCCCAAATGACTGCACCGCGACTTATATAATGCACGGCCGCCAAGAGGTCAGCCACTTCGCCTATTCCACTCCGAGCGTAGCTACCGATTCCGACAAATAGCACACGGCACGGGTAATAACTAGTGTGTGACATAGCGCGACCCGATTAGCGACGTTACCAGTGCCAGATACCACTTAACAATCACACGCGGAGATCCCTCCACACAGTTCTTCGGCAGGGTTTGCGCGATCACAATGCTCGAGCTACTAGCAGGGCCCCCGCACCACAGGAGCACAACGGAACGGACGTTTCACCGAACGATGAACTTGTTAACATGAACCGTTCCAATGCTCCGGGCCTGGGTATTAAGCTTGGGACCGACAATCTTTAAAGAGAGGGAGAGGTTTGAATAGACTGCATTGGTTTGATACGTACAGTGTGTGCATTATTTTATTCTACATATAATTGGTTGTTGTTGGAAGTCGTAAATCCCTAGTGGAACTGACAGTTGGTGCTGCTGAGATTAAGTTTATTTGTGAATGCATTCTTGTTGTTTCCAACAAAGGTGGTGTGAATGGACTAAATTACAGCTAGTAAGTTAGATGTTTGATATTACATTGTCAAGGTCTCAGTCAACAAGTTGTTTGAGCGATACAGCACGCCGTCGTGAATTTACTACACCATTATTGAGATATAACCAGAATTCTATTGCAAGACAGCTGGGGCTAGTCCGCTGATCAACGCTTTTATCCGCTCGATCACTTTTCCACTGAAGCGCGTAGTGCTGAGCATCACCATTTTGACTTCAAACCTGAAGAACGATATTTGAACTTGACCTTTACCTATTTTGCTTGTAGTAGCATAGTTCGATTGTGGAGGAGAATGCAGGTTTATTAAAAAGAAATAAAAACCCTGGTAAATCTTTACTACTTGCAACCTAAGATAATCTGTGCATGGAAGGTTAACCTTAAACTGAAGTTTATTCGCTCTGTTGAATACACAAGTTGTGCGCATGCGGGTGTGACGACGAGCTTCAAACTATCAGCAATCAGACCAAAAGACGCCAAATTAAGTATGATCCACTTTTGATTTACGATTGAACACGCTGCACGTAAAAACGTTGGCATGAAGCAGTGTAGTGGTTTCTAGATCGTGACGCTTTGTCCAGAACTGGGTTTATTTTTACACTCTAAGTTACCCTGAGGTTGAGGAAACTTCTAGAACGTTTGGAATAATTTAGAGATGCGCGTATTTGCGATCTCCAACTGCATTTATCAACTCAAATAATTCGATACCAAGATTCAACTAAATCAAGTTTCGATCATGGTTGAGCCAATAACTGAACAGTTTAGTTGCGATGGGGCCCGAGCCGTCTTTCTTCAGTTCACAACTTGTATTCGAACCTAGATCTCCATCAACCGGCTTGTAGAGCAGAGCGCGACTGAAACAATAAATATTTCTTGAGTAAATCATCAATTTACGACAGTGTTTTTTAAACGCCGTGTCGCGACCCACCAGTGCGTCGGACAATACTCTTAAATGTGTCGGGAGACATCCTTGAGAATTTGTACTAATTTAATCCACAGGTGCCATGCATCATTTGGTGTTATTGTTTACGAGTGCTTTATATCCTGACGATTTATTGCGTGAGAATGGATTTGTTTTCTTTTTAAGCTATCAGAATTCATTTCGTGCCTGAACACTACTTTTTCCCAATGTGAGCTCGTAAGCACTGTTGGCATGCACGCCAACTATTTATTTGTTATGTTGCTAGGTTCAATCATATTGAAACGACGGCCGTCGAGCTTTACTTTATTGCTTCTCATTATTTTTATCTACTTAGGTAATATTGGCAAAACTTCTTTGATATTTTGCATTTGGCAACACTGTTCTGATTCAGCTTGAAGTGACTAGGCAAGCTCTAGTCCGATTCACCTGAGAGTATGTTGTAACTAATGGAGTTGAGTTAGCTCACTGTGAAACTGGTAATGTTTGCCAAGAGCCATGAGCTCAAGTTAGAAGTTATAAGAAGCCAAGCTGTAAATAAAGTAAGTTTATATTTAAAAGTGTTTATTTATTAAAGTTAACTTATAATTCTATCTGCATTCATTGACAAAAATAATCTTCGCACTTGACCAGGTGTGTCGTGAAATGCTATTACTCTACTAGGTGCGTCGTTGGTCAAAAAGTGCGAGATACGCTGCTTTAGAATTTACCTAACAAAGCGTAGGAAAGAGCAATATCTCTGTTTCACGTCGGAATTTGAGCGAACTGGGATAAGCATCTTTATAAAAATCAAAATATAGTCAACATCTGCTGGTATAGGATCGTTTTCATTAGCGTAATATTCAAGCGTAATCAGAAGCAAGTTTGTTGGCGTCAAAATAAACGCTTAGCGCACCTGCGTGAAAACGCGTATTTAGTCAAAAAAAACTAACAAAACTTGCTTCTCTGAAGGGTCGAAAATGGCACCAATGAAATATGCATAAGATGCCTTTTTCTGACCATGAATAATAATGAAAGCCACAATATGTTGCTCACTGTGATTAACCAGACAGATGACACTGCCCGAGACAATAGACCGATGACAGGGTTTTGATTGATGCTTGCGAGATTTCCCGTAAAGTTTAGATTTGATTTGTCAAGCAATTCTTGAAGGGAATACATTAAATTACTTTTTAAACAGGGAGACGATCTTCAAAGTGCGAAGTCGTCGTTTTTGTGCTAATTTACTGAAAAATTAATTTCAAGTAAGTTACAATGCAGATAGTACAAACTGTTGCGACCTGTTAAGTCTCATCAGAGCAGTTCATAAGTAGCAATTGACCAAAGACTTTTAATTGAAGCATGTCCTAGTCAACCGTTATTGATATTGACGATACCAATAGCTCGAAACAGTAGCGCACCCAGAAGTAGCTTTTTGGGAAGGGCAAAATATGAAATATAATAAATAATCTTTTATTCTTTAAAAATTGACATTTTGTAGTGAGAAATAACTAATAGCACCTTCACTCTTAAATCAAATTCAGGAAGTTTAGGGGGCTTAGGCCGTCCAACGTCCTCCCTCAGTGGGTGCATTATGCACTGAAACAAAGTGCGCTGTTTGCAGTTATTTTTTGGAGATTAATCACTGAAGCCGACGTGGATAAAATCGAGATTTCAGTGTGTTTCAGTCAAGCGAAATACTACATTATGAATCTTTTAAGTCATAGCCAATTAATTAATTAAACAAACGTTCACATGGTTACTGCATGTTGTGTCTCAAGAGGAGGACTCTGGCTGCTTTTCCTTGTTTGTTGCATTATTTGGGGGGGGGAAATCCTTGCAATTATAAAGCATCTAAAATTGAATGATGTTTCAATTCTTCACTGTTTTTGATAAACTTTGCCCTAAATTCAGTTTCATATTTCACCTTTTCTTTGCTTCCGTTGCTGATCGCCAAGCAGGAAATCAATAAATTCAAAACCTGTGAACACCATTTTTTGAGCTTTTGGATGAGTCGACAAGGAAATCGAACCCAGTATACTGAACAGCAAAGCGAAAGTCTTTTCCCTATATTATCAAGACGGTTAAAGACATTATTTTAACCTGGTCAAAATGAATTAAAATTGTTCAAAAGCCAGTTAAAAATTTATATTATACTTTTTCACATGAAGCCTCTTCATCACAGAAGTCAAAAGAATAAAGGTACTTGAATATGGATTTAAAGGAATATCCTAAATTTGAAGCCTATTTTTTATATAGGTCAACCATTGTTTTCTCAAGTATGCCTGGGGCCAGGTGGGACAGCAATTAAAGCAGCTGAGGCATTTTTAGTCCCATTCTTATTAGGTGGAGGTAAGCAGTCTTCATTTTTTTTGTGAGAATGGACAATCAGCTCACGTGATATTGTGCTGTTGCCTAATTTTCAGCCAATCCTTTGAAGTCGGTTTGACATAATGAGAAACGGTTTTTCGGTCATTTCGCTTTATCTTTTATTTCCGGTACGCTGATCACGAGCTGCCCTTTTCTCTCCCACAAAGCGAACAGAGGCCACCTGGTAAATTATCGCCACTTCAACAAATTACAATCCTTTGAGCTCCATTATCCCAAATGTAACTTTAATTCAAGCAAATTGCCAGTCTATTTACAACTCTACGATGGCACGCATCCGTCGCTTTGGAAACAGGAAAGTCATTGCTTTGGTACATATTTTAAATTGAGATAAAAGCATAGAGGTGGTTAGGGGAAATCAGGGGCCTTGCCTTCTCGAATTTTTTGAGCTTGATTACAGAATGAAGATATAATCAGGAATAGCACCTGCAAAACATCAATCTCAAAAAAACTCACAACACAGATATGAGATAGAGATCAACAGAATTAGGGTTAGAAAATCAATGCAAAATAAAAAGGTGGTCTAAAAAAATTGGAGACTTGACGGACCGAAAGATGTATTTTTTGCTCCTTAGGTTCCTCTAAAATATCTTGGTTCTGACTATTTCAATAGATAGAAGCTCCATTCCTTTGAACCTGTAAAAATTTTATCATTTTTAAAACGGGCTTTTTTCAACCTAAAATCCATTTCCTTATCATAAACTTTCATTATGTTTAAAAAGTTATAATTTAAACCACTTTGACATTGAAATTACAAGGAAAATCTTTTTTTGAAAGAATCTAAATCGAGCTTTTGATTTAACGCCAAAAATGGCTTCAAATAGTACGACACCTGTTATTTGTCAACAAATATAGACAAAATTTCAAAGTGTAACTATTTCAAAAATGTTTGCTTTACCAAATGAATATTGCGACAAAAATATGCCTATGTAAGCCAAAAAATGTTAAGAAAATATCGTTTATTTCGAAAACCGGAAAAGAAAAATCTTGCAGAGTGTGTGATAAACAGTCATATAAAATTTTGACTCTTTTTGATCGCAACAGATTTTGTTTCATGACGTGTTTTAATCATGACTGAGTAAGTTCGTTTTCGTATTTCACCCTTTTACAGCTCCACGACATATTTTAATCACAAGTGAGTAAATTCGCTTTCATTTATTTACTTTCAACATTGAGAAGGAAGCAGGAGAACGGTGAATACTGTTTGAAAATCTTGAATGAAAATAGGCCATGATGAAGTTAAGCAACAGTCTTTGATTGTCTTAAGCAAAGATTTGTAAACCTTTTTTGACAGGTGCCCTCTTTTCCTCGTTTAAAATATAGTAGGACTTCTCAGTTATTCTTCAACTTGTGGTGAAAACCTTTTTTACCTCACTTTTGAAATGTCATCTTTTTTGAAATTAACTTGTGGTGGAAACTAAAATTAGTCTACGACACAAAAACTAAAAATTGATTGCGAATTTCCTGAAAATTCTTCACGCGCCCCCAGTGGTCTAGAAGGCCACAACTTGAGCTCTGAAACCGCTGCAGCTATAAAATAGTTTTTTTGGTCATGTGGCGTCGAAGTTGATGGATGGCCAGGCGCAGCGGTTTAGGAAAATTAGTGGCCTTTAATTCATTGTAAACAATAAGTCCTGAGGAACATTTCTTTTATTCAATTCAAAACACTAACGACCTTTATCCTGCATTAACTTCTGAATAGATCAACTAATTTTGACGATTGTATTATGTGTTTCGACGTCATAATTGCATATTGTTTGCGACTTGTTTTTGCCTTTTACACTGTCAAAAAGGTGTGATAAAAATCTACATCCTGACTCAAATTGTCATAAAACCTATAAATAGAATTGACAAAATTTGATATTTTGGCTGCGATGAGGTAAATTGCTTTTGCCATTAGGACGTCAATGCCATTAGGATGCCATTGACGCTAAAACACTAAATACCTCGGAAAAAGGTCCCAATTTCAAGGGCATAAGGGTTGTTTTTGAACGAAATGCCGGCGCTCTATCACCTAGTGTTTCTGAAACCATGGGTCGCGAAGACCTGACGATTGGATGGCGCGCATATTTTGTGTAGGCTAAATTTATATTACTTATGCTAGTCGGCTTTGTCGGCGTCACCCAGCTTGTTTGTATGTATAGTTATAATGCATACGGGTCACAAAAAAAAGCCTGAGAAACTCTGGCTGAATCGATCAAAACTAATCTTATGATGCCTAAACTTTTAGTATTACCCACGGAAATAATTAATTCACACAATATTCAACCTTGTACAGCAATTTTCATTGTGTGAAAATTTCCAGTATTGATACAATTCAAATGTCAAAAATGGAGTAACCGCTTAATACTAAAGGTTGACAGCAAGCTCTTCTCATCATCTACCGTTTGCGGCTTTTTTAAAACCCGTATTAAAGCTCAGAAACTTGACTACCACATCTACTTATCAATTTTCGAACACTGTTAGATTGGCAGCAAGATTTTGAATTTACTTCCAGCCTCGTTTTAAAATCCTGAAAGTTGTGAGATCTAAAGGTAGATACAAGTACTGATCTAGAGGTAGATGCAGTAAAATGTGACATGGATAAATCTTAATCAGTTCTACGCCACTAGGCCTACCAGGCCGGGTGATTCAGTTACAGCTTATTAAGAGTAGCGTTGGCAATAACAAATGACGCAACACGTAGCTCAGTACCGCAGGGTGAGGCGAAAGCGGTTAGAAATTTGCTTTCCGTTCAATTAAAGATTCATAAAGGGGCAGTTATCCTACAAACGTTCTAATTGTGGGTTTCGTCTTCATCTCAATCCCATTCCAAAATACAGTATTTTCTCACCCCAGTTCAAATTGCAACATGCGACAACGCACCCCACCTTGGCCGGGAGCGTTGATGGTTATGATAAACAGGATAAATCTTGTACTTACTGGTGGAAAATGCGGTTATTGAAGCTTCGCACGACCACGTAGTTTACCTAGTTGCAGAGATAGCGAGCTCTCGGCTGCGCCGTGCAAAGCTAAACGGATACTTTTGCAACGATTTCGGCAGAGGTGGACAGCTTCTGGCAGAACCGTTCAAAAACTTCTACTTCTCGTTTGACCTATTTCTTTATTGACAGAGCAGCAGGGGAGCGGAGAATAATAATTTTGTCCTTAAGCTATCGCAGCTCTCAATTAACACGGAATTAAATCTAGATTTTTATTTTTGATTCATTAGAGTCAACGCCTATAACGACAAACTACCGGTTACCGCGGTAAATAATGGGGTTGAAATATTAGATTACGTCATTATGACGCCATAAAAGTGCGTTTCAAGAAAAAAGGCGTCGAACGTCGACAGCGTATAAAACCTGACAAGCCGTGCGCTACTTGAAGGTAAGAGAGCACTTTCAAGGATTAGATAAGTGGAAGGTTGTACAACACACGTCAAGCATAGACAACAGCTTTAGCAGGCTCAGGTTGCTGTTTTGTTCAAAGCAAAAGCTTATTGTTACGAAATAAGGTCTTAGCTGCGTTGATACACTCGGCAATGGCGAGGCTGGAGAGTGTGACTCGCGGTAACAAAACATTTGTTTTTGGCAACCACCTACTTGTAGACCAGGCATCCAGGGTGTTGTTCTGTAAAGTAGAATTACACGGCCTACTGGCCCTCGCGATGACCTGACTGCAACTAGGCTAATTACGTTGTTAAGCTCTCCAAGACACCAGCCCTTAACCGTAAGGGCTAATTCATGTCCAGGTGAAAGTCACTTTTAAGGAAACTTTCTTAACGTGGTTGAATGTTTTCCGGAAAATGCTCTGTGAAGACAGTACTGGTATCTTAGAAGTGGGTTTGAACACAAGTTCTTCGTTATAGAGATATAAAGTCTGCCCATTAATCAAAAGATAACTACAAACGCGGAGGGTCAACTCAGCTGTCTGTAGTGTAGAAGAACCACTTGCTATCAAAAGAGAATGGTTTGTTTCTTAACCTCCACTCATGATAGAGACTTGGCGGCAATGACGTCACAAAGAGAAACAGTGCTTCGGAGTTTTGCCTACAAAGGCGAGTAACATTTGCTTTTTACTTCTTTGCTCAATCTAAGTAACGACTACTTTTACAACATATACTCAAAACATACACCGAACCACGCTTTAAAGTAGCAACCAGGCAAAGAGTTCACTTCCAGTCTACGGATGGCGTTGGCGGAAAGCATTGACATTTTCCGCCTTGACCTTTACCGCTTTTTGCAAACGTCAATGATTTTGCCAAAAAAACATTAATATTACGCAGAAGAAAGAAAAGCGTGAGATGTTTAAGTGATCATTTACTTTTTCGCTTCAACATTAAACACTGCCAAATCCTAAACCATCAGTTTTTAAACTGGAGTGTACGCCACCTTGAGAGTTCTTTAAAAAGTGTTGAGGGTTTAGTGAAAGAAATGGCATGAAATATTAAGCATAAAGGCAAAACGGAAAAAATACAGACCGAGGATCACATTTTGTTTGGTTTCGCCTTCATTGTTGAACATGATGGGAAGTGACCAGATTTTCACCAAGCAATTGCGTATACATCAGGAAATCTGTAACTTTGATAACATTTAACGGGGTCCAGTGCTGATGAGTTCGAGAATCCCCCCCACAGACGCATGCGCTTTGCACCTTTACATATGATGTTGTAGTCATTACAGGAAAGAGTCGCACATTTTAAGACAAAACAACTTCTGCCACCTTATGCTTAAAATAAAAGTTCTATTGTCCAAAAACTAACCACGCATAATAGTTTTGTTTACCGAAACCTTGTAAACCTAAAATAAACGCTGTAAACTTAAATTCCTGTAAAGCCTTTCAAGCTGTTACATAGTCATTTGTGTAGCATAATTATGACAGTGAATGGCGGAATTTAGATGGAGGCAAATGTGCACGATCACAAAATTATATTGAGGATGACACTTTGTAAATTACTTAATATCGTGTTTTTGCTAAACGTACTATTTTTAAAAGATTACGCAATATCTCAACACTCCCCGATCCCATGCAGGGTTTCACCGATTGTACCCTCATAACTTTGGCATACACTTTCACATCTGGTTTTTGTTTCATAATTGCCTCAAACAGATTAAGAAAAGTATTCTACACCGCGTTTATATTTGCCGTTCTTATGGCCAAATTTTGCTTGATACAGTTGTGGCGTCATCGGCATCAAATTGTCAAAACAATAATAACCTATGTGACGTCACAATTCCTTTAAACAAGAACTAAGTTACAAAAGGTTCGTTGCAAACGCAGTTAACCAGAAGTGTGTTAAATGCTTATGCAAAAAATAACAATTAGGTAAGCCTATCTATAATTTGTGCGATTGTTGTGCTAACTTGATTAACTCGCTTTGTGCTGGTTTGTTTTGTAAAGTTTCTTTTCCATAAATCTTTTCAGGTGAGTGCCTTGTCGGCCATTTTAAAAGGCTTTTCAAGCGCCTTTTAGATTTTTGTTATGGTAACAGCTGGTTGCTGTGCAACGCCTTGAAAACAATAGCACCATTTTGAGAAACTCTAAAAACTTTTTGTGGCATGTGACTTTGTGAGATAATCTTTAATATTTGTACCAATAAAAGGGACCTCTAAAAGAAGAACCTCTACCCCGTTAAGTTTCGGCACCAGCTAGAACAACGATGCAGAATCATCTTTAGAAATGATGTAAGCTTTGTAAGGCCTTATCAGATGTCCAAAAAAGTCGATTTTTAAGGTAGTTTTGCCGCAACTATTTAGATTCTCAATTCTTTATTGTATTTCCTATTAAAAGATAAACATTCTATTCTTTACAAATAGGAGAAGATCGCAAAAATGTGGCCATACTATTGTAATATTGTTATATGATATTTCAGTTATGTAGGTATTTGCAGGGCATTGTTGTAACATCCCATATCTGGTTACAAATTAAGTAAGCCGTAGTTTTAGTATCGAATTCGAGCTTTTGGGGCCGCTGTAGCGATTTCCAAGTTCGGCAAGATGACGTCGTTAAATATTTTTAGTTCTATGGCAGTGGCTTTTAATTGCTCTCGAGTTTTCTTCACACAAAAAATATAAATAAAAGCTTTTAGCGTCAAATGTCATTAGTAGATATTTTGCGCTTCTTGGTTAGAATGTGTTTTCTGAAGACAGGAGGAGACCATACTTTGGAAATAGACAATTTTGTTTTCAAATATTATTTATGCATGTTGGGAGAGAGTTTTATCTCAATACTTTCTGAAACAATTTTTTCCCCACGAGCATGCTAACAGGGACATGACCAAATAATTTTGTGAAGGAAGCAAATGTCACTCTTCGTTTTGCATGATGACGTGCAGTTGAAAGTTCAAATTTTCGGTTTTGAACTTTCAACTGCACGTCTTCATGCAAAGTGAGAAGTCACATTTGTCCTCTTAACAAAATGTTTTGTCAAGTTCTCTTCAGCACACTTCAACCCACTATTGTGTCTGAGCTTGGAGTTTAACCCAATTTGCATTCTAGGCATAACTTAGAGCAGCGGTTTTCAACTGGATGCGTTTGCATCTCTTTGCATCACTTTAGTGTTTAATTTACGCGTATGAGCTCATGCTCTGTTTGCATGTCTTTCGTCAGACTGGGCCACCACGACGGGTAGACTGCTTGGCCCCACCATCTGTCTGCCACATAAAGACGTAGGCGTCCCGTTAAGTGCCTTGCCCAAGGACACAACAAGCAAGCTTGCCGGCTTGTTCTCCACACTATCCCTTATGTGCTGAGCGCCAAGCAGGGAAGCTGTGAATACCATTTTTTAAAGTCTTTTGGTATGACTCGACAAGGGAAATGAAGCCCAGGTCTACCGACTGCGAAGCGGACGCTCTAACCACTACACCATCGCGCCGGTTTTAGTGTGAGAAGGAGCTTCTTTAATACGAACTTTTTCCCAGGACTTACATTTCCTACCCAAATAAATGATTACATGCAAGGTGCAAGAAGTGATCCCATCAGCGCTCAACGCAAGTTTTTGTCAAAACATAAAAGCAAAGGAGTTAGGCCTGTGTCTGTCAATTAGAATTTGTTTGGGTGTATGGCTGTATTAAAGCTTTAAACAATGCTATTTTTGCCTAAGCTTTTCACGATGTTTCTAATGACAGACAGCTTTCTTTCAAAATATTTGCACAATTTTGTACCTCAAACAGGACGAAGGTGTATTTTGCTACTTTGCGCAAAATATTGAAATTGACCAGAAAATGCTTGGTTTATTTTTTTGGTATCGTTTAAAAAACAATTTACTTTACCAAAATGTTTCTAGAACTGTTGTAAATTATTTGCATTCTTGTCCTGTTGGCCAACACAGCAGAAAGTGAGGAAGTGGAAAGACGAATACAGTCACTGCAGCTGACAGGGTAGAAGGGCCGCAGTACTTTTTTGGTAATGTTGAATTTTGTAATTTTTAATTAAAGTTGTCAAAAGCTTAGAGAGCGTTGCAACAAGATGAATGAAACCGGACAAGACGCTGGTACTTTAGAAACAAAACGAGCTCGTAGCGACAGAATGGAAACGCTTTCGAAAATTGGATTCACTAACGTAAAGCCTGATCTCCTTGCATCATGCAAAGTAGCTTCCAATCTCATGTATTGTTGGCGTTTTTTTCAAATACGTTCATGCAAGCACGTTTAGCTGAAATTAACAAAACTTTTCCTCGCTAGAAACTTGAAAGTGTGTGGTTTTGTCACTTAAGCAAAAATGGGAGACATTTCAGAAATTTTTGCATCTATTTATGAGAGGGAATATAAAAAAAATATGAGTAAAGGGTGCAAGGGGTAGGAAAATAAATTTTCCTTAAGCACGGTTTGCTGGCTGAAAAATGAATTGAGAACCACTAGGTAAGGGTAAGGAGATACTTGTTTTGTGTACGATGAAGTTCTTTAAATTATATGTTGTGAAAGTGTTTCTTTTAAGCTTTAGCACGCCCAAGATCAAAACCGGTAAATATTGAACAAGTACCATCAAGAATGCTGTTTTTTCTTAACCTAAAGCGAAGTTAAAAGCAGGCCGCCAAGTTTTTTGTTTAAGTTCTTGTCAATGAATAACGGCCATTGCTCAAAGCTCAAGTGGCAAGACAAAAAAAGAAGAAAGTCTTTAGGATAGGTCCACTGAAAAAGTTCAAGTTGAAATCCTGTATTGAGCTTTGGCTCATTGTGCCGGCTACCGGTGAATAACAGGCAGCAACAGGTTGCATGCGGCACCGCCGAACTGAACCGGCACTTTGCTGTTGGTTCAATTTGTGCTTTTTTGTTTCAGACATCATTTATAAATTTGTATTTAAAATCAATTAGTGCTGCAAAATGGAAGAAGTTGTCTACTGCTCAGATTGCCAATCCCAGAACAACAAAAACGAAACAAAAATACCCGCCTGCTGCCGGACACTGCACAAAAAATTGTTAATTAACTCTCGCAAGCAGTACACTTTACTTTTATCACCGTTTAAAACCTCTAATTATATTTCTGGAACTGTTTTATTTTTATTTATTGGTAAGTGACTGTTTCTTACAACTTTTTTGTATTGCCTACTGGATAGTTAAACTTTTGCTTTAACAATTTGCGTCGTCACATTAGTCATGTTATAAAGCTTACAAACGACTTGCTTGACGTCACAACTGTTGTAAGCGGTAGCCAAGCCATAACATTAGCAATAAAAAGGCAGCAAATAGTAAAAACAACTATTTCCTGCAGACAATTGCAAGTTTAAATCTCATACGAACTTGTTTGGAGCCCCTGTTTTGTTAATTGAGAGACATGGTTTCTAATGTTCATCTTTTCGTGCCGTTTATGATTAGGTGCGGTCTGGCTGGGCAACGTTCGGTACATCACGTTCAGGTTGCCTTAGGTGGCTTTGCACAGTAGGAGTTTTGGTACGCTCTTTGTCCCGTGCATTTTTGTTCGAAAATTTTCATTCGCTTGGTTATTTACACAAATACATGTTGTCTGCACATCTAATTTTTTTCCGCTAAGTACAGTACCTACCAAAAGCCAATACGTTGTCGGGGACAAAAACATGCAAAAATTTTTTGATACGTACTTTTTTGACAAAATCGGATATTCTTAAAACAAGATATTCTGTGAAGCACCGTGAAAATGTCCAATCGGTTAGAAATTTACTAACAAAAATGCTTGAGAACAAGCAATGTACGACAACGTATACTGTGTACAGCTACCTTCACATTCGGCAACATCCAAAACGGACCAAGCCTATACGCTTCATGGAGCGGTTGCCCTTCTCCTTTCATTCTTAGTTAATAGTTATGACCTTGACACTACGACACTTCAGATTTCTACCAATAATTATATTGTTGTTTGAACAATTGTTTGTTCTTGGTTGCGTTATCTCTGTAGGGCAACTTCACAAAAAGATGTACGGCATTCTTGACGTCACTCGTAATCCTTATCATGACGTAACCACAAATGAGACTTTATTGCGTTGGATTTTTTAATGTTTGTTGTCCGCAAATCCTAGATTACAGAGTTAATAATCAGCATTAACAGGTGCTCTGTAACCAAATCTGGTTTTGTGACGTCAAAACAACGAGGGTGCCGATTCTTGAGAAAATCTCTCGCAGTTTTATAAATGCTAGTCTTTTGCAGCCAAACAGATAAGGTCTATAACTAAATATCCCCGAGGAAGTCACGGCCACTAGGTTTTTCAATGTTACCGCCAAACGACACCTTTCAATTTCGTTTCAGCACCCTGTTATTTCAGCCAATTAAAGCGCTGCATTCAAGCGCCACCCTTTTTAAACCTGACCTCGTGCAGCCTTTTTTAGCTACCGTTGTGATTATTAAATATTAATTAAGGGTACGGTTCATTGGCAGTGTATTATTTCTTTTTAATTGGTCTATACCCAATTTCCAGGACTTTTACTAGTGTCTGGTGTCTCAAGTCAAGATTTCGATCTGGAAGAAGGTATAGAAGACGTCACTAATGACGTATCGATTCACAGTTTATCAAACAATGCCTCTACAGAACTGGACATAAATTCAGGTAAGGAAAATTTTGTTGCATTTTTAAGATCTTCTCGAGCAACGTGTAAACCTTTATAGTTGTACATAGAACAACTTGTTTTCACATCTATTTGGAGTTATTAATACTGGAAGCACAGAGCTTTTCTGCCACGAACGCTGCTGTTTTTGAGTCTAGCTGAAGCAAAGCCATTAAAATTGCTATGCCTGATTGTGCCCAACGCATCTAAAATAAGCAATAATTAATATATCGTATTCAAATTTTCTAGAGGGTCCCAGAATAGCGGAAGTAAGCGGAAAAAACAAACGGAATTGGGTAAAATGTCCGAAGAAATACAGGAAAACTTTTTGCTTACACAAAGGTCGGTGTCATTGGGTAGCCGACCTGAAAGAACCAACATGCCAGTAAGTACAACATTGTGCTCCAAGTTGTATCTATAGCTGATTGAAACTCGTGCAAACAATGTGGAAACGCAAATTTATGAAACTCTGAAATGCAGAGTCTGTCGTGAAAAGTGACGTCTACGAACGACATTCCACTGTGTTGGTGGTGGGACTGCTGGTCTGCAATTTTTATCCATAACTGGTTCGAAATAGACCGCCAGTTCACCCCAGCCTGACCTTGAGCGGGTTTGTGGTGTGAACCGGATCTTATGCGATACCGCACCTCCATCCAGACTGAGTGAAGATGTAAACACCAAAAAACCATCACATTCAGCACAACCTATTAGCTTATTGCTGAAGCAAGGTAGCATCCCATGTTCTCCGTTTGAGGCACATTTCCTTAAGCATGGCGGTCGAGCAAAGTCAGGATCATGCTTTGCTTGTTTTGTTATGATGAATCATGCGCTAACACGATGTTCAAGTACTTGGGCACTTGTTTCGTCATCATAAAACAAAAATTGCTTTCCGTTAAGCTCGAAAGTGACGCAAACGGCAACCGTACAAAGCTAAGATATTTTTGTTTTGTTAATTTGTAAAAAGCGCGCTTACTTAGCTTGCGTCTTCTATCAAAACGCAAGACACAAAATAGTTCTTTTAAGGCCAGGAATTCAGGATTACGTTAAGTAGTGACCACGGGGGCTCCTTTCTAAAAAGAAAAGCTCCAATCGTAAATGCACCCCGTAATTTTCCGAAGTTCTTACATGTTTTGTTAAGCAAAAATGTTTTTATCTCGATGTTTAAAACCTAATTTTTTGCCAGCAGTGCCAGTGCACGTAGTGTCCGCTTTAATTCGGCACCCGCGGAACACGAACTTTATCGAGTCTAAAATCATCCAAAAATTGCTTTATTCGCGCGCAAAAGAACCACCAGCGATCGCTATAAACTGTTGCATATCTGTATCATCACATTTCGTCACAATCTTTCATTCCTTAGAAACAGCTTATTTTACAACCATCACAATACGAGGTTATATTACAATCGCCTTACGTCGTCACCTTTGACTTTCAGCGATCGGTGACTGTTTTGCTTCATCGCAAACAGCTGATCCATTGCAGCGTCCTTTAAGTTTTTCTTGGCTTTTCTCTACAATTATGATGTTGCAAACAAGTCTGAAAATGTTTACATAACAAAAAATTAGCTACACTTGAGTGGAGAATGTTAAATCTCGCTCGTTGAATTGCTAAAGTGGTAAGAAGTAGAAGTAAGGTTAAAAGCCACGGGCTAGGGCGTTTTGAAGTCGGCAGCGATATGTTATGGATTGAGCGGTCGCCTTCTAGTCGGAGGACTGCGAGTTGAGCTGTCTGAGCGTTTTATTGGAGAACCGGCGTTTGCAAACGTTCCAAATTCAATTTTCGGCCCGGGCCAATCGCGTCGACATGCATACATACATACATACATACATACATACATACATACATACATGCATGCATGCATGCATGCATGGGTGACTGCTGACTCGAAGACGGTAAGGCCACTTTTCAATTTCCCAAACTCTAGGATCATCTGGTTCATTTTGTTCGTAAATGCAACTGACTCTTGTTTATTTCATTTTGCAAAAGCTATTGTAGAAGACTCGTCTTTCCGTAATAGAGCCCCTCATCTCCAAAGCGCAGACTTGTCGTGGTAATGCGGTAAATTGCTAAATTTTTTCAGGTGCAAAAAGGACTGGGAAGGCGATAGATGCCAGAGTCCCCGTGTTAGCCTCAGTCTGGACGAACAAGCTCACCAACAAAACGTCATAATAATAGCCGTAGTCGTCAGCTTTGTAGTAGTGGCGGCTCTCACAATGGCCTTCTGTATTTGCTGGAGGTAATTATCACGTGTCAATTGTTTGGTCATAAGTCTTGTGATTATGACGTCATAGGTGCAAAGTGCCGGGAGGCTGTGGTCAGATAAGTCAGCTCGCGACAGCTTTGGCCAAATGAGTGGTTACTAAACGAATAAAGAGGTCTATTTGAGACATCAGTAATACCTTAGCATAACAATGTATTTGCCTGTCCGTATGAATATATTCTTATTGGCAAAAAGTTAATGTTTGAAGCGAAAAAAAACTCATTTGAAAAACTATTATACCGCTTCAAATTCGAGAATAAGACACGCCTAACTGATTGGATTGCAAAAAAAGAAAAATATTGATCAGTCATTTTCTTTGCTGCCTGGCCTAAGCATGAACACATTGTTCCTGCTTAATTGGTGATGATGTTTATGATGTAGATATTATTTGTTGAATATTATTTTTACAAACCTATCTCAATCTTTCTGTTTTTTCCTAAATGAGGTAGACCTTTAACGATGTTGATAGTGGGTTTTGGTTAATCTAAGAGATTTTCGCTTGATAATCTTTCGGTTTGCAGAAATTTTCCTTCAACTTCCCGAATTTTTAAAGACATTTTTCGGGAAAAACACTTTGTAAACTAGGAAAGAACAAGGCCCTGGATTCGATGCCTCTCTATTTTGTGAAGGCAAGAATCATTGCTCTAAATTAAATGCTGGTGGCGCCTAAAACGAACGTGACACCGGTCTCTACCGGCGCCGGAGATGAGCAGTTTAAGCATTCGTTTTGCCGTGAGTAGACCTGGGATCTACTGCTTTCGTTGGAGTCATACCAAAGGTTTCAAAAATAGTGTGCACATATCTCCTGCTTGGTCCTCAGAAATAGGAGTAGATATGAGGATGAAGCATGAAACCAAACTTGCTCGGTCGCGATAAAAAAAAAGAGCCGCGGACTTCAACGGCCTGAGCACGTTGCAATCGATAGCCCCACGCACGTTGCAACACATCGACAACAAGCTCGTGGTGTCTCTGCGTGACAGTTCTCATAACCATGGTATTAAAACAAATTTCTATACAGGAGGATGAAAAGCGTGCGGAAAGAATTGGAGTTAAAAGAAGTAGAAAAAGAAGAACAGCTCCTTGATCCATCAGAAACTGAAAAGAAGAACTCCATCATCATTTTAAATCAGTAATTCATATCTGTAATCCTCTGTAATGGAAGCAAGATCATGAGGTTACGGATGATAACATCCAGGATGGCGTGAAGCTGTCCTCCGATGTCAAGGACACCAAAGAAGAAGAACAAGCGCGACATGTTTTGAGTCTCTTCTTTCTATTTAGTGTTTTCTAATTTTTTGCGCGTTTTTCTCTTATTTTTATACATTTGTAGCCAGTTTGTTTTCTTCACAAAAATAGAGAAAAGTCTAAAATCAAACTAGAACGTCTTTGACATGAAATCAAAGTTTTGTGCAGCCACGAACGCGTTCGAGTAGGTTGAGTAGCTGTGTTATGGCAGTCACGTTTGTATGATTGTGAGTTCGAAACTCGCTACGGCTACAATTTGTCCCCAAAACAAGCCAGTTTCTCCTGTTTGTGGTCGAAAAGCACTGTATCAGCTTGGTTGGTAGCTTTGAAAGGGGTGTGCCAGTCATACGAAAACTTTCACCAAAATGGTTTTGCTCTCCAGAATTTTGTGAGAGTGTATTGAAATTCGATTCTTTGTCACTAATTAAAAAGGAAGATCTTTTTTTGACAGCATCCTACATTTGATGGTCTATGTCATACATATTCGCCCGAATGCAATCTTTTTCGTCTCTCATTGTTCTCTTTTTTGAGGAAATCGGGCTTAAATGGCCCTCCGCTCGTAAGAGATAGCCGACCCCTGGTCTACACTCACTGCCAGTCCTTCGGAAGTTGCTGTTGTTTGAAGTCATTCTGGATAATTCGTTTTATAAAGTTTTATAGTCTAGGGGGCCTCGTCCTGGCGTTGGTAAAGCTTCGTCAATCCCAGATTTAGAACCATTGGCCACGGATGTCAATAGACCCGCTCAGCAGATTTGTAGCGGATATTAGGGACGGCAACACAAGCATGTTGTGTACATGTTTGGACATAGGAAGTCGAGGCAATGCAAGAGAAGACAAAATAGAAAAACTACAATTTGTCATCTGCATAAAAATTTACGAAGCCTAAAAGTTCAAACAGTGACGTTCGTAGATTCAAAATTGCTTTAAAGAACGATAAAGTGCTGCGCCGCCATGTGTTCATACAGTGCATTGGTATGTCTGAATCATTTTTTTACCAAAAACGTTTCAAGTAGTGCTGTGTACTCTTATTTAAATGCTCTACCACAGGCCAAACATACCAATGCGCTTGTATGAACATATGATCATAAGCCGCATGTTTCAAATACCGCATTGCTGACAAAACAATGCATTGTTGTTTTTGAAACAACAGCAATCTGTAGAGAAGTAACCGATGCATGGTGTTACGCAACTCAAAAGGGTATTAAGGAATTAAAACAACAGCTCCACCAAAAAGTTCGATGCACCTGCAAAAGCTGCGCGATGCAGCTGTGACTTTATCGTCATAAAGCCACAGTCTCCCGGTTTAATGGAACACTTCACAAGTTTTGTGAGGGTCAATACCAATGAGTATTGTTTAAAGTTGTGTTTTAAAATTCATTTAGCGTGATTAACAACGTGCTAGCAGCACATTTTTTTAAACATCAGTATAAACTAATGCTTTCATTTATATAGCTTTACAAAAACAAGATTGCTAATTCCTGTTGAAGCTAAAATTGTTTTTATCCAAACCATAAAAAGTTGGCTCTCTCCTGCTAACAGCGAACAAAATAAGCTTACTTACAATCGTTAAATGGCGCTAACAATTTAGCTCATCCTATTACCACTTCGTATCACATCATGAATTGCTGCCGACGCTTACGCGCATGACCATTTTTTCGCCCGCGAAATTGTAGTTAATTTTTGACCGGATTCAAAACAAAGATTTTAAGTAGTGAGCTACGGAGGTGAAACTCGATTGAATTTATACTCTAGTAAAAAGAATATAGTGAACCACAGGCACTTTCGGGGAGGAATTATGCCATGCATTCCCTATGAATTTTTGCACTATGAAAAAATCTGCTCAAATCGTGTTTACTCCAAAACCAGAACAATTAGCTGACCTATTATCTTCATGACCTATTCGATCATTCGATCACAGTGCATGACGTAACCGATTCGATCATCTCAACGTGGCTGTTAAATTCAATCATTGTTTTCAATATCAATTAACGGTAAGCTCGATGTTGCACAAGCTACAAGTACCAGAATGCTTGTAGCCTAAGCTAGCTCGTAAATCAAATGTGTTGAGAGAAAATAATAAAATATACCGCACTTTTATTAGGGTAACAGGATTTTTTAAACATAATGCGATAAATTGATGTGTGCCTTGCCCCTCTCCCCCACAATAACAAAAGAAAGGTTGCAAGAAAATTAATACTTTTTGACGTCACTCGCCGTTCGATGACGTCCCAAATGGGCAAAGGCATTACGTGTCGACAGTGGCTATCTTAAAGCCAGTGCTAATTCAATTTTGGAGCTGTGTCATTAACGTGTTCATTTCTCTGTGATAATGTCCATTATAAACAAAAAATATCTTTGTTTCCTAATTTATGGTTATTTATAAAGCGATTAAAGTCAAATTAATACATTTAACGTGAAATTTGTTATTTTTCGGAGAATTGCTAGCAAAAAGCAATGGACACTTAGCCTAAGTCTACCTTACTACCTGTATTCTAGAAAATGAATCCAAAAGTGTCCTAACGGACGGTGACTGATTCGTCCGCTTTCCGACTGACCAGCCTATTAAGTTTTTTAAAAATAGCTTATGAGACACTTTCGTCACGGTAGCCGTGACAACGTGCCGCCTCCTAAATCAGTGACATTGGCATTTAAACAGTTGCCTGTGTAGCACTGGAACAGCTTAAAAACGTACAGACACAACAAATACGGCCCTAGTGTCGATTAATGCAACATACTCGCAAAAAAGAGGGGCTGCCTTGTGATGACATTTATAGTGGAGGGTCCTAAAACAACATACCAGGGGAGACTGCCGTGCTAACTGTGAAAGAGAGCATTTGACGTAAGTAACGCTTTTAGAAGGAACCGAAACTCCTGCTCCCCCCATACAGAAACATCATTGAGGTCAGTTTCAAATCAATGTAAATCTTAATCTCTTTGACTAAAATGTTTCTATTGCAAAATAAGATTTTTTGTTATTGTTTATCTCACCCCCATACACACACACGCTTTCCAAAAGGCAGTGGTTTGTGCACCTGCTTCGCAATCGGTGGGCTAGGGTTGTCGAGCCAAACCAAATTCTTGAAAATTGGTATTCATGGATCACCGACTTAGCGCTCAACGATAGAAACAAAGAGAAGAGTGAAATATGCAACTAAATTATTCAGGCATGAAGCACTACATGGCCTAGGGCAAAAAAACCTTGCATTTAAAAACTCCTGAAATTCACTTGAGTTTCCACTTCGCGAAATTGCTAAATTTACTTTATTGAAAGATAAAGCTTTATCGACGTAAGTAACGTCTCAAGAGTTACCGGGCCAGATGCCACATCACGTCTAGACCAGAAGCAAGCTCGAATCACAAGAGCTTTCAAGAAATCCACTATTCTGATCCATGTTCACGCATTTTTATCATCTTTTTGTAACGATAACGATTTTGCTTAGCATTCTTCCAAATCAACTCTTGATACTGTATTCGTTTCGGGCCTTAAGCCAATATCAGCTCATTTTCTACAACCAACTTTTCTTAAAAGCATAGAGAAAGTATTTTACTTCTACTTTTACAAACATGTTTGATACGTGTATAGTAATACAAGAGGCTAGCGATGCACTTAGCAAAACTGCAGACAGTGACACTGTTTTGACCTATCAGGTCTCTTCAGTGCAGTTGGTCCAAGCTATGCTTTATTAAAAGCCTCTAGCTTCTTGTCGGTCACCAACCGCACTGAAGAGACCTGGGGTCGAAACAGTGTCACTGTCTGCATGTTTGATACAATTCTTTAAAGATAAAATTTGATTCCTTTGGACATACCTTGATGACGCAGGAATATGGCGTCATTTTGACGTATTGTGTGACATTGTTATTAAATTTCTGAAAATCGAAGTTTATATGTATCCTTTAAAGCTAGACAACATTTCTCTTCTCTTCAAAGTTCAATTGTCATCATAATCGGCTTTATTGTAAATAAACAAAGCATCCTGATAGGTTACGAACGATTTGTTTTGGCTAGAATTAATGATAACTCAAACAAAAACTCTAAATTAAGACTTGGTAAAGTGCAAAAAGATTTATTTCCAAAAATCGAGATTGTTTTCTAAATTGCAGAAAGCTTACACGATTCTATGGATGGCGAGTCAGTTGTATAACGAGTGATCATTTACCCTTAAGTTTTTCTTCGAGATTGCTAAACCTATGAAGAAATAGTTAAGATTATTTTTGCAAACAGCAACTTTAAAATGCACTTATGAATGCGACAACATGTAAAATTAATGAGATTTATGTGACATGTAAGGATCTCTCATTTACCTTATTTAGCTTTGTAAAGACAAATTACTCAAATTTTGACTTTTCGCGTTAAATTTTGCAGCATTTTGCCGAATTTTGATAATTATGCTTTACTCGTTGTTCTGCGGCAAAAAGATTTATTTAGTAGCCAACTGATGCAGCCAAGAAAAAGCAAGAAGTATTGCTCCCCCTTTCCACAAAGATATTTTTGACTTGCAACAACACCAAATGATGATTAATTAATCATGGACCGCAAAGAGTTACGTCCCTCCTGAATACGCACTTGACCAATCTTGTGAGGGAAAGCACGTCTTAATTGAGGGGGCTGTTATTGCCATTGCAAAGTTTTATATTTTTAGCAAAATGCAGCCTTGATATTTGCATTAGCCGCATGCACAAACGATGTTCCAAGCAGAGGGCAAACAGCTTCCCAGGAAATTTTGACGCCATAAGGTGACAGTTTAAACCTCTCGGCTAAATCCTTCAACGTTTTAAAACAATATGAGCTTGCAATTAGCCAGAGTTGCTTCGATGCCAAGACAACTATCCAAAAAATCCACTTTTGCATATTATTTTTTAATTAACACATTTTATTTTTTGCCATCATCAAAACCAAAGCTACTCGCAAAAATGCACTTGTTTCGCGCCCAGTTTATCAAAATGAAATTCCCGGTATCGCCATTGTCTTATAGCGCAAGTTGTAGATGCGAAATTTACAAATCAGTAGTTGGGTATTAAAATATTTATAAATCTTACTTCATAAAAACTAGTATATGCTAAGGGTGAATTAAGGCAATTTTTAGTAGTAAATGGATGTTATAAGTTTTGAAGATGGTGAAGCATTTTGTTTGCTTAAGTTTTATGTTCTTTTTCCTCGAGTATTTGCAAGCATTAAACGAGCTGACTTAATGTATGTATGTCATCAAACACAAGACTTTTTGTTGGTCTATCGTAGCTTTTTCAGTTCTGAATTCCGTTTCTTACAAATAGTAATGGTGCTTTCAAGCACTTTCCAATTTCTAATCTTTCGTTCCGAACTAAGGAACGGTTATCACTACAACAAGGAAGTTGCTAAAAAAAAAAGAAAAGATAAACTTGGTTTTATTGAATGTTTCGGCACGTTTGTCTTTTCTTTCGGAACCGTGCAGTTCAGCAAATTCCTTTTTTGAAGCAAATCTTGGCAAACGACAAAGAAATTTTTGAGTGATCGAAAGGTTATGCATTTAAACCTCACATTGAGTGACCTGTTATGCACTTGGGAAGAGCACTCTGCGAAAAATCTTGTAATTGGCCGATTCTAACGAGCGGAGAAGATATTGCAAACAATAACCAACCAAGCAGTTAAATCGCAATGTTAAAACTTATAAACTACGAAGGAGGTTTCGACGATAGCTAGATGTTTAGCGTCACTGTTCTGAGAGACAATAAATTGTATAACCTGTTTAAAAGGTTATTTCGCTCTTATGTAATGAAAAGACTTGAACACAGTTTTTGGGCACGCATTTTTTACCTTTTTAATACTTCTTTTGACCACATAATTTAAATTTCATAGAAATAGAAAGCATTCAAACTATAATCGATGTGACGTCACCAACAAGTATTGTTACATCACAGTAGCATCACAATTACATAACACTGCATGCAACATTAAAAAAGCACATCAATCAAATTGTTGCGGGTTCTATATTCATTTTCTACTCAAATGTTTTACAGTTAAACACAGTACAACGTTGTGTTCAGACCTGTTTCGCAGTTTCCCAAGAAAACAACGTAGTCACTGAGTGGCTTCAACCAAAGACCGTTGTCACCATAGACTACAACCCACTTGATCACGTCGCCGGTAACATTGCTAGTAACCACGCAAACAAAAAATATGCAATAAACAGCTGTGCACAGCTGTTCGAGCAATAGCGTCGGTCATGATTGTCGTTGATCTAATCTCTCTCTTTTGGTTCTACATCATCCACTCAAGCACATGAGCTCATGCTCTGTTCCCAAGTCTTAAATCAGACTGAGCCGCAACTACGGGTTGATTGTTCGACGCCGCCACCTGTCTGCCGCACAAAGACGAAGGCATTCCTTTGAGTGTCGTGCCAAAGAACGCAACCAGCGAATTTTTTGGCTTTTTCTTCACCCTATCTCTTCCATGCTGAGAGAGAAGTAGGGTTGTTGCAAACGCCGCTTTTCAATGGCTCGAAACAAAACGGTCTCAAATTCAACAAATTCATGAACTGATTTAATCGTTCATCTATGCCAGAGGTTCTTCACAGCTGGGGGGCACGGCAGTTTGCAAAGGGGCGGGAGGGAACCACTCTATGGTCATTCTGGAAATAATTACAAAAGATTGAAAACACGGCGGTCTATCATAGTCGATCTCCAAAAAAAGGTCTTCATTGTGTCCGGAAATCTGGCCGTTATTCCAAAAAAGATAAGGTTGTCACAAATTAAAGGAGGCGCGATTTTTTGTTGATCTCGCTGAAGGGGCCATGTGTTTAAAGTTTGAAAACCCTTTCTCTATGCTAATTCGAGTTTGCTGCTAAATATGAATTGTCTCTTGTTGACGATTGTGACTAAATAATACACACAGTGCATAGGTTTATTTGCAAACATTGTCGTAATTGTCCATTTACATGCACAACGCATAGGTCAGTCTTATAATGAAGCGAAGCGATTTCGCAGAACACTGAAGAGGATAAGTGTAAAGGTTTTAAAATATTCGATAAAACAACGAAAAATTGAACTAAATATATCCAGCTCTTTAACGGAGCGCGTTGCGCATGACGATGGTGACGCCATAATAAAAGGAACTACATTAATGGCGAACGGTCGCCAATATGATGTTGCTTGTAGCAACTGGAAATTTGCAAAAAATTTGTTTCCAAATTTTTCAAAGTAATATGCTACCACGCGATGTCGCCATTAGGTAATGATCTCTTTCTTATTGAGAGTTGCACAACGCTAAGCTACGATGTGGTTGAGCGTCCTCCTTGCACTTGATAGGCTTGCAGTTGATAGGTTTGCAGTATAATTTCGTTGAGATAAAAATTTAAGTTGATTCAGATCAAAAATGCAATAAAATTGCAGCCACAGTTTTCTAGTCTGGCACTCCGAGTTCAAACAAGAGAGAAGGATTTTGTGCGATATGCATTTGACTTCGTCACAGTTTTCACACAGTAGAAGACAATGAACAACAAATGTGATGGCATAATCTGCCCCAAGGCTCTCCAAAAAAGTTATTGGCAAATGCTTTTCTGTTAATAGCTTGATGCGTATTTTAGATAGTTTACTGATAATCACATACAAAAATCTAAAAAAAAAACATTTTTATTCCCATTATAATAATAGCTTAATGTCGTTTGAATTGTTGATATATAAATTGATTTTTTAAAGAGAAAACTTTTGCGAAATTAACTGATTTCTTTGAAAAGAAAAAAATTCCCAACAACAAAACAGCAGCATATATGCCATGCGGTGCAATTAAACTACACTCCATCTTTCCGAATAAACTTTCAAAATCGTTGCTGCACTTTGATGTTAACTTTTATACCACATTAGATTGTTCTCCACAACCTCTCCTAAATGCCGAGCGCCAAGCAGGATAGCCGTAAATACCAATTTTAAAGTCTTCTGGTATGACTTGGCAAGGGGAATGAACCCCAGGTCTACCGACTGCGAAGCGAACGCTCTAACCCCTACACCATGGCGCCGGTGCTTCAAGTCATCTATTAAGTCCTTCTAATTCTATTCGTTGGTTCTATTTGATGAGTAGCGTTATTTAAATTGGTATTCTCTATCAGAGTGTAACTAATCACAGAAGTAGAACGATTCCAATGACTTTCGTTGTTCACAGCAAAAGTAGAGCATTATTTCTTGAATTCAGTTAACTTGTACGTTAAATCGTACATATACATGTATACAGTGTGCTTTAAAGAGAGTCAAGAATGCATCAACCCTAGAAATTTTCCTTATATATTTCAAGATCTGCCACATCAGCTTACCCAAATGATTCAATTATATGCCTTGATCAAGCCAAGTCAATTACGTGGCTCAAGCAACCAGCTCTTAAAAAGCCAATTAAATAAATTAATTATATCTGAAACTTTAAACGAAAATTGATTGCAATAAGGTTATTATTGTTTGCCTGCTTTAATTTGCTGTTATTGCATTGATTAATAATTTTATTGTCGTCCAAGGATGAGATCAATTTTATTTTAACATGAGCAATATGCATGCAGAACCAATATCTCTTTTATTTTGGTTGCGTCCTATCATCACTACTCTAAATCAGAAGTGTGTTTATGTTTGTTTTATTGTGACGAAATTGCGTTGGCAAGCACGGATACTTTACGCTTATTACAACGCCAACAAAAAATATTGGTTGCTTCTAATTACCGCCGAGCGTCATTTTAATGGAAATAAGAGGAAAAATAAATCATTAGTTTAAATAATTCAGGGCCTAACACCAAAACAGACACATTTAATCACACTTATTTTTAGTTTGGCAAAAACAGGGGACTCAATGCCTAAAACTCACCCGCCGATCTTGCTAAACGCTGCAAACGTTTCCAGATGCTTAGCATTACACTTCAGTTTTGTTTATTGTGACGTTAAAACAATCCTAATTGCACAAATGCTATAGGTTAATGACAATTATTTAAAATTATTTTAAAATCTAAAAAGTCATCATTGAATGTCTAGACTTAAATGTCGTCTTGCTAAGTCAATGAAGTCACTAAAGAGCGAAATAGCCTGGGTATTATTTCCAATGACTTTGGTCGTAACTTAATCATTTAACACCTGTTAGGCTGTGTACATCAGCCAGCCCTTTCCTGTATCGCTAATCAAGTTTGTCAAATTGAAATGTGCAAAAATCCTGAAAGAAGGGTCCAAAAAAATGTCAAAAATTCTAAATTTCTGCAAAAAATTCCAAGATTTTGAAAAGCTTTTGGCACCCACATTTGACTTTCCAAAATTTTAGAAAACACTTCTCTTTGTGTTGTTTATCTTTAAAAAATTGGTCATCGCTCTTTTTTTCAACGCAAAATGCCAACTTTTTTTGTTGGACTATAAAAACCCAAGGTTCTCTGCCCAATTTTTTTTTAAATCCAGAAAATTTTAAATTTCTACGCCAAAGTCTCATGGTTTCTCCAAGCACTTCGACAAAAGCATCTCATGATTCTATTAAAATATCCAAGATCAGTTTCAAAAATCCCAATCATTTCTTAATCTATTTTGCGAACAAAATATCTCAAGTGGCCGTAGAAATTCCTAACACCTTGGCATAAATTCCCAAGAGCGGCAACTGCGGGGCTGACCAATTGGTCTTCATTACAACTTGATGTCATTCAAAACATCTTGGGCGGCGGCGGCGGCGACCGGCGGCGGCGGCGACCGGCGGCGGCGGCGACCGGCGGCGGCGACCGCTGTTTACCTAAAACTATTTACTTACCAACTAGCGCTAAATCAAGTTGCACTGCTCTGCTTTATTCAAACATTAACAGTTGCCTAACCCATAGATTCCCGAACAGGGCATCGCGACCATTGAAATTGCAGGAGCGTAGTAACCCGAGTTGACTTGACAATTTGGTTCCTTTATTTTAATTTCCTTTATTTCAAAGTTAACAATTTTCCGTCGCGGTAGCGTTGCTTGTGACAGAAGTATCCCACGCCGCATTGGTAACTCCGAAGCAGGTCTGACCAGAAGCGGTCTCGATCCAACTTGCAAAAAGTTTTCCCACAACCGGAAGATATTGCTATACCGCTCAAAATATATGACCTAAATATATCTATAATAGGGGGGGCAAGGCATCCGACCCTTGTTTTCGAGTGAGGCAAAGGCATTGGTTTCGCCCAGCCGCCTAAATTTTAAACACCCCGCGCCCGACTGCTCGCTTTATGACAGTCTCGGGCTACGTAGATTTTGTCAACATGGTTTGCTTTCACTGGTGCCGCGGTTTGTACTTTTTAACAATGTAACGTTGGCCAATGCGCTGTTATAGTTCGAGATACCACATCGCTTTGTCCCGATACCGTAGCTATTCATTTCCTAGTCATGCATCGCGTCCACCTGCAATGCAGAAACAACGTCAATTTCTAATTCTATGCGCACAACGTCCACTCCGGGGGCGCTGCGTTGGGTGGGATGAGTCCTTGCTGATGAAGCCAAAAGGCCGAAACCTGGGTCCAGGGATGGTCCCGCCTATTTCGCTATACTAACGTTGTTTGGATAGTGACCTTTCGTAAAAACTAATTGTTGTCCGGAGGTGTGTTGCGTCGTGTCTGGTTCTGGTGGGATTCGAACCCGCGTCTTTCGAGCTGATCGCTTCGCGCGCTTGCGCTCGCTGACATGTAATCGAGTGCTGCCAACTATGTATTCAAGCACCACCTTTAGTTTATAACCTTTGCAAGGTCTTTCTATGCCAAACCACTTGTTGTGTGATCAGTTTTATGTAAGGATATCCGTTTTAGTCCATACCTGAACGGTTAGCAGTAACGTCAAAACGAACCTGGTTCAAAAGTAAACGGTGCGTAAATCTTGTGCTTTGTGTTGGATTGTTTAGGTTTGCTTCGTATGCGGACCCATGTAGGATATTCGGCAGGTCGGAGGCCAGGTGAAGTGTCTCGCACTCGACATGTGACCTAGTGATCACGATGCGTTTCAGTTACCCGTACTTTAGGGATGGTCCTGTCTATTTTGCCATTAGGCCTATTAACGTGACATTCACGATCCAAACAACGTTAGTATGGCAAAATGGGCAGGACCATCCCTAAAGTGCGGGTAACTGAAACGCATCGTCATCACTAAGTCTCATGTCGAGTGCGAGACTCTTCACGTGGCCCCCGACCTTCCCAATAAACGTATAAAACGTGAATAAAATTTCATGTCCAATTGAATTCGAAGCAATTAGTTATAGCTGTAGTTGTGGAGTAGATTTAAATTACCATCGCCGGTTCCTTACTCAAATAAAATGCAATGAATAAAGTAAGAGAAAAATCTCATTCGAAAGAAAAGTTTGTCTTCAACTTGCAGTTTTGAAATCATGTTTGACAAAAACCCTTTTGAAAACATTTTACTCTTGGCCCTGGCATCCGTCATAATTCAGGTTGTCAATTTCAATCCATTATTGGCATTACCTGCGTCACTGCTCTAAGTGATCTCGAAACGTGACGTGCGTTCTCAACCAAAGCCAGACAAACTTTGCGTCAGGAGTTCTTCAAAATTTTTTTATAGCCAATCGTTTGCATAACAAAGTTGCGCGTAATTGCAATTACTTTATAAAATCCAAAACTACAGTATATCAGATTTTGGTGTTATTCAACTGGACTTGTTCCTATCTCGGATCCCAATTTGAAAATGGCGTTCTCAGCTTTCCTGCTGCATCTTATAGCAAAAAAAGTAGAAATAGAAGCTAAACTTTGAGCATAGTGCAATCAGAAGCTCGCAATCTTTGTAACAATCACTGCAGTAGTAGCCGTGCAGCTTAAAACGGTGTTTCCAGAAGTTCGTCATCTTCGCAGCAATCATTACAGTAGTTGCCGTGGTACTCAGTGTCGCATTTCTGACACATACGTCAAATTAATTGAACTTAAACTGAATATGCTTCATATCAGCCTTTCTCTTTTATCGTTTGTAAACAGAAAATTTATCACTGTTTTACATAAAACAATTTAAGTAACCTGTTTCGGAGTTGCAAATACTGCCGGTACAGTGCATTTCCTACAGAATCGGTGCGAGCGAGCAGATGAAATTGTGGAAAGTACCTTTTCTAAGGTCACAATACCGCACCGCGTTGACAACCCGTGGTCAAGGTGGCAAGGAAAGGCGATGCAGCTTTTGCATTTTCGTGACAACCTCTTGCGACGCAGACAAATAACGTGTTTATAACATCTCATTTGGCTTCAAAAATCAAACCAGGACTTTAAAACATGTCACTCTCTGTTTGCAAACGCACACTCTGCCGTGCATGATCAGACCATTATTACATTGTATGCTACACGACTTGAACTGATAAACGCCAATAGACTTTCGATAATCTTTTTCAATCACAATATATGTTCACCTAAAGTAGAATACAACAAGAGCATTGTTTTGGGAGATATTTTATGGGAAGAGCATTTTAGTCAAGCAATTTCACTTGTTCGTGTTCAGCAGTCAGGTGATCTTTAAAAAACCTTTTTTCAGAATTCAAGTTATTACAGAGAAACTTCAGAAAAACCACCGTTCAATAACCTACTTAACCACCATTTAACAGTCGTAATGGTGTTTGAAGAATGATGTTTGGCTAGCACGGTAATGGCAGTTGTTGTTTTTGTTTTTGTTGTTACCCAACCCCTTCCAAGGAATAGGGGCATGGTATAAGATTACAAAAAGAATGGAAGGTGTAGCGTTGTCAGTTGGTGCTGTCTGTAATACGGTAGTCGTATTATCAGGTCAATGGCAGATAGGTTTATGGTGCCATTGCTAGCACGGTGGTTTTCGCTTCATTAAAACAAATACCAGCGTTGAATGTTGCTTTTGAGCAAAATTTATGTTGGATGTCGCCAGTTGCAGTTTCACAGTATCTTGGATGGAAATTCTTCCTCCATAAATTACTTCATCTGCCTCTCTTAAAATCTATAAATACTGCACATATTACGACACACTTTGGCATCTGCAACCACGTTGACGTGCTCCAAAGGTCTACGAATAAATTTTGAATTATGTCTTACGTGCTAAACTAATAGAGACTTATTCCAAAAAAAAAACATGCACAACTTGGAACGGAAGATTATTTGTCTTTCGCACTGACAGTACATTTATCATCAAAACACATAAGCTCAGCCTTAATGATTTTTACAAGTACACCACTTAAGTCGGACACTTAATTCACTTCATTGTAGGCAAAGCACGTTTGCCACTACTATACCTAAGTACAGATATCCCCAATCACGTATGGCTGGCTGAAGCAAATACCGCAAGCAAAATAAATCGCAGCTACAACATTTAGGAAAACTTTATTCCAAGAATTCCACAACAAACCCCGGGTTTGTAAATCAAACGATGGTTTTACTTCTAGTGAAAACACGACCGCCAATGATTCAGCAATAATTGTTTGTTGACTTTTTACAATAATCTTGTTGCATCACCGAAAACCAACATGAGTTCTTGTCTGCACCTTAAAACGTAACTAAATGCATTCTAAGTAATGTACTCTTTCGTTTTAAGTTGGAATAGTATATTTTCTTATACTGTATGTACAATGAAGCAGCGAAATGCTGGCTTTGGTATAACAGCAGTTTCAACATCAAGATCTAACCAAACACAGTATAATCGTTTTTTAATAAATGAAATGGTTTATTTTTTAGACTTGCATCGTATACACATAAAAAAGTATAACTGGAAAATCGACGATCACCAAAGGATATGACTAAGTTGCTCTAAAGCAAGTTTTTGTACTTTTTATTGCACTCTGCAATTAGCCGGCGTACTTTGCTTTTGATAGATTCACTGGCCCACTTCTGTATGCATAGTTGCTGCACGAGTTAGCTCTTCACATCTTCAATTTGTGCTCTTACCAGCACAATTACGAGCAACGTAACAAAAAAGATGTTTTCTTGATTAGAAAATGCTATTATATTTTGCAGCGTCTGATGTCATTGAAACTGCACAAATTTGCAAGTGTGTTACAAAATTGTTTTTGAGTGTTTTCAACCGGTAATGTAAAAGAGAATTTTTGAAAATGGTCAATTTTTATATTTGTGTGAAGTTTGTACTTCTAAGTAGATTTTATAGGCCTGCATTTCAATGTGTTCAACCTAAACTCCGTGATTAGGCCCATGTCATTGCTAATGGTAAAGCGGATCTAACCAAGTAGCATCTGTAACAGTGCCTAGCAATTCAATTCAAAAATATGGTTGCTCTTATACTCTTAATTGAGTTTTGCTGCGAGTCTTGGAAAGATGTTTGTTTCATACCGTTTATTAATTGCGAGGAAGAAGAAGCATGTTCATCATCATCAACGACGACAAGAAACTTCTCTTATTTCTTGAAAACCCTTTAAGGACAAACTATAACTCCAAAACGGCAAGGCTAGTTTGCCGAAATGTAATTAAACGAAACAAGAAATATATTTACAAACAAACTATAAATTTCAATTGCTCTACCAACTACAGCACTATCAGTTCCACTTGACGTTTACGGCTTTCAACCACAAACAATTTTTCCCAAAAGATCTGTTGTTGTTGATTACACCTCCTCTTCCTCGGAATGGAGGTACGGCATGAACGGCATTTCAGGTTCATGCCGTCAACCCAATTGAAATTAGGCTTGGGGGAAGATGGCAGCCCATTTCGAACCAGTCATGAGTGACTGGTAGCCCCACCACCAACAAGGCAGATTGCCACTGGTGATTACCCAAGAGTCTCATTTTACAAGATGCTGGGTTGGCAACTTCACAATTGTAACCCGGTGAAGTACGGATAGGCCACCTGTCTGCCACAAAAAGATGGAGGCGTCCCGTTGAGTGCCTTGCCCAAAGACACAGCAAGCAAGCTTGTTCTCCACACTATCCCTTTTTTTATGGTGAGCGCCAAGCAAAGAAACTGTGAATACCATTTTTTGAAGTCTATTGGTATGACTCCACTTTGGGAATAAACCCCAAGTCTATCGACTATGAAGCGGACGCTTTAACCACTACGCCATTGAGCCAGTAGGAAAGATCTATCGCTAATACATATTAACGTCGCCCATCTATTTCTCTCTCTTTTTCTCTCTCTCTCTTTGAAGACCTTTGGTCTTACATATACACACCAATACTAAGCGTGGGATATTCTTGATCAGTGGTTCCCAACCTTTTTAATACGTCGCATTTCCCGTCTTATTTAAAGATATTTTTAACCTCTTTTACGTCTCTATAATAAAGTGCTGTTCTGCTTGTGTGTACGTATGTAGGTGCGCTTTATCTTCTCCGAAACTACCGGATGTAACAGGCGCGTGTTTAGAGCGAAGACTGTGAATACCATTTTTTTAAAGTCTTTTGGAATGACTCTAGTTGGGGAAACGAACCGAAAACGATTGTCAGACTGGGCCAAAACGACGGGTAGACTGCTTGCCCCCACCACCTGTCTGTCACATAAAGGTGAAGGCATCCCGTTAGCTGCCTTGCCCAAGGACATAACAACCACACTTGCCAGCTTGTTCTCCACACCGTCGATTTTGTGCTAAACGCCAAGCAGGGAAGCTGTAAATGCCATTTTTTAAAATTGTTTGATACTCGATTTGGGGAAATGAGCCCAAGGTCTTCCAACTGCGAAGCGGACGCTCTAACTACTACGCCATTTCACCGGCAGGTTCAACATCGAACAACTAGTGCACAGGTTCTCTTCAGAGTTGCCGAATGCGGCCACAAATCATTTCTACCCGAACCCTTTGAGGGACAATGTAACACATATGTTACATGATTGATAATCATTATGTTTTTATGACATAATAACCACTTTTCTGAAATCTATTGTAATTCTGTTGTTACCAAACAATTAAGGAATTGTCTAAAATCGCATGAATTACAATCTTATGATCCTTAAAGGGTTTCGAAGTGCAGCCAGGCATAGAAATTGCAGAAAGTGTCGAACCCAATGTAAGACGACAGTATATCACTGCTATCGAGCAGCGGTCAAGGTGGCAAGAAAAAACGGTGCGACTTTTGCACTTTTTTTGGGAACCTCTTTCCTCGCAGATAAATACCGACGCAAGTAAAAATTGCATTTGGTTTTCAGAAGCTAAGTAGGACTTTAAATCATGCCTCTACCTGTTTGCCAACGCACACCTGCAGTGCATGATCAGACCATTATTACATTGTATGCTGCACGACTTGAACTAATAAACACCAATAGACTTTCGATAATCTTTTTCGATCACAACATAAGTTCACCTAAAGTAGAATACAACAAGAGCATTGTTTTGGGAGATATTTTATGGGAAGAGCATTTTAGTCAAGCAATTTCACTTGTTCTTGTTCAGAGGTCAGGTGATATTTAAAAAAAGCCTCCTTTTTTCAGAATTTAAGTTAGCAAATAAATTCCAGGGGGCGTCAGCTTTCTGGACTCCTGCATACGTCTGCGAGCAAACTTATGTCTGTTGTAAAACACCAGGTAAAGACTAGAAATAGTATGCATTCCAATTCAGAAACGAACATACAAAAAATTTTTCCAACTCGAACTGAAATAAAAATTGATCGAGTTTGCGCTCAGTCATGTGTACAGCTTAATTCAACTACAATCTTGTGTATTGTGATTTTGTTGTAACAAAACATGTTGTGAAGAAGACGCAGAAAAAACACCATTTGTTGACCTGAAAAACCTGCTTGGTGGTCGTGTTGAAAGAATGGAGGCTCTGCTAGCAGGGTGGTGTTTGAATCATTGAAACAAACACAAGTATTTTAAAAATAAATTTGTTGTTGCTTTCAAGCAAAATTTATGTGGGATGTCGCCAGTCTCAGTTTCACAGTATTTTGGATGGAAATTCTTCCTCCATAAATTACTTCATCTGCCTCTCTTAAAATCTATAAATACAAAATCTATAAATACTGCACATATTACGACACACTTTGGCATCTGCAACCACGTTGACGTGCTCCAAAGGTCTACGAATAAATCTTGAATTATGTCTTACGTGCTAAACTAATAGAGACTTATTCCAAAAAAAAAAAAAACATGCACAACTTGGAACGGAAGATTATTTGTCTTTCGCACTGACAGTACATTTATCATCAAAACACATAAGCTCAGCCTTAATGATTTTTAAAAGTATGCCTAAATTACTTACGTATGGCAGTTAATTACTCGACCGCAAGTAAACACGTTTGCCACTACTATGCCTAAGTACAGTTATGCACCATCACCTTTGGCAGATTAATGCAAACACAGCAAGCAAAATAAATCGCAGCTACAACATTTAGGAAAACTTTATTCCAAGAATTCCACAACAAACCCCGGGTTTGTAATTCAGAGAATAACTTTTTGAAAACTGAAAATCAAACGATGGTTTTACTTCTAGTGAAAACACGACCGCCAATGATTCAGCAATAATTGTTTGTTGACTTTTTACAATAATCTTGTTGCATCACCAAAAACCAACATGAGTTCTTGTCTGCACCTTAAAACGTAACTAAATGCATTCTAAGTAATGTACCCTTTCGTCTTAAGTTGGAATAGTATATTTTCTTATACGGTATGTACAATGAAGCAGCGAAATGCTGGCTTTAGTATAACAGCAGTTTCAACATCAAGATCTAACCAAACACAGTATATTCGATTTTTAGCAAATGAAATGGTATATTTTTTAGACTTGCATCGTATACACATAAAAAAGTATAACTGGAAAATCGACGATCACCAAAGGATATGACTAAGTTGCTCTAAAGTGCAAATTTTTGTACTTTTTATTGCACTCTGCAATTAGCCGGCGTACTTTGCTTTTGATAGATTCACTGGCCCACTTCTGTATGCATAGTTGCTGCACGAATTGGCTTTTCACATCTTCAATTTGCGCTCTTACCAGCACAATTACGAGCAACGTAACAAAAAAGATGTTTTCTTGATTAGAAAATGCTATTATATTTTGCAGCGTCTGATGTCATTGAAACTGCACAAATTTGCAAGTGTGTTACAAAATTGTTTTTTAAGTGTTTTCAACTGGTAATGTAAAAGAGAATTTTTGAAAATGGTCAATTTTTATATTTTGTGTGAAGTTTGTACTTCTAAGTAGATTTTATAGGCCTGCATTTCAATGTGTTCAACCTAATCTCCGTGATTAGCCCCATGTCATTGCTAATGGTAAAGCGGATCTAACCAAGTAGCATCTGTAACAGTGCCTAGCAATTCAATTCAAAAATATGGTTGCTCTTATACTCTTAATTGAGTTTTGCTGCGAGTCTTGGAAAGATGTTTGTTTAATACCGTCCATTAATCGCGAAGCATGGTTATCATCATCAGCAACAACAGGAAACTTTTCTTATCCCTTGAAAGCCCTTTAAGGGAAAACTGCAATCATAAGAAAGCTTAGTTGCCAACTAGAAATTAGCAAAAAATCCCAAAAATGAGTCCTAAAAATCCAAGATAAGGCCATTTTTTCGTAAAAATTCCAAGATTTTGAAATGCGCCATTGATATTGGTCGACGCCATGCGCTTTACTTGTGCCACACTGCTGATTTTCCAAAAATTTCGAAAACCAATCCTGATGGTGCTAATCTCAAAAAATTTCTCTACCTAAATTTTTTCGCAAATCTCCAAATTTTGGGTTTCCACGACAAAATTAAATGATTTCATCAAATGTGTCGACCAACAGAATCTCTGTAGATTCCTAAAGTGGCCTTAAAGATTTCCAAAATCTGGGGATAAATTTCCAAAAATTGGTAACTATGCTGTTAAGCAAGTTACACAAATTTACTTGCTTCATTGTTACGCAACAAACAAGCTGAGGTTGCGCAATAACTATAATATGTTAATGCATTTAATATAAGTGTTGTGGAGGTTATGTGTTTTAAAGGATGAAAAAGATAGTGAAGACATCCGTTCTCGTGCAATAGAATTCTCGCTCTATCTCAATAATAACACTTTAAAATTAAAGGGCATGTTAACGTATTGCTCAAATAACTTGTCTGACTGCAACTTCACTGAGACCCTAATAATTTTCAATCAAATGTCTTTTCTACCAGTTGTAGATCCATTCACACCATTTCTTGTTCGAAACAACAAGAATTGTTGTTGGGATCATCACCGACCACAACAACTACGAATTCCAAGTGGCGTTTTCGGCTTCCGACGAAAGTAATTATTTGTAAAAAAGAATTGATGCTGATATATATCAACACAGCCCATATACTTCTCTCGCCCTCCATACCTCTCTCTCTCGAAAGTCCTTTGATCATATACGACGTAGGTACATCGGTGTGCCTAAAAATGTGAGACACTTTTTGACAACCAATATCTCAGCAGTCAGCTTTTTTCTTACAGAAGCTACCGAATAAAATTTTCATCGTGAGTTTGCAAGAGAGCAGCGTCCAAATCATAGTTCAACGCATCAGTTTGCAACACAAAAAGTTTGTCGTGATCTGGTAACCTTAGCATTGGCTTCTTAATCAAGCACTCCAGCAAGTCGGTTAAAGTTTTTTTTCGCGCTTGCTACCAACCGGCTTAGAAGGCTGCCTTTTGCGAGTAACATTGCTCAACGGTGCAGCAATAACTGCAAATGACAAAATGCAAATACGATAATAGCTTGCTAGTTTCAAAAATGATGTCACTTCTTTCTTTGTTGTAAGTCTTCGGGCAGTACGAATCTTCTTTCAATTGTCGACATTGACAAAGATCTAATTAAAACCAATATGTAGCCGGAAAAATTCGACTGGATCGGATTCAAACCTTCATTTCAATGATTTTACCGTCAAGTTGTAGACGAAAAAACAGTACTTCTAGTACGTGCAAATTCGTCTTCCAGTTGTCTGTGTGCACAACTAGATCGTCGATGTTATCTAAAGCGGCCAGTATTTTTTTTCTTTCCACGCACAACTATAACTTCAGAATATTTTATCCAAAATGGCACTTTCAAAAAATCGCACAAGCCATTAGGTGTGATAAAAGCAGTCTTCTCAATATCTGCTTTTGCAACTGGAATGTGCTAGTATTCTTTACCAAGATCTATCTTAACAAGTATTTGCTTTTCGTAACTGTTGAAATAAATTCTCTGCCGTAGTCATAGGATCTGGATCAGCCACTGCATATTTGTTCACTTTCCTGTAGTTGACACAAATGCAATTTTTTCATTCTTCTTCACAATGACAATAGGTAATGCGAATGGTAATTTTGACACTTAATAAATCTTTGGAGACACTTTGCCGAAATTTGATGTCCTAAACGCAAACAATTCCAAACACAACAACCAAAAAGAGAGATATTACAAGTTTTAATTACAGAGTCTGGGTGCGTCGGAATGTGATGGATGGCATTTTTGAAATCAATTTAATTAAGAGGAAATGTTTTTGTTTGAAAAGAGCTTAATAGGTGCTAATTGCAATTGGTTATATGACTCATAGGACAGGCATGGTTTTTTTCATGTTATGGCCGAATTAAAGCAAACAGCGCCGGCAAAGATCTTAATGTCACCAATGTACATAAGTAAACAGGGCACATCAAATCTTCATATAGGCTTGCCACTAAACAGCTCATTTCTGCAATTGTCAAAATGACCAACATTTGAGCGACGCCATCAATTTTGACCATGTTTTATCCCCTTCCCCTTTACCCTTTCAAAAATTAAAAATGATAAATTGGGCATTCTTTCTTTTTAAATACTTTTAGTCTTGATTGATAGTCCAAGATGATCACCATTACATGAACAGAGCTATGGCTTATATTTACCAAAACATTTCGTTGTTGCTTTCACAAATGTTCGTACGGTGAAGCCGGCGCAGCTGCATTAATTGATACCTTTTAAAACGGTAAGGGTGATGGTATGCCCCGCCAGGGTAAAATCGCACCATATCTAGGAGAAACATGTTTTCTATTTTGCTTGATAAAAGCTTTGTAGAGCTACCGCGATCAAACCTGAAAATTTGGGAAAAGCAAGAACTCTTTTAACTTCTATGAGCATATCTAAGCAAGGAAAAACAACTATGAATGATAATGCGTAGCCAGCAGGGATTTGAGAAAGTTTGAGGGGAAATCAAAATTAATAACGTCACTGTGTCAAATCGCACCACATTGCAATACCTTATTGGTATTTTGCTTTATAATAGCTTTATAGAACTACCGGGATCAAGCCAAACATTTGGGGAAAAGCAAGGACACTTTCAACTCCCCTGAGCACGTCAAGCAGGGAGTTAAGAACATGCTACATAATGCGTAGCCAGCGAGGACTTAAAAAAGTTTAAGGGAAAATCAAAAGAAAACAGCGTCACTGTAGAAAACGCACCACACGAAAGACATTTTTGCTATTTTGATTGCAAATAGCTTAATATCAGAAATGTGTTCCCTACGCCAAAGTGATTGTCGTGTAATTTCTGAAATAAGGTATTAAATATTTGGCATGTTACTTGCGACTTTTCGTAATGTATGCCTATTTGTGTGACGTAACGTCTCTGGCTGCGAGTGTATTGCTTGATCCTGGCAGAATCGGGCCAGGGGAAATGCAAATTAACCCAAAATCAAGCACTTGTAGTTAAACTATTACAATAGTTTAGTTTGTGATTTAGGTATATAATCCATAAATATCAATCAAGCTACATTTGATTATTATGTGTTTGAGGATCAGTCAAATTTGCGACAGGACTTTATAAAAGTATTGCAACTTGCCATTGCATTACTAAAAACACAAACTACTCGGCCAACTTCAATGTCAATACTATAATGTATCAATCTTCTTGAACCGGAAACATATCAGTTGTTTGCTGTTGAAATAACAGTAAATAAAAACTTGGTACGCAGTTACTGCCTGCGGCTTTTTTACTTATTTTTCACTTGAATCGCACCAGACACATGATGACATCATAGATGGAGTTGTGAAGCGTTCAAGAAAAAGCACGCTTTAGAATGCTTAAAACGCTTTAAAAATTGATCGCTTGTTGCACCGACAATTTAACCGAAATTTTCGTAGAACTTTTTTGTCGAAAGCACCTTGTAAATATCTACCAATCTTTTACTCGTGGTTCTACGGTTAGTTCTTATTGAGAAAATGCAGAGAACAAATTGTGCAATCAAGCTCTAACTTTTGACGTCATTGTACACCCCAAAAAGGTGAAATTTTTGCAAGTTCGTAAGTTGGGGGGTTGGCTTTCTTCTGAGCGAAAACAGTTTTCCTCTGCCAAGAAATGCAAATTAAAAAGGTTATCTGTAGTTATGACTTTATAGTTATGACATACTAACTAATTGCATATGGCACTCGCCCTGTGTTGGTGACCAATCGTCGCCAGTTTGATGATTGTACGCCTAGCAGATACGAAAGAGTTGAATCGTGCGTACGTACCTAAAGACAGAACTGTGCTATATATTGGATTAATAGCGATTTAAAAGTCTTTATTTCGTATACATTTCAAAAACATTAAATTTTCTAGCTAACAGCAAGTTTTATAAGTTTTTTTTTCCGGCGTCGCCCGCATCCAAACAATACATGCATTCTGCAGCGAACACTCTGCATTTTGCAACACGCGGTCTATGCGCGGTTTCCATTGGTTAAGTGCGATTTTGCACTTCGACCCATCAAAACCAGTTCAACCGGGGTGCAATTAATTAATCCAAATCAATTGATCCAAGTTAATTGATTAAATCAGTTCATTAATCAAATCAGTACAAGTAGCGCAAAATTAATTAAATTGAATTACGTAACCTGCGTGCGACTTTTCTACTTTTTGCAGGTTAAAGCCGGCGGTTGTCGCTTCAACCTACAAAAATAATGTAGTTTCTGACAATACAACCTCTAAAAGCAGTTCTTCCAATGAAATCCTGATGAAGAAATCAAAATTGCCTTTAACTCTTACTCTCTTCGAAATGATAACAACTTTTTTTTATCAAAAATTGCTTTTTCTCACAGTAGGAAGGTTGCATATGACGTCACACATTTTGCGCCAAAAAAAATGGCTGACCAAACGCTATAATTTATGCTGGAAAGATATAGGGCGAACACAAACTATTGGGATTTTTTTGAAAACTAATGAGATTATTATTTAAAAATTGGAATGAATTATTGTTAGTTGGATTCTCGAAAACAAATAAATCTAATCAAAAGCGATTTGGTTGAGATTAGGTCTTTCAGTTGGCTAGTCTAAACTTAGTGCTATGTGCAAATTTAAGAAAAATCGTCGCTAAGAGAAGTGTCATCTAAATACCATTTGCTCCTCAGTTAAAAACAACTTTATATCAATTAGATACTCGTCGGTACATTTGCAAAAACAACCATTATCTTATCATTACTACCGGTACCGTAAGCTTACCGGCAAGCTTGCTTATGTCCATGAGCAAGGGCATTTAACGGCATGCCTCCGTCTTTATGTGGCAAACAGGTGGAGGGGCCAAGCACTCTACCCGTCGTGGTGGCCCAGTCTGACGAAATACATGCAAACAGAGCATGAGCTCATACGCATGAATAAATGAATCGATAGCGTAAGTTATTAAATTACCCTTGGTCCAGAAGCCTAGGAAATAGCCCAAAAAATTGTTTAAGGAGGGTTGCAAGTACTATTGACAAAAAATTACTGATTTTATCCATCACTATCTAATCGAACATATAACCAACGGTACAGAAGTATGCCCTGTCATTTAGGCTACAGTATAATTAAAGTTTACAACATTTCAGTATGCTTATGCATCTAAATATACTGCGCAAGTTTTTTTTTTTTTTTGTTTGCCATATCTATCCTCCATTCACGAGAAAGCGAATTATATCGCTATGTTTTGGACGGCAAGTCCGCACTCGCTTGGGAGTTGCTATTTCCGAGGTGTCTGGGTCACCTGTCTTCCACATTAAGGTGGGGGCTTCCCGTTAACTGCCTTGCCCAAGGACACAACAAGCGAACTTCCCGGCTTGTTCTCCACAACCTCTCATAAATGCCGAGCGCCGAGTAGGGAAGCTATAGATACCATTTCTAACGTCTTTTGGTATGACTCGACAAGGGGAATGAACCACAGGTCTACCGTCTGCGAAGCGGACGCTCCAACCACTACGTCATCGCGTCGGTCAAAGTTGCACGTTGCAATTAACTTAAACTCAGCATTCCCAAACACGCTGATCAATGAAATATGAAACCCTCACAGAAACTGGCTACAAATAAGCCTCCATGTTTAGCCCATAAAATTAGCCCAACCATTAGCACTAACAAGCAAACCTTAGCACTTCTTACCTTACTTTGACATCAGATTCATTCCTTAACATCAGTAAAACAACACATTTGACGTTCATTTAACAATTGCCACGTTTATCCATTTGATTTGCGAAAAGCGATATCACTCCTATTCAATTCAATGCAAAAACCCTGAATGTGGTCAGCCACTTTTTCGAAAGCGCATTTTGATGACGTTTGATCAGGTGTGTGCAACCTTCCTATTAAAATCGTATTTTCGGAGATTCCATTGCTCTTGACACCAGTTTATCAAGATTTCGGAAGGATTTATGGCAGGAATTTAAGGGAGTTTGCTTTTTCCCTAAGATATTTATCACTATTGCGTAAGTGTTATGCATCAAGCGAAAAATTACTTCGCCAGAAACAAATTTCAAAACTACAACTTATTCAGCAGTGTTGAAGAATGATCTTGGTTAGAGAGGCAACTTAGTGGCAGCCTCTTCTTCATAACCTTAAAAGGAGATATGCTTTTGGTAATTTGTCGGTATTTTGTGACTAAGGTTCAAACTTTTTGCATAGAAGCAAATGGGTCCTTGACCTTTAGTGGTCAGTTTGGAGAAGCCAGGAAAACTTTTTACGAGATTTTGAGTTTTTTGGCAAAATTGTGTAAATTTTTTGTAATAAATGCAAATGAATTGACTTTTCAAATGGATAAATTAGCATAAAAAAGATGTCTTTTTAAATGCCTTGCCGAAACCAATCGAGCAAGTCATTAAGGTCGATTGCTATGCAAAAATTAAATGAAACTTTTATGACATTTATTTTCTAAAAAAAAAAAGCTACGTTTGTAGCTTCTGTGTTAAATCTTAGCTGAATGTATTTGCTTAAATTAATTGACGACGTTTAAAATGCTTAAAGTAGATTAAATCAGTTTTTGTTTTTAAGTTTTGGACAGCAAATTTGGTCCGAAGCACGATGGCCTAATTTTAAGCAGTTTCACTATTTTACATTTGTCGAAATACTTTGCTTTTGACCATTGTTGAAGAAAATAACATTTTATCGCATGATTATTTCAAAAGATAAATTTTTCTGAAGTGTTTTTATAGTTAAGATCATGATGTCATAAAAATATACATTTCACCATATCACGCAGATTGTTTGATTAATAAGTTTTGTGCTAGATCTTGTGGATTTTGATGGTTATAATAATTAAATTATCCATATATATCAATTTACCCACGTGACTAACCATATATGTTGCCGGTATTAAATTACCCAAATAAATAACACCAATATTACCAGTCAATTAGTGCTCTCTATTTCATGGTTGATGCCAACGTTATTCATAGTGGACCTAGTATTAACCCGGGAAAAGACATCTTCTGCAAAGTGCAACGCATCCCTGTCAAAACGTGCTTCACCAGTGGTAGAGCGTCTGCTTTGTGGGCGATACACGTGGTTTCAATTTCTTGGTCGAGTCGTACGAAGTTCCTAATTTTACCATTCAAAACGAAGTTCCTAATTCTTCTGCTATGGGCTCAGTGCGAAAGAAATAGTGTGCAAAAAAACCGGCAAGTTTGTCGTTGAGTAATGCACATAACAGAATAACCTCGTCAAGCAGAGCATGGGTTCACTACACGAGTCAAAAAATAAAAAAGTCTTCACCCTTGTGCAAATTAACTGCATCAAACCTAATTTTATTCCAAAAATTTATTTCTTAGAATAGGTTTGTCTTCTGCTAAATGATGAGGCGTTTTTTTCCGAAATAAATTGTAACTCAATATTTGCAAATTATATTGATTGTTTCACTTGAGTTTCAGTTTACTTGCATCTAAATTGTAAAAGATCATGCAATATTTCATCAGCTTCATAATGGCGTTACCTACATGTAAATGCCATGAGCATGCACCATTGCATTTGTTTTTCATTCTTTTGTTGAAGAAACATCAAAGTAGATCTCAATCCACTTAAGCAAACCAAAATACTGATTTTACATGAGCACCGGTCGAAAAATCAGTGCGAAATAGCCTCATCGTGGGTGTACACTAGGGTTACAACTTTTTCAGAACACCAGTCCACTGTTTCACGCCTTTTGAAGATAGCCCGAGTAACTGGAACCTTATCGCCCAAGAGGAAGTGAAAGTGGAGTTGGCAAAAAAGACTTCCACAATAGGCGTTACCAGGCTACTGCGAGATAGTAAAATTGATTCAAGAAAGACGAATGATCTTCGAAATAATTTGTCATTATCTAGAAAGGATGTTATTTCAAAAACTGTACTCCGTAGATTGATCAACTATATACAAATTGTTAAAAGGCCACTTAAAAAGTTTTTAATTGCTATCAAGAATAAGAAAAGACTTTTACAAATGAAAAATGTTGGAAATAGGCTGTTACTGTGTGGAGAAAAGTTCTTTTTAGCGATGAAAGCAATTTTCTAATTCAATGGCAATGTAGGCTGCATGACCATTGATTCATTGAAGAGTACATCCACGAATGCAACATCGATTAAGCTGTAACACACCCTAAACAAATGATATTTTGGGGTAGCTTCAGGTTCTATGGCGTTGTATTTTTGCTGTCCAATGCGGGAATGATCAATGCAGAAAAATACAATCAAGTTTCACTCAAGGAAATTGTCAAGGATTTTGCAAACTCTTTTTTGGATGGATGCGGACTATTTTTGCAGGATTCTACGCAACCTCATAACGCGGAAAAAGTGATAAATCTCATAAAAGAAATAAAAATTAAGAAGCTGCGTATACTGGAAAACTCTCCCGACATCAATTCCATTGAGAATTAGTGATCTGTAATTAAACTTTGACTTTGCAGTGAGGACTGTATGAACAAAACAGAGCTTATGGAGGCAACAGACTAATCCGGATATGGTTTGTAGGGTGTCTATTTTTTCACTTTTTTCGCATTTGTTTTGTTTAAGTGATTTACAGATTACAAATCAACTCTTAATCACAAAACCAAGCTTTTCATTTTTATCCTACGTAGAACCAAACGTATTTAGGGAGGGTACAAACTCTGAAGTTTGCCGTAACTTGATAACGACACCTCATAGAAAGATGCTTTATATGTCAAACGATTCAAAACACTTTATCTTCTATTTCTTCACAATACATCATGTTATTCTAACTCCTACACTGATAGAGTTATTTTAAAAAAACGGTGTTATTTTTTTGTTTCATATTTTGTCAATTTCTTACGTTAGATTTAATCTTTTTTAAGGAAAAACTTACATTTGTGTGATGCTTTACAACTCGCATTGTTTGACATTGTTATGCTATAATATAAAACTATGTTAAGTAATATGTAAGAATGTTTATTACGGAGTAAAAATAAAGTATAACAGGAACAGCGACTTCAAGAAGTTTCCGAATGAGCTTAAGTTAAAAACACATGTGAAATATGAGTGTGCAAAAGAAATAAAGAAAAATTTTTGGGCAGAAATATATGTGATAAGGCATTATTTTTATGTGAGAATCAAGTCAATGAGTAAAGAGGAGAAATATTTTTAAAAACGACCATCTTATAACGTTGCGAAGGATGGTGATGCTATTGGAAGAATATGAAAGAAAAGTAGTTTATTGTAAAACTTCATTCCGAGGAAACAAAGTAAAAATTTGTAAATAAATACTCGAAACCAAAGCAAAAGTGGAGGGAAAAAAACTATTAAAGATTATGTGTTCCACTACTTGTCAGCTTAGATAACAATCTTTCTTCTCACATGGTCAGAATATTCACTGTGATATTTAAGCAACGATTTGAAATATATTTTTAAATAATTCCAAATTGATGGCGATGGCAAGATAGAGCAGGAGTTCATTGGCTTTCCATGGAGAGCGATGGCAGTGACGAGGATGCAATCGTTTGTGGAGTCACATCTTCAATTACGTTGAAAGGAAAATCCTAGCTTTAAAAAAATAGGTTGCCAATCCCATCATTTCGCTATCTGTCAAATGTAGACTAGAGCAGGGGTTCTCAAACTATGGGTCGCGACCCCATTTGGGGTTGTACGATTTAGTTTTTGGGTAGCAAAACAAATTCAAAACAAATTGGATGTATTCGTCAGAATTAAAAGCTTTTGTAATCCTCACGTGAAAATCAAAAGTAGACCTGCAGTAAAATAATTTTGTGTCGCATTTTTAGGGGTATTTCCATCTTTACGCTTTCAGTTGTATACTACAATGTCTGCCTGAGCTTTCAAGTAAAAATAATCAAAAAATCGAAACAAGTTATTCATTGTTACTTCCTGTTTGTTGCAGCGTACTGACCGATATCGACCTTGTTGACACACGGCTTCAACTTAGAAGGAAATGTATTTTCTGGCATACTACGAATGGCGTAGTGGTTAGAGCGTGATGGCGGCACGATTGTGTAGCGATTAGAGCATCCGCTTCGCAGTCGGTAGACCTGGGGTTCATTTCCTAAGTCGAGTCATACCAAAAGACTTTAAAAAATGGTATTCGCAGCTTCCCTGCTTGGCGCTGAGCAAAATAGGGATAGTGTGGAGAACAAACCGGAAAGCTTGCTTGTTGTGTCCTTGAGCATGGCACTAAACGGGATGCTTTCGTCTTTATGTTGCAAACAGATGGTGGGGCCAAGCAGTCTACCTGTCGTGGTGGCCCCAATCTAACTGAAGACTTGCAAGCCCAGCGTGAGCGCTAACGCAGTGTGGCCTATTTATACATCTTCCTGCATAAAGCTCACAACAAATAGCTCAAAGGACGAAGATGAAGTGAAAGGAAATTTCCGTATTTGAGAAAATTTTTCTATTTGATAAAATTTGACTCTAAAGGTCAGAAAAGGGGGAACTAAGCGAAAATAATCAACACGAAAAAATCAAGAGGAAACAGGAAAATTTGCAACAACATATCTTTACAAAAAATGTAGTGTAAAATAAAATGCCATGTAGAAATACAGAAATTATGGAAGAAAACGCTACCAAACTTCATTTTCCGTAGTTCAAACACTTCTAAAGAAAAGAAAAATGTGTATGCCTTATCTGCAATTTAAAATCGTATCTTTCAAACCTGACAAAATAGCTTTCGACTATTACTAATCTTGGGAAGATTGGTTTGTTTAAGTAGAGGCAAGCGGAAGCCAACGTAAAGTGCGCAAGCGATGCAAGTTGCTTACCACACCAGTAGCGTATTTTGACGAAGTGTCATGTTCCCTTGCTTTGACCTTTTCACGAGAATTTAAAAACTAATTATGTTAGCTACATTTGCGTCAATTCTTGACTTTTTTTCAATATGCATTTAAAGACGTTTATTTATTTAATTATTTCAAGAGCAAGTAGTTCTGACGTATCAGTACATTTCTTTCATAAATTATCGTGCCCAATAACCATCTCGTTAGATGCGCTTGATAAATTTTATAAAGTGACTTTTATTTCGTTAATTTTTTGTTTGCTTCACTATTTCTAATACGTATTCTTTTTTGTTACTGTATAATTACTTTCGTGAATTGAGCACATTTGCATGATTTCGCCCTAGAAAAAGATACTTAAGATTTGTGATCAGTGGTGCAATTATAGAGGGAAACATCAGAGATAGCTCTCAAAGGATATGACAGAAGCAACAAGTGTAAAAGAATAGATTTTTTGTGACCGAAATATGCAAAGTTCTTGCTTTCACAAGGTTTTCTTCGTTTAATGCTTCGCCCTTCAAAAAAAGATCGAGTTCACGCATTTTATATAATTGCTTGATAATAAGACTAAGCTTACGTAATGCTTCGCTCCCCTCTCAAAACAAAGCACGCCAGTGCCTGCAATTGGACGTTTTTTGCCTGAATATCATTAACGTGTTCGCTACCCATCCAGGGGTCGCTTAGAAATTTCTTTTCTAAAATGGGGCCGCAGAACAAAAAAGTTTGAGTAGCCCTGGGCTAGGGCAGTCTCTTCAAGACAATGTAAATACCCAAAGTGCAAGTTGGCAACTTTTGCTCCGGCAAAAGCGTAGATGGGTATAATGTGACGGTGTTTGTTAGAAAGGAAACTTGGTGTGAGCGGTGAAAACGAAATCACGTAAAATGACATTACAATAAGAGATTCAAAATACTACAAATTGGCATGCATATAAGATATTTCTAATTAGGCCTAGCTTTGTTGAATTTCTTTTAATTTTTATGTTGTTTAAAAATAAAATAAAATTTTAAAACATAATTGTGTGCTGCTAGAAAACTCGGTAAATTCAATAGTGAAAGTGAAATTACATAAAATGACATTACAATGAGAATTCAAAATGCTACCAACTGACATATGTTTAAAAGAATACTTCCAAATAGGCTAGTTTTGTTGCATTATTCTTAATTTGCACATTGTTTAAAAATAAAATAAAATTTTAAAACATAATTAAGCTTGTGTGATGTCAAACAATCAAAAAATGGCATTTTGATTTATCTTTCTTTATAAAGGAGATAGAATAACATGATGTGTTGTAAAGAAATAAAAGACAAAGTGTTTTGAATCGTTTGACATATAAAGCATCTTTCTATGAGGTGTCGTTATCAAGTTACGGCAAACTTCAGAGTTTGTACCCTCCCTAAATACGTTTGGTTCTACGTAGGATAAAGATGAAAAACCTTTTTAAAAAAAGCTTGGTTTTGTGATTAAGAGTTGATTTGTAAATTACTTAAACAAAACGAATGTGAAAAAAGTGAAAAGTAGACACCCTAATGATATAGGGATTCCGAAATCAGAGAAAAGTGCCGGAAGTTGGTGGGTTCGATGCCAAAAAGAGTAAGACGAGTTATTCAAAACGGTGGCGGTCATATCACAAACTAAAATTGATGTAAATTGAATAAAAACAATAAGGTGAATAAAATGGTAAACGTGAACTTGTTTTAGCGTTTGAGCTATTCATTTACACAAGCTGTAGCTCATATAAAGACGACGTGAATGCGACTCAGCAGAAGAGAAAGTTCAATTTACTAGCTAGAAGGCGTTACGTTGCTGCTATGCTTCTAGATAATTCTGTGCAAACATTCGAATTACGAAACAATGAAACAATGAAAGAACGTAGAGAGCGTTGGAGTAGTATAAAAAAAAGGACCTCATTTTTGTGATGTCATTTTCCATTGTACCATCGCTTTTCATCATACAAGCTGCCCACCTCGCTTACCGGTATCAATTTTTGGGCTTTTCTTTATCATAAGCAGCGCCTAAGTATATTCACACTTAAAATCCATCTCAAACCCTTGAGTGCTTTGCCAAAATTATTGTCTACAGAAATGTTTTTGGCATAATTATTTTACCTAGATGATGAATTAACCTTTGGAGCTGTCCAAGTCATTTGAAAAGCTACCGCATCGTGACATCTCATTAAAATGTAAACTCAAAGAATATTCCTAATTAAGTTTTAATAAAGAACTGAATTGGATCGATATTTCCTTTCCTCTTCTAAACTTTTGAGTAAATGTCAATGGTTTTTTCAGCCGCTTACCGCCAAAATTTTGTGAAGTGTTCTCGAAGTGTTTGAATAAAGCTTGTTGTAAATCGGTTGAGTACTTTTTAATGAGATGAATTTTGCGCTCCCCAGTCAATAAAAATTCTTGGATTGGTCACGCAGTGGACGCAAATACTCTCCTTCCGATACTTCACCGTTACTTGATGGGCGATGGAATTCTGTAATTCAGAAGTGGCTGCACTGTTTGCAGCCCACTGGCTTGGACAACGCTGCAAGACAACCTAATGGGCGAGCAAACACTGAAAACCACCCAACAAACAAAAACCGTAACGTGTTTTCTTCAAATGTAACTTGCCATTGCTCAGATGGTAATATGCACAAGTATAGCGAGTCATAAATTGCTGATTTTTTGCCTCCATGGTATTCCAAGTTGATTCGCCTTTTGAAAAGACACCTGATGATAATTTTCCTATATCGGTTGCAGTGCTTGAATCAGAAATTTATTTATTGTTTTAATCCTTAACACTGGTGCAACAGCGACAGTAATGCTATACATAAGCCATTTTCCAAACCTGCTTCGGAGTTAAAAGTTTACACATTCCGCTTCAATTTCTTGATGTTGTTTTCAACAAATTTACGGCATGTAAAAATCCTTGAAGCAGAGGGCATCAATCTCAAGTGCCTGTCCCCAAGGCACAGCCTAAGCTGGTCAACAGAAGATTTGAACGCATTGCTCTGCACCGTATCAGCGATTGGAAGAGTAGATCTTCATCTATTCATAGACATGACCTGATTTATATTGACCCAGCAGCAATGGGTGGACTATTTGAACCTGCCATCTTTCTGCTCATAATAATGGAGAAATTCCTTTAAATGCCTTACCCGAGGAAACTGCAAGCAAAAATGTCGGTTTTTCTTTACATTACCGTTTTCGTGCAAAACGCCAAGCACGAAAGCTCTGAGTTCCATTTTTAAGAAGTATTCAATATAACCTGATTGAGGTTTAAACCAGCAGCTTATTACATTTGATGAGGACATTCTAATCGTTATGTTGCTGAAGAAGTAAGCACGCCTCACCATACTCCTATGGACACCGGGGATAAAAGGATAAATATGTGTGGCTTCGGGCTCATATCAGTCAATCAATAACACTTTCTGGTCAGCTTATTTGAGCTTTTAAGCCCATTTTGGTATGTGTCAGCGCAAAGAGGATGCACAGATAGTAATTTGTGTCGCTTGCACTTGCCGTTGAGCAGTGGGAAAGACTAAAACTGATTCCGATGGGATTCGAATCTGCAAATTTCCGAACGAAAACCAAATGAAACTATTTCGGCCCGCTTCGAGTTTAGTGTAAGTAACCTGAATTATTGACTGTGCTCTAAGTAAATGTGTGTTTTCAGAGAAGGTTATCCAGCTATGCATAAACTTATAGGCTTCTGGAGGAAAACTACGTAACTCATTACTGCATGACGTACGAAGCTGCCACCATCAAATGTCTTATACACGCTAATGATAATAAAAAATTGACATGGTACCATTAACAATGAAGCTTTTTTAATTACCTGATGACATTATTTGTTTGAGAGTAAACAGTTCAACCGCTAGTTCGCGCGCTTTATTGATATGATTATACATCATATAAAATACATCGTTGTTGTGACTTACAATAGGAATTTATTTCCAAAAAATGTGGCACTTAATTCAAACATGGACAAAATTTCAAGGAGCTAATAACCGTAGCTAAACCAAAATTCAACCCAGAAAAGATTTAATTAAGCTCTCATTTAAAAAGCAATCAATCAAGTAAGACCAAAGGAAAAAGTTTTTAAGGTGATTAGAAAAGAAAAAAACAAAGAAGTTTGCAAACGTCGCAGCCTTAAATTTTTAGGCAAACAAAACGCAAAAATAAACCAGCGATTCCCGTGCACCATTGACTAACCCAAAACAAAATTTCACAATACGCGTCATCATTTACCCAGATGTCCTCATATTATTTCACACACGTCATATTGATGTCATAATCAGTCGATCTACTAAGCAAATTCAGACCTTTTGTTTGTAAAATAAACAATGTCAAGAACTGCAATTAAGAATGGCAAAAACAGTTTGCTTGAGGAGTCCAATGAGATTACAATATTAATACCGATACAAGAATATCTGATACCAAAATATGATATCCGAGTTTCCATCGTCAACCTAAAACTGCCATGACGCGATAAACATTATACTATGAAAACACAAATTATACGGGTGATGCCACAACTGCTTTAAGCAAAAGTTAAGTCGTTGATAAAGTCGAGTGAATCGAAGCGCTATTTATGACTACAGTGACCATGAGTTCAAGGCTTGCGATGGCTACGTTGTTGTATGCTTGGGAGTGTCATGTTAATACCTTTGTGGGCCAGGGGGTCAGAACAATATTGGGGCCTCTATCAACGCCGTGACAGCTAGTACACCTATGCCCGATGGGAATGTAGCATATATTTGCGTTGCATTGATGTATATTGTATATATTTGCATTGCCTTCCCGAAATGTCTCAATGTATCTGTAGAATCAATTACGCTTTAACAAGGTGTGAGTGAAACGCGCACCTTTTGTTTCTTTATGTCGAGCAATTTAGCTCTGGCAAGACTTGACAAATGCAAAACCACGTTCTTAAAGTAAAACAAGAGGCCAGCGATGCACTTAGCACACTGCAGAGAGTGGCACTGTTTCTGCCAATCAAATCTCTTCAGTACAGTTGGTGACCGACGCCAACTGTACTGAAGAGACTTGATTGGTAGAAACAGTGTTACTTCCTGCAGCTTGCTTAGTGCAAAAGCATGTGCATTACGAAAACTGATTTTTGCTGCAAGAGCAAAAATGCTGTTGTATTGCAATTTGCAAAACAGACGCGTTGGTGAGAGTCTATTAGCTTTTTGAACCTCCCTGAAGCTATTCGCTGTCTGGAAGCGGGTGGTAGTATTATTGAAACATAGCGCGATGTCTTGCAATAGAAGTATATTCGTGACCTTAATAAAGTGGTCTTGTTACAGAGGTGGTTTTCAGATCTACTGTGTTTAAAGTGACAAGCATTGTTCCAGATACATTACAGACATTCGTTTCTTGCGTATGGATTCCCACAAAATGTTGGCGACATCTAGCCTAGTTTTTACGGGAGCGTTTAAATGTATACAAGCCAGGGGCAACGCCATTCAATGCAATATGAGAAAGGTCTCAATAACACATACTTGTAAATGAATACTTGTAAATAACACATAATTGTAATTTTTTTAAATGTGAGAATTTCAGACAAAAATGTTCTTTTGCCTTGCAAGGAAAAGTAATTAATTCAACCTCACTACCTTTACTCAAATAGGTTTTTAAAAAGGCAGTAATTTTATCCAAACAGGTTTTCAGAAAAAGGCAATAATGTTAAATCACTTTTCCTTACAAGGCAAACAAAATTATGTTTGCATGAAATTTTCACGTTTCCAACACCGCAAGGCGTTGTTGGGAAAACTCTTTTTCATGAAGTCAAGATTCCTCAAAAACACCTTTTAAAAGATTTGTTTTTCCATCAACTCATTTCCCCTTTTTTTCTCAAATTAGCTTCCAAATACAATTGTAGCAGTTGGTTTCTCGAAATGGCTTTTATCCTAATAAGTAGAAATGTTTAACATTTCGGCGGATTGCATTCACGCTTGAATGAACTACGCTGCAATTTTTTTTGCTGCAATCTGGAAGCTGGAGGGATTGCTTCTCAAAAAGTAGTTTCAAGCACTTTAAAGGGGTCCCAACCATTATCTTTATCCTGCTGATGTTGTCTTGGTGTGATCTATCTTTCGCCACCGATGCATCGCCGCTTTGAAACGGCTGCTCGTCATTTTCAAAGTTTATCGGCTGCATCAATTTATTTTCTTTCGAAGTCTTATCTGGAACCAGAGCTCTTAACCTATCCTTGACGTTTGTGGTCTTAATTACGAAAGATTATTTTACATTTAAATAAGTTCTTTTTTGCCATTAGTACAATGACATTAAAGTAAACTCAATATTAACTTGTTTGTAATGCTTTTGCGCATGCGGAACACTTTGGGTTATAGGTCACCTTAAAATTATTACACAAATGCAAGTAAATAACGTAGCAGCTTGACCAAACATTGTTGTGATGGATGTTTGGTCAAAGTCTTTGACAAAAAATAAAACAGCATTCTGCCGAAGACAAAGCTTTTGTCATATGAATCACAGGAATATCATTTACCAAAAGCTTCCTGTTTTCAGCATTGGAGCTTGGAGATCGAACCACCATTTTTCCAACTGCCCCCCAGTATTGCAACCACTTGGCTCATGGTTAAAGACAGAGGCGTACATCCTGTTTTCCAGGCTGGCCAATTTCAAAGTAGCTGAAGATTTCGCAGGCCAGTAAGAGGTTGTGAAAAGCTGAGATCATTTCACTCACGCTGTTTAGCGCTGGCCGGTCATATTTTAATCGAAATTGGAGGGGAAGACCTTTTTTTGAGTTCAATATTTTCAACGTCTGTATTAATGCACTTCCCATGCAAATTGATGGTGCAAATCTTTTTTTTATCTATTTTTTTGTAGATCAAGGCTTTCAAAGAGTGAATTGACATGAATTTCGGACCACCACCAGCAAATTTTACGTCGCGGGCCGCAGATCGTCTATTACTGATTTAAGGCAAAACCTTTTTTAAACATTGTTGTAGCTGTGAAACTTGTTATGAGAAGTAGCCTAGACTAAAAGTTCAATTTCTTCATACTTTGCTACTAGTAATGGAAAGTTCTCATAAATTATGCCAAATGAACAGCTTCGGTTTACGCCGAAATTGAAGAAGAACAATCGAAGCGAGCAGATTCAGCAGATTTTGCCGCCGAAGTTCGAGTGGTCTTGACAAAGTCGTAGTCCTGTTGTAAAAAATTGAAAAGAGTAAATAAATAAAATAAGTTCGGAACATAACTTGAAGAGATTTGCGCGCCATTTTCGTCCAATAAACTTTTTTTACATATCCACCTGCACGTGAGCAGTGGTTAAATTCAACGCTGCCTTGGAAGAAGGAACTTAACCACGTGGATGTACTGAAGTGCCGGTGAAAATAGAATTGATTTGTTGACACGTGGGAAAGTAATTTCTTAAGAGTATTTTTGAATGCGTTCACCATCAACTGTTATCAATTCAACCTGACGAGTAACTCTTCCCCCGATTATACCCACCTTTCCCCTTTGTTATGTCGAGCTGCTTTGCCCAACTTCAAATAATCATTAAGCAGTAGAAACATGCTAATAGGTGCAAGTGATATTCCACAGATTGGATTTATTTACCATAAATATATATCAATTTGTGGTCCCTAACACTACACGTCATAACGAAAAAAAGAAATCTTGTGGAGTACAAGCAAGTTTTTGAAAAAAAATTTAGTAAGGTTTGCGTTGCATGAAGCTAATACCCAAACCCAACCCAACTAACGCTGAGTTTCAGCACAAATCTTGGGTTTTTGATACCCTGCTGGAATTCCGGGGTTGTTTTCCAGAAGCATATTAAAATCGTGCATTTTCTGATTGTGTGAATTTTCGAATATTTGGCTGCTGAAGTTATCATATTCTGAACTGGTGAAAGGAGGGCAACACTTGAGATCGCGATCAGAGAGCTAGGAGGTTATAAGCATTAGGAGACATATTTTCAAACCAAACTAAATGAGAGGATTTTTTTATGTTTGGAGATCAACTTATCGCAAGTCAGAATTTTTTTACTGCTTGAAGGTTAAAATTTTTTTGGAGATCGACATATTGAAAGTTATTCTAGGTTCAATTTCTTTAACAGTCCTACTTTTAGCAAGTGTTTTATCAACTTTTTTAAACATATTTGTTAAATTTTTAAATGAAGGACATTCGGATGTTTTCTCGTGTTCTCGCCGATGACGCTTTTTTTTCTTGCAAATGGACAACAGCTGCCGTCAACTCGCCATTAGAGTGATAACGTTGTTTAAACACAATATCCTTTGTGCATCCCCAAAGGGAGTTTTCACGTGTCGTCAAGCTCATGTACTCACGTACTTATCTTAATCGGCTCTTTAAGTGTAAATGGACTTTGATCTGCCTTGTTACTTACGTAAAATTCCTTTATATATCATGTGTTTCCTCTGAAAACAAGAAAAAACTTGTAATGCATGCGTAACTAACTTTTACTTAATAACATATGGATGGGTAAGGACTTATGACTTACCCTGTAGAATTAGAGATAATGAGTGGCCCCTGGTAGGTTGGTCAAAAAGTAATCATGGCCAGTGTATTGATGAATTAGCTTCCAGGCTTTACCTTGCAGAACAAATGCGCCACAATCACCTAATAATATGTAGACAGTAGGCCCAATCTCCCACTTGTGGTCTTACTCGAAGGACCTTGTCTATCGAGCTTCGTAGCAGAGCAAACACAAGGAAAGCTTTGCCTCCTTAACCTATAACAACAAACTGTTTATCAATCGAGCATATAACTAATTATTTTCTAGCAACAAAACGTATTTTTATTCGATGTATCAAAAACATCGCAAGTGCAAGTACAAAAAGGCAGATACGCAAGTATGCCTACAGTACAATAGGGCCGCCATACATTCTCCGTTTGCCACCATACGTGGCATTTGGAACAACAACCCCTGCTATGTTGAGAAAAATGTCTCACAGAACATGGTGACTAGTAATATTATGCAGCGAAAATGAGAGACAGCACACAGATATACTGGATGCATAAGATATATAAATAAGTAGGCGCGTATAGTCAACCCTGTACATGTTGAATTTACAACTCAATGATCACTATATACAAAAAGATCAAAATGAAGATAACCTCCAAGAAAAGGAGACTAAGTTTTAAAAATGCTACTATTCACTTAACAAAACAATCTGTCAGCTAAAGAACTGCACATAGCGTACAGCATAGTAAAAAATATCTTCCACTGCTTGGCAAGTGTTGCTTAGCAAACTAGGCTATAAGGCGTGAACTATGGGTTAGGCTGAAACCTCCAGAGGTTTGCAGCCACCGGGCTTTCGTACTTTTATGTCTAAGTGCAGACTTATTACTGCTTGACAACACAGCATTCATCTTTCTAAAACTAGGAAAATTTTTCTCACAGAGTTCTAGTTTATATGCCTGTATTGCCAGCACAGCTTTCATTTTTTAATAGATCGTTTTATGTTATAATATGTTTATTTTTCAATTTAAATACGCCTACGATGCATTTCAAGTGACAAAATGGAACGATGGTCTGATGATTGTGTATCCACTGCACTTCTATTATTTCCAACTAATCTTTAATTGATGAGCTACAAATTAAGATATTTCTTTCCAACTTATTAAAAAATTTTGAATTCAAGTAATGATTTTCTGCTTCAAATATTTTCAACCCATTTTTGTTTCTTGGGCTTATTTTGTAAATCTGAGGTTTTTGGAAATTTCATCTGGGGTTTTTACAAAAATCTTATTGGCAGCAGTGCCTAAACCCCTGCTACAGCCTTTGCGTCAAGTATATGTTGTGACTTGCCTAAAGCGACGACTGAATTTTCAAATTTAAGCGGACAACGTCAAATCGTTTTTGAACCGTCGGATAAGGGGAAGTTTTGAATGGCTTTACTTTAAATCTTGTTTTTCACTCATTTTGCTTCGGCGACTTTCTGTGAAGCGTCGAAGCACGGTTGACGCCATTTGTGAGATTGATCTGTTTACAAAAGAAATGATTTTCCATTTCTACTTTGCGGAAACCGCCAGAGGAATTCCGTCAACGGTCTAAAGCCTGATCTTTCTGACCAAGCGTCTTGTTTCAGAGCGCGACACCGTCACGACCGCACTTTTAAAAACATTGGTTTTTGTCGCTCACGTTTTCCCTCCGCCGTTGATGGATGCAGGAAAACTTACGCAGCTTTCGAAGCACAAAGACTTCCTGGAAAAAATTTTTACCTTGTTTTGAAAGTGCTTTTAAAAAGCATTACACAATACTTTTGCCTAAGTTTTCTACTAGTATGAGCGCAAAAGTTCGGATCAAATGTTCTCAAACCTTTAAAATCAGACCATACAGTCAACGACGTCTTTGGACTTTGACCAGTGGTTCGTGCTTTGGACCTGAACTAAAGATTTTTACCGAAAACCCCAAGTTCATATTAATGTGTTTTCGTTGTATTTAGTAGGGCAAATCAAGACTAGCTACTATAGCTTTTATGATAACTCTTTATCCTTCTCATTACTTTATTGGTTATAAAAATGGTGAATGGCGAGGGTCTCACATTTTGGATATCGTTGATTTATGTTTCTAGTTTTGGAACTTTTGCTCGGATAAGGACAAGAACTAGGACTTGAACTTGGGCCGACCTAAATATATTTGCATGTGCAAAGCACTAAAGTCAATCCTGATTATTTTGAGGAAGTCAGAAACACAGAATTAAATGAATTTAAGAGTTTTTTGTTTCAAAAACATGTCACCAAGTCAGCAGGATAATTACCTGCGTGAGAAAAGGCGATATCTTGCAATACCTAAGACATCAGTTTAAATGTGTTGTTAGTGCACTCAGGGGTGTCCGTTGAAACTTTTCTGGGGAGGGCATAAATACAATTTTCACCTTATTTTGCAAAATTTTACTAAATACGTCATTTGTATCACGGCCAAAATGCCAGGGGCACAAGTGGTCTCTTGACCCCTAGCGGACTCTTATGACTGCGTAAATAAACCTCTAAGAAAGCAATTTACGATAATTTTTTTGCTTGGTAATTGATTGCAGTAGAAACTCCCTCTTATCAGTATACTGGTAACTCCGAAGCGGAATAATTGCTCTATGTATAGCTGTAAAAGTTTTTCCTACGACCGGATAATAAAAATATGTAAGTCATGCGCAATGCACATATTAATAACTCTTTTCACGCTTCAACTATCCAAAACCGGCAATTTTTATTCAATAACAATTACGCTTTTTTATTTGATCTACGTCATTTTTTTCCGGTTCAATGATTGCGACGTCATTTCCAGATCGCTGTTGGGCAACGTGACCGGAACCGCGCAGCTGCATCTGCCATTTTGAAACATTGGAGTTTTCATAGACGTTCTTCCAATGTCGTCTAATTGCTTTCAAGAAGTAGAGATTTGCTTAATTGATGTTGAAAATGTTTTATTTGTTCGCAAGTTGGGAGAATTGATTTACGCTTTTCCTGAGTGGAGTTCACCAAACGACTTCTTGCCGCTATTTTATGCTTGTTGACGAGCGAGTGGGTTTTCATTGGAAATGAAGCAAAACGACGGGAACTTTCCTATTCTTCGAATACAAGTTGAACAAAGAGTTTCGGAGACTGAATTGTGATACCACAGTCTTCGAGTTAGCAGCGATTCATCCATGTACTTGCGATGACTGGAAACCGTAGTTTGAACCCGAAGCGAGAGCTTGAAAGAAATCGCCGGTTACGCTCGGCCATGCCGCACGCTAGGCAACGATCTGAACGCTCAAGCGGCGGCCTTTGAATGACAAGTTGAACGCTCAGTCTATCACGCCACGCTCCCGACACCTGTTTGCTTTTCGGTACCACCTGTCGTCTCCTTGTCTCCTAGCTCAAAGAATAACGTCTTGAAAATTTTCCTGATTTGAGAAAGAAAAATAAATCTTGGAACAAAGTAAGACGCGTTTTCAATCAAGTCAGCAGAATGGAGACAAAGGCGTCGTTATGTGCTGTTTTTCCACAAGTTTATACTCGCATTCATGGTAAAGTATGATGGCGTGACCACAGCATCAAAAAAGTCGGATCTTACTTTTCGCACATTTTTTTTCTGCTGCGTACTTGCACGCCTTCCGCCATTTTGCAAAACCGTCAATTCGTTCGCGCGACAAAAGTTTTTCACTACGGCTAATTGATTACGATGGATTGCAATGCTATCCTTGTGTTAAAGAGATCAGTATTCTGCATACAAAGCAATGTTTAAAAAAGGTAGACTTATGATCTAAATGTTCCTTTGACTTTTTGAAACCGTATATCTGCAAACTTTGAAGTTCCAAATCTCTTCTTTTCTTCATTTGATTTCACGGCTAGTGATTGAAAAGCAGTTACTTTGCAGGAAACAGCTGGTAGATTTTAAAGGGATTTGAACACATTAGCTACTATTGCAAGAACGGAAAGTTGGATGACTGCCACTTGACATTATCGCTAACGCCCACTCGTGCACGTATTTAGGAACGCCCAAGATGACGTAATTTGAACCACAATCGATGAATTTGAAAGCAAATTCTGCTAGGCAGAAAAGCAAAACTTGCTTTTGAGTTATCGTTTCTGTTTCAAACTACATCTTCGTCCATGTTCAAAACTCCATCTATCGCTCCAGCTATTTCAAAACCTCACCCAACCCTCCTAAGTCTCCCATCCCAACCCACCTACCTAACTCTCTAATCTATTAATCCACAACCTTTCTGTGCCAAGTTTGTGTTTCAATCCACTTTCTCTCTTCTTCAAGATGAAAATATGGTGCAGGAAGCTACCTCTTGCAGCACGCATTGTATGTTAATTCATTGCAGTTAATAGCAATGGCACTTTTGCTTTGCCCTTTTAGGCAACAGCAATTTGATTCAATTGCTAGAAGCGCAGATGGTTCGCCGAAAAGCAAAGCAGTTACCTTTCATACATTGACATAAAAGGCATAAAAATTCATCTGCAACAAATGGATTCAGCAAAAAAGACACAATTAAAACGAAAGACCTGGAAGGAGGAAAAGGACAACGCCTGACCCATGGCAATGCTTCAAAAAATGTCATGCTCAAATATCACAATGAGTTTTACGGCATATCGGGTCAAAAGAGCAGCACCCTGCTCCTCCTTGTTAAATCAATGTGTCTCAAACTTTCAGAGGTCATCATTCCTTTGAAAACTCGACTGATGCTGCGAACCTCCCACTCCACAATCGGTTCTGGTTCAAAAATACAAATAAAAAGTTTTCATCTAAAATTCTGTGGCTGTTGCCCACTTCTACAGGCCTTCTTTTGTCAGAAGTGCGCAGCTTCCGCTATTGTGGAGAGGGAATTGAATCAGTAATATAATAACTAATAATTTATATCCAAGGTTATTGTGGAGATGAATTGAATCAGAAGTCTTTTAAAGATATAGAAGCAACAGTTCAATAAAGAGTTGGGCTGTTCTTTTTTGATCTAAAATTTATGTCAATACTCGAGAAATCGATTTAAGAACGAAATACCTCAAGATAATTTTCTCTCATGTACTTGCACGACCGTTATTTTTTTAGAGCTGATATCCCCAAAAACAGTTACCCTTAACGAAGGCAAAATCCTAGCTAGTTGATTATTGCCGCACGTTTGTTTTAGGTCTGAAAACAACAGGCAAAACGAAAGAACCCAGCAAAGCAACAGCCAAAATCGAAACCGACAACAAACGCTAAACCTTAAATTCAGCTTTAAAAGATACAAAAAATTAAACAAAAGTTCGGTTGCTTCACCTGAAAAACGAACGGAAAAGGAAAAACTAATTCTATATAAGACTACATAATACACCCACAATCATATTTGTGTGGCTTTATAAATCATAAAATGCAGGAAAATATCTAAATGGATGGAATCCAAAAGCCAAAACTGCGCAGATGATGATGATGATGATGCAAAAGTTTGATAAAAAGCAAACCTTTTTTCGAAATGGTTGACATTCAGCGACATACGAAAAAAAATTTGTAGGTCCGCATAATATAATGTGAAATGCAAAGGATTGCTGTAATTAATCACTGCAGTGATGAGATCAAATGTTCTTATTATTGGACATAGGTTATCATTTGAACTGATTTTGGAGCAGATCCTTACATTTCAAAGAAATCAAAACTATTTTAACAATAATTATTATGCAACGAAAGTTTACTGTGACCTTGTAATGTCATGCTGTCATTCTTGTCTTTACAGATGAGTTATAACCCTTCAAATTAATTGAAAGATGCTTCCTTGAAAATGATGTTTACTCTGTGGGAACAGCTTACATCTTCAAAGAGAGAAAACTGACAGAGCATTATACAAATCAAAACATGGTATTAACATTGTCAATGGATAAATTCACAAGATTTAAATGGCCACTGCAATGGAATTTAATCGATACCGTAGTACACAATAGATCAATCGTCATGTCACAATTATAAGCAAAATTATTCATTTGTCGATGCGTGTGAACTCATGCCATGATTGATAGTTTTTCTTTGCAGGCGAGGCCATTATTACAAGTAGACTGCCGGCGGCAACGCTTCTTTACGTCAAAGATGGAGGCATCTCGTGGAATGTCTTTCCCAAGGGCACAACATGCGGATTTTCCGGGTTTATTTTTGCATTAACTTTTTTCGAGTTGATGGTCAAGCTGCACCCGCTTAGTATCATTGTTCATGTCTCAATATGACTCGACAAGAGTATCGAACCATGTCTACAGATCGCGAAGCTAACGTTTTTGCCGTTATTTTGCGGCTTCGGGCAAAACTTTGAAAGTAGTGAAATTACTTATTAACAGGTTGTATCTTCATCTTCGAGCCATGAGAAAAGTGCAAATCAAAACCCCACCCCCCTTGAACAATGTACCAAAACCTTGTTTTGGACTAAATTCGTATTTGCCATTTGAAAAAGGTTATCACTTTTAACTTTGTTCCAGACAATACTACTAAAATTTGTTTAATGCCTCTGATTTTTACCAAAATTCTGAGAGGTTCACATGGTCATTATCAATATTGGTCAGGATCTGGCCTAGAAAATTTTGCCTTTTCCTCTTCGCTTTCATTCCCAAAAATGTTTGACTAGCTAGGTACAGCTTTTTTTCGATACAGAAAATAAATTGCACAAAAAAAACACAAAAGTGCAATTTAATTAAAAACCTATCAATTACTCGTTAAAATAGGATGGAATTTGAAGAGCAAAAACTTTTTCCTTAATTATTTAACCTTGTTGCTGAATTCCTCTGTTAATTTTTGTACGAGCATAGTTAAAATCGCCCCAAAGTGTCTCCGAGTCAGCTGAAGAAATTTTCCGAAATATAAAGACAAAAAGAAATGAAATTTGCTATCGTCACGGTTGTTTATTGGGCAAAACCGCCAGAGCAGACGTAAGCGAGAGTCATTTACGCTCAGAGATATAAAGAAGACGTCTATTAAGCCAAAAAATAAGTCATGTGTTTTGATGTAATCTATTTGAATGCATAAAATTGGTCCACGATATTGCAAAAGTGTTTTCGAGTTTACAATATTCTAACAAATAAAGCTTTATGTCACACTACAAAGAGCGTCATATACTTCTCTGCAATTATGTCTCATAATTGCCCGATATATTCCAACATCGAATTCCCAAAAGCACTCACCGGCACTTTATAATTAAAGCTAATAAAGAGATATTTTGCCCATAATTAATGACAGGACACGTACACAGTTTTTGTATCTGCCGTTTAGGCTTATTCGGTATATTTTAAACTATACTGTTGGTTTCTGAGAAATCGAAAGCATATGAACCATGGATGGAATGTAACTACTTGGTATTGTTTCGTCATAGTTTGGAAGCTATGCATGCAAACTATAAAAGTACTGGAGTCAGGAATAGAAAGTGCTGGAGTCTGGTTGCGAACAGACTATTTTGGTTTTCTGATTAAACGTTTCCGCTTCAGATACTGACATCATAATAGCTGTAGATTAAAAACTTCCAGATTTAACAAGTTACTGGTTATGGCCTATAACAGAGATGAAAAACCTCTTTAACTAAATGTTTTTTCGGAAAAAACCAAAAGTGCGTCATAGGTTTAATGATGTGCAATATCAATGAGAAACTTGGTGCAGCATCAGCTGTTTCATCAGCTTATAACCAACAATTACATTTTACTTTAAAGCAGGTGCTCTTAAACTTTTGCGATGCGCCCTCATTGACAATGTCAACAAAAACCCGAAATTTGTGAAATCTTTATTTTTCGTACATGCTATTGCTTTCATCGCAGTTTTTTGCCCCCCAAAACACCATCAAGACCTCTTATTTTATTATTTTGATAATGAATGCACCCTTTTTTCAACCGCTAATTTTCTTCCATTAGAGGCTAAAATTTTGACAATTTTTTACAATCTTTTCACGAGAAAAAAACCACCGTGGCGAAGTAAGGCTGGGATTTATTACTAATACATGGCACCCTGTTCATCGCTGACATATTTGTTGACTTTTTATTAGAAACAAGTGGGTCACCGAAATGCCAGAGGTGGGTCACTTTGTGACCCGATGGACAGTGACTCGTCATGCCTGACCAACAATAACCCATTGTCTACCAAGATGGAAAATACGCTTAAATTGATGTAGTTAAACCCAGTAATAACCCATTCGTTTCAGAGTGGTTTTTATTTGAAAGTAATGCATGAGTTTACGATGTTCTAAAACCGGTTGCGAAGTAATAAAATTGCGATTATTAAATAAATATTGCTCTTTTGTCACGCAAAAAAGCTCAATTTTTTTATATTTATCAGCAATTTATGCGCTATTGCATCAACAAATCTTAGAATTTCGCCGATTTTATTAACTTGGATTAGTTGAAATGCATTTGATAACCACGTTATCAGCATGTGACATTTGCAAAATTGCCTCTTTTGAGGCAAATTTAAAAAAAAAGCAGCTAAAAACACTTCACAGAGCTATTTCTGTTGAGCATTTCCAACGCAATGTCATGGTAAAATCACGCCATGAGTTGCGTGACCGGGTAGAGATTCTTCAAAATAAAAACGTACATTTTAGCTGAAACAACGTATTCTGTGATATTGCAGTCTCTCGATTAATTAACAAAATACTCATGAGACAAAAGCAGTTTTTGACTCTTTGTAAACGCAACAGTTTTTGACAGCCAAGACTTATTTTAATCGTGACTGAGTGACTTTGGTCCCATGTTTGATCCCTGACGTTGTTCCTGTCGGCGCGCCAAGTAGAATCGTAATTTTCAAGTCTGTTTCTAGACTCGGCAAAGGAATTGTGCCCAAACCTACCGACAGCAAAAGAACGCTCTAAAAACAAATTTATGGTGTTGGACCATTTTTCATAAACTACACTGAAATGCACCAAAATTTGCTGGGAAAGGAATTTATAAAATACCACAAACGTTATTGTGGGCTTCCTCGTTCGACATAGAAAGGACAAGAAGAAGAAAATAAAATTAGTGCTGGTACCACCATTTTTTCAGAAATGTATAGTTGTTATCAGCGCTAGTTTTTTTTTTTCTTCTTTCCGCCTTCATTAAACCAGGTTTTTGGTGTCTATTAGATTTAGTTGGCAACACAATGACATTTTCTACATTTTTGCTGTGGCCTGAAAGCTGATGACAACGAAAACATCAAATGAAGTACTTGGCAGTGACGACATGGTATTATTTTCAAAATGGCCTACTTAAAATTTCTTTCATTAAGCACTTCATCAAAATGTCATAAAGTTATTGATGAAAATAGTTTATTTGTTGATACGAAGGTTCCATACAACTTTGCAATCGCCGTTTTGGGAGAAGCCTTTGTATGGCATCAAAGGTATCACGTCAAATGAGCAGAGTACTTTTGAGAAAATTGAAATTAAACAGCAGTTTTTAAACCTATTTAAAACCTTTGTTGAATTTACGAGAAAAGCAAAAAGCAAATTCCGCTAAAGTTTCACAAAACAAAGATTAAGACTATTGGCTGAAGTTTGCATAGCTGGCGATGGTTGTTGTCTCGCTGAACTGGCAGCAAAAATTCTTTTTATATTTTTGGTACATATGAGTGATAAAATTTTAAAATTAAATGGGCCTACAAAGCAATACGCGAAATTTCATGGAATTTTTTGGTGCATTGGTGGTATTCCAGTAGGAGCCGTGGTTTCAAGAAAAGAACCGTGTAGAAGAGTTACAATTGGCCAAGGCCGTATTTGGGACTCTGTGTCGGGGGATTGGAAAGACGAAAAAAGTTTACAAAAGTGTTGTGGGGTACCCGAATTGACGTAAATCTCTAAAAGAGTGTAATTTTTAAACTAGTCGGAAACCTACTTTTTTCTTTCCTCTGAGCCTAAGCAATACTACAGTGTTGATGTCTCTTGTTACTTTAGTTCTTTGCAAATAAACTGTTGGCAGAGTTGAACACGTAAATTGTTTCAACCATCGTTTACAAGTTAACATCAAGTACAAAATGAGAGTTTGGAAATTTAATTTATAGTTTTAAAGTGTTCTCTTGTTTTCAGGAACCCGGTTTGATGGAAAATTTTGAGGGGGCAAGCTTTGTGTGATATGTATGTTGTGATTGTGAGAGTTATGACAGTTGAGGTTGATAATGGGTACTAGGTATCTGCTAAAATAATTGAGTTCACAAACCTTAAAACATTAACGCTCAAAGAAGGTTCTTCATCAAAGTAAACAAAAAAAAACTTCAATAATTTTTTAAAAAGAAAGTCTAAGTAAAATTAGAATTATGAGCACATATTTCTGAGAATCGTTTAATTGGCAGTTGCAGAATACAATTCCAATTATAAAACGTAATCAATCACCATAAATTGAATAGTTGAGTAAGAATAATGAAATTTTGATATAAAAGGAAACAAAATTGTCTCTTTTCGTTAAATGATCTGAAAAATAGTAGCCATTGCCAATTACTTGACTCGGGCTAAATTATTGGTGCGTTTTTTTTTTTAATTGTCTTTTCAAATTATTTATTGTATATGTTTCAATTTTGCCGTGCCATGGCACCTTGCATTATTGGACCTCACAAATTTCATGGCAATATTTGGCAATATCACAAATGGCAATATCATAAATTCCAAGGTAGCTTAATGCCTTCAGTATACCCGATGTACATGTCAAACAACAATTAAATGATTTAGGCGCGCATGCATTATTGTGGAGCCAGCCATGTTTTCAACCTTCGTAGAGCAGTGAAAGATCGCTCTGCTATACAAGAACTCGCAGGTGATATCAAAAGTAGCATAAGCAGTTTTTCAGCTGTAGGAAACATCCATCTTGCGCTTGGCTTCAAATGCTCAGCCAAAGTAGATCTTTTACGATGACGAACTTACATTTGCAGTTCTACGTCTAGAGCAAGGTCACAGAGATCCGGATAGTCTTTGATAGCTTTTTCATCAAGAACATCAGTAATCAGCGCATTGGTTTGTTTTTTTGTATTCCTTCAAAGATGAAAAGTCAAATCTGTTGTCCGAACCGGCTAGAGCGCCATTAATCGCTGTATAAAACTAAATTTTGTGGCGGTCTTTTTCAGCGTTGTTTTATTGGTATTTTGCTGCTTCTTCACGTTGATATCGTCTTGAAACCTTTCTTCTTCTCGGAAGATCGATAAATTCAAACCCAACCCTGTCACTTGTCTTCCGTTCTTCCTTGGAAAATTTAGCAAATCTCCCCGTTGTGTAAAGTTTGGAAAGTTTACTCTCAACAAGTCAAACACTGTCCAGCATACCATTGACGTACACGAATGGCTCTCGAATGATCTGTTCAATGATTCTAAAAGCTGAAGGAAAGTTTACTCTCAACAAGTAAAACACTGTCCAACATACCATTGACGTACACGAATGGCTCTCAAATGATCTGTTCAATGATTCTAAAATCTGAAGGAAAGTTTACTCTCAACAAGTCAAACACTGTCCAGCATACCATTGACGTACACGAATGGCTCTCGAATGATCTGTTCAATGATTCTAAAAGCTGAAGGAAAGTTTACTCTCAACAAGTCAAACACTGTCCAACATACCATTGACGTACACGAATGGCTCTCGAATGATCTGTTCAATGATTCTAAAAGCTGAAGGAAAGTTTACTCTCAACAAGTAAAACACTGTCCAACATACCATTGACGTACACGAATGGCTCTCAAATGATCTGTTCAATGATTCTAAAAGCTGAAGGAAAGTTTACTCTCAACAAGTCAAGCACTGTCCAGCATACCATTGACGTACACGAATGGCTCTCAAATGATCTGTTCAATGATTCTAAAAGCTGAAGGAAAGTTTACTCTCAACAAGTCAAACACTGTCCAGCATACCATTGACGTACACGAATGGCTCTCAAATGATCTGTTCAATGATTCTAAAAGCTGAAGGAAAGTTTACTCTCAACAAGTCAAACACTGTCCAGCATACCATTGACGTACACGAATGGCTCTCAAATGATCTGTTCAATGATTCTAAAAGCTGAGGGAAAGTTTACTCTCAACAAGTCAAACACTGTCCAGCATGTCATTAACGTACACGAATGGCTCTCAAATGATCTGTTCAATGATTCTAAAAGGTGACGAATAGGTGACGCAACATGTAGGCCCAAAACACATTTACTATTTGCAAGAGCAGCATAAATGGCACTAGCTCTCGCTGCTGTGCTGGTTTCAAAGTGTGCTACTGCTTCCTCCGTGGCATCAAGTATACGTAAGTAGTTCGTTAAAACAGAGTTCTCGGCAGAGAATTTTGTCAACCACCTAGCGGGCAGATTGGTTTTGGCGACTCAAGTTGTATGGCTTCCGGATTACCACCATTTTGCGTCAGGTGCTTATTTTTGAATTTTCAGGTTGTGTGTGCAGTTTTACAAGTTCATCAATGCGGTCTAATGCATTTCTCTTAACTATATTTCCCTAAACTGCTTTGGGCACAACCAGCGACCTGATATAAGGACCACAGTGTATGAAATGAAAAAATGGCTGGTGCTTCTTTATTTCTGCTTGGCAACCATGAAGCTTTCCTTCCATAAGTAATGTGCCATCACATGTCTGAGATTTTAGGTTCTCAACTGATAATTGAAGCCTGGTTTGTGCATCAAGAATTTTGCCACTGATTGATTGACCCGATCTTGACTATAAGTTTTATAGACCAAAGAAGTATTCTGTGACCTCAAATAAATCCGTCACATAACCAATACAGATGGAATGATATTCCTTACCGTGGATGTCTTGAGTACCATAAACTACAATGCAAAAATTGACAGACTGATCATTGACATCCTTTGTTAATTTTTTCAAAATTATGTGACACGCTGTGCGAAGAATATCATTTTGAATGCGATGGGAAGTGTAACTGTGCTTTCTCGTAAGCCATCAATGGAGGACTGCTGTGTCTTCTGCACGAAGATCAAGAAGCTCCGTGAAGTTTTCATCGTTTGAGCTTCTCTATTGAATTGCCAGTTTTGCCCACCTACATACTTTAAAGAAGAAATAATTTTTGGAAAGAAAGTTCTTGCTTGCATTTTCTTGTGAAGCAAATCCTTACTCATTTGATTCAAGACACTGTTTCTTTTCTTCTTTTGTAATTATTAAATACTTTAAGTTTGTTCGTGTTACTTCTTTCAGGAGCATTAAATTTTTCTTATGCTATCCTTCAATTCTTGAAGCAGTCGGAGAGAAAAGAGCCATCAGCTTTTCTGCCAAAGCAAGCAAAATGTCTTCTATGACAGTCGCACAAATGTACCAAAAAAACACTGCCACAGACTGTTTCAAAATGCAATCAGATATATTTTTCAAACAAATTTTGCTGAAACGTGAGGATTCTGCCTTTTGAAGCCTGGAATGGGCTGCGAGCTTCATCTGGCAGGTATGACTCTGGTGGAAGAGGTTTCAGAGAGTCAAAAGAAGCAGTAGCTAATCAACTTTCAGGCTCAAGGTCTGTATTGATTGAATAATGCCACGTCAATAGTTGTATTGTTTGATAAATCGAATTGTCTTTAAAGACTTTTTGATTCACTTTCGTATATCCATTACACAAGCTTACCCCTTAGTTTACCAAAAACACACACAAATTGACGTAGAGCAAATGCACTTGCATAGCAAACCTGTTTAATTAATATACCCTCTACCTCAATGACCCTAAAACAATGTCCTTGTTTATCACAAAATTTTTCGGGGACAAAAAATATTGTGTCCCATCAATTCAAATGTTAGGGAGACATTTTCCCAGATCCCTGAAAATAGGTCCCTGCTTGATTTATGGCAGATAATTTAATAAACCAAATTCCGGTGTAGAAAAAGCAGGTAAACAGCATAACGTAATAATGTACAACTGGCTATAAATCACAAATAGAAAGTCGGATCACAAACTTGTGTCCATATACGACTAGCAGTCTACTACTGAGATAACAGAAGCCGGTGGATTAAGCTGCTGACCACAAATGCACTCATTCGACTTCAATTAATCAATTATTTGCATAGCATTGGTTGGTTCCTATAGCTGTGATCGAAATAAGATTTAACTATGCTAAAAGTTACCAAGAAAATGATATTGCTCAACTTAATCTTACTGCATGATTAAGATTTGATTCCGGTTTTCGGAAAATTTGTAATTTGGAAAATTTTTGGTTAATTAAATTGTGAAAGAAAAAAGTTTGCTATAGAAATTTAATCAAAATAACTTCTTCCTCCAGAATAAAAATAAAAAAATGTTTATGGCATTGGCAATGCAAGCAATGCCCCCGACATCACCCTGTTTGTCACCCATAACACTCCAGATTGCTTTTAGGGTGTTAAAATTTATACTCCGGTTTGAGCAATAATCGAAAGTTCAAATCTCACTATGACAGTATGTAACAGTAAACATTGCGACAATTGTGCTTGCGAGGACGAGTTTGTAGTGCCTGCGGAAGAAACACATTGAGCCTGCAGTGCTGATAACTCCGAAGCGAGTCTGAAAGCAATTTAGTTCTGTTACAATCGATCGTGGTCAAAGTAGATTTTTTTTCAAATTGTAACTTAAGCCAGGCGTGAGCATGCATTTTTGCAGATTTCCGACTTTTCCAAAATTCCGCGGACCATTTGAATTGACCTTCTCAGCAGTGATCGGTGATAATATTCACGTGATATGGCAGTGAAGAACTTTTTGTTTTGGAGATCACAGTTTTCACACCTGTAAACTTCACAAAATTCTCCAATTATGTCAGTGATGACTTTTACTTTTTTTTTGAAATCAATATTTCGCCAAAATTTTAAAGCTTTAATTTTGCAAAAATTACAACTTTCTTCCACGGGCCACAAAATTCTTCCGCTGGTCAAAGAAATTTCACGTCGCGGGCCACAGGTTATACAACCCTTACCGAACCTATACTTTCGATGGCACAAACCAGGGATCACCAAACAAACCCTACTGCCATCTAATCGAGCGTATCCTATATCCATAACTTATTTTGAAATAAAGCAAGAATAAACTCAAAACAATCTATTAAAACACTTTTCACAGAGGTTTAAAGTAATTACCTTCCTCCGAATTGTGGCGAGCCGTGCTGCTGATAGTAGAGTAATAGAATCAATGTAACACATATGTTACATACTTATGATCCTTAAAGGGATATAAAGTAATTTTAATCCAAAAATAAAACTTCTAAGCTATGCTTTATTAAAAGCCTCTAGCTTCTCATTGGTCACCAACTGCACTGAAGAGACCTGATAGGTCGAAACAGTGTCACTGTTGCAGTTTGCTAAGTGCATCGCTAGCCTCTTGCATTACTTCTTCTTTTTTGTCTTTCGGTTCATTCCGATTAGGGGTCGCCACAGCAGATATCTGCATTTTATTACATGGCATTTGTTTTTTACGGTCGGATGCCCTTTCTGCCACCAACCCTCTATTCGGAGGGAAAACTGGGCCACCTGTCTTCCACATAAAAGTGGGGGCGTCCCGTTAAGTGCCTTGCCCAAGGACACAAGCGAACTTGCCGGCTTGTTCTCCACAACCTCCCCTAAATGCCAAGCACCAAGCAGGGAAGCTGTGGATACCATTTTTTAAAGTCTTTTGGTATGACTCGACAAGGGAAATGAACCCCAGGTCTACCGACTGCGAAGCGGACGCTCTAACCACTACACCATCGCGTCGGTTAGCCTCTTCCATTACTATGCATGTAAAACTTTTCAAAATTTTGCCTTTTTCTCTATAAAAGTCTTTTATCCTATTTGATTTGAATAAAGTTTATGACAGTCTTTGCAATAGAGGCGATTTAGGAAAAAATCATGTCTGCTGAATCGATCCCGCTTTCCGACCTCGTGCTCATCAACGGCAGCAAAAATTTTGAGAACTGTCGCTGCTTTTCGCAACGTAATCGGTCTATTGTTTCAGCGACTGGCCACCACTCCAAAACTAATTATTGCAGCATTTTTAGTTCATTACCGTTCTACTGTATTGAAGCGGCAATCAGCAACCATCGATCCAAAAGAATATTTTATGACGCAACAGTTGCGTATCGCGCAAACTATGCTTCCCGTAATCAAGTGCGCTCAATGCCAAACAATATTTTATCCAAGAAACATCGCTGCAAACATTTATTATTTTGTAAACGAGTGCTCTATTTTTAAAAACATTAAAGTGGCTTTGAAGCAAGTTTTCAACCGTGAAGAAGGGTTTTCGATTGTTTTTTTGACCGGTCTAACCTCCCGATTAAAAATCTCGGTACTTGTGGGTTATCTGTCACCACTTTTTTTCACCAGGTATTAAATTACTATTATTTAACTGTATATATAATGTTTAAGCCTAAAATGAGTTTGTGGGACCTTCCAAAAACTGAAGAGGAAGCTGTTCGCCTGTTCCAAAGCAAAGGAATCATACCGACTGAGAAGTATTGCAAGAATGGCCACCCAATGAATAAATTTGAAAAAAGTGGTGACTAACCCTAACCCTAACCCTAACTCTAACCCTAACCCTAACCCTAACTCATTTTAGGCTTAAACATTATATATACAGTTAAATAATAGTAATTTAATACCTGGTGAAAAAAAGTGTTGACAGATAACCCACAAGTACCAAAATCTCCACCCTACACGACTGGTAGTCTGATCCGACCGCTTTCCATTGCTCAAGCTGAAGACCTTTGTTCGGAGATCAACTGTTTGAAAGCGATTACTTTGCCTCTTATGGTCGTTTTTTATATATCATTTTTTGCAATCTTCTGTTGAAATCAAAGCTTCTGGCCTTTCCAAACTTGAAGAACTTCGTTCATTATTTTGCCGATCAAGTTTATGAAAGAATTTTATGCCTTTTGCTTCCAGGGAGATGCACATTTGCAAATCCTCGGGCACCCTAAAAATTTACGGACCGGGTCTATAGATACTCTCTGGACCCTTTTGTTAACGCTACTGCTTATTGTTCAAAGCAATGAGCCCTTGCTTACAATCGGCATGACTTGCTGATAGACTGTTGACTAATAAATTTTTAATTTGTTCAAAATATTCACCATCTGCGTAATTTTTTTACGAAACTGAGAGCGACGTACAAAATGTGGAAAGTAATCCTTGACACATGGCTTTTTTGTGCTGTTTGTCGTTTCATTGTTTGGCGTCAGAGAAATGTTGCGTTTAGGCTGAAAAAGAACGTCAAACTGCAAATATCGCAAGATAATGGCGTCCGGCTTATGATAAACACATTTTCAATTTTTTGAGGGTGATGTGCCAATTGTGGTCACCCTCACTGAGTTACCGCTAGTTTTGCGCTGACTACATAAGGAGTTCCGGTGATCACGCTATAAAGGCAGAAACAATAGTCGTTCCGAGATTGATTAAGCAATAAATTATAAATTGTCTATATTTTGAAGCCATTTTACCAGTAATACCCCGATACCTAGTGCTTTACTAATAGCCAAAGTGTGTATTTGAGATAGAGTGCTACAAAAATATGTGAGGGTATTCACTCTTGCACTGTAGCTTGTTTCTTTCCAAATCAAAGTTGTTCGTTCTTTACAAAAGCAACCGATATGCCGAACCAGCGAGAATTCTTTTTCCGAAAGGGCGTTTCGATCCGTTCCGGTTTACTTTTATCACTGATAACCGACAAAAGATTTTTTCGTGACCGGAAAATAAAAAGTTCATTAACGCTCTCCTAAGTCACGATGGTACACGTGCTTCACCGGGTTACAATTGTAAGCTGCTCACCTAGCATGTCGTAAGAGGCGACTCTTGGGTACCCACCAATGACAGTCCGCCTTGTTGGTGGTAGGGCTACCAGTCAGTAATTTGCATTCATGAATGGTTCGAAATGGGCTGCCACTTTTCCCCGTGCCTAATGCAATTACATGTAGATTGACGGCGTGAACGTGGATTGCCGTTCGCGCCGTACCTCCATCCCAACGAAAAGGAGGGGTAAATCAATCAACCAAGCAAGCAAGACACGATAGCGTAAAAGCTGGAATTAGAGCTAACTTAAACACCGCAGCTCGCCCTGCGATTAGCTTCGTTGGCATGGGCCACGTCGCCATGACGTCATCGGCACGCCAATAAACGTGAACGTAAATCGTCCCTCGCTATTTTAAATTCAAATCGGCCACTTCCTTAGTCGCTGGTGGCTGACCGCTGTGATTTCCCAAAGGCAGCAAACGTGTTATTGAGATCTTTATGGTGCCAAAACGGTAATAACATCGTGTGATTACTAATGTTTAATTACTAATAATCATTAATTCAGTAAATTATCGAGAAGAAAGTTCTAATTAAATTTGAAGAAGTCGAGTAACTTTCATGGCTCGTATAAAACAACGTTTTAAAACTCAAATTCCCACATCAATTTGTTGTTATTTGTTTGTTCATGTGTACGAGTTCATGATTTTTTGCTAGCTTTCTGTCGAAACCGAACCATCAACAAGGTACCGGTATATTCCTCGGCACCACCACCAGTCTGCCGCCCAAAAATGGGGTAATGTCGTTAAGTGCCTTTTCCAAAAGCTCAACGAGCAAACTTGCCGACTTCTTCTCCGCATTTATCTATTCGTGATGAGCGCTAAGCACGATAGATGTGAATGCCTTTTATTACAAACTTTTGGAGTAAGGTTCATAGTCACACTCTTCGCATTTTTGAGGAATACTAATGCTTAAAAACCCCGAGATTTTCTACCTGAAAGTCTTTCTTGGCAGGGCATTCTCTTTTGTAAAGACATTGACCGTTTTTTACAACATTTGTCCGCTGTTTTCATCAATTTACTCTCTCTTCCAAACAATCATTTCTGGATTTTTTACCTAGAAGTCCTTGGTTGCATCTCTGTGGGAATGACTTATGTTGGATATTCGGGCATTCAATAGACATTAGATCGCATATCAATTGAGGTAATAGCAAAAGAATTCAATTATAGCCAATTTCCTTTTCCATTTTCAAAGTAGATTTCAAGTACACATGCTTTAAATTGCTCGACCAGTATCATGAAAACGTGCCTTCAAAATGGATTCACAGTGGCAAGACTCTAGTCAGCAAAATTCCGAGGCTGCGTAATAGGTTAGATGTGAATAAACTAAATGTTCTGCGTTCCACTCTCTTGCGGTAAATCAATACAAACAAACAAACCAAATTAAGAGCAATCTTTCAATTAATTCCTGCGAACATATGTCCCTAAACAGAAATAATAAACTAGGATTAACTGTGCAGAAGTACTATTCTTTCAGCTAGTTCCGGAACGGATACAGAGTGACAGTTTTTGAAAAGCAAAATCAAATTGGACCAATATTTAGTAGCGTACATTGGTTTTTTGCTCTCATATTTTGCTGATTCAAGATGCCTTTTTCTTTATTGTACAGGCTAGATTTTTGCATCAGCTTCGTACGCTTTGGAACTACCAACTAAACATGACGTAACGTCTCCTGACCCAACCAAAAGCAGAAGCGGATCAGGAGTCAAATTTTTAATAAGGACAGGAGTAGGAGCAAAAAAGTGACCCGCACATTTCTGATTTTTACATCAGGTATGCTGCTTCTCAAGGAATAAATCTTACAAACGGCATTTATTTTTTATTTGTTTACGCTACAAGCGCAACAACGGCACAAAACAACGCTCATAGTCCCATAGAACTTGGTTTGTTAGTTTGTTTATTGTTTATTTTTGAGTCCAAACACAAAAACAAAACCGAAACGCCGTCGGATCGTTGCGAAGATATCTGACAGAGAGGCCAGCGCGAAACTAGCAAGACTACAAACCTTTATTTGGTTATTTGCTAAGTTTGGTTTTGTTGTTCAAAGTTTATAGTTCACAACTGACATAATAAAATCAAAAAACTATTGCGTTGCATTCCACAGTTAAACTCGTTTGAATAAAAAACAAAGTTTGCCTTTCAATCAATCAGCTGCAGTGGGTGGAATACAACAGCAAATCTTGTTTGAAAGAAGATTAAGGTTTTAGAATAATCGTTTTAGAGGAGTCTCCAAGACTTTTCTCCGCAAAACTTTGGAAAGTTGTAATTTTAATTTCAAAACTTGGAAAAGACTTCTGTTGTAAACATGATAATAGAAGCTTAAAATCAAAAGCTTAATGTGCATGTCCTATTTTAATCTACTGTTGTTACTCTGCAGTGTGTAACACAACTTCTTGACAGTACATCTGAATTGTAAATAGGCCTAAGGCTTTTACCATCTTGTACCTGCACAATAGGCTAAAATCTTTGCGCAAGAACGCTTAAGGTCACATGTAGAAAATTTTCCAAGGTTATACGAGTTTAAAAATTCTTTATTTTGAAAGTTAAGCGAATAAGTAAGAAATGGGATGAGGAAATGTGCAGAGATATGCAGTCAGTTACCTTATATTTGCCCTTCACTTGCAGTAATACCCGAAGATCATGATCCAACTTGTCAATCCTAAAGTTACGACTATTGCATTAATTGCTCGATTATGACATCATAATAGTAAGTAGGCACTTACAGAAGAGGCAAGCTAAAAGTAAAGGGTGCACCAGCTCTTATCAGATATGCTTTTTTATGCTAAGCAGTTAATTATTCTTTATTTTTATGATTTCATCAGCTTTATTGTTGAAAGAAATTACTGTTAGGCCCGAAGCTATTAAACCATAAGATATTAGTAGGAATAGCCTTGGTTAAGCCTACAGTACCGCTGAGCGATACGTTAGTCTTAGGGAGTCTGAAAGAGCATGCAGTTGATGAAGTCTAAATTAGATGGAATCAATTTTGCGAACAGAACATTCGACGGATTGTATAACTGGAAATAAAATTACAACAACTTGTAAGTTGACACAAGCTGACCCAAACGAAAAGAGTGCATTGTGACGACATGGAAGACAATCACGTCTGCAAGCGTCGTGAGTCACGTGACACTTTGATTGACGCTTGAGCAGAAGTTATCTGGGTTCGACAGCGAGTGACTTTTATTTTGCCTCATAACTAGAACATCATTTACAAAGAAGGTGAGCCTGAAGTGATTGATTTTTCTCTCGCACGTGTTTTAGAAGACCTGGCGCTGATCTGGCGCCAAAAAAGCGCAGAGGAAAAGCGAAAGAAGATACCGCCTATGCTGCTGCTCCGGAAATGGCAACAGCTTGCACTCAACATAGTTAATTTTTACCCCAGGCACTAGTCGAGTGGTCGGAGCGCTGACGCAATGACCTCAAGGGTCTATGGTTCAGACCTCGTGATAGCTGCGACGCTTTTTCCTTAAGGAAAAGCGCTTGCGGATAATTTCCTCTGCTTGTCGCAGTGAGTAGAAATGCACTGCTGCGGTACTGGTAACTCCGAAGTCGGACCGAACACAAAGCACTCCTTGCAAAACCGCAAAGATTTTTCCGTGACAGGAAATTAAAAATAAAAAACTCATTTCAACCCGATGAAGATTTTAAAGTTGTAAAAATGCAATTTCTATGGAAATACTGGTAAATCCAGCGAAATATTTCTGAAGAAGAAAAAAATTCAGGGAAAACTTCTTTATTTGCAAATGCTTTTGGTTTTGCTATATTTTTTTACTTGTTTAGGAAATGGCAAAGACTGTGAAAAGTACAAGCTTTTAATATTGTCTAAATACAATGCAAAAATCTTCAAAGGTAAAATGAGTGCCATAGTTGCATTTAAGATACGGTGAGAGACAAATCACAACTCACAAAAATATATAAAAACATTTCGTTTCGATTTAAACGCAGGAGAGAGTAATGAAAGAGGAATAATTAATCTTAAATCTACCGCTCATAAGGTCTTATTATTTGACCGAAAACCCCCAAACAAATAACAACTGTACTTCTGGCAGTTGATGATTTTTTGCAGAAGATTCTGGTCTGACATTTATCACAAAATTTTTGAAAGTTTATCTTTTGGATTTGTTAAGTGCTTGTTTTTTGATTTGTGGTTTCCATGGAAAAAATACCGCAAATGCAACTTTCCTATTAATATAAATAACTTCAAAACCAGACTTCAGACTAAAGCTATTATTCCTTATAATCTAGAAATTGAATTTCAAATTCCCAACAGGGAAAGCTGTTTCCATTGAAAATTTTAGAAAATATATTTAAATTCAATCGGAAGTTTTACAAAATCTTTTGTAATTTCAATGGAAAACAACTTTCATTGTTGGGGGTTTGAAATTAAATGTCTAGATTATTCCTGATAATAAAATGTGTTTGCGAGTAAATGCGAATTCCTTTATACATGAATAAGTGATGCAACATAAGGCGAGTAGGTCACTCGCTGTGAGTTGCGTCATTGCAAACGTTACAGCAAAAGTTAAATAGCGTCGAAATAAAATGTTATTATGGAACAAAATATTTAATAATTTTGTGTAACGCAATATTTGATGATCTATATTTAATTTTGGAGATTTTCTCCTTACTATATTTGATTCGTCACAAAAACCTGTTCCATCAAACGATTGAAAACTTCAATTTTTTTTTATAGAATGGCAAGTTTGTCATGTAACAATGTCTCTTATTTTTTCTCCCCGACATAACACCAATATGGCGGTTTTGCTTTCTCCTTCTCTTCCTAGAGGCATCAAATGATACAGTCGACTCTGCTTTATCCGGACACTTTAGTCACGGCTGTTTTTTGTCCGAATTAAGCGGAGAAATAAGCTTGTTCGAATTAACGAGAGATACGCGGCAAGGAGCTAACACGCCTTATCTTTACTATTTATGCAGTAAAAGTGTAGTAGCAGTCATAAAAACGTCCAGAAAAGCAACTCTTAAGCCAGACAAAGGATTATTTATGTGCAATGAAAACATTTAAAATACAATAAAAAATAGACATATTAAATAACAAATGCTATAACTCAACATTAATGTAGGAAACACCGCCTCATCATACTGCTCACGCAGCCGTGGCTCATTTTCTTGCCAGTCTTGTAAGGTGCATTACGACACACCAACAAGTGCAGCCAACTGTTTACTTGTCAGTGACTGGTTTTTCTCCTTTTCTTCCTTAACCTTGTTTGATAACTTTACTTCTTCAACCAAAGCCTTCGGTGTCGTCGCTGACTGAGCCGAAAAAAACGTAGCCTAATACAGGACACAGAATGGGCGATAAAGTTGGTTGTCTTGATTCTGTTCATGCAATAGCATTATCATTTTATTGTTACATCACAATCACTCAAAACTGCGAGCGTAAGAACTGTTAAACCGAATATAGAGTGACATTCATTGTCCGGAATAAGCGGAGGTTTGTTCGAATTAGCGAGATAATTATATGTGTGATGTTTACTTTTGTTCCGTTCTGGGGACTTTTATCCAAATTAAGCGGTTGTCCGAATTATACGGTGTCCGAATAAAGCGGAGTCGACTGTATCTGAACAGCCCTTTATGTCGCTTTCACTTACTAGCAAAGGCGTCAATAAACATTTCAGCTCTTAGTGCAGGTTACATATTGTTGATTTTACAGTAGGCCTAGTTTTTAGTCATATTGTTTAACTTTGTGAGTAGGGATCCTAAGGAAGCAAGATTTCTCAAGAAAATTTGAAAATTTTTGTTTCTTTTTGATGCTTGAGTAATTTTTATTTCAAATTTCCAACACAAAGGCGCAAAGAAATAAAGTATCAAATTAAAGCGCTGAATTTAAATCTCGAAAATCCAATAGTTACACTGTTGCAATCTAGCAACTGCCAATCCCATTGTATGCATTGTAATGACAAATGTGTTGCGTAAAGTAATTTTTAACCTCGCACGCTTTCTTAGGCGCAAATGCTTCTCATTTCACCCCTAAATATAGAAATGTTTGATACTAAACCAAAGCTTGCAGTTTATGCTTTGCATTGTTCCTTCTCTTTTTTGAAGCTCGGTTAACATCTCTGCTAACTTCCTATTTTGCAGCATGGCTAAAGGGCAACAGTTGACTTTGCCCCTACCTCAATTTTTAACCTGAAACAGGACGATTGAATCATCAAGGTTGACGAAAAATTGAATCTTACACCCCAAAGTTATTTTTGGGCTATGCGCTTACCAGCGCTTCTATTTGCATAACTATTGTTGTATTTGTGAGCAAACAACAGCATAAAGGCTGGTTTTGATTAGGCGTAAACTGCCGGAGTAGCGTAAAAAATTTTTGTTTCTCTCTTTAGTTTTATTTTTCACGCTACGCTTACAATTTACGCCTATTGGAAACTAGCCTTATAACGTTATCTTGCATTGTTGTATGCGTACTGTTTCACAACAAAAAAAGAAAAGAATTATATGATAAAAAAGACACTTATGTAGCTGTAAATGTTGTTGGAAAAGATTTTATGACATCGGATCATCAACTTGCTTTTGATTCACAGTAGGAAAGCACTACTTTTCTAGTTCTGATTACTACATTTTATAATTTCTCTGAAGCAGTTTGCCTTGGCTTTCGGGAATTCTGCGCTTTACGCCGCGTTTCACGGTTGAACGCATGCACTCCTTCTACCTTTTTTCTATATTATATTCAAAATATAAAAAAGTTTTGCTAAAGTGAATTTTGAAATCGCCGTTAACTCAAAACTGTAATGAACGTCTCTGCCAATTTAAGGTCAACCAAAGGTTCGAAAGTTTCAGGAAAAGTCGAAACTTTCAAACACTTTGCTTCAATGGTTGCTAAGTTACAGTAGTTTTATTTGCTCAGGGCGGAACCGATCCCGCCCCAGGCTTACAAGGGAATACCAGGGTCAAGGTTTCTCCTTTTGCCAAGAGCAAAGGAAACATCAAAAATTCCGTTCTACGCTTTTGTAAAGAAATTAAACGGCAAAAGCTAAAAATATATGACATTTTCAAAGCTCGTACAAGCAAAACTAATGAATTAAGGCAGTGCTTTGCGCTCGTAATACTACATTTTTGCTGTGTCAACAGAGGAAAGAATGAACCAAATCAGGACTTAACGATTAGGCATCTAAACAATTAACATCTGCGTTACGAAAGAATTTCTTCAAACTGTTAATAATACAAGAAGTTATTAACCCATTGAAGTCCTGCTTGAAAAAGTTGTTCTACACCATATTAGAACAAATGTGCATTTTAATATTCTAATTTAACTTATGACGTAATACCGCTTCTAAAATAGATAATGTTAATAATGAGAGCACTTTAGAGCAAATTGCCTCACGATGACAATAGACGTTTTCTTTTTCTTTCGTTTTCAACCTGATTATGATGTTTCGTATTTGTTCTGAGGTGCTCGTGTTCTGGTGACCGTTGGTCTGCTTTTTAGTCAAAACCCCAGCCCACGTGAACGTTGGTTTGATTTGCAACAAGGATTAACTGTGATCGGAAAATTTGCTGCTTCGTAGCAGTATGACGCAGAAGTGGCGTCACTATGGAGAGGACAATCGCTCCGGAATCTGATAATGACGTCCATCCTGGTGACACGGAATAGCTTGTTGTTTCGTAAGATCTGTTGCTATAAATCAGTTTTTACGGCTTTCAGCTTTACGTCATGTCTTTTCCTGCTTTACCAAGCTGACCGTCTTTTGATGTCGGACATTGTTATGCATTACTATGTCATGTAGGCAATCGAAGAAGACTTAAACAAAGTAAAATATAACGTTTTGACAACGGTGTTGCCACGTATCTTTTTAGATTTATGAACCGGTCATCCAAAAACGAAACACGTACAGCCAATGTGAAATAAGTTGAATTAGGTTCGTATACGTTATAATGAAGTAATTACTCATTCAAGACATGAAAAGAATTTTATTAGGCATAATGGACAAGGTGTCCGGTGTACTAAAATGTCCTAAGAGGAGTTAAGTGCCAGTACAAGACGCTTAATATTGACAAAAAAGTCAGAACATTTGTTCATGGCTCAAAAAGTAATTAGTTTCCCGATTTACGTTGTATGTGTGCTACCGGTTTGTTAAAAAGCAAGCAGCAGTAAGGTTGCCGCCGAGTGCTAAGGGTTGCCGCCGAGTGGTAAGGGTTGCCGCCGAGTGGTAAGGGTTGCCGCCGAGTGGTGAGGGTTGCCGCCGAGTGGTAAGAGTTGCCGCCGAGTGGTAAGGGTTGCCGCCGAGTGGTAAGGGTTGCCGCCGAGTGCTCCAGAATAATTTTTCTATTTCTTGACTTCAGAATATCTTTCCTTTTATTTCAAAAGCTAATTTCTTCCTTAATTTTTTCACACACTTTTCTCCAAAAAATATTTTGAAATGAGATATGTCACAATTTTCTAAAACAACTTCCAAGGTATTTAAAATGCAAATATTAACTAAATTACATAGTTTCAACTACTCAACAGTCAACACTTATAGAAATACTGCCATCAAAAGGAAAGAGTAAAATTACTCAGCACAGCAATATGGTTTGAATGTCCAAATAAAATATAAAATAAGCACCGGCAGAAAAAAATTCTGGCACTTTGGGTGATATGGATGTTTAAAAATACAAATACATTTGCCAAGGTTAAAGGTAGACTTCAGTAGACAGCTAGACCCACGACTAAATGGAGATGTCCAACTTGCGCAGGATATGCACTTTTTGATTGGCAATCTATCAAACGTAACTACTTGACCCGAGTTGGATGGTTGGGTAAGCATGAAAAAAATTGGAAGGCTGTATGGCTTTTTTTCTGTAAAATGGTGAGGACCGTGAATAACCAAGAAGTTTTTTTTTCAAAAATCCTCTGTTTCTACAATAAGCTAATATTTTCACTTTTTTAACTATTCTTTTTGCATTTTCTCGTTTCCGCCTGATTTCCTCATTTCGATCATTTCCTACCAAATTGCCTCTTTCATGAATTGCAGCGTCAAATTTCTCGAAATAAGCAAATTTTATCCAACGTGGAATCCCTGTTGCTGCCATATATGCAGCTCTTAAGCAATTAAAACTATCGCCAGAAAACGACACTATTGTCAAGTGTTTTAAATAATGAAGTATTTTAAAGAGGAAAAAAATTGCACCATCCCCTTTTCTTCAAATAAGCCCTACCTAGATCTATTCATTTTCCAACTACAGTTAGATAAAACATACAGGGTGCGGCATAAGTTACGCCCTTTGTTTAAGTGAAACAAAATCAAATCCTTTTTGATTATCCTTTATTTTTTCGAACATGAATGTATTGCCACAGGTTGATAGATTAATATAAAATTAATGTAATGCTTACTCGGTTTAATAATGTTCAACACAAATGAAATCAAGCATATTTTTATTGTTTTGATTATACGATTGAATCGCTTTTACTCTCTGTTCCTGTGTTAATCTCATGGTTGTACAAAATATCTAAAAAATAAAGATTTAGCAAATAATTAAATAAAATAATAAAGAAAATATACATTGTTAGATATAAAGTTAAAAAGGTCGTTCCTCATGCCACACCCTGTATGTTGATCAATTTAAACTTTTCTATTTCTATTTTTGTTTGCTATCAGCGTACGTTTACTTTTTGCGTTGAACGTCAGTACGTATGAACCCACGCATAACATTAAACTACGTATGGCGTAAAAGAATACTTTTAAATCAGTTTTTTTGATCACAGTGAAGATAAAAGCGGCAACACATCTGCTGGCACACCCCGTATGACAGTTAATAATCCAGCCCAGGCAGCCTGATAGCTCTTAGTTTCATGTAATACCGTTTTACTAAACTGTGTTTTCTCTCTTTGCGTTGATCGATCCTTTGAAGATGATTGAAAAGCATTTATGATCTTTTTCAAAGGACTGTACGCGTTTCGATGGCTAACTTTATGACATTGGTTGCAGTATGATGTGGTAATGAAAACGCCGTAAAAAACTTGTAGAATAAACCAATCAGTAAAACCACAGCCTATTTAAAATCTTGTTCACACAAAAATTTTTGAACAAGATTTTTTCTACCAATATTAGATTGGGAAATAAGGGGCAGTGTTAACAAATATAACCCCAATATTTTTTGAATAGGAACTTAAAGAGCGTGACTTTGAAAGCGTTGAGTAACAACTTCGTGACGTTTATTCACTTATATCATCTACCCTATCCAAAATTGATCTCCGCCCCTTTTAAATTCTTTAATATGGTTAGATTCAATGAGTCAGTTTATGAAACATATGTCAGGTCGTAAAAACTAGTATTGATTTTATGACTTTGAAATCTCAACATATTGCTAACAACGGTGTCTTTATAACGTCTTTCTTTCGTAGCAATCGCAACCGAAAAACTACTGGGAACCGAAAACTATTTTTACTGGCAGATTTCTTGTAAATCTGTCCACAGGATCCTCCATTATTCAGCGTCATCGAAACTTTCGCTTTTGACACATAAAAAGCGAACTGATTTTGTTTGTTTTTGACAGCTAGTATTGGATGGATTTGTAACAAAAAGTGCTGCTTTGAAGTTCTGACTCGGCAGCCTCTTACATTTCTCACCGGTATTGCTCTCGCGAAACTGACGCAGGTCACAGCACTGACCCATAATTGTATGTAATCTTTTGTTATGGCTAGAAAGCGGTTGAGAGGTCACAGTTTTGTGCGCTGCGAAGTCGTTGTAGGTTCGGTAAATACAAAAGGAAAAGGAGCAGCGAAAAAGAAATCGAAGATTGGTGCTGACAGATGTACTACCGGTGCTATCCATCAGTTATTTCTGATAATAGTGCAGGTTAACGCTTTTTTACGGTCCATTAGTTGCAGTTGGTTTAAGAAGAAGGCTTGCAGGCTTGTCGTAACATCATTTTTATAGCACTTCGGCTGTTTTCTGGAAGAGCCCTGTATCAGTGGACAAAACTGCTACAATAAGCTTGTTACTGATAGCGGTATCTCATCTACATATTGGCAGAAATTTGTGCGATTGAGTTGCAGGCAGTGGCGTCGCTTAAGGGGTAAGCGGGGGCGATCCACCTTGGAGTGACTCTATTTTAGAAAATAGAACTTTTTTGAGATTACTTCCGAATTCGGAGCAATTTTCGATTGAACCTTCCCCTCGTGTTATAAATTCTACTATTGAATAGTACACCGTTTGTTACTGGCTAGAAAGACAGCTGGTTAAAATAGTCCAAAATCATTGTTATGAGAAACAATGATTTGAGTCAGGAAGATAAACGTCATTGTGTGATAACAGTCTTTGATCCGCAATTTAAAACGCTCACTTGCACAATGTGCTGGAAGTAGCATGGTAGCCGCGGAAGTCTCGTGGTAGCCTATCGACAGAAACGATTCAGCGGTGCAGCTACAAAAGGTAATCATACGGTGACTACGCGACAGGGATATCTAGAACTACTAACTAACTACTAATTCTAGATATCCCTGCTACGCGAGCGCAATTCTTTTGTTAGGCCTAGCTCAAAAGAAATCAAAATGTTTGCTGCAGCAGCGGCATCGTGCTGTTTTCTTGGGAACTATTGATTTGTTTTATTTTCTTAATTTAAAAGCTGATTTCATAAAGCTGCGCAAGCTTCTTTGTCTACACAGCTGGAAATAACTTGATACCCGCGATGTCTTTCAAAAGCAGATGGATTAAAAAGGCTGTCAGATGAGATTATTCCACTCGATATTTTGTACTGCTTGAAGTTGAAGCCTATCAAAATTTACGGAAAGTTCGACTTTAAACCGCTCAGGCTTTTGAAGCTGTTGTTATCCCAGACAAGCTTAAGTCAGGCCGTGATGAGCGATATAATTGGTTTCTATTGTCTTGCCGTGGGAGGTTTGGTTGTTTTTGTACAAAAGTATAAATATTTGTTAAAAATTTTTAGAGCAACGTAAAACCACTCGTAACAAGATAATTTGCCTAGCTCAGCAAAGAGTGCTTAACGCAAAGCTGATATTTTGAACTGCGATAATCAAAAACGTCAAAGTTGTAGCCAAGCGCATAATGACGACAAAAATAACAAAATGTTAGCAAAAAATTTGGCTTCATGACGTAATCATGACTTGTCAGATCATCCTTTAGGTCAGTGATTCTTAACCACTGCGCCGCGGCACTTTTGTGTGCCGCCAAATTTTGGATGTATAATTATGTTTGTATTATTAAATAATATGATTTAAAAAGAAAAATACTTTTAATAGAAACATGATATTTAAATCCATAAAAGTTTTTAAATTATTTCATTATATGTGCCGCCAAATTTTGAAATCGTTGAAAGTGCGCCGCAACAAAAAAAGGTTGAGAATCACTGCTCCTAGGTGATGACAAAAATTAAATTTAGCAAGTAATTGCACCAACGCCAATAGTTTTCACTTAGTCGCCGTTTTTGACAAGTAAAGTGGAGGGAATTATAAACAGAACAACGTGCTGCTACAGGCTGACTACGTCACATGGTGTCGCGATAGCTTTTTTCCAAAATGCAAAAAGCGTCTTTCAACCGACATTTTGCCGCCAATATAAACCAGAGAAAGCGCGCATTGCACATAGTTGCCGTTTTACTTCAGCAGAAGCGGGACAACGGTAAAGCGTGAATTACAAATAAGACTGATATAGTCATTCGGCGAAAAATGACTTTTTATCGGGCTCATGAAAGAGAGCAATGCTTATCAGAACTGTTCATATTTTATGAAAATTATTTGCTAGCAACTGTAACGAGCTTTATGAATGCTTCAAAGAAAGTGAGGTAATGTTTAAACCTTTTTTAAGATGCAACGATAAACAAGCACCTATCCATAAAAGGTATTTTCTTCTGCATTTTTTTTAATTTTTGGCATATTAAGGGAATTTTAAAAATTCCACAAATGTGTGAAGATTTAAAGAAATAATTTGTGTAAAATATTTTATTATAAGCCGTGGAATGAAATTATGCATGTTAGTAAAAGTTGGTTGTAAGTTCTGAGTGCAATTCTCGGAAAACTTACGAGCTATTATTGCTAGCGGAAAGGTGACCATGGCCATGCTACAGAAAAGGAACAAGAATTTAGTTTGCAGGTTTTAAGTTAACAAAGCGAATTACAGCCTTTTGCATCTTTCAGTGTTTATTTTCTTTTGGCTTTTCCCACCATAGCGAAAAATACTTTTCGCAAAACAATTAAACCTTCGGCAAAGCAATAAATACATAACAGTTACGTACTAATTGTCAGAGCTCTTTGTAAGTAAAATTTTTGGTATTCAACGTCTAAAAAAATCAATCATTAATAAGTCATTTTTTTTGCAGGTTACATTTAAGTTATTAAATTTTTAATTTATTATTATTATTATTATAATCTCGTGCTACTCTCTGAAATGAAAGTCATGTTTACACATCGTGCCGTATCCTACCATTTCACCGGATTTCTTTTTACGCTGCTATGCTGCCACGCCTTGGCTGCGTACAAACCGGGTAAGGTCAATTTACAAAAATAGGGGAGGTGGCCAAAAGCGCCATTCTCCCAATTTTAAACTTGCTTCAATGTGAAGTGTTACTGAGCTGATGCTATTACGACCAGTAAACCCCGAATTTTACCCCTATCCCAATTTGTCTTGCGGTTACGTCTGAGGAAGGGGTAACAAAAACATTGGCCTTACCTAAATTTAAAGGGTGCCAACAAGCGTTCCAATACTTTTAGATTTGTACGTTTTTTCGCATGTATATATATCCGAATTTGTGAGCGTGGGCCCTAGCCGACCCTGTTCTCGTGCAAGAAGCATCGCCTCTTCCCTGACTAAGATATTTACTCCCAGATTTATCGTTAACATACCTCACTTGTAAATCATTTTGCTCACTGGGCGTTGAATATTTGTTTTCCAAATGTTAAAATTTGTGTGCCTTCTTCTATGTTTGAACAATCTATCTCATGTGATAAGAGAGCTAATATACTGTGACTTACAAGTCGTCGTAGAATATTTGTATAGTATTTGCCTGAAGACAGACATGTATTTTAATGTTTTTTTTATAGTGACATCAAACATTCCAAATGTCTGTTGGTGGTGAAATGATGTAAAAGCTTGTTTTTGTCTTATGTTGCCTCTAATATCAAAGATTTCTTAGATCTCGTAGAAAACGATATTGAAATGGTGCTGTTTTCTAGCATCTAATATCCCAAATAAATTGCTCACCCCTTTGGGTCTCTGCCTTTTTACATTTTTATTCATCAATACCGTACGCCAAAAATGTCAATTTTTCGAAAGCTGTTTTACTGATAGTTCTCTTACGAACATAAAGTACATTATGACGTCTAATGTTGTAATTCATACGTAATGGAAGCAACTCAATAGCACTTTGAAATTTAATGTAGGGAATTTTCATATCAATACCTTTAATGTTGGCCAAGTTGCCATTCTACATTACCTGCAATCGGCACTTAACGCATATTGTACATGCACTAATTTTCAAATTTGCTACATTAGCAAAATTGATACTTCATTAAACATAATTATTTTACAGATTTGCCATCTGAAGCCTGCAATATTAAGTGTAATCTTCACTTTTATTATGATAAAGTGCCAAGATTGCCATAAAAGTGATATTTTTGAGCGAAGATTAAATTTGGTACATGCCAGGCAGGCTTTGCAGAGTTTTATCTCCACTTAATCGCACAAAAAAATGTAACTACCGACGCTTTTATTTGCCGTCGCGCTAAACCGCGATTTATGTTTTATGGGGTGGCATAGATTTGACGTACCTTTTAGGTCTTGTTTTCTCAAAAAGCTTGTAGCCTATACTGCCACAGTGGTGTTGCTTACTCAGAAAATAGCGTGTCCGTGTGATCTGCATTCTTAAAAAAGATGAACCCAAAATTGAAAACAAGCAAATCTTTTCATTAACTAAGTATTAGCGTAGAAATATGCGTTCAGGGTAATTTTAAGTGCATTCCATCGACTATTGCCTTGCATATTGCATTTATATTGCATATAACTACTTTACTCAATTTCTGATCTACTTCATGAACACGCGCAAAAAAATGTACTTGCAAAAACTTCCTCGGATCATAAAATAACATCGTCGCTGCTAATTTACCTATAATTAAATTGTAATTAGGTGGAAAAAAGCTGGTTTTAACACTTTGAATTTGATGATTCGTTTTGACTAATATAATTACCGCAACAATTTGAATTTCCAAACAATTAATATCTAATTTTGCTTTTAACCGTACCGCTCACTTTTTCCGGCGGCAAATTTGTTAACGTCGCATTTTTTGATGTGGTGAATCCAACGTTTTTTACAGCAAAGCAAATGGCTTCCTGAGTTGCTGTATTGTGGTTGGCGAAGTGAAAACGTTTTTTTTCTGGATTGTTAATTATTAAATAACAGCTTTTTTTAATTTGAAAGCACGCGCTGCTGGCTGATATTTTTTTAATTGATTAAAATCCGGGAGCAAGAAGGCAAAATTGTCAAAAAATTGCTGTTTTTCTTGCCAATAGTTGCTTTTGTGGCGCTGTTAGAGGCTTATCTTAAAGCTTATCTAGAGTTATGGTAACTTTGCCGAGTAATAGCAACACGATCGATGGTAACGCCAATTCAGTTGATATATCTTTGCATTCTCGTCCTTCAGTCTCGCAGCCTAACCGCCAACTACCACCTTAACATTTTTCTCTTTTTACCTCCTTTTTCCCATGAAGTCATAATATGTCACTGCATTGCAATCGGCAAAAAAATGCTTCGATAAATCTTTTAGGGAGAAATTGCCGCCTTGGCTACGTGTTACTTTATATTGTTCCTGCACTCTTTTGTTTTCGAAGAGCCACAAAAGTAGCCCCATAAATTGCTCGACGATTTTTGTTGATGCGCTAATTCTTCAGCTGCAAGATTGTTAATGCGAGGTTGACTTCTGTTTAAGTTTTTGCGCTTTTTGGAAAAGCGCTCTGTGGCAACAAGCAGATCTGAATAAAGTTTGTTTCTCGTATCCGTTACGACTTTAACTATAGTTATAGCGAGAAAGTGATTTTTCGCGATAAACGTAGATGCAGCAGCAACCAGTGAATAATTCGAATGAATCAGGATAATTATAACCGTAATTACTTGCTGGGTACATTGCGCTGAAGCCAATTTTGTATTCACGTAAATGTGTGTTCTATGTAAATCAACTTTGCTAAATATATGTCACAAATGTAGTGTTAATTACCACTTTAATTATAACAGAAAAATCTTTTCCTAATGGAACGAACTAAATACGTATCACGTAATAAGTGCCCTACGAAGCACGATTTTTCATGACATTTTTAAAACAAAGTGGGAGGTAATTAGTCATGCATAAAGCACCTTATCCTATTCATCAAACACCAAACGGAGGAAAACGTTTAGAGTTCTACATAATGAACTTATGTTCTTCCAGTACGCCTTAACTTTTATAGTCTTATTATGATATCGTCAATTCACAAGAAGTAAAAAGCATTCACTGGTAGTTATGTTTGAATTTCAATCTAGTTTTTGTTTTTTCAGAAAATTTTGGCTGGAACCAGTACACCTTGACAGGAGAACTGAAAAGTTTTCAAACCGTTCACTATGATAGCGATAGATCGACAGGCAGCCGGAAGCTATTCCTCGGCGGAGTGAACACTATGTATGAATTTGATCCGGAAAACGTGACCCAACCACCGAAACAGGTGCCTGGTCAAACATTTTTTTTTTCGTTTACTGAATACAGTGGTGGTTTGGACGTGTCCTTGATCTAAACGATAAAACTAACTTTACATTATTAATTTTTAGCTACAATGGGCGCCCCAGCAAAAACAAATGAAGACATGCCTCACGTTTAATTCGGACGCGGTAAGTATTGTGGCCGAGTAATTTTTTTCAAAATTAATGAAATTATTATGTGAAATTAATTACGCCATGCATAGCTATGGCTGCAACCGGTACCATTTTATGACGTATCATACGTCGCGACTGTTGAAAACAAACGCGAAGCGTGAAAGCTGGCTGTGAAAAAGTGGTAGCCTGATGAATACGTCCAAATGCAGTGACTCTCGTCTTAGTCCAGTTTCGAAAACGCATTTCATTCGTTGATTTTCTTATCTAACAAGCGCTATTTCACTTGTGAAACCGTAATTGTAAACATTATGGTTTTAATAATCTCATCTATGACGTGTCACAAGTAGTTTGAAATCGAATCGCTGCTTTTCGGTTATTAAAGTCAAGAACAACAATCTTTGTTTGCAAGGATTTATATCTACTTAAAGGCAATTTTCTTTGTTAAATACATATACTTCTGCAGTAGTATTTGCCCAGAAATGCAGAGCTTAATGACTGGTGTATCGGACAAGCTCATATCCCGATGCCTTTGTGCTTTTTATAGACTTTAGTATTGTTATAATTTAATTTCATGTTGTGCTGGATTACATTGCGAATAGTCGTAGTGGTGATTGCGATGCGCTTTCTTGTCGAAAAATCGAACCCCTAGCTCTCCTGTTCACCTGGCAGCAAAAAAAAAACTCAGAAGCTCAGCTCCCAGTATAGTATTGCCGGAAGCTCGTCATCTTTGCTGCTATCACTGCAGTTTTAGCCGTATTGCTTGCCACTGGCGTCACTTTGTTTATAACAAGACAACCCGCTCTACACTTTTTCAAAGTTAGAATGCCAACAAATGGAATTTTGCGCTAAACCAATCATATTTTATTTAGAATCTTTGTCAAAATAATATCCGTGTTTTTCTCCCACTCAACTCTACCCATCTGTACGCCTGTGGTACAATGGCATTCAAACCGATATGTATGTACGTTTCCAAATCGGTAAGTCATCGCTTCAATAACGCAATAATGTTAATGCTTCCAACACAATACGTTGAAGAGAATTAGCTAAAGGAAATTTTTCTTATTTGATACTAAGATAGAATAGCACAAACTGGTTTGCATCCAAGTGTAAAAGGAAAAATTCATCTTATCAAAAAATCGTCAACACCAATCGCCAAAATGCTGAAGTATGGAACAATGGCAATACATTTTCACGTTTCTTGGTCGAGTTTTAAGCCCGGTCTACACTGAAACCAAGCTTTGTTTAATCGTCCGAGGCTTGCGGCTGAGCCGAAATAAAACAAAAGAAGAGTTATGTCGTGCACGGCCTCATTGTAGACCAGGCTCTACCGTTGCCAAGCGTATTTCTAGCGTCTTGTGTTGGTTACAAATGTTTCTCTTGTTTCCAAGCGAACAAATTTGTTTTGCAACAAGCAGTTCGTGTTGCACTCGTCATCGGAGGTGTCTCGTCAACGTTAATCTCGCGTTAAGGCAACTGATCAGTGCATGATGAAAAGCTTTTTGGCAAAACCGTTTTTTCGAGGCCGTGCATTATTGATAAAGTTTTTTTCAGAACTTTACCTTCGAAAAGTCTCCAGAAGAAAGCGGTGTGTGGAAGACGCCACCGGAGCCGTACGTTCAAATCGTGTCCGTCATTGCAAGTGAGCCTCATTGTTTTATCTTGCGATGCATGCATCGATCTCCGAACTGGGCACTAGGTCTGTGCATTGGACCGTTTCTTTCCGTCTCTTTGATTGGCCGTCTAAGGCTTCTAGTTCGAAATCAATTTCTCAGCAATTTTGCAAAGAGATTTAGAACAATGATGTAAACATGTCACGATGCGTTGTTAAATGTTGCAGCAAATTTTCAACAATTTGCCAAGCGAATTGTCGCTAGTTATTTTGCCATTTAACATAAAAGAACTCGCGACACTTTGTCACGTGCTCTGTGCCTGCTTCAGTCAATTATCATCACATTAAGTCAAACGATTGCGGTAAAAGAGCAAGTCTAAAAGGTCGGTTTGAAGAAGTGCTTGGCAGTCTCACTCTTAGTTCCCATTGCGCTTAAAAATGTTTTCAGCCATGCCCAGTACACCACTTGTATTCAGCCTTCTTTCATCGCATTTTCTCTTCGGTGTTGGCAACTTTTACCTTTGTTGACGCGCGAATGCAAATAGTTGCTGTACGTAAGCTTGTTGACCCCAATGCTTATATTCCTTTAATTTGGGGAACAGTGTCGCAGTCGTTCTCGCGTCTCGTCATTCAAAACCTAAAATTCATATATTCCATTAAGGTTGACGTAGAAAAGATGTACCCCACTCTGATGAGGTCTCACAGGCGAAAGAGTACGATCCACATAATGAAATTCCCTTTAATTTCAGACAGCACCTTGTTTACTGCTACCCGAGCAAGTGCACACAACAATGACGCCATCGTGTCAAGAACTTTGAACGGTGTGATTGTACGAACCAAGCACCAGGACAAATACTGGTTAAACGGTGAGTTTTTTGACTGATGGCAGTTATTTTGCCCTAGTTATAATGATAGTGATAATGAGCTCTTTATTACCACTTCAATAGCTGACAGGGTATTTGATGAAGACGGTAAACATTAATAACATAAATAACTGGAAAACAATTCAAGAATGAAATACTTTCAGCCATTAAGCGGGAATCCACGGTTTACTTTTTGTACCTTGACAAATTAAGGCAGCGCAATTTGCTTCCATTTTGTCTTCATTAAAGCATAAATCATTACTTTAGTAATCGAATATGTATTCATCAACATATTTCCGAATCTCGTTGTCGTGAGGAAAATAGTCAGAAAGGAAATGACAGCGGTGGTCATTGCTTATGCTTGCGTGATTTCCTTTCTGGCGATTTTCTTTCAATAACGTGCGGCAAAAAAGCTTAGGAGAAACGCTATTACGAATGAAAAAGTGTTATTGGTCACAACAATTAAAACTTGGTATTTCATAAAAACTTATAACAAAGATGATTTTAGGCTTTTATTATTTGGATTTGGGGGTGATTACAATTGCTGTTTGGATTGGGGGTACTTAGGTAATTACAGAATTATTTCCTCCAAAAAATGTTGAATTTCCAAAAGCCAGCTGGTCATGTTATTTATCTAAACAGTTAAGCGGGGGTTGTTAAAGGTTAAACTCTAATCGTTCTTTGTCAGTTTTGAATTTTCGGCTTGCCTTGAACCGTCTTTGTGGTAGATTTCCTTGTTACCTTGGCATTTCGTGTTCTGGCAAGTTTCGAATGTTGATTTATTTTAGATTTAGACTTGTCAACACTGGTAGATTAAATGAGGGGCGACAGATAAATGTTCTAAAATCGTGCGTTTCAAAGCGATAATGACACATCAATATCTGTAGCCACTATGAAAAGACACGGAAAAAACATTTGCACATTGCCATGTTCTGATGCATAAAAATATAAAACGTTTTATTTCTGACCTGAAAATTTCATGGAAATTGGTTTGCCCATAAACGAGGAAAGGACGAAGTTTCAAGGATAACATCATAACTCATTACGTTTTTCAAGACTTCATTTCTTTTCACAGCTTTTGAGATTCCTAAATCTTCGGTTTAAGTGGGTTTTGTTAACAATACATCAGCAATATGGAACCAACAATAATAATTTTGCTTGATGCAGGTTAATTCCATGTACTTAAGCGCTATGTTCAAACCAAAAATATTGGTAGTGCAAGTGGTAAAAAATAAAAAAATGTATCAAAAATACACTGTGAAGTCCACATTTGGTCAAAAAAGGTAAAAGTTCAAAGCTGGGCAAGAATCAAGATACAAGTACTTCTGTATAAAACTGTATAAGCACTTGTAACCAGATGAAAGAATATACTGCTGTTTTAACTTTCAAAATTCAAAATAGCAACTTTGTTTTGCGGCAAATGTTTTCGCTTCTCGGATTTTCAAGTACTCTTTTTAATATACCACTTAACGTTGCAGCAAAATGTTGGATGACTTTGCTTTAATTTATGTTAAGCCAGGAAGTAATATAGACCGAATTTCATGGTCTGACAGTTACATATGAGAAATTCCTTGAAAAGGATATGATTTCATTACGTTAATATTAAATGTATGGCATTACTTTCTTTATACAATATTGTAGTCTCAACGTGTGAAGATTGACTTTTTGTTGTGTCCTTACGTAAACACAATTTTGCGTTGGGTTTTATTGGAATCAGCTGTTATTATCAGCCTGTTTCAAGTTTGAGGCAGCTTCCTCCTTGTTTTGGGAGAGACAAGATACCCATAAATCACAATTTCTTCTTACGATTTTGTGGTATTTGATGATTTGCTCGTTTTAGATCCCGAATTCATCAGCGGTTACTACTCCAAGGAACGGAATTTGGAACAGGGGAAGATCATGCTGTTTTTCCGAGAGAAAGCAGAAGAGTTCAAACCCTATTCCTTTGGACTGTCAAACAATCCCTATGACCGAAATGTTGTTTCCCGAGTTGCCACAGTCTGCCTTGTAAGTAGCTTCCTCTTGTGAAATTATCAATTTACCATTTGGCGCGGCACGGACATTACCTGAACAAACCAAATTTGCAAAGATATGTATCTGCTACCGTTAATAAAATAAACTTCAACAGATGATGATCGAAAAGGTACGGTCACTACTCTTTTGAGGTTTTTTCTATCTCGGCAACCGTTGATTGATTTAAAATAATCTGTCAGTTCAACTTTGTTACTACCAGACAGGCTCGTCGAAAAGCAAATGAATCACCTGCATCACACCTCTACATGCAGCCCATGACTTTGAATCATGAAAAGAACTATTGCCAAATGTGAAACGCGTTATTGATATCTTTCTAAACGTCTTATATCAGATTATCACGTTTCTGACCATCAGTCAATCTTTCCCTTCATCTACCCTTGAAAAATAATCTCCCGACATTTGAAGTTGATTTAAAACCGCAAACAAAGAAAATCTCGCTCGCCTAACGTTTACGTACCACAAATAGATAGTTTCATGAAACGGATTTAATTTACACAAACTTACATAATTGCATGTTGTTTAAATCAAAAGTGCTACTGGCATAAATGTGAAGCTAAGCAGTATACCGTTTAGTACCCTGACTTAGTATAAATAATTCGTAACTTACGTCACATCGTTGACCAGCGTCGTGTTCAAACTTGCTTCGGAGTTGTTGGTACTGCTGGCACAGTGCGTTTCAACGACCATAGCAACTAAACAATAAGAAAATGTCTTTCTCAAGGGTAAAACGACGTAGGGCTAATGGTAATCGCTACTAAATAATCCCGAAGATTGAGAATAAAGACGCGTAGTTAACAAGCTCCTTACAATGCTTCAGAACGATCACGGAGGCACAATATACGTTCTCCACCGACGCTTTGCCACCTACGTGAAGAAAACAATCGTTTGCAACCCCCCGACCTCGGATCCCGGCACCACTCCGTTTAGCTACACTCACTTGGGTAAGCCAATTGTTTGAACGGAACTTGGCATCGACATCCGTGACGTCACGGCAATGTGATCGATTTGGTTAAATAAACAGTCGAGCCACATCAAGAGCATGTTGATAGTTTTATTTCAGTAAGCTGATATAACCTGACGTCATGGAGTGGTATTGCAGATGAAACGTTGTAGGATGACGGCTGGATTACTATCCATCTTGCTTACAAAGATTTAAAATTCAAAGTTTTTGCTAAGTTTTTGTTTACGCCTGTTATGTGCGCGTAAGCTCTTACAGCTGAGCGTAAAAAAACTTCTGCATTTTTCTTGCGGCGCTATTTTTTAATGCGCTGTTGGTTGGGCAGTGGCGCCATCTAGGGAGGTTGGGTCGTGTCCCCGCTGAAGTTGCTTCGACCGAAAGCAAGCTTCGCATGTCAGTCTTCCATTTCATATAAGCGGTTTTGATATTTTCCATTCACTTGTTTGTTGCAACTGATCCATCACTATGTTGTGTAAATGAGTTAATACTTTAAATCAGTGTGTTGACCCACGCTATTTGTGTAGAAAAACTTATTTTGATAAGCCTGTAGACTGTATACAGACCAAAAACTTTGTTTTAAAATCTTTTCAGAGATGTTTTAATTAAGTTTTTTGGACTTAACCGCTTAAGGTATTCAGCTTACCGGGCAAGATAATTGGAATCTCGTTTAGAATCGCTGGCAGCTATATTTAAGCTTTGTTTATTGACAACAAAAAAATATGCTGTCAAGATATATATAGACGATATTATTTCAGTTTGTACTTGCAAGATGTAGAACGTAGAAATTGACACATAAAATTATGATAGTGGATTTGTCTTCTAAAGCCGAAAGTCAAGAAAAAATCAAGGATGGGAGAATGGGGTATGTCATTTGACAATAGTGGGGTTTTCGTTACTCAATTTTTTAAATATGCCAATTTGAAATAATTTTTTGGATAACTTTTCTCTTCTTGAGTCCTCAACCCTCCGAAACATTAAAAATCTATTTTGGGGAAAAAGTGTATTTTTGTCAGTCCCAGCTTCTTTTTAAAAGGAGTCTTTCATTTTTTTTTGAAATAAAAACACTTGTTTTAATAATTAAAAATTAGCTGCAAAAGCTCAAAAGTATTTCACAATATGCCTATAAAAATTCTCCTTATTTATTAACGGTTTTCTATCGATAAATTTTGAAATATTTTATTATTGTGTACATATTTGTACTATCAAGTTTAAGATTTACAATGTTTTTTCTTCATTTTTCAAGGAACTCTTATCAAAACTTAATCAATTTATCAAAAAAACTTTTGGTTTGGGTGAAAAATTGCTAATTTCTCCCAAAAGTTTCACAATTTTTGCAGAATTTTTTTTTTAATTCGACACTTTTTTGCGTTTTTAACACTGCTATCGCGGAGATGATAGCCGTACCTGGTAGCACGACTGCAAAGGGTTTTTTTTTGCTTATCTTAAATCCAATGAAGCTGGTGCAAATAGACAAATTCGTTTTCTCTTTTGGCGTTTTCACCATTTATCTGGGTTTTAAAATTCCGTTTTTGTCATTTACCTAATTGAAAAAACGTTTTTCAAATGACTTTAGTTTCACTCAACTATTTAATAATGCTTTTAAAATACCTTGATGATTAAGATACCATCTAATCATTGTTAAAAATCACTTTTTAATCAAAATAACTTTAATCCTATTTTTTACAGTTTCGACCTTTGAAATGCCGGACCCTGTAAACCCAGGACAAACGACCATTTATGGTATTTTCACCATGCCCAAGTGAGTTGGTTTAATGTTCTGTTCTCATCGCACGCTTGAGTTTCACTATACAGCAAGCTCGGTCGGTATTCGACAGGAAAGCATCAGGAATTTAAAAGCTCGCTTGCTCACCAACGTCTAATGAAATATTTGTTGGTAGACATACCGCATCAACAGCTCATGCTATGGAATAATGAAACGAGACTGCTTTTATATTTGTTGCTGTTGTTACCCTCAACAATAGGTCGCTGGCGGATAACAAATTGAGTTAAATCACTTTTAAATGTGATCGCTAATTGCCATTAATAATAAGCTCTTTCTAATAACTTAGTTGACGTATTTAACTACTTCTAACCAAATATTTACCATATAATACCTTGATTACCGGTGATAGCAATTAGCCTGTAAATAACCATTAATCAAGGCCTTATTTTAAACGCAAAATACAAGTGCTTTTGCTTCTATTGCTAACAGCTGAGTACTCTAAAAAAACTGACGACAGAGTGCTCGCTTCCCTTCTCTCTCTCACTTTCACTTTCCCTCAAAATCGTAAAATTTGATTCGATTGTATAGTCACCTTATGCTAATGAGGTTTTTTGTTTAACTCTCACTGGACCCCTCAAACAGATTTGCGCCGACTCAACAAACATTTTATTTTGAAATGTTTTTTTGTTTCTTAGCGACGCAATTGCTGGTTCTGCCGTGTGTGCTTTCACGAAAGATCACTTGGAAAACGGAATGGCGGAAAACGGTTACTGGCGGAGAACGACCGGAGCAGATTTTGGCTCTGTCAATACCAGTTACACCGGTGACCCAAGTACTGGACCTGGTCTGTGCGTTCCTGAAACAAGAAATCTAAGCCAAACTAGGTAGGAAATTGTTTGTTAATATGCAGAATTGTTTTTGCTTTTACGAGTTTTTTTTATTATACTTCTGTTTTTATTATTATTATAATCATTCTAAATTCTAACGATTAGAATGATCGAGTACATGAGATGGAAATAAAACATCTCCTAGTTTTATTATTGACTATTTTAACAAAAACAAAATAAAAATGCCGATGCAGTGAACTTTTGGCAAACCTCGCCGCACGGAAAAGCATTGTCATTCACTTTCTCTGTCTTGAAAACGCGTTTGTGCATCCTTGTACACTCAAATATTTTTTGCACTTTTGTAAAAGTTGACAAAAGTACAAAAATTTTATTCAATTCAAAATTTCATGCATATTTTTTGAACAAACTAGTATGCACATACTTTTTCATGCCAATGTAAAATGCATAATCATATCTTGACCTTATAAGCTGCTTAAATAGGATTTTTTAGATGATTTTTGCAGAAAAAATATTTATTTTGCATTATCGCTTGGTATTTTATTTCTGTAGGGTTTTGAATGAAGTTTTTATAAGTAATCGTATTTCATTGATAGTTATTGCAAAATTCTGATAGAAAAACCCGCTACAATAATAGGCCATCACATTTAAGCTTCGCGATCTACCATGAGCATGATCGCTATTCGTCAGGAAAGCACCCGGAATTTAAAAGCTCACTTACTAATCAAAGTCCGATGCAAGGGCAGTTGGTTGGTGGAAGCCATACATGCATCAACCACCTGCAAACTACATTGTTAGGTGTTAGGTCAATTACATTGTAAGGTGGCTTGAATCGGCAATCTACTCCCAGCCGAAAAAATCCCATACAATAGACTTATTTATCATCAAAATAGTCTGAACTCGGTATTAAGCTGAATTTAATAACACTAGGTGCTGTGCGTGGATTATACATCGTTTTGGTATGAACATACAGCGTTACCGATAATCTTATCTCTAAGATTTACATCCACCAATTGTATAGCAACATATCGGCAAAGATGTTTTGGATTTTGTTGTTCAAATTTGGTAAAGCTGGTTTCGTAACACAAGATTTTAATCGCTTTCATTCGCGCTTGTGGTCATGGGAAAAATTCGGTTCGATCGCTTTATTCAAAAAGTATAACATGTTCTTTTACATCAAAACGTTGAAGTAAGCTTAAATCTTTAAGGGCGTAGTCCTATCCTCATTCTTTCCGATAGTTTTTATTGGCAAAACTTTATAGAACGTTTCTCACGTTACTTAAGGCCTAAAAACTAGGTGGTTAACATTCTTAAATTTGCAATTAGTAATAATTCTAACCCAAAAACTTTACGTAAACCTTTTTTTAATGTTCCTTGCAGGGTTGAGAATTTTTTTACCTTTTGAGTCCGTCTCGGTTTAAATGCAAGACTGTTGAATAAATAGACTTTGTGAAGTGCTAAGAATTACGAAAACGAACTAAATGTAATATTGCTGAAAGGGGAGATGTGTTAATGAAGTGTTTCTGAGAACGATTAGCACTCAAATATCACAAATTACCATTATGCGATGTACATAGGACGCGTAATACATAGTGAATTTTACATACAGCCTCAACTATAATGTCACCAAAAGAGAGATGCGCTAGAAATAGCTGATTTGTCGAGCGTTTTAAATTTAAGTAAAAAACGACCTTGGGGCTTTTACAAACCCACTTAAAAAGAATATCTCCTTGCTAGATTGAATTTTCTTTCATTTTTACCTCGTTTTGCAGACTTAGACCTGCTTGTTTGGTTTTTGTCTGCCTCTGCTCACTTGCTTTCGATCCAGACCTCACTGGAGTGACGCAACACATTAAATCCAGGATGCCACTTCAAAGTTTTGAAGTCTAGAGCAATTTACTGTGGCTGCGATGACGGACTTGTTCCGTTTCAAAACTACAAAAAATCTTTTGCTTGCGATGGGTTAATGCAGTTCTCGTTTTTCTTTTACTTGAGCTGATGTTGCTTCACAGTTGACCCCAATTTAGATAAGCTTGACTCAAATTTTAAGCTCACGTTAAGTAAGTCTAGCTTAGAATCTTTTATTCGTCGAACACTTTTAAAAAATTTGATTTTTTTTATTGTTAGATTGCAATTCGGCGACAAACATCCAGTCAAATTCGGGACTATCAGCCCTATGAAGAATTCCCTTTTTTACCAGGAACCTGGCACCCGTTTCACCCATATCGTCGTTGACAAGGTGTCCTCCCCGTGGCGTAGGGACGATAAAGAAGTCACTGTGTTGTACATGATGTCAGGTAAATTGCATTTCGTTTTTTCATTATTTTCCAGCATTGTGCGCACTTATACTTGTTGCCGTAAATCACGTTGCATTAGCTTTCAGCTAATATTGAAACTAAATTAATTATCACTTTGTTGATTACCTCATAGCAACTGATTAATTGGCCTCTAAACAGATGCTTAATTGTTTACAAACAGCGAGTCAGCAGTAAATTGGCCTGGTTTTTGAGGTCGTGCTCGCTTTTCAATCGACGTTTTATCGCCTTTGATGAGTGAGCCGCGAAAAGCTTGTCGCAAAACAAATTTTTCAAAAAGCTTTGCAGCCAATAAACTTTGCTTTAAATTTTTTTAGATCAAGGCCTTCTGAAAAGAGTCGTTTTCTCAGCTAACAACGTTAAAAGGCATTGGAATCTCCCAGATGTCCAGATCGTAGAGGTAATTAACGAATTATCATTTATCCGCAGTAGGACTCTTTGATCATTTATCCGCAGTAGGATTCTTTGGTCACTTATCCGCAGTTGGATTCTTCTTTACTCAACCTGACTTTTCCCCGCATGGTGGCACTGCTTGCGGTCAAAACGCTTTGTGCCAGCACTGCTACTAACCCCGAAGCTGGTCTGAGCACAACGTTGTTCTGAATAGAACTGTGATGGTTTTCCCCTCGGCCGGATGATCTACGTGCAGCTAATGTTTGAAATAACTTTTTTTGCAGCTCCGCGAAAGAGAAATGATCTTGAAAATGGTCTTGGGCGACAAGTACTTGTATGTTGTCACCAATCGAACCATGGTGCAGATGCCGTTGGCTTCGTGTTCCCTCTACGAAAGCTGCAACGAGTGCCTGAATTCCCGAGACCCGTACTGCATAGTGACCCGCGCTGGATCGTGCGAGTCAGTGTATGATCACAGGTAGGAAGCGTAATTTCTAACCGAAAGAGCGACGAGGAACTCAAAAAAAAACGAAATAAAGGATGCTGTCGCGATAGTGAAGCAGGGGATTATCGCATTTTGCATCTGAAAGAAAATTTACTCTAAAAATTTTACTTCCCCTTAGCAAACCAACATTTTAGCAGATCAACTCATACCGGCATCACAACTGTCTAGCGATAAAATCTCCCATCAAACGCGATGATAGTTAACATAATTGACCTAATATGCTGAAGTAAAATATGCTTTAAAAGGGTGCAATTTTAAAATTGGTCAAGTGTTTAGATTCTTTTTTGCAAAAAGTGGGTAAAAGCTATAACGATCTCTTCAAAAGCAAATAACGACTAGTACTTATAGACTTCATAATTGTTCTCTAAAGCGATTAAAGCAACACCTAAAAAAGTAAATGAAGCTTTTCAACATTTGAAATCGTGTCCAGGCTTTTAGGGCGTGACGAAACGGCGTGAAAAAGTGCAGACAGTTGCCTTGCGGCCGAAATCATTGCAAGTCGCTGCGTGATTTGCCGCTCCTCACTTTCTCTTCTCAATTGCAGCAACTGCTGTTGAGGTGGCGAGTTTCTAGCAATAAAGTGCCGACTTACACCGCTATCGCAGTTGCGATTGCTGAAAAGCCGTCCGTGGTGCCCTCGTTACAGCTTCGGACTTCGTTGACGCCAGTAGTTTTGAAGAGTTTATGAAACTTGTTAAATAGTTCCCAGTTTCTTTTTTTATTGTTTTAACAATTTCGTGGTGCCATGCTAGATGTCGTGTAGCTTTGCACGCAAGAAACTCACGGGTTGGTTTTTGCGAAAGTTTTTTTTGCGAATTAAACTTTTCGTTAGCAGAAGCAGCATTGCTTTTTATTGCATATTCTATTCTAATTGGTTCCGCTAAATGAAAACAAATGTCATAATAGATGCAGACATTATTAATTAAAGAGAAAGCAATATTAGGACCTTTACCAATAAAATATTGGCTTAAATTTTTAGACTTTTGATAGGTATGAATTTTAAACGGTTTTATTTTTGTTTATTTATTTATTTACTTGTTGTTTACAGTTTGTCAGAAAAGCAAGACATGATCAACGCCAACCCCTCGTGCTCAACCAAGTCTCCTACATTTAGGACTCCTCCAATTCAGACTGGTATGTCTTATGCTATATAATTGGCAGTGATAACTAAACGGTTTTCAGTTTGATACTTACGTGATTTCTGCGTTATTGTGCTTTTGGTGAAGCTCTTACAGCGAGTAGTTGAAGAGCTTACAGTAATAACTCATTGTGCCACCAAGTACTGATAGCTCCAAACCAGGTGTGAGAACCAGTTCTTTTATGTGGAGCTGTTGAGGTTTTTCCGCAAAACAGGAGTGCATGACCGATTGCGAGATCCGGTTTCAAATCGAGTTCTTTTCCAGAACGGGAACTCATCGAAGGACTGCAAGAGAACATGACCCTGCTGATGAATCGCAACGTCGAGTCGGAACAAAGGATGAACAGCCTGATGCTCGAGAAGGAGCAACTGCAGGAGGAGCTGTCGCGGTGCAGCGGTCTGTACGAAGCCGCCAGCACCGAGGTCCGGAAACTGCGAGGCAACCTCACGAGCGCCACCGAGCAGCTGCATCGGGCGCAGTACAGCGGCGGCAAATCGGACCAGGACCTGGAGAAGTGCAAGCGGACCCAGAAGTTCTTCATGGACCACGCTCTCAGGATCACTCTTGAACTCCGAAAGCGGCCCACACGAGAAGAATGCGACAAGCAAATAGATGTCTTGAAAAAATCCAATCAAGGCATCCTCATAGAACTGACGAAATGCAGAGAAGAGCGGACCAGGCAGTCTAGGAAATCCGTTCTTTGCTCCGAAACGAAAAGGAGAGTCGACGAAAGAATGTTTGAAGGGAACGAAACGTGTTATCAGCAATTAGTACGCGCAAAAGAAGACTACAACAAGCAAATACAAAGTAAGATTTTTTCTTCGAGAGATAGAGAATTTGCTTTTTTTATTTTGGGTGTTTGTTTGTCACTATTTTCAGAAAATCATGACGAGAGAACTAGCTTTTTTTTCTTTCATTCTGGTGCAATTTCGAAAAATTTTACTTTTTCTCATCATCTGCTTTCCATTCATTTTTATTGCATGACATTTATTTTGAGGGGTTTTTCATTTTATCATGATATTACGCAAAAAACACGGATAACAGAAATACATTATGGCTCAAAAACTGAGTAGACCAGACGGTCACCAAAGCGAGCGAAGGAATGGTGTTCTTGGCTGCTTGTTCTCCCGTAGCTCTGTGGCTAATATTCAAATCGTTTAGCATTAATTGACGGAAAAGCCGTCAGATAGTTCGCGCTTTCGGCAGAGCGATCAAAAATTTCCTTTCGTTCTCGCGTTCAAGTGAGATTGGGCCCTTTTTTTCTTTTTGCATGCTGTTTTTCTTTTGCGTTTAGTTTGCACGTATTGCAGATATGCGAATGGTCATGGAAACTTTCACCAAGTCCGCGAGGCCGCCACGAGAAACAAAAAACGACCACTTCCGCCTGACCGAGAAAAAATTGCGAATCTGCCTTGACAATGTCGAATTATTGAAGAGCGACAATTCTATGTTGCAAAAGGAAACTAAAAACATGACCCAAATGGCAGAGAAGTTCCAAAGAGAAAAGAGCAGACACGCTTGGGTCTTCAAAAGTAAATGTTTATCTTACTGGCGTTAGCTATGATGAAGTCGGTTCGATACTCCACAGCGTCATACTCTTGAATTCTCAGTTCTTCTGAAATGATAAATTGGAGAGCGGAACTCCGAAATTTGGTGTGGTTTCTCAACTGCTTGGAATCTTTTTATTTTTGCATGCGTCTTTTTATTTATTCTTCACTTGTATACGTATTTTAAGCTTGCATATTATGGAGTCCCTTTTTGAAATAGATAGATGACAATTTTAACAAAAGCTTCCAAAATTGGTCTTTCACAGCTAAGCCTAGTAACTGCCGACCACAACTGAGTTTTAGACTTCAGTTGCTCATAATCACGCTGTCTCTTGTTATACCGGTATTTAAATTAAAAAGCGTGTAAAAGAGTTGCGTTACCTACTTTGAAAGCAGCCCTAGTAACGTGCCTTCCTTTCAGAATTTCGTAACCAGCAAGTGTGTGTCAATGGTGACAAATGGTATTTGTCGAATGTCACTGGTAGCCTCTTCCTGCTGGTCGACAAGCAGGCCACTTTCAACGCCGCCGAAAATCACTGCCGTCGGTACAATGCCAGCCTTGCTATATTCAGAAACAATGACGAACTAAGGTAATTATACGTTCTGCTAAACGTTAGCTTATCAGTCACGGCAAAATCTTTACAGTCATGCACGAAACAACTTGTGTTCAGACCTGCTTCGGAGTTATCTGTACCCGTGGCACAGTACATGTCCACCGCAAGCCTGCGATCGAGCGGGAGAAATTGACGTAAAGTGCTTTTCCCATAGGCGTGGTAAAGCAAAACCCCAAAGCAATTCGCCGATAGCGGCCAACACTTTCCACCACTGACTTTCAATTAACTTCAGATACATCACCAACCTGCTGCGCACTTTTGAACCCAAACGCCACTACTGGATCGGCCTGGTGAAAAGCTCAAACGGCACAATGCGCTGGAGAGACGGATCGACTGTTCGCAAGTTCCAAAGCCGAGTTGCAACCGAACGCATGCGGTCAAAGTAAGTAAATTTTTACCGATCTTTTGCTTCGCTAATTGCTCGCTCTAAGCTATGATACGAACGGTTATTACGGCAATTTCAGTTGCAGTACTTGTGGTAGCGATGCTGGTGTCTTAGAAGCCGAAACAGTGCGGCATGCAGTTTTGCTGCTTTTTTACTTCAACGCTTTTCATCGCTCGCCAAGAAAGAGGTCTGTCAATAACATTTCTAAAGTCATAGGCATGACTTGACGAGAGAAATGAACCCAGACCTATCGACAGCTCTTACAGCTTTGAAAGGTTTCTGATGAGCGGAAACATTTTTGTAGTAGGTCACCCATGATTAACATAGGTAACACTTTTCTAGGATCACATACTGCGCCGAGGTGAGTGGGGCAGTGAAGTGGGGACTGGTTCCTTGCTCTCAATTCAGACGATTCATTTGTCAAAGAGGTGAATATGTTGTTAAAATATCGATATTAGTAGAATGCAAATGGCTTCATTGTTACACTCGAGAAATTGTACGTAATTGCGACTGAGGATTGTAAGGGGCTCAAATATAGTCGTCGTTAAGCGAGACGACACGATTACTATCTGGAAAAACAGTTTTACGTTTTTGGCGTTATTCTTTATAATCCGTATGAATTTTGATGCAACTCGTACAAGGGAGTTCTTATCGTTTATCATATTTTAACTTAATTTTGTTTTGAATACAGATAGAAAACCGAATCTGATACCATTCTCGAAATCAGCGCGAATTTGAACACGTTTCAAACAATTGAAATCTTTAACTGTGCAAGGAGTCCAGCTTCGAGCGTGCAGTCCAAACAAAATTATGTTTGTACCCAAATCGGAACCATTGATCAAAGACTCGTAAATTTATTCTCCGAGAGTCCAAAAATCACAAATCCATAAATCCATTTCCTAGAACTCCATAGTCCATTGTCCATAAATTCGTTGACGTAATATTAATCCTTCCGTGATTTTATTGACATTTGAGTTTGATTTTCTTCTAAGCACTCACGGCTTTTCTTCTTCCGCTTGCGCACTCTGCAAGCTTGTGCGGCATTATACCAAATAAGCAGCCCGAGTTTGTTGCGTGGAAATCAATTTGCTTTATTGCCCGTTGTAAAGTGCCTGAGATCAGCTTTTGCGGTATGGACGCATCATCGAAGTGGCTTTGTTCAATGTATTTTTTGGATAGAGGTGGTAATAGGCAACATGTTTTTTTCTATTTTCTTTTGTTGCAATTGTATCGTTTACGATAAAGTATGGTATTTGTCTTTCAGTATTAGCCTTTTCTTATTTATTTATTGCTCTATCCGTTTTGTCTTTTATTGCGTTCTTGTAGATTAGGCCTGCACATTCTAAATTGTGCCTTGCCGACTTTTGTTTGAGGCCCTAGCGGCCCCGAAATTTGCACAATTCTGATAACCGTACAAATTTTGCAGTAAGTACAAGCTTACTGCATAATGGGTGTTAAAGCCACGAATAGGGGCTCTTAAACCCCCTTAAATCTTATTTGTTAACTTTTAAAGTATCCGCTATGTATGCTGTTTGACGAGGCTATTGTCTATGTCACGCACTGTGCAGTGTTTCCATTGAAATAAATGTAAAGAGTTATTTCTGAAAATTGTGGTATTTCTAGCACTGATCTTAGGTATGGAATCGAAAAAGAAGAGTATTTTACGAAAGATTTAAGCAGCCACTTCAGAATCGTTTCTTTTATTATCACGTAATGTACAAGCGAACACGTTATGATTGACGTAGACTGCAATGGTAAAAAGTTAAAAGGATTGGATTTTCAGAAATGCAAAGTAGTTTTAAAACGACTATAGTAGGATTCGAACCCATGACAATGCGCAACTTACAGACCCTCACAAAAGATTTTGCTCTGAATTTACTAAAATAAGTTAGATTTTCAGCTGAAACTTCACAGAATAAAGTGTGAAACCAGACCTGATCTTCAAATTTGATCCTTGAAATCTAGTAACATGTTATCGGTTTGCTTAAAGGTCTAGCAATGACAGCGACTTGGCTTTGGCATGACTTGGGAAAAAAGGAGTCGGGTTGCTGGAGAGAGTCGGGCTTGAGCCTCGTTTACACTGAGGACCGAGCCCATGTTGTAAGAACCGCAGCACTGCGAAGGCAAAAAGCGGTGATGAAAAGTTAACAAACGATGGAAAAATTTTGTTTGTTTTGATGTTGATAATAAAAAGGTGAAAGATTGATGTTTTTTATGGTTTCAAAAAGCAAAAAGAGAAGGGTTGTTTACCCCTTTAAATTTTGACGTCTTCACTATCGATAATTATTTAGATTTTCTTTTAATTTTCCAGCTAAAAAATCATCTAAAACTCCAGCGTAAGCAAAAAACTAATTTTCTACAAAACTTTAGAAGAAAGTGATCGATTTTTTCACGAAATGCATAATTGAAGACAATTGGTCGAAAAAATGCTTTTATTGAAAACTACTCACTCATTTGCCTTAGAATTTATAAGCGGATCTAGAAGATAAAGATCTAGAAGATAAAATCAATTACGTCATCGTAAAAAACTAAAGGTTGTGCTAAACCCATCGCATTAATCATTTTTTGTCATCGCAAAAATAGCTGACGCGGCATTTAAAGACGAAGTGATTAACCGTTCATAATGGTAGCTGACGTAGCAGTTACGAAGACCAGAGCCAAGTCAGCACGCCGTTGTTCAGTCTGTTCTGCAGCCAAACTTGACGGAACGTGAGTCAGCTAATCATCAAGTCGCCTTTTGAATCCGCTGATGCGTACGAGCTGATGCTGTCTGGGAAAGCCTTTTGTCAGACGGGACCAAATCGATGTGTAGGCCGCTCTTTCTCGTAAATATGGAGGAGTCCCGTCCAATGCGTTTATCAGGGGCGCCACAAGTGCATTCGCTAGTTTTCATTCAACACTCTCCCTTTGGTGCTGAATGCCCAGCAGGAAAGCTGTGAATATCACTTCAAAGACTTTTGGTTTGACCTGGTTGATATTTGAACCAAAAACTCAGTGCATTGAAGAAGAATGCTGTTGATAACTGCTGTGCTATGGAATTAATATGAGTGAAAACGATAAGCTGTGTTCAACTCATTAAATGTGAGATGAGAGGAGAGTTCAAAATACTGTGAACTGATTTAAAGTCGAATTCGCTTTACTAGAAAAAGAGATTATTTTTGTAGATTCAAGTTTCAAACATCGCAAAACAGTCATTTACGGGCACACAAAATAATGAAACTGACCTGAGTGCCCCTCTTTGTAGATTTTGTGCCAGGCAAAACATGGCAAAGTTGCAAGCTTTCTCATTTTGGGACTTAATTGAGAGGTCAAGGGTTGTTTTTGCTGCAAAATCTGGTGCTCGGACACACTGTGCCCCAATCTTAATCCAGAGATAAAGCACAGCGTCGTAAAACGCCAGCTGATTACGAGGTTAAGTGTTCAAATTCTGCTTAGTTTGTACTGGTTGTCTTTTTGGAAAAGCCACTTTGTGGCACTTTCTCTTTTTGACGGCGATGGTTGGGTCAAAAACGCGGTGTGTCGGCAAATCTAGAAACTCCGAAGCAAATTGAAGCACGCAATGTTCCAAAGTTTTCAAACAAGCAATATTTGATGCCAAATTTAGAGCAATTTTTGTATCGCGTGGGCGGGAACCAGAACCTCACTCGCGTTCACTTCTGCCTATCCTGCCCAGCACCGGGCAGCACTCAAACCCAATTTCGAGATGTGACTTACCTTGACATCTCTTGATTGCGACGTTTGATTTTATGCCTATTTTTTCGCTAAATTCCGCTTTTTCAGGCGTGCTGATTCAATGAATATGTACCGCTACACATTCGATTTCGAACCAGAATTTTCGCTGAAGTAACGCGGTTCTATAATTCAATTCCGCTTGTCCTTCCTGAAAATTATCATTGGCGCTTTTATGGAGTTTTAAACTGTATGTCTGTCGTTCCAAAATTAGGAACAGCCAACGCTTACCCCCCTTTCGGCGACTGCTTTGTCTTTTTTGATTGCAATTATCGCCTGTTGTAGTTGACTTCTTAATAGCTCAATACTGACATCTAGCGAATACAATAAAGCTAGTTTATTCCATTTTAGCAGACATGATAAAAAAAGAATACTGTATACGCACGCATTTCAGAACATATATTGCATGTAGGCGGCATTTCGTAGCATAACAGAATTTCATGTTTGTTTGCCTTCTAGAAAGTGAAATCGATGCAGCTTTTTGTGATTTATTTACCGCTAAATAAGTATCTTTTCTCTTCGCAGGAGTTCTCCCTCTGGACAATTAATGTAAGGTAAACCCAGACCGCTCATCGTTCTACGCTCAAAAAAGCAACGAGAATTTTGTGAAAGAACATAAAACAAAATTTTTTTAACTTTTTACGTCAAAGTTTATAGCTGACTCTAAACATCGGTCTTAACTTTTTAAGAGGCAAACACCATGACCAAAAGGGGAGCTCGTTTCTTTTCCTCTCGGCTGCGTTGGTGTCACTTGCATGCTTTTTCACACAAACACTTCAAGAAAATGAGGAGCAAACGTTGTCAACATAAAGCTAGTTTAGCGAGAAACCTAACAAGGTTTTGTAACCAAGGCCGTATTTAGGGATTTTCACGGAGATTATCACCCCTTGAATCCATACCAGCCTAAAGTGGTAACGTTTTTTGAAAAAATGATGTTGGTAAAAATGTTTGTTCAAAAATTGTCTAGTTTCCTTAATTGCAACCTCATTAAACTTAAAAGCTACCTAGCAAGGCCAAACTTTGTGGAAAACAGTTATTTTTTGGAAAGGAAGCAGTGACAAAGATTGAAAATAGATTAATCATTCTGTTCTAGAAAATGTTGATCTGTAAAAAAGGTTTAGTTTTTAACAGATTTTAGTAGATTTTATCTTTCATTTCTCCACTCCCTAAACACGTCCTTGGTGCCTTTTCCATAAGATCAAGGTTTGGCAAGTATCAGGAAGAAGTTGAAGTCCATCTTGAGCAACTCTTTCCAATCCGGAATATCTGGCAGGTTGAAAATCCGCTTCAGATCCTTGATGTATTGAACCACGTAGTCCTTGGCTTCCAGAGCTTCTTGGGTTATTTCTTCGTTGTCTTTCACCATGTGATCCACGACTCCTTCCATGTAGGGGCCGTACGAATCGCTTGACCTCATGTAACCTATGACGTCACAAACAGAGCAGTCTTTCTCAGCGTAGATTTCGTGAACTTGTTGCTTTACTCTAAAAGGCATAGCTTCGAAAATCTCCAAGTATTTACTTCTCAATTGTAGATACACTTGCTTTTTTACGGGATAGTCTCTCACGCTATCAATGATCGCTTCTTCGAAGATACCGGTAGCTATCTTAGATAAGTGATTCTTACCTCGGTTCAAAAAAGAGTCCAATCTAGGTATCCAGTACCCGAAGACAGCAAGGCATCCGGTAGGTTTTAGGACTCTCCTCACTTCCCGAAAAAACTGATCCAAATTAAACCAATGCGCAGAGGCACCAGCTACAACCAGATCGACACTTTGATTCGGTACCGGTAGGTTTTTTTCGCTACCGACACTGAATTCAATGTTATCATATCCATTTCTCAATTGACCCTGCTTTATCTGTTCTGCACTTATATCAGTTGCTATTATCTTTTTGAAGTAAGAACGGAAAATAATAGAAGCTTGCCCGTTTCCGCATCCAACGTCTACCATCAACTCTAGCATGGGCAGCTTTTTGTCGACTGGAAAGTTATTCTGCACTTTGTAAAATTGCATAACTCGCACAGCGAGATCTTTGGGATACACTGGGCGAAACTTGGCGTAATTTTCTGCAACATTGGCACCACTATACGGGTTAGACATTATCGTATTACAATCTATAAGCCTACTTGCATCTGAAAGCATAAACAGATAATTTCTCCCAAAAGAAACAAGTAATCATGCAAACATACTTATGCGTATTTGCTCACCCAACCTCCATAACCAAGAGTGCACCTCCCTCCAAGCAAAGACAGTAACAAAAATGTGCAAATTTTCACTACTTTTGAATTCCAAAAGTGCCCATCTAAACATTGAATCTAAGGACGTGGACCACATTCTTTATCCATCTGCGAGCATCAAAACTTACGTCGCGGGTCGCAGGAGGAACATTGCGCACCCCTGAAACAACTCATGAAATCTCGAAGCATGAAAATTTAGGAGGGGAAGGTATGTTTTTTTGGCTCTTTTCTTACCTTAGGCCTCAGCCAAAAACAAAGCATTTCCTACTCCAGCATTTCTAGGTTAAATTCGTTGCAATAATTCAAATTTTCGAAAATAATTTCTTCGCAAAAATACTCCCTTTTTATAAGTTCTATATTTCCTACCCCCACAAACAGAACTTTAATTCCGTTCTCTTGTTGTTCTTGCCGGAACTTTTTTCAGCAAATAGTGATCTTTTTTGGAAAAATTTTCTTGTTTTAGCTCTTTAACTAAATTACAATGTATGCTTTGTGTTTGAACAATGGGCAATTAATGCTTAAAATCGTCATCACATTTTGCGATCAACCAGAAACAATAAAAATCACTACCACATTCAAGAAATGAGAAATCTCATAAGTGTAGGCAGACAGGCGAGAAGGTCATTCCTTTTTTTAAAACTTATTGAAACCGATTTCTGCATTTAGGTATTTTCAACTAAAACAAGATCCGCACTTTGGGGATTGTTTTTTTTTTTTATTTCTCTTCAAACTTTACATTTGATTTGATCAGTTTGATCAGCATTTTGATCAGTCTGATTGTTTGTGGTGTGGTGTGGTGCAGCTGTAGAAACTGGAGAAGTCCTTACGTAACACTTCCACAAATGTAATCACTCTTGGAAATAAAACAAGTTCCGCGCATAAGTTGATAAAAGGAGAAAAAGGCAAAGCTTCTCGTTTTCTGAACTAGCATCAATAGATTCGGAACGTTTCAATATTTAGCCCATTGCATAATCATAGGAGGTACTTGTGGGGAGCAAGAGGAATAGTTCTCCTAGTTTTTTTTAACTCAATCAAAGAATTACAATTAATATGTTTAAATCTAACTGCTACAAAACGTCAACTTTCAAACCTAATATATTTGAGATAAAGAATGAGTGGCAATATTGATGGTTAGAAATCTCATCGAGATTTTTTCTAAAGTCATTTTGTCTATTATTTGCCTCTCCTCACTTATTTTAAGCAGGCACCATTCTTGTTGGAAAGCAATAACCTCAAAAAAGGGTTATCTCACTAAAGCAAAAATTACGTTTCGCAATCCCGATCTGTCCGAATTTGCTTCTGGACACATTCGTGTAGATAAGTAAGTGATAAACTGCCTAGTGCAGGGGTATCAAACTCGTGGGCTTCTGGGGGCCACATTGCATGTTGGGAGTTGTGCCGATGGCCGCATGAACTTTTTTTTCACTATTGAAGGACTGCTGGCGGTTTTTCCTTTGTTGCGTCGTTTAAATAGACAATAAGTAAGGGTTTGGCTTATTTGAAACAGGTCATTGAATTTGGTCTGGTGAATTTAGGTTTTATTTGTCGTTGTTGTTGTCGTTTTTTTGTGGTTACCTCTCTTCTTCTACGACACGAACGGTAATCCAGGTTCACGCGATCAACCTAATTGAATAAGGCTAAGGAAAAGGTTGCAGCCTGTTTCAAACCAGTCATGAATGACTGGTAGCCCCACCGCCAACAAGGCGAACTACCATTGGTGGGTACCCTAGAGTCGCCTCTTACGACATGCTGGATAAGCAGCTTCACAATTGTAACCCTGTGAAGTACTGGAGCACCACCTGTCCGCCTCATTAAGATGAAGACATTCCGTAAGTGGCTTGCCCGAGGATACAACAAGCGAGGTTACCAGCTTGTTCTCCCCACTATCCCTATCGTGCTGAGCGCGAAGCAGAAAAGCGGTGAATATAATTTTTTTAAGTCTTTTTGTATCACTCGACTTGGGAAATAAACTACAGGCCTATCGACTACGAAGTGGACGCTCTAACCACTACGACTTCATCATCGCGGCGGTCTGATCAAACATCGGTTTTATCTGAGACTTGGGCTTGCAAAAACAGTTTTCACAACAAAGACAAAAATAACTTCGATTAAATTTAGTACAAAATGATAGTTCTAGTATGCCAGAGATTTACACTCTTTGATTAGATCTAATCTATTTTCCTTTACACCGGCTATCTGGATCTGCGCTTTCGTAATGGTAAAAGTGTATGCTCATTATCATTGATTTAAGTTTTAAATTCATGTTTGAAGGATCACTGGTTTGTGAGTAAATATTTCTGTCGCAGTTGGACTAACGCAAAAAGGTCGGACTCGGAATTAAAATTTGGACTTGTCAAAATTGTGTGTGCGTCCAATGGCCTGAATTGACACAAATGTTAAGTAGGAGCAATTTAAGGAAATGTTTGTTACCGCATTTTAGGCGCAACCGCCTAATTGGCAACGCTGGGCAATGGCTGCGGAAATACAGAAAAACGATCGACTAGGTTAAGTGGAGTATAACTGAAAATCACAAAAATTTAGGAAAGTCCATAAAAAGAGCTAAAAATTAACTCTTTCGCTCCCGCGATCATCGATTGATGATCTCGTGTTTTCAGTGTTCCCCTCAAATTTTGTTATATTGAGTTACAAAATTAGTTTACTAAATAATCGATTTGTGACTTTATTTTTCATCCGATTTTCATAAAATTTTCAAAAGATCACGCTTATTTCTTCACGCATTGGAAGATGTATAATTTGTGCCCTAACTCTTGGATTTTTATACCCAAAAAGGCTTAAAAAGACCAAAAACCCAGTTGCAGACGACAAAATCGGCCAAATTCTCAGCACGTGCCAACTACACTAAAATCAAATTCAGATTACATCTTTCCCACAAAACCAAACCCTTCATCATTAACACAGTCTGAAAACTACTCTTTTGGGGCATCATTTCACAAAATTTCAAGCGATAATAATAAATTTTATGTTTTTAAATTTCTAAATTTTTTAGGGATCTCAAAACCCCCCCAAACAAATTTGAGCGATAAGTAGATAAAAGTAAATTTAGTGCGTAAAAAATATGATATGTTGCTAAATACCGGTCTCATTTGAAAGCTTGGGAAATTTGCTTTCCAGCAATATATAACTAAATAGTTTAGACTAAGTGGTATATGATAATTACTGATCAAAAATGAGTACTCTACATCATGTCAGTTCAAAACCCCCAAACATTTTTTGACTTACCTTCACTAAATTATAGTTTTTACAAAAACTAACCCCTATAAAAAGATATAATAAATTGCAAATGTTTCACCACTAAAGTCGTCATTTTGTATCAAATTTCCAAGGAGACAAAAACTGAAATACAAGTTTAAAAGCTGACAGAAGTTTGGCTTCTCTAAATCAAAGTTTGCTGTATCCCCCTTGTTTCTCAAGAAATGAGAAGGGTGTAAACAAGCGGCTGTTTCATTATCAGTGACAGCATATTCTATTTAAACTTGATATTTTCTGAATCTTGAAGAAATTCCCTGTTCAAAAATACATAATGTTACATGGTTTAGGCTAACCTGTAGCAGATAATAACTGATCGTATTTTAGGTACTGAATTTAACTACCAAAATTTGGTACCGGTCGGTACCGGTCGGTACCGGTCCAAAAAAAAGGTCATGTGCCTCAGAAAGTAGCAAATTGTAGAAAACCTAGGCTTTTAGGTAAGTTTTGATTGATGTACCTTGAAAGCTTATTTCCTTAGCATCATTTTGCGACCATTTCTAAAAAAATTGGTAGAAAATAAAATCTGTAGTGATCTTTGAGGTGAGGGTACCTCTTTAATTTTAAAGACAAGTACCCCCCAGCTGGGGGGTTCATTTGCATAAAATTTGCATATTCAAAAAAAATTTTTTTTTTATTTGAAATCCTCAAGAAATGTAGATTTCAACGATATATCACACTTAATGTAGAAGTAGACAGCTGAGTAATGATTTCCAAACAAACTTGAGGTACATAATTATGATTAATTATGATTGATTATGACAGTTTTTCGCGCTGCCACCTTACGGACATTTTTTTTCGCTTTTCACGCGGGAGCAAAAGAGTTAAAGATGTAACGACTCTATTAGATAAAACTAAATAATTAAACTGAGTTAAACCAATAATAAACCGCCAAAAAATGTCATTGGTAAACTAGGACTATCTAGTTGTATGGTTATTGGTAAAACTGTGCGTCTCCGCCAGGGATTCCTAAAATTCTAAGATTGGTTGGTCCGAAGATTAGTTGCCGGCAACCGAATTCGGATAGCACTAAAATATAGAAATCCAGATTTATGGCAGTACGAAATTAATGATATAATATGGAATTGCTGACTTAAAGAAATTCTCACCAAAACAAGGAAAAAGGAAAATTCATTCTAAAATAATAATTAGTAAAATACGGAAGTACAGAAAAAGTTATTGAAGAAGAAGCGAAATCGCAGAAATACGAAAGTTCACGAAGATCGACAATAACAAAAAAATAACCATCCAATCCAGCAAAAATTGGATAATTGCATTGATCTAAACTGTCTGCAATTTCCATAATTTAGTTGCTTTATTTTTCCGATTTTCATAAGAATTTTTGTGTTTTGCTGATGCTCAAGAAATCTGTAAGTTATAAAATTTAGTTGATAGTTTTTTTGTTCTCGTAGTTAAGTAATTCCGCGTTTTAACATAAATTTCCGTTTTTTCGTAAAACAGCTTTTCCACGTTTTCACAGTTTCCTTGATTTTAGTGTTGCCGGCGTAGTAATCTGCTAATGGCAAGGCATTGACATTGAGTTACCGCTTTACTGTTAAAGAAAGCTGCGAACTCGGCCGAATAATTGGTTACGCTTTAAGTTAGGTTCAAATTATACTAGCAAAAACTGCAAATTAAGGTCCCAGTAGCTGACTTGTTGCGTGGTGTTACCTGGTTACATAATGAAATGTCTAAAATTTGTTAACCCTAGTTTTTAATTTTAGAAGTGGCTATTTTGTGATGGCATGAGATAAGGAAGCTGAAAGGCGACCATAGTCTTCAGTCATACTCTCGACTGCCCATTGCAAGCGCTAAAATAATTTTCACCAAAAATACTTAAATTTGGCATTTTTGTTTGCCATCTATTTTGGTCTCTGTGTCTGATTGTCTGCAGATAAAACATGGGCTTCTGATGATAGCAGTAACAAGCTAGTCTGTGGATAATTGCAGGCCGCAAAGGCATTTTGCATTCTCCCAAACTCTACCATGTCTAATCTTTGTGTGTGATAAGTTGTTAAGGTTGATCAGCAGTATTCTGCAACAAACTGAGTATTAAGTTTTAAAATTTGGGTAAATATCTGGAGCATTATGTTGCATGTAGCAGGGATGGATCCAGCCTCTAATTTTTGGGGGGGTGCTGCTGAAATCTATTTTCATTCAAGGAGGTCCATCAGTGTGGCACTGTCAAAATATGTCTCTGCTGTATTTGGCATACTCATAAGCATTCATGTTGTTAATACAGATGTTTTTGTTTAATATTAATAAAGACCTGAAAACGGAGAAAGTGTGCATAAAAGATTAATATTCCTAAAATAACAATACATTCAATAGTGACAATCACACAATTGACACCCCCACCACCTCCCTCCTTTTCCCCCACTCCCGCGTGTCGCGGCATTTTGAAATATTTTGGGGGGGTGCGCACCCCCCCACACCCCCCCCTTGGATCCATCTCTGGCATGTAGCATGGCCAATTGGAACTTAAAATCCATGAACATGTGCCTAGTAGAGTCACTTCACAGTCTCTAGCTTGCATTACTCTTGCAGTCTTACACATGATGAGTTAATGTTTTAATTTTACTGAGCTAGCTACCAATTTGCTCTAAAATATCTAGATTAGATATGCCAGTGACAAATTGTTGGTATCCTGATTTTGTAGAAAATTTTTGTGGTATTTTCACTATTAATAATTTTTTCCAAAGGAAGTTTTGTGTTTTCTATGCAGTTGGTGATAAATTTGAAAAGCTTTATCATTGACATTTTTTGACTACACGTCATTAGGCTATGCTTGCCATTAACGTAATGTTGGTGTGTACTCAAATCCCATAAAAGTTAACTTGAGAAAAATTTGGACTTGTGCTCTTTAAAGTAACTGTTTGCCCTTTTTTGCTGAATACCTCTAAAGTGTGGAATTCCACAGACTAGCCTCAATCCTAACCCTAATTGTCAATCTCAATTAGATATTTTTCTGTCAATTAGATCTCAATAAGTACAATTCAATTTTATGTAAATTTTTGCAAACTTTGTGTTTTAGCTGTTTAGTTTCCTTCTCTATTGTTCCATCACAATTTCACCCAACCAACCAGAGCTGCCGAAAAATAGTTGTAAAATCTTATTAGTATTAGACTTAAAAAAATGCTATTACAATTTTGATAAGTTTAATGTCAGAAACACCAAAATTATAAAAAATGTGAGGGTGTTTTGTAAATTAAAACATTTTTACCCACTATGTAACTTCAAATTAAAAAAGCTAGTAGGAGAGTTGATATTGCAACGAAATGGCTGACAATGATCATAAGCAATGTGTTTGTCACATACAGTTTTCATAAATAATCCAATACCAATTCATAAGTTTAAAAGCATTGGACTTAGAACAAAATTAAACTTTAAAACTGTAGATGTTTATGTTTGTATGTTTTGTTCAGCACTGTGTCATAATTGGTACTTGTTAACTGTGAAACGATGTCTTGTGGACTAACTTTTGTCATTCAACATTTAAAGTTATCTAATCGACTTTATGCAGTCAAGAGTTTCAAAAATCTGCAAGCTAATTTTGCAACTTCAACATCAAGGTAGGTATAATGCACAGTGTGTGTGTGTACGCACCTAATCGTCTTGGCCAGCAGCTGGAAATTAAATGTTGCTATTTTCAAAACTGAAGCAAAAAAAATTAGTCCTTTTGGCAAAGTGAAATTTTTGTTCTTTTGACAATTGCATTTGATCCAGGACTTGCAAGAGACTTCAGGTCAAAGGAAGGATTGTTTGCAAGCATGTGCTTTGGCAAAAGTTTGCATCTCTCCTGACAAGATTTTAGCACTTGCTCTGACGTGAACTAGCCATGTGCTCAAATATATCTCAATTGAATATATACCTTGGGCATTAAGACCGGATGTTTTCTCTGTAGATGTGAAGCTGTTGTTGTAAGCGGAACACAAATAGCCAAAGACATTCAAACAGAAGTGAAAAAAGATATTGATATGTGGACAGCAAGTGGAAAAAAAGCTCCAAATTTAACAGTGGTGTTAGTGGGAGAAGATCCTGCCAGTGCCACTTATGTTAAGAACAAAGCAAAAGCATGCAAAAATGTTGGTAAGTATTTTCCCCTAAACAAGATTGCATTTAGCAAGTTTATATGTTAGTCATTCAACCATTCAATAAACTTCTGTTAAGACTTACTGAACTTTGGAAGTTGTCTAAAGTGCTGGCCGAGTGCTTTTCCCTTACTACCAGTGCGACTAAGAGAACAAAATCACAGTGAAGTGCTTTTTTCCCAAAGACATGGCCATGGGCATTTGAAGCATTGCTCTTGACTTTCCCTAATGGCATTGCCAATGGTGGTGATAAACAGTTTGTTGATAAACAATTTGATTGCTTAGGCATCAGGAGTGAAATATTGATCAAGCCCAATACAATATCTCAATCCGAGTTGCTTGAACTAGTTGATGGCCTAAACCGTGACGATGATGTCAATGGAGTACTTGTGCAGTTACCAGTGCCTAAGCACATAGGTGAGAAGCTGTATTTTTATCACTTTTGAAACTTTCTTTACCAAATTTTAGTTCTAGTTTGTTGTTTTCTGGTTGGTGTGTTGCCATGACAGATGTGTAATTAGAAATAATGTGTCTACAACTGACCTGTGGTGCTATTTTTATTCTCCGGTCATGGAAAATCTTTACCGTTTGCTTGTAGAACATCAGAACAACTTGTATTCGCACTTGCTTCAGAGTTACCAGCTCTGCAGGCGCAGCACGTCTCCAATCAAAGTTGGCGAGAAAAATTGCTGTGTGGTACTCAACTACTTGTGTGGAGTGGTGAAATCAAAATGTTTTGAAATTTCACATCTTCATCTTGGCAGTAAAATAATAACAAAAAAAGCTTTGATCTTCTCGAATCTTTGAACATATATCACCCTCGATTATAAAAGTAGAGAGAAATTAGCGTCATCAACGGCAAGGATGAGTGTCATGCGTAAAGTTGTATAAAATCTTTCTCTAAAGCAACAGTAGTTTGAAAGCCTATAGTATAGGCTTTATACATGGTACAGGCCCTATACCGTCTGCTGGCTTTGCATTTCAGATGAACGAACCGTTTGCAATTCCGTCGCTCCCGAGAAAGACGTCGACGGCTTTCACGTGACGAACGTTGGTAGATTGTGTTTGGACCAGCCGTGCCTAATGCCGGCTACGCCTGCCGGAGTATGGGAAATCATAAAAAGAACAGGTGCGAATTGATTTTGTGGTACCAATAGCTCTCCTGTCGTTGAGTCAACGTTTCTCTACCTTTTTTTTTTCTTTGACCCAAAATCATTTGAAAGTGCGGCTTGCAGAAGTGGCTGGGACCCATACAAAGTCTATAAATAGGAATACATACAAATTATGTACGAAATATACTTACGTTCCGTAGTTTGAGAAACGCTGCCTTGACTTCTTGTGGAGCCCACTTAGGCAACATTTCGAAAAAGGTCCACCAGTTTTTGTCTACTTTCTTGCTATCTGTTATAAATCAACAAACGTCATCCCGGACCCTTCTTCAACATCGACCACTCATTTCTTTTTCGGTCACTGCGTTTCCATCTCATGGCGTGCCCATACAAATTAAGTTCTACAAACCGATAGAAAGTTGGAAGTTCCTCAATCCGCTTGTCGTAAAGACGACTTTTGGGGGTCCACCGATGGCAGTTCGCCTCGATGGTGGGGGGCTACCAGTCCACAGTTTGCATTCATGACTGGTCCGAAATGGACTGCCCCTTTTTTCCAGTCTATTCGTGATTAGGTTTGCGGTATGAACGTGGAAAACCGCATTGTGCCTTCGTTCAAAAGAAGAGCAAGAGCAAACTATTAAAGTTGGCGGCACTTAACCATTGCGTAAAAAGGGAAAATAACTTCACTAACGAATTCGGCTAATTGCTCACCGGATAATGACATAATTTGTTTTATTGCACGAAAATGGCAAATCCCAAGCCATAACCCATCAATTTCGGAGAAAATATTTCGGTTTATTCGATGATCTGGTTAATTGCATAGAAGTAAAAGCTGTTTTATTCCATCAACCGAAATTTGATCCGATTGAGCACGCAACGCGAATGCAAAGAGAACATTGAACAAACATCGCGCAGTTTGTGGTGTGATTAAACAGCACAAATGTTTTCTTTGGTGTTTTATCAGCGTAGCACTGAACAAACAGCCATTCCGCAGTTTTTTCTGTACTTAAGTAATGCAAACGTTTTCTTCGATATTTTGTTTGCCTGCTTTTACTAATTTTGGATAAACGCATAATCCGTTTAATCGCATTGAAAAGCTTGGCAAGTAGACAATGCAATTAACCGGATTTGTCTGTAGTTGCATTTCAAGTGATTCCAAGTTCTACATCTAACTGCTTGCTGACGGAGTCAGTTACACAGTTTACGCAATTCCTTTGCAGACAGTGTTATCACATTGAAGTTATCAATCATTTATTGCATACAACTGAATTATCCTTAACCTTTTGCTAACAGTGCCTCAAAGCGTGCTGTGAAAAAACCAATACGAATGTAAATACTGCATGCGACGTTGTTTTACTGCATATGAACTTTGTGATTGCCCAAATTCATCTGGAAGAGTTTCGTTTTCTCTGTTCAAATTCTAAATGAGCGCGAATGTCCTTAGTGATGAACGCGTGGTTGTTGGCAACTTCGAAAGAACATGTTATGGAATTCTGCCGATTGTTAATGCTTTGTTCCCCGAATTTAATATTCAGAAGTCTCAAAACAAACCCTCGTCAACACTTTGAATATTTTGAAGCCTCGCATTGCAGTTCGCTCGTTTTTTGCACCAGAATTTCGAGACTAATTTCTATTTGTAGGCATTGAAACGTTTGCCAAAACAGCCGTCGTGTGCGGACGATCGAAGAACGTGGGCATGCCGATGGCGATGCTGTTGCACACCGATCACAATCACGAAAGACCTGGAGGTGCGCGTGTTTTCAAGGTCATTTTGCAGTGCATGTGCAAAGATTTCTATGTTGATTTTATTTGCCATACAGCAGGTATTGGTAGGGGTGGCATCGTGAATTTAAAAGCTCGTTTGCCAATTAAGGTCTAATCGAAAATCTAGTAATTAGTAGCAGACCTATACTGCTTCAACAGAGCATAGTGTCTTTCGTATCATTGCTAGAGAGAATATTTGGTAATGACATAGCCGAAATAGAATATGCATTTGTTCATTTGAAAACATCGTTTTATGCAATTTGACTGCCAAACGTCTCAAGCCTTACGAGCGTTGCATTTCAATTAAAACATTGCAAGACTGTGCCTGTATGTCACAGTGGGCTTTCACGTGACCCATTGTTTTTTTTAGGTGACGCAACTGTGACGCAGACGCACCGATACACGCCGCGAGAGCAACTCAAGATGTTTACCTTGACGGCTGACATAGTAATCGCTGCCGCAGGTACAGCTTGCCATTTTAGTACTTTTTTAAGCTAATCTCCTGAACAGCTTTAGTATAACTTCAGTTTCAAGAGAAGAAAAACTGTTACTTCAAGGATGTCAATGACCCACTGTTTATTTCCAGGGGTTCCTAAACTCATCACTGCTGACATGGTTAAACAGGGCGCTTGTGTCATTGATGTTGGCATTAACCGAATCAAAGACGAAAAGACAAACAAGTTCAAAATGGTAGGCGACGTTGACTTTGACGGTAAGTTGAATGCAGAAGCAACTATTCTGTCGCCCTTGAAAACTGTGCTGGGCGTCACAGCCCATTTAAGCTTCACAATGTGCCTCAATCGTCATCGGTATTCGTCAGAAAAGCATCCGGTATTTAAAAGCTCGCTTGGTTATCAAAGTCTGATGCAAAAGCAGGTGCTTTGCGGTAAACACACATCACATCAAGGTTATAGCTTGTATTGGTTGTAATAGTCCAACATTTTAGTTACAACGTTGTGGTCAGACTCGCTACGGAGATACCGGTACTGCTTGCACAGTGCGTCACTGCCACAAGCAATGCGCTCAAACAGGAGAAATGTTGCCCTCATCGAAAGCTCGTAAATGTAGACGAAGTCCGAAATCATATAGCCCCGCACCGCTTTTAAATAGCCTTTGCTTGATTTTCGACTTCAACGTAATCGTTTTTACAGAAGTGAAAAAGGTGGCCGGATACATTACACCTGTTCCCGGAGGCGTGGGTCCCATGACAGTGGCAATGCTGCTCAAGAACACATTGATGGCCGCCCGGAGGTCGATATCTTACAAATAACTGCTTCAAGCCGACTCTTCAACACAACGTGCACAACCCGCTGTATTTTGCATTTTTTTTTTATTTTATCGTGCTAAATTACAATTCATATGTAAGTATTACAATGTTCAAATCATGTTTTCTAAAAAATTGTAACCCTTGGCTCAGTCAAATATGGTACTTGCCCCTTTTTTTGCGATGAAAGCAACTGATGAAACGACCAAGTACACGCCACAAAACTCAATCAAATTCAAGCTAAGAAAAAGCGGCGGTCTGGTTCGAACTAGTATATATGTATGCAATTACAGACAGATGACGATCAACAAGGCAAAATGTCACTGGCTAGCACCCAGTTGCTTGTGTCGTGCTGCACTGCAGCATCATATTATTTGAACCTGACGAAACACGGTAATATTATGCGCCAGGCTGGTATCCCGTTACGGTATCAAAGGAAACATCTCAAAACAAGACTTAATAAATTATTTCGCCACTGTACATTTTTTAACGAATCATATTGCCAACTTTTAAGTGGTTTCAAGTTTGTTGCAAAAGTTCACGGCTGTATTGATCGCGCATTAGACTTAACGGTTCCGGATTGCAGGGCAGATTGAAGCTTCACAACCTGCCATTAGTTATTTGTCAGGAATGCATCCGCAATGTAATGGCTCGCTTGTTTATCAAGGTCTGATGCAAAAGCAAGCGGTTAGTAGTGAACATACATCATATTAGCATCTTGTGAACTGTCGCAACGTTTTCCTCTTTTTGTAGCTTCCGATATTTAATTTGCTCGGCTGCATTTTGTGTCTGTTGTTCAACATATTCGGTTTATGGTGATAGATAGTTGCATTCGCGTCTTGTTTCCATGGTAGCCGGTGCGCTTGCTGTGGACACGGCGACGTATTTTGTGTCGTACTGTAACTGCGGAATGTGAGGTGCAAAAAGTCGATTTTGTATCATTGTATTCAATCCATGTTTCTAGGGGCAACCAAGGTAAAGTTACCCCCGTCATTGTTTTCAGACCTTGTATTCAGTGCGTTCTTTCAAGGCTGCATCTGCTTGCACCCTCTTCATTGGTTAAACTTTTACAATAAGTGTTGAATCACGTCTCGTTTTCGAAAAATTGCGCCAACTTTTATCGAAGCCACTTTACCAGGTTGTTTGTTTTATTTTCAAAAAGATGTTTTGTAGCAGATATTCTATTCATGGCTTAATTCTTCAAATTTCTTGATAGAGCAGGATGATTTTTAAGTCGCTGTACATGAGAAAATTTTATTTTTCGTAACAAAAAGTTTATTTATGTAACAAGCTCCAAATGAAGAACAAGTTCAAAGAATATAATTAAGCAATAAATTATTTTTTATGTATGGCCTCTTGAATCAATCTGTTTTGTGGTTTTGAGAAACGCTGAATTGAAAAATTGTTTTTTTCTTTGCAACGGAGTTTGCAATGTCTCTGGCCAAAGAAAGTCTTCCAGAAATCTTCGGTAGAGGGCTGTAGAGACGTACGATACGATTTGTAGGATTATGACAAGTTTACTTTTTTTTTACGCGGTATTGGCTGACTGTAACTAAATCTCGTCCTTGACTAAACTATCCTTGCTTCCGATATTTCATTTTTTATCACTTGCATACACAAAGCGTTTGCGGTTTGCCAAAAGAAAAAAGATTTTTGTTCCTAGTGGACAAGTGAATTAGTAAATGTTTGCCGGTTGTACGTGTCTCGTAAGCTTTTGTAAAGTGATGGATGATAAGCGAAATACTTGCCGACTGCTACTTCTCGTCTTCAAATCCTAGCGTTTATTTTTACATTGCATTTTAATAGCACGTTTATCAGAAAAGACGTTATGTTCACATCGACAGCGATTGTAGCAGTTACTTTCTCAAATATGTGTAATTGAACAGTTGATATAAACGGATGGCTGTGAAAGGAAATATCGTTTCGCTATTGTTTATTATTGGCGGTAAAACATGTCGCGTCTTATTGACGAGGGTCTTGCGATAGCTAGAAATGTGAGATGTAGTTTCTAAGCTTTCCAGCTACAGGCTCTTCGGCATCTTTACCTCCGAGACTTTCGCCGAACGCTATAGCTTTCCCCTTGTGTCGTGTGTTTATCACGTCGAACTGAATTTACTGTATTAAAATCATTTACAAGTGCTAGTGCTAGTGCTAGAATCATTTACAAGTACCAAAAAAACAAGGTGATGTCCTCACAAGATTTGAAAAATTTTATTGCTTCGTACTTGTTATTGGTTTCCGTAAAATCGTTCTGCACAGCAACACTACACAACTTTTAGTTTTTGGTAATTTATTTACATTAGCTGCATGCAAACTGAAAACAGTGAGCTCAGAATGTGCAGCGTATTGTAAATATGTAAATAGATTACCACAAATGAATTGGTTTGGTGTTGCTAAGCAGTATTATTTCATAGTCTTGACAGTTACTCCCCTTCCTATATTACTAGTTCGTAGTGCCAAGGTTTTCAGTTGCTATTTAAGTTTATACAGTTAGTTTGTTTTAAGTTTTGTCGAAAATTTATCATTTTTTCACAATCCAGTTACCAAGTAGTTAGGTCGCAACATTAATAAATCTTTTTTGCAATATTTTTGTGCGCGTACGCAAAAAGCGAGGTCAAAGGTAAAGTACCTTGTGTGTGTGTTTACCCCTCCTCTTCCTCGGGATGGAGGTACGGCATGAACGGTAATTCAGGTTCATGCCGTCAACCTAATTGGTATTAGGCTAGGGGAAGATGGCAGCCCATTTCGAACCAGCCTTGAGTGACTGGTAGCCCCACCACCAACAAGGCGGACTGCCACTGGTGGGTACCCAAGAGTCGTCTGACATGCTGGGTTGGCAACTTCACAATTATAATCCGGTGAAGTACGGGTGGGGCCACCTGTCTGCCACATAAAGGTGGAGGCGTCCCGTTAAGTGCCTTGCCCAAGGACACAACAAGCAAGCTTGCCGGCTTGTTCTCCACACTATCCCTTTTTTATGCTGAGCGCCAAGCAGGGAAGCTGTGAATACCATTTTTTAAAGTCTTTTGGTATGAATCGACTTAGGGAATGAACCCCAGGTCTACCGACTACAATGTGGACGCTCTAACCACTGCACCATCGCCCCGAGGTCAAAGGCAAAGTACCTTTGCCCAAGCTTACGTACAAAGGCATTACGCTAGGCATTAAACGCCGAACTAGTCGGCTAAAGTTGTAAAACGTGTTTGAGTTTTATTATTGCTGATATGCCGTCTTGGGTAGAGTTTTATTCAAGCAGGTCACACTGCAGCAAACCGCTGTCTTTAGTCTTGTGCGACTCGAATGTCGCAAGCTGTGGCAAACGGCTATAATTCTTTATGGCGTCAGCGGTGGGGCAAATCACGTGACCACTACCCGATGGTGGTCGCGGGCGTGATGCAATAAGCTGCGCGTTGAACTTGTCACTAAAGACTGCGAGTTGAACGCTTGGAGCGTAACGTTGCCTGCGGCGTGGCCGAGCGAACCGGCGGTTGCTCTGAAGCTCAGCTTGCGGATTCAAACTACGATTTGTGTATACGCGACTGAAGATTTGGAATACCGCAAGATTACGCTGCAATTCTCAAGCTCTTCGTTCGATGAGTTGAGCACGTGTCGTCACCTCATTATCTTGTTTCCAGCTTTTGCATTAGGTCGTGCAATAGGCAGATGTCTAAACCATTACGTAATCAAGGTTGACCTGGTGGAAAGCTGCAATCTATTTCTGGAGAGCCGTAAACTCCAACCTGGTATTCGTTCCATCGACATGGTGACTGGCTTCGGTGGATAGTCTCGTTAGCGGCATGCGGGCGGAACAACTTTGCCGTTGCAACTCAAAAGCCAGCAACGTTTGAATGAAAATCCGATGTTTTCCCAAGATCCAAAAGATTAAAGTGTCCCAATTGCTCTTATATTAATGCAAGAGGCTAGCGATGCACATAGCGAACTGCAGACAGTGACACTGTTTCGATCTATCAGGTCTCTTCAGTACCACTCGTACACGAGTGATACGGCTTCGCAGAGTACTGACAGACCTTCCACCAAGTGGATCTAGTATAAATCCCACAAGTGTGGCGGTCTAAGCTATGCTTTATTAAAAGCCTCTAGCTTCTTGTCGGTCACCAACTGCGCTGAAGAGGCCTGATAGGTCGAAACAGTGGCACTGTCTGCAGTTCGCTATGTCCCGATTGCTTTTCATGCTTTGCTGTGATTGGTTGATGCGCTTGTACGTCATTTACTAGTTAATTTATCAAAAAGGTAACCAGATATTTTATTGTACCGGTAAATAGCTATGTTTTAGCCCAGGGATGGGCAAACTACGGTCCGCCAACACTTGTCTAATTTAATATGGCATTGTAAGATTTTGAGCACTGGCCCGCGGCCAACTCTGGCATAGTCAATGCGGCTCTTCGGCTAAAAAGTTTACCCCTGTTTTAGCCCATCGTTTTCAAACAAATTACTTTCCAATGAAATCCTTTGTTTGGCTGGTTTTAAGAAGCAGTCCGTTTAAGAAAAGTGCCCCTTGCAGTGGAGATCAAAGGTCAAAGTAGTCTAAACACTTTTTCTGCGCTAGGCGCCACTTTCTCTAAATTTCAAAGAGTAAAAATGACACAATTATATCGCCAGTAACTGCGAGAACAACGTAAAGTTTCGCGCTGCTCGCGAGGTGTCGCCGTAGTGGTTAATTCAGGGTTTCTCAACTGGACTCTCCCATAACCCTAAGATTCCGCAAAAAGCCCCCAAGACTTTCGCGAGAACAAGTGAAATAAGGTAATGCACATTTTTATTAAATTTTATAAACGTAAAATAATAAAGTACATGATATATTTTTGCTATTGTAACTCTAAATATAGACATCATCCTATCAAACTTATTCTAACCAATGGCTACCTATGTTTATTTTTTACGTTTGAGTTTAGAACTTTTTTGTGTAAATGAAAACTTCCTAATGAAGTATTGAACACGAACAGTATGAGTTTTATTTAACCTTGCTGAATAATTTTCCCAAAGAAGTCCTAATTTTTTCTTTACCCAGTTATTCAAACTGGGTTAAAACTTGAATACTTTATTTACCTAGGGAACCAAGATGGAAATAAAACGAGAAAGACTTGGTGTATCTGCATTTTCGAAGGAGTTTCTTGAGACACGTCATATATTGCAATGGTTACTCATAGGTAAAAAGTTTGGGAAACACTGACTCAAAACAGCAAAGTTTAAGAGAAGTGCATCTATTATTCTACAAGCAGGAGTGAGGAATCGATTTTTGATGGAAAGCGGAAAGAGTGAAGCACAATTGCTGAGCGTACCAACGTAGGCTATGATACCCAGAACATGGAAAAATAAAAAGAAATTTAAGGCCAGCATATGGAAAAAAGGAAATGTAAACTTTAATGCTTCATGAAAGCAAGATTGATGTAACGCCCAAAGTATTGTTCACTGGTTTGTTTTGTGCCGGTGAATACTCTCCATTATTGCTCAAGAGTTTACCTACAAACTTTTGTCAATTAATAGAGCCAAGTGGCCTTTACCGTAGATAGCCGAAACAATCGTGAAAAGGCAAACGTGAAATTTAAGATGAAACGTTTTGCAGATTCGAAAGAGCAAATTGTAAAACTTAGGGCAAACAGAGTTGGCAACGACAGCATGCAGAAAAAAGATAGTGAAAGCGTTCGTGTTTTTCTCTATCGTAAGCTTTCCTATTCAACTTTTGTTTTCAAGTTAGGCTGCGGTATCTCCTTTTAAACAGCATTTTTTAAAGTTTTGAAAAATCACAGAGCCAATTTAAGCGTATCAAACAAGTTTTAAACTTAAGTTGTCAAGGTCTGTTGTAAAAGTATAAACTAGAATCAAAGCCCTGCCACATATTTTAGAATAATGAAAATTCTGAGATTTACGGTAAATTTAATAGGCTCTAGTTTTAGCTAGCCGTCACAAACTGGAATACTTTCGGTGCATAGACGTAAAACTTCGGTATTTTTTGAGGGGAAGCTGACAAAATTTAAAGACTTTTTTGAAAAACCAATCTGTCGACATCAAATATTCTGCACATTTTTCTAATTTTTGAAGGGCTGACAATATTCTAAAGAGGTTGCATCCCTTTGTAATCGTACTTCTACGCCTATGCTAGGGTGCCCAGGCCAATGCTACCGGTAGTGGTGGCAAATAAAAAGACATGCCCCGCTTTGATCATGACCATTTTTGTAATTCGTTCAGGTTCGTTGAAATCATTGTTTGGGGCATGATCGAGTTGTGCACCTTCTAATAGCTTGCTCTAATACCTTCTAATAGTTCAATGTGAGAATGTCATTAGTTGTGAACTTGTGGGGATTGTCATTAATAACAGTGGTTCTATTGCTGCACTTTTGCACTATTTTCCTGTTTGCAGTTTATGCTCTTTTTGCACTTATTATCGCGTTTTTCTGGTAGCTTATATTTTTCATAGTTGTAACGAATCACTGATGGTTTACGGAAGTATGACGCCATTTCTCCCTCCTCTCCTTATGCTTAAAACTCTTTCTGACGATACAACTGACTGGGTTGCCATTCATGCAAATTATAGCGTTTTGCTTTAATAGAAAAGCAAGGAATATACGATGCAAAAAATTTTCTGCTTTTGTGTTAGCAGTTCGAATAAAAAACATTGCGCAACGGAAGCGAAAGCAAAAAATACTTTGCCGGTATATCAGTGCATACATCGCTCTGCCGATCCAGGTATAGATTTAAAGGTCAAATTTAATGGTGAAGGCTTCAGAGATTTAAATAAAAGTAGCTTCATTGATTCGATTTGCGGGTGTCCAGCAGAGTCAACGTCGAAATAAAGTTCGACTGGGCAATGACATCACAACACTGGGTAGCTTTTCGTATTGCACGATCAGCGTGAGTTGCATTTTTTCGTGAACATTGAAGCCGTTTTTTAGACTTGCCTTGGAAAAGTGACGTAACTACGATAGGATAGCCCCGGGGGGGGGGGGGGGGGGTACTGTGTTCGAGTGTGATACTATAGGAGAGCATTTTATTTTCTGAGGACACTCCGTCAAAGTTGAGGTTAATTTAGATTAAAGACCTATTTAGATATGTTTGAGAGATCTTTTACGATACCGTCTCCTGTAACCCTTATTGATTTTGGAAGTGCCTCTTTTTTGAAAATGCCCATTTTTACCCAAGCTTTAGTCACTTTTTTCGGCGTTGTCGCTAATTTTTTAATGGTTCCTTTGAATTTTGCTGAATTTTCTGCTAGTTTTGAAAAGACAGCTTCTTCTGCTCGTTGAACACATGAGAGAACGAGAGTTTGGAAGACTGCGAAGCAACCACGCGATCTTTGGAGTCTGTAGTCACCCTTACATTCGGTCACTACGTTGCCACAAAAGTTAATGCGTTTTAAGCTAAGAAATAGATGATAGAAAAGACAACTCGGTCAAAAGCTGTGATAGCGCCAGGTTATGCCACCTTAAACAACGACGCTCTGATTACTTGCCTAGGCCAATCTGGGAAAACTAAATCGAAGAAATCCTTCAACGGTGTTAAATACCATCTTCAAATAAATGAGAGACATCTCAGTATAAAATCCAATACTTTATACCGCTGAGTAATTCGGTTTTCCGCCAGCAAATCGTTATTTTTATATGAGATACCGTAAATCTTTCTTCTTGTTCACGCACTGTTTGGTTTTTAGTTAGAATTGGTCACTGCTGCAGATTGGCTGCCTGACTTCAATACCTAACTGCCGCGTAAAGATGGAGATCTGAGCAATTTGCTGCAATTGTCAAGCGCATTCCAAGCTTTTGGAAACAATTCGAAAAATAGTTCGTTTGAAATCTGTGCGAGCGGTGGCGGCTCGTAGCTAAAATTAATGGGGGGGCTGCTTCAGAAAATTTTAGCCATTGTTTTAACAAACAAACAATAAAAAAGGAAAGTTGTACATAAACTTGAAAAACTCTAAGCAAAACAAAATAAAAAAATTTACTTGCGAATAGCCTAAACTGTTAAATTATCAAAAACTTGACAATAATGTCATAAATAAGCTAGGCTGCCGTTTTTATGGCATTATTATCCACTTTTTGATCATTTTATTGTAAATACCGCAACTTTTATCATTCCATAGATTACAAACACCTAAAAAACTTAAATAATAGTTAACCAAAATATAGCCTACGGTAGGCGTTATAGAGTATAGTCTATAATCTATACCAGGGGTGTCCAAACTACGGCCTGCGGGCCAAACCCGGCCCCCAAAGGCTTTTCATCCGGCCCGCGGAGACTCTTTTTATCCGGCCCGCGGAGACTCTTTTTATCCGGCCCGCGGAGCCCTTTTCACCATTGCAAAACAAATTTACAGCACGAAAAGCATAATTTGTGACAGCGAGAGGATGTGATTACCTTTTTTTTGGAGATTATCTAATTTTTGGGCAAGATAACGCGTTTTCCAACGTTGCTGATTGTTGGTTCCCACCTACTTTGAGTTAACTCCGGCCCGCGGGTCTTCAAAATGTCAGCAATGTGGCCCTCCATGAAAAAAGTTTGGACACCCCTGATCTATACAAATGTAAAAATCACCCTATAGGCCTAATTTTTCTCACTATCTATCAGCTTTACACACACACACACACACACACACACAGCTCGCCAGTTGTCCGTCAAAGAAACCATTATTACACCACCACACAAGGGAAGGTACTGCATGAGCGACAGTTCTTTTTCTACAGCTGCATTGCAATCTACTGCTAATTTCACACACCATATTGCAGGAGCTTTGAAGTAAAAAGATTTTTATATTATTTTCATAAGCTTAGAATGATTGTTGAGATTAACCTTATGTATTATATAATGTAACTACAAGTATAAGAAAAATAAAGAAAAAAAAAGATTAATTATTTATATCGAATGTCATCGATAAGATGGAGTGGGGACTGGAGGTGCTGCAGTTCCACAGTACCATACACGAGCCGCCCCTGGGTGCGAGTTAGGAGGAAAAATGTTGCCAATAAAAGCATCAGGGAATGGAGCGCAGTTATTGACAAATTAAAATAAACTTCACGAAATTAAAATTTTGAAAAGAAATTGTGAGAAAATATTATTCAGAGCCTTAATCGCGCCAAACGCGAGGAAGGCTTTAGTTATTTTGATCTAAAACAGCTCAGGATTAAAGCTATTTATAGGGGCGTGGCTCACGCAAACTTTCTTCGCCTCTGATGAAGTAATCGAGGAATTTATTGCTGCACCGATGCCAAAAAGAGGGTTACAAGCAATGCCTTTCAGCATAAAGTTGCCGGGGACTCTCTCCCGTTCGATTGCCATCGCGGTAGTAAAGTGAAGTCCGGTTTGCAGCCAGTAGATCTGAGTTCAATTCTTTTGTCAAGACCAACCAACACCAAAGACTTTAGAAATGGCGCTCACAGACAGCGGCGTATTTTGAAAGAAATTTTAAGGGAGAATGGATCGTTTTAAAAAGGGTGAGATCATTTTATGAGCCAGTCGACTTTTTGAAACCAAGGATTTCGCTCAATTTGTTTCTCAAACAAAGGTGAAAACCTTTTGTGTTGAAAATCAACTTTTTCGGAGCCAGAATTTCGCCCATTGTGATCTCTCATCGAGACTGAAGACCTTTTTTTCGCGGGTCTTGCTACTGGTTTTCCATTGGTTTGTAGGGGTCATCGTTCTTTATTCCCCCCCTAAATACTGCACTGTTGATAGATCTCCTGCTTGGCGCTCGGCAATTGAAGCAATGTGAAGGGTGAATGCGAGTTCATTCAAGGGTGGTTAATAAGAAAGCAGGGACCTCAACGGTTTGACCACATAGCTACAAACAACAGCAACAACCCTCTTTAGGCTTGCGCCACTAAATGAACCCTGTAATTGCAATGACATTTATCCCGAAAAAAAATTTTGATTTTCAAAATATCACGTTTTCCTGAAGTCACAGGATGCATCTTTCTGGCAATGCATAAAACATCGTTTTGTTTGAACCTGCTTCGGAGTTATCAGTTGGTAAGCACCGGCACAAAACTTTCCTTTTAGATTGAACAAGCAGTGCTACGCATTGAGCTACGTACGGACTGGCTGAAGATTTTAGAAAAGGTAAGGGCAACGTCATTATAGTTTTGGTTTGCACTCCTCCCTCTCACAAAAAACTTGGTGTCTTGCCTGCCCACTACAATTCTACGCTCATCGCAATCTGTGTACCAGGAACGTAACCAGTCAAAAAAGCCGGGGGAGGAAGCAATTTGGTGATGACCTATTTTAGAGGCTTCTCACGATTTTGATAAAGTCGGGAGAACAAAACAAATTTAGAGCGGTTTGAAAGAAAATCTGAGTGACGATGACGACACTTGATCCTTTTGATTTCCTGTCTATGCTTTTGCATTGCCTGTCCAAACACGAAACCAGAAAACTTGGACGGGTGGAAATTTGGCTTTTGCTTGTGAGAGTAATCTCATCGATTTTGAGTATTGTCGAAAATTTCAGGCGTGTGGTGAAGGCTAGTGCTGGTAATTACGCGCCATTCCGAAGCACGTTGGAGAGCAAATTGTTCTATGAATGTCCGCGAAAGAACACTACGCGCCGGATATATTTTATGCCAAATTACGCCTACAAACTAAGTGGTTGGACTGTAATTTAACTAGTTGATCAAGCTAAACAAAGTGAAATTTGATCAAAAGTAAACCTAAAAGTTTGCTCAGGTGTGTGTTTAATTGCAAGAACTTGAAGAATTTCGAACGCGGAGTAAAAAGTTAAGTTACCTCTGCTCATAAACTTTTAAGATTATTTTACTTCTGGTTACGATCTAGAAATCCAGGAAAAGTATAGCCTGTTGAAAATGACAAAATAGCGTAAGTTATAAATGATTCAATAAGGAATTTATTACGTCTTGATAAGGTAATAAATCCTTGTTTTCTACACTGCTTTTGGTCTGGACTTTTGAAAAACGCATTCAGACATTCCTTTGTGACGTCATCACCTTTAGCGTATAAGATCACTGACTTTATATGGTCATGAGACCGGTTAAGCGTTGTCAGACTTTGAAAAAGCGACAAAAAAATACCAATTCTTTTTGGGCTTTGCTGTCAAGCGAGAAGGACAATTTGCGGAAAGAAAACACCATTTTAAACCTAGATTTTGTCCAATATGGGCTCAAATGCGAGCTGAAAGAGTTTCTAACCCTTTTTTGGCCTGCTTTTAATTCGTGATCATATTTTGATCGAATCGGAAACAGCGAAGATCGTGTGGTAATAAATTCGACTGAGTCTAAGCATTTAGCTCTAGTCTTGCATTTGAAGCGAAAAGATAAACATTGGTAAAGGCGTTTCCACTTTTAACGGTTTGAGCGCTGTTAGCATAGGCAAAGTACAGTAAATCAAATTCCTTGAAGACTGAAGCAAGATTGCTTGTTCAAATTATGCAATTAAGGCCAGACTTCTGTAAGAAAACTTTGGGGTACAGCATCCTTAATTGAAGTAGTTGTAGTCTGTTTTGCGTAGTGTCAACGTTTGAGTTAAGAAGTTTTTCGTGGTTAAACAAGCTTAGGAAAGAAGTTAATTTTCTGCTTCATTAAAGACGCATTAAAGCGCAGCGTGTAATGGTCCCCAGCAGAAAGGGCAGCGCAAAAGCTGCAAGTAGCTTGTATTTTTGGCTAAAGAGGTTTGCCACAGTGAATTTTAGATCGGTTTCAAATGTTTTTAAACAGAAAAATTGCATGAATAGTGCAAATTACGTAGAGGGAGCTAAGTAAGTTTTCTGCAGGCGACGTGATAAGGCTGAAATGTTTTCTGTAAAGCATTTTTTGAGCAAATCTATAGACAGTGAAATTATGGTTTGCTTTGACCGCATGGCAACGAAAGCAGGAGCCCCTATTGCGACCACAACTGATGCGCATTTTGATTGTCTCCGGAGAACAAATTAATGGTGGTTGCCGCTTGGTTGTCGGGCTCTTATTGCTGAACAAATAGCGCGGGTTCGGGTACTATGCGAGCCTGATTTTTTTCAGGTTATACCTACAGTTCAAGCGAAGTTATTTGCATTTCAAAACATGCATTAACTATTACCACATAATTGTTATAAGAGTTTGTATTTACATTGAGAGGACATGACGTTGGTTGATGTTGTCTTGAAACGTTAATGACGTCATGAAATTTTGTGCCAAACTGCCATGGTATACCTGCTCTATTTTCTGTAGTCGCAAACGCCAGGCTATCGTACTGTGTTTAGAGAACTTAGGCAAAGTTTCAAAAGCATTTGTAATATGGACAAAATACTAATATTTTTTATCTCTTGTTTGTTGAAGCCCCCCTTCAAATGACCGCCCTTCAAGCACATTTTCTCAGACCTGTGGCATTTCAAATTTAACCTCATCAACTTAAAATGTGTTAACTAGAGCTCAAGTTAAAGTTTTGCTCAATGGTACAAAACTATTGTGGAAAAACTGTTTCTATAAGGGCTGAGAAGACTCAGTTACCCAAGAGAACAAAAAAAAGATTAAAGGTCTATGCCTAATTTGGGATAAGGTTAAGAACTCCAGGACTATCCCAATAGATATTAGCTAACAATTCAATTTGCATCAGCTTTGCACTAGTAAAACATTTTTGTTTGTCTTTATGCTGTAGGAAAGCCAAGAGAAGCCTGAATAGTAAGCCGGTATACGCCTACTTTAAAAACTAAAAAGCTGTTTGTTCCGGTTGTAGAATAAACTGTAGAGTCCATCTGCAATTAGCAAGAGCTTGCTAATTATAACAAGTGACATGTTTATGAGCTTATCTTGGTTGGCAAATACGCTTCTAAATTCATTGCAATGGTTAAAACAAAATTGCTTTGAAGTTTCACTTTTTATTGCAGTTACCGTTTATGAAGGGCAGTTGCCATCGGCATGCAGCTAGTGACCGTGATTTTCTGAGGAAACGAAGCGGAGATTAAAAGTTGTGACTCTATTTTGGAAATTACAGCCGAGAATTAGCAAGACCAATTCAATGTTGAGCTTGTTTTCTGAGGCTAGATGATTTTTAGAATAGGGAGGGCTGGTAAGGCATAAGAATAGAAGTTGATGTTCGGCAATAAACTCGACAGAGCTGAGGTAACTGTGCTGGTTGCAACAGATTGCATGGCTAAGGGTGTGACTTGTGCGTTAAATGCCTTTTTACTTTCTTGATAAAGCATGTAACGGTAACCCCTCCTGCTTCACTGCAGCGCTTTTGGGTGGATAGGCACTCAGCCAGAAGCCCTGACAGTTTGAATGAAAATTGTTTTTAACGTGAACAGTTTTCCTGTAACCGAAGGGTAAAAGTACACAGCCTTTTCTTACCTCAATTGCATGTAATCAAAGTGAAGTTTAATGATCTCTATAAAGGGCATGGTATTAAGTGAGCGAAGGTTAAAGTTTATTGAGATTAAGTCTGTAAAAGTCAAATCAGTTTTTATCGCTTGTTGTTGCCAAAGGCAATAAAAATAGCAAGTTTACGTCATCAGGTTGATCTGTCTTCAAAAATACTTTTTAGCCTGTCGCATTCTTACTCTATTGTTCACACTAAAATGTACTAGCTGGCTAAGCTTTGAAATCACTCATGTTTTTACATTTTCGCTATGAAAAGCGCCTTTTGAGTGGTTCGTGTTACCGGTTTTCTATATTCTTTTCAAGAGCCCATAAAAGAAACTGCCTTCGAAGCTGTTTCAGCAACCATTAGTGCTGAAACAGTCTTTTTATATTATTAATTATTCAATTTAACATTTGAGAAGAACGTTATTTCCATATACAGTTCACAGAAAAGAATGTAAAATAGTTTTCTAATTCTACCAATTGTTTAGGTTGGGAGTCAACATTAGGTTACTCTAATTGGCCAGCCAATTATGGCTGACTTTTGTGGTTAGTTAGAGTTTCAGCTTAAAAGAGGTTTAAAATATTGTTTGAAAGTTTAGGTTAATAAAAATATCTCGACAGTGATCAACGTTTGTTTTCTCGCGAAATAGAATTTCGGTTTAATAAACTGCTTTAATGCCTTCTGGCAAATAGGTAGCGCGTGATGAAGTAGCTTGCGTGATAGTAGCAGTTTGAAGTTGCATCGCTTTTTCAGTTATGCCTTTGGCAAAAGCATGTAATCACAACTGTTCCTGCTTAATAGCAGTGCGTGTAATAGAAAACGCTGTGCCGTCGATACTGGTAACTACGAAGCAAGTCTTGAGCAGTGGCGTCACTTAGTGGGCGCAGATTCTTCCCGGGTGACAACTAGCAACTTTTGGATCTTTTGTAGAAAACCCCCGCCACTAATGCAAAAATGTGAGATTTGAGAAAAACGCCCCCGCTACGTTTTAAGTACTGCAACACTCACCGTTCCGTGGTTGACGAAGAAGGTTAGGGTTATAGGGTTAGGGTTAAGTGGCGGGGATTTCTACAAAAGATCCCAACTTTTCCATAAAAAGAGTAAATTTTTTGAAATTTTAAAACGACACTGCGAATTTTTTCTTGGTGTCACAACTCGAATGTTGTCGGTGGAGTGAATAGCACGCACAAACACAATTTGTTTTATTGTAAAATGTACACCAAGTATAAATTATTACTTGTTTTAGACATAAACGCTAACCGCCTTTTTACTTTGTAATTTTGTGTAACATCCAACTCACATCAACATGGACCAAATCAAGAAGAAGGTGAGGCAGCTCCGAGCTGAGGCTGACGAAGCGGCCGAAAAATGCGAGCAACTGGAAAGCGACAAAAAGCAATTGCAAGTTGAAAATGAGGAGGTAAGTTGTGTTTTCTCTTCCAGACGCAGAAAAACCTCAAGGCCCACCGCAACACATACAACATTGTTGCGATCGGACCAGCTTCGGAGTTACCGGTACTGCTGGCCTATCGCATTTTCTGTTACAAGCAGAGCATCCAAGCGTGTACAATTGACGTACAATGCTTTTTGATCCCCTTGTCGAGTCATATATCAAAAGACTTTAAAAAATGGTATTCACAGCTTCCCTGCTATAGGCGCTCGGCATTTGGGAGAGGTTGTGGAGAACAAGCCGGCAAGTTTGCTTGTTGTGTCCTTGGGCAAGGCACTTAACGGGACGCCTCCACCTTTATGTGGAAGACAGGTGGCCCAGTTTTCCCTCTGAAGAGAGGGTTGGTGGCAGGAAGGGCATCCGACCGTACAAACAAAAATGCCATGTTATAAAAATGCAGATATCTGCTGTGGCGACTCCTAATCGGGAAAAGCCGAAAGAAAAAAGAAGAAAAAGCTTTTCCCAAGAACCTTGGTAGGCACTAAATTGCTGACCTAATGATCTGTGGAAATGGAATCAAAACAAAGTCGCCAATGCTGAAGCTTATCATTATTTAACCGGGCTTGGACCTTCATGAACTGTGACATAGCCGGTGGAAAGGGGGGAACAAGTAGTAAAGAAGGGGGGGAACAAGCCTTAGTATTAAATAGGGATGGGGGCATGGCAGCTAAGAGTTAATCTCAACCTCCCCTCCCAAAAAAAGTAACTTTTGGCCTACAAACTACAGTTGCAATCGTCTCGTAAGAACTTTTTAAAGACAACTTCTGCTCAGACGCTTGGGGTGCCATTTGTGTATCCCCTCAAGTGCCTTTTTTTTGGACTGGCAGTTTTAGTTTCAACGTGGAAACGAATGCAAACTTTCAGCCATTGGCGCACGATCAGATAAAAGCTGGTCGATCAATTTAAGGTCTATAGATCGGTTCCGAATGAAATGTTAGTTCTCAGAACATTTTGTAGGATGCTTTGATTTGATTGATCCTAGACTTATTGTCGTTTACCAAGATTTGTTTAGTTCAAAAAAGGAATTTGTTGAACTTCGCGGTTCCCAAAAGAAAAGACAAACATGTCGAAACATTTAATAAAACCGAATTGTTCTTCGAAAAGTTTACAGAGCAGAATTTGCATGTAGCTGGAAACGTAACGGCTTTTAGTATATAAAGTAGCAGCATGTCTATGTATTGCACTGGCAAATTTTTTGTCCCCTTAAGTACTACCTTCTTAAAACTTTTCAAGTTAATCCCAGGCAAAATCGTGGTGTGTTTACAGCAGGCGCTTGCATTTTGACGTGACTTACGTGCCTGCCGCAATGTAATTAGTACGCTGTGCTTTGTTCCAACATAGCATATGATTTATGAGGCAGAAATCAGTAATTTAAAGCCAGTTTTACGCGTTAATTACATTTGCTATTGCCTTTCCACAGCTTAAAAAGGAATTTTAAATTATTCAAAGGTGCTTCCGTTGATTTTTGTAAAATCATCTTTTCCTTCCTTTGCGTAGCCACTAAAACGGCCACGACCATATTTGGGCCTCACTAAAAGACCGTGCTGCTACAATCAGGCCGTATTAAGTGGATTTTTGAAGGAAGAGGCTTTGAAAACGCTGACAGGAAGGGTCGAGTCTTTATTGTTTTTATATTTAAAAGTTACAATTCTATAAACAGAAGAGTTTTTAATAGTGTACTCAGGTTTCGAAATGGCAGGTTTGTGGGTTCGAATGCCTCTCTCTACCTTGTTTTCAATAGGTTGACAGAATTGAATTAATCCAGTTGATCTTTTGATGCGTTAGTCCTCTGAAAATAAAGGATTTAAGCATTTTGGTGGTTTCTTCCCCCCCCCTCCCCCTTCCTGTTCTTTCCTTCAATAAAGCCGTGGTGGAAATCTTTAAAAATTTTGCGTTGAATTAGTCATTGAGAAGCTTCGAGTTGATAAAGTTGAAAAACTTTGAAAACATAAAGTTGTGCGCTGCTATGATGACGTAACTTCAAACGGTCTAACAAAATGCCAATGATGCTTAGATGACATAATACAACGTGGTGTAACGCGGCGCGTGAATTTTTCCGGAATTGCATGATTTCTATCGAGTGACCTTTTAATTGTTCAATTCAAAAGCTCATTTAGATGTATCAAGGCGGTTATTGATGCTTTAAACCTGTTGAAGTGCGATATTTTGTGTAAAAAACTTCAAAAGCATTGATTTCGACTTCAATGTTTCTTCACACGCCAAGGAGGTTCCAGCGAAAAGTCAAGGGAGCTGGCACTCCAAAATGTCGGAGAAAAATGTATTTAAAGAGGCGTCATCCTAAAGGAATGAGGGCTGTGGCCCGGCCTACTGGCCGTGGGTGTGGTATATAGGGGGACATTGGGTGTAAGGTCATTTGGACCCCCCCCTTTTTTTTTAAAAAATAGAGATTTTATTTGGTTTTGGAAACATGAAAATTACTGCCAAGTAGTAAGTGAGACGCAAGTGACAAATAACGTGACACTGGTTACAGCCTTTTTCTTGGTACTGCCAAGGTATTCGGGACTTCTAATTGCTGTTGGCTCCGTAGGTACATCGTGGCAGTTGAACTTGTCAAATGCAGTTTCGTGTTCTGATTAACGCGTCCTTTTAAACCTTCATTTAACTTCAATCATCTTTGTCGTTTGGCTCGGTTTACATTTTCAAACTGCGCAAGTTTACGCCCGCGTACGATGAACGCGCCGAGGATGGTGAAGCAAGACAGCCCGAGCGTCACATAGGTAGTTCGTTCCAAGTTTATAGCAGAAACGATTTAGAAAGTTAAACACCCTTGTTGCGGTTTTATTTTCAGGTCTAGCCGTGGTGGCCACGCGCGCTTAACCCGATCTTTTTTGTTTGTTTGACATGTTACAATGCTCCTTCCCCCCTCAAATGCGTCACTGCACGTAAAGATTATTGGTTACAATATATGTAATGGTCATTATTTGCGTTTTCATGCTTTTAATGCAAAAATTTAAACCATTTTTTATGGACTTCCGGAGTCGGGAAGACTAATTACCTTCTGAAGAAGTTTAAGCTACTTTTCCATTTAAAGAGATTTTCCAGGTCCTCCGTCAGTTTGATAAAAAGCCGAAACTGCATTTTGCACTCCATTGAAAACCTTGTTTTTTTGGGCAATTTTTGATGAATGTACAATGAATGAATGAATGAAATGAATGAATGAACCAATGAATGAAAATTGCTTTCAGAATCTCCTATATTTTGCTCTCCCACTTGTGCACAGAGACGGGCTACAGGCCTATTGGTTGGTTATGTGTCAACCCAGCCGCAAAATAAATTATTGGTTGTTGCTGTACCCATAAATACGAATTTCTTTAAAGGTATTATTATCATAAGCGCAAACACAGGATATTTACGGCAATTATGTCATTTTTAAATGCTTGATGAACGTACGTAATCTTTATTAAGAAGCATTGATGCAAGTTTGTAGCTTCAACCGCATTAGGTAATAATTCAGAGCACCTTAGGCTTAACTAATCGAATGATTTAAAAACTGTCGATAGCTGGCAATGCTGCACCAAAAAAGGAAGAAAAGGGCGTTGTCACATCTCTTCCACGCCCGTTCAAAGTTTGTTTTGGGAAAATCGCAAAATAATTACGAAAAATGTCTGAAAACAGTTTGGCCCTGATTTCAATGGAAACGGTGTCTTGGAAGTTGAAATATCGAAAATTTGAAATAGACGCGCCTACGAACGAATTTGGTGTTGTATGTTTATATTACCTAGAAAATTTACATCAGCAGAAAAGATTTTAAACTGGTATTTGGCTACGCCGATGGTTTAAAGAGATCACCAGATTTAGAGATTAAAATATCATGCGCTTATTGACTGCAAAGATTTTTCAACGTCAGTACATATTTTAATCGTGTCTGAGCAAATATAGTTTGATCTTTCATTCTTCACACTTCCATTTCTGAGCGCAGAAAATCTGTTAAAAACCTTTTCAATGTCATCGGCAAGACTCGGAAAGGGTAGTGAACCCAGGCCTATCAACTGCTCAGCGTACGCAATCCCGCTCACCGCCGGCGACGCCGACCTCGGGCTATTTATTCCTGCATTTGAAGTGTCGTCCGCTTTGCAAGTCAGTCTGGCGTGGCGTGATCTTGCTGGCAGTTGCTTTACCTTTGCACGCGGGTCGTCTCCCGATTATTTTTCTTGCACGATTAATTAGATGTTTCCTCAAATTTTTTTTTATTTTACTTTTGTATTGTGGTCGAGGCTCACGCGGTTGGTATGGGCCTATGAAGTTTAATGCAAAAACTAAATGTTTTTGAGATGAAGAGAAATGGACTCTAAAACATTTCAGCCGATAATAGTGTCTATAAATCGTAAATTTTGCCCAAATTGGGCTAAAGTCATATTGTTTAAACACTCCAAAAAAGGCCACTTTATTTTGAATGCAAAGCCTTAAATTTTTAAAGGGAGTAGTTGGAGCAGGGGGTCTGGGCTACTGAAGACCCTTTAGCCATATTTGTATTTTAAGTGATCAACGTGAAGATCTTTTTAGGCAACTTTTCGACAAATGTAAAACCACAGCACTTTTGTAGCCCCCTCTGTTTTACAAAACTTCGTGATGAACGCGCTATGTAGGTTGAGCTCTTCACCGAAAACGTATCCCTCAAAACCATATTTTTATAAAAACATTGCTTTTGTGAGAATTCGTTTTTGGACAATATTTTCTTTTTACTAAACACATCTTCGAAAAATACCCTACAACTGAGGACTCAGTTAATCAAAAAGGGCTTGTAATGAACAATGGTTTAGAACAAGAAGATATGTCTTTCAACAAGCTTATCTTAATTTATAACCATTATTTTTGTAGCTGCGAAACGAAATCAGTTCTTTGACGCTCAAACTAAACATGGCAAACGATGAAATCGACGATAAAGCAGCCAATCACGATAGCGCTACAAACAAACTCAATGATGCAGAAGAACAATTGAAAACGGTAAGTTCGGGAGATGGATCCGGTTTTTTGTATGGGAAGCTACCCTCAAGTAAATACTGAAGTTGATCTTTTTGTATTTCGTTTATGTTTATCGTCCTATCACGGATATTAATCTTTTTTGAGTGCAAAGAAAACTTTTCACCGCATTTATTATGTGAAATTGTCTGGCTCTCATCTTTTTATAGATTTTCTGATTTCGCTTTTGCAGATTTGTCTGTTCGGACAGGTTTTAATTGTCAGCTTTGGCTGAAGCCTAATGTGTACATGCAAAACTTCAAATTACCTACTGATAATGTCTCAACAAACAGACGTCCAACAAAATAGCCAGAAAAAGTAAACATCCAACGCCCACTAGTGGCCGCCATTTTCTTGCACTGAGAACAGTGAAAGCGCTAGAGAGCAATGTTTAACGATGCAGCATGCAAGTTGAGCTGTAGCCGATACAAGCACTTGGCTATGCTTCCGGGTACCGGTCGGCGACACCTATGCTAGCATAGGTCCGGTAGAAGGAAGTGTCTGCTTTGCAATGAGTAAGTTTTCAATTTTCCTGCAGTCAGTTCTTTAGGAAGAGTAGTGCAGAGCGTGATACTGGTTGCTGAAGCTGCAGTAAATGTGATTAGCAGGTAAAGCTTTAGGGTTACGATACGCAAAATGTTTATTTATTCATTTTTGGGCAAAATAATTGTGTGAGGGTTTGAGCCTCGCCCAAGTCAGCAAAGGTTATGATTTCAAACCTCATGATGGCTACGTTGTTTTTGTTTTGAGTGAAAACAACACTTTGCAGCAATGTTTTTTTACTGGTTGCCGGTGGAAACCCACTGTACCAGCAGCAGTGCTAATTAGTACGGTACATGTCTGCATTGTGCGAGGTTAGAGTTAGCATTAAAGTGAGAGATAGTTGACCTCGCAAGGCATTGTGCACACCATGGACATCACGTACTTGCACTGTTTAGTAGGATCCTTGTGCCAGCAGCACTCTGCTACCAGCAATTTTGAAGCCAGTCTAAACTCTTAAAAGACATCTAGCTTAGCCAACCACAGCTCATTCGATAAGTCGAGCTAAGAAATATGTTACTCTACTTTAAATAAAGCTCTGTGTTCCCTGTTAGTTTGACTACTTTGCATGTGCCCATAATGTAGGCCATAGGCTAAAAATAGGTCCTAGTGCCGAATTTTGAAATATAGGCTAGCTGACTCCTTCTTAAAATGGTTTATTTTTGTCAAAAAACAAGTTTTAGTGCCTTGGCCCTGGAAAAATGCAACAAAATGCTTTACCAAAAAAATGCATCTTTGAGATGTTTTATTTACTTTGATATACAAAAAAATGTATAACTAAGTACCCGTATCAAAAAGATGGTACCTTTGCAGCGTGAAAGGGCAGGTAACTGTGCTGTAAGGTAAGCTTACAGTATAGCATAGGCTAGCTGATCACCTGTAGGTTGAGGATGCTAGCGAAGGTTTGAATTTGTTGGTTAATAATGCAACTTAAACCTTTCCTTTTAGCTTAATGCTCCAAGCTATATACCAGTAATTTTTAACCTTCTTCATCTCGCGGCACAGTGACCTAGACAATAAAATGATCAAGGCCCATCCTTACTATTTAAGGAAACATTTGATTATTTAAATTCTTGAAAGCATTGGAATAACAACAATGTGTTTATAGGCTAAAAAAGAACAAACAATTTATAAATTAGATTTTCAAAAGTTTATGTTGGTCATGGTTTAATAGAATTTGAAAGTCTTGTTCATATTACTTGTTATTACACTAAACTAAGTTGTCATGGGAAAGCAACCCTGTCTAATGACCCTTGTTTTTAGGAGGGATCAAACCTACTCAAAACTTCCGCAGCACACCCACAAATGTTTAATGGCACTGAGGTTTGAACACTAATGCGCCATGGCACCAAGTTTGAACTAGAGATGCACTGATACCACATTTTAGGCCAATACCGATACTTTACCAATACCAGCATTTAGAGTCGATACCGATACTGCTGATACCGCCAATACTTTTTATCTATTGAGCACCACCAATAAAAGCTTTTGTAAGCAGTACCAAAGAATGTATTTAGTAAATCTAGCTCTTTATTGCATTTTGAATTTTTTCTAGGTATTTATCCATCATTATTCATTACAATATTATTGCAAATCTGTAAAAGACAGTTGAACAAATCAAGCAGTACTTTTTTATAGCAAAATACTTAAACAATGGATTGCATACTATTATTCAAAGAAAATAGGCTTTCCTTAAAAACACAAAAAATTAAAAAAATAAAATAAAATGAGAAAGTAAAAATGTCATAACAAAAAAAACAAACTTGACTACAAAATGAAAGCACCTTGGCAAGTGAAAATTTCCCATAGACTTATTAATAAAAAAGTATTTGCCAGTTGCAGCTATTATCACCCAAACAGCACTCACAAGTCAAAACTAAAAATATACTCTACCAAACTGCAGCTTTTCTAGCAAAAAAAAGCTTGGTAAGTCAAAACTGAAAATGTGTTTACCATACTTAAAAGAATCAAAACCATTCACAAACTGCACACTCGTTTTATCAATTAAACTGCCTTCACATTAAAGTCAAAACTAAAACCTTCTCATCACTCCCTCCCCTCAAAAATTCATTGTTGCATAAATTGCAGATAACTTTTTTGGCATCAGTAGCTTTAACATTAAGAAATTTCCATACAATGCTTTTATTAGAAGTAATTTTTATTAACCACCTTCTCTGAAGTTAAAAGAGAAACTGAAGTTTATAGAATACTTTTAATATGTATATTTATATAAACACAATATTGTGTGTTCAACGATGTTTGGGTCCTGTTTGCAAGACCACCTTCTTTCTGGTCATTATTGATACACTACAAATCATTAATTATGTTACAAATGCAATCCAGTTCCAGGGGGGGAACAAAAACTTTTTATATTTATTCTGTGAAAAATATAACAAAAAATGTTTGTATTCATTTTGTGCTAAATAAGTATCAGTAGGTATCGGCTATGTTTAACCTATACCAATACTACTACCCGATACCATAAAAATAGGCTGATACCACCAATACCAATACTAAAGTATCGTTACATCACTAGTTTGAACATCACTATTCTATACTAAATTACAGAAATTATGCTTCAATCTTGAGCAACTTCAGAAAACGCTTGAAAGTTTAATAAATTTTGAGGCTAGAATTATGAAGCTTGGTTCTGAAAGTTTCTATCTATACGTTTATTTTTTGTCATTGCAGTTCTTTATGCAGTGTATTGTATATAGACATTTCTTTGATTATTTGTATATAGTGTTGATGAAAGATATTTAATAACATGGAAAAAATTAAACAAAAAATGGCCGTTTTAAATGCCAATTTGGAGAAATCTGAAGACTTGGTAGAATCTTTAACTCTGAAAAATAAACAGTTAAGGGAATTGAATGATCAGGTACACTGGTGCCATAATGTATTTTTTTGAGTCTGCTCAGCCAGGTGCATTATCGTTTGAAAACTAGTGGAAGAGTTCACAGTTGATTTGTTGAAACGATATTATCAGTTTTTAGTACTCTATGAAGATCAAATCTTAGAGGACTAATAGCTCCTCTTGTTTCTCTTGTTATACTATCGCCTATCAGTACGGTAAAACCATCGTAATCTGTCCTTTTAATGTGATTCCATGATTTGTGAAGTATAACTTTGGGAATTACTTCCAATTTTTGCTGTCAGATGTACTCAACTTCAAAATCTAGCTCATTTGTCTTGTTAACAAGCCTTTTGCCAGCATTTAAATTCAAGGGTTTTTGATTGCAGACATATCAGAAAACTTTAAACCATTTCTACCTACTGTTAAATCAAAACCAATGTGTTTGATATGTATTAGGATGTGCTCAAATATATTTCTTATTTGCTGAAAAAATAGCTTGAGGAAAACTAGGTCAGCTATTTTAGTTTTTCGTTATGCTGGACTACGTAAACTTTTAATTGGGCCCGTAATAAGTTTAGCTGCTGCTAATCGAAATATTGGAGTAACAAAGTTCCTATTTTAGCCCAATGGGGTTCTAGTCATTTCAATCGAAAGCCAGTTGGTTGAAGCGTTACGTTGTGTACAGCTGGGTAGAACAGAATGTTGTTTGCATCAAAGCTTTTGTTTTAAATTCTAACTAAGATTGCGACAAGTGCAACAACATAAATGGAAATTGCTATTTCGCGATCAGTTTATTTTCAGTCTCTGAAACTTTCCATTCATTTTGTGTTCAATGAGCTCGTTGAGTTTTCATCAATTCATTATAATCCAAACTTTAAAACTCTTTAAATAATGTTGGTCATACACTGTGCTGTACCTATGTGTTTTTTTCTCTAACGACCTGTTTTATGTTGCAAACTTGCATGAGCAAGTTATCAGTATCTTTTTTTAATTCTATATTTCTCTTATGGCTTCTGTAGTATATATTCTGAAACTACATTTAATGTTTTAGCTTGAACAAGAGAATAAAAGCCTTGAGCGCAAACTGAATTTGGTTGAAGCAGACCTTGATAAAGTTGAAGACCAATACAAGGTAGCTAAAGACGATCTTGATCAAGCTGAAAAGGAAAGAGATGAACTTGCAAGGTACGTAGTTCTTGTTATTGTTAGAAGAACTGCAAAGTTCAAAAACAAAAATCCCTGAACTTATAAATTTAACTGTAATTGATCGTGGACTTTTTGAATTTTATGATTTTATGAGCTTAGTTACAGAAATGAAGAATTTGAGGAATCACTCAACTAATAGGAAGCAAAAGCCAAACTTTTGTTTAATTCGAAGCGACGAAACCTGTAAAACTTTCGTGAACTTTCATAGAAATACATCGAGTTTTGCTCTTCCGGCTGCGTGTATAGAGTAACCTCGGCTGAGCATTCTGGTAGTGCCTTCTCTCCTGCATCACGACCACTTAAACTCAGCTTTTAATCCACTCAGGGTATTAACGTTTCATTGAACTTGTTGTTTTCAAACTTCCGTTGCCACAGCAGTTGGCATTCAACCACAAGCACTCAACCAAGTTGGCATTCAACCACAAGCACTCAACCAAGCAGGCTAGACAAAAAAGACTAAAGTTTTTCTGCTTTTTCAGAACTCTGAGGTCTATGAGCGATAATCTTGACACCACAAGCGACAAAGTGAGTTGATTCTTTTAAGTTTGTCATGACGTGCATTACGTCTTTAGTCATTCGTAGCTTTGAATTTATTGGGTTATGTCACGTTTTGTCTGGCAACTTTTTAGTTTTTGCGCAAAGCAATTGTGATATCACAGATTTTATTTATGTTTTCGTTGCAAATGTTGTTCCACAATTCTTTGAAGCTTTGAAACGTTTATAAAACAAAAAGTAATTAATACAATATCAAAATTTTAACGCGCTTTTGTGGGAAAAATACTGTAATTTTGGATTAGGGCGTCAAGAAAATCTTGTTTTATGTAAACTGTTGGTAATTACCTGTAAAACTTTCATTGTAAGCTGCATTTGTATCTTCCCTCATTTTGAGAGACGTTTTTGGACTACCTTAAATAGAGGCTTTAAAACTTGTCCTCGATTTCAGGGGATCTCCCAATGGTTTGTGGACTATCTTATCCCTTTCTGCAGTCAAGGATTGTACCCAAAGTCTATAAGTTTTGCGCTGTCCACTGCATCATATTTGTTTTGAAGCTTCACCAGAACGTGCTTGAACTTTACCTGCACTTTTCCTCAAACTATCATTTGATGGTTTTGAATCTTTGCTCTTTAGAATTGAATATACTTCTTGAGAGCAATGCAATAACTAAAATATCAAATAACTGTGAATTTATCATAAAATCTGAAACAAACTAAAGCAGTAGCTTTGGACTCAAGAGATTTCTTAAAATCTCAAAGAATTGTGGAGCACGCACTGCATGGTGTGTACGTTTTAGACGAAGCTAACAATCTTAGCAAAGAGAAAGATGTGAAAATTGGGTGACTTGATATTGTAGTATGGGCCACGATCATAGTTTGTATTTGAAAGCTATTATAAGCATCCGTGGTATTTCTCAGGAAGACATTAGGAATTTAAAAGCTTGCTTGCTAATTAAAAGTCTGATGCAAAAACTAGTCGTAAGTGGTGATCTGCATCGCATCACCAGCTGATAATGTTCCATAGTGCAGCAGAAGTGAGATTGATTTATTTTTTTCCAGTGTAAAGATGTAACTGAAATTACAGAAGAGAGTTGTTAGCTGTATCAAGGCCGGAAATAGACGCAGGAAAGCTAGAATTAGTTGGCAAACGGTTTAGAGAATACCACCAGGAAGCTAGCGTAACAAGCTAGACGAGTGCTTCAGCAAGTTTTGTAAGCCGCTTTAGCTTGCTTTATGTTTATGTTCTACGGTCACCAAAAAACCTAAACAGTACAACGATCAAAGTTGTATTTTGACCCGCTACGGAGTAACCAGTGCTGCTGGCACAGGTATTTTAACCGAAAGTGTTGCAAGGATACCGCGATGGTTGCTGCAAAAAGCTTTTTTAAGCGTTTTGTAGAGACGATTTATTTGCATATCATATCCAATGCATATCGTACTTTATGCAGCAGTATGAAAAAAAATCTTGCGTATTTCAACATGTTAAGAACAATGCTAGCAGTGGGTTTCAAAGTCCAAATTTCACTCCAATTTGGTTTTTATTGAAATGTAGAAGGAGATCCAATTAATTGCGCTCCTAATGCAGCAATGTATGATACGGGTAACTTGAGATCATTACTGTTATGCAACCATAGGCATATTGCTGGACAGGCCAGTTCAGTAACTTGTAGCGTTGACTGCAGCAGGTTTTACTTCCTACTTCTAACGCGCATTTTTTATAGTTGGATGTTCATGCCGAAGAACTGGCATTGGCTAAAGCAAAAGCTGAAGATTCCGATAAAGAACTAGCGCAGGTAACGGAAATTGCTGTGGTTTATGCTTTTCTCAGCGAATCAAAAACGAGATGGTGCTGCCTCTTTCATTCACAAGTTTAATGTCAAATTGAAATGTGAAGAATTCGTGGTTTATTTCTTATAAAGTGAAATGTGAACATTGCTTTTGCAGTCTTTGGTTTGACTGAACCGAGCTGAGATGACTTAACTTGATATGACTTAAATTTGAATTGATATCTATAGTTTATTAAATGAGGTAGAAGACAAGTTGCTACCAGGTGCTAGAAAAGAGCGTCTAGATCACGCTAGTGCTGAAAAACGATTACAACGCAAGCTTAACGTTAATTTTCACGGCAGAGATGCCATGAAACTATCACCATTTACCAAACTTTAATTTTACTGTAGTTTTTTTCTACTTGTTACAGCACTTGAAATGATAGGAGCGCGTCCAGAGTTTGAATGAAAGCCTAAAAACTTCCACATTTGCACGTTCTAGTATTTTTCGTCTCGTTCTATCATCGATGCCCATGAACGCACGCTCTGTGTTCTGATCATTTGTGAGACTGAGCCACCATGTGGCAAACTACTCGGCCCCCATCGTTTTTTTCAACCTAAAGGTGGGAAAACCCCGTTAAGTGCCTTTCCCAAACGCGCAACTAGCGACTTTCCTGATTTTCTTTGCACTAACCATAGAAATGATGTGAATAACATTTTTAGCAAGTGCTAAATGTGATCCGGTCGATGTTTGGACCAATAACCTACTGCATTAGAGGCGTACACTCCAGCCATAGAGTCATTGCAGCTGCTGAAATACTGACTACTCTGTTTTAGCAAAGATAAGGAAACGGAGATGCTTGAATACATACGCTTGTAGAACGTGAAAGTGAAGTCTAAGTTACGCTTCCGTTTACAGCTGCTTGTTTATGGTCTACAGTCATTTTTAGTTGTCTTGTGAATCATTATCAAATTACAAAACAAAACGCCTGAGCTTTTTGCCACCTCGAGTGGGACCACCATCTTTCCCGTCCATACAAAATGTTTTTGATTGGTCAAATCTTGGAAGAAAAGTTTTCCCTTTTTCAAAACTTACACTTTGTTTTAGGCTCGACGAAAAATTCAGTTATTGGAAGAAGATTTGGACAAAGCTGAAGAGAGAGCATCTGAACTTCTCGCGTAAGTTCTGTTATGTTTTGCAAAGTATCTCAAAACTGGCTGTTATGTTGCCTTTTTTTTTCTACAAATGAAAGCTCTTAAGTGTGATGGTGATACTCTAAAAATCAGGGATTTTTAAGTTTCCAGTTGACGGCAATCGAATCTAGACTGCTAAAATTAAAGTAATATATTTTTTCTTCCCCCTTCACCCGTGTAGCAATGAGGAAGCTGCTCGCCAAGCAGGTCGTAAAAACCAACTATTTGCTGTCCACCAATACCAGCCCGTTGTGGTGGTGGGGCTACCAGCATGTGTATATGTCTAGTTCAAAAACTAGACTTTTTTTAACCTGACAAGCGATGTCCTACCTTCTTGTTCGGGTTTCTATCAAAGCTGTGGGACTTCATTTTACGCTGCGGCTCCATCAGAAGAGTGATGATACATGCTTTGAAACTGACTGTGTGCATTTAGGTGAATATCACTAACCAGCCAGTAGAGTTAAGATAACTGAGCTTGCCAATTGGACAAGGTAAAAGAATAGAGGAGTCGTGTGCCCGGTGCGACTCTGATAAGGCTAACGTCGTGCAGCATGATTGTGGGTTTACTACAGTGCAACCGTCAGTTATAATTTAATATCATTATTTGTAGATTGAAAAAAGACTTCGAGCTGCAACAAGAGCAACTTCAAGAAGAAGTGAACTCATTTAGAGCAAAAGAATCTTCGGTAAGTAATCACTCTTGTCACGTTGGTGATTAATAGAAAATATGAGGTGTTTCAGAAGCTGTTCATGGATTTTTTTTTCAGTACAGGTTTAAGACGTAGGTGGTTAATCTTGTGCTACTACCTTCTTTAGTGACTGAGAATTTTTGAAGTGGAAATTTAAAATTTCCTGTTGTTTTCTTGAAGTGCCGTGCTTGCTTTAGAACAGAGGTGAAAAATCGCTGTATGGATGAAGGCGCTTCGATCAGATTGAAGGATGGATAGATGCATGAATGGAGACGCTTCGATCAAATTGAAAGATGGATGAATGCATGGATGGAGGTGCTTCGATCAGATTGAAGCACCTCCATCCATGCAGCGATTTTGTCCGACAATTTCGGACACTCTACCGACTGCATGAATGCGTGACAATAGACCTCATTATGCACCAGACGAAAACACCATCTTCCACTCCCACAGGAAGGCTGGATCAGGGTTGGATAGATTCCGTTCAGGAAAACTTCCAAGTTGGCCGAGTGAGGAGATTGTTCCAGCTGCCAGGAAAGCTTTTGATTTCTGTTGAGAAAAGTTCTTTCGGTGAGCATCTTCAAAATTGAATATCAGTGCTACTTCTATCCATAAGATCTTTAAGCGCGAGCTCAAGTTTTTTCCGTACAAGATCCATATCCCCAAAAGCTCAGGCTCTTTTCCTGCAAGTCCAAAAGCTTGAGCCTCAAGACTACGACAGCCTGGTGAAATGTGTGAAACTGTCAGATTATTTCCAGAAAGACCCTTCTATCCTGGAGCAGATGTGGTTTAGTGACGAAGCTCTCTTCCACCTTTCTGATTGTTCCAATCAGCACAATACCCGCTTAAGGGGGCTTACCAATCCCGCGCAAAGCCACGAACATGAACGAGACACGCCGAAGTCATTTGTCTGGTGTGCTGTTTCCTCAGACGGCTTAATTGGCCCATTCTTTCGTGATCGAGATGGACACTCCCGTATGCTTCAGGAATCCTGTGTTGGCGAACTCTCAGCCGTAGCTCACATGCAGCGAGTCATTTTCAGCAAGATGGCGGTCCAACGCATCATTCGCGTGAGGTTCGTGCGCTCCTGCATCGGTGGATGGGCTTTCATTGAATTGAACGGGTTCCACGTTCACCTGATTTTTTTTTGTGGTGCTGCATCAGGTCAAAAGTCGATGGAACAAGGCCTCGGGATCACCCAACGCTTGAAGAACGCATTAGAAACGCGTACGCATCAGTGATGTCAGATGTTGGTCAGGCATGCGGCTTGATTGTATGAGTAGCTTCCGGATCGGTAGATTGGTAGTCCTCGTCCAATTGAATAGGCTCCACTTTCATTTGATTTAACACCATGTGATTTTTCCTGAGAGGTTACATCAAGTCAAAAGCCTATAAAACAAGGCCTCGAGATCTTTCAACGCTTGAAAAGCGCATTAGAAGTGCATGTGCATCGTTGACTCCCTAATTGTTGTAAAATGTTGGTCAGGCATGTGTGAAACAGTGGTTTGATTGCTATCAAAAAGGCGGTGCGCACGTCAAGGTGTACCACTGACTTATGGATGAACATTCCAGATCAAAGATGGTACCACAAACATTTTCAGTTGATGTAAATTTTATTCTGTGAATTTCATCCACTTCATGTTTCAATTAAATTTTTAATAGCAAAAGAAAGCCATGAGCGACTTTTGAAACACCCTTTATACTACGCCTTTCTTAACTAGACAATAGAAAGTTATCTGTGCCTGTGCTCTTTGATCAGAGACTGCGGCACCAACCGAGCGCCTCTAATGAGACCGTGTAGTCCGAAACAGTGCTGTCCCATGCTGATTAGTAATTGTGGTTCATTTGAAATGGAAAAATTTGGGTTTCAATATTCTTGATCCAGTGCATAAGTTCATAGTTTCATTTGGGCAAAAAATGTTTTGTTTCAGCTTTTGTTGGGATCACTTAAACCACCAGCACACTTTTCACTAAATTATTTTTGTTGTGGGGATTTTGCTGTCCATGGAAATTTGTTCTTGTTAATATTTTTTCTCCAAGTACGAAAACTGAAGGATCTACGTGAAGCGAAACATTGCGGCCCTTGCTGGTAACCCAATCAAAAGCGAGCTGCGGCAGTATTTCCCAACACGCATAAAATTCCAGAGTCCCAATCCGATGTAAAACATCAATCGACGCACTGCATTGGTTGATTTGCGAAAAATGCATCAAGATTGTACGCTTGCGGCACTCGAGTGATTTCATAAACGACGACGCGCAACATCTTCAACGCTGGCTCGTACGAATAAGCCGCACCGGCGCGATGGTGTAGTGGTCAGAGTGTGCGCTTCGCAGTCGGTAGACCTGGGGTCCATTCCCTAAGTCGAGTCATACCAAAAGACTTTAAAAAATGGTATCCACAGCTTCCCTGCTTGACGCTCAGCATAAAAACGGGATAGTGTGGAGAACAAGCCGGCAAGCTTGCTTGTTGTGTCCTTGGGCAAAGCACTTAGCGGGACGCCTCCACCTTTATGTGGCAGACAGGTGGCCCACCCGTACTTCACCGGATTACAATTAAGAAGTTACCAACCCAGCATGTCGTAAAAGACGACTCTTGGGTACCCACCAGTGGCAGTCCGCCTTGTTGGTGGTGGGGCTACCAGTCATTCATGACTGGTTCGAAATGGGCAGCCATGTTTCCCCTAGCCTAATTTCAGTTAGGTTGACGGCAAGCCGTACTTCCATCCCGAGGAAGAGGAAGGGTAACAACAAACAAACAATAAGCCGCACCAGCCCAGCCTATTTTTATTTAATTGATTTTCGCTTTGAAGCAGTTGGAGCTGGATGATACGCCTTGCGACTCTACCAATCGTTCATAATAAAACAACCGTTTCTGTTACAGTACGACAACAAAGAGGACCAACAAGACAAGAAAATCAGCCGCCTTGAAAGAGAGCTGGAAGAAGTAAGTGACATAATTTCATTTCTACTTGCCTGTAGTTTTGTCGCACGGCCGAGCTCAGGGATGATTGCTCAAAGCTATCCACGCTTGCAGGAAATCGGCGGTGTTGTCTTTAAGAGGGGGATGGAAAAAAGGCCATTTGACACCATTCTCTCTGTCGATGCAGATATGATTGGAGGTTTTGGGTAGCACTAAAGGTTCGGCGGTCATAGACTGCGTATTGATCTAATGCTTTTCACTACTACTAGCCCGACCCATCTCTTGACACCTTGAAAGTCAAAACTCATAAACGCCATTGCATTTTCAGGACGATTGGGTTTGCTAAAGGCCGCATTTTTATACTTTAACCAACGTTTGATACACTTCACTTTTGAGACAGAATGGATTTGATGCATTACTCAAAAGAAATCGCGTATTAATAGATAAGAACGGCTTGGCCTCCAATAGAATTCTTAGCATGAGTTAATCATAGCGGATGTGACCTGTGCGGGCGTCATTTCCTGTTCTGGTCTTCTATTGTTGAGCGTTTGAACCAAAGCGTTTGTGTGAAGTGATAGTAATATACACCCAACGATCCTCGTGTTTTGAATTGGAGGGTGAGGAGTTCGATGCCGGCATCGCCCTGCGGTGGCAAAGGCCTTAGCGGCAATTTCCTGTGCCAGGCTAGAATGCCTGTGATGGAAACGTGCTGGCAAGTGCTCGAAACTTCCAAACGGGTCCGAACACGACTGGTCCAGCTGTAGCCTTGTATAGTTTTGAGTATAACACTGCTAAACAAGGAAATCCAATTCGATTTGCAACGGCACGACTATGTGGTTATTCTCCAACTTGTAGTTGGCTTATGTTTAGCAGGTAATTTGATTTTTGCGCATTTCAACGCGGGCGTGGCCTTGCAGTGTTTTGTGGACTGCATTTGATTATCAGTTTGGCCGGATTTTAAAATCTTGTTCCCGGCTTTCCCTCTGGACCTGGTACCACGGTTAATGCTTTGAGTTTGCGCCGGTCACGAAACGACCAAATGTATCGTAAAGGGCAAGTGGCATAATTTTTCCCCATCTCTGATTCTAAAGCCTTTCGTTCTGATTATTGAAAGAATCGAAAAAAGCATGAAACTGAAATAGGACCAATTTTGTTTTGGTTTTCTTATTCATCGCTTTTATTTCGAAGCGCTGGTCTCCAAAGACGACGCTTATTTTTTTTGATCTGGCTTTCGTTTCAACACCGTGTTTAACGTCCCAGTCGGTCTATTTTATTGCTTGATTTCGCTCTTACAGAAAGTCGCGGTGAAAGACTTCCGGTTTAAACTTTCTGTTTTGTTTCAGCAAACCGCGTTGAGGGAAGAAGCAGAGCATGCTTGCAAGCAATTGCGAAGTGAAGTGGATGACTTAGAAAGTAAGTTTCGTTTTAGAACATGACAAATACGTTGTGCGGCCAGAAAGGCAGTCGCTTTGTTCGGCTTCTTTTTACGTGAATGATAAAACGAGAAATGAAAAGCGAAAGTGCAGGCGGCTATATAGCGACACAGCAGTAATCGGTGAGCAGCTTTGTTCTTAACCGGGCTGGTGATATGAATTACTAAACAATCGTACAAGCGAAACTTCCCTTTTCTAATGCCATTTCAAAAAGCACTGTTTCAATTTTTTTCACCCGAATGTAAAACAACTTGGTTACCGGTTTGAATTTATAACCGATTTAAACAAAACCAGTTTCTCCTGAGCTTTTTCCTTTTTGTTTGATTGAATTTACACGGTTACATCTTTTGTTCTACATTTCACTTTGTTCAAGCAAAACGATCAGTTGGCAAGACGGCACGATGAACCGAGTATCAGGCAAGTCGTTGAAAGACCGCGGGTTGAGCGCCACCATTGCTTGCGGCGTGCCCGAGCCAATTGCCGCTTGCTTCCAGGCTCACGTTTCGGGTTCAGACTATGGTTCGCGCCTTCACTACGACTTGAAATGGGCGATCGCCGACTCAAAAGCGTGTAAAGTCACTTCACTGTTTCCCAAACTTTCTTCGTTTTTCGTTAGATGCGTTGAATACGTTTTCATGGTTTCTAACACTAACATTTGCAGAGGAAAACGACAAAATTGAAATCGAAAAGCAAGGACTGCAAGAAGAACTGGACAAGATGATCGCTGAATTAGGTGAAATTTGATGCGTTCGATCAAGCTCGATGACGTCACCTCGGTTGCCGAGTGAATAATAAGCAGTTTTATATTGGACTTTTCGGCGTCTGGCTTTGAAAAACCTTGTTCTGCCACTAGCTTTCGTGTCCCACTCATCAGGGGTGGTAGAGGGTCGATGTGAAAACTGCTTTAAAAAACTATTTTTTCGCTCCAGCTTTTTCCATTGGACCCGATACCGCCACTGACTGGAGCGATAAGGAAAGCATCTGGCAACAACTTTTTCAAAGCTTTATAATATTTCTGTAACACCCAATAAGTTATTTTTCAGATTTTATTAAGAGAAAAATTGTTTGCTATCGAATATTCCATCTCTGAAAATCTTGGTATTTACGCTTTTGTTTGTGGATTTTAACTGCGTCACACCAAAACGTAACATTTTGGTTGAAGCATGTAAAACAAAGAGTACTTTCGCACTGAAAATGTTTGGGCCCCTATTTCGAAATACTGTATGGGTTATTTTTTTCCACATAAGGACCGTAGGTGTTTTAGCTTGCCCGCGTCCTTTGTCCCGAGGTGGACTGTCAAAGGTGGCAGGTTCCTTAAATTTCTAGTGTAGCGTATGTGGTTGAAAGTTCTACACCGAGATTTTCAGATTTGAAAAGTTGATTCTCACTTCTTGCTCTTTATAGAGTGCTAGTTGCGTGTGGAATTCCTGATTTTCATTTTACTATATTTGCAATATCGGTCCTAATGTAGCGTTAGGTCTTCTTTATGTGTGCGCCATTAAGATAGTCTTCCTCTAATTTTAACATTCCAACCCTCATGTTAGTCGGCCGAAGTGATGTGGACCTTTTCGTAACTTGAAATTGCATAATAAGAGAGGCATCCATGCTCGCGCTTGCGTTAATTGGTTTAGAAGTTTTAAGCTTGTTTCAACTGGCATGCTCACTATTACTACGCTGGAGTGTTTTTTTTTTGATTTTGCCTAAAAGCTGAAACGTATTTTTTTGTCTCAACACTAGGCGTACATTTCTAGTGTGTGCAAAGTGAAGCCAAGTTATGTTTTTCGCTCATATACTAATCTGGAATTGAATGATTGGTGTTTCTTATTACTGACCAAATAACTTTTAAAATTTATTTTTCAATCAGCTTTGTGGTGTAAATAAAACTGAAAGGCGCATTTTGAAGCTTGTGTACTGGTGTTGGTAGAATACGAATCACAATAGAATGATTTCACCCACTTCTACCTTCGAAATTAGTCTTCATTTTCTAAAGTTGTAGGCGATGTGTGTATAATAGAAAATTTGTTTTTGTGTTCAGCATTGTATATTTGTAGCTATAATTCCGAAGCTTCTCTCTTTCTGTAGCGCATTTACTCGGCCTAATCTTGCACTATGTTATGATTTGTTATTAATTCGAAACGGTTTGTAAATACACTTATTTCGCTGATGGGACTGCCGGCATGTTTTGGAGCACCGGCGCACTTTTTCTAACTGCTATTGCCTGGCCAAAGTACGTGAACAGTAAAGAACGATTGAAGCTTTTTCCTACGGCGAAAGGCTACCTGGAAGAAGAGGTGGACCAAGAAGAATGTTCCAGCTAAACGTTTGTCTACCAACATCAAGGAGAAAAGCGCGTGTTTGCAATTTAATATGAACGTTTCGTCGAAGCCTGGTTCGGTTACGGCTGCGATAAGGAAATACACTGGATCATAGTGTTGCGGGTACGCGGTCGCGTCGCGTCAAGACGTCTTCTACATAGTTCACGGAAACGCCCGAACATTTTGCCGCCACTACGAAGAACGTGATTGAATATAAGTCGGGTATCCCAGCGAGCGCTCGGACAAGACTTTTGTCATGGTTGGTGACTAATGCTGCATTAGTTAGCGCAGGTACCGTAATTAGGCTCGTGCGCTCGAGTGGATATCTCAGTCATTCTAGTGGGTGAGATTCGCACTCCCGCTATTTGAATTAATGACTGATTCAAGCGTTGCCTCTTTCCTACAGTGGTCTTGAGGTTTGGTGCGAACTTGAATAATTGTTTTTGCCGCTCTCGATGGACAATCAAAATCGTAAAACAATTGTTCAAGAACTATTTTAAAACTAGGCTATTCACTACTGCTTTTTATAAATTAGTTCGCTCGTTTTATAAACTTCTCACGAGTGCGCTGTATCACACTTTTGTTTGGACAAATGGAGAAAATTTATGTATGGCGCAGTCTCCACTTCCTGTAGGTAGAGACCACTGAAACCGCAAGTAGTTTTAAAAAATGCAAATTGTCTGCCTAAGTGTGGATTTTCCTCTTGCATAATAATAGTTTTGAGTTCTGAGCCTTTGCGCCTATTTCACTGATAAATTTGATATTCACTTAAAAATTTAGATTTGTCCGGAACTTGAACGAACTTTGCGAAAGGCTACTTAATAGCCTGTCCATTTTAACTTACAGTGACCATTTTTAACGATGCAATAAACCTCCAAAAATAGTCCATATAACACTCCAAGATTGTTTGTTATGCATTTTGTGTCGCAGCTTTTAGTTTGCTAATTTTGAACTCGCAGTAGCGGTACTGAGTTAATACTTTCAGCTTCCCTGTATACCCTTCAGTCTAAGAGAAAGCGAACTTTTTGAGTGAGTAACTAATGCAAAGACGGACTGGCAGTAGAAGATAGACAATGGCGACTTCTTACGATATGCTGGGTGATCAGCTTCTCTGATCTAAACCGATAGCGCATGATCTTAATCTGAGAGTTGAAGGAAACTGAAAATTATAGTATTTACGGATCCACTTTGTTTAATTTACCGTAATTAAGCCTAATACACCGATAAAATTAATCCGTACACGAATGCATAAAACAAAGCAATGGCACAAATACAGAAACATGACTGCGAACTCACGACTCACGTTCGTCACAATGGCAAATACAGGAGGGCTATTTGGAATGATTGGCTAGGTTTAGCGAAGGAAAACAAAAGAATGCCTTAAACGGATCTGATATCATTTTGTTTCGATATTTAGTTATGTTGCTACGTCTCCCACTGCCAAGTATAACTTAGTGCTTGCTTACAACAATAGCAAAAGGCTAAATTGCAAAGCCAGCAATTAGTTCCGTTATTGTAAGCTGAGTTCACTCGCATCATATTCCACTTGAACTTATCATACCAGTGCCAAGAAAAAAAAATCTATATATCCTGCTCTGTTGCAACTTCAAAGTCTGCGTCTTTGATGAAAACCCCCGACACCAACAATCAGCGCCCTTTGCCGATAGCAGCATGACAACCACGGCCACCGCAAGATGTCATATGATCTCGAATAGCTTTTTAAGTTCAATAACGAGTTGCCAGTCGCTTTTTTGCATTTCCTCACGGAACCAGTTTTTCAGTAAATCTATCGATTCGCGGCTAATCTGAAATTAAGTAAATGTTTAACACTATTTTGATTTCCTAGGGCATTTGGCCTATATATCCTACCACAAGCATAGTCGGTATTCGGCAGCTTAGCATCTGGAATTTAGGAGCTCGCTAGCCAATCAAGGTCTGATGCTAAAGCAGATGGTTGGTGACGGGCATGACTCTTTCCGATACGACTCTTTACGCATCAGCAGCGTACGATCTTGCAAACGTAAACGAAATTTTTAGACGTCGGAGCAATATGCCCGAAGGTCGAAACTCTACTATAGGTTCTTGATTGAAAACGCATCCGGAATTTAAGTGCTACGTTGCTTCAGCAAAAGTCTGGTTCAAAAGCGAGCGAGCAGTGGCCGACATGCGTCGAACCACAGGAAAGTGGACGGTTGAATTTAGAACGGTTCCAAACCGATGCGATGGTGTAGTGGTTAGAGCGTTCGCTTCGCAGTCGGTAGACCTGGGGTTCATTCCCCTTGTCGAGTCATACCAAAAGACTTTAAAAAATGGCATCCGCAGCTTCCCTGCTTGGTGCTCGGCATTTAGGGGAGGTTGTGGAGAACAAGCCGGCAAGTTCGCTTGTTGTGTCCTTGGGCAAGGCACTTAACGGGACGCCCCGCCTTTATGTGGAAGACAGGTGACCCATAAATCTCAAAAAAGGCAACTCCCAAGCGAGTGCGGACTTACCGTCCAAAGTATAGCGATACAATTCGCTTTCTCGTGAATGGAGGATAAATATGGCAAATAAAACAAATTTCCTTACTTTGCTTGTAAGTACGTCCTGTTCGTCGAAATGGCGCCCCACCATTTTTGGGGCTTCTCCGGGCGCCCCTTCAATCTTGATACAAACTTCTTGGCTCTTGCGAGCGACCTCTACCGGCTTGTGGTTGGCCTCTATGCTTCCCACAATACCAACGTTCAGAAACTGAACAAAAATAATAAAATTAAAGATTGGTTGGTTTTCCAGACTCTTTACTCAAGATGGGGAAATCATGAAGCACTAGGGCCCAATCACCGGCACGATGACGTAGTGGTTGGAGCGTCCGCTTCATAGTCGGGAGACCTGGGGTTCATTCCCTAAGTCGTGCCAAAAAACTCTAAAAAATGGTATTCACAGCTTTCCTGCTTGGCATAAAAACGGGATAGTGTGGAGAACAAGCCGGCAATCTTGCTTGTTGTGTCCTTGGGCAAGGCACTTAACGGGACGCCTCCACCTTTATGTGGCAGACAGGTGGCCAACCCGTACTTCACCGGATTAAATTGCGAAGTTGCCAACCCAGCGTGTCGTAAAAGACGACTCTTGGATAATCACCAGCGGCAGTCCGCCTTGTTGGTGGTGGGGCTACCAGTCACTCATGACTGGTTCGAAATGGGCTGCCATGTTTCCCCTAGTCTAATTTAAATTAGGTTGACGGCATGAATCTGAATTGCCGTTCATGCCGAACTTCCATCCCGCGGAAGAAGAGGGCAATCACAACAAAACAATAAGGCCCAATCATCTCATCTCGATCTGGACCAGAAATAGTTAAATGACCCCCGGAAACCTTTACAGTTCGACATAAAACGTTTTGTTCAAACCCGCTTGGGCGTCGCCGGCACTACTGGAACCGCCGTTTCTGCCGCAACCAGTGCAACCAAGCTGAGGAAATTACCGCCATGTGCGACATTGATCAAAATACATTACGTTGCTGACTTACATCCTTTCCAGGCACGCAGACAGGCGTTCCCACTCGCAGCTGGCCGGCTTCCACGCTCACCCCGACCACGATCGGGTCGCGTGATTTAAACACACAGTTCGGCACGATTTTCAACTTGCACGGGAACACCTGGAATCATACAATTTTCAGAGCAACGCCGCTAAAACGACTTTAACGACAAAACGAAGTTGGATAGAAGCTGCAAGACGGGCTGCAAACCAACAACCCCAAACAATCATCGACGCAGACCTCGAGGAGTAGTGCTCTAGTGAGCTAAGCATTACGACCATTGAAAGACGACCTCTTTCGCTTCTGCCTGGACTCTAAGGTGTCCAAGTATCCACTTTTTTCTTTTTTTCCAATCGCTTAGTTTATATGAATTTCAGGGGAGAAATCAGCACCAAAATAGGATGCAAAATTTTTTTTATCAAATTTTGTCATCTTTATACTCTGGGTGGCACAAAAGGTTTTTCGGAGGGCAAAAGCCTCCGATTTATTGTATATCAAGAGTAGTAACCTAGAGTAACAATTTTCGTGCCAATCGATTCAGAAACACATGTTTCCGATCTGTTTAAAATACATTATAATAGCTAATCGTTTAGTTTTTAAGTTATTAGCAAAAAACTATCAAACCACTAATTTCATGTTACCTTTGTTTAAAACACTGAAAAATATACCAACAGTTAGGTTATCAGTCCACACCGCGACTATTTAAACCGACCTTTTCCCTTCTAATGTTTGCTCCCTTAGCAAATAACCCTCTAATTTTCATATCCATTTGATTCTTGTCCATTGAGGTCTTAAAATCCTTTACTCTTCCGCCAAGCACACACCGTAACATGTGCTCAGGGTGTCGCCCACACCATCGACTGTTGTTGCCAAAACCATTCCGAATCTAGTACATTGCCAAATCTAATACAAAGTGAAATTTTTACTGAAGGAAATAAGTGAAAAAGGTCTAGGGGACTTTTCCATCCTAACTGAGATGCTATCTCTTCATCCGGTAAATTTGCTGAACATTTTTCAAATGTTTTAGTTAAAAAGCAGGACTTTGCAAATGAACATCCAGGTAGAAGTTGGTTGAATTCATCCACGTGCAAAAGTGCTTTGCGAGTATTCTTTTTAGCTTTGCTCTACTACGATTACATCTTGAGTCACTTAAATCCAGCAATAGATCTCGCAAGAATATTGATGAGTTTTCCCGCGCACGTCGATTAAGAGAGATTGAAAGAAACATTCGCACGTACACGAACACAATATACAGGGCTGTTCGCAGTAACTGGGCATTTTGATCATATGTACGCCAAACAACATTAGTCTCAGGTAACCGTTGGCTGTAGTAAGCCAACTATACCTTTGAGCAAGCATGGGATTAATAGTGCTTAGCAACATTCCCAACGTCATGCTACGTACCTGGAAAATGAAATAGCTTCCTACTTGCGATACCAAAATTTTTCAAACTAGCCTGGGATCTTATCCTCGTTCACGCTGGATGCCAAAATCGTGAGACAAGCCGCGTCACGTCGAAAATCTTCGTCTTATTGGAACAATTAAATAAGCTCAAGGTTGAAGTTCATTTCTGACCTATTTACCATTACCGTCAACATCAGAAAACGATTACAGAGCACTTCCTAGACTATTAACTGCTCTCGTGTAATTGGCAGGTTAGGATGAAGTTTACCGTTCGTTTTCTTCGTCTGGCTTGAACAATTTCACCAACCTACCGCCGTAACTTATAAATTTTAGACTAAACCTGTGTTACGTGGATTTTTTTTTGTCAAAATACTGGACTATAAACAAATATCTTTCTCGTCCATTTACTTTCCACCATAGACCAGCTGCAGATGACTCGTTGATGAAATGCGCTTGTCTGTTTCATCAAACGCGTGGAGTCTTAAAAAAAAATTCCGTTTTAAGTTAAACTTAAACCAGATCTTTAAACTAGATCATGTATACCAATTGTATCAGGTCTAATCCGTTTTTCTTCACTTTGGCAGAAGAGTACTGTTGCAGAAGCTTTAATTTGCTTAATTACCTACTTAGATTTTTTAATTTACTTTCCATTGATTTTCTGCCGCGAACTGGAAGACCACCCCCTGCCCATATAAACACGATTTCGTCAAGCACCTCTTCTTTTACAAGCGGTACCATGGTTTTGCTTCTCAAAAAATCATTGTTAAAAATTGTGATTTTGCAGGTATCAACATTGGGCCGGTGCACAAACGATCTTTTACTATTGTCTTTTATTCAAATATTTATCACAGCGCATTAGCCGAACTCGAATGAGTAAGTAATGCACTGCAACATCTTTTCTGGTGGGTAACGCAGAGCTTTGCAAAACTGCACTCATCCATCTCCGTACTCTTCAAGCTGATTCTGTTCCTACCCGACTACTTAACATCTCAAAGAAAAAGCAAGCTCAAGACTTGACTCCTACATCTTTCCTGTTGATGACACAAACTGCCTGTTGCATGCCATAAGCTGCTACAACGCATAATCAGGGCATGCACTGTCTGTGCTCAACACATCTTCTGGTGAGTGATTTCTTCATCTGATTAATAAGGGTTAATATAGCTAAGTGAGGTTCAGAGGCAACAAAAAACAAGATTATATTACTCCAAAACTAAACAATTTAGAGTTCTATAATATATTGTACGCAAATGGGAAGCATGAGTTTCTGAATCGATTGGTACAAAAATTGCTACTTTAGGTGCTGTATTTCTTGATATACAATGAATGGGAGGCTTTTAGTGGTAATATTTAAATTCAGTTTTTTTATACGGTATTGTCTCCTTGGCTTTCAAAAAAACTTTTGTGCCCTCCCAAGTGTGTAGACGACAAAATTTGATGAATAAGTTTCTACACCGTATTTTACTGCTAATTTCTCCCCTAAAAATCGTATCAACTGAGCGATTGGAAAAAAGGAAAAAACTTTACAGTTGCTACGACGAATCAGTTACTGCATTACACTGCATCAAGAGATACAACAGTTGGATCTACCACTAGATTTTACTACTCCAAATCTGTCAACCTCAAAGCATGACTCGAATACACATCCACACAAACAGTGGTCATTTGCTGATAGAGGTAAAGCAAAACTGATTAAAATTTTAGCTGACTGAATCATGCTCCACACTTATAAACCAATCATGATTGTTTGACTGCTTGATATGGAAAAGGGTTTGACTCATAAAATTTCGAGGTAGATTTTGTTTCTCTTGATTCAGTGTTAGGGGACACGGACAAATTGCAATCGCCAATTCAGGATCTGTTAGTTGCACCACAAAATCCTACCGCACGTGATAAACGCAACACTCGCCTTGTAGCGGCAGGGCCCCACGTTCAAAACCTACGATGACTCTGTCAATGCTGGCTTGGAAAGACATTTTACCAGTGGCGACTCCGGCACTCGGGCTGAGCCTGAGTTACGAAATGAGGGAAGATTTTGTTAAATTTAAATTCTGCGAAAGAAGTTTAAAACTTTTTAACTTAAGCCGGACATCGTATAAACCACCAATGTTTATGGTGGCAGTTGCTTTTTGTGCTCAACGTTTTGTCTTGCTCGGGCTCAACGAAAATAGCCAGACACGCTGTCCAGAGAAATAAGGAGAGAGAAACGATTTTCAAGCATTTTTTCGAATCAAATCTAACTCGAGCTTGATTGCAGTTGCTCGAGCTCTAACAATAAAAGCGTTTATTGCGTTGTTTCAGACACTTTTTGCTTAATTTTTTTTCAAGAACTCGGGCCCATGAGAAATAGCCCGAGTTACAATCAGAAAAAGGTAGATAAAAAAGTAATTTACAAGCACGTCTACTGTCGTTTGGTCTTGCTCGGGCTCAACGAAAATAGCCAGACACGCTGTGTAGAGAAATAAAGAGAGAGAAAACGATTTTCAAGCATTTTTTCGAATGAAATCTAACTCGGGCTTGATTACATTTGCCCGAGCTCTAACAATGCGAGCGTTTATTGCGTTGTTTCAGACACTTTTTGCTTAATTTTTTATTGAAATCGGGCACAGTTGATAAAAGCACCCGTTTTGTTATAACTGTGTAAATAAAGGCGTTTCACAATAATTAAATGGCTGAATAAATTGTGGCTATTTTTTTTCTTCTTGCAAGTTTCAGTGTTTTTGCAATATTTTGCGACACTGCCAGTGACGAGCCCGAGTAGCCATAAAAAGCTGGAGTCGCCACTGCATTTTACGATAATTTCCTCTGCTTGGTGGTGTCACACGAGTAGTAAATTAATAGAAATACCAAGTATTTCACGCATAATGTTAAAGCTTGCAAAATACAAAGCATGTCTAGGTTATACGTAAAACCTATCGCTTGATGTTGGTGGTTGAAAAAGTGAACAGCGATGAAAGCGTAGTGCAATTGCCCCCATTAAAACTAAAGCAAAAATACTCGCGAGACAGCGCAAGAACGAGACAGGACAGCTGAAGCCGTCTACTTACTGCCAAATGTCGAAACTCGTTTTGTTTCTGTAATTTCAGTTCTTCTCTGTGCTTCATGAAAGCATCGAATAAATGGTATATAATATCAGCTGTAAAGATCTTTACTTCAAGGTTATCAGCCAGTTCTTGAGCTTCCCTTTCAACCTGAAAAAGAATCACTGAAACACGACGCACTCGATTAAGGTTTGACTTTGAGACAAGCATTTTGAAATCGGATTCAGTAGCTGTGAAGCTGCTCATTGAGCATGTCGTAAAAGGAAAATACAAGTTTTGCCACCAGTCAGTATTGTCCCCAGTCACAAGATGAGCGGTCAATTTTACCAGTTCCAAAATGAGTGGTCAATTTTAGCAGTCCCACGATAAGTGATCAACTTTATCACGTTAACAACCTGACATACATTAATCCGTTGTATAATAAGACTGAATTGCAAAAACCTTGCAATGCTCGACGGAGTAGTGGTGGTATTCAAAAGACCAGACTACAAAAATAGTTAATGCGCCTGTTTAGTTGAAATAAGGATTGGTTGGTTGGTTTACCCCTCCTCTTCCTTGGGACGGAGGCACAGCGCGAATGGTAATTATGGTGCACGCCGTCAAACTAATTGAATTAGACTAGGGGCAAGTGGCTGCCCATTTCGAACCAGTCATGAAAGCAAAATATTGACTGGTAGCCCCACCACCAACAAGGGGGACTGCCATTGGTGGGCATTCAAGAGTCGCTTCTTACGACAGGCTGTGTGAGCAGCTTCACAATTGCAACCCGGTGAAGCACGGGTATTGATATAAAGATCGCTTAATTCATCAAGCATGATTTGGAAATACCGGTAAGTTGACTTCATCGATGAACAGTTTCAAATTTATTTTTCGTACACTAGTCGTAGAAAATTTACAACATCTATTACTAGTGCACGGGAAAAATAAGAGTTGTATCTGTTCGAAAATAAAGTTAATGTATCACGCTTAATGATAAGTACCACACCGACAGCACCTAAAATGTCTCGGTTGTCATCCGTTGTCAAGGTCTGTTACAACGCCGTTTATGATGATAACGTACGTGCGTTCGATGCTCACGATGGCTGTGTTGTCGTACACTTGAAAAAAGCACTGTACGACAATTTCTCCTGCTCGGTTTGCAGGCTTGCGACAGAAACGCACCGTGCAAGCGACGCTGGTGAAACACAAGTTGTTCTAGCACAATCGACAAAAAAATTTTTCCAGCGACAAGACGATAAAACAACAACTCAAATGCAACGGCGTTTGCAATATTAGTTTTCAAGCGCATGTTCAAGCGTGCAGTGAAAACATTGCAATTAAAATTATGGCAGCTTACTTTTACGTCAAACGCCAGTATTACAGCCCATTGTTCGTCACGCTCCAGCATAACTGACGCTTTCATGACATCACGTTTGTGCACAGGCCCAATGTTGATACCTGCAACATTACAAGTTTTAACAATGATTTTCTGAGAAGCAAAACCATGGTACAGTCAAAGCAATAGGAATTCAACGTACATTGTCGCTTAACAGTACTTAAAATCTCACATAATTGCTGTTGTTACCGGACCCCTTCCGAGGGATGAGGGCATGGCGGAAGACCATAATCGATATCTACATGAGGAATCATCAGTTGAAAGGCCACAAATGGGCAGCTTGCCCCATTGGTGATGAGGGTGCTAGCATGCAACTTGTATTTATGACTGGTTCGAAATCGACACCAACTTTTTTCTACCCAGATCTTGATTAGATTACAGGCGTGGAGATGGATGTCTGTTTCATGTCGTGTCTTCATTCCGTGGAAAGCAACATCTACTTTACCCCAATAAAACTTTCCGCGAAACAAACTTGCTGTCCTTCAATTCAACGGGACATTTTGTTATCAGAAATTCAGCTTAAAAGTCCGCAGCTGTACAAAGCGAATAGAAATTATTCAATTAGCCCATTTCGTTGTTCATTTATGTTAAAGCAAGACTTCGGAGCTACGAGCTTTGAATTTCGGCGAGTTTGAAATAACTGCATCTTGAAAATGACCCCATTTATGGCCTGCGTGATACAGACCAAAACACTACCGTCAAGACTGCGGCTTAAAACCCAAGAACAAAATGGACATGCACTCGATAGATCTGAAATTGTGTTTTGGCGCTCTGCTGACTACCCTAGCCGGCTTCAGCAAAACACACTGAACAAAAATGAAGTTACGATCGAAAAACACACCAGTGAACTGTAGGAGAAACTAAAAGCGATTCCCGTAGGCTGAGCACCCACATCCTCCTCGTTAATGATCAGCTGCGCCAGCAGTAGAGGCACGAAGTATCAAGTCTTCCGATCTAATCGGCAATCGGGAGGTTAAGGGTTCAAACCGCACTGGAATTATTTTAGCTTTTCACAAAGTGTTAGCTACATCAATATGTGAATTGCGCATAGACTAACTAAAACATTGTTTAACTCTGGCTATTACTGTTAAATATCATGACATGAATTTTCTCAAGTTGTTGTAGGTGTGAAATAGCGCATAGCTATCGAACTACGGCTGTGGATCCCACTATTATCTGGGCAGCTTGAGTTACCACTCGAGCACAAACTCAAGTAGGTTGGGTTCCCAAGATTAAACGATGTATGAGCTGCCTTGATCAATTTTCGAATTCACGCAAATATAAGCGGCGGGCAGTATTTTTCTATTTGTGGTTTGTAAGAAATAAACCGGTTGGCGATAGAGTCAAGACCGTAACATCACAAGTACAACAGATACGAGTGTCCAACGTGGCCCACTATTTGTATCTATTGGTATACGGAAGAGTAAGTTTTCTGTCATACCCATCCGTGATTTTCAACTTTAAGTTAATTTAACGAAGCAACGAAAATGTCTTCTCAGCAGCAGAGAAACTCCTGCTTATAATAGTTGTTTGTTGTAATTGCAATCAAGGAATCCAATCATTATAAAAAACCGGCGCGATGGTGTAGTGGTGAGAGCGTCCGCATCGCAGTCGGTAGACCTGGGGTTCATTTCCTAAGTTAAGTCATACCAAAAGACTTTAAAAACTGGTATTCACAGCTTCCCTGCTTGGCGCTCAGCATAAAAACGGGATAGTGTGGAGAACAAGCCGGAAAGCTTGCTTGTTGTGTCCTTGGGCAAGGCACTTAGCGGGACGCCTCCACATCTATGTGGCAGGCAGGTGGCCCACCCGTACTTCACCGGGTTACAATTGTGAAGTTGCCAACCCAGCATGTCGTAAAAGACGACTCTTGGGTAATCACCAGCGGCAGTTCGCCTTGTTGGTGGTGGGGCTACCAGTCACTGAAGACTGGTTCGAATGGGCTGCCATCTTTCCCCTAGCCTAATTTCAATTAGGTTGACGGCATGCCGTCCCTCCATCCCCAGGAAGAGGAGGGGTAACCACAAACAAACAAAGAATCATCATAAAAACCAGTTTAACATGGTTTGGTATAGGATAAGGCTAGTTGTAAAATTGAAGCACGTGTTTTCACTCGAGTCGGACATCTCTGCCGTTGTACACATATACAACATTCAAATCAAAGACAAGCACTTAGAAACATCTCTCGGCTGTTTCCAGCAAACCGCTTTGTTACAACGCCCGCCTACAGTGTTTATTTAGTGGAAGCAGAACACGTATCTGTTGAGTAAACAGCTTGTTATGTTTTGCTACTAGCCATGTTTGCTGACCTAAAAGCAAATAATTCGAAATCAAATCGGTGTTTTGCCAATTCATCAACTTACAATGGAATCATTGATACCGAGCTGCAAATTGCAAGCACCTACGGACTTGCACAAACTGATTTCCTCGCTTTTCCTTTTCCTTTCCTTTTTAATCACAAACTGATCGTTTGTGACCAAGAAGGCATTTTGAACAAAATGAAAAGCATTTTTACGTACGAGCTGCAACTGGTATTGCTACCGTGCGATGGTAGCATGGAAAAAAGCATTGCTGGGTGATTACCAAACAATTGGCCAATCGACCCTCAGTTGGTCCAGTAGCTGGCCACAAAAGATCAAAAACTACCGCTACAGTGGACAACAAACCTGCATAAGGTATTTTTGATTGCTTTAAGAATTCCAAAAGTGCTTCCAGTGAACCAAGAGTTGAAGCTTGAACGAATACTCCGCGATCTTGTAGCTTAATTCCTTTCAGAGCTTGATCTATCTCTGCCTGTACTTCATCCTAAAGCATTCATCATGAAACTACACTCCCCACGACACATTTGGTTGGTTTACCTCTCCTCTTTCTTGGGATGGAGGTACGGTGCGAACGGCAATCCACCTTCACGCCGTCAACCTAATTGAATTAGGCGAGGGGAAAAATGGCAGCCCATTTCGAACCAGTGATGAACGCAAATTACTGACTGGCAGCCCCATCTCCACCAAGATGGTGGACTGCGATTGGTGGGTATCCAAGAGTAGCCTCTTACGACCTGCTGGGTAACCAGCTTCACAATTCTAACCCGGTGAAGCACGGATCAGAATTGCGAAGTACATCGAGTACAATGCCTGCATTAGTATGCCGTGTTGCATCCTTGTACAAGGCACTTCATGGCAATGTTCTCAGCTTGGTCGCATTGCATGTAGCAGAAATACTGTTCCAGCAGTACTGGCAACACCGAAACGCGTGTAATTCGTACGTTTAAAAGCTCGCTTGCAAATCAAAAACTGATGCACAAGACGGCGAGTGGTAGACATACACCGCATCACTAACGTGCAATAGCAGTTTTGAAAAGCATTTTTGTTGGATTAAGCTGAAACGTGATTAACAAGCGCGAAAGCGAATATACATCTGGTTAGGATAGTGAACCTGCTCACAAAGCATGCAGTGAGATGCAAATTACGGGTAACCACCACGTCAGTCCGTCTGGTTGGTGACGAGGCAGCCTGGCGGGATTACCAGTCTGCAACTCGTCGAGGTGACAGGCTTACAATACCGTGCGACTACCTCCAGATTTGTGATGATGACCGTTTTAGGTCGTGTTTTGATCTCAAAAAGGTCGAAAAAAAGCAAAAAAATTAAAGCCTCAACTCGAGGTCAAACAAAATTGATTAAATGTCTTTTTTCCTACGCTTTCGCATGATTTGACGAGCTGAATCAGTGTATGTCTAGCACTACACATCCCCTTTCGAACCAGACTTTTGTGGAAGCAACGTCATACTTTTAATTTTAGACGCCTTTCCTCACAAATACCACTGATACTTTTATAGTTTCGTACTCCAGACCTTTTGTTCTGAACTCCGAAACGATCAACACTACATCAAAGCGATAAAAGTACCTTCAAAATTTCGATTTCATCTTCGTGGTTAGCGACAAGTAACGAGGTACCCGCTAACGCTTTGTCCAGTTCTTTCGCAAGTACTTTCACCCCTTGGGCTGCTTTAATCTCCCTGTATTGATTGTAAGGGTTCTGCAAAGAAACAAACCCACTTTGATACAGCACGCACTAACATTTAAATCGATGAGTTCTCTTAAACTAAGGCAGCAGCTTTGTAAGCTCTATTTCATCCACGCAGATAGGACGTATGGGTAAAGTGCAGGTCGGTCCCTATTACCGAAGCAAGATAGCGCTTTGAATTCCAAAAGCTCTTCATCTCAAATACCAACGGTGTTTTGATGGAGTTTCAATCTAAGGTTTTTTCGTTTCACGACCTGAATAATTACCCCTACACTAGGTTAAGTAAAGGTGAAAAAGAAAAACTATTTAGAAAAAATTAGGATGGACTTGGGTAAAAACAAGAAATATACAGGGTGGAGCGAAAATCTGGAGCCAGAGGAAATTAATAATATAAAATTAAAAGTTTACTTTTAAGCAATTATTATTGTATTTCGCAAAGAACTGTCAGTAAAAATTTTGCTTGTGCAAAGATCATGTGTATCTCCAGTAAGAGAGTGTTCGGAAGAAAGATGGAAATTAATTTAAACACTAATTGTAAACATCAAATTGTGTTTGAATTTTCATAAGTAATCGCTATGTGTAAACGTTCAATTTGTTCCACCCTGTAAGTTGGGTTAAAGACGTCGCATATTCCCCGTTTTGAAACCTCTTATGTTTCTTCAACGGCTGGACCCAAAAATAAACGGCTGCAAGTTGCCTAATGCACAGAAATAAAATGCTTATCCAATAATCCTTTATAAACCACAATGTCGTGAAAATTACTGCAGTTATTACGATGGGTGAAATATTTGCACAGTAAATTTCCTGCTGTTTTCACGGTCAAAAACCGCTGGTTCAACTTCACAAGACTTTCAGTTGGGTTTTTTAAGTTGAAAAAGATCTTTAAAGCCGTTACAAGGCAGAATTACACCAAGATCGAGGACAGGCTCAACCATTAAACCTGCCTGGCACTTTTCTGTCCCCAACTTGGGCCACTACTGGCTCGAAACAGACGGCTGGTTTTTACTGAAAGCGGCCTGGCGTCTTACATCTCTAGCGCCATCTAGCGGTTAATATAGTTACCATATATTGACCAACTTCTCACCTTGACGCGGAGTTCCTTGAGAGGTTGCGGCATCAGGAGCCCCTTGATGTGGGTCACAATGGGTCCCTCGACGCCCGGCAAAACAACGGTATCCCCATATTTTAAGCGACCGTTTGTTAAAATAACATCAACCGTCGTGCCAAGACCTTGAATTGCTTTTACCTGAAAAGGAAGGGAGTCGATCAAAAGTACAGTAGTCTTCAACCTCTAACTAAGCATTGATACCAAAGGCAGACTTTGTACAAACGCATCGTTTTTTCCATAGGCGAGTTAAGCCACTTAAACATCTTCCGATCACGAGAACGTTTTGCCGATTACGCTAAAACATTTGCGTTTAGACTTGCTTCGGAGTTAACAGTACTGCATGTCAAGCAAGCAGGTTACACATCATTACCATACAAGCAGTGCGACCACGCACGGGAAATCGCCATTCAGTCGACGTGGCCAACGTAAGGTTTGAAACGACAACCACTGCTAACATAGATGAACATACGGCAACTCGACCACGAAACCGACGGCGTTGGTCAAAAGCAGAAGCAAACCGAGAATCGAGACCAATAGAAACTTGTAGCCTTTATGTTTGCAGTGTTAACATGAAGTTTATAACTCACACAAAACTATCGTAAAAGAGTCAGTGACGGTTATCTTTGATTTGTTTTCAGCTTTTTTTTATTGACTGCTTTTGCACAGTTGCAATCAGAAAACTGATGAAGATCGCAACCCGCCTCTTTGAGAGTCAGACATCCCTGAAGTAGGCCAAGGGTTTTATCCTTTTGCCAGCTGCTTCCGTTGCGGTAGCCAGGCGCAATCCTCGTAGAGGCACCTCCTGTCTGCCACATAAAGATGGGGGTATCTTATCCAAGAGCACAAAAAGTGAAATTGCCGGCTCTTACTTGCCATTATCCTTTTTGTTTCGAGCGCTAAACAGGGAAACTGCGAATGCCATTTGTTGGTCTTCTGGCTGACTAGACAAGAGAATCGAACCCAGCTCTAACAACGGCAACGCGGAAGTTCTAACCGCTACATCACAACACCGGTTTGATTTTCAGATCAAGCTGGTACTATTTATGATTGGGCTGACCATGATAGTGCCAAAGTGGAAATTTTTACCTGTTTTTTTGTTTTTGCCCAGCCGAAACTGAGCGATTTTGTCCGAGACGTGATCATAAAATTTTTAGAACTTAGCACGCAACTTCTACGATCTAGAATCCTGAAAAGCCGAGAAGTTTCAAACTGAAAGTGGGCACCAATTTAACATCTCGCTATACCAGCGCATATACGTAGGTTTTGACAAGATTTCAACAAAATTATAGAAACGATAGTTGATGAGACAAAACCCTTCCCATTGTTTAGATTTGCGATGTTAATTACGGATTCATACAGTACTTCCATCCCAGGTGAAAGCAAACACAACGCAAGGCAGTGACGTCATGCAGGAGAATGCGATTCTATAGCTGGTTTGATACGGCGTACTGCTTGGTTAAAAAACATTACAGCAAGTTCCCCAGGTTAGTTGCAGTGCTTGTGATAAAAACGCGCCGTGACAACAGTACTGTGAACTTCGAAACGATCGTCAACACAATTTGTTCCAGTGCAGCAGTAAAGGTGGCCTTGTAACAAGTCATTACCTCTAACACTGTGCATTGCAAGTTCTCCGAATAAGCCAGACGTTTCGCGAGTCTGGACTGGCAGTGCTGGACCACGTAGGCCATCAAATTGCCCATTCCGTCTCCGGAGTGAGCGGACGTGGGGACCATGGATATCCAGGTGTCGGGATCGTCGTTTTCGTAGAATAACTTCACGTTCAATTCTTGTTGGGCGAACTAAAAACAAAAACATGCGCGTTGATGCTTCCGTGGTTGGCTTGGCGCGATGGATCGAGAGTCAGACTTGTCATCGAAAGACCGCCGGTCGAGCGTTGAGATGGTTACGTTACCTGCGGCATGGCCAAGCGGAACCGGCGTTTGCTTTCAAGCTCACATTTCGGGTTCAAACTATGGCTTGCGCCATCGCAACGACTTCTATGTGCGACTGCTTGCTCGGAGACTCTACGACTACCCGGGCTTCACCGGGTTAGAACATTGAAGCTGCTCTCACAGCATGTGGTGAGCGTGACATTTGGGCAGCAAAGGCAGATTCCCTTGTTGATGGTGACGCTGCCAGTCAGTAATTTGAATTCATGACTGGTTCGAAATGGGCAGCAACTTGACCTACATTACCAAGGTGCTCGTTCTATTGGCAATAAAAGTGTATATGGTTGGCAGAAAAATTGATCAGAACGTTCGATAGACTTGCAGTTCAATGACAAGTCGAGTCAGAATAAAGATGTAATTTAAGTCAGGATTCACAGCTTTGTATCTGGGTTTTGAATATTAAAAAATATGAAAACTCTTGTGCTTTTTGTTAAGTATGTGTCCGTTACCAATTTCACAACAACTATTCTTGTTTGTTTGTGGTTACCCCTCCTCTTCCTGGGGATGGAGGAACGGCATGCCGTCAACCTAATTGAAATTAGGCTAGGGGAAACATGGCTGCCCATTTCGAACCAGTCTTCAGTGACTGGTAGCCCCACCACCAACAAGGCGGACTGCCATTGGTGGGTACCCAAGAGTCGTCTTTTACGACATGCTGGGTTGGCAACTTCACAATTGTAACCCGATGAAGTACGGTAGGACCACCTGTCTCCCACATAAAGGTGGAGGCGTCCCGCTAAGTGCCTTGCCCAAGGACACAACAAGCAAGCTTGCCGGCTTGTTCTTCACACTATCCCGTTTTTATGCTGAGGGCCAAGCAGGGAAGCTGTGAATACCAGTTTTTAAAGTCTTTTGGTATGACTCGACTTGGAGAATGAACCCCAGGTCTACCGACTGCGAAGCGGACGCTCTCACCACTACACCATCGCGCCGGTACGACCATTTTATGTTGCACTGGATTCACAAAGCCCAGGTTAAGTGTAATGATTCCACAGTCCTCAACCTTACAAAAAATATATTTCAGCGGTGCAACCAACGACATTTTTGTGATTAATAAGAGGTAAATAATTAACATCAGCTAACTGTTACCTTGTGTGATAAATGCAAAGAGAATGAAGTTTGCTTTGTTACCTGAACAATAATCTCGTTGACTCTCTTCTTGAATTCATCATTTGTGAAATGGCTTTGTTGTTTAATTGTTTTCACTACATCACTTTTAGGATTTGCTTTCCACTGATAAAGGCGATCAATCTGTTCAAGTAAAAGACAGCATCTGCAGCAATTTCCAAGTCGGCAACTCATTAACCACTCAATCAAATTCAAAGAAGTGTTATTGTTTTTTTACTTCCAGTAACTTTTTTTCAATTATAAAAGATGTATTGGACACTGCGCTGGTAACATTGCACGCTGCAAATATGAGCAAAACGAAGCTTCAAGTCGTCACGAGCTGATTTCACTATGAAAGATTGGCTACATTGCTTCTGGCAAAAAATACAGTGAGCCAAACATATCTGAAATAAGCTTCTTCGTGTAGAAATGTTTTACTTAAAAATAAAAAAATGTTCTTCACCTTGTTTAAAGCCACAACGTAGGGCGTCTTCTTTTTTTTCAGCATGTTGATGGATTCAATGGTCTGGGGTTCGAGTCCGTGCATAATGTCCACAACGAGAATTGCCATGTCGCAGTTGGACGAGCCACGGGACCGTAAGTTGCTGAAAGACTCGTGCCCTGGAGTGTCTATAACCAAGAGTCCGGGCACCAGAATTTCCTTAAACTAAACAATGTATTTTGTAAGGGAGTTGTTGAGCCAGATGACCGAACGTTCAACTTGTAGTCGTAGCAATAGGTTAAGTATTAATTTCAACATTCGAAGCTGTACAACTCTTTAGCTGTTCCTTGTCCTAGTATATTTTCTATGTTCCTACATTAAATTTTTTTCTAAAATCTTCGCAAGCTTGTTTTCACATCTTTGTTTAAGCGCAAAGCAGATATGAACCGATGATCGTCAACTCACCTTTTTACACATTTGACAAAATGATAGGATCACAGTCAAGTTTTTAAGAACGATAAATCATACGTCATCATACACCATATAAATAAACCATCATGCACCCAATATTTTATTAATTTTACCGGCTTCCAATTTAAGGTGACTACTACTTTTTCGAGCATTTTACTGTTTAATCAACTTAAAAACGACTTGGCCCATTGATAACCTATTATGCATAAGCAAAAGCGAGTAGGGAAAATTCTAGAAGTTACGTCAGCATGATTTGCGGGCCAGAGCAGATGATTTCAGTTTATAAATTGCGCTGCGCCGATACCAAAAACACCAACTACTTACGTTTTGCACCATTTTAGTTTGCTCTTTGATTGCTTCAACTGGTATATTGGTAGCGCCGATTTGCTGAGTGATACCACCAGCTTCACCGTCTTGCACATTAGTATGACGAATCTAAAGTAGAAAATAGCTGACGTAATTCATGTACGATAGGTGGATGCGCCAAAGTGATGGTGTTACAACCGTTGACGTGGCTATAAGATATGCTACGGGAAAAAGCTTTATACGAAGTGTATTTTTCTTTTGCAACACGCAAAGTTTACGCGTTGTGATGTGATGCATGTCGACCACAAACCACGTGCTTTCACTCCGTACTTTAAATAGCAAAGCAAGCTTTTAAATTCCGGATGCTTTTCTGACGAATAACGATGATGCTTACGGCAGATTACGAAGCTAAAATGAGCTATAGAGAACACTATTATCCTTTGACATAATTAAATGAACTTCCTCATAAACTACTTACTTTGTCAAGAATCTTGGTCTTGCCCGTGTCAACGTGACCCATAACACATAGCACAGGAGATCTCAAATCCTTTTCTGAGCGTTTTAGCTCATTTGCTTCGCGAAGTTTCTATATAAATAAAGTATTTCCACGCGTAAGAAAAACCTTTTCGCATTATGTTCGCTGAAAAGGTTTCCTGTACCCCCAAGGCTTTTGGCAAACCCACCAATCCGATAGTGAAGTGGTTAGATAGTTCATTTTGCTGTCGGTAAGAATGGGCTCACCTCTCCAGTCAAGTGATAGCAGACTTCAAAAAGGGTGCTCACAGGTCTTCTTTGTGGCGCTCACCAATAGAAGTATTGTAGAGAATAAACTGATTCAAAATTTTACCATTTTTAAATTTCAAAATGCCTGGAATTCGACATCATGAGCTTTTGGGTAAACACTTAACACCCAAAATTTAAGCTCATGACGCCACAAAAATGTGACACGAATGACTTGAAATTTACATTCTAAGGATAAACCAAATAAATCATTTTAGATCAATAAAATTGGTGTCAAAATGTACAAAAGGCTTTTGTTATGGCGTTTAAGAGAGTTAACAGCTCTGTCTGCAACAGAAAAAGATTACAAGCAACGAAAAACTTTTTGTACGAGTTGTCGAAAACAGCACACGATTATCTAGAAGTATCAATTTTTAAGTTTTTTTTCGGTACTTAATCTGTGACGTTAAAATGGCCGATTGTTTTTTCTATCCAACAGCGCTGTCTGCGCAATTGCACGAGGGTCATTCTACAAACAAAAATTTATAAGTGATAAGCATTATGTCTCTGATATCTGATGTTTTAAGCAGTTTGGGGGCAATATGTTGCCAATAAATTTATAAGTACAGTAGTAGAGCGGACGAAATGGCTCTCTAGCAAAAAAATGTCGCACTAAGGGTTCAAAAGTGGAGCCATGTACTGCTGAAGCTGTAAAACCATGTCAGTCTTTCTCTCAATCCGTAGAAGTTTATCTGATACTTTGAGACCCTATCACACGCTAACAGAATTTCTTTACTAACACAAGCAAAGAAGCTACGTGTATTGCAGTTTCACATTTGCGTTCAACTTTCTCTAAATCTATCGAGAACAACCGAACAACTAAAAGAATTGATCGGCAGGAAAGAGCCCAACATAATCTCACCCACGGGAAAGCCAAGCGTCATTTGGACCCAATCCATCGAAGTCGGGGACCACATCATTACGTGGAGTGAATATTGACTGGAGCAAGTTTGGCTACACACAACATGTAACAAACGCTTTTCGGATTCTTTTTTACGGAGGCCAACTGACATAATCTTTTTCTTCATCCACGAAGAGTTTATCCCTCTTCTCTTTGCAACTCTTCTGTTAGCGCGGAGCTCTTTCCTTTTATGAAATCGCTTCAACCTATCTCTTTCCCACCAAAGTGATGCTTTGTGCACCTTAAGTTTCCTTCAAATCACTGTTTCGTGATTTGGACAGGTGGGTCTGTCCCTTTACCGTTCCCAAACGAGCCTCCTGCGTTCTCTCTATAGTTCACTTTGTGGCGCTAAGACCACTCTTTCCTTATTGGGAAGGCCCGATTCAAGTTTTTCAGCTGAAACCACTGTCGTTCTGTAAGCTTTCCCATGGTCTTGGCAAATCCAACAAGTCTCCCACTTTCGTTCCGTCCTTGCTCTGTTCTCCTTCATATTCCTCACACCGACACATATGGCAGGAATTTTTCACTACCTCTTTTATTTTCAGGCTGCAGTGGACCTGCTTCACACATTTCTTACGAGCAACGACGCGGCCGATGACTGGACTAGACGCGGTGCGTTGCTTCAGCCACCAACAGTCCATAGTAGCTTCTCTCTTCTTACCACTCATCGCTTGTTTTGGACTGGAGCATACTGTGTCATAAACTAATGACATACTGTCTCATCAAAATTTTTCGACAAGCAAGTCTGCCCAGTACTCGCTCTAAAACTTCTGCTTCCTCGTCAAGTTCGCAGTGTTCTCTTTCGTGGAGACGGACAGAGCCTCATCATGAAATCTTATCTCTCCAGAGTCGGAATAATTGAAAATCTGCCGTACCGCGCCAGTGGTCACCCGACTCAAAGACACTTTTTATCTCGTTCTGGGCCTCCACTGTCATCCACCATGCTCCCACCTAAAGGAAGGGATCAAGTAACAACAACAAAAAATTGAAAACTGATAAAAACAACGCAACACCAATTCAAATTTCCCGCTCTGATATTGGTTTACAAGCACATTTATAAAATACGAAAAACTTTAATTTTGCCCAAATTAATGTTTTCAATTTTGTGGGGCTATTTTTCGTCAGGTGAAGGATAGAAACTGGGAGACATCATTAATTATAATAGAAAAAAATACATTCAACAACATACATTTATGATAATACTGTTCATAGGAGTAATAATCGGCCATTATTACGTCACAGTTTCAGAACAAAAAACTTGAAAATTGTAGCTAATGGTGAGTTGTTTACGAAAAAAACGTACATAAAAAATTTTTTCGTATTAACTTTTTTCTTTTGCAGACAGAGCTTTTAATCCTTTAAGATGGTCACAGGAAACCCACTTTCCGCACATTTCAACTTCAGTTCTATTGATTTACAACGAAAGATTTCGAAGCATAAAATCTTTAAAATTCTCGATTTGAAGCAACACGCGACGTCATAATATGCTAATGCTTTGGGTGTCGAGTTTTTGCCTAAAACTGCATAAGGCCATACCTATTAATAATTTCAAAAGTGGTGAAACATTAAAACATTCTGGTGGAGAATAAGATTTAAAACCGAATTCAATAAGTCGTTTTTAAAATTTAAAACCGAAGAAGAAGAAGTCTCAGAGCTAAAAAACTATTGAAGTTAAAAAAAATGATGTAACAAAAACTGCAAGGCATTTCAATTCGTGTTGCCATTATAGCGGAAACGTTCTGAAGAGCGTTAGATCAATATCAAATCAAATGCCAACTTAAAAGTAGTCGGGAACGTGATCGACTGGATTATAGCCATGTCTGTGATGACAATAATCGTGCATTCAAATCTCAGAATGGCTACGTTGTTGCATCCTCAGGGAAATCAGTTTTTGACCATTTTTCTAGCTTGCGTTAAAAAGGTGCAGGCAACTCGGAAGCGAGTCGGAATACAAGTTGTTTGTTGTGAAAATACCAGTAGAGCTTTCACGCGAATACAACAAACTAAGCCAGATCATACACTGTTGCTATACTTTTTGAATTTAGGAAAACCGCCGTCTATGATTACAAATGAGACTCTTAAACACGGCTCCATGGATCCCATGGAAGTCGCATGAAGTTCCTTAAAGAGTTCCTCAAAACTAAATGAAATTAAACAACGCGCTGAAGCTGTTTAATATGAATAACACCTCAAAGAACGATTTTGCTACGTTTTAGATTGGTATTGATTTTATTTCATCAAATGACGTAAATGGAAGTGATGTGCTCGTCATTGTAGGTTTTGGTAAACATGATAGAAGTTTATGGCTTCGATGCAATTTTTAAATGGGTTCATAGCCATAAAGTTAATAAGAAACATCGAGATTGACGATATGAACAGGGCGAATGAAAGATACTTTAGAGTGATATGTGGAACGTGTGAAGCAAAGTTCGAACCAACAGACCCTGCACGTTGGCTAACTGCGCAAAAGGACTATTACTTAATAACAGAAACTGTTGAATTTACACGTTTAAATTTTATATGTAACGTTCTGAGTTTTTAATTCACATTCTTTCGATTCAAGTCTATCGATTCATCACGTCGTGTTGCTACTAATAACAAATTAAGCCTTTTAGCCCCGAGTATTCCTTAGTTCACGTGTGCTTGATTCGAAGACAAAGTCAAAGATGTATGTGAATGAGAATAATCGAGAATTTTTAACGGGGAGAACTGTCGGAAGATTTGTGTAAAATAACTGTTGGAGATTGCCACTGCTGTTTTGAATCACAAGTATACTGAATGTTCTATACATTTTGGATTGGTTCCTTTATAGTCAGGTAAGCTCAACTGTAACACTTGTTTTTTGTTACCTATTTATGCCGCTGGTCTTTTTTAACATTGATTGCTTAATAACCAAATTATTAATCGGAATTTTGACAACAACTTGTGCTATAATTGAATCCGTAGTCTGATCCCTTTTTTGTGTGTATGGAATTCAATCATAACTTGTGTTGTAATCGATCAGCTAGTCTGATCTCGATTTTGTGGGTGCTTCATTTGGTAATTTATTTCCGTGTTACAGATAACCGTACTTTTTACGCTCCGCCACATTAACACCACTTCAATACAGTAAATTTTTACATCGGCTGGAAGTGTGAGATTTTTGAAGTGCGCGTATTCGTCCATGCATCTGTCTCAGCAGCCTTAGTGTTCCAAAGACTGATTTCGAAGGCTGCTGTTACAGTGAATAGTTTATTTTTGAATATCAACTAAACCGGTCATTTTACCTCTATCCTTTGGAGGACCTTCTCTCTTGGGGACATCTCTTCTACTTCGCTCTCCTCTTCAGATGAGCTCTCTTCTTCCTCCTCTTCGGAGCTACTCGATTCCTCTTGCTCTTGATCATCATCTTTAACTATGTTATGAATATCAAGTAGGTGAAGTGTTGCGTAATAAAATGATAACTTTGAAATCACGACGCTGTAGTATCTTTGAGAGAGGTAAATAACGGGATTCCTCTACTTTTATGCGACACACAGGTGGTGGAGCCAAAGAGTCTATCAGCACTCATCCTGGAGGCTAAGTCTGAGTAAAAACTTGCAAAGAATGAGGTCACATGCTTACATAGCCAGCTAGCACAGCCATGGTCAGTATTCGCCAGGAAAGCGTCCGTAATATAAAATCTCGCTTTGCTAATTAAAGTGTGATGCAAATGCAGGTGGATTGTGGTAAACACACGCCGTATTAGCAATAAGTGCACTGTTGCGTAATGCGGGGGAAAATAACGAAATGGTATCGCAGCAGTCAAAAAAGCATGAAAGCGGAACCAAAACAATATGTAAGTTTGTTATTTTTGTAACTTAAGGTGCTCAAAATAATATCTGTTAGATATTGCTTCATGTTGGATCTGAATTGCACTGACCGCGAGCCAATTAATCAGCGCTGCGTTTTTTCTTGCAGAGCTGTTGACTCGCGGCCATTCCCTTTGCTGTGACCATTTAATTTGACGAGCTTGTAGATGCAGTAATGATTTTGTTCTAGCGTTTTGATCAAATCAGTAGAAGCTTTGTTCTTGAAATTCTCTTACAAGCTAATAATAGCATGCTTTTGGTTCTTTGAATAGGTGATAAGTAGTTCGGCAGTTAAGCGCATGGTGGTGTAGTTTATGCGATAAGTTGCATGTCGGTACACTTATTCACTTGGAATATCGAAGATCTCGCTGGGAAAATAGTTGTGGTATGTGCGTTATTTTTTTATGTGTTGTTGGCCCCCCGCCCCCCCCTATAGTGTGGTAATTCAATTGGCCTGAAATTTTAAACAATTACGAAATAAAATCAACTATAATCCGCGTTAAAGACTATTTACGAGAAACGAAGAGATCTATCATCCTAAGCGTCCCAGCCGCCATTAAAAGAAGCGTTAACAATATCCGTTTTAAACATAAAATTAAATGTTGCAAAGAGTAACCGAAATGGCTTTTAGTTTATCGTGGCACGAATTATAACCCACTTTAATAATGCCGACCTGCAGATGATTAACGCATACCGCCTGGTATTTCTTTGGCCTGTTTATCTCATAATCAACAACTTATTCACGCACATGTCAAGAATATGTCAGAAGACGAGGACACATGCCAAGTTTGCCCCAGGAAATTAGCTAATTTTTGCCAAAACACCCAAATTTATATCAAAAGAAAATCCAAATTTATGTCAAAAGAAAACCCAAAACTATGCCAAGAAAACCAAAATTTATGTCACGGCGTGCGGCAACTCTTTACAAGGGCATATGCCCATAGTTTATTGATGCTAACCTTCAGATTCGTCGTGATTATCATCATCAGCCATTGCCTCCCAATCGTCCTCAGATTCGCTCTCTTCCTCCTCCTATATAATACGGAAGATAAAAATATAAAAGAACAAACATAAACCATCAAAAACTACGTCAAACATAAAAACCTGAAAAAGCAATCGGCGGTACCAGAAGCCATAGCCATAGCACTTTCAAAAAATTAGTGCATTGTCGAATGCTTGGAAAGCAATGGGCGACGGTTTTTCTGCGTGGTAGATTCTTATAAGCAATAGCAAGTTTAACGTGGTAACTCCGAAGCAAGTTTGGACAAGCGTCCTATATTTAGCGACTGACTCTGTTATTGTCTTGCTAGTCAAAAGGCAAAAGACAATACATGCATAATTCTACGCAAAAAACAGCACAGTTTTTCAAGTTTGAATTCTACCAGCATTTCTACAATCCAAATTGCTACATGATTGCAACAGAGTACGTAGAAGAAACTTTTAACTAAGCACTTTGTGGTATAGAACCAATAACTTTGGCAATCTTACAAAAGAAACATAACACTACATTGACATACTTGCTTGGGCTGTGGGATCTCTTCTTCAACCGGCTCTGTTTTCTCCTCAACCACAGGCTCCTCTTCCTCTGCTTCAGGAGCAACTTCAACCTCTTTCTCCTCCTCCTTTTTTGGCTTTTTTTTTCTTGTATCATATCTAAAGCATGTTCAATTTATTTGAAGTCACAAACAACCCGCATTGTAAGGTGATGACAAACGCTGTGAAAAGGAACGTACAATTTTCCTACATAAACCAAATTAAGTTTCCAGGAATAATGATCAAAAATAGAAAGCGACACTCTCTTGCAATAACGTTGCTAATAGAGAGTGGAAGCATTACAATCTACAAGGCGGTCTTCGATGGGTGAGTAGCCAATAAACGGTCTCTTGGACGTTTAGGTAAACAGTTTTCTTATTTTAACCGCGATAAAATGAATTTGTAAATAATATGAACTATAACTTACTTTGGTCGTTTCGTCTGTTCTCCTCTTACAGGGAGTTTAATTCCCTGTGCTTCAAGCGCCTTGAGATAAGCTTCTCTCTTTCTCTGTGCTTCTCTTTGTGATGGAGTCAAGTACTTGCCTGCAAGTCATTTTGTTGGTTGAATATACTTTACCAAAGTAAAATAAAATAACAATTTTTTGCTGAAAAAATTAAACTCCTTGGTAAAACACAAATATATTCCTATAAACAAAATTCTGGTATGAAACAGTTTCTTGGCGTCAGCTTCGTCTCCATCTTCCAAACCACTACCAAAGTTGTGAAAATCCAGCAAGTGCTTTATGACCTTATGATACACGACCATTTCTTTTGCTTGAAGCAGTTGTGACCGCGCACACAAGCGCGTCAAAATACGGCGTCAGTGTGATGGCACAACATCTTTAAGCAAAATATAAGCCGCGTGGTCGGCAGAGAAGGGGTAGTTAATAGAAAATGCTAGCGCTTGTTTGTGCGTAAATGGAGAAGATTACGGCGTCACGCTTCCCATCATCTAGCTGCTGAAGACGAAAACCCTTTACTCGCCTGATAATAAATTACGACACAGCAGCACAATCAGAAACAAGTTTTAACCTTCTTTTTTCAATCTTTCTATTCTTTCTTTTTTGTCTTGTTTCTTCTTTTCTTTTTTCCTTTTTTCTTCCTCTATCGCAGCTAATTTTTTCTGGTATGCTTCTTCCTCTTTTCGAATTCTTTCTTCTTCCTCTCTACGCAGCCTCTCTTCTTCTTCTTGCTTCTTTTTCAATAACTCTTGCATCATCTGTAAAAATAAGAAATTACAGGCATTTTAAATACGTACGGTTTACCACAAGCACTGCAAACGGGAATATAAAGGAGCTTTTAAATGGCTTTCAGAAAGGACTACAAACTCCCTTTCACTGCTCGCAAGCTTTTCCTGTTCGCACTAAAGGGAAGATATATGTGGTAGCACATTTGTGTTGTTGTTGATACTCGACCCCTTCCGAGGAATGAGGGCATGGCGGGAGACCATGGAGCCCCAGATGCCGGACAACTCCCAAGGGCCTGGATCAGAGGTCGAAGAGAGATAGAGAGTCGCCAAAGAGCGAGCGGCGCAAAGAGTCCGTAGCTGGACATTGCAGAATGAGATGAGAGGTGTCCTGAGACGAGTGTCCGCAAAAATTCTCGATTCTGCCAATCCTACAGAGATAAAAAGCTTAACAGAAGGCTGTGTCCGTTGCAGCAAAGACGAGAGAGGACACAGTGAGCGTGACGAGGGAGCACAAATCCCCTCGGTGGAAATCGAGGGAATCTGTGTGTCAAAAAATTTAGATGAGACAACACGTTTCCAGTCCGAGAAAAGAGTGGATATGAGAGATCAGAGGAAAGTGACTACAAGGAATTGCAGAGGGCACGAGTAGCGCTCTCAGTTTGGCCAGCTGATCAGCCGCGTCGTTCCCCGGGAAAAACGAGTGTCCGGGGACCCATTGTAGCCTAATACAAAAGGAGGACAGAGAAGACAGTTTCTGCCAGATCTGCCACAAAAATTGAGGTAACAAGAAAGATCGAGGAGAGGACAGGGTGGTGAGAAAAGAGCGAGAGTCAGATAGTAGGAGAAGAGAAGAGAAATGGCAGACTTGTTGGTGCTGCCGAGACCAGCAAACAGCGCGCAGAATGGCGCAGGCATCAGCAGAGAAACTTGAGCATACTGGGCCTGCCGAAAATGAAAAAGTGGTCTCAGTACCACAGAGAGAGCAGTTGGCAAGTGCGCTAGTGCCGCCTTTGCCAAAAGGAAAAGGAAAAAAGCCGTCTGTCCAAAGCACCAGATTATGAGGTAGGAGAGAGTTAAGGTGGGCCAGAGCCGCACCTTGGCGAGAGAGGGGGATCAGAGTGGGAGTATGGAGAGAAAGAGTGGACTCCACAGTGAAGAAAGGCAGGTTCCAAGGAGGTGAAGGAGAGGCTCCCTAGGAGAAGTAGAAGGAAGCATGAGCGGGTGAGTGGACGCAAAAGCTCTTTAGGAGGCTCTGCAGAGTCTTGGTTTCACTCCAAGTCTGGCCAAACCTGAAATGGGAAAGGAGGTTGAGAGACGAAAAGCCCGCTCATAAGATGACAGAGCGAAATGAGTCAGGGCGACTTGTTAAGGAAGTAGAGACGCCTCAGAGAGCAGAAGTGGGATAAGGAAGAACTAGAAGCAGCCGAAGATGGCGCGACTAGCCGCTTAGTGAAGACGTTCTAATTTGCTAATGTTGGTAACGCTTATAAAAGGAAACCATCCGGGTGAAGCATAAGAGAGAAGGGGTTGAAGAAAAGTTTTATACAGAAGAGAGGCCCCATGAGGAAGCAGAGAAACAGCGTATGGCCTTGAGACGAGGGAAGAACTTGACCTTTAGCGAAGAAACATGTTTAGAAGAGGAAAGAGTGTGGTCGAAGGCGACCCCGAGAAATAGCACATTCATTGCTGAATAGGATGGTTTGCAGAAGGAAAATGCCATCAACCGAGCGAAGTGACAAAATGCTGTTCATGAATTTGTAAAGAAAATAGTGACCCGACCACTTCCACAAAACCAGGTTTGAAATAGACTGTTAAAAATCGAAAACAAAATCGATTGAGTTGCAACAAAACTTTATGAAAGTTCAAAAGTAGAAGTGTATGAAGAGGTAGGAACCAAGAATTTCGATGAGAAAATCTTTTGCGTAATCCTGCAAAATGCGTGTCCATTAACCTAAGACCTCCACCTTGATGGCTTTTGTTGGCTTCTTTTTTCCTTTGGTTTCCGGTTCGTCTTTCTTCTTCTTTTTTTTCTTTTTACTTGAAGTTTCTTCACTAGCAGCAGGTTCTGTGAAATCACAAACAAATGAGAGAAAAAGTGAAATAATGCAATGAAAACCATATATGTGTCTGATCTCATCCTCTGCTTGCCAGTCTTCAGTTAGACTGCATCACCAGTAATGATAGCCTGCTTGAACCCACAATCTGCTTGCCACATAAAGATGGAAGTATCCCGTGAAGTGCCTTCTACAAAGACGTAACAGACCAATTTGCCGGTTTCCCTATCCTGCTAAGCGCTAAGCAGGAAAACTTTCTCAAGTCTATGTATGACTACAAAAGAAAATGGAACACAAGAGAATCGAACTCTGATCTACGCATCGGCAACTAACAATTGCCATCATACGGTTTTTCTAGGTGTCCTTTCTGCAGCATGTAGGTTGTGTTGGTAGAGATATAAAATGTAATTAGCAATATTCAATCTTAAAACTGGGTAAAATTCAAAAATAAATTAACCTCTTTATAGTTTTTTTTACTCAAATTTATGAAATTACGCTAATGACATGAATCTGGCCACCTGCTGTATATCAACGAAGACAAAACCAGATTTTAATAACGGGAAGATGGTGACCAAGAAAAATCATCAAACATCCTTGCAGAAAGCATTGCAAGTTAATCATAGCTGGGTACAAGATATTAACACAAGAGCTTAAAGCGAGACCGGGTCAAACTTATTCGATGTCCACGCTTTTCATGCAATCGCAAAAATCACTTCACACTGACCAGGTTTTTCGGAAGGCTCCGAAACTTGTTCGGTAGACTTCGCAACCGCTTCGGAAGTTGTCGCTGAAGCATCAGGCACGCTTTCTGTCAAAGGTTTTGCTTCAACATTCGTTTCTTTCTTGCCTTTCTTCCTCTTTCCTTGCTTGCTTTCGTTTTCACGTTTATTATCTGTCAATTTTCGAAAATAATAATAATAATAATAAATAATAAAAGCAATTTGCAATGACACATTTTGAATTTTCACTTTATTTCACCAAAAAGCGCGATCATTAAGATACTTTCAACCGAATTCAAGAAACATTTGTAAAGTGGAGTTAAGCTGTTAACAATGAAATATATTTTGTACCACGTGATCGAATGAAGTCAGATATTGGATTTATGAATAAGGTCAAAGGGCAATGGTGTTGTGATCATGGGGTCATATCACGTTGCATTGGCCGCTTATACGTTCATTGCAACACAAAGAATAGCCACTGTGAAGTTGAAACCAACAGAAGAACTTATAACGCTTTTCTTTCCTCGTTCTTTAAATTCAAGCGCCAGACAAAAAAAGCTCATAAAACCAAATTTACTGGTCTGGCTGGATTTGTTAAAATGCAAGGTTCAAGGAATCGAACCTCCATCGGTCAAGGCTGTTCAAGGAATCGAACCTCCATCAGGTCAAGACTCGTTTTTTAAAACCTGCCGACACCTTTTATCTATTCAACATTTCATCTCTGCCAAATCAATTATCAGGCTACTTTACAAATTGGCATTAATGATTGCTACCGTGCTGGTGCCGACACCCTCTCAAAATGCCAACATCATCAAAAGTAAAACTTGGTAAATTCAAACTTAACATAGTTTATTCAAGACTTGGTAACCAACTGTGGTGATTTTTTGAACACGATCGTGTACGAGACGAAAGTAAAAGTAAACCAAATGATTAATAACGCCAGTGAATAACAAAGCACACCAACCTGGCTCCACGGGCTCTCCGCTTTCGATTTTAGCAAGTTCTTGAGACACGTCGTTCTCCCTGAAATTCAAGCGATAGTTATGATTTTCGATCCATCGATCACAGGAAAATCTTTACAGTTTTACGCACAGACAGCGCGGGGTTCACACCTGCTTCGATTCACCAGTACTGCTGTTGTTGTTGTGGTGCCCACTGAGGCCCGTTGCGCTCTTATTTCAATCAGGACTCAAAACAGGCACCAAATTTGCAATTTTACAGGGCATGAGAAATCTATGACGTCACAATTACGACAACAACGTTTATTGACGAAACATACTGTGAAGGCGAGTGGATCAAGATGCTACGATGTCGATTAGCCGACGTCAAGCTACTTTGCAAAATACTGTGCGGTAAACGGTGCGTAGATCCGTGCGCGGTAAAGGCTAGCTTACAACACATTCGCTCGTTTTGCAGCAATAAATGCATAATAAACACTATACAACGGGGGCAGCTGAACTGTGGCTCGCGAGCTGCATGCGGCTCCTTTGGCCTTTGAATGTGGCTCTTTTGACTCGTGTTGTTTTTTGTGTGTAGTGATGCAGTGTAGGGGTGTGCAACCTGCTGTGCCCCACGTTAAGTTTTGGAGCCGGTGGAAAGGTGTATACGCGTAATTTCGGGCTTTGAAAATGAAAGTCTTCAAAAAAAAAAAGTTATCATTCTCTACTTGGACAGAAAATACGTTGATTCACACTTAAAATTGCGTAGGGGCTTTTTCAATGATGGCTTCTATCGTTTTTGGTTGTTTGGTGCTGCAAGTGTAGCCACCCCTGTAATACAACGTGCTCGCTTCTGTTTCCTTTGTGCGTATTAACGTTTAGTGAGGACCCTAGCTGGAAGAATAGCTTTGCTGAACAGTTCAACTGAAATGGACTAGTAAGAAATTCGCAACCCTTTGATTTCTTTGTTAGCATGCTGGAGTGTGATGTAACGAGGCCATGCTTGCATACCCGGAGTCGGCACCCACGTGGCCAATTAGTTTCATATTTCGTATTCCACATCACAACTATTGTCGCCATTGCCTGAGCGCCCAAACAGGCAATCTGTAAACACCATTTTTAAAGTCAACAAGTCATTGATTGGTGGCGAACGTCGTCTTTCTCAGCGGCTTAAGCAGCTCCACTTTTGCACACTTACCAATCGTCATCGTCTTTTTTCTTTCGTCCTTTCTTGCCTTGTTTCTTCCCTTTAGCTTGAGCGTTGTCGTTTTCACTGGGCTTCTGCTCATTGCTGGCACTTGAGGGTGTGACGTCATTCGCTTCTTTCCTGATAAAGCAGTAATTGAGTGGTCAAAGCGCTACGGCAATTGTAATCGAAAGATCATGCATTCAAAACTCACAATGTCATTATGCCTATAGAAAAGACACTTTGTTGTGGTATGCCCGGCTTGACTGATTTCAACGAGCAGTTAATCCATTGAAAGCAAACCAGGCAATTCAACTAATAAACTCCAAAGCGGATTCGGAAAATAATTGCCCTAATGCATTGTCATGAAAGTGCAGAAGATAAAAATGCTATAAATAAATCGACAAAAATCGAAGATAGTGCACAAGTTTTGCGACCAACGACAAAGCAAAAGTCTTTAAGCGTGTGTTCATGTTGTAACATGTGATTTACTACGTAACGCACTCAGCTCCATGTTGAGGGCTCTAATCCTTACTTCGCATGCGACTTCGTGTTGTTGTTATTGTTACCCGACCCCTTCCGTGGGATGGGGGCATGGCGGAAGACCATGGAGCCCCAGAAGCCGGGCAACTCCCTTGGGCCTGGACCAGAAATCGTACAGAGATATAGAGTAGCCAAAAAATGAACGGCGCAAAGAGTTCGCAGCTGGACAGTGCAGAACGAGATGAGAAGCGTCCTGGGACGAGTGTCTGCAGGCGCTGCAGGAAGGATTCTCGATTCTGCAAATTCTACACAGGCTGCGAGATAAGAACTTAACAGAAGGCTGTGTCTGTTGCAGCGAAGATGAGAGAGAACCGGCACAATGGTGTAGTGGTGAGAGCGTCCGCTTCGTAGTCGGGAGACCTGGGGTTAATTCCTTAAGTTGAGTCATACCAAAAGACTTTAAAAAATGGTATTCACAGCTTCCCTGCTTGGCGCTTAGCATAAAAAAGGGATAATGTGGAGAACAAGCCGGCAAGTTAGCTTGTTATGCCCTTGGGCAAGGCACTTAACGGGACGCCTCCACCTTTATGTGGCAGACAAGTGGCCTACCCGTACTTCACCGGGTTACAATTGTGAAGTTGCCAGCCCAGCATGTCGTAAAATGCAACTCTTGGGTACCCACCAGTGGTAGTCCGCCTTGTTGGTGGTGGGGCTACCGGTCACTCATGATTGGTTCGAAATGGGCTGCCATCTTTCCCCTAGCCTAATTTCTATTAGGTTGACGGCATGAGCCTGAATTGTCGTTCGTGCCGTACCTCAATCCTGAGGAAGAGAAGGAGTAATTACAACAAAAACAACAATAACAACAGCAACAAGACACAGCGAACGTGACGAGGAAGCACAAGTTCCTCGGTGGAAATCGAGGGAACCTGTGTGTCGAAGAATTTAGATGAGACAGTACGCCTCCAGTCCGAGAAAAGACAGGAGTGGATACCAGAGATAACACAGAGACTACAAGGAATTGCAGAGGGCACGAGTAGCGCTCCCCGTCTGGCCAGCTGATCAGCCGCATTGTTCCTCGGGAAAAACGAATGTCCGGGGACCCATTGTAGCCTGATAAAACATGAGGAGAGAGAAGACAGTTCCTGCCAGATCTGCCACAAAAATTGAGGTAACAAGAAAGATCGAGGAGAGGACAGGGTGGTGAGAAAAGAGCGAGAGTCAGATAGTAGGAGAAGAGAAGAGAAATGGCAGACTTGTTGGTGCTGCCCAGATCAGCAAACATCGTGCAGAATGGCGCAGTCTTCAGCAGAGAAACTTGAGCATACTGGGCCTGCCGAAAATGAAAAAGTGGTCTCAGTACCACAGAGAGAGCAGTTGGCAAGTGCGCTAGTGCCGCCTTTGCCAAAAGGAAAAGGAAAAAAGCCGTCTGTCCAAAGTACCAGCTCGTGAGGTGGGAGAGAGTCAAGGTGAGCGAGAGCCGCACCTTGGCGATAAAGAGGGGATCAGAGCGGGAGCATGGAAAGGAAAGAGTGGACTCCGCTGTGAAGGAAGGCAAATTACAAGGAAGTGAAAGAGGGCAAGCAAGGAAAGCCTCCCTAGGAAAAGTAGAAGGAAGCATGAGCGGGTGAGTGGACGCAAAAGCTCTCCAGGAGGATCTGTAGTCTTGGTTTGATTCCTAATCTGGCCAAACCTGAAATGGGAAAGGAGGTTGAGAGACGAAGGATACGCTCATAAGATGACAGAGCGAAGTGAGTCAGGGTGACTCGCAGGAAAGATAGAGACGTTTCAGAGAGAAGGATAGGGAAGGATGAGAGGCAGCCGAAGATGACGCGACTAGCCGCTCGGTAAAGAAGTTACAAGTTACAAGTTGATAACGCTTAAGAAAGGAAACCATTTGGGTGAAGCGTGAGATGGGGCCGAAGAAAAGCTTTATACAGAAGAGAGAGGGATTCCTTAAATGGGCCCCATGAGGAAGCAGAGATAAAGCGTAAGGCCTTGAGACGAGGAAAAAACTTGGTCTTCAGCGAAGAAAGATGTTTGGAAAAGGCAAGAGTGCAGTCTAGGGGGACCCCCAACAAAAGTTGGAGTGGGATTCAAACGGAGGCGGAAGATGGGCCGGAGGTTTGCTTGGTGGGGAACGTCTGATAGCTTTGCTTCAGGTTTATAAAACACTAACCTGTTATCGTCTTTCTTTTTTTTCTCTTTCTTTCCTTTTATTTTTGATTTGTTTTCTTCGTTTTCAACATCTTCAGCAGGTTCTTGGCCCGTGGCAATCATTTCCAATTCTTTTTCGATGTCAACTTGCCTATAAAAGTTGTGTTGAAAAAAATCTCAATCCGAGGTGACGAAATATGTTGCAGCACTGAGCAAGATGGGTGGCAGCACTGAGCAAGAACTACAAATGAAGAAAAAACAGTCTACAAAGTGTTCACAATGCAAACCAAAATAAGTTATGGTAACGTGCCTATCAGCCGCAACAACATCGATAGTCCTGCTCAAATACAAATCAGTCAAAATGTCTTATGGTACTGCGCTGCACTGCACTACAGGTTTCATGAATGTCAACACTATCGGAAAAGATATTCTGAATCAGAAGAGCAAATTAGTCAAATTAATTTCAATAAAAATGATGTTCAAGGTAAAAAAAAATCTCGAATTGATGGTATGACGCAGGGCCGCCGAACCGAACACTGTCCTATGCAATCCGTACAGCAGGGAGTTTGCAGTTTGCCAAATACCTCCTGGAGATAATGCATTTTCATTGCGAAATAAGAGATGTTTTACATTATACAGTAATTTTAAAGTGTGGAGCATTCAGCCTGGCGAAAATCCTGTTACACACGTCATATGATGCCGTCGACGTGATGTTGGACTGCACCCAGACTACTTTGAAATCTACGATACCAAAATCAACGCAATTCTATAATATTTGTTGTTGCTTAGTTCGAGTTTTTTGCGTTTTTCAATAAATGTAATGAAAAACCCATTCAGTTATATTTCTAAAAGTAATCCTTGAGATACAGTATGTCAGGGGTATCGAAATCACGGCATACGGCTAATTCTAAAACTGTAATGTAATATTGCCCGTTAGCCTCTTCGCAAAATAGAACTTTGGTGAGATATAATTCTTTTAAACAATTTAAAAAGTTCATGACAAAAACAATCTTTTCTCGTATTTGCTGCGAAGGACACAATGTTCTTGGCCAATCCTTCACGCAGTGTTGAGGTCATCCGACCTCAGGAAACTTCTTATCTCATTCCGCACGCTCTTCAGAGACTCTTTCTACAGCCACGACTTGTGGCCCAGCGATGGGTAATGTTTGACTTCTGAGGCCTTATGGTATGCCACCGTGTCTCCAATCTCGAGCAAGGGGGCTGATAGCAACAACAACACTTTCTGCTTGCTAAAGCTAATTCACTTTGTTGGTTGGTGGGTGGGGTAACAAGTCTGCATCTAAGGCGTATATAAAATAGCTGCTGCTCTCCACTTGTGTTGCACCATGAAAGCATGTTTCAACTTGATTGATTGATTGGTAATGCAAGTCAGATTGCTCCATTTTACATTGAATTCTTATCCCAGAGTTTAATCATCAGGTGTTATACTACATTTGATGACCAGCTAACTCACCAGTCATAATCAAGTATTATACTGCTTGGGTACTAGTGAACTCACCACTCACCATCAAGCATTGTAATGCGTTTGGTAACAAGTTAACTCACCAGTCATCATCATCTTTTTTCTTTCTTGACTTTTTTCCTTTTCCTTTTGAAGCTACCATTTCTTCTTTACTTACTTTTGCGTCGGTGCCGGCTGCTTCATTGTCAGCTTCTCTAGTTCTAAATTAGACAACGATAGATTAAGCTCTAACAGCTTTGACAGAGTGATTTCAAAAGGTACCAAAACCTGGTTGTCAAACACTCGGCAATGCAATGACTTTAATATTACGACCATTCTCACCTAGCCTTAAATCTTATATTTTCCATCACAATGCATTAAACTTCGATTCAGTGACAATAACAGTTCATTTTGTTTCGATGAGAGGTTGATTAGTTAGAATCCATATTTATAAGATTATGAAATCTGAGTCGTACTTACTAGCAGCATCTAGGACAGCGTTTCTCAATCTTTTTAGGCATATGGTCTATTTTTAAATTAAACAAAGGTATTTTGCGCGCTTGTATTAATTCTTTGCAATTTCAGTGATGATTTCCTTATTAGCCGTGGCCCATCCGGCCGAGGTACTGTGGCATACTAATGGCCAATGGCCAATAGTTGAAAAGCACTAATGTACAGCCCCAGATTCTAATTGAGGATGAGAAACAAAATATTGTTAATTACCGAAAGAATGCAATGATTCATTGCAGTCACTTTGAAATCTTTAAAAGACATTTCTAACTCAACCAACAAACTAGATGTCATTTGCAACACCTGGCGACACAATATTTATAGTTGTAAAGATTAAGAGCTCCAACCCACCAAAATAGCTCATACGTCTATAGAGTCAGCAAACTCAGGCAAGAGTACGACACGCATGTTCATCACAGAGGTTTGATATACTTCACCTATCATCATCTTTCTTTTTTTTCTCTTTCTTTCCTTTTATTTTTGATTTGTTTTCGTGGTTACCGACATCTTCAGCAGGTTCTTGGCCAGTAGCGATCATTTCCAGTTCTTTTTCAATATCGGCTTCCCTAAAAACGTTAAAATGGCGTTGCAACTGCAAAGAGAATACAGCACAGTGACCGCTTTGTCTCATTTAAAAGTTCTAAATTTTGACATCGCAAGTAATTTGAATGGACAGCAACTTGTCATCAATGCGGAATAAATGCACAACTGAATAGATTGTAACTTTAAAGCTTGCGTGGGAACTAGAATCTGAACTCTCCTACCTCAGTTGCAGTGTTAGTAGTAAAATTTACAGCAATGTGAGTGGAGGCATGGTTTAAAAAAATATGAACGTTGACACTATGCTTTCAACATACACTATGAACATTTAGAAAATGAGCAAGAGACCATGCTACAAATTACTAACATTTCTTGCTAATATTGCCGCATCACGAGAGTAACTGAATCTACCTCCAACATTTTTTGCCGCGTTGCGAGAGTAACTGAACATTTCTTAATTACACATCTGATCAAATCATGACCGGAAGTAGGATTCGAACACACACACAATTAAGTTGTAGTCCATAGATAAAAGTCAGTGACCACTGTTTCGTTTGGTTAGTAGATTAGTATACCACTTCGAGCTTGGTTTATGACTAGTTGAAAGTCGTGAATTTTGAAGGAACAGTAGATCCAAATGCTAATTATCTTGATGCGGATTAATGGTGATCACTTTTGTATAACTTGGTATATTGCTAGACAGGCAACTTCGGTTACTGCTTTTAGTGCAGGCTACTGGAAGTTGTACCGTTAATTCCAATTAGAACTTATTTTAAGGCCAACTTGTTATATCGATTAAGCAATAGTCTGGACACAGACTGACTGATGACTGTTAACAATCAACGACTACAATGAAAAATACTCGTATACTTTACCAGTCATCATCATCTCCTTTTTTCTTTTTTGATTTTTTTGCTTGTTTGTTCTTTATGTTCATTGTTGGTGCGTCTTCTTTTTGTTTATCGTCGGTCACATCACCTCCGGAAGCCATAAGTGTAATTTCATTTTGAATATCGTTCTCCCTGCAAAAGCAATGTCGATGTAGATCTTTCATGAGAGGTTGCGGTAGAGTATGACATATGGCACACTTTGGGCAGCAAGTTGAATGTTTTGCCATAAAAAAATTGAAAGACTCGCCATTTTAGACTACAGGGAGAGGGGGAAGAACAAATACAGATTGATCATGTTGTTGTTGTTGGTGCTGTTTACCCGACCCCTTCCGAGGGATGGGGGCATGGCGGAAGACCATGGAGCCCCAGAAGCCAGGCAACTCCTCAGGGTCTGGACCAGAGGTCATAAAGAGACAAAGAGTCGCCAAAGAGTGAGCGGCGCAAAGAGTCCGTAGCTGGACAGTGCAGAATGAGATGAGTAATGTCCTGGGACGAGTGTCCACAGGCGCTGCAAGAAAAATTTTCGATTCTGCCAATCCTGGAGAGATAAGAACCTAAAAGAAGGCTGTGTCCATTGCAGCGAAGACGAGAGACGACACAGCGAGCATGACGAGAGAGCACAAGTTCCTCAGTGGAAATTGAGGGAACCTGTGTGTCAAAATACTTTGAAGAGACAGTACGCCTCCAGTCCGAGATAAGACGAGAGTGGATACGAGAGATAAGAGGAGAGAGACTACAAGGGATTGCAGAGGGCGCAAGCAGTGCTCTCCGTCTGGCAAGCTCATCAGCTGTGTCGTTCCCCGGGAGAAATGAGTGTCCGGGGACCCATTGTAGCCTGATAGAACAGGAGGAGAAAAAGGGCAGTTCCTGCCAGATCTGCCACAGAGTTTGAGATAACAGGAAAGGTGGAGGAGAGGACAGGGTGGCGAGGACAGAACGAGAGTCAGACAGGAGAAGAAGAGAAGAAAAATGGCAGACTTTATGGTGTTGCCGAGACCAGCAAAGAGCGTGCAGAATGGCCCAAACTTCAGCGGAAAAACTGGAACAAACTGGGCCTGCCGAAAAGGAAAGAGTGGCCTCAGTGCCACAGAGAGAGCAGTTGGCAAGAACGCCGGAGCCGCCCTTGCCAAAAGGAAAAGGAACAGAGCCGTCTGTCCAAAGCACCAGATCATGAGGGGGGAGAGAGTCAAGGTGGGCAAGAGCCGCACCTTGGCAAGAGTGAGGGGGATCAGAGCGAGAGCATGGAGAGGAAAGGGTGGACTCGACCGTGAAGGAAGGCAGATTCCAACGAGGACAGGGAGGGCAAGCAACAAGAGCCTCCCTAGAACAAGTAGAAGGAAGCATGAGCGGGTGAGTGGACGCAAAAGCTCTCCAGGACGATCTGCAGAGTCTTGGTTTCACTCCTAGTCTGGCCAAACCTGAGATGGGAAAGGAGGTTGGGAGACGAAGAGCCCGCTCATGAGAAAAAAGAATGAAGTGAGTCAGAGTGACTCGTAAGGGAGGTAGAAAAGCCTCGGTGAGTAGTAGAGGGATAGGGGAGGACGAGAGGCAGCCGGTGATGGCGCGACTGGCCGTTTGGTGAAGGCGTTCCAATTTGGTGATATTGGTAGCGCTTAGGAAAGGAAACCATCCGGGTGAAGCGTAAGTGAGAAGGGACCGAAAAAAAGATTTATACAGAACAGAGAGGGATTCCTTAAAGGGGCCCCATGAGGAAGCAGAGATACAGCGTAAGGCCTTGAGACAGGGGAAAAACTTGGCCTTCAGCGAAGATACATGCTTAGAAAAGGAAAGAGTGCGGTCAAAGGTGACCCCAAGAAAAGTTGGAGTGGGATTAAAACGGAGACGGGAGCCGAGTAGGAGGAGGTTGGGCTGGAGGTTAGCCTGGTGGGGATCCACTGAGAAAAAGGAGGCCTCACATTTGCTCGAATTGAGAGGAAGACAACAGTACTCAGACCAGTGCTCCAATCGAAACAGAGCTCCTTGTGTGGCCTCCACCGCAGTGGGGACCAAGGGGGAGGAGGACCAAATGGCCAGATGGTCAGCATAAAGGGAGCAGCTGACGGAAGAAGGCAGAGAAGCGGGAAGATCATTAATGAAGAGAGAGAAAAGTACAGGGCCAAGAACGGATCCTTGTGAACACCTCGACGGACTCGAAAGGAACGGCTTTTGTGATTTTGAAAAACCACAGAAGCGCGCCTGTCAGAAAGGAAAGATTGAGTCCAACGAGCAAAGCAAGGAGGGAGGCCAGCCAAAATAAGTTTGTGGAAAAGGGCGGGATGCCAGACAGAGTCAAAAGCTTTAGAGAAGTCGATAGTAGACAGAATCGTCCGAGAGCCCGGCCTGGGTTTGTTAAACCCATCCGAAATGGACTGAGAAAGGTACAGAATTTGATCAAGTGTAGACAGTCCAGGGCGGAAGCCGGCCTGGCGGGGAGAAAGAATGGAATTAGATTCCAGAAAAAAGAGAAGACGGGATAGTATGATGCGTTCAAAAAGCTTTGATACGCAGGAGGTGAGAGAGATAGGCCGGAAGGAAGCAGGAGAGTCGAGAGGCTTTCCCATCTTATGTATGGGAATAATAGAAGATGTCTTCCAGATGGAAGGAAAGGAATGTGAAGACCAAGAAAGATTGAAGATGTGAAGAAGAAAATCCATGCCAGAGCGAGGAAGATGCTTTAGCATGGGATAGGCAACTTTGTCTGGGCCAGTGGCAATGGATGAGGAGAGGTTGGAGGCAGCCGCAAGAAATTCAGCGGGAGAGAAGGGAGAGCAAAAGGACGAGTGAGACTCCACAGAGCACGTAGCTCAGCGGAGCTCAGGGAGGTAGCCTCTGGCTCTGCTGCGCAGGGCCTTTGGCTGAGAAACGGAAAAGTGAGACCTCAGGTAAGCGGCATAAACCGAAGCCAATTCCCTGGGAGAAGAACAGTTAGGAAAGTTAGGAGAGGAAGAAGACGAGGAAGGAGAGCCAGCAATAGAGCGAAGAGTGCACAGATTTAGGATTAGATTTAGGTGAAAGAGAAGTGCAGGTCGTCTGCCATGCCTCAGCCTTGGCCTTGGCAATGACCGACGAGGCACGTCAAGAGGTGGAGATGTAAGCCTGGTGATCTTCATCACTTCTGTGAGCAGTAGCGAAAGCCCTGCGTCTTTCACCAACCGCTTCTTCCACCTCAGCAGACCACCAGGCTTTAGGAGGGCGTTTGATGCGGCCGAAAGGAATGGAAGATTTGGCCGCATTCATTGCCAGAGAGGTAAAGAGAGCAGCTGCAGAGGAAAGAGAAAGAGACGAGTATTCCTCTGCAGTAGGACAGTGAGAGTCAAAGTAGGAGGCAAAGTCATCCCAGCGAGCTTTCTGAAAATTGAAGGAAGGGGGGCGCTCATTGGGGTGAAAGACCAGAGAAAGAGGGATAGATAGAAGAATTGGTAGGTGGTCAGAACCCAGGTCCTGAAGCACCTCCCAGGAGCAAGAAAAAGCAAGAGTAGAAGGAGCAAAGGAGATGTCAGGAGAGGAGCGACTGCCAGAGGAGCGATGAAGAAGGGTGGGTGTGTCAGGGTCATTGAGGGGGAGGAGGTCTGAGGAGATGACCCAGTCAAATACTTCCTCCCCACGGGGGTCGGAAGTACCTCTTGAGTCCCAAAGCGGGTGATGGCAATTGAAGTCCCCCAGAATGAAGAGATTTCTGGAGGAGGGAAGAATTGAGGGAGAGAAGGAATCGGTTTTGCCATCCGTTGGGGAGGAGCGAATAGGGGGGGCATACACATTAAGAAATGACACCGAGGAGGATTTGTTTAGAGAGATGTTGACCCCTACATAATCAGAGTAGGGATCGAGCAAAGAAAGAGAGGTGGTAGAAAGTTCAGAAAAGGATAGGCCCTGTCTGACGAAAATGACAACGCCACCACTGGCGTGCGAGGCATCAGAAGAGAGAATGCCAGACCAGGAGTGAGTACGATCAGAACGCAGAACAGAGAATCCAGGAATCCGGAAAGAGGAAGAGGAGTTAAGATTCGATTCCTGAATGCAGATAAGGTCGACAGGATAGGATGAAAGAAAGTGAAGTAGTTCAGTGCTCCTGGCTCGAAGACCTCCAGCATTCCATTGAAGAACCCTGAGAGAGTCAGGGGGAGGGGAGGAGGCAGGAGGTGCAGAAGTATAGCCAGGAGCAAGGGACGGTGGTGGAAGGGCAGGGGAAGGAGATATAAGATGGGCAGATGGGGGATAAGAAGTTTGGAGACGAGGGTGGGGCAAGAGTGCAGCATTAGCAGAGGGGGGCCAGATTCCACAGTGGAGGTATACGTGCCGGAGGAGTCCGAGGAGGGGGGAGTCACAGTGTTACGGCAGGGGGGGCAGCTCCAAGAGTGAGAGCTGCCAAGAGCTCTGAAGTTAGATAACGAAAGTTGTGAGCACCTTAGATGGACCCATTTGGAGCAAGCGCAGCATTGCACCGACTTGCCCGCCAGGTCACATTTCCAGCGCACACAGAGCAAGGAAAGATGGGGCCAGGGTTAGGATGAACGTTACCGCTCATCAGGAGAAGAAGAAGAATGAGGAGACGAAGGAGGGCAAGAGTAAGGCAGGAGAGAAGAAAAAGTGAGAACAGGCGACCGATTTTAAAGATGCTGTGTGCTGCCCTTCTGCGGTCGTTCAGGGGGCAGCATAGCGAAAAAATGAATGGGGAGTGCCCAGGGTAACTGGGACCCTCGGGAAGGCCAACAGCCATTTCGACCCAACCCAAACGGGGCCGGGGACCGCACCACCACGTTGAGGCGGCTGTTGATTGGTGCAGAGATTGATCATCGATGTACTGTACTGCATCACGCTGAATGCAGTACGAGTCCATCAATAAACTGTAGTGGGCCATAATGCAGACTATCCATATACTGTACTGGATCATAGTGAGTGCACTATAACACCAAGAATATACTGTATTACCCCACACTGAGTGCATTGTAAGACCATTCACTTTTGTGAGCAATAAGACAAAAACATCTAGTTACATTCTGTAGTTCCTGGCTGCGTGTTGCTTGTCCACATTTTCAACATAGGCGTACTTAAGAAGTGCACTTGCTCAAAATTTAAACAGCGAAAGATTTCAAAAAATTTTATGCAAGTATTTTTACGAATAACCTATTGAATAGTAGGACTAGAACTAACTTTTTCGTAATTGTATGCCTATTTGTACGACCTCAAGCCTCTAGTTGCGCGCATATTGCTTAGTGTTGAAATAAACGCAGCTAGGCAAAGAGCAAACTAACCCGAGGTAAAGTACTGACAGTTAAGATGTTACCATTATGACGTCAAAGTTGAAAATACCAATTAAGCGGGCTGAGCCGGCTTTACCCAATGCGTAGTTGTGAGAACGGTAATGAAAAATTAATGCCTTTTTGACAAAGCCAATTCTCCTTCCAAAATCAAAAGAAACGTGTTTTTAGCGGGAATCGAGTAGAAAAACGCCAGGGGTGATTGTGCATAGCTGTTATATTTCTCTCAAACTTTTTAAAGTCCCTAGTGACGCCTTAATTGCCTTGTCTGCAGTATGTTCAGTACTGAAAAGTGCACTTGCTCACAATTGAAACAGCCAATAATTTCACAAACGTTTACTTCACCACTTACATGGAAGTATAAATGTAAAGCTGTGGGAGCGGGGAGTGCCATATTGCTGTGTAACTTCTGAAATATGCTGTTAAATATTTAGAACACTACTTATGATTATTTGTAATTGTATGCCTATTTGTACGACCTAAAATCTCTGGCTGTGAGCATACTGCTAGGTCTTGGCATCACGGCAATTAAGGAAAGTGCAGAGTAATCCAAAGTCAAACGCATTTGAGTTATTATAATTGGTTAGGTTATGGTTTAAAGAGTATAATTTATCGACCGGGTTTTGGTGTTAAAGATGCGGAAAATTTTCGTCATTCTTGTAACATTTCACAAGAAAATTGTAATTTAACTTACTTTGCTATTATGTTTTAGAGGTCAAGATCAGTCAGGTTTGCGACACGAATGAACAACAGTATTGTAACTTGCCATTGCATTACTAAAAACAGATTTTTCGAGCAACCACTATGTTAATACTGTAATGCAGGGCTACTCAATTGGCGAACCGCGGTCCGAATCCAGACCTTTGAAGTGTTGAAACTGGACCTCAAGCTATAGGATGAGTAACAGTAAGTGCAGCCACGGATGGCGAAAAAGCCCATGCCCCTTTTACCAAACTTTGTTCACTTATTCTCAGTACTAAGTTATTTTCAAACAAAATATCAAAAATTTTTCAAGCCTTCGGCGCAACTACACATTCTTAGCGTTGACTAATGGCACCTTAAAAAGGTCTAACAAAAAACATGAAAAACAGGAGAAAACCTGTTTCCCAGTGCTGAAGGTTTGTTATTCATGCCTATCTCGCCTACCAAATTTGCCTCTGCAATTCAACTAATCAAGTGTGGTAAAGCTCAAAACTACACAGTATTCCGCCACATATATTCTGAAGCACTGCAGTCCCAAATGTGTTACATGGCTTCAAAAATTCAACACAGCCTGCGTGACCTACCAAACAATCCTCACAATATAGGGACTGGCCACTGTTATCTCGGTACCAAAGCTTGGCAAAACAGCTAATGACTGAAAGAGCTTCTAGTCCATAACGCTGCTGAGCGTTTTTTACAAGCTTTTCAAGCGGTTACTCTTGATGCGTCTAAAACCTGTTTTTGACCCCCATAGTTGGCTTTAGGCTTGGTCAATGCATAATAGGTCAAGTGCTTAACTAATCTATGACGTTGAGCACCGCTTTGAAGATAATAAATTAGGCATTGTGCTGGCAAATCTTATTGCCGCACAAGATTGCTTACTGTATAGTACCAGGGCCAAACACCCCACCACCGCCTTTGATCTGGTGTTACTTCTATAGACCAAGTTTTAAAAACTGGCAAAAAATAAGATATGCGATTTTTTAACAAAATTAGCCGAATAGAGCCTAATAAGCTCATATTATTTTTGATTTTGATAATTAGTGTAGACTATGAGAAAATCCAAGTATTTTTTGTATTTACGGGTAATGATAGTTTTATTTTTATCATTGCAAATCAAAAATTATACTGGACCTGTTGAAATACTGAACTTCTCCAACTGGACCTTCGTTAAAATTAGTTGAGTAGCTCTGCTGTAATGTATCATTCTTCTTTAACAGACAGCATACAAGTCGTTTGCTTTTAAAATAGCTGCCGCCGGCTTTTTTTCACTGTAACTCGCATAGCTGCCGCCGGCTTTTTTCACTGTAACGGTGCCAAACAGCATTTTGCTGTTGCAATGTCAGTTAAGCTTAAATTGTCGTACAATTTCATTCTATCGAAAGCATTTTGTTATGATCTTCTAAAAAATCTTTAAATCGTGTTTCTACAGTCAGTACTTATTGAAAAAACCCAGAGAACAAATTGTGCAAACAAGGGTAAGTTGTGACGTCATTTTAGACTCCCGAAAAGATAAAATTTTCGCGAGTTGGGAGCAGGCTTTCGTTTGAGCAAGAAATTGTTTTCCCCTGCGAAAAACTGCACATTTTATAAAATTGATTCTATGACTTTATCATGAACCCCCTTAAGACACTCACCCCAGGGAGGTGATCAATCGTGCCTGATTTCACGTTTTTACACCTTGTAGTTTCGGAGAAGTTAAAACAGACAACAAAACGGCGTTTCATAGTACAGACCAGTGGTTTCTGAACTTTTTTCAAGTATCTACCCACTTTTCAAAACATAAATTTTCGACATCCACATAATGTTGCATGTACTTAGAAGTACTTGAAAAAAAACTGCGGTGAAAATGACTTTAGTGCTGAAATACTTGGAATATATTTTATGTTATTAAAGGGTGTAGCTTTTTAAAAATTCAATTTACTGAGCGGAAGGTGGGTGTGGAGATTTTCCGAGCTGACTCCGTCACATTCGTTGACACACGTCCGCCTTGGCACTCAAGCGAACTAAGAATTATTCCAGACAAAGCATGCATTAGTCTAAATAGTGAATAACTTTTGCGACCCACTGAAATTCCATCCACGACCCACCAGAGGGTCGCCACCCACAGTTTGGGAACTGTTGGTATAGATGCAATATATTTAACATTACTTCAAGTTCTGAATAGCTATCTTTCACAAAGTCTGGTTCGAAAGCGAGAGTGTAGTGGTAAACATACATTGAATCAGCACGTCTGAGCCTTTAAAACGAGGGAAAAATGACGTAAAATCGACTTTCTTCATGCATGAATGAGGGCATGTGATTCAGCTTTGTAAATCTCAGTTGGTGGCTGAATTTTTGAATTATCAATCGTGTATTTTGAAGCATCATACTACTCAAGTGCACAAATTGTTGTCAAGTTATATTCACCAGTCGTCTGCTATTTTTTTCTTGTTCTTTTTTCCTTTTTTGTTCTGTGTGTTGCTCTTCTCAGTGTCCGAATCAGCAGCTTCATTGTCACGTGATTCATCATCCCTAAAAACAATTCCATTGGTGATGTTGCACCACAAATTCTTTAAAAATTAGAAATAAGCCATCACATTTACAGCTAGCTACATATATACCTACATCTATTCTGCAGTCACAGTGAAAACTTCGATAACATGTGCTCAAATTCAGTTTGGAATTGCCAGTACTGTCTACATATTGTATTGTTACAAGCAATATAACTATTCGAAACTAAAACCATGCTTCTTTGACCGGCCTATCGTATGATACGTAAGGTAGTGAAAACATACTCACAAAGCATACGTGCAATACTACATTCAAATTTGTGCTATGCAAAATAACTGCAACTCGAGAAAAAAATATTTTCTAAAGTTGCTGCTTACATATGTGGTAAGATAAACTTTTAATTCGTATCACATTCATCAGAACGCACAGCACTACAGTTAGTTTCAGGAATTGCACATCGTAGCATTTTTATTTTTTACTTAAGAGAACAAAAATAAGCTTTTCCAAATACTTTTTGTATGATCGATGATTTCCGAGCTATTTGGTCCATTAAAAGGGTGTCTTAAAAATGTACCCAAAAGTATTTTAATGACACAGCCAAACAAATTAATATTTTTCACAAGTTTTTCATAGTCATGCAGTCAAAAACTGAAGTTTTTAATTCAGTGCAGAGTTCTCAATTTGGGCTTTCCTTTTTGAAGTTTTAATCTTTCTTCCCCTTAAACCATGTGATCAATATAACCTCTTTGTCGTCCAATAACTGCCTGAATCCATACTGCTACAGTGTTCATCACGTTTTGAAATGTTTCGCGTGGAACGTTTAAGATTTCACTCTGGATGTTTGCCTAAAGTTGTTTAAAGTCTCTTGGCTGGAGCTTTTTGTATATTTGGTCCTTCAAATACCCCCCCAAAAAAGTCCGGGGGGATTAAATCAGGTAAGTATGGAGGCCACTGAACGTCTTCACACAAAGAAATAAAACGTTCAGGAAAGTTTTTTTGTAAGAATACTCTCGTGGCTCTGGTTGTGTGCGGTGGGGCTCCATCCTGTTGGAACCATTGTGTCTTTATTTGGATTCTATAATCTCGTCTTCAAGCTCTTCAGCATAATTCTGGGAGGTAAAACTTTTCAAGCATTCGACAATAGTTATATTCTGATCAACTGTGACGGTTTTACCAATATCATTTAAAAAAAATAAGATCCTATGATGTTATATTATACAAAATCAGTCCTTGGTTGAGACTTTTATTGCAGAATATTTTTGGGGGCATTTTTTTGAGACCCTCTAATATTTATTCAATTTCATTTTTTGTTAACCCCGTTAGGCCAAGTTCACCAGACTCCAAATATTAAGTTTGTACGGAGTAAATATTCGAGTCAAGTAAACTTAACCAACAGAGTCACAAAATAGTTGGTACCATACAAGGTACACGGATCAGTTACTTGACCCACAGTTTAGAAACAGCATTGTATCAAATAAACTTGGCCAGAATCATTTGGCCCATCACATCACAAACTTTTGGTAAACACAGTTTCAATAACGAGCCAAGTCACTTGATTAGTTTTTCTTCCCTTCTTATCTGGATCAACAAGCAAGGTAGTAAACCAGAATTTGCCATAAAATGCAGCTTAATTCATAGTTTCAAATGTCCAATAAAATTTGAATTTTGCCAAATAAACTTGGCCCAATTTTAAATACGGCTACTCATGTATTCGCAAGTTAGGTCAGTGTTACATAAGGTTAGATATAGATGTACCAGTCTAGATCTTTCTTCTTTTTTCCTCTCTTTCCTTTCTTATCAGAATTCTCATCATTTACATCATCTTGTTTTCCGTCGTTTAAAGTCAACTTTGCAATTTCATCTTGCACTTCATCTTCCCTAAACATCAAATACAATGACTATTAACGACAGATTAAAATGCTGGGAGTTAAAGACTTAAAAGTAGATTCGATTACTTATTCTCTTGACACATTAGAAAATTTAAAAAGTTACAAAAAGCATCTATTCCGATTAAATCAACACAATTAACTTCTGTCAACAAACTCTTGGATCTGAAAAATCTTTTTACAAAAACTCTTGTTTTTAAGATTTCTCTTTGCTTTCACTGTTGGTAATGATCAACGGCACGCCTTACTCAACGATATAAAATTTATCTGCCATTAATTTAAAACTCTAAGCCACCACAGCACAATGCTGTTGGCACTGTATATCGTCAATAGTCTAGTCTAGTTCAGGTTTCAAATAGAGTTTGCTTTTTCTAGGTGGCTTACTTATTGGAGTAGATTATACTATGTACGGGATGGCGATCCACTGACCTGCTGGTCACAACGTGACCCACCACTGTTATTCCGGTGACCCACAAGTAGATATGTTATCACGACATCAGTTTCTTGAAACTTTCAGTTAGAGCTTAAACTACAAAATTTGGCCTAGATACAAGTGAAGACCTTTTCGTTTTAAAAACTCATCAGCAACAGCCGGAAAAATTGAGCGTAATTAGAAGTGAAGACCTTATTTTTAAGAGAGCAACCAAAAAATTGTTGAATCTATGACCCAGTTTTGCTTTTTTCCATGTCAAAATCCCTTTGTGACCCATTTAAGGAAAAAGGTTCGCCATCCCTTAACTATGTTAACATTAAGTTGATTTATCTTAGCATTACAATTTCAAAATGTAAATCAAAGAAATGTTTGTAGTTGAAACAGAACAATTAAAACTTTGCATTTGCGTTTGTTGCATTTATATCACTCCGACTCGCAAGTCAATAGCATTTTTTATCCATCTAAAAGGCACTAAGCTCACAGCAATCATCCCGTTTAGCTTTGGAATCTCAAAGCTTCAACATTTTGCTTGAATTGATTGGTATTTACACAAATTAAAGGCAACTCAAAATCTACCAAGCAGAGAATTTCATTGCAAAGTGATTTATCCAAAAACAACAAACAGTTATTGTGAGGTTTAAATGTAAGACTATTATTGCCGAAAAAAAAACAATGCTGCATCAGACACGGCAATCTGTAATTAAGAGTTTGAAAGAATGTCATTTTATTATTTCCATGTTCATTACCAGTTATCGACTTCCTTCTTTTTTTTCCCTTTCTTCTGTTTTGAGCTTGTACTTTTGCTTTCAATCGCAGCAACTAAATCATCAATATCATCTGGTTGATTTTCTCCGGCATCTGTTGCTCTGAAATCAAAGCTTCAGCATAAGCAAGATGTTTCACGTTTTATCATTTGCCTGTGGAGAGTTAGGATTGCATTGTAAATCCTTCACAAGCTAGCAACCCGAACCCTAATTCCTGCTAAAAGAGTAGTTGTCTCACTTATATGACGCATAAGTAGATGTCTTAAATTGGTTTAAAGAAAACTACAAGAGCCACTAAACGCATTCAATCTTATACCTACTCGCATCTGTCAGCAAAAACCGTGCAGTTGCAGTCATGTACTTTGTAGTACAGTGGTTCTTGACCTTTCTTGTCATTACAACTTACGGTTTTGATTCATCCTTGTTTCCCTTAAGCCCAATCAAATTTGTATCCTTTTTACAAATTCGGTCATGGATTCAACAACATACAAAATTAACAACGCATTGCGTATTTAAAAAAAAAATCATGTCAAAAATGGGAGCAAAAAAGCTTGTAACACTTGCTGATCTCAAAAACAAAGATCATAAGGTTAGAAACAGGGAGCTCTATAAGCAAAAAAGGCATCAACGTAGGTTGATTTCCAGATGTAAAGCAACTAATACGTAAGTTTGCCACACCCTTGCAGTTTTAACACCACGCACCAGTGTGTCGCCGCATCTCGTTTGTGAACCTCTTCTTTAAAATAATTTGTAATTTCTCGCCTGTAATGCCTGTTCCTGCACACCTATTAAGCACTTTTGATTTGGAGACCACACCGTGACCAATCAAACCTAACCGTGTGTAGTAACAAAATAGCTTTTAAAGACAAAATGGAGTCCACGCCACAATAATAAAAAGGGAGAAGACTAAACTGAAATGACTGCTTGCATACAATTACGCTTTGAAAGAGCATCTGCACAACACAGACATCATGCAGGTTCGGTTGCAAATATCGCAAAGCTGATGGCATTAAGCGTAAATAAATGCATTGGGGTATTAATGAATGACTACTAACAAGGTTTTCAAATTGAAATGAGAAAAATAAACCAGTATTTAAGAACATTATAATGATAGATTTGTATCCCACTTAGATAGCGCTATCCTGCAATATCAATCAAATTGGTATGTCAAAGCAGTTTTGAAAACAACAAAATGCTTACACAGCAACATAATACAAAAATTAAATACACGCAGTAAAAATCTATATAAATGTAAACGCAACGCTAAACATAGGAAAATATTACAACTAACCGGAAGAAAACTAAATTTGATTTTTACGTTTTAGTTTCTTCCCGTTACTTGTATTGGTTTTCAGTTTTAGCTTCATCTGCTAAAAGTGCTCCTTAGAACTGGATGCAACAAAAATAAGGAAATCTCTGTACGGATTAGCAGTCAGGGTTGGTTGAGAGTTATAATAAAAATTAGAGCTAGTCCGTGGAATTCAGCAAAATTTCTGCATTTCAGTAGTATCCCAACCAACCAATTCAATACAAGTATACGTTTTAATCTTGGTCTAAACAGAATAGCCAGTGCCAGGAAACCAGAGTACAGGCGTGTGACAAAAACCTGTGGTTTTGACCGGAAGTGTGTCTTTCTCCACTTTGCTTGATTCAGGGCATCCTCCTTCTTTAAACCAATCGTCTGTCTCTTCCACTTGCTTCTTTCTTGGTCATTTTTGCTGTCTCTTGCTCCTTACTTCAAGACCTAAAGCAACTCTCAAAACACTATTGTCATCCCTTTTCAGCATATGTCCATACCATCTGACTCCAATCACTGTTGCTTACTGATTTACAGTTTTCTCAACCCCAGCATGTCTATCAGTTCTTCAGTCGTCTTTCTGTCTACAACTTTCCGACCGCACATGGGTTTCACCATAGCTCTCTCCGTTCTCCTTAAAACTGCTTTTTCATTTTCTTTTAAATACCATGACTCGCTTCCATACAATATTGCTGATCTCGCACAACAACAATAAACTTTAAGAGGAAACCTATTTCCAAGTAATAACTCCCAGCATTCCTTGAATCTTATCAAAATTCTTACTTTTGCTGTAACTGCTGCTACACAACCACCACAAAATTTAGTTTGTCTCAGAACAACAAAATCCATTTACTGTCTCCACTTCATCACACAACATCTTGATCAAATTCACCATTCCTTCCATTATTCCTCTACATTCAGAGCAAACAAAATGCATTGCTAACCTAGCAGTAACTCTCTATATTTTTGCGCATTGGCCATGAACCCAGTTTCCACATTTTCTGCACAATATTGAATTGCCCATTACTCTCCTGCCACAAACTCCATGGTAACAGGCCAGTTTCTTCCCAGTCTCCTGGGTTAGGGTTGAAGTGCCCAACCCAAACGAGATGTATGTGATCGGGGGTAAGTGTCCTAAAACCAAGTCCACATGAATCTATCTTGCTTTTGAGCAGTTCTGCTTCCAACCAACTTACCATTACTTTTGTTTTTTTTGATGTTGACCCTCAAACCCCTACTTTCCAGTGCATCTTTCCAATTCCAAAATCTTTCTTTTAAGTCTTTCTTGGTTTCACCCATGAGAACAAGGCTGGTATAAATTGAGTCCTCATTAACCCATTACCTCCCAATGTTTTCAAATGGGAACATATTTTCGTTTTTTTTGATATCTATAATTAATCATATCCATTTCTACATAATATTAAGTGGGAGAGAAGGGTTTGAGCAACATAATAGACGTTTATATTTTTTTTATTTTGCATGTGACTTTGCAGAGGAGATAAAAATCAAGCCAAGATTGACTTTTTGGGATCTCTTTAACTCTTTCGCTCCCGCGATCATCAACTGATGATCTCGTGTTTTCAGTGTTTACCTCAAATTTTTTTAAATTGAGTTACAAAATTAGTTTACTAAAAAATCGATTTGTGACTTTATTTTTCATCCGATTTTCATAAAATTTTCAAAAGATCACACATATTTCCTCACGCATCCGAAGATGTATAATTTGTGCCCTAATTCTTGGATTTTTATACCCAAAAAGGGTTAAAAAGACCAAAAACCCAGTTGCAGACGACAAAATCTGCCAAATTCTCAGCAATAGACATCTACGCTAAAATCAAATTGAGATTACATCTTTACCACAAAACCAAACCCTTTATCATTAACACAGTCTGAAAACTACTCTTTTGGCGCATCATTTGACAAAATTTCAAGCGATAATAATAAATTTTACTTTTTTGAATTTCCAAATTTTTAGGGGTCTCAAAACCCCCAAACAAATTTGAATGGTAAGTAGATAAAAGTAAATTTAGTGTGTAAAAAATATGATATGTTGCTAAATACCAGTTAGATTTGAAAGCTTAGGAAATTTGCTTTCCAGCAATATATAACTTTAAATAGTGTAGACTAAGTGGTATATGATATTTACTGATCAAAAATGAGCACTGTACCTGTCAGTTCAAAACCCCCAAAATTTTTTGACTTACCTTCACTAAATTATAATTTTTACAAAAACTACACCCTATAAAAAGATAAAATAAATTGCAAATATTTCCCTACTAAAGTTGTCATTTTGTATCAAGTTTCCAAGGAGACAAGAAGCGAAATACAAGTTTAAAAGCTAGCACAAGTTTGGCTTCTCTAAATCAAAGTTTGCTGTATCCCCCTTGTTTCTCAAGAAATGGGAAGGGTGTAAACAAGCTGCTGTTTCATTGTCAGTGACAGCATATTCTATTTAAACTTGATATTTTCTGAATCTTGAAGAAATTCCCTCTTCAAAAATACATAATGTTACATGGTTTAGGCTAACCTCTAGCAGATAATGACTGATCATATTTTAGGTACTGAATTCAACTACCAAAATTTGGTACCGGTCAAAAAAAAGGTCATGTGCTTCAGAAAATTGCAAATTGTAGAAAACCTAGGCTTTTAGGTAAGTTTTGAGTGATGTACCTTGAAAGCTTATTTCCTTAGCATCATCTTGCGACAATTTCTAAAAAAATTGGTAGAAAATAAAATCTGTAGTGATCTTTGAGGTGAGGATACCTCTTTAATTTTCAAGACAATCCCCCCAGTTGGGGGGGTTAATTTGCATAAAATTTGCATATTCAAAAAAAATTTTTTTTCTATTTGAAATCCTCAAGAAATGTAGATTTCAACGATATATAACACTTAATGTAGAAGTAAACAGCTGAGTAATGATTTACAAACAAATTTGAGGTTCATAATTATGATTAATTATGATTGATTATAACAGTTTTTTGCACTGCCACCTTACGGACATTTTTTTTTCGCTATTTTCGCGGGAGCGAAAGAGTTAAATTTTGTGTTCTTGTCATAAATCAGTCAATATTATTAACACTTTCATGTTGGATTCTTTTTCATTACCTTTTACTGCATAGCCATGCCAAATTTCAAATGGAAAAAAATAATTTTTAGTTTATTATTTTGTGATTTATGTTGATGTTCCCACTTAGAAGCATTGGGAGTTTGAGATTAGGGAATATGCAGATGTTAGTTGACAAAATTGGGACATTTGCTTTTCGCTATGGATACAAATGTGTTACAGAGGAAACTCAATTAACTTTCAGATTTATGAGGGGAGGGTATCAAGCCCAAACTTGGGTTGCCCACTTTTTGTTTTGGAGGTTTTGACGTACATATCAAATATTTTCATATTGTTGTTCTATATGAGATCCATTGTCTTACAAGTTATAAGTCCGGTGGCTGATTTAATATAATACTGTAGTTTAGTGCTTCCCTCCCCACCGTTAAATTTTAGGGTTAACTTTGCTGCATATAGAGCAGTGATTACAGCATGAAAACAAGACGCAATAGAGCACTGACGTAGGTTTTACCAGGACAAAAGTTAACCCTGTCCTCTATTTTCCTTTGGTATGTTTTTTTACCAATATCATTTACTCTTATTTCAATCACAGACCTACAATTCTTGTAACATTTGTGACTTGTAGTGCTGTTTTTATATGATCAGTTTTGTGTCACACTCATAGAATTTTGTGACAGTGCTGAATCATTCAATCAGATTTTACTTACTACTACTTCACCATGGCTGCGCTAAAGCATCATGCAGACACTTAACTGAAAACTTCTTTATGTCAGCCTTATGAACAGTTTTGCAAGATTAGGGTAAACTCTGTTGTTATTTTACACATATTATCTTTCATTGTGGTTTCTTTTCATTATATCGAGTTACATTGTGCTTGCTTTTCAAGCAGTTGCAGTTCAAGCAATATTTTGGTGTTACAACACGACAAAGAGTGATTATTTTGCTTGCTATTCACTAGTAAACAATGTGTTTTCATTATACAAAAATTTGACAAAAAGCTTAATCTCAACCTCCCAATGTTCCCAAATGGGAATACGATTTTTTTAATAAATAATCATAGAAATTCCAAATTTTTTTTGCAAACATTGTTATTTTGAAGGAAATGAACTAATCACACAAAAAATTTAACTTAAAATCTCATGGCTTCAATGCTTGGGATTTCATGGGTTAAAATATTTCCAATCTTAAGTTTTGTAAAACAAATAATGATAACATCATACACATTTTATGGAAATAAACAAAAATAACCGTAAGTATTTATGCTTTTTGAAATGTATATATAGTTTTACCATTATTGATGTACATCTCATGTATCCTCTATTTGTTTTCTGTGTACCCCAGGTTGGAAGCTGCTGTTATAGATGAATGAGATCGGATTGAAGGCAAAAATTAATTATATTGCTTTTGATGGTTCTAAATGCACAACCATTTCCCAATCAGGAAACAACTTTTTTCTGATCAAATAACGGTTTCCCAATCAGGAAACAATTTTCCAATCAAAACAATGGTTCCTTACTGTATTTTGCCGTCAACAGTGTTTTACTCATGAAGATTATTTTGCCATGAGACATTTGTGATTGGTCAATTTTAATGATCAATTACAAAAAGCTTGCACCCCCAGTTTATAGTCCCCCACACTGTACACTACCTTTTTCTAGGTGCCTTGCCAGCAAAGATTTAAACTCATAACCACCACATTTCAAGGCAGCTGCACTGTCCATGGGCCACAAGGTCACTGCTAAAATTGTAGCAATTATGACTATATAAACACACATGGATGGTTACAGCAAAATACCCTCTAAGAGTAAAATGTCATCAATGGCAAAATAGCTATGTCTTAAAAGAAAAACTAATTTATCTATCATTTCAATTGATTGTCACAAATGTTTTTCCACAAAAGTTAGATCACAACACAGCAAAAAACTTAAATTTTGTCTCAAGTATTTGCCAGTTCCACCTTCTCTTGACTTTAATCTAATATTTTATACATTTGTGAACCCATCAAAATATTAAAAGGAAATGGCTATTTTGCTGACAACAGTATTTTACTCTTGAAAGCTATTTTGCCGTCACCATTCATGTGTATTCAAATAGACATATTTGGTACATTTTTGGGTGTAAAGCTGTGGTGCAGTGGATAGCGCAGCTGCCTTCAAATGTAATGGTTATGGGTAGAATCTTTGCTGACAGTGAACACTAAGGGGAGACCTGGTATGTGAATGCACAGGAAAGTGTAACACAGAATTACATGAGCCATGATCAGTGTTCCCTCTAAGACTTTGGTAAGTGCGTAACCGCCGGCACAAATACAAAATTGCTAGCAAATGTACGAAAACCGCCGGACAAGTTTTGGCGGACATTGCTGAACAAACGGTTACAGCAGCCTCAGTAACTTATTTTGAAATTGTAAAAAACACACATACAATTTAGTCAGTCTATATGCCAAGCTACCTTTGTACAGCTTATAGTTTGCCCATAACGTTGGTTGATGTATGTATAACGGCAGTCTTTATTTTCCCTCAGACGTACTTCAAATATAACACTTTTTGTTTAGTTTACTGCTTTTCAACCGTTTTGGCGTTTGGCCCATTTTCGAAAGGCACAGAAGCATGTGGCCCGGTTGTATCTTTTTCTCGTTTTTATGAGCATTTTTTGCATTTGTTGGTGTCATAACCGTTTTTGGCATTTGGCCCATTTTCGAAATTCACTGAGTCATGTGGCCCGGTTATATTTTTCTTGTTTTCATGAGCGACCTCAAAAAAGTTATCAAAGTAAATTTCAGAAGTGTTGTCCAACTAAAATAGAAAAAACAAGTGAAGAAAAAGTTTTGTAATTTCATTCGATGTGAAAATAAAATAAAGTACTGGCCCAGTGAAGACCATGGTCCACCGATTGAAAATCACTGACGTAGGCCATCATCTCTTGCTACGAATAATTTTTATTTTTTATTCCGATCAAGACGCCAGCCTGCGAGCTGTATCTTGCCAGGGGGAGAAGCAAAACCGTGATGATGCCCTTCGGTGACGTAATAATTAGGGTGATTATGTCAGCCCTAAAAAGTTCAAAAACGAGTAGCCTAAAGTGCAGAAACGTTTACTAAAAGACGCCGGCGAAACACCTTGCTATTTCTGTTTGATAAGTTAATTTAAGTTAAATTTGGTCACCCAAATTCTGCGACTCTTGCAAGAGTAATTTGTAAGCATTTCAGAATGTCTGATAATAAACAGTGCATCTAAATAAAATTAATCCTTTGCCGAAGCCCGACATGTGCATGAGAAATATCGCTTTTATAAAATAATAGAATGTTAGGCAGGTTACCACGACTATGACACAAGAACAAAAATTACTGGCAAACTTCAATTGTTGCTTGATTATGGTAAATAATCTAACGAGCTACATTTTTCAATCGTAATCAATTAAACAGCAGGGTTTTGCAGTAGCAAGTAAACTTTTGATTTGAAATTAAAAAGTATTTAATGGCCAAAGCTACACAACTTGAAAGAAGAAATCTAAGAGTTTTGAATATGGTGCAGCAGTCATTCTATGTGTGTGTTGCTTCATAAAACATATCTCAGAATGCAATGTTAATGATAAACGATAACTTTTACCTAGGTCTAGTCAACCAATTTCACAAACTACGCAGGAAAACAAATGAGATAATTTTAATGAAGTTTTGTCCCAGATGCCAAAAAAAAGCGCAACACTATGTCTGACCAGGTAATGTGACGAAAGTAATGGTAGGTTTGAGACACTTCTGAAACCTGTTTTCAGAACCTTCGATGATAGCTGCAATAACATAGATAGCTATTTTTTGCTCTTATTAAACGGTAAACGGTCATTAACCGTTTACCGAATTCATGAAAAGAGGTCGCAAATATTTTGTACGTGAAATTTTTGATTTTTGCAAAAAGCAATTGAAACTTGACCGAAGCAAAAAACCAGAGAAATTTATGGATGCGAATATATCCGAGTTTGGTAAACGCAGCTTTTAAGGCTAGTAGAAAAATTGAAATGCCAATATTTGTAACCACACATAAAACTACAAGGTTTCACTGAGAGGCACTGACTGCAAAAAATATTAAGGTATACTATTTATGTATGACCCCATAGTTTTACTGCGTTTTCGAGGGGGCTGCCCTCTCTGGAAAAAAATTTTGGTGACCCCGCCTACTTTACCCGGTGCCACTGTGTACAGGTAAAAGACTGCAATAGCCGCGCGCGCACAATTAGTCTTCACAAAAACTTTTTTTTACGCAACACACAACCTTTTGTTAGTTTCTGCTATTTAATAATTTTTCTGTACACCGGTAAACCAGATTAGATAATACCCCTTTAATGTTGGATCAAAAGACAATTTTGAAATGGTACATAGTGAACAGCAATTTTTTTTAATGCCATAAAGCCATAAGCAAATTTTACTGCATTACAAATTATCTTTCCAGCAATTAAAAAAAGCCTAGAAACTGAAATTGCACTTTTACATTTTTTTTCTTCTCCTTTCTAGGCTTTTTTCGATCATGACTGGTAAGCTATCACAGCACATGGCTGTCAGCTGTATTTAGTTTTATAAAATTCTGGAGGGGATTTAAAACTAAAATTGGTTAGAAATCATATTCTTTTTTACTTTTAGTTTTTAAAAATAGCTAGTGAGAGTTTATTTATTTCTAGTTTACAAGATGACGTTTTTGTACTAAAGTGAAACTGAGAGCTATGCGCTTTTTTTGTCTTAACAAGCACGATTGAAATTAGGGTTGAAGCGTAAAGAAAACATGAAGTGGTGAAACAATTACAATTTCAAACTTCCCGCCAAAACTAATGTCTTGTATTAAAGTTAAGTTTGAGAGCTACTTGCTAATACTGCTTTTTAGCTACGATAGAAAGGCTGGGTTACTTTACGTTACGTGCTTTGGGGTTGGTTTGTAATACAAAAGAAGTGTGGTAACGGCGTGCGCAATATTTGAAGTCGCCGTCACTCCCTGTTGCGTCACACCAGGACGATGTTTACGTGAGACGTTGACTACCCTAAAAAAGCGGCGGTCCAACCTTTGATTCTAAGTTATTGTCTCCCACGCATTAAACAGTTGATTGAAAATTGCAAAAGTTTTAACAAACGGAAAAAGTTACCAAAAACCGCCGGACTTTTTACGCACTGTTGAATTTTAACTGCGAATCCGCCGGACATAATTTCGCAAATTCGCACTTTTTTTGCGTTTAAAGGGAACACTGGCCATGATAACCACATAGTGCACATTTACAACAGGGCCCAGATATGCCCCCACCCCTGCCCACATGAAGATCAAATGAAAGCTTTTTATAGCATATGACAAGATTGCCCAATGTCTGTGAGCACTTGTATGCAAGCATTACATTGGACTGTAGACGTTTTTCCATTTGGCCAGATTGCAGTAGGTTTGAAAACTGGGTAACCCATATAATTTTTTTTAACTTCTTTTTTTAACTTGTATTATTATGTCATTTTAAATGACAAAAAAATATTTGCACACCTAATGGAAAACATCGTTTGACACAAAAATTGAACTGCAAAGATTATGGTATTTAAGTGGCATGTTGTACAAAATGTGATAATTACTACGTTGGTCAAACAGTAACATCTTTCTCACCACATTGAACTAAACATCAAGTACTATGGAATAGATTTTGCTACACTGAAAATAAATAGACATTATGATAAACATCATAAAGCAATTTTTACTGGCAAGCCTGATATAGAGCAACGTTTTTTATCTTTATTGTAAAACCTGTATTGAAAATTTAAACTTTAATGAAACCTAATGTTTGTGCATATTCAATTCCAAAACAAATACTAATAAAATGATTTCACTGCATATATAACCTGGTACTAACTACTTATTGTGTTTAAATGTTTTTAACACATTGATATACATTTATAGTCCACAAACAGCCTGTATTTTGATCTTATTTCTTTCATCATAACTGCCTGCTGTCTTGTACCAAATGAGATTAATTGTTTTGATACATTGGATAATTACTTATGCGATGGAGCATCAGAGTATAGAGGTCAGTACAGCTCCTCACTGGGGTTCTTATTTTTAGTTGTTTATATTCTTTTACAACATTGAAGATGCTAATTCAGCAAAATGCATTTGTTTTAGTATACAGTATTTTAAAGTTTTAATAAAGTTTGAGCTGATTTAGTTATTTCAATCATACCAGTATAGGGAATATTACTGAATAAAAATTTTGGTATTGCAGTGTTTTGAGCTTTTGTTTATAAACACTTTTAATATTGAAACATTTCTGGTGGAATGTATAGTAACATTCATGAAAAGTATGCAGTTGACTTATGCTTTGTGTAGATTTTGACACTTGATAACTCACACATCTTGTGACTTAGTTCACATGAAATCTGTGTCAATTTAACTGTAAAACTAGGTGATGACACAGTGGGAATTAATAACTAAAAATATGCAAGTAGCCTAAACAGTGCAAAAATATTCAAAAAATCATTCGGTAAAATTAAAGTTTACATACCTAAATTGTTTAAGCTGAAAGGGCAGTGTACACTGTAGGGCCAGGCCTGGTATGTAAATGTACGGGGCAGTGTACACTGGAAGGGAGTGTAATTTTGCACCCCCACCCTGTACACTCCCTTCCAGTGTACACTGCCCCGTACATTTACATACCAGGCCTGGCCCTACAGTGTACACTGCCCTTTCCACTTAAATAATTTATGTTTGTAAACTTTAGGCAGTGGCTATTTCGCCGTTGACGGCAATTTGCCCTTGGAATCTATTTTGCCATAATCATTTACATGTGTTTATATAGCCAAATTTGCTATAATTACACCAGTGACACTGTGGTGTAGTGGATAGAGCGTTGGTCTTGAGATACCATGGTTGTTGACTAAAATATTTCTAGCAAGCGATTTGAGCCAGGGAAGGGGGTCGACTTATACGACAGGTACATATTAAAATCAGGATTTTTAGGCCAAACTTACAAACCTCGACTTATATGCCAAATCGACTTATATGCCGAAATTTACAGTATATTGCCATATTTGCTGCATTTTAGCCAGTGACACTGTGGTGTAGTGGTTAGTGCACTGGTCTTAAGATACCATGGATGCAGGTTCAAATCTCAGCTGGCAGAGCATTAAAAGAAAGGGCAGTGTACACCGGAGGGCCATTAGCGGTATGTAAATGTACGGGGCAGTGTACACTGGAAGGGAGTGTACAGGGTGGGGGAGTGTACACTGGGGGTGCAAAATTTTTTTAATTTGTTTTTAAAATTGACCAATCAGAGATGATCAAAAGTTACATGTTTAGTACGTCATTGAGATTGACCAATCACAAATAACTCACAGCAAAATAGTCTCTGAGAGTAAAATGCCGTTGACGGCAAAATAGCCACTGCCTAATTTACATTTTCTCTTCCAAAAACAATTTCAGATTAAATTAACAAAATATGCATGCTGCAGCATATATTTTTCAGGGCTATTGGTTATGCACTTATAACTTGGCCCCTAACCAGTAGGGGGACCATTACACTATACTGTTCAAGAATGAAGACACAGGTTGAGTACACAGGTTGAGCTAACTAAACCTTTAAAGGCTTAAAACTTACAGCTTTTTTTTGTCCTTCTTTTTTCCCATTTCGTCTCATTGATGTATACTTTATAATAAATATATTCGCAGCACAATACTAGTGTATAGTCTCCAACCTAAAAAAACATTTATCTAACAACTTACATAAAATATCATAAGCTAATCAATAAATAAGCAATTTAGCTGCAAGCATGAGTCTACACCATATCAGCAATCCCTACTACAACTGTTGAGAAAACCATCACAGCACTGACTATCATGTTTTCACATACTCATTATAGCCAATTTCGCTATGACGCAACTTTGACCAATGTGTTTTGAAGAAATGGGAGCGTAAGATTTGTTAAAATATCCACCTAGGGTCCTAGTTTTTTTTTAGGATTGCAAAATAAATTTTCTAAGATACATACATGAATCTCAATCGAATTTACATTAATGCAGTGGCAATGTAAAAAATTATCAAAAGACTGTAATTCAAAATGATGAGAACTTTTACTCCCAACCATAAAAATGACATCCTACCAAGAGCTTTGACAGTGTCTTTATAGAAAGGTTTCACTTACGTAAACAAACGTCATTAAAATTCGCTTTCGAAAAATTGGTTGACCAGATCTAGAATATTTGCATAGAATTCAATGGAGGCGATATCGTTTTTTGTGAATAAAATAAACAGCTATCACCATAGGTGGTCAAAGTAGCGCAAAATCTACTTGAGTAAATGTATTGTTACCTACTCCGAAGAATACTCAACTACAAGCAGAATGTAATAATAGGTATTTTTACTTCAGTAACACCAAAATGGTAATGACCAATTACACTACTTTAGCAGTAAAATTAGAAAGTAGTTTTGTTTTTTAAGGAGTCTCGTCCTCTATCTTCTAAACCAGTGGCTATTAATTTAGGGGTGTTTACAAGATGCAAAATGAAGTTTTTCAAAATAGGCCTACAAACTTCTCTGCCGATTTATAATTTAATTGACGTTACCGACTAAGTTGAAGGTTTAATTATATCGCATGCAAAGGTGTTTTCATATAAAGGGTCCGTTCCGGCATACACTATCTTAGAAACAATTTTTTGAAGATCTCAAAAACGGTTACCGGTACTAAATTAGGTTGACGATTTTTCTCTTTTTGAAAAAACTATGCAAAATTAGGTTAAATATTCTAAAAGTATTTACTTTTTCTTTTAGGTCTCTTTCATCATATTTTTTGGTTTTTGTCTTTTGGTTTTGATACAGTATTTGTTGATGTAGTTAATAGTCTTTTAAACGTGAGCGGTTGGATGAAACCAATGTTCTTTTACTTCCAAACAAAAACTTAGACTTATAATAGTAAAAATTTCGCGTAAGAGACAAGAGCCAACTAATGTAATCAGCAATAAATTTCTGTGGGAGTTATGGGAAAATTTTTGTCTTGGATCATATTTTTATTCATGACCATTTTTTATTATTTTAGAGATCTCACTAAATTTGGTTAGAATCAGTGGGGTTGATAAAATTAAAAAATGTTTTCTGAGGTTAAGCTTGCACGATAACCTTTTTAGACGGCACTGGAGAATTCAGCCCAAACAAAACTTTTATTAATTTTTTAAAAGAAAAATTGTCCCCTTTTCTTTTTTGGCTGCTCATTTGACAAGAGCAGTAGCTGCATGGTAGGCCAATGCGAACAAACTAATGTTTGCTTAAAAAGTAATGCAACTTCAAAACTAAAGCAAATACGAGGCTTTAAATAAAGTTTTAGAATACAAATTTATTGCACTTTTTTAAAACAATGAGCAAAAACTTGAACGTTTTTATTTCGTTCTGACCAAAAGTTATAGCCAAAATAATCGGATCTGCCCATTATGAAAATGCCAAATATCTCTTGCAAGCCTCCCTTCAATGGGTCTTAGATCATTGTTCTTTAACCAGAATACTGCAAAAGATTTACTGGGATTCCGTGAGCTTCAAAGATTTTGCTTGTGTTCTTTGAGATTTGATTTAAAATATTCAGACAATAATGCTTTTTGTAAATATGAACAAACCGTGAAGTTTCATTCGCTTTTTATGATTTTGATCTAATGGGGTGCCGCGACATAAGCAAAGCAAGGTATAAAGTTCTTGTTGGCCGAAACGATTGCTCTACCCCAAAGGGGCACAACCTTTGGCCGTAGACAATAACTTATGCGGTCGTGCATGTATATTACAACTAAAGTTATGGCGATCTTGCATTGATAACAACTTTTCACCCTCTGTTAAAAAACACTGCATAAAATTATCCAAAACTGAAATGTTTGTTCCTTGAACTTTTAAGTCGACAGAAAATGTGTAGCCCTACATTTTTCGTAAAACAGTTGACACAATAGGTGCTTATGAATTTCATTTTCAACTTCCGTCAAACTTATATTTTCTTGCTGATTGTCGCAGTTAAAATTTTGGTTTGTAGTGCAGTTTCAATTATTATTTATGAACCGCTGTGGCTTACTTATCACCATTCTGAGAGTTTGCTTTTATAAATTGCTTTTTGTTATCTAAGAAAGCCGGCTTCACCCATCTTAGGTGAGCAGTAGCGAAAAGTTAATGAATTTTATGCACTTTCGACAATTTCTTTACACGAAATTGTGGTCATCATATTCTCTTAATCATTACTGGTAATGCCCACAAAGAATCTTGCCACAAATTATCATTAATACTTGTGAGGAAGAAGGGATTGAACCACAGTCAAAACTGATGGTAGCTTCAAAATGGTAGTTGCTTTTACAATTACAGAATTTAACCATCTTGTGGTAAGGCTATTTGCCGATGTGGTGCTGCCTGCAGCAATTAACAGCCGCTTGAACGTGATAGTGCGGTCCCCGACCCCGTTTGGATTGAGTCAAAATGGCTGTTGGCCTTCCCGAGGGTCCCAGTTACCCCGGGCACTCCCCTTGCGCAAACCATTTTTTTGCCGTGCTGCCCCCTGAACGACCGCAGAAGGGCAACACGCAGCTTCTTTAAAATCGGTCGCCTGTCTTCTCTCTTCTCCTGTCTTTCTCTTGCCCTTCTTTGTCTTCTCATTCTTCTTCTTCTCTTATTGAGCAGCAACGTTCATTCTAATCTTAGCCCCGACTTTCCCTGTTCAGTGTGCGCTGGAAATGTGACTTGTTGGAGTAGATTAGTGCAATGTTCAACTTGCTCCAAATGGGTCAATCTAAAGTGCTCACTACTCTTCTTCTCTAAATTCAGAGCTCTTGGCAGCTCTCACTCCTGGAGCTTGCCCCTCTGTTGCATCCCTGCTTCTACTGGAGATTCCACATTTACCATCACTGTGACTTCCTCCTTGGACTCCTCCAGCTTGTATACCTCCACTATTCAATCTGGTCCATCTGGCCCCCTTTGCTAATGCTGCACTCCCGCACCACCTTCGCCTTCAAACCTCTTATCCCACAACTGCCTACTTTTTATCTCCTCCCTCTCCACCCTCATCACCGCCTTATGCTCCTGGATGTTCTTCTACACCTCCTGCTTCCTCTTTACCCACTGACTCTCTCAGGTTCTTTAATGAAATGCTGGAGGTCTTCGAGTCAGGAGCACTGAACGTCTACTCTTTCTTTCGTGTCATTCTGTTGACTTTATCTGTATTCAGGAATCTAACCTTAATTCATCTTTCTCTTTCCGGATCCCTGAATTCTCCACTCTACCATCTGATTGCACCCGCTTTCGGTCTGGCATTCTCTCTCTGCTGATGTCACGCGCGCTAGCGGCGGGGTCATCATTTTCGTCAGGCAAGGCTTATCCTTCTCTAAACTTTCTACCTCCTTTCTTTCTTTGCTTGACCCCTACTCTGATTATGTAGGAGTCAACATCTCTATAAATAACTCCTCCTCGCTCTCATTTCTTAATGATTATGCTACTTTCAACTGCTCTTCTTCGACAGATAGCAGAACCGACTCCTTCTTTCCCTCTATTTTTTCCCTCCTCCAGAAATATTTTCATTCTGGGGGACTTCAATTTCTATCACTCCTCTGCAACTTAAAAGGTTCTTCCGACCCCCATGGGGAAGAAGTTTTAAATTAGCTCATCTCTTCTGGCCTTCTCCCTCTCAATGACCCTGATATACCTATTCTTTTCCATAGCTCCTCAGGCAGTTGCTCCTCCCATGGCATCTCCTTTGCTCCTCCTTACTTGCCCTCTCTTGCTCCGGGAAGGTGCTTCAGGACCTGGGTCCTGATCACCAACGAATTCTACTAACCGTCCCTCTTTCTCCAGTCTTTCCTCCTAACGAACGTCCTTCTTTCTTCAATTTTCAAAAAGCTTGTTGGGATGACTTTGCTTTTTACTTCGACCCTCGCTGTACTTCGACCCTCGCTGTTCGTGCAGAAGACCCTCGCTGTTCTTCTGCACAGGAATACTTGTATTTCTTTTGCCTCTGACACTGCTCTCCTCTCTGACACTGAATGTGGCCAAATCTTCTATTCCTTTTGGCCGCATCAAACGCAATCCTAAAGCCTGGTTGTCCGCTGAAGTGGAAGAAGCGGTTGCTGCCGCTCACAGAAGTGATGATCGTCAGGCTTACATCTCCGCTTCCCAACGTGTTTCGTCTGTCATCGCCAAGGCCAAGGCTGAGGCAAATCAGGCAGCTAGCTTTTTTTTACCACCCAAATCTAACCCTAAATCTGTAAACTCTCTTCTTCGCTTTGTCGCTGGCTTTTCTTCCTCATCTTCATTCTCTCCTAACTTTCTCAACCGTTCCTCTCCTAGGTAATCGGCTTCGCTCTTTGCCGATTACCTGAGATACCACTTTTCTGTCTCCCAGCCAAAGGCCGTGCGTAGCAGAGCTAGAACTTACCTTTCCGAGCTCCCCCGAGCCACGTGCCTGGAGAAGTCTCACTTGTTCTTCTGCTATCCCTTGTCCCCCATTAAATTTCTTGCGGCTACCTCTAACCTCCCCTCGTCAACTGCCACTGCCCCAGGCAAAGTCGCCTATCCCATGCTAAAGCATCTTCCTCGCTCTGGCATGAATTTTCTTCTTCACATTTTCAATCTCTCCTGGACTTTGCATTCTTTGATAAAAATTTCCGAGCTAGCAGCAGCGAGGAAGATGATTAAATCAACTAGGAACAATTGAACATCCCCTCAGAGCAGAGAACACCAATTCATTGCTACATCATGAATGTTGCGGAAGATGCATCAACTGTATGAACGCTCTGATTTACGGATAAAATGTTCTCAACGGTTCAGCACAAATCACAGAAATGAGAAGATTGTAAGTTACAGTAAAACATCGTTTTGAAAGGCTGTGAGCATGTAACGATTGGTTTGAAAGGTCGGCACTTTCAAGCATCGGTGTGGCATAGCAAAATACAAAAAACAAGCACTAAACGAGTCACAACAATCAAAGGTACTCAGCATTGGAAATAAGATTTGTGTGCATGACGTCACGGTGACGCCATCACGCGTGCTACGTGGTTTTGCGCCATTCTGTACCGTTGCTGCAATCAACGTAGTTGTAACTGGTAATGGAGTTCTTCTCGGAGCATTCTATCTACAAGACGTCTTCTATTATTCCCATCCACAAGATGGGAAAGCCTCTCGACTCTCCTGCTTTCTTCCGGCCTATCTCGCTCACCTCTTGCGAATCAAAGCTTTTTGAATGCATCATTCTGTTAAGTCTACTCTTTTTTCTGGAATCTAATTCCATTCTCTCTCCCCGCCAGGCCAGTTTCCGCCCTGGACGGTCTACTGAAGATCAAATCTTTCATCTTTCTCAGTCTATTTCGAATGAGTTTGACGAACCCAGGCCGGGCTCTCGGACAATCCTCGCCACTATTGGTTTCTCGAAAGCTTTTGACTCTGTCTGGCACCCCTTCCTTTTCCACAAACTCATTTCGGCTGGCCTCTCTCCTTGCTTTACTCATTGGACTCAATCTTTCCTTTCTGTTAGGCGTGCTTGCGTGGTTTATCAAAATCACAAAAGTCGTTCCTTTCGAATCCGTCGAGGTGTTCTGCAAGGGTCTGTTCTTGGCCCTATACTTTTCTCTGTTTTCGTCAATGATCTTCCTCCTTCTTTGCCTTCTTCTGTCAGTTGCTCTCTTTACGCTGACGATCTTGTCATTTGGTCCTGCCCCCACGGCCCCTTCTGCGATGGAGGCCATACAAGGAGCTCTGTTTTAATTGGAGTGCTGGTCGGAGTACTGGTGTCTTCCTCTCAAACCGACCAAATGTGAGACCTCCAGCTTCTCAGTGGATCCCCACTAAGCTAACCTCCAGCCCAATCTCCTCTTATTCAACTCCCGCCTTCATTTCAATCCCACTCCAGCCTTTCTTGGGGTTATCTTCGGCCATACTCTTTCCTTTTATAAACATGCTTTTTTGCTAAAGGCAAAAGTTTTTCCTCGTCACAAGGCCTTACGCTGTATCTCTGCTTCCTCATGGGACCCCTCTAAAGAGTCCCTCTCTGTTCTGTATAGAACTTTTCTTCGACCCCTTCTCAGTTATGCTTTACCCGGATCGTTTCTTTTCTTAAGCGTTACCAATAGCACCAAATTGAAACGTCTTCACCAAGCGGCTAGTCGCGCCATCTCCGGCTGCCTCTCATCCTCCCATATTCCGCTTCTCCTCTCTGAGGCATCTCTACCTTCTCTACAAGTCACTCTGACTCATTTCACTCTGTTATATGAGCGGGCTCTTTGTCTCCCAACCTCCATTCTCATTTCAAGTTTGGCCAGGCTTGGAGTAAAATCAAGACTCTGCCGATTCTCCTGGAGAGCTTTTGTGTCCATTCACCCGCTCATGCTTCCTTCTACTTTCTTTAGGGAGGCTCTTCTTGCCTCCTTGGAACAAGGCTTCCTTCACCATGGAATCCACTCTTTTCTTTCCATGCTCTCTCTCGCCAAGGTGCGGCTCTCGCCGACCTTAACTCTTTCCCACCTTACGATCTGGTGTTTGGACTAAAGGCTCTGTTCCTTTTCCTTTCGGCAAAGGCGACTCCGGCGAACTTGCCAACTGCTCTCTCTGTGGCACTGTGACCACTTTTTTCTTTTCAGCAGGCCCAGTATGCTTAAGTTTCTCTGCTAAAGCAAGCGCCATTCTGCAAGCTTTTTGCTGGTTTCGGCAGCGTCAAGAAGTCTACCACTTCTCTTCTCCTATCTGACTTTCGTTCTGTCCTCGCCACCCTGTCCTCTTCCCTATCTTTCCTTTTACCTGAAACTCTCTGGAAGATCTGGCAGCAACTGTCTTCTCTCCCCTCCTGTTTTACCAGGCTACAATGGGTCCGCGGACACTCGTTTCTCCCGGGGAACGACGGGGCTGATGAACTGGGCAGACGGGGAGCCCTACTCGCACCCTCTGCAATCCCTTGTAGTCTCTTTTCTCTTATCTCTCGTATCCACTCTTTTCTTGGACTGGGGTCGTACTGTCTTATCTAAATTCTTTGACACACAGGCTCAGTCGATTTCTACCAAGGAACTTGTGCCCCTTGTCATGCTCGCTGTGTTCTTTCTCGTCTTCGCTGCAACGAACATAGCCTTGTGTTTAGCTGTTATCTCTGTAGGATTGGCAGAATCGAGAGTCCTTCCTGCAGCGCCTGCGGACACCCGTCGCTGGACACCTTTCATCTCATTCTGCACTGTCCAGCTGCGGACTCTTTGCGCCACTCCCTCTTTGGCGACTCTCTGTCTCTCTACAACCTCTGGTCCAGACCCTGGAGAATTTCCAGGCTTCTGGGCTCCATGGTCTCCCATCATGCCCCCATCCCTCGGAAGGGGTTGCGTAACAACAACAACAACAACACAACATGAGGTGCTGCCCCTTTTCTATTTTTATTTGTAATATTAGGTTCTTTAGCTGCGCTATTTTTCTTGTTTCCAACATAGCGACAAAAAGCTTCTATGGCTTCCCCAAAATCATTCACCATATTTTAGTATAAGCCCATCCGGCCGAGTTATTTTCAAACAAATGTTCTCTCTAAATTCAGTTTTACAAGTTGTTAGGATTATGGTTTTATGTTGATTTTTTCTTAAACTTGTGATTTTACTACAATGCTGTAGAGTATAGACACAAATACCTTAACATTCAGCATATCAGCAAAAAACATCCTTGCTTAATAGTGTATACGACGGTGTCATCCGCAGGGCCCCTATCAGTAGGGTCGGGATTGAGAATGTCGGTTCACCAGGTCAAGCCTGCTTCACCTGTCAGGCTCTTGTGTGAATAGGTACCAAAAGTTGAGTGTTTTCTGCACACAAGATTTTCACAATTTTCAAGCAAAAAATATTTTCTCTAATCCAGTGTTACATATTGATGCAATTATTGTTTAATTTTAAGCTTTTCTTAAACTTGGGATTTTTTTATTACCAGAGCTGGGCACCGCAAATTTACACTCAATTCCGCAACCGCAAATTCCGCAAAACTGCAAGAGGTGTTCCGCAACCGCAAATCCGCAAGTTTGCGATAGGTTTGTGGTGACTTTTCGCACTTCCGCAACCGCAAATGCACATAGCACTTCCGCAAACTTAGACCGCAATATTTACTGTTATTTTGTCTTCGTGATGACCTTTTTTACTTTCGAAGATCAAATTTTGCCATCGACCAGATGTTGACCTCCAAAAAAAAAAAAAAAGGTCGTTCACCTCCAACCCAGAAGAAAAGAGCGTCCACTTTTTCCGAGCAGTTTTGCTGCGGATCAGGCAACACTGCCTGTTGGTTTGCGGATTTGCGGTAGGAAATTAGGTTCGCAAATCCGCAAATAGAAATTTGAGTCCGCAATTTGCGGATTTGCGGACCGATTTGCGGAAGTGCCCACCTCTGTTTATTACATTTAACTTTGTTTCAAATTCAGACCTTCCTACTGTTAAATGGAGATTAGTGTTTCGTACCGATACAAATACCAATGAGTTCAACAAATCCAGGCCGGGCAATCCAAATCCTTGAAATACAAATATCAGTAATGGGCTTTACCATTTTTATTCGCTATCAAAATGACAGTGAATAATTATGCCGCCTGCTGCTGTTCTCACTATATGTATAGTGGCAAGCATTGTGATGCCATTTAAGATTATGACCTAACAGTGCGTTTTAAGCCATTAGATATTAGGACCGCTACTTACAACTTTTTCCTCACTGCAGGCGATTGAATATGAACTAACGCCTGTGGCTGCGCGCATGTGTAGCATTAGGTCAAAGACCTATGCTACTTATCGTGTTATTGTAGTATTGTGACGTCACAGTAGACTGGATCACGCGATGTTCCAGCCAACATGTGACGGCAAAAAGAGAGAGAAAACAGAAGTAGTAGAATAAGAAGGTGTCAGTATATTGTAACTGTTTTTAGACATTTAGTCATTTTGAATAGCAATAATTCTCTTTGGATATTTCTCAAGACGCTTCGCTGTGAAGAAATCAATTCGGCCACAACTGGACGGGGAGGTGAGAGAACTTTTATATACGTGTAGCGCGAATGCTTCTCTGGCAACAGTTATCTCTGACCAGAAGCAATCAAGGACCAACCAACCCGCTACACATGTTCCTTGACCCGTCTCCCTTGTTTGGTAAAATCGCCGTTCAAGTTCTCTTTGAACGTTACATTTCTTGAAGGCATTAAACCGCAGCACTTCTGTGTAAGCCGTTAGGAACATGCCGCGCAGCACGTTTGAAATGGCTTCCTATTTTAGGGAAGATGAACAGTTTAGTCTCTGAGATCATGCAGCAACTCGCGTCCATAAATGAGTCACGTGATTTTTCCCATACTAAAGAAATTGCGAAACTCAAATCACAGTTGGTCATAGCACACAATAAATTTGTTGCTACCGTTAAGGACTTTTGTTGCGCTCTTGCTAGCGACTGCAGTCGATCTAAAGAATACATGAAAGATGTAGAAGCAAGGAATCAGGAAGTGCAAGAACTGTTATTGCGAGTTTCTAGTTTCATGCTTCACGGAACTGATACCGTTTCCGTTGCAGTGTCAGATGGGACTCGATCTCAACATTCAAAGAGTAAAGGATCTGGCAGAGATTGCATGTCAAACCTACTGCAATGTTTTCGTCGTGCAAAGCAAGTACGGAAGCCAAATTAGCCGAGGTGTGACTAGAGCAAGTGCGCCGTGACCGAGTGCTGGAAGAAAGAAGGGCAAAGACCCGTTTTGAATCTGAGCAAGCTATCCTAAATGCTGAAGTAGCTTTGATAAAGGCGCAAATCAGAGCAGAGAGCGATCAAACTCTGTTCGAACCAGATGGGATCAAATCGATTTTATCTCCGCATAACAAGATGAATGGCTATCTAAGCATTTTGAATTAGTTCCCGGAAGAAATGAGTTTGTCAGTTTAGAATCTGTTTCCTGCGACCATTACAGGAGGCTTAGTGGATACCAATCCCGTTTCCGTTGTGTCTTCATTTCCAGTCCCAATGGGGTATTGGGTGCAAGTACCGTGTCTGTTGGTCAAGCATTGGATCCTTAAGCTACTCCATGGCTGGGAAATGCAGCTACTGCATCAAGACATGACGTTTTAGGTGCTCATGTGTCAGCCAATACTAAGTTTGGGCGATTTGTTCATTGGCCGTCGGTGTTGGCGGGGGGCTTCAAACCACCGTTAATAGTTCTTAGTTCGGCACATAGCCAACAATTTATTCCTGAAATGGTATCCACTTCAGCACCCAGTCAATTGTTTCCTATTTCTGGAGCCAATGTAGTTTCCACGAACAGTCCTAGGGTACCTCGTAAAGAAATACCACAGTTTCAAGTCCATGATCTCGGCGCCTACCAAACGACATTGGTTCAAAGATCGGCCGGAGATTCCCGTACACTCCCTGACTATTTCTGTTAAGTGAACGATGTGGCAAGAAAATTTGTTCGTAGTCAAGGTGCTCACACTTTCACGAATGAGAAAAAATTTGACGGCAACTCGTTGTATTACCATCTTTTTATGAAACAAATACAAGATCAAAACTTCAATATTTATGGAAAACCTGACCCGAGACATGCATTGTGGCTGCTCCTTAAAGCTACAATTGGTCGAGAAAGAAATCTGATTAGCAACTGGGTCATGTTGCAGCCCAGTGAGGATTTTAACAGTACCATGCGACTTTTGCACAAGGCGTTTGGTTCCCAGGGGCGGCGGTCAAGGCCCACATGCAGTTGGTGACGGATCGAACACAAACTCGCACAGATGAGCGAAGTTTGCAAGATCTGCATTCCGATCTTGTCAACTTCAAAATGGTGGTCGAAGTTGCTGAAGCTTTGCAGCTTCTTAATTCTGCTTCAACTATTGATGGCATTTTTTATTGGTTGCCCAAGCAGTTTCAGGAGCGGTTCACGCAACTGGCCTTTAAGAAAGGGTACGACATGAAAATTGTGCCTTTTCATCTGTTTTTGGAATTCATTGAAAGGAGCCAGCGCCTCGCTAGCTCACGCCTAAAAAGATTAATGGCTGTCAACAAGGCTAAGACGCTACCAAATGTTGGTACTCACTCCAAAATAAAGTCGGCCCGGGCCACCTTGCGCAAATTAACTTCAACGTTAAACCTGCATTCTTTCCCGAGCGGAGCAAATCCTCGGAGACACCAAGAATCAAGCATTGCCTGGCCTGTGACTCTTTTAGTCATGTTGTTTGACGATGAGAGAACTTCATCAAGCGATCGCAAAGCTTTGGTTAGGCAAAAAACTTTTTTTTCAAATGCTTAGGCGTAGGGCACATAACGAAAAATTGTCCAAGTTAACGCAGGTGCCGAACATGTTCCGAAGCCCATCATTCTTGATTGCATCCATCGGAGGAATAAGGTACAGCTGCATTAGTCTTTAAGTCGATACGACCTTCTGGCGGAATCTCCCACTCGACGCCAGCTGGAGACGTCGACTGTAGCCTACTAGGCGCACAGAAACAAGTAAGAAGAACGCTTCATATTTTACAAAGTCCAAAAACGACTCCAAGTGTTACCGGTTTGTGTAACAAATAAGGAAAATGGATCAAGCTTAGATGTCTTGGCCTTGCTGGACTCTGATGCTAATACTCATCTTTTATCCCAACGTTTGTACCCTCAGTTGGGGTTGCATGGTAATCCGATAAAGTCAAACTTGCAGTTGGCAGACGGTAGTGTCAAGATACTAGATGCGTTTGAAACAAAGTGCTTGTGCGTGGAGTAAAAGAAATTAGCCTTTTTACGTTGGAGGGCGTTTGCATTGTTGACCGCTTACCCAATATGTGCGGCAGTAAGCTTACACCGAGTGATCTGACTGATAGTGAGTATCTGCTCAATGTGGGCATTCCTATTATGATGCGACCGCATAGATTTTCTGATTGGTATGAGTTCTTCAGAGCTGCACATCTTTTTGGAAGTATGTCAGGGCAGCCATTCCGCGTTGTGGACTGGAAGGACTCCATTGGGTTGGGTCCTGTTTGGTTGCAAGCCTGAGAAAGGAAATACTTCCGGCAAAGCTTCAAGAACTAATCATGTTAACTTGATTTTTAAGTGGGAATTGGATAGAAACTCCAATGCAGTTTGTCCATGTCAACTTGACTTTGTATATTTATTAAGAGAAGATGACAATCGCCTTCCGACTTTGGATGACGAACAGGCCAACAAATTAACGGAGAGCTCATGTGCATTGAAGAATGGTCACTACCGCATACAACTCCCTTGGAAAGATGGGTATCCAGATCTTCCAAACAACTACATTGTTGCTCTTTCTCATTTGAAGGGCATTGGCCGTGGATTGCTTAAAGAGAGCCAGAGTCACATGCTAAGTATAAAAGTAAGATAGATGAAATGATTCGTTTGGGGCATGCATTTGAGGTCACTGATCCCCATGCTGACAAGGTGGCACGCAACACGTGTTACATTCCGCATCACTGCACAAGCGGTAAGTTCAGGATAGTGTTTGACAGCGCTGCCAGTTTCCAAGGTATCTCGGTAAATAAGCAGCTGCTACAATGACCCGATAACTTCAACTCAATAATTGGGATTATCTTTTGATCCAGGCCCCATTCCGTGGCTGTGGTAGGGGATATCCGTAACATGTTCACCCAAGTCAAGAGTAGACCCTATTGATCAAGCGGCTCTGAGGTTTTGTGGTGGACGGATGGCGACCCTAACATAACAGTCAAAGTTTATCAACTTACGGTCCATACCTTCGGACTTACTTCGTCTCCCAATGTTGTAGGTTTTGCCTTGCGCCATACAGCAACAGAAAATCGAACGAATGCATTTGTCAATGCTCAGCTAGCAATACAGAGACATCTTTATGTTGATGACCAACTGATCTCTATGTAAGTCAGCGCTCAGGCCGTGCAGTTATTAGGTGAGTTGAGTGACTCCTGGCAAGTGGAGGTTTCCAATTGGCTAAGTATCCCAGCAATTTCCGTGAAGTCCTAAAAGCCATTCTCACTGAGCTTCTCTCTCCACAATTGCACGAGGTTGATTTGATTGCACGAAGAAGAACTTTCCATGCAGAAAACGCTCGGCCTAACTTGGGATCCTGATAGCAACCAGCTTTGCATCAAACTAGCTGTTGGCAGCCACCCATGGACTCGCAGAAGTTTGTTGTCGGTTTTGGCCAGTGTTTATGACCCCTTGGAAATGGTTGGGCCTTACATTTCTCCGGCAAAGTTGCTTCCCCAAAAGTTAGCCAAGCAAGAGTTTGATTGGGACACTATTATTTCTGATGCTGATCGCGTTACGTGGGAAAATGGTTGAGGCGTTATTTTGCTTGAATGGCCTCTCCGTGCCAAAAGTTTATGAAGTATTTTCATTTTCAACATTCGAAGAAATGCATTGCTTCGCGGATACTAGTAGTGATGGATACAGTGCCATTTGCTGCTTCCAATCCTTTGACGGTGTTGCATATGCTTGCTTATTTATCATTGGTAAGTCTAAAGTTGCTCCAGTAAAGCAGCTCTTAATCTATCGTCTAGAACACTGTGCTGCCGTAGCTACCATTCAGCAGTCAAGAATAGTTAACCAAGATCAGGATATCTTTTTGCGTTGCATTTGGTGTTGATCGAACTCCACCACTGTCCTAAGCTATTTGAGAAATACGTCTATGCGACGACCAGCCTTTTGAAAAAAATCACATAAATCAAATTATTAAGTTTTCGGCAAAGGATCAGTGGAACTGGGTGGATGCGGGTAACAATCCTGCTGACCTGTACTCACGGGGAGGTTACCCAAGCAGGTTGGTAAATCCGAGAGGTGGCTCCACTCCCCATCGTTTATTTTGAAGGAACAGGCACCCTGATCTCAAGTCGTGCATTCACATGAAGTTCCTAACTCTGAAAGAAAAAGAATTAAAGGGTCAACTGCTTGTTTCACTTGCAGTCGAAATGAAAGATTCGGGTGCAAGTGCACCTGATGTCAAGAGTTCGCCAATTTTCAGTGCAGCTGGAGATCCCCTAAAAAGACTTACTTCTCGATACAGCTCATTTCCACAAGCTGTTCGGTCGGTAGCGTGGCTTTTTCGACTAAAACAAATGTTACGTACGCGATCAATTTTAGGCACTTCCATACCGATAAAGCATGGCCCTATCAATGGCAAAGAATACAACGCTGCCGTGCTGACACTCATTCATCTTGCTCAACAACAGTCCTTTCCTCATTTGGCAGAGACATTGGAAACACATCCATGTTCATAAAGTATGTGATGGAAAATGCGGCGAACTGGCCAGAATGTCCGTTCGACCTTTGCAAAAACTTTGTCCCCGATGGAGTTATTCGTGTTGGTAGAAGGCTGCAGCGACCTAATTTGCTTGTGAAGTTCAAGCATCTAATTGTGTTGCCAAAGCGTCACCGCATTACAGGACTGATAATCAACGATGTGCACGGTGCTGGAAAACACCTTGCTTTCCAATATGTTGCTAACAAATTGCGGCAGCGTTATCACATACTTGGTCAAGGTAGAACTATTAAGTTCTACATCAAAACTACCTGCATGACGTGCCGCAACTGCAAAGCTGTTACAGTTGCTTAGCTAATGACGTCGCTTCCATCTGCAGGAGTGAATCCGAGTAGGTGCCTTCTTTTTTCTTTTTTTTTCTTTTGGGAAAGATCCACATTTTCAGATGCTGGCAGTGATGGTACTCAGCCAGCATCGTGTGTCGACATCCAGAACCGTCAGTCCACGTATTCCTGTGGGTGCCCGATGTACGGGGCATGTCAGAATGATGTGTTCTGCGGTTTGTTCTACAGCGCCACACTCGCAATTTGATGTAGGAGCAAGGCCCCATTTGTGCATGGACGACTGAAAACACTCAACACCAGCCCGCAAGCGGTTGAGCCTGACCCATGATGATCTGGGCAGGCCCATCCCCATTGGCCTAGTGCTTGTCCTAGGAATGAAAGCACGGAGATCAGGTGAACACTCCGAGTATTCCGTGCTCCATTTAAAGTCAGTCCATTGAGCTGCACGATTATCCAATTCAGTTAGATCTTGCAGTAACTTCCGTGCAGCGGGCACAAAGGGGTGTCTAGATTTTAGTCTCTCTCTGTAGCCGTCTGGGGACCCAGCCAATAATTCATAGAGAATATGGCCAGGGTCCAAACTGCCACGATATGCCAGGGAGAGTGTTGCTCCTAATCGGCGAAGCTCAGCCGGCTGGATACCTGCGAGGACGGGTAGATAGTCTGTTGGAGTTGGACGCAGGCATCCAGTGACAATGCGCAATGCGTCGTTGAGAACACTATCGATGAGGCGAGTGGGTGCACTGCGACACCAAACTGGTGCGCAGTACTCCGCAGTGGAGTAGACCAGAGATAGAGCGGCTGTACGCAGTGATTTAGCTCCAGCGCCCCAACCTGTGCCTGCAAGTCGTCTCATCAGTGCAACGCGAGTAGTATGTAATATTACTTTCGAGCCGGTTTTTGTGGTGGAATTGTGGTGGATTACGTCATTTCCGAACGTGACGTCCGAACGTGGTGATACGTCATTGAACGTGCGGCTACGTCATTTCCGAACGTGTTGATACATGAACTTGTAACAACTTGTAAACACGTGTAACAACTTGTAAACAAATGGTAACACAAAGACAACGTGTACTTGTAACAACTTGAAAACAAATGTCAATACAAGTTAAAACAAATGTCAAGACATCTTAAACAAATGTCAATACAAAACAAATGTGAATTCAACTTGAAAAGAAATGTTTATAACAGCTTGTAGATACAACGTGTAACAACTTGTAAACAAAAGGTAACACAAAGACAACGTGTAACAACTTGTAAATAACAACTTGAAAACAAATGTCAATACAAGTTAAAACAAATGTCAATACAAGTTAAAACAAATGTCAAGACATCTTAAACAAATGTCTATACAACTTAAACAATGTGAATTCAACTTGAAAAGAAATGTTTATAACAGCTTGTAAATACATGACAACTTGAAATTGATTTGTTATAGGCACCCTCACTTCAGAATACCCCACTTCAAAAGTTCTCCAATTAATTTCGCTTTTCAACTCGTTAACGATCTTTTGTCTTATTGTAAACACAGCTATTGTAAAGCGGAAATACTAACTTTTAGATCGTGACTGCAGCCTTTGATAACAATTTCCTTTCGAAGCTTAAGCATTAATCGCGCGTTACCATTCACTTCGTGAAATTGCTTATAAAACCTCTGATCGATTTGATTCTCTAGAATGTTGTTTCTTTACTCTTCTATTGGGGGTATTTTCCTTGTTATATTTCTGCAGTTGGTTGGAATTAATTTACATCTATTTCGATAGAACTAGGTAGATAATGGATTCAGTCTTTTTGTCAATAATTTTGTGACCACACACAGCTCTCATCATAGCTCTCTCCATAAAATTGCGTTTTCATTTTCTTTTAAACACCATACCTCACTTGAATCACTACTGTTGACATCGTAAAATCGAAAAGATTTAGTTTTAATTGCGCAAATCATAAAACACTCATCTCAAATTTACATTCATTTTTCATAAAACTAGAAACTAAAATTGTATCCTATCATCACACTGTTTAAAGATTTTTCCGAAATTTAGCAACTTTTAAACTTATTAATACGAAATTTCTTAGTTTTCAAAGTCTCCTCAACTCCGCTACATAGCAATAAGCACAACTTTTAGCGTTTTTGTAGGACATTACCATAAAATTCAGGATTTTACAGCGTCCTTAGCTCATCTACATAGCAATAAGCACAACTTTTAGCAATTTTGTAGGACATTACCATAAAATTCATGGTTTTACAGCGTCCTTAGCTCATCTACATAGCAATAAGCACAACTTTTAGCAATTTTGTAGGACATTACCATAAAATTCATGGTTTTACAGCGTCCTTAGCTCATCTACATAACAATAAGCACAGCTTTTAACATTTTTGTAGGACATTAACATTAAATTCAGGGATTCACAGTTTACCTAGCTCCTCTACATACTAATAAACACATCTTTTAGCATTATTCGTGGGACATTAACATGAAATTCATGGTTTTACAGCGTCCTTAGCTCCTCTACATAGCAATAAGCACAACTTTTAACATTTTTGTAGGACATTACCATAAAATTCATGGTTTTACAGTGTCCTTAGCTCATCTACATACTAATAAGCACAACTTTGACCTTATTCGTGGGACATTAACATAAAATTCAGGGTTTTCAACATTTATGTTTATTACAGCTAGTCGTTAGTTTTAGAGGAAAATAGCCAACAGTTTTCTAGATTATCAGGTTTGTGGGAGAAAAATCACAGACAGTGACGTTGTGAGTTTGGTGGAAGAAACAATATTAAATTTGACACAATTTCAAACTTTTATCGTTACTTTTTAGATTAAAATTTCGGTAGCTTGACCAGACTTTTGGGTAAAATGTAGATTTGTTTCACATGTGACAGTGAGGTAGTTACATTTTTATGTTTGTTTCACACTTTCTTGGAAGAAAATTTTAGATTGACCAGACATTTGAGTGAAATGTAGATTTGCTTCACATATGACAGTTAGATAGTTACATTTTTATGTTACTTTCACACTTTCTTGGAAGAAAATTTCAGATTGAGCAGACTTTTGAGCGAAATGTAGAGTTGCTTGACATATGACAGTGAGGTAGTTGAAGTACAACGGTGGAAACCTTTTGAAAAGATCACAACAAAGAAACTTGTTCAAATTCAGCATCACTACTAAATATTATCAACCAAGAAGATTGAACTTTGCTGTGTTTGGAGACTACTTCAAACTTTTACTTGTAATCATTCACCATCCATCTAATTTACAATATCTTTTCATGCAACTAAAAAACAATTATGACGCTGGTTTAAGTAAAACTATCAAATTTCTCCACCAACATTAAATTTTTCAAAATCAGCTAAGCTTACTATCAACAAAAATCTGATGCAAGCGGAAACATCAACATCACGTCAGCAAACCTTTAACCAATCACAATCGATGTAGAACTTCAAAATGGTTTTCTACCAACAAAAATCTGATGCAAGCGGAAGCATAGACCGTACGGAGGTGATTACGTCTTTAAAGTTATAAACATTCTTACCTCTTATTTGACCAATCACGAACCAGCGGGTGTTTTGATTTGCACTACATCACAAGTTTTCATTACACAATTGTTGGAAAGAGCAAGACAGGTCTAGGCAAGAATAGCAATTTTTCTTCTTTCTTTGTTAACATTTTTCTATAAAAGTCGTATGTTTTACGTGAAAATTGGAAGAAGAACAATGGAAAACTGCGGCGAGACACACACTTCAATTGCTGACGAATATGAAGAGAGGGCAAAAGAGGTCGACGTTACAACGACCTACCCCTACTCCTCATGCTACGACGGGTTGATGGAGCAAACAGAGTTGCTGGGGCGTGCAAGAAAACATCAAGAAGAAGCAAGAAAAATACGAAAAATCTTCCTCGACATTGACAAAGAAGGAAAATCAATACCCGCAGACGGTGAGATGTTGAGAAAAGGCGTGCTGACTGTCTCAAGAGGAAAAGCTCTCTTTTCAACCAATCAGCTTATTCAAGTGTGTGAGCATATGTTTGAAGGCCTACCGTTTGTGGTTTTCAAAGGTCCAACAGACGCCCGGTCATATGTGGTGGTCATTTTCTCATCTGATTGCCAATACGGTGATGGCTGCGAAGTGAAAACAAGATTGGAAATCTTCAAAAAAGAGGCGGCTGTAGAAAATTTTCTTATCAGATTTAAAGAGGAAGCTATCTTTTCACCCGAGAAATATTTTCAACATCTACAAGATCGATCATCCGGATTCATCATTAGAAACGAAAACTGCGGTATCAGCAAGGAGCTAGCAGCTCTTGTGAAAACCTTGAAAGAGGTAAAACACACAGCTGGGAAGAAAAAACGCTCAAGTAGTCTGCCTAGAAGTACTGAACTTTATCAAAAGAAGAGAAAACCATCTCCACTTAATATAAATGTGTGATTTAACGCATGTAACCGTCTTTAGATTTGAGTAAAATTTGTTTAAAATGCTGTGCCCTTCTTTCGAATTTGAAGAAGATCGAGTCGTATCCTTCACAGACAATTGGCCTCACCGAGTCGATAATTTAAACCCGGAACGAATGGCTAAAGCTGGATTTGTATACAGAGGCAGTGACGATCGAGTATTTTGTTTTTATTGTGGTCTATCTATTTATCAGTGGGCGGACACGGACATCCCAGAAATTGAACATGCAAAATACTGGTCCGCGTGTGCGCATCTAGAGAGAACGTTTGGAACTGGTTTCATTAACCAACACAGTAACTTCCGCATTCCAGAAGAGGAGTTTTTGTCGGGAACGAGATTCGGGTTTGATACTCGCGAAGAAGCAGCAGATCCAACGCTAACGAGAAACCCTCCAGTTGAAAATGAAGAACCGAACATAACCCCCCTAACTGAAGCAAAAGAGTGTGACACATCGCAAGAACTTGTATGCAAAGTGTGTTTTGATGCGAGAATTAATGCTTTAACCATGCCGTGCTCTCACTGTTTCGGATGTCTAGCTTGTACTACAAAACTTTATTCAAAGGAATGTCCCATATGTCGTGTGATTATTTTGGATGTGAATCGTATTTATATTGTATAAAAAACACTCGATTGTATTCAATTCTGTTTATTACACGTAAAACAGTTACAACAATTCCTCAACAAAACGCTCAACAGTTTGTTATTTAGACTAACATTATAGGACAAATGAGTCAATATCTCGGATAGAGAGCAACCACGCGAGTGAAATAAGATGTAGTACACGGTATAATGTCCACAGACTTCAGATATCAAACTCTGTAAGGTTTTTGAGTTGTAGTCCCAGGATGTGGAGTGAGAATCCAAAAATCTGTCAAACCATAAACAATTGGATGTAGACTATAGCTATCGAAAAACTCAGCAGATCTTGGATTGTTGAAAAACATAGCAACCCAGTGTCCTCCAGGAGCAGTGGTCGGTGTTAACAACATAACTCCCAGGATACTCCACAGTAGGTAGCTGATCTTTAGGATAAACACCCTTAAAAATCTTTTTGCACAGGAGTCATTCCTCTCAATCTGTAGTGTACCCATCAGTCAACACGTTTCGATCAGTCGGTCAATCAACCAATTCTGCATGAATTACGACATTGCTTCTGTTGGAGGAGTGTTAAAGTCTAGACGAATGTTTTTCATCAACTCCAGATGTGCACAAGAAACCCCAGATCTGGTGCAAGAATTCAAAACATGACAAGAAAAAACTCACCGCCAACAGACATAAAATCATCTCCGCAAAATTAGGTAGAAATCTGTACAGTAGGTTTTATTTTTCCAATCACAATACCTATTTGGGACACTTCAATGCTGCAGTCATCACCACACTCATACAAAATAAGTGCCCAGACCCGGGTTTGAACTGGGGACCTTTAGATCTTCAGTCTAACGCTCTTCCAACTGAGCTATCTAGGCAGTAATGGCCAGTACGGGGCTCGAACCCGCGACATTAACACGACACTGTAACCGACTGAGCTAACTGACCACTTGTCGAAATCCCAGAAATTTCTGTATTAAGTGAAGCAACTGTCTTTGATGTTATGCGTCTGTAGGAAATAATGATTTTCTTGAAAAAGTATTACAGATTTATCTAGTTACAGTGCTTCCCAACAAGCCTCCACTTTCAAAATCACAATTTCCTTTCTTACCTACTTATACTTCTTGAGGGGTTGCTGATAGTTATTGTTTTATGCACTGATGTGTTAAAGTAAGATATTCATGAAAACCGTAAGTTCTAGATCTGCAACAGTTTATAAGGTAATTGATGAAATTATATTTTCTTCCTCCTGGACAACATGGAATGAAATATTTTACGCTTATGACAAAGTATAGTAATTTTAAAAGTTTTTCAAATCTGATTCTGACTCCAACATTTGGAGATTCTTTAAAGCTTGCGAGCATGTCGAGTGCAACATGTAAAGACAACAAAAGAGACTGTAGAAATATTGGTAACGCTGAATGAAGATTAAATAACTTGACAAATGTTTGGAAATATGTAGTTTTTGCTTCACCACATTCAACTTTTATGTCAATACACTTGAATTCGTACCAAAAGTTAAGTTTCATTGGTTGAAAATGCAGTGGGAGACTAACATTTCTTTCAGATCACTTGTTAAATTCTCACCAAATGTTGAACACGTTGAGACAATTAATTTTATCTGACACCCTTGCGAAGACCACTAAACAACCTTGTGTGCACTCAATGTACAGTATTTTTCAATTTTAAGTTATCAATCACAACTATTATTTCTGAGCTAAATCAAAAATGGTGAATGAGTGGCGTAATGTTTTGCACTATGTTAATTCTTTTGCTGTATGTTTATTCTATCCTATAAGGTTTTTAAACTTAAATTTTCTTACTGTGAATTTACCTCACCTCATATCTCTGTACATAACAGCAAATCAATCCTAATATTTGTAACTTTCAACACTACATAATCGCTGAAACGAAACAACACCAATTGTTTGTCGGATTTTGATTACCTTACAAGTTATTTTATGCAACTAAAAATCAAACTTATGACGATTGAAATCTACAGATAGGTGGTGGGTTCGGTGTACCAGCTGCAAACATAAACTTGTATCGTCACTACATGTAATTTCAAAGACCACCTGTTTCCAATCTACACCTAAATCGTTCTATTGCTACTCCTCTTCTCCTATTTTGTTTATTTGCAGTACAAATTTCTAGTGATTGTCTCTCTAACATATTGCTGCATAACATCCAGATTACATCAATTTTATTTGATAACTTCCAGGTTTACAATTCGTGGTCATTAATCTAAGAGTAATAACTTTACCTTGACAGATATTGTTCTCAGAGCTGAGAAAGTAACTTTTCACTAAACTTTTTGAGATCATACTACAAATTTGATTGGGTTTACCACATTGACCAAGGTTTACATAGAGATGGATTTGAACAATAAATCTTATTTACTAATACTTAAAACCGCAAGCAACTTTAATAAATAAACATTTCAAATTTCAAACGTTTTCAAAAATTAAAATCTGTAATAATTTCAAATAATAAAGATATACAGTGTGTCCAAAAAATAGGTACGGTTCAAAATATTTACGTATTTTCCATCACTTTTTCACAATAAGTCCATACCGTTCAAAATATCAACGTCTTTTTCATCATTCTTTTCACAATAAGTTCATACCGTTCAAAAAATCTACGTCTTTTCCATCATTCTTTTCACAATAAGTCGGTACTTTTCAAAAAATCCACGTATTACTTTGGAATATCAAGTTTGTTGGATAGCCTCTTCATTCATCTTTGACATCTTTCTCCACATCATCGATTGCATCTTCCGTTCAGTTGGTCTCCCACTTCTTGGTCTGTCAAACAAGCTACCACTGTTCAATAACTTGGTACTCCAAGCCTTGATTATGCGATGTTCTGGTGGTTCAATATCATATTGCACACGCAGCCTGTCTCTAACAAGCTTCATGGCGTGTCTAGTTTGCTCACTTGCAATAAAAAATGAAGCGGCATGAACTCTATATTCAACCGTGTAGTCACTTGAATCAATCATTTTTATTGAATAAACCACAAAGTGTGAAATGTCAGTTATGTATATGAGAAATGAGAACCACATTCTTTGTGAAAAAATGATGGAAGACCTGTGGATTTTTTGAAAAGTACCGACTTATTGTGAAAAGAATGATGGAAAAGACGTAGATTTTTTGAACGGTATGAACTTATTGTGAAAAGAATGATGAAAAAGACGTTGATATTTTGAACGGTATGGACTTATTGTGAAAAAGTGATGGAAAATACGTAAATATTTTGAACCGTACCTATTTTTTGGACACACTGTATATCTTTATTATTTGAAATTATTACAGATTTTAATTTTTGAAAACGTTTGAAATTTGAAATGTTTATTTATTAAAGTTGCTTGCGGTTTTAAGTATTAGTAAATAAGATTTATTGTTCAAATCCATCTCTATGTAAACCTTGGTCAATGTGGTAAACCCAATCAAATTTGTAGTATGATCTCAAACAGTTTAGTGAAAAGTTACTTTCTCAGCTCTGAGAACAATATCTGTCAAGGTAAAGTTATTACTCTTAGATTAATGACCACGAATTGTAAACCTGGAAGTTATCAAATAAAATTGATGTAATCTGGATGTTATGCAGCAATATGTTAGAGAGACAATCACTAGAAATTTGTACTGCAAATAAACAAAATAGGAGAAGAGGAGTAGCAATAGAACGATTTAGGTGTAGATTGGAAACAGGTGGTCTTTGAAATTACATGTAGTGACGATACAAGTTTATGTTTGCAGCTGGTACACCGAACCCACCACCTATCTGTAGATTTCAATCGTCATAAGTTTGATTTTTAGTTGCATAAAATAACTTGTAAGGTAATCAAAATCCGACAAACAATTGGTGTTGTTTCGTTTCAGCGATTATGTAGTGTTGAAAGTTACAAATATTAGGATTGATTTGCTGTTATGTACAGAGATATGAGGTGAGGTAAATTCACAGTAAGAAAATTTAAGTTTAAAAACCTTATAGGATAGAATAAACATACAGCAAAAGAATTAACATAGTGCAAAACATTACGCCACTCATTCACCATTTTTGATTTAGCTCAGAAATAATAGTTGTGATTGATAACTTAAAATTGAAAAATACTGTACATTGAGTGCACACAAGGTTGTTTAGTGGTCTTCGCAAGGGTGTCAGATAAAATTAATTGTCTCAACGTGTTCAACATTTGGTGAGAATTTAACAAGTGATCTGAAAGAAATGTTAGTCTCCCACTGCATTTTCAACCAATGAAACTTAACTTTTGGTACGAATTCAAGTGTATTGACATAAAAGTTGAATGTGGTGAAGCAAAAACTACATATTTCCAAACATTTGTCAAGTTATTTAATCTTCATTCAGCGTTACCAATATTTCTACAGTCTCTTTTGTTGTCTTTACATGTTGCACTCGACATGCTCGCAAGCTTTAAAGAATCTCCAAATGTTGGAGTCAGAATCAGATTTGAAAAACTTTTAAAATTACTATACTTTGTCATAAGCGTAAAATATTTCATTCCATGTTGTCCAGGAGGAAGAAAATATAATTTCATCAATTACCTTATAAACTGTTGCAGATCTAGAACTTACGGTTTTCATGAATATCTTACTTTAACACATCAGTGCATAAAACAATAACTATCAGCAACCCCTCAAGAAGTATAAGTAGGTAAGAAAGGAAATTGTGATTTTGAAAGTGGAGGCTTGTTGGGAAGCACTGTAACTAGATAAATCTGTAATACTTTTTCAAGAAAATCATTATTTCCTACAGACGCATAACATCAAAGACAGTTGCTTCACTTAATACAGAAATTTCTGGGATTTCGACAAGTGGTCAGTTAGCTCAGTCGGTTACAGTGTCGTGTTAATGTCGCGGATTCGAGCCCCGTACTGGCCATTACTGCCTAGATAGCTCAGTTGGAAGAGCGTTAGACTGAAGATCTAAAGGTCCCCAGTTCAAACCCGGGTCTGGGCACTTATTTTGTATGAGTGTGGTGATGACTGCAGCATTGAAGTGTCCCAAATAGGTATTGTGATTGGAAAAATAAAACCTACTGTACAGATTTCTACCTAATTTTGCGGAGATGATTTTATGTCTGTTGGCGGTGAGTTTTTTCTTGTCATGTTTTGAATTCTTGCACCAGATCTGGGGTTTCTTGTGCACATCTGGAGTTGATGAAAAACATTCGTCTAGACTTTAACACTCCTCCAACAGAAGCAATGTCGTAATTCATGCAGAATTGGTTGATTGACCGACTGATCGAAACGTGTTGACTGATGGGTACACTACAGATTGAGAGGAATGACTCCTGTGCAAAAAGATTTTTAAGGGTGTTTATCCTAAAGATCAGCTACCTACTGTGGAGTATCCTGGGAGTTATGTTGTTAACACCGACCACTGCTCCTGGAGGACACTGGGTTGCTATGTTTTTCAACAATCCAAGATCTGCTGAGTTTTTCGATAGCTATAGTCTACATCCAATTGTTTATGGTTTGACAGATTTTTGGATTCTCACTCCACATCCTGGGACTACAACTCAAAAACCTTACAGAGTTTGATATCTGAAGTCTGTGGACATTATACCGTGTACTACATCTTATTTCACTCGCGTGGTTGCTCTCTATCCGAGATATTGACTCATTTGTCCTATAATGTTAGTCTAAATAACAAACTGTTGAGCGTTTTGTTGAGGAATTGTTGTAACTGTTTTACGTGTAATAAACAGAATTGAATACAATCGAGTGTTTTTTATACAATATAAATACGATTCACATCCAAAATAATCACACGACATATGGGACATTCCTTTGAATAAAGTTTTGTAGTACAAGCTAGACATCCGAAACAGTGAGAGCACGGCATGGTTAAAGCATTAATTCTCGCATCAAAACACACTTTGCATACAAGTTCTTGCGATGTGTCACACTCTTTTGCTTCAGTTAGGGGGGTTATGTTCGGTTCTTCATTTTCAACTGGAGGGTTTCTCGTTAGCGTTGGATCTGCTGCTTCTTCGCGAGTATCAAACCCGAATCTCGTTCCCGACAAAAACTCCTCTTCTGGAATGCGGAAGTTACTGTGTTGGTTAATGAAACCAGTTCCAAACGTTCTCTCTAGATGCGCACACGCGGACCAGTATTTTGCATGTTCAATTTCTGGGATGTCCGTGTCCGCCCACTGATAAATAGATAGACCACAATAAAAACAAAATACTCGATCGTCACTGCCTCTGTATACAAATCCAGCTTTAGCCATTCGTTCCGGGTTTAAATTATCGACTCGGTGAGGCCAATTGTCTGTGAAGGATACGACTCGATCTTCTTCAAATTCGAAAGAAGGGCACAGCATTTTAAACAAATTTTACTCAAATCTAAAGACGGTTACATGCGTTAAATCACACATTTATATTAAGTGGAGATGGTTTTCTCTTCTTTTGATAAAGTTCAGTACTTCTAGGCAGACTACTTGAGCGTTTTTTCTTCCCAGCTGTGTGTTTTACCTCTTTCAAGGTTTTCACAAGAGCTGCTAGCTCCTTGCTGATACCGCAGTTTTCGTTTCTAATGATGAATCCGGATGATCGATCTTGTAGATGTTGAAAATATTTCTCGGGTGAAAAGATAGCTTCCTCTTTAAATCTGATAAGAAAATTTTCTACAGCCGCCTCTTTTTTGAAGATTTCCAATCTTGTTTTCACTTCGCAGCCATCACCGTATTGGCAATCAGATGAGAAAATGACCACCACATATGACCGGGCGTCTGTTGGACCTTTGAAAACCACAAACGGTAGGCCTTCAAACATATGCTCACACACTTGAATAAGCTGATTGGTTGAAAAGAGAGCTTTTCCTCTTGAGACAGTCAGCACGCCTTTTCTCAACATCTCACCGTCTGCGGGTATTGATTTTCCTTCTTTGTCAATGTCGAGGAAGATTTTTCGTATTTTTCTTGCTTCTTCTTGATGTTTTCTTGCACGCCCCAGCAACTCTGTTTGCTCCATCAACCCGTCGTAGCATGAGGAGTAGGGGTAGGTCGTTGTAACGTCGACCTCTTTTGCCCTCTCTTCATATTCGTCAGCAATTGAAGTGTGTGTCTCGCCGCAGTTTTCCATTGTTCTTCTTCCAATTTTCACGTAAAACATACGACTTTTATAGAAAAATGTTAACAAAGAAAGAAGAAAAATTGCTATTCTTGCCTAGACCTGTCTTGCTCTTTCCAACAATTGTGTAATGAAAACTTGTGATGTAGTGCAAATCAAAACACCCGCTGGTTCGTGATTGGTCAAATAAGAGGTAAGAATGTTTATAACTTTAAAGACGTAATCACCTCCGTACGGTCTATGCTTCCGCTTGCATCAGATTTTTGTTGGTAGAAAACCATTTTGAAGTTCTACATCGATTGTGATTGGTTAAAGGTTTGCTGACGTGATGTTGATGTTTCCGCTTGCATCAGATTTTTGTTGATAGTAAGCTTAGCTGATTTTGAAAAATTTAATGTTGGTGGAGAAATTTGATAGTTTTACTTAAACCAGCGTCATAATTGTTTTTTAGTTGCATGAAAAGATATTGTAAATTAGATGGATGGTGAATGATTACAAGTAAAAGTTTGAAGTAGTCTCCAAACACAGCAAAGTTCAATCTTCTTGGTTGATAATATTTAGTAGTGATGCTGAATTTGAACAAGTTTCTTTGTTGTGATCTTTTCAAAAGGTTTCCACCGTTGTACTTCAACTACCTCACTGTCATATGTCAAGCAACTCTACATTTCGCTCAAAAGTCTGCTCAATCTGAAATTTTCTTCCAAGAAAGTGTGAAAGTAACATAAAAATGTAACTATCTAACTGTCATATGTGAAGCAAATCTACATTTCACTCAAATGTCTGGTCAATCTAAAATTTTCTTCCAAGAAAGTGTGAAACAAACATAAAAATGTAACTACCTCACTGTCACATGTGAAACAAATCTACATTTTACCCAAAAGTCTGGTCAAGCTACCGAAATTTTAATCTAAAAAGTAACGATAAAAGTTTGAAATTGTGTCAAATTTAATATTGTTTCTTCCACCAAACTCACAACGTCACTGTCTGTGATTTTTCTCCCACAAACCTGATAATCTAGAAAACTGTTGGCTATTTTCCTCTAAAACTAACGACTAGCTGTAATAAACATAAATGTTGAAAACCCTGAATTTTATGTTAATGTCCCACGAATAAGGTCAAAGTTGTGCTTATTAGTATGTAGATGAGCTAAGGACACTGTAAAACCATGAATTTTATGGTAATGTCCTACAAAAATGTTAAAAGTTGTGCTTATTGCTATGTAGAGGAGCTAAGGACGCTGTAAAACCATGAATTTCATGTTAATGTCCCACGAATAATGCTAAAAGATGTGTTTATTAGTATGTAGAGGAGCTAGGTAAACTGTGAATCCCTGAATTTAATGTTAATGTCCTACAAAAATGTTAAAAGCTGTGCTTATTGTTATGTAGATGAGCTAAGGACGCTGTAAAACCATGAATTTTATGGTAATGTCCTACAAAATTGCTAAAAGTTGTGCTTATTGCTATGTAGATGAGCTAAGGACGCTGTAAAACCATGAATTTTATGGTAATGTCCTACAAAATTGCTAAAAGTTGTGCTTATTGCTATGTAGATGAGCTAAGGACGCTGTAAAATCCTGAATTTTATGGTAATGTCCTACAAAAACGCTAAAAGTTGTGCTTATTGCTATGTAGCGGAGTTGAGGAGACTTTGAAAACTAAGAAATTTCGTATTAATAAGTTTAAAAGTTGCTAAATTTCGGAAAAATCTTTAAACAGTGTGATGATAGGATACAATTTTAGTTTCTAGTTTTATGAAAAATGAATGTAAATTTGAGATGAGTGTTTTATGATTTGCGCAATTAAAACTAAATCTTTTCGATTTTACGATGTCAACAGTAGTGATTCAAGTGAGGTATGGTGTTTAAAAGAAAATGAAAACGCAATTTTATGGAGAGAGCTATGATGAGAGCTGTGTGTGGTCACAAAATTATTGACAAAAAGACTGAATCCATTATCTACCTAGTTCTACCGAAATAGATGTAAATTAATTCCAACCAACTGCAGAAATATAACAAGGAAAATACCCCCAATAGAAGAGTAAAGAAACAACATTCTAGAGAATCAAATCGATCAGAGGTTTTATAAGCAATTTCACGAAGTGAATGGTAACGCGCGATTAATGCTTAAGCTTCGAAAGGAAATTGTTATCAAAGGCTGCAGTCACGATCTAAAAGTTAGTATTTCCGCTTTACAATAGCTGTGTTTACAATAAGACAAAAGATCGTTAACGAGTTGAAAAGCGAAATTAATTGGAGAACTTTTGAAGTGGGGTATTCTGAAGTGAGGGTGCCTATAACAAATCAATTTCAAGTTGTCATGTATTTACAAGCTGTTATAAACATTTCTTTTCAAGTTGAATTCACATTGTTTAAGTTGTATAGACATTTGTTTAAGATGTCTTGACATTTGTTTTAACTTGTATTGACATTTGTTTTAACTTGTATTGACATTTGTTTTCAAGTTGTTATTTACAAGTTGTTACACGTTGTCTTTGTGTTACCTTTTGTTTACAAGTTGTTACACGTTGTATCTACAAGCTGTTATAAACATTTCTTTTCAAGTTGAATTCACATTTGTTTTGTATTGACATTTGTTTAAGATGTCTTGACATTTGTTTTTAACTTGTATTGACATTTGTTTTCAAGTTGTTACAAGTACACGTTGTCTTTGTGTTACCATTTGTTTACAAGTTGTTACACGTGTTTACAAGTTGTTACAAGTTCATGTATCAACACGTTCGGAAATGACGTAGCCGCACGTTCAATGACGTATCACCACGTTCGGACGTCACGTTCGGAAATGACGTAATCCACCACAATTCCACCACAAAAACCGGCTCGAAAGTAATATTACATACTACTAACGCGCGTTGTTAGTTTTTTTGCGCAATGTCTCAAGGTGGTGACGAAACGTGAGTGATCTGTCCAGTTTAACTCCAAGATAGGTAGGGACTGGACAGAATGGCAAGCGTTTGCCATTGTTGTAGACATTAAACTCACGTTTGGTCTCTCTGTTGTTCAGGTGAAAGGCCGTCGTCACCGTTTTAGTGTGGCTGAGCTGTAGCCTCCAAGTCTGGAGATATGTTGAGATTGTAGTCATGTCTTGGCTTAAGACCCTCTCCAGGTCCTTCCAGTCATTAGAAAAGTATAACAGTGCCAAATCATCGGCATAAGCATACCTTCTGGAGACTGTTGAAGGAAGATCGTACACATAGATATTGAAAAGAAGGGGTGCCAGGACCGATTCCTGTGGGACGCCGTTTTTCAGACGTCGCAACCTGCTTCGCTTGCTGTCACCGGTAGTAAGGATGAAACGTCTATTCCGGACAAGTTCCATGATCATACGAACCATATGCTTATCCGGGAGAAGTCTCAGCAGCTTGCAGGTGAGGCCACGATGCCAGACAGTGTCATATGCAGCTGTCAGATCTACAAACACAGCACCGGCCTTCTTTTTTGCCTCGAAAGAATCCTCGATGTTTTGTGTTAGCAAGACAACTTGATCCACTGTCGATTTACCATGTCAAAACCCAGCCTGCTCGCCTGGGAGCAGGGGTCGACAATAGGTTCAATACGAGCGTAGATCAGTCGTTCGAGGATCTTGTAGGGGACACAGAGGAAGGAGATGGGGCGGTAGCTCTTTTGGTCGTCTACAGGTTTCTTTGGCTTTGGGATCGCAACTACAAGTGCTCTTCTCCAGACTTTGGGAATTTTCAGTTGGCGCAAGCAGGAAGAGAGGAAGCCACGTAACCAGGACTTCAAAGCAGTTCCGCATGGATTATAAGCTCCGGGAAAATAGAGTCAGGGTCCGGAGTTTTCCCTGGCTTAACATGTTGGAGAGCAGCAGCGCATTCTCTGGACGAGAAGTCGCCAGAGAGATTCACTGGAGATGGTATCAAGGCCCTCCAACGGTCAGACACTTCTTGAGAAATAAGTCGAGACGACTCACGATCAACACCCTCGTATTTCTCGTTTCTTACCAGCTGAGCAGCAATGGCGTTAGCTGAAACGGGACAGTTACGGGGGCTGTGTCGCGACCTGCCAGTAAGGTTGTTAATTGTGCTCCATGCCTTTCTGCTTGAGTGTGAGAAGTCGATGTTTCGGACTGCCTCCGACCATCGGTCTCTGCGTTTCTTGTCAAGCCAAGTTATTAGGGCTGTAGCAGCCCTGCTTGACTGGTCTCCAGTAGGAGACCGCAGAAACGTTTGGTAGAGGGCCTCATACTTAGCGTCCCAGCACGGTATGTAGGTGTTACGACGACCGCGTTGGATAGCTTTCTTGGCTGCTTTGCTGATGGTATTGCAAAGGTCCTGGTAGGCCTGATCCATATTTGTTAAATCAGGTGATGGCAAATTCCTTGCAAGCTTATTTGTCAAGGAATTATAGTGGCTCCAGTTGGCCTTGCGGAAGTTCCATCGCTTTACAGGCCTTCCCGGTACTGGGGGGAAAAGCCTTGTTGGTGTTATAAGCGAAGGTCGATGTTGTGACCTAGAAAACTTCTCCAAGACGCGTCTGCAAGGCAAGCGACTATCAGAACCGACGGTGGTAAAGGCAAGATCCGGGTTAGTGCCAGTGTTCCAGTGCCCAGAATAAAAGCTAGGTTCATCCTTGGGATCGTGAAGAAGGGCAAGATTATTGTAGCTTGCCCAGGCCAGTAGGCAGTCTCCATCTGCGCTGTTGGTGTTATAACCCCAGTCGACATGGGGGCAGTTGAAATCACCCGCATACAGACAAGGGTGAGTGAACACTGGAAGGTCGGAAACTTGCAACCGCGTTGGTCGAGGTTTGTAGATGTTAACAATTTTATAACCGTCAACATCCACGCACAACCACTCAGTCTCCGATGTCGTGGGAGATTGGTCGTATCTGGTCTATTTTAGCCGCTCATGGACAAACGTGGCAAGGCCATGCTTTCTGCTTAGGGAAAACCCAGCTAGTTGATAGTTTGATAGCACTAGCTTTTCTGCAGATATGCAGTGGGTCTCCTGCAGAAAGATGACGAACGCCTCAAGCTGAGTAGCAAGGTGATGAAGAACGTTCATCTTGCCAGCTGTGAGGCCTTCGATGTTCAGTTGTAGTATTGAGGGCCCACGAAACTTTTTGATAATGTGCCCTGAAAAGGGCAGTTCGTGTGCAACGCACTCATCATCCCGTCCTAAAAAGGACGTTTGATTAGCAGGCCCTTGAACATCGGAACAAGTGGATACCCTTCCGGGTGGGCACATTCGGTTTCCACAGAGCATTAGAGAGACTGTCCAATTGCTAGGTGTACTCACGATCCGCGCTGCGTGAAAGCATGTGCCATGCGGGCCAGTAGGTGCCTGTATGGGGTTCGTGTATCCACAGCACGTCTGACTCCAAGGAACGAATTTATTTAATCACAGCACAACGTTGAATGCACGAATTTTGCTTGAATCGAATCGAATGGAAATTTTGCCAAGGAATTTTGAATTTGAATTTTTAATCGAAAAAAACCTCTCTGAACGAAAATAACAATGCTTCTTTTTATATGCTTGTTTACTAGGTCACTCCGCCGCACGTCACACGTAACCACGCCTGGCTATACGGCTAAGTCACCCAGTATTGTTACATCATGATATGTAACTATGGTTATTCTTTTGTGACCTGTTTGTAGGCCAACGGATGATTTATAATAACGATTACTGTACAACGAGCGCGCGAACAGAACGAGAACGTTTATGAGTCACCCACATAATTTCAGCAAAACATCAATGATCCACAGTTTGTATCCCGTAAGGTCGCCATACCTGTTTGAGCATTGTGGAGTGAATTTTATGGGACCTTTAAAGGTAAAGCAAGGGCGTAACCTCTTACGTCGTTACTGCCCCATGTTTACCTATCTAACCTCAAAATGTACTCATTTGAAAAGGGCTTGCAATTTAACCTCAGGCTCATTCCTTATGGCTATGTGGCGGTTTCTGGCAGTTTGCAGTTATGGCACTAGAATCATCTATTTGGATAATGGAACAAATTTTACTGGAGCTTCTGCGGAACTTAAGCGTGGCTTTCAACGCCTGGATGATCACAAGATAACAAATGAACTCGCTGCATGTGTAATTGAATGGAAGCATACTCCCCCTATTGCTGGTCACCATGGAGGAATCTACAAAGCAATCATTCGTCTTGTTCGTAAGTCAATAGCTTCCTTGGTAGCTGATCGTCACTTGAAAACACTTACAGACGAGGGCCTGTTCACGCTGCTTAGAGAGATAGAGTACATTTTGAGCAATCGTTCCTTAACTCAAGTGGGAACTGAACTTTGTGATGTGGAAGGTTTGCTTATATCTATGTTTCTGACAGGAAGCGTTTGACGTGGTCTTTCTAATGAGGTCTTCTTATCATCAGACAGCATGCGTTCATCTTGGTGCGCATGTCAATTTCATGCTGACGAGTTCTGGCCAAGATGAAGTGCCGAATATCTTCCTCTTCTTTCACCGCATTTGCTGAGAAGTAGCTTCTCGCAAACAAAAACAAATCAAGGTTGTTCATGAAATCTGAAATGTAGTTGTTAGGCTTTGCAATATCACGATATTGTACTGGCCTATTTGAGGCTCGAAGATAAGGATATACGACCAATTCTTGCAATACGGTGTCGTCAAAAAACCTGTATTTGATCAGATTGCAAAGGATGCAAACAAGCAGGAAAATTATTCTGAAGTGTCTTTCCGGATGACACATTAACGCAAAAGCCACAGAAATCTCTTAAGATAGAATCATGTAGATATTGAACAAGCAACTCCTCGATTGCAAGAGAAACTTCTTGCCGCGCTACAGATTGTCATAATTTTGATCACAGCAAATTTTAAATAAAAAGAAAACGTTACATCGTTAAGATTCGCGTGATGATTGCTTGAGGAAAGCTCGAGCATGCGATCAACAGCTGACATCGAAGCAATAATTGTGAGAGCTTGTGTAATGTGAGAGAGTACTTGTAATTCCGAAGCAAATGTCCACACATTTGTGATTGCAATGAATCAAGCACAGTATGTCATTTACTTTAAACAACATTTCTACGTGTAAATACAGTAAAAACGAATCAACTAAGATTTTTACGGCATACAAAACAGCTTTAAATTATAGCAAGGTAGCTGAAAACTAGAGTTCTCTATCGAGTTGCATTGCTTATTCTTACCATACGGCAGCTGAAAAATTGCAGCGTACAAATAAGAATGAGCCTCAAGGCAACATAAAAATTTTAAATGTCTAAATATGGTGATGCCTCACCAGCATTCTCAATTTACCTTAATCCACACCAGCATCTCACATGCCAGCTATTCATGATCTTTCACACAAAACTAAATCTGTACTAGCCTATTGTAGGCTAGTCCATCCAACAGTGTTTCCGGCATAAAATTCAAATATGCCCCTCTGGGCAATTTCAGATCATGCCATCGATCCATTGCTGCATTACTGCATAGACCTCATACAAGGGCAACGGTTTTGACCTATATCACATAGGCGCTTCACATGTTTCAACCGCATTGCGCTAGAATCAACATGCAGGGATAGCATTTGAGTATAATGTCAGCCTATTACAGTCAGTATAACACAAAATAACAACACGGGACAACGTTGTTTCGGGTTACTGACCCTCATCAGCCGTATGCTTATTTTCTGTAATACCCTGTACAAAACACTCCCACCACCCCTCTTTGGTTCAATTAAGGACCAAAGAGCATATTTGTAATTCATGCAATTCAATAGAATGCCAAAACTTCAAATGTCTAAATATGGTGATGCCTCACCAGCATTCTCAATTTACCTTAATCCACACCAGCATCTCACATGCCAGCTATTCATGATCTTTCACACAAAACTAAATCTGTACTAGCCTATTGTAGGCTAGTCCATCCAACAGTGTTTCCGGCATAAAATTCAAATATGCCCCTCTGGGCAATTTCAGATCATGCCATCGATCCATTGCTGCATTACTGCATAGACCTCATACAAGGGCAACGGTTTTGACCTATATCACATAGGCGCTTCACATGTTTCAACCGCATTGCGCTAGAATCAACATGCAGGGATAGCATTTGAGTATAATGTCAGCCTATTACAGTCAGTATAACACAAAATAACAACACGGGACAACGTTGTTTCGGGTTACTGACCCTCATCAGCCGTATGCTTATTTTCTGTAATACCCTGTACAAAACACTCCCACCACCCCTCTTTGGTTCAATTAAGGACCAAAGAGCATATTTGTAATTCATGCAATTCAATAGAATGCCAAAACTTCAAATGTCTAAATATGGTGATGCCTCACCAGCATTCTCAATTTACCTTAATCCACACCAGCATCTCACATGCCAGCTATTCATGATCTTTCACACAAAACTAAATCTGTACTAGCCTATTGTAGGCTAGTCCATCCAACAGTGTTTCCGGCATAAAATTCAAATATGCCCCTCTGGGCAATTTCAGATCATGCCATCGATCCATTGCTGCATTACTGCATAGACCTCATACAAGGGCAACGGTTTTGACCTATATCACATAGGCGCTTCACATGTTTCAACCGCATTGCGCTAGAATCAACATGCAGGGATAGCATTTGAGTATAATGTCAGCCTATTACAGTCAGTATAACACAAAATAACAACACGGGACAACGTTGTTTCGGGTTACTGACCCTCATCAAATTGCATGAATTACAAATATGCTCTTTGGTCCTTAATTGAACCAAAGAGGGGTGGTGGGAGTGTTTTGTACAGGGTATTACAGAAAATAAGCATACGGCTGATGAGGGTCAGTAACCCGAAACAACGTTGTCCCGTGTTGTTATTTTGTGTTATACTGACTGTAATAGGCTGACATTATACTCAAATGCTATCCCTGCATGTTGATTCTAGCGCAATGCGGTTGAAACATGTGAAGCGCCTATGTGATATAGGTCAAAACCGTTGCCCTTGTATGAGGTCTATGCAGTAATGCAGCAATGGATCGATGGCATGATCTGAAATTGCCCAGAGGGGCATATTTGAATTTTATGCCGGAAACACTGTTGGATGGACTAGCCTACAATAGGCTAGTACAGATTTAGTTTTGTGTGAAAGATCATGAATAGCTGGCATGTGAGATGCTGGTGTGGATTAAGGTAAATTGAGAATGCTGGTGAGGCATCACCATATTTAGACATTTGAAGTTTTGGCATTCTATTGAATTGCATGAATTACAAATATGCTCTTTGGTCCTTAATTGAACCAAAGAGGGGTGGTGGGAGTGTTTTGTACAGGGTATTACAGAAAATAAGCATACGGCTGATGAGGGTCAGTAACCCGAAACAACGTTGTCCCGTGTTGTTATTTTGTGTTATACTGACTGTAATAGGCTGACATTATACTCAAATGCTATCCCTGCATGTTGATTCTAGCGCAATGCGGTTGAAACATGTGAAGCGCCTATGTGATATAGGTCAAAACCGTTGCCCTTGTATGAGGTCTATGCAGTAATGCAGCAATGGATCGATGGCATGATCTGAAATTGCCCAGAGGGGCATATTTGAATTTTATGCCGGAAACACTGTTGGATGGACTAGCCTACAATAGGCTAGTACAGATTTAGTTTTGTGTGAAAGATCATGAATAGCTGGCATGTGAGATGCTGGTGTGGATTAAGGTAAATTGAGAATGCTGGTGAGGCATCACCATATTTAGACATTTGAAGTTTTGGCATTCTATTGAATTGCATGAATTACAAATATGCTCTTTGGTCCTTAATTGAACCAAAGAGGGGTGGTGGGAGTGTTTTGTACAGGGTATTACAGAAAATAAGCATACGGCTGATGAGGGTCAGTAACCCGAAACAACGTTGTCCCGTGTTGTTATTTTGTGTTATACTGACTGTAATAGGCTGACATTATACTCAAATGCTATCCCTGCATGTTGATTCTAGCGCAATGCGGTTGAAACATGTGAAGCGCCTATGTGATATAGGTCAAAACCGTTGCCCTTGTATGAGGTCTATGCAGTAATGCAGCAATGGATCGATGGCATGATCTGAAATTGCCCAGAGGGGCATATTTGAATTTTATGCCGGAAACACTGTTGGATGGACTAGCCTACAATAGGCTAGTACAGATTTAGTTTTGTGTGAAAGATCATGAATAGCTGGCATGTGAGATGCTGGTGTGGATTAAGGTAAATTGAGAATGCTGGTGAGGCATCACCATATTTAGACATTTGAAGTTTTGGCATTCTATTGAATTGCATGAATTACAAATATGCTCTTTGGTCCTTAATTGAACCAAAGAGGGGTGGTGGGAGTGTTTTGTACAGGGTATTACAGAAAATAAGCATACGGCTGATGAGGGTCAGTAACCCGAAACAACGTTGTCCCGTGTTGTTATTTTGTGTTATACTGACTGTAATAGGCTGACATTATACTCAAATGCTATCCCTGCATGTTGATTCTAGCGCAATGCGGTTGAAACATGTGAAGCGCCTATGTGATATAGGTCAAAACCGTTGCCCTTGTATGAGGTCTATGCAGTAATGCAGCAATGGATCGATGGCATGATCTGAAATTGCCCAGAGGGGCATATTTGAATTTTATGCCGGAAACACTGTTGGATGGACTAGCCTACAATAGGCTAGTACAGATTTAGTTTTGTGTGAAAGATCATGAATAGCTGGCATGTGAGATGCTGGTGTGGATTAAGGTAAATTGAGAATGCTGGTGAGGCATCACCATATTTAGACATTTGAAGTTTTGGCATTCTATTGAATTGCATGAATTACAAATATGCTCTTTGGTCCTTAATTGAACCAAAGAGGGGTGGTGGGAGTGTTTTGTACAGGGTATTACAGAAAATAAGCATACGGCTGATGAGGGTCAGTAACCCGAAACAACGTTGTCCCGTGTTGTTATTTTGTGTTATACTGACTGTAATAGGCTGACATTATACTCAAATGCTATCCCTGCATGTTGATTCTAGCGCAATGCGGTTGAAACATGTGAAGCGCCTATGTGATATAGGTCAAAACCGTTGCCCTTGTATGAGGTCTATGCAGTAATGCAGCAATGGATCGATGGCATGATCTGAAATTGCCCAGAGGGGCATATTTGAATTTTATGCCGGAAACACTGTTGGATGGACTAGCCTACAATAGGCTAGTACAGATTTAGTTTTGTGTGAAAGATCATGAATAGCTGGCATGTGAGATGCTGGTGTGGATTAAGGTAAATTGAGAATGCTGGTGAGGCATCACCATATTTAGACATTTGAAGTTTTGGCATTCTATTGAATTGCATGAATTACAAATATGCTCTTTGGTCCTTAATTGAACCAAAGAGGGGTGGTGGGAGTGTTTTGTACAGGGTATTACAGAAAATAAGCATACGGCTGATGAGGGTCAGTAACCCGAAACAACGTTGTCCCGTGTTGTTATTTTGTGTTATACTGACTGTAATAGGCTGACATTATACTCAAATGCTATCCCTGCATGTTGATTCTAGCGCAATGCGGTTGAAACATGTGAAGCGCCTATGTGATATAGGTCAAAACCGTTGCCCTTGTATGAGGTCTATGCAGTAATGCAGCAATGGATCGATGGCATGATCTGAAATTGCCCAGAGGGGCATATTTGAATTTTATGCCGGAAACACTGTTGGATGGACTAGCCTACAATAGGCTAGTACAGATTTAGTTTTGTGTGAAAGATCATGAATAGCTGGCATGTGAGATGCTGGTGTGGATTAAGGTAAATTGAGAATGCTGGTGAGGCATCACCATATTTAGACATTTGAAGTTTTGGCATTCTATTGAATTGCATGAATTACAAATATGCTCTTTGGTCCTTAATTGAACCAAAGAGGGGTGGTGGGAGTGTTTTGTACAGGGTATTACAGAAAATAAGCATACGGCTGATGAGGGTCAGTAACCCGAAACAACGTTGTCCCGTGTTGTTATTTTGTGTTATACTGACTGTAATAGGCTGACATTATACTCAAATGCTATCCCTGCATGTTGATTCTAGCGCAATGCGGTTGAAACATGTGAAGCGCCTATGTGATATAGGTCAAAACCGTTGCCCTTGTATGAGGTCTATGCAGTAATGCAGCAATGGATCGATGGCATGATCTGAAATTGCCCAGAGGGGCATATTTGAATTTTATGCCGGAAACACTGTTGGATGGACTAGCCTACAATAGGCTAGTACAGATTTAGTTTTGTGTGAAAGATCATGAATAGCTGGCATGTGAGATGCTGGTGTGGATTAAGGTAAATTGAGAATGCTGGTGAGGCATCACCATATTTAGACATTTGAAGTTTTGGCATTCTATTGAATTGCATGAATTACAAATATGCTCTTTGGTCCTTAATTGAACCAAAGAGGGGTGGTGGGAGTGTTTTGTACAGGGTATTACAGAAAATAAGCATACGGCTGATGAGGGTCAGTAACCCGAAACAACGTTGTCCCGTGTTGTTATTTTGTGTTATACTGACTGTAATAGGCTGACATTATACTCAAATGCTATCCCTGCATGTTGATTCTAGCGCAATGCGGTTGAAACATGTGAAGCGCCTATGTGATATAGGTCAAAACCGTTGCCCTTGTATGAGGTCTATGCAGTAATGCAGCAATGGATCGATGGCATGATCTGAAATTGCCCAGAGGGGCATATTTGAATTTTATGCCGGAAACACTGTTGGATGGACTAGCCTACAATAGGCTAGTACAGATTTAGTTTTGTGTGAAAGATCATGAATAGCTGGCATGTGAGATGCTGGTGTGGATTAAGGTAAATTGAGAATGCTGGTGAGGCATCACCATATTTAGACATTTGAAGTTTTGGCATTCTATTGAATTGCATGAATTACAAATATGCTCTTTGGTCCTTAATTGAACCAAAGAGGGGTGGTGGGAGTGTTTTGTACAGGGTATTACAGAAAATAAGCATACGGCTGATGAGGGTCAGTAACCCGAAACAACGTTGTCCCGTGTTGTTATTTTGTGTTATACTGACTGTAATAGGCTGACATTATACTCAAATGCTATCCCTGCATGTTGATTCTAGCGCAATGCGGTTGAAACATGTGAAGCGCCTATGTGATATAGGTCAAAACCGTTGCCCTTGTATGAGGTCTATGCAGTAATGCAGCAATGGATCGATGGCATGATCTGAAATTGCCCAGAGGGGCATATTTGAATTTTATGCCGGAAACACTGTTGGATGGACTAGCCTACAATAGGCTAGTACAGATTTAGTTTTGTGTGAAAGATCATGAATAGCTGGCATGTGAGATGCTGGTGTGGATTAAGGTAAATTGAGAATGCTGGTGAGGCATCACCATATTTAGACATTTGAAGTTTTGGCATTCTATTGAATTGCATGAATTACAAATATGCTCTTTGGTCCTTAATTGAACCAAAGAGGGGTGGTGGGAGTGTTTTGTACAGGGTATTACAGAAAATAAGCATACGGCTGATGAGGGTCAGTAACCCGAAACAACGTTGTCCCGTGTTGTTATTTTGTGTTATACTGACTGTAATAGGCTGACATTATACTCAAATGCTATCCCTGCATGTTGATTCTAGCGCAATGCGGTTGAAACATGTGAAGCGCCTATGTGATATAGGTCAAAACCGTTGCCCTTGTATGAGGTCTATGCAGTAATGCAGCAATGGATCGATGGCATGATCTGAAATTGCCCAGAGGGGCATATTTGAATTTTATGCCGGAAACACTGTTGGATGGACTAGCCTACAATAGGCTAGTACAGATTTAGTTTTGTGTGAAAGATCATGAATAGCTGGCATGTGAGATGCTGGTGTGGATTAAGGTAAATTGAGAATGCTGGTGAGGCATCACCATATTTAGACATTTGAAGTTTTGGCATTCTATTGAATTGCATGAATTACAAATATGCTCTTTGGTCCTTAATTGAACCAAAGAGGGGTGGTGGGAGTGTTTTGTACAGGGTATTACAGAAAATAAGCATACGGCTGATGAGGGTCAGTAACCCGAAACAACGTTGTCCCGTGTTGTTATTTTGTGTTATACTGACTGTAATAGGCTGACATTATACTCAAATGCTATCCCTGCATGTTGATTCTAGCGCAATGCGGTTGAAACATGTGAAGCGCCTATGTGATATAGGTCAAAACCGTTGCCCTTGTATGAGGTCTATGCAGTAATGCAGCAATGGATCGATGGCATGATCTGAAATTGCCCAGAGGGGCATATTTGAATTTTATGCCGGAAACACTGTTGGATGGACTAGCCTACAATAGGCTAGTACAGATTTAGTTTTGTGTGAAAGATCATGAATAGCTGGCATGTGAGATGCTGGTGTGGATTAAGGTAAATTGAGAATGCTGGTGAGGCATCACCATATTTAGACATTTGAAGTTTTGGCATTCTATTGAATTGCATGAATTACAAATATGCTCTTTGGTCCTTAATTGAACCAAAGAGGGGTGGTGGGAGTGTTTTGTACAGGGTATTACAGAAAATAAGCATACGGCTGATGAGGGTCAGTAACCCGAAACAACGTTGTCCCGTGTTGTTATTTTGTGTTATACTGACTGTAATAGGCTGACATTATACTCAAATGCTATCCCTGCATGTTGATTCTAGCGCAATGCGGTTGAAACATGTGAAGCGCCTATGTGATATAGGTCAAAACCGTTGCCCTTGTATGAGGTCTATGCAGTAATGCAGCAATGGATCGATGGCATGATCTGAAATTGCCCAGAGGGGCATATTTGAATTTTATGCCGGAAACACTGTTGGATGGACTAGCCTACAATAGGCTAGTACAGATTTAGTTTTGTGTGAAAGATCATGAATAGCTGGCATGTGAGATGCTGGTGTGGATTAAGGTAAATTGAGAATGCTGGTGAGGCATCACCATATTTAGACATTTGAAGTTTTGGCATTCTATTGAATTGCATGAATTACAAATATGCTCTTTGGTCCTTAATTGAACCAAAGAGGGGTGGTGGGAGTGTTTTGTACAGGGTATTACAGAAAATAAGCATACGGCTGATGAGGGTCAGTAACCCGAAACAACGTTGTCCCGTGTTGTTATTTTGTGTTATACTGACTGTAATAGGCTGACATTATACTCAAATGCTATCCCTGCATGTTGATTCTAGCGCAATGCGGTTGAAACATGTGAAGCGCCTATGTGATATAGGTCAAAACCGTTGCCCTTGTATGAGGTCTATGCAGTAATGCAGCAATGGATCGATGGCATGATCTGAAATTGCCCAGAGGGGCATATTTGAATTTTATGCCGGAAACACTGTTGGATGGACTAGCCTACAATAGGCTAGTACAGATTTAGTTTTGTGTGAAAGATCATGAATAGCTGGCATGTGAGATGCTGGTGTGGATTAAGGTAAATTGAGAATGCTGGTGAGGCATCACCATATTTAGACATTTGAAGTTTTGGCATTCTATTGAATTGCATGAATTACAAATATGCTCTTTGGTCCTTAATTGAACCAAAGAGGGGTGGTGGGAGTGTTTTGTACAGGGTATTACAGAAAATAAGCATACGGCTGATGAGGGTCAGTAACCCGAAACAACGTTGTCCCGTGTTGTTATTTTGTGTTATACTGACTGTAATAGGCTGACATTATACTCAAATGCTATCCCTGCATGTTGATTCTAGCGCAATGCGGTTGAAACATGTGAAGCGCCTATGTGATATAGGTCAAAACCGTTGCCCTTGTATGAGGTCTATGCAGTAATGCAGCAATGGATCGATGGCATGATCTGAAATTGCCCAGAGGGGCATATTTGAATTTTATGCCGGAAACACTGTTGGATGGACTAGCCTACAATAGGCTAGTACAGATTTAGTTTTGTGTGAAAGATCATGAATAGCTGGCATGTGAGATGCTGGTGTGGATTAAGGTAAATTGAGAATGCTGGTGAGGCATCACCATATTTAGACATTTGAAGTTTTGGCATTCTATTGAATTGCATGAATTACAAATATGCTCTTTGGTCCTTAATTGAACCAAAGAGGGGTGGTGGGAGTGTTTTGTACAGGGTATTACAGAAAATAAGCATACGGCTGATGAGGGTCAGTAACCCGAAACAACGTTGTCCCGTGTTGTTATTTTGTGTTATACTGACTGTAATAGGCTGACATTATACTCAAATGCTATCCCTGCATGTTGATTCTAGCGCAATGCGGTTGAAACATGTGAAGCGCCTATGTGATATAGGTCAAAACCGTTGCCCTTGTATGAGGTCTATGCAGTAATGCAGCAATGGATCGATGGCATGATCTGAAATTGCCCAGAGGGGCATATTTGAATTTTATGCCGGAAACACTGTTGGATGGACTAGCCTACAATAGGCTAGTACAGATTTAGTTTTGTGTGAAAGATCATGAATAGCTGGCATGTGAGATGCTGGTGTGGATTAAGGTAAATTGAGAATGCTGGTGAGGCATCACCATATTTAGACATTTGAAGTTTTGGCATTCTATTGAATTGCATGAATTACAAATATGCTCTTTGGTCCTTAATTGAACCAAAGAGGGGTGGTGGGAGTGTTTTGTACAGGGTATTACAGAAAATAAGCATACGGCTGATGAGGGTCAGTAACCCGAAACAACGTTGTCCCGTGTTGTTATTTTGTGTTATACTGACTGTAATAGGCTGACATTATACTCAAATGCTATCCCTGCATGTTGATTCTAGCGCAATGCGGTTGAAACATGTGAAGCGCCTATGTGATATAGGTCAAAACCGTTGCCCTTGTATGAGGTCTATGCAGTAATGCAGCAATGGATCGATGGCATGATCTGAAATTGCCCAGAGGGGCATATTTGAATTTTATGCCGGAAACACTGTTGGATGGACTAGCCTACAATAGGCTAGTACAGATTTAGTTTTGTGTGAAAGATCATGAATAGCTGGCATGTGAGATGCTGGTGTGGATTAAGGTAAATTGAGAATGCTGGTGAGGCATCACCATATTTAGACATTTGAAGTTTTGGCATTCTATTGAATTGCATAAAAATTTTACGAGTGAAAAGGAAAATAATGTACTTTGGTTATAAGGTAGCTTCGGTGTCAGTTTAGACAAAAATGGTTGAGCAATTACGAGCGTTATCATTTTATAAATTATCACGCTTTGACTAAATGATAGATATCACCGGTCTACAAGATTTATAGAGGCTTGCTGTTGAGAGTGATTTTAGGAGTTTTCGAGAGTGCTGATTTAAAAAATGAACTTATTTTTTGAGTAAATGATTTGGTTTAGCCGCTACATAACCCGCTCTTTTTGCTCATTCGATAGCTTTTTCAACAAAATTCTGAACTATATTTTTATACTTTGTCTCAATGTTTGTTTCTGAAAAAGTTCCAAATGCGTTACGAAAGCCCTCTGTGCCAGCTTTGATAAAAAAAACATAAAAAAATATGTCATGACATGCATTTATGATGAACTTGAAAGTCTGAATTTGGTCTGAAAGATGGCCAACAATCACCGAAAAAACTTGATACCATAGACATATTTGTAATTGCTAAGCTTTGTAGTTCAGAATTTTGTTGTCTACACCACAGGACCAAATAAATTTGCAAAACCTTTTATGTCGTTTCCTTTGATAAAATAAAATTGTTAGAAACCACAAATATAAAGTATTTGGCGAATGTACAAAAAATTTTAAGTGCCGCATCACAGTAGTATAGGAAAATCCATTTGGCGTCAGTTGCGGCGGTGCTGGTCTCTAATCCTAACCCTAGCCCTAACCCTTAACGCTAATTCTACACTAGGTCTATTTTTTTGTGAGGGTGTGAACACTAGTTTTATTTCCAGGAGGTCAGAGATAACTAACCATAGGTTTATTAATTTTAGGTGGGGAGATCTGAGGGAGTTAGTTCCAACGTAGTATCATTTCAAAGAGTTTGTGCAAAACTTACGATTTGTTATTACATAACGGTTTTCAAGTTGTGGTTCTTTATTTCAATGACGTGTTTAACAAGACTGTGGGAATGTAGTTGTATCACTCTTGCGCAATTCGTGACGTAAGCTTTAACAAGACCGTGGGAATGTAGTTGCATGCCTATTGCACAACCCATGACGTATTCATTTTTAACCGCGATGCGATTTTTGCTTTTGTGTAGACTGGTTTGGACTTGTCCGTCGAAAGTTTTTAGAGTATAATGTAAAAAGATTACGTTTTTGTGTAGACCGGTCTGGACTTGTCCATCAAAAGTTTGTAGATTACGTTTTATTCAGCTGTTGGTTAGGGTATATTGTCTCCGACTTATCCAGACTTGCCCAAGCTCGAATCTTTTTCTCTGTACTATGCTTACATGATGAAAAGTTCTAAGAAAGCAAATTTTATTTGAAAGAGGTCAGAGGGAGCAAACCCTAGATTTTTTGTGGGAGGAGGTCTCAGGGAGCTAAGCATAGACACTAATTTTATGTTGGGAAGGTCTGAGAGTGCTAAACCTAGACACTAATTTTATGTTGGGGAGGTCTGAGGGTGCTAACTCTAGATCTACATGTATTTTTGCGAGAGCTAATCATAGGACACTAATTTTATGTCAGGGGGGTCTGAGGGTGCTAAGCATAGACACTAATTTTATGTTGGGTAGATCTGAGGGTGCTAACCTAGACACTAATTTTATGTTAGGGAGGTCTGAGGGTGCTAACTCTAGATCTATTTTTGTGAGAGAGCTAATCACAGGACACTAATTTTATCTGAGGGAGATGTGAGGGTGCTAACTGTAGGTCTATTTTTTGTAAGAGAGCTAACCCTAGGTCTAAGAGTGCCAACTGTAGGTCTAAAAGAGCCAACCCTAGGTCTGAGGGCGCTAACTCTAGATCTATGTGAGCTAACCATAGTTCTAAGGAAGATAACCCTAGATTTTATTTGAAGGAGTTCGGAGATAGCTAACCCTAGGTTTAATAATTTTATGTGAGGGAGATCTGGGGGACCAATATGAGGAGGCTAGTTCTAACACGGTATCATTTTAAAAAGTTTGATGTCATTCTTATGACTTGTTATTACATAATGTTTTTTTTTATTCTAAATTTCAATGACGTGTTTAACTAGATCGTGGGAATGAAGTTGCATACCTATTGCATAATCCAAGATGTATTTAACCCTTGATGCGTTTTTGTTTTTGTGTAGACAGGTCTGGACTTGTCCGTCGAAAATTTTAGAATATGTTTTGTTCAGCTGTTGGTTAGGATATATTGTCTCCGTCTTGTCCAGACTTGCCCAAGCTCGACGCTTTTTCTCTGTACTGTGCTTACATGATGAGCTAATCATAGTTCTAAGGGAGCTAACTCTAGATCTGAGAGAGTTAACACTAACTTGAAAGAGTTAATTCTAACACAGTGTGGACGTCATGTAGAATATTTCAAAAAGTTTGATGCAAAACTTACCGTTTTATGGTACTTGATCTAATTATTACACATTTACATAAGGGTTTTCATGGTGTGATATTATATTTCAATATCCATGACGTAAGTTTTTAACTAAACCGTGGGAATGCGATAGCACCCTACATCTGTAGGAACTAATAATACTTTTCCTACGTATTACATTCCTACATAGTGGTTTTCAGGGTGTGATTCTGTATTTCAATGATGGAATTGGTTTTTAACTAGACCGTGGGAATGTAGTTGCACCCCTCTTGCACAATCCATCTTGACGTAAGTTTTAACTAGACCATGGGAATGTAGTTGCATCCCTATTGTGCAATCTGTGACAATAGTGTTTAAGTAGTCCGTGGGAATGTAGTTGCATGCCTATTGCACAACCTATGACGTATTTAACTCATGATGTGATTTTTGCTTTTGTGTAGACAGGTTCAGACTTGTCTGTCGAAAATTTTAGGGTATAATGTGTAAAAATTACGTTCTATTCAGCTGTAGATTAGGATATATTGTCTCCGTCTTGAATTATCCAACATGAGATAATATAATATTGCGCAATGGTTTCATAATTATGGTGCAATTGTTTGCTATAGTGTGACGCAACGACGTTAAAACAAAGCGATGGGAAAAAGTTAGCAAAATGTAACGTCGCTCTTAGGATTATCCAAAGCATACGATTTTGAGGCGAGCTGTTTTTAACATTTTACGGTAAGATCGTTCAAAGTCTGTTGCATATTTGTTTCCAATAATGTTCACACGCCGTTATGATAAAAGATTTATCAATTTAGCTAGCTATTCATGCGATTTCTGCATTACGGAATTACAATGCCAGCGTTTCAGGCAGACTAGGCAGGCAGGCAGACTTGTTCAATTCAGGAAGTTTATTTAGCAATCAAAACTACAAATTTATATAAACGCGGAAAAAAAGTCACTTGACAATGAGACAGCGAAAAGACCGTGAGGTCATCAGAATCTACCACGCCTATCAACAAAATATACAACTTTAGCAATAACAAACCGAAAAATACAGTGAAAGATATGTTTTTTTTTCATTTACGTCCAAACTTATTATGAGTTGATCTGCACCATGCAATACGATTTTAGACCAAGAAACAACTTCGAAGTCATAAGTTTTATTTCAACAATCTCGATTCTATATGACAGCGTTTTTACTCAAAGGTTCTTGTAAGCATGTTGTTGTTTAGACTTATTGTGCAAGGGTTTGTGTGATCAAGCCGTAGACTTGTTCTTCAATGTTACAGATATTAGGTAAGAGTCAAATTCAATCTACTGAGAAAGACATATTTACCAATTAAAGCATAATTATTCCTGTAGACTAGTATAATTAAACGTTTTATAGTAAAACTTTTGTAGTTTATCAGAAACACAACCGACCAATGGTTCTATTTTAAGCAAAACTGATAGAGATCTAAGCTTACTTTTTGTCAGTGTAGCAATAATAATAATCTTTCAGTAAAATTAAAAAAAAACAGTTCTACTCGCACGCTGCTGCCCAGAAAACCACACTACTAATAAATCATGCGACTTCGCATCACCAAGCACGAAAACCAACACATTCCAATGCTCACTTCTTCACTATCCAAGTAGCGACGAGCACGTTGGCGCGCACACACACACACAATGGCCCATGCTCAGACGCATTTAAAGCGCAGCATTTCAATTCGCCATTACACTATCCCGTGATGTTCAAATCACAGTTCACAATAAAAAGTCATTGAAACGTACCGGTAACTGTCTCTTTCTCGCCACGCGTCGAACACGCGAGGTCGAAGCGTTCTCGTCTGTGCCAGCACCATCTTCAGAGGCCTCAAAACTTTCCGTCAGAAAATCAGAATTGTTCGGTGGCAGGGGTTCTGACACAACGCCCTGCTCTCTTTCATCAAATTCGTATGTCAATCTTCTCCTGATATCGCGTACATGTCAGGGCACCTTGTCGATCTCGACATTATACTTAGAATTGACCCTGTAACTACACCTGGTTTCCAGGGGGTAGTACAGCGGGCCCCTGGCGGTTTAACCCACACCTCATCGCCAAAATCAAATTCACTGCCAGTGAGCTCATGATCATCAACAGTTCTCATTCCATTGCTTCTTTCCAAAATTGGATTGCGCCACTTGTAAGAAATTACTTTCCGCGAGGGAATTGTCCTTTGATCGCAGTGTGGAGTAATATTGTACCAAAAAACAGAATACTCTACGCTGCGTCCGGATCTTGCAGACATTCTTTTGATGGTTCTATGATTGCGCTCCACAATCTCATTACCTGAGGGTTTGTATGCACATCTGAACTCCAATCGTACAGCCCAAAACTCACAAAAGTCGCGCATTAGTTTAGAAGTGAATGACCTGCCGTTATCACACATTATCTCAGCAGGTGGACCAAACTGAGAAAACACTTGTCTCAATACAGACACAACCTCTGTCTCTGCTTCACTTCTAATTATTCGCCAAATTGCAAATCGACTGGGGCCGCAATCCACCATTGTTAGATACTTCTGCAAACCATAATGCGTTACATCCACCGCTACTCGCCCGCCAGTCGTCAGGTACGCTCAATTCTCCACCATCAATTCTAGTCGAGCTCGGATCAATCGATTGGCACTCGCAGCAGTTCTTCACAACACGATGCACTTCATCCCTTCCAACATTCGGGTCGAGTTGCCTAGAAAAATACAGGGTAGTGTCAACACCGCAATGGTGCAATCTGTGGGAGTGTTCAACGAGATCATGGTTCTCCAAACAGCTTTGACTGACAGCAACTGTATTAGCAGGGTCTGAAGTGCACTTCCTCAACCAATGTCTTGGTACTCGCGTGAGCACATCTGCCTCGTTTTTGGTTGTCGATACAAGAGAGACACTCCACTGTACATAATATGCCTCCAGCGTTTCCAAAAGTAATGAAAGCCTTCTCTTCACTAACATTACGGAAAGACCTGACACCCTAATACGTTTGTCCCTTTTTAACATTGACGACATCCATGAATGAACTGCAGCAGAATCTGTCATTATTGCAACGTTCTTTGCGCCCCATTTCATAGATAAGTTGACTCCTTTAATTACAGCATTCAACTCTGCCAGATTTATGTGAGTATCATCTTCAGCTTTTCGTAACCAGGCTCCGTTTTCGATAATCTTGTCACCTCTTTCCAAAGCAACACCGTAAGCAATTTTACTAGCGTCACACCATATGTTTGTCAGAGACGTAGCAGCCGCCCCCCAAACCCCCCAATTGGGGGGGGCCCAGGCCAACTTTGGGGGCCCAAGTTAGTCTGAAATTGCTTTTTGGCTACGTGACTATTTTCAGTTCAGCAGACTTGTTTACAACCGATTTAAACTGTAGGAAGAAATTGGCTTGTGACATCATAAGTGAATGCAACGTCATTTTATCTCGCAGAATCTAGAATATTTCGATTGATTTTCTGGTAGAATCTTGAATATTCGATGGACGTAACAATGCCGTTGTTACGCAACAATCATAGAATGGTCTGGAATTCTGTTTGGCTATAAATACCGGGACAATATATATACACTGCAGAGTGCAGATAAAGTATTTTATTGACATTGTATAGAATGAAACGTTCAAAAAGTGGTGCTCAAAAGAGAAAAGAAGCAGCCACTGCTCGAGATGCTGTAGCGAAATTGCCCAAGATGACAGATTTTTTCAAGATTACTGAGCAGAGTAGACCTGGCACTAGTACCGAGAGGGATGGAGAAAACTATAGTGTACAAGAAAAAGAAGACTATGACGATCAGCATGAAAGTGATTGTGAATTTCCAGAAAATGTAAGTTGTGATTTACCTGCCAATACGCAACCTTCAATATCAAAAATATCTGAATCTCAATTTACCCCTATCCCTGATGACCCATGGAAATGGCCTGAAAGTATTTCTGATGCTCAACGATGTGATATAGTAAAGCGTGGACCACATCAACTAATAATGAATTTTCCATATAATAACACAACTCCAAGGCGACGTTTTTCCTCCAACCATTATAAACGTGTGTTACCTAATGGTGAAAGTGTTTCACGGTCGTGGCTAGTTTATTCTGGGGAATCAGATCAAGTTTTTTGCTTTTGTTGTAAGCTATTTGGAAAAACACTAAGCCCCTTTTGTAGTGGTATAAATACATGGGAGGGTTTTTCGAAAAAACTGAAAGACCATGAAAACGGCATTTCCCACCAAGAATGCTGCAGTCAATGGATGTTGCTAGCTGAAGGGATAAGAAATTCATCCACTATCGACAAACGCGAGATGAATATTTTTTTCAATGAAAGACGTTTTTGGAGAAATGTTTTAGAGAGACTTATCGACATTGCCTTGTTTCTATCGGAAAGGAATCTTGCTTTTAGAGGATCTGAAGAAGTCTTAGGATCTCCTCACAATGGAAATTTTCTGGGTATATTTGAGCTTTTGGCAAGAAGAGATCCGATCCTAAAAGAGCTTCAAGACAGAATCAAGAATAAAAACACTAAAGATCACTATTTGAGTCCTACCATACAAAATGAACTAATTGAATTGCTAGCGACAGAAGTTGAAAAAGAAAATTTACAGCAATTGAAATTGGCAAAATATTTTTCTATGATTTTGGACTTCACTCCAGATATGTCACATCATGAACAAATGTCTGTCATTCTCCGTTATGTACTATGTAATGAAGAAGCTGCTGTTGTTAAAGAAACATTTTTTGGCTACTTGAGAATAAGTGACAGTACTGGGAAAGGCTTGTTGGACGCTTTCTTAGAAAAAGCGACCGAACTGCAACTCGAATTGTCTGATTGTCGAGGTCAGTCATATGATAATGGTGCTAACATGAAAGGAAAACATTCTGGGGTCCAAGCAAGAATGCTAGACATCAATTCCAAAGCTGTTTACGTGCCCTGTGCAAACCATACCCTTAACTTAGTTGTTGTTGACAGTGCTAATTCATCGACGGAAGCATTGACATTTTTTTGAGTACTTACAAGATTGTATGTGCTGTTTTCTTCCTCTGCTCAGCGTTGGGAAATTTTGAAGAAACATGTGGAGCTGTCCATAAAGTCACAATCTGATACTCGTTGGGAAAGCAGAATTAAATGCATCAAACCTCTTCGATACAATTTAAAAGAGGTGTTGCTGGCACTGAAAGACTTGGAAGCCATTTCCATAGAAAGAAAAGATGGAAGAGCTGCCTCAGAAACAAAATCGTTGATAGCTCATTTATCAAAATGGAGTTTTCTTTTGTCGGTGTTTATTTGGTATGATATCCTATTCCAAGTCAATAAAGCAAGCAAGATTCTTCAATCGTATGGAGTCTCCCTTCATACAATGGAAACGGAAATCCAGGCAACTGAAAAGTTTTTGCAAAACTATCGCACAACGGGTTATGACAGTGCCGCAACATCTGCTGTTGAAATAGCACAGGAATTGGATATTGATCCTTCTTTTCCTCCGTCAAGAAGTGGAAAGAAAAGAAGATTGTTTGATTACCAAGGTGAAGAGGAACAACGAGCTACTCCTGAACTGAAATTTAAAAGCAACTTTTTCTATTCATTAGTAGACCAGGCTATTATGTCAATAAAGGAGCGCTTTAATTTGTTACGTGAGGTTTCTTCCGCCTTTTCGTTTTTGTACACACGAGACAAACTTTTGCTTGTGCAACAAGAAAATGCTCTTCTTACTTGCTGTAAAGAGTTCCAAAAAAAGTTCGGTGACATTGATTCTGATGAAATGAGCGCTGAGCTACAGCGGTTTGTTTTAATTTTACAAAAAAACGCAATCTCAAAACGGCTCAAGACTTTCTAAACTATCTTCTAAAGACTCATTTATTTGAATTGTATCCGAATGTGTACATCGCACTTCGAATCTTACTAACTTGCCCCGTGACTGTTGCCAGCGCAGAAAGAAGCTTGAGCAAATTGAAACTGATCAAAACTTTTAATAGAACGTCTATGACAGACAGTAGACTATCTTCATTAGCCATGTTGTCAATCGAAAATGACTGCGCCCGATCTCTTGATTATGACAATGTCATAACAGCATTTGCGAACAAAAAGGTTCGCTCCAGACTATTTAAATGATACTATGTTTTTATAACTTTTTCATGTTTTTCAGTGTCATTGCTTTCGTTTCGCAGTGTCTGCATAAATGTCCTACTGAACTCTGGCATCGGTGCCGAATTTTTTATGACTTGCACCTTCGGTATCGGCATGCTTTATTCTGACATTAGCCTGTTTACTTACCGTATTTGCCGGTGTATAAGTCGACCTTTTTCGATCAAAAATCGACCTAAAAAAATCGACCTCGACTTATACACCGAGTCATGAAATTCAACTTTGTATTCATCGCTTCAAATGTGATGGTAATTACTACACTTCACAAAAAGTTATAAGCCAGTAAAAGCAGAATAATGTGGTTGCCCTTACAAGGGCAGATATTGCGTTCACTGCCCTTAAAAGGACACATTATGTGTTCTCGTACGTGGAAGTCCCTCAATACTTCGTTCGGCATCTCGTTGTGCGTGATTACCGTTTTGAATTTTAAAGTTTAAGATAATGAAACAATTGAGCTCGACTTATACAAAGGATATATCATAAAATCGTAAATTTCCGTCGAATTTTAGGGGGTCGACTTATACAACGAGTCGACTTATACACCGGCAAATACGGTATGTACAAATTGTGGTGTATTTTCTTAATGCAGCTTTTCAATTTTACACCTCTAAAGTGATATGACCTGTGCGCAGGGGCTCTTGCGCTTACTTTGGGGGGGGCCTGAAGTTGGAGTGCTACGGGACTGATGTTTGTAACCCCAGTGGGAGGAACTGACCAGACTCCTTTAACTGGATCATCAGCTTTCAACCAGGTCAAAACTTCCTTCAATCTTTCTATGGCCACACGATCAGCAAAGCTGTCCCACGCGTTTCCCTGGCAGCCTCTTTTCACAAAACTTGATGCAACCTGCAGCCATCCAGCAACTGGGTAATGACCAACCAACTTCCCGCAGAGAAAAAATATTTGACGCTTTGTCATTGAGTTCAAATTTATTGGCTCTACATCCTCCTTCAACTCAATTCGCCTCCAGTGAACAGCTCCTTTTTTTCATATGTCTGTAAACCAAGCACTTTTGCGGAGCATAAACTCTCAGCTGGCTTGGTTGCGAGTCCAAACCTCAACAAATGCTCTTTCACCTTCTCGACACTAACATTGTTGAGGTCGATGATAATATCATCATAGTAGTGATCGGTTGCTTTGAAAATGTTTTCATCCAACGACAAAACTTTGGACACGACCGCCTTCATGATTTCGGGAGCGCAGTTTAGACCAAATCCAAGCCTGCGTAGCATGTAATAATCTCCCCCAAACTTAACGATTTGATACTTGCTGCATTCATCAACCACACCTATTTGCATATAGGCATCACGCAAATCCAATAAAGCACAATTCGACGATTTTTGCCTCCAAGACCTCAATTTTTCTTCGCAAACGTCGGCATCTGCCCCACTGCATTCCACAAACTCGTTAAGTTCTCAAAAATCGAGCGCTGGGCAAACTTTGTCCTTCTTTTCTTGCACCACCGCCATCAATGGTATCACTCCGTCGCTGGAACAGTTAGTTTTAACTAACCACCCGTTCTCGATCCATCTTTCAACTTCTGATTTAAATCTTGGGTAAACTGCTTTATCCATTTTGTAAAAATCTTTTCGGCTGCGCAGTAATGGTTCATTTTTCCAGTCCCACTTAGCAATCCACTTTTCTCCATCAAAGATTACTTCAAAGTTTCTAGTAATCGTCAGGCTCTCTTGAATCGTCTCAGATGAATCGACAGCGCCTGCGATGGAAAAACGACCATAGTTCATGGACAATTTAAAATATTTGAGCACGTCAGTTCCAACTATGATGTCGACACCAAGAACCATTTTCTTAGTCACTACGCACAGAACTTCAATAGTTTTTCCAGCCAAAGTCAATACAACGGGAGTCTCGCCCTCGCAATTTATCATTCTCTCATCAGCAGTCATAATTCGCTTCAATCCATAAGCTTTGCCAGATTGTATAGCTGGGCCCACCAAAGTTTGTGTGCAACCACTATCAATCAGAGCACGAGCTGGCTGTCCGTTCACAAGAACATTCACTCTTGGAATGATTGCGCCGCCGATCCTTCCGGGGTCATTGTTGGCGCACGCAATACGTCCTTTCCGTTTCCCGCAGACTTGCAGTTCCGCGCTACATGTCCCGGCTTGTTGCAAGCATAACAAATAATGTCTTTCACTTTGGGAAAGTTTCTACGGTAGTGTGGACCCCCACAGACAAAGCAACCGAAATTGGGCTTGCTTTCACAAGTTCGCGCGACCGCCCCTACTTCAAACGACTCACCTCTGGAAGCTTCAGACATCAGAGCTCAAGAGATTTGCAACACTGCGTTTAAATCAAGTATTTCGATTTTGGGCGTTGCTCTCAACTGGGCAGCAACTCTACTTGGCAACCCCATCACGAACGCTAGTTTAATGATTTCCTCATTATTGCCTTCAAATTTAATGTTTGCCAAATGGGCTAAGCGCTTGAGATCAGCCAAGAAGACATTTACTGTCTCACCGTTTCTCCACAACCTATTCCAAAATTCATCGTACGCTAGGAACTTATCAGCAGCAAACGCAGTTCTCAACGCTACCTCTATTTTGTTAGCGTCTTGCTTTTCAGCGTCACTCAATTGGTCACAGACGGCGACCGCTGGACCGTCAAGGAAAAGCGGAAAGACTACCGCTAAGTCTTTCAATTTCAGCAAGCTCTTAGCCAAGTGCGCTTGCTTCAACCAAACCGTCACATCACCATCGCCGCTGTATTTATTCAAAACATCAGTAACTCTCAAACTCATCTCCTTGAAATTGTAGGGGTTGCCGCCTCGATAGCTTGTAGCAATAATAATAATCTTTCAGTAAAATTAAAAAAAAAAACAGTTCTACTCGCACGCTGCTGCCCAGAAAACCACACTACTAATAAATCATGCGACTTCGCATCACTAAGCACGAAAACCAACACATTCCAATGCTCACTTCTTCACTATCCAAGTAGCGACGAGCACGTTGGCGCGCGCACACACACACACAATGGCCCATGCTCAGGCGCATTTGAAGCGCAGCATTTCAATTCGCCATTACAGTCAGGGAGCTTGAAACGATTTGCAGAGCGCTGAATTTCCAATATTTATACAGCATTCCAAAACTATCATTATTTTTAAATTTTTCTCGTTCTTTGTAACACATTACAAATAAACATTAAGACACAGGTCCCTTATCACATAATTCCAACACTTCTCTTCAATTTTTTGTACTTTCAATTTCATCCACCAGCATCGTTTCACTTGTCGAACGTCTTCTCTCAAACACTGTTTAACACGCCTCTTAAAAGGTTTATATCTTCTTTTCGCAATATCGGTTTCCAAAAGTTTAAAACTTCACCAGCTCAACTGCTAAATCTGTGACCTTAGAGAAATTCTTATAGTCTTTCGCCATCGTCAGATGCAAAACTTTATTTTTGCTATAACAAAGATGAAACGTCACGAATTATCGTGCTTAAAATCGCTAACCACGTGATAGATAAGAAAACGGGAATGAATCGATTGGTTGAATTACAATTGTGGAGAGTGGTTACATCGACTGACGCTATAAAGGAGTAGTTTTTAAGAGATGCAGTATACCACTCAAAGAGTTTATAGTAAACGAGATCTATTTGAAACCCTTACCTCTATGAACATAGCACGTGATCACCATAACCGTATCATACATTGATTTATTGAGTTACAAAGGCAATCTACGCGCTTTATATGCATGTTCATACGAGTGAAGTGGTTATTTCACAGTGTAATAGTATTGCAAATAATGAAAAGCCCCCCCCCCCACAATTTGATGAGACCATCCCTGGACGCGTTTCGTCCTTTTGGACTCATCAGCAGGGCCTGTCCCGTCATGATCAAAAACCAAAATCCCATATTTGCAATAATAAGAAAAATTTAGTATCAATCTATTACAAATTCCTTCGCACACATCACACGCGCAGCGCATGCTATCATAGAGGTAATAGAGGTAAGGGTTTCAAATAGATCTCGTTTACTATAAACTCTTTGAGTGGTATACTGCATCTTCGATACGGATGGGATCCCCGTACCAAAGTGATAGCATGCGCTGCGCGTGTGATGTGTGCGAAGGAATTTGTAATAGATTGATACTAAATTTTTCTTATTATTGCAAATATGGGATTTTGGTTTTTGATCATGACGGGACAGGCCCTGCTGATGAGTCCAAAAGGACGAAACGCGTCCAGGGATGGTCTCATCAAATTGTGGGGGGGGGGGGGGCTTTTCATTATTTGCAATACTATTACACTGTGAAATAACCACTTCACTCGTATGAACATGCATATAAAGCGCGTAGATTGTTTTTAAGAGATAACTCGTTTGAAGCCAAGACATCATGAATGCGTAAGACACACGTGACCGATAAGTACGCAGTAGCCCGTGTTATCACCAATTTGAACGATGCATACAGCGAACCAACGAAGGAAATATAGCACATACTAGTGCTCTCACGGTCGTATACACACAAAACAATTGCCTTTAATTTCCAATTTCTAAAAAGATGTTTTGAAGAAACATATTTCACATCTTTTTGAGTTGAAATAGCTTTAAAAGTTGTGAAATCTTGTTTTTCAAATATTGTTACAGCAACAAGGTTGCTATAATTTAACTTAACACAATATAACGTATTAATCCTAAATGTTTAAATGCCTACAAATCAAACATTATTTTTAAGCTGATAAAACTTAATATCATAGGTCAAAGCGGACATCACCGAAAACGAATCTCGCTTTACCACCAATTTTTCCCCGTTATGCAACTTTTAATAAAAACCTTAACATTTTGAGCTTATTCGACTTCCATCACATATTTTTGAGTTTTCAGTGCTGCTCCAAACATCACAACCTAACCGCGGATTTGAAAACTTTACAGTTTGTTTTAGCCGATATCTTCGTATTTCTGCAGGAATATTTTTCCCCATTTACACTATCCAGCTGTAATCTCACTAACACAATTATCTGAAATAATTGATTCCAAATACTATCCGTTTTCTAAATTTGATGTCATGTAATTTTACTGTGGTTTTGTGCACTACCATTTTATGAAAACTCATTAGATGCAGATTGTTAGAAATTATTTAGATCAAAATATAAAAAACTCAAAAACTTTTTGTATATAAAATTATCAAGTCAGAATTTCTAACAATTTAGTTTGTTTGTACATGTAAAATAATGTGAACTTACAGTTTCAACTCTCACGTTTTTACAAAATCTACATCTGTTATGAATTTTACTAGTGAAAAAATAGAAATTTATTGTTTATCAAATATTTTATCAACTGTTCAAGAAATAACCGCACTCACAGGTTTCTTCAGAGCGTTTGCTAGCAATTACAAATACTTATTCACTCTTGCAAAGCTTCAACTTTAACTTAACATCGAACTTTTTACCCTTTTATGTTGACGTAAACCACCACAAATAAAAAACTTGTTAACATTTTCAAAGCTTTACAAAACCTATATGTGTTTACAAAGCAAAAAAATTGTCTGTACACCATTTTCAACCCTCACACTACCGGTTATAAGCATTCACAAAAAAAAAGAACCTCAACTTTGTTGTTAAGTCGCCTTTAATTTTTATTGCATAATTCTAAGCTTACAATAGTTTGGTTGGCAACGTTATTAAACAAAAATTTTCAATTATAAGTGATTTTATTTAACTAACAATTTTTTGATGCATTAAGACAACTTCAATACTCGTGTATTGGCAACTACAAAGCAAAAATTAATCAAAAAACCTCTAAACTTATCTCATTTCTATGCCTTCCTCATAGTAACCGTTTGCAAGGGCTTCACCCACAATCTTTAACTCTGTAGCAAACCAAGTTTGACGAAACTTGGTGTCTGGAAACACTTTCAGCTCTCTTTTTCAGCAAACTAGAACATTAATTACCGATATTTGTAATTTATTAATTATCGATTTGTGGATTTTAGCCAACTCATGGCTTGAGTACAGGGACATTGAAATTCTTAATGGAAGCAGAAAATTCCATGATTTCTTGTAATTTAGAAGATTACAAGCCTCGCTTTAGTCCAGAAGAATCAGCAAATCATCAGGGAGGCAATAGGCCGTAACTATAAAGGTTTTGTACAAACTCGATTGTACGATTTAATCAATTTTGCCATTTTCCGTCTGCAATCGATGGATTGGGCCAGCGATATAAGATGAAAGACTGCAAAGGACGAAGTCGCATCAAATGCGAAAAATGTTGTTTTTGCGCTTGACAAAAGAACAAAATTGCTTTAAAGCTTTCCATGTTAAGTGACTCGTTTAAAGTTAATCTGCTCATAATTTCGCTAAATTTCTGTAAAACAGTGGTGCAAGAATTTTAAGGTGTAATATTTTTAAATATTAGTGCATCAATGATGTGAATATTTTAAAATGAGCGATTGCAGCAAACATAAAAAAGCAAAAAATTACAATACATGGATTTATAAACAATGCATACACATTAATTAATTTGCATAGAAATGACGTCATAACAAAAAGTAATTGTTTTATGTATCTGTGGCCAGTCTTTACATAATTGCAAAAAAATATTTTTGCCCATTTTCTTCAGATGGTGTGCATAAAGAGGATACTTTGAAATCACATCCAGCTGGAGAAAGGGTAAAAAACAACAAAGCAGGATAAATACTGTTTCCAAATTATAACGTTTTGAAGATATGGACAGCATTTCCTTTCGAACTTAATTTTTCTAAATTAGCCGCTTCAAAAAAAGTAGCAGCACAACTGTAAGCGCATCACATTTGTTAAAACACCTACATTATTTTCTTAGTACACGCTATTATTCCACGAAAAAACAATACCAGTCATAATTATCATTTTAAACATAGAGACAGCAAATTTGAAAAAGTAAATCGAAAATTATACATCAAGCAATTTGCAACAAGCAAAAAAGCAACCAATTTTGAACGACTGCTCTCTGACAAAACAAAGCAGCACTCAAGATCCTTGAAAAAGAGACGAGAAAACTTCACCTTCTCCTCCAAAAAAATGAACTTGCCCTTACTTGGTACACTTCTAGTCATGTTGCATAAATTCTAGATAGTAACAATACTTAATCAATTGTTACAGCTACCATTTGCTACAATACAGCTTAGTCGTTCATTGAATAATAGTCATTTTATATAAACGTTAAAAGATGATAAATTATATTAAATTGTGAGATACACAATATACATTACATTTACAATAAATTTCTTTATCAAAAAGGGCTGCATGTTGACTCATGGTCAATTGGCCATATTGCAGACATAGTTTGGTAAAGAAAGTAAATGCAATAAATGGCGAACAGCAGCCAAAAAATACAAATACAGGGTGTCTCAAAAAAATGTACTCACACTATGAAAGACGAGCAAATCTTTATTTTTAAGCATGAGTGAAATGGAATAGCGCCGAATACATAAGACAAAAGTAATTCAAGAATCATGTTCGCAAATGTTCAAATTGATGATCATTATTGTCTAAACAACGCTGAATACGCGCACCAAGGAATTCACAAACGTCACGAAACAGATCATTAGGAATATCGCGGCATTGTCTTTCAATTATCAATTTCAATGCATCAGTTGTTCTTGGTTTGGTGCAATAAACTTTGTCTTTGAGATATCCCCACAAAGAGGAGTTCATGGACGTAAGGTCTGGGGAATGCCAAGGGTATTCCATGGTACCCCTTTGTTCAATCCATGTGTCTGGAAAAGCTGCATTGAGGTGAGTTTGCACATCGTGATGGTAGTGGGGAGGTGCTCCATCTTGCTGAAAGTAAATCTCGTTGTCATCACCGAGCATCTCTGGAATTTGTGAACCCACAAACTTCTGAAGCAAGTTGAGGTAACTCTCCCCAGCGACAGTTCTGTTAAAAAAAATGGTCCACTAATGCCCAATGCAGATATCCCACTTTACACTGCTACTCCTGGTAATTTTCCATAGTGTTCAAGTGTTACATGAGGATTTATAGGACCCCAGTACGTGCAACTATGAAGCCATTTAATTTAAAGGTTGCCTCATTGCTCCACACATTTCTGTGTGGAAACCTTGCATCTTCTGCACATTTTACCAGGTACCATTCACAGAATTGATCTCTCCGATCAGAATCATCTTTGTTGAGAGCATGGATTAGTGTAAAATTTTTAGTGTGTAGCATTTCCAGTGCAGACACTTCATGATGCGATAGACGCTATCTTTTGAAATGCGAGTTTCCCGAGCAGTTGGTCGAAAAAGTGTTTCCCGCACCAGCTTTCTTTTCCAGGGTTCATGGATGTCTGTAGTCGCATGTTAGGGACAGTTAAAGTATGAGTACATTTTTTTATCACAACCTGTATTTTAAATAAGTAGAGTTAGCACACATCTTTTGTTTTTCTTTTTTTTCGGAAGGACAGGGAAAGAAAAAGGCATTTGACGTCTCCATCTTTAATTAAGCTTTGTTTGTCACATTGTCTTTTTTGTCATGGGGAGGGGATGCTTGTAACTTTTCAGCCAGTTAAAGAAAATTAAAAACAATTGATCAATAATTTTACACCTTTGTCAAAATATTGATTGTTGCAACTATTGGTTCTTTCTACTATCCCAACTACGCCTTTTCCCACTCCTTAATTTCTACGCATTACTAAGCTACAAACAAAAACAAACTCCCTTCCTATTTGTAAGTACTCATAAAGATATTTAGAGCAAAACGCAGCAAAACGAGTAGAACTTAAACAAAAATGAAAAAGCAAAATACAAAAAAATAAGTTTCTCTTTTGCATATTTTTAGAAAGTTTTGAAAATGTTGAGATTAGTACATGACAAAGAATAAAAAACCAGAGCTCATTAAGCACTATCATTACTTAACATTAGCAAAAACAAACATGAAATTACACAGAATGTAAATGAATAAGTATTATACAATTTAAAACAAACAACCTTAATCATTTACACGAAAGACTAGAAAGGGCACAACCAGTGTTCCCTCTAAGATTTTAGCGAGTGCGTAACCGCCGGCGCAAGTGCGAAATTGCTAGCAAATGTACGAAAACCGCCGGACAAATTTGCAGGGAAAGTCAAAACTTTGACAATGCGCTTCCATGACGTCATAGCTAGCGTGACTATGTCATCCCCAAAATGTTTACAAACAGGTAGCCTAACGGTTGTTATAAGACGGCGGCGAAATACCAGGCTATTTTTCTTCAGTAAGTTAATTGTGGTTAAATTTGATCTCAAACTTTACAGCCTTTGCAACAGTGATTCGTAAGCACTTTGGAATGACAGTTTAAAAATGTGCATAAATAAAATTAACCCTTTGCCGACACCCGACATGAACATGAGAAATAGAACTTTTATGAAGTAATGTGATGTTAGGTAGGTTATTACGACTATGACACAACAAAAATTACTTGCGAACTTTAACTGTTGCTTAATTACGGTAAATAATTAGATAGCTTACATTTTTCTATCGTAATTAATTAAACAACAGGTTTTTGGAATTGCAAGCAAACTTTCAATCTCAGTTTGGAAAGTATTTGAAGGGAATTCAAAAATGAATTGGTTAGAAGTTGTATTCTTTTTTATTTTTAGTGTTTATAAATGGCAAGTAAAAGAAGGTTATTTATTTGTAACGTACAAAAACTGAACTAATCCCTCAAAAATAGTGTTTTTTGTGCTTAACTGATAGCGAGAAATATTTGCTTTTTATTTTAACAAGCACGATTGAAGTTAACGTTGAAACGTAAAGAAAACACAAAGATTTTAAGCAAGTTTAGTTTCAAACTTTCCTCAAAAAATGATGTTTTGTGTTAAAACTGAAGTTTGAGAGCTGCTTGCTATTACTGCTCTTTGGCTACGATTGAAATCGGCTGGGAAAAAGTAAACAAAAAAATTGATTTTACTTCAGGTTAATTGCTGGAGAGATAATTTGTCATAGAAAAAAGTGTGGCAATGGCGTGCACGATATTTAACCCTTTGAGGATCATAAGATTCTAATTCATGAAATTTGAGACAATTCCGTCATTGTTTGGAAACAACAAAATTACAATGAATTACAGAAAAATGGTTGTTACGTCATAATGATACAACAATTAACAATCACGTAACATATGTGTTACATTATCCCTCAAAGGGTTAAGTCCCCGTCACTTGATGTTGCGTTACAGCCGCGCGATGTTTGCGTGAGACGTTGCACTGCTCTGAAAAAGCATCTGTCTTTACTTGGATTTCTTTCCACTGTCTCCCATGCATTTAACAGTTGGTTAAGATCTTGCTAACACAATTGCAAAAACTTTAACAAAGTGAAAAAGTTACCAAAAACCGCCGGACTTTTTTTACGCACTGTTGAATTTTAACTGCAAATCCGCTGGACATAATTTCACAAATTCGCACTTTTTTTGCATTTAAAGGGAACACTGGGCACAACTCAAACTAGAAAGAAAGCATGAGAAATGGTGCAAAAAAATGTAATAAGGATCAAAAGTGAAAAAACAATTGTACAAACTCACTAATAAGAAAACCTGCTCATAACAACAAATTGTGTTTCGCACATTTTAACAATTTCTGCTTCGAGTTGCTTTTTTAATCCCATGCATAAACTTCAAATAACAATGCTTAATATGTGTAACACTACCACTATGGTAACTTTCACAGACCCACTGGTGTAATCAAATTACTTGCACATAAAAAATTTCTACATTGTGACTTCAACATAATGTTGACATAAAATATCATAAAAAGTATTTTCATACGTCACAAAAAAATGTCACTCTGAACATATAAATATGGAATATAGAAAATGGTAATAGGAATTTTTTTTAAGCCTTATCAAATACAAGTAATTTAAATTCTTAAGGAAAATGCCGAAAAAAATTAAAAAGCATGGTTTTATGAGCTAAAGCGCCTAAAAAATGTGAATACAAACCAGGAATTAAAAAAAACTGTTTCTTAGCATTTTAGCTCACAACTTTGTTTCTGTACATGAAAAAATTGATTTTTACCAAGGTCACCCCCAAAAGTCATCAAGTTCTCAGCGATAACTCGTAAACTTTGATCAAATAAATAAAAGTGTGCCCAGGCAAAAAGAGTCCAGTATTTATCCACCAAAAATGTCAAGTTTTAGATTTGAGTAAGTTCTAAATAATAATGATAATAGTAAATGAATAATCAATAAATTTTTGCAAAGTTTATTTATACCATAAAATTCAAATATTGCTGAATAATCATATCTTCAAAGCTTTTCTTGGGGGACAACTCTTAAACAGTAATCGTCAGCAAAAAGTACAGAATTAAAATGCGCATTTATAGCGGAGAGAGAAAATAGCCAAACCTGTAGCTGAAGAGAGGAGACTTGTCTTGAAACAGCTTTTCCTCCAAGGAGTAATTACACACGAAGAGCTTCAAATGTAATTTGTTTTAACCTCTACACCCATTTGTCAACGTACGTTGACATACTTTCAAGGATGATTATTCCAACTCCTGATGTTTTATGTCTTTGTTTTTTTCTTACTTTGAAAAATAATGAGCTGTTGATGTGAATAATAGTGATTTCAAAGATTACTTTGCTTTTTTGTTGTCCTGCCGTCTCGCAAGATTGGATATAAAAAAATGACGATGCCACGAGCAAGAGGGGATCCTTTGCAGCCTGCATCTAGAGGTAAGCCAATTATTTTTACAGCATGGTAACTTCAGTAATAGCTAGCTATAAGGAACAATTATGTAGTGCTTACCTGAGTTTCAAAAATTATTTCCTGTATTAGCTGCATTGTGGCTCAAAGAATATTATGTCAACACTTGTTGACATTAGGGCAAGCGGTACGATTTTAATTGCTTCAAAATGAAAAAGAATGAGAGAATTTTGCTTCTTTTTAGATCTTTCTGATGATGACATCGCAGCAATTTTGAAGGAAAGCGATGAGGAATACCTTGACGATGATACACTGGATTTGTCTTTCCTGCCAGATGATGTGGAACAGTCAGATGACAACATGGACGATGAAGTAGAAAATGTAGATGCCGAACCCATGCCACAACCATCGACAAGTGCAGCCCCCACCACTAAAATAAGGAAAACACAGAAGACTCAGTCATCATGGCATGTTAATGACTGCGACCTGAATTTCTCTGGCCGAGATGCTGAAGATAGCCCCAGTGGGGCATCAACCCCATTGGGATTCGTGGAATTGTTCTGGCCAGCGGAAATTTTTGAAATTCTCGTTCGAAAAACCAATATCAGGCACATGGCAGAAACAGGGAGAAAACTAACTGTTCTGCTACAGAAATGCAAAAGTTCCTTGGCATTTCACTGTTGATGGGATGCATCAAGTACCCAAGAATAAAGATGAATTGACGCCAAGGTTTTCGCATTCTCCTCATCTCTGATAACATGTCAAGAAATAGATATTTCTTGCTATGCAGCTTCCTCAGAGCCAGGGCAGGCATTGACACGCTCGAAGAGGAGAAAAAGGCAGATCGTTTGTGGAGAGTGTGTCCGATCATGGAGTCTTTTTGCCAATGTTGTTTGAAAGTCTCAAGAGCACCTGAACTCTCAGTGGACGAAATAATGATCCCATTTCAAGGGAAGATGCCCTCACGACAGTATTTTCCTATGAAATCCAACCCCTTTGGAATGAAAATTTTCGTACTTGCAAATCCAAATAGTGTCATACTAGACTTTCATGCATATACGGGAGAAGAAACTTTTCGTCACCTGGCTCAGCAAGTTACTGACATGGGCATTGGAGCATCTGCCGTCATTACTTTGCTCACAATGTTCCCGCTGGATCAAGCCTATATTTTGATAGGTACTTTACTTCTGAAGCACTTCTTGATTACTTGTTGGAGCACAACATTTCTGGAACTGGCACTGCTATCAAAAGTCGTCTTCCTCGGGGGATCACATTCAAGGAAGACTCTGCAATAAAGAAGGAAGGCTGTGGTACATTCCAGATTTTCAAAAGAGATGATCAAAAAATGTGCACCACAAAGTGGCTTGACAACAAGCCGGTCTTCCTTCTTTCAACTGCGCATGCTGCAACGCCAGTGGATACAGTCAAAAGGTGGAGCAATAAAAATCGATACCACGTTGATGTGCGCCGTCCATCAGTTGTAAGGCTTTACAACCATTGTATGGTTGGCGTGGATTTGGCAGACCGAATGATCTCCCTATACAGAATGAAGGCCAGGACCAACAAATGGCCGGTTAGAGTTGTCATGCACTTTCTGGATTGTGCAATATCCAATGCTTGAATATTGTACAGAGAGGCTGCCAAAGGATGTGGCACACCCAGAAAAGACCTACAATATTGACCAGAGTTCACAGTCACTGTAATGTCTTCTTCGAAAAAGTATGAACCCCATATACCGAATTCTGCCACTGCACACCATACAGTCATCTGAGGACAATGAAAAGAGTGTTCATGCAACTCAAAAGGGCTGTTCTCTAATCTGAAGTTTTGCTTATTTACGGTGTGACACAGGTGAAAATGTGCCTCGTCACTGAACAACACAGCTGTTGCATGGGGTCCTTGGGGGACATATTGTTGAATTTCAAAACACAATGCTCTGCAAGTTTCGATGTCTCTTTTGCAAAGTTCTTTTGACAACATTATTTTGTAGGGATGTATTTTCAGATCCTTGTGAAGAATTCTTCACAAACTTTTTTGAAAAGCCTTAAGAGCCTGGGCACATTTAAATGCTGAACGATTATATGAAACAAAATGGCATTATATGTACTTTTCAAAACTTGAAAACACTTTTTTGTTTCTTTATTTTATTTGGATTTTATTAAACCTACAAATGTGTCAGATCATTTTGCCAAACCCTGTATAAGGTTGCTTGGGATTGCATGTTTTTACTAGTGCAGACTTTATTAGTGCTTTTGTTGGAAAGGGGAAAAAAGGCATTTGAAATATATTTGGAAAATGTGAAGTTTTAGCGAGCATTCCAGTGCCTTGGAATAAAGTTTTCTCTTAATAATTTTTTCTGTTTTTTACAGTTGAGCAATTTGTGTACAAGTTGTATGGGCAGACGTGTGTTGCAGCAAATGAAGGTCACTATTGGATATTTGCACAAAGGCACTTAATTAACATCACCTTCCATCATATAGCAATGCTCTTTGGCAGCACTGCAAAAGAGCCAACCAGCAAGCCACCACATGGCATCTATAGAGCAATATAAAGTAATATCAGTGCTCCCTATTTTGGATTTCACAATTGGATTGTGGAAGATCATGCAATTTCAGCTCAGGGAATGATGCAATATTTTTGCTTCAGTAGCATTGCTAAAACACTATTCCTGTAAATGCAAAAAAAAGCAAATGTTTGAATAACCAGTGCTCTTGTGTCACATACTAAATTCTTTGCACAGAGCGGTATTGATTATAAAAATGATGGTGCAACCAGTGGCAGCTTGTCTCTATTGACTGCAGCCCCACCATGCGTTTTTACAATATATTTTTTAATTTTGTCAATATTTTTTTATGATGTCATAGTTCATACCTTATTTACCAATGCAAGTTTACTTTGCTAAAAAGACAAATTGTCATATATTGCTAGCACTAAACTAAGTGAGCATGCAAAATAGGGCTTCTATGTGACAACATCATAATAGTGCATAGGACAAGCTTCAGCACCCCAGACTGTAATTTTGTGAAGCAATTTAGTTGCTTCATAAATGTTTACAGTTTTGTTTTCACAGCAAAATTTTTTGACGCTACAAATATTGTCAACAAAACTAATCCAAATTTTTCTCCATAACTGAATATCTCTAACTTTTGATCACCGTTCATTAAGCTGCAAAAGTTAGCAGCAGGAAGGGCAGAATTAGTAGAACCCAGACAAATGATGTATATGGATTGCTTTCATAATCATTTGATTCTGGTCACTTTTCTTGCAATGTAACAATTCCGACTAAGCTTGTTAATGTTGAAGCTTTGAAACAAGGCTAGTTGCCACAGTTGGTAAGATTGTTTGTAGGTAAGCAAATTCAAATGTTGCTATTGAGTTATATCATTTAATGAATTAGACAAAATAAAGGGGGAGTAAAAAACCTATCTAAAAGTTAGTAAGTTGTTTAACTTGTTTTTTCTCTTCTATTGGTCAAAAAAGTCATCACAAAACTTTTGCTTTGTCATTTAAATATCAGACTACTGCAATCAATGTATATATTGCTGATGTCCAGAGATGCTCAAAGAAATTTTGCAAGTCATCAAATTAACTAATTGTTAAGTTCAAACTGCAGAAAATTTGTATGACTTGCACTTGTCCATGTGCTTTACTCTTCAGGTTAGTCCTTAAGCCTAATGATATAAGCAAGATCTTTTATTGGTTCTATTTGCTTTGTAAATCTTGAAATACTTCAACAAATTAGAATTACTACACTGCACATTAAATTAGTTTACTGCAATCCATTATATTCAGCAAAGAAATGCCTGACTAAATACAACCAATAAAGTACAGCTTCAAAAACTTGGACATTTGCAGCTAAACAGCAACAAACTACCTATAAAAGATGAAAAAAAATCAGAAAACGACTTGCAGCCCCACCAGCAAATTCAAACACAAGCAGCTATTAGGTGCAACTGTCATTGAAATTGACAATGTAAGTAATGATGATTAGATTACACTTATTAGTTTTAAATAGTGCTTTTATATTGGAAGTGGCTATTTCGACATCAACGGCATTTTACCCTTGTAGACTATTTTGCTGCAATCATTCATGTGTGTTTATATTGCCATAATTCCTATGATTCTGTCAATGATACTGTGGTGCATGGATAGTGCACAGGTCTTAAAATGTGAATGTCATGTACTGGAGGGGAAGGCTTAGTATGTGAATGTGCAGTGAAGGGCACTCTTTGAGGTGCAAATTTTTTTAGTCATCATTGAAACTAACCAATTGGAAACAACCAATAGTCATATGTTGAATATCAGAATATGGTTACATTATTAAAATTGACCAATCACAAAAATGTGGGGGCTAGTAAAGAATCGGCCGTCATGCTCTGTAATAGGCGATCACGTGACATGCGTTGCATGACGTGTTTTACGTGACGAACGCAATGCGCGCGAATGAGATACTCTTCTTTCTTTATTATCGCTAGCTTTCTTATAACTGAAACCGTTAGAAACGTGTTTTTAGTACAGAAGAACTGTTCGCAGAGCCGAGTCACTAAGAACAGTTGATCATCGACCACAGGTGTGTACCGTAACGCCACAGGATGCCATCAAAACATGCGAAAATTGCGCTCTTTCTTAATATATAGGCTTAAAATTTGTACCTTTTCAGAGACAAGATGTTAAATACAAAAGCGCTGTTTGCAAGCACATCAAATTTCAAATGATTGCTTAACCTTCCCCAATAGCCTCCTGTTTGGTTTTGGTGCAAAAACAATCCAATGTTCTAAACTGGCACCACCACAAATACGAGATTAATGTAATGAAAAACAAGCTTGCCATAACAACACTTGTTAAGCATATGTCCCATGAGAAAAACGCAATTTTATGCTTCTTCGTGTCCGTTTGAGCTATATTAAGTTGCACCAAGCCGTTGTGATTTTTTTGGCATTCCTGTTACATTGTAATAAGTCATCCATGGTGCAGGTTGTTCCAGTTTTTTCGCAAGTTAACAAATGGTTGATGGTTTGATTTTCTTTTCCACACTGGCAGGTGGTATCAATGCCGGGAGGTAAGTAGCCCCACTTCAGTAGAAGAGGTTGTTCCAGTTTTTTCGCAAGCCAACAAATGGTTTATGGTTTGATTTTCTTTTCCACACTGCTAGGTGGTATCAGTGCGAGGGGTAAGTAGCCCCACTTCAGTAGAAGAGATTTGGTCTTGCCTACACCTGATCTTAAACGGCTGAGACAACGCCATTTATTCCATTGTAACTTGCATCCTGGGGGAAGAGATTCTTGAACTGGGAAATTTTGGTGCTTATGTTGATCTGGAATATTGTCTGTGTAGTTCTGCCACAGGTTCTGTGTTTTGAGTTGGCGCGTGGTGTGCTTGTCGAGAGGAGGAACAGTTCTTAGACAACTCTTTCTAGATTTTAGTTTGGATGGGGCGGCTGTCAATTCGTACATGGGATGTCGTTGGTCCAAATTGCATTTTTGTCGTTCAGATTGGCTGGATACTTCACGGCGAATGCTGGGGGGGGGGGGGGAGGGCAATTCCTACCAAGCTGTACACCTTATTAAGGGGGTCGGTTTAAAGTATCCTGTAATTCGTCGGCATGTATTATTCACAGCTGAGTCGATTTTTGCTGCATGAGCTGATCTCTCCTACACTGGGCACGCGTATCCAGCTGTAGAAAAGCACAATGCTAAAGCAGTTGTGCGCAAAGTATAAGGGTATGCTCCCCATTTTGAATTTGCTAATTTGGAAAGCAGAGCATTTCTTGATTGAATTTTAGCCTTTAGTTTTCTTGTGTGTTCTTTGAAGGATTAGGTCCTATCTATTGTGATTCCCAAATATACGGATATTTGATTATTTGATGCTGAAATGCACAACGCTATTGTATACAAACCCAAATAAAGTGTAAATTCTCAAAACCAAAATGGAACCTGATGCTCAACTACCTGCATACTACGCGAACACTTACAGATCACTCTCAATATGAGACCCCAACATCATGAAATACACGACATCATCGCATATCGACCCTAGTCAAGTATAAGCCGCCATCCAAGAAAATGCAGTTGATCATGAAAAACACGACATTATTGCATATCGGCCCTAGTCAAGTATAAGCCCCCAAACAAAAACATGCAATTTATCTAGGAATGCACGACGTTATTGCATGTCGACTCTAGTCAAGTATAAGCCGCCATCCAAGAAAATGCAGTTGATCATGAAAAACACGACATTATTGCATATCGGCCCTAGTCAAGTATAAGCCCCCAAACAAAAACATGCAGTTTATCATGAAACACACGCCATTATTGCATATTGATCCTAGTCAAGTATCAACCCCCAACCAAAAAAATGCAATTTATTCTGAAATACACGACGTTATCGCATATCGGCTCTAGTCAAGAATAAGTCTCTATCCAAGAAAATACAGCTGATCATGGAATACACGACGTTATTGCATATTGATTCTAGTCAAGTATAAGCCGTCATTCAACAAAATGCATTTTATCATGGGTTACACGATGTTATTGCTTATCGATTCTAGTCAAGTATAAGCCCCCAAACAAAAACATGCAGTTTATCATGAAACACACGCCATTATTGCATATTGATCCTAGTCAAGTATCAACCCCCAACCAAAAAAATGCAATTTATCCTGAAATACACGACGTTATCGCATATCGGCTCTAGTCAAGTATAAACCGCCATTCTAGACAATGGAGTTGGTCATGAAATACACGAGGTTATTGCATATCGTTCCTAGTCAAGTATAAGCCGCCATCCAAGAAAATGCAGTTGATCAAGGAATACACGATGTTATTGCATATTGATTCTAGTCAAGTATAAGCCGCCATCCAAGAAAATGCAGTTTATCATGGAAATACACGACGTTACTGGATATCGAATCTAGTCAAATGTATGCCCCCGACCAAGAAAATGAAATCAAAGATGTTGTTGGTACGTACTTTTTATGAATTGATGCAATTTATTTGAATGCTTTACATACCGGAACATAATGTTTACATTACAGATATAATGAAAGTGCGTATAGGTGTAAGCACTGTAACGCTATGTAAAGCAAAAGAGCTAACAGTTTAAATTTTTTATCTCTGGATGCCTTTGTTCGCATTTGACCATATCTACTTGACGGTAAGATGGGATAAAGACTTATTAAGACTGAGTGTGTTTGCACTTTCATCGCGCCCATTGCCTTGTTCTAAGTCTTGTTGAGGTACCTACTGCTGCCGGCCAATCAAGGGTGCAACCAGGGGGTCGAAAGCGCTAAACCTATGTCTTGTTATCCACGGTTTAATACCTGAAGCTTTAGGCCTACTTTTAACAACCACTGGTGTTTGAAAGTACGTCACAAAACATTTCGTTATATATTCTTTTCTGAAGATGCTCGACGTAACCACCCAAGCAAAACGTTAAAAATATATACGGTAGCTTTTAGCGATTAATTGGTTGTTTATTGCTTTACCGGAAAAAGAGTTAGCTTAAACTAATTTCAGTACACCTAGAACAAAAAAATCACTTTTATTCCCTAAAATGATTATGACGTATTCAATTCCATGTTTTTATTGAACGGGGCGTTAGCGTTTGAAGTAGCTTTGTCGAGCTTGTTGCAGCGAATATTTCCCGTTAACAGTTCCTCTTATAGGTTGATATATGTCTTACCCAGACAGGTGTGGAGGAAAAGTTTTGCGATAAGAAAAAGTAGGCGAGCAAAGTAGTTAGCGAAGGTGAGGGGGAGAGATGCGGGCCCTATTCAAGTAAAAGCCGCCATCCAAGAAAATGCTATTTATTATGAAATACACGACGTTATCGCATATCGACCCTAGTTGAGTATAAGCCGCTAACAAGAAAATGCAATTTATCATGATATACACGACGTTATTGCATATCGACCCTAGTCAAGTATAAACCCCCATTCAAGAAAATGCATTTTATCATGAAATACACGACGTTAATGCAATATGACTCTTGTCAAGTGTAAGTACCAATAAGAAAATGCAAATTATTAAAATTGCAACAAAGCGAAATCAAACAAGCAGTGAATCGATAAAAAAAGAAGCATTACAAGCAAAATACAAAAATTTTAAATATCTGATTGATCGCTTGATCAATAACATCACTGCTGCAATGACAATTTATGGCAGTGGATATTGCAATGTTATTGATTGTAAAAGATCCGAAAATACTTTCATTTTTGATCTTTTTCGACGCCACAAAAATTCATCCAGATAACTGGGAATAAAATTTCGACGGGTACCGTGCATGCGCTTGAACTTCCACTTGCATGCAGACCATATACTTTCAATGTCGTTTGTGTGGACACCGTTAGGTGCCACAAACCAGCGTCTATGATTAACGGTGTGGTGAGTGTATCCCAAAGCTGAAAAACCACAAAATCATTTCTGCAGCAACTACTGTTTTTGTAGTATTTACCCGTCAAACCGACATAGGCTCCCCATTCATCGGAATGAATTTCAGTTCCCGGAGCAATATTCGCCGTGATGATGGGTTGCAACGTTTGTTGATCTCGTTTATCGACAAGTTGCATAAAAACTTGCCTGAAATATTAATATCTTCATGAAGTTAAAATCGCTTACTTTGAAACAAAAGGTGCTGTAATATCATTCCAATATTTTACCTCCCATCTTGGTGTTCCACCCGCTTCTGACATTAATAGGCTTCAAATGATATAAAGTCTATGAGCCTCCTCAATCCTTTAACTCCCCTAATTTGTTGATAACCATGTTGACCTATTACTTTGTTTTGTTTTGTTTTATTTGCCATATTTATCCTCCATTCACGAGAAAGCGAATTGTATCGCTATACTTTGGACGGGAAGTCCGCACTCGCTTGGGAATTGCCTTTTTCGAGGTTTATGGGCCACCTGTCTTCCACATAAAGGTGGAGCGTCCCGTTAAGTGCCTTGCCCAAGGACACAACAAGCGAACTTGCCGGCTTGTTCTCCACAACTTCCCCTAAATGCCGAGCGCCAAGCAGGGAAGCTACGGATGCCATTTTTTAAAGTCTTCTGGTATGACTCGACAAGGGGAATGAACCCCAGGTCTACCGACTGCGAAGCGGACGCTCTAACCACTACGCCATCGCGTCGGTACTCGCAGAAGAAAGAAATTTTAGTTTGGTTCGTAAACTGCGCAAGAGAAAAACGACTGACCACGTTGGCAAAAAGATTGGCCAAACAGTCGCAAAATTTCGTGGAGTGTAAAAGAGCCTTTTCTTCTACTTTCTTCACAACTGCGCCTAAAACCTACCTTGTTTGGAGGTCAATTCCACCAAATAGCCACTGCGCTGGGACAACTCGACCACGCTGATTAGCGGCAGGCTTTCTCCTCGCCACTAAAGTTTCGTCAATTGCCACAATGTGGCCAACACCACCAATTGGAGATGCGTTGGCAATAAGATCTTGTGAACAAATCTAAATGATACAAGTGATTGCTAACTTGTTGCTTAATTTTATCGTATATGTATATATACATATACTACCTGATTTTGCCAGCGTCGACTGCACTCGATTATTGTTTTATTATGATCTTTTTTCTTAAACTTTGGATTACATTACCTTTAACTTTGCCCCTAATTCAGACCTCCCAACTTTTAAATGAAGATTAGTGTTTAAAACCGATGCAAAGAGATTGATGTGATTAATTTTGGTGTATTGATTAAAGGTGCCATGTTTGAAGTTTGTATTTTGCTTTCGACCCCCTGGTTGCACCCTTGATTGGCCGGCAGCAGTAGGTACCTCAGCAAGACTTAGAACAAGGCAATGGGCGCGATGAAAGTGCAAACACACTCAGTCTTAATAAGTCTTTATCCCATCTTACCGTCAAGTAGATATGGTCAAACGCGAACAAAGGCATCCAGAGATAAAAAATTTAAACTGTTAGCTCTTTTGCTTTACATAGCGTTACAGTGCTTACACCTATACGCACTTTCATTATATCTGTAATGTAAACATTATGTTCCGGTATGTAAAGCATTCAAATAAATTGCATCAATTCATAAAAAGTACGTACCAACAACATCTTTGATTTCATTTTCTTGGTCGGGGGCATACATTTGACTAGATTCGATATCCAGTAACGTCGTGTATTTCCATGATAAACTGCATTTTCTTGGATGGCGGCTTATACTTGACTAGAATCAATATGCAATAACATCGTGTATTCCTTGATCAACTGCATTTTCTTGGATGGCGGCTTATACTTGACTAGGAACGATATGCAATAACCTCGTGTATTTCATGACCAACTCCATTGTCTAGAATGGCGGTTTATACTTGACTAGAGCCGATATGCGATAACGTCGTGTATTTCAGGATAAATTGCATTTTTTTGGTTGGGGGTTGATACTTGACTAGGATCAATATGCAATAATGGCGTGTGTTTCATGATAAACTGCATGTTTTTGTTTGGGGGCTTATACTTGACTAGAATCAATATGCAATAACATCGTGTATTCCTTGATCAACTGCATTTTCTTGGATGGCGGCTTATACTTGACTAGGGTCAATATGCAATAATGTCGTGCATTCCATGATCAACTCAATTCTCTAAAATGGCGGCTTATACTTGACTAGGGTCGATATGCAATAATGTCGTGCATTCCATGATCAACTCAGTCCTCTAAAATGGCGGCTTATACTTGACTAGGGTCGCCATGCAATAACGTCGTGTGTTTTATGATGAATTGCATTTTATTGGTTTGGGGCTTATACTTCAACAGGGCCGATACGCGATAACGTTTTGTATTTGATGATCAACTGCATTTTCTTGGTTTGGGACTTAAGGCCGATATGCGATAACGTCCTGTATTCCATGATAAATTGCATTGTTTTGGATGGCGGCTGATAGTTCACTAGGGTGAATAAGCAATAACGTCGTGTATTCCATGAATTGCATTTTATTGAATGGCGGCTCAAACCTCACTAGAGCCGATATGTAATAGCATCGTGTCTTCTATGATAAATTGGATTTTTTTGGTTGGGGGCTTATACTTTACTATGGTCAATGTGCAATAACGTCGCGTATTCCAGAATAAATTGCATTTTCTTAGATGGGAGCTTATACTTGACTAGGGTCGATATGCAATAACGTCGTGTGTTATGTCATAAATCGTTTTTCATTGAAATTGCGTTTCGATGTGCGCGAGTTTTGAGCTTGTGACCCTTTTGCTCTGAAATTTTGCGTAGCTGACCTGTCTGATAAGGTCAAATACCTAATTAGCGTATTCTCGTTTGTGTGTCTTTTCAATTATTGTAACCGCGGGGCTACGCTTTGTTCTGCAGCATTGTTATTTTTAGCTAGGCTCGTTAACAGAATTCAATTCCGCTGCATTGTTCTAATTGATTGATATCAGTTGAAATTTCTACTCAAAACCTTTCATTATTGCATTGTTTACCGCAGCAGCAGCAACTAAAGTTCGTTAGTGTAAGGCACTATCAATTATCAAATCAACAAACATCTCATATTGTACCATTTTTCAGCTATAAGAATTTGTAATTAAATTATTAAAAGTTGTTGGATGTTCCGTCGAAAAACAAGTTGCTACGTTTCGCATATCGGTTATTTACGCAAGTAACAATTACATTCTATCTGTTACTTTTGTTACAGAAACCAGTTCGCTATAAATTTGTGGCAATTATTTCATTTCTGGTTCATTGATTTCTCCTTGAATTTTCACTGAATAAATTGCGTTTCAACGACGACATCTCCCAGCGTGAGGCAGACACGCGTGTTGCGCCGTAACATCGCGTATTCCATGATAAACTGCATTTTCTTGTTTGGGGGCTTATACTTGACTAGGATCAGTATGACTAGGATTAGTATGCAATAACGTTGTGTATTTCATGATCAACTGCATTTTTTTGGATGGCGGCTTATACTTGACTAGGGTCGATATGCGATGATGTCGTGTATTTCATGATGTTGGGGTCTCATATTGAGAGTGATCTGTAAGTGTTCGCGTAGTATGCAGGTAGTTGAGCATCAGGTTCCATTTTGGTTTTGAGAATTTACACTTTATTTGGGTTTGTATACAATAGCGTTGTGCATTTCAGCATAAAATTGCGTTTTTCTCATGGGACATATGCTTAACAAGTGTTGTTATGGCAAGCTTGTTTTTCATTACATTAATCTCGTATTTGTGGTGGTGCCAGTTTAGAACATTGGATTGTTTTTGCACCAAAACCAAACAGGAGGCTATTGGGGAAGGTTAAGCAATCATTTGAAATTTGATGTGCTTGCAAACAGCGCTTTTGTATTTAACATCTTGTCTCTGAAAAGGTACAAATTTTAAGCCTATATATTAAGAAAGAGCGCAATTTTCGCATGTTTTGATGGCATCCTGTGGCGTTACGGTACACACCTGTGGTCGATGATCAACTGTTCTTAGTGACTCGGCTCTGCGAACAGTTCTTCTGTACTAAAAACACGTTTCTAACGGTTTCAGTTATAAGAAAGCTAGCGATAATAAAGAAAGAAGAGTATCTCATTCGCGCGCATTGCGTTCGTCACGTAAAACACGTCATGCAACGCATGTCACGTGATCGCCTATTACAGAGCATGACGGCCGATTCTTTACTAGCCCCAAAATGTGATGGCAAATAGCCTCCCAGAGTAAAATGCAACTGTCTAAAAAAGACAAATTTGAGTTAACAACCTAACATCTACAGGCATCTAGGCAAGGTCAATGCTCAGATCTGGCACTTTGCTACAATAACTGGACCCTGAAATCCAACAGCTTGTCCACTCATTACTGGTTAAAGCAGCTTGCTTTGTGCTTACCAGCATCATGAAGCAACTTTTACATTAGGAACAACTAAAAAAACTACTTTAGCAGCTACAAAATTGCTTTCTGAAGTGTAAATCCAGACTAAAGCATTTGTAGAATCTGTTCTTATCAACTAGAACACAATGTTCTTGTCTGTTGCAACACAAAACCTTATGAACTGTACAATTAGGGAAAGGCAGCGGCTATTATTAATGCCATCGAAGGCATTTTACCCTTAAATAAAATTAAGGTCTTTGATTGGTCAACTGGTGATAGTTATTGCTCACCGGTCAGGTTTGCTACTTACTGTTTCTTTATATTTTAGCAGAGTAAACTCGAGGTGTGCTAGTTATGTGGGAAAGTTTGCTGCTGACTTATTTCTTTAATATATTTTAACAGATTGGAGCAGATCACGTGAGATAACAAGTGGAGCGAATCGCCTGACTTAACCAGAGTTACAAAGATAGCGGGAACATTTATTTTAAGTTTAGCTGCCCATATGTTTACTCTAAATTAGGCGTAGCCAAGGGGGACCAAAGGGCCATGGCCCCCCTGAATGTTAAGTCAAATTACAAAGCAGTATCAAAAAAATAAAAACATAATTTTTTACGCCTCTGCTGGTACATTAGAGTTTATTGTTGACTTTTAGCAAGGAGGGTGAGGAGCGCGTGGCTTTTCAAGTTTTTAAACTTTCAAATTTTATCAAACAAGATGTGTACGTTTTACACACTAAATATTGCCGAAGTTTTTCTTGTATGTCGCAATTGAGTGATGAACTGATATTTAAAGTTATGGTAATTGCAGGGATATAGAGAACATCGGGGTGGCCAACTCCTAAAATCCGCTTTGTTTATCCGCCCAACAGTAGGGTTACCTACTACTGATGTGTAGCAACTTCATGGCCTTAGCAAGTAGGCTATGCATTTGTACGTTTTGTTGTAATATAGTTTACTGTTATTTAGTAGTAATATAAAATTTGATCAGTACAATTAAGATTTTAGTTAGTTTGTTAAAAATAGGCTTGTTGTTATCTAGTTGCTTTTGATCTCTTTGATTTAAACCAGTTAATTATTCAGGTTTTTATATTTTTGTTATGAGTTTATATCATGCTACTGGCAATAGATGCTTTCTCAGATCGTGCGGAGATACTTAACCAAACAAAAACACTTGTAAAAATTCAGGCTGTTACTTTAGAAGTGAGTGTAGCTTAGCTGCGAGCTCAGCCTTTTGAGCTTGTTGTTACAGATGTAGGCTTTGGATAATATTTTACAAGCTTAACTTTTCACTGCTTACCTTAATGTTCAGTTGTTTCAAATGTGTGAACTATTTTGTAGATCTTTGAACGATTAAAGTTTTTGTGTTCATTTCTTTGAACTAATCTTTTGTGTGGCTGCGGTCTACACAGGTGGTGTGCCTAGATGCACTACAGGTTATAAATGTAATAAAAGTGACAAAAAATTGCTTTATTTGGATTTCCCACTAATGAAAATCTTAGAAAGAAATGAGTTGCAGTTATATCTCGAAAAATATGGCAAGTTAGTAAAGGTCACAAAGTGTGTTCCGAGCATTTCCTTTCAAATGACATTTTAGCAACATCCTCTGACAATCATGAGAAGTGACGTCACCACCGAAATAACCAGACGAGCCACAGGCCACCTCTCTGAGCTCCGCCGAGCCACGTGCCCTGTGGAGTCTTACTCGTCCTTTTGCTCTCCCCGTCCCGTAGCACTCCAACTTTGGGCCCCCCCAAAGTAAGCGCAAGAGCCCCTGCGCACAGGTCATATCACTTTAGAGGTGTAAAATTGAAAAGCTGCATTAAGAAAATACACCACAATTTGTACATAAGTAAACAGGCTAATGTCAGAATAAAGCATGCCGATACCGAAGGTGCAAGTCATAAAAAATTCGGCACCGATTCCAGAGTTCAGTAGGACATTTATGCAGACACTGCGAAACGAAAGCAATGACACTGAAAAACATGAAAAAGTTATAAAAACACACTATCATTTAAATAGTCTGGAGCGAACCTTTTTGTTCGCAAATGCTGTTATGACATTGTCATAATCAAGAGATCGGGCGCAGTCATTTTCGATTGACAACATGGCTAATGAAGATAGTCTACTGTCTGTCATAGACGTTCTATTAAAAGTTTTGATCAGTTTCAATTTGCTGAAGCTTCTTTCAGCGCTGGCAACAGTCACGGGGCAAGTTAGTAAGATTCGAAGTGCGATGTACACATTTGGATACAATTCAAATAAATGAGTCTTTAGAAGATAGTTCAGAAAGTCTTGAGCCGTTTTGAGATTGCGTTTTTTTTGTAAAATTAAAACAAACCGCTGTAGCTCAGCGCTCATTTCATCAGAATCAATGTCACCGAACTTTTTTTGGAACTCTTTACAGCAAGTAAGAAGAGCATTTTCTTGTTGCGCAAGCAAAAGTTTGTCTCGTGTGTACAAAAACGAAAAGGCGGAAGAAACCTCACGTAACAAATTAAAGCGCTTCTTTATTGACATAATAGCCTGGTCTACTAATGGATAGAAAAAGTTGCTTTTAAATTTCAGTTCAGGAGTAGCTCGTTGTTCCTCTTCACCTTGGTAATCAAACAATCTTCTTTTCTTTCCACTTCTTGACGGAGGAAAAGAAGGATCAATATCCAATTCCTGTGCTATTTCAACAGCAGATGTTGCGGCACTGTCATAACCCGTTGTGCGATAGTTTTGCAAAAACTTTTCAGTTGCCTGGATTTCCGTTTCCATTGTATGAAGGGAGACTCCATACGATTGAAGAATCTTGCTTGCTTTATTGACTTGGAATAGGATATCATACCAAATAAACACCGACAAAAGAAAACTCCATTTTGATAAATGAGCTATCAACGATTTTGTTTCTGAGGCAGCTCTTCCATCTTTTCTTTCTATGGAAATGGCTTCCAAGTCTTTCAGTGCCAGCAACACCTCTTTTAAATTGTATCGAAGAGGTTTGATGCATTTAATTCTGCTTTCCCAACGAGTATCAGATTGTGACTTTATGGACAGCTCCACATGTTTCTTCAAAATTTCCCAACGCTGAGCAGAGGAAGAAAACAGCACATACAACCTTGTAAGTACTCCAAAAAATGTCAATGCTTCCGTCGATGAATTAGCACTGTCAACAACAACTAAGTTAAGGGTATGGTTTGCACAGGGCACGTAAACAGCTTTGGGATTGATGTCTAGCATTTTTGCTTGGACCCCAGAATGTTTTCCTTTCATGTTAGCACCATTATCATATGACTGACCTCGACAATCAGACAATTCGAGTTGCAGTTCGGTCGCTTTTTCTAAGAAAGCGTCCAACAAGTCTTTCCCAGTAGTGTCACTTATTCTCAAGTAGCCAAAAAATGTTTCTTTAACAACAGCAGCTTCTTCATTACATAGTACATAACGGAGAATGACAGACATTTGTTCATGATGTGACATATCTGGAGTGCAGTCCAAAATCATAGAAAAATATTTTGCCAATTTCAATTGCTGTAAATTTTCTTTTTCAACTTCTGTCACTAGCAATTCAATTAGTTCATTTTGTATAGTAGGACTCAAATAGTGATCTTTAGTGTTTTTATTCTTGATTCTGTCTTGAAGCTTTTTTAGGATCGGATCTCTTCTTGCCAAAAGCTCAAATATACCCAGAAAATTTCCATTGTCAGGAGATCCTAAGACTTCTTCAGATCCTCTAAAAGCAAGATTCCTTTCCGATAGAAACAAGGCAATGTCGATAAGTCTCTCTAAAACATTTCTCCAAAAACGTCTTTCATTGAAAAAAAATATTCATCTCGCGTTTGTCGATAGTGGATGAATTTCTTATCCCTTCAGCTAGCAACATCCATTGACTGCAGCATTCTTGGTGGGAAATGCCGTTTTCATGGTCTTTCAGTTTTTTCGAAAAACCCTCCCATGTATTTATACCACTACAAAAGGGGCTTAGTGTTTTTCCAAATAGCTTACAACAAAAGCAAAAAACTTGATCTGATTCCCCAGAATAAACTAGCCACGACCGTGAAACACTTTCACCATTAGGTAACACACGTTTATAATGGTTGGAGGAAAAACGTCGCCTTGGAGTTGTGTTATTATATGGAAAATTCATTATTAGTTGATGTGGTCCACGCTTTACTATATCACATCGTTGAGCATCAGAAATACTTTCAGGCCATTTCCATGGGTCATCAGGGATAGGGGTAAATTGAGATTCAGATATTTTTGATATTGAAGGTTGCGTATTGGCAGGTAAATCACAACTTACATTTTCTGGAAATTCACAATCACTTTCATGCTGATCGTCATAGTCTTCTTTTTCTTGTACACTATAGTTTTCTCCATCCCTCTCGGTACTAGTGCCAGGTCTACTCTGCTCAGTAATCTTGAAAAAATCTGTCATCTTGGGCAATTTCGCTACAGCATCTCGAGCAGTGGCTGCTTCTTTTCTCTTTTGAGCACCACTTTTTGAACGTTTCATTCTATACGATGTCAATAAAATACTTTATCTGCACTCTGCAGTGTATATATATTGTCCCGGTATTTCTAGCCAAACAGAATTCCAGACCATTCTATGATTGTTGCGTAACAACGGCATTGTTACGTCAATCGAATATTCAAGATTCTACCAGAAAATCAATCGAAATATTCTAGATTCTGCGAGATAAAATGACGTTGCATTCACTTATGATGTCACAAGCCAATTTCTTCCTACAGTTTAAATCGGTTGTAAACAAGTCTGCTGAACTGAAAATAGTGACGTAGCCAAAAAGCAATTTCAGACTAACTTGGGCCCCCAAAGTTGGCCTGGGCCCCCCCCAATTGGGGGTTTGGGGGGCGGCTGCTACGTCTCTGTGCTCTCCTTTCACTCTCGCTGAATTTTTTGCGGCTGCCTCCAACCTTTTCTCATCCACTGCCACTGGTCCAGACAAAGTTGCCTATCCCATGCTAAAGCACCTTTCTCGCTCAGGCATGGATTTTCTTCTTTATATTTTCAATCTCTCTTGGTCTTGCATTCCTTTCCTTCGATCTGGAAGACTTCTTCCATTATTCCCATTCACAAGATGAGAAAGCCTATCGACTCTCCTGCTTCCTTCAGGCCTATCTCTCTCACCTCCTGCGTATCAAAGCTGTTTGAACGCATCATTCTATCCCGTCTACTCTTCTTTCTGGAGTTTAATTCCATTCTCTCTCCCCGTCAGACCGGCTTCCGCCCTGGACTGTCTACTTTAGATCAAATTCTGTACCTTTCTCAGCCCATTTCGGATGGGTTTAACAAACCCAGGCCGGGCTCTCGGACGATTCTGTCTACTATCGATTTCTCGAAAGCTTTTGACTCTGTCTGGCATCCCGCCCTTTTCCACAAACTCATTTCGGCTGACCTCCCTTCCTTGATTTGCTCGTTGGACTCAATCTTTTCTTTCTGATAGGCGCGCTTCTGTGGTCTTTCAAAATCACAAAAAGTCGTTCCTTTTGAGTCCGTCGAGATGTTCCACAAGGATCTGTTCTTGGCCTTGTACTTTTCTCTCTCTTCATTAATCATCCTCCGGCCTCTCTGCCATCTTCCGTCAGCTGCTCTCTTTACACTGACGTTCTGGCCATTTGGTCCTCCTCCCCCTTGGTTCCCACTGCGGTGGAGGCCACACAAGAAGCTCTGTTTCGATTAGAGCGCTGGTCTGCGTACTGGTGTCTTCCTCTCAATCCGATCAAATGTGAGGCCTCCTTTTTCTCAGTGGATCCCCACCAAGCTAACCTCCAACCCAATCTCCTCCTACTCGGCTCCCGCCTCCGTTTCAATCCCACTCCAACTTCTCTTGGGGTCACCTTCGACCGCACTCTTTCCTTTTCTAAGCATGTACCTTCGCTGAAGGCCAAGTTTTTCCCACGTCTCAAGGCCTTACGCTGTATCTCTGCTTCCTCATGGGGCCTCTCTAAGGAGTCCCTCTCTGTTCTGTATAAATCTTTTTTTGGTCCTTTCTCACCTACGCCTCACCCGGATGGTTTCCTTTCCTAAGCGCTACCAATTTTACTAAATTGAAACGCCTCCACCGAGCGGCCAGTCGCACCATCACCGGCTGCCTCTCATCGTCCCCTATCCCACGTCTTCTCTCCGAGGCTTCTCTACCTCCCCTACGAGTCACCCTGACTCATTTCATTCTTTTATCTTATGAGCGGGCTTTTCGTCTCCCAACCTCCTTTCCTATTTCAGGTTTGGCCAGACTAGGAGTGAAACCAAGACTCTGCAAATCGTTCTGGAGAGCTTTTGCGTCCACTCACCCGCTCATGCTTCCTTCTACTTCTCCTAGGGAGGCTCTTCTTGCTTGCCCTCCCTGTCCTCCTTGGAATCTGCCTTCCTTCGCGGTTGAGTCCATCCTTTCCTCTCCATGCTCTCGCTCTGATCCCCCTCTCACTCGCTAAGATGCGGCCCTCGCTCATCTTGACTCTCTCCCCCCTCATGATCTGGTGCTTTGGACAGACGGCTCTGTTCCTTTTCCTTTTGGCAAGGGCGGCTCCGGCGTTCTTGCCAACTGCTCTCTCTGTGGCGCTGAGGCCACTCTTTCCTTTTCGGCAGGCCCAGTATGCTCAAGTTTTTCTGCTGAACCCTGTGCCATTCTGCACGCTCTTTGCTGGTCTCGGCAGAACCATAAAGTCCGCCATTTCTCTTCTCTTCTCCTATTATCTGACTCTCGTTCTGTCCTCGCCACCCTGTCCTCTCCTCCATCTTTCCTTTTATCTCAAACTCTGTGGCAGATCTGGCAGGAACTGTCTTCGCTCTCCTTCCATTCTATTAGACTACAATGGGTCCCCGGACATTCGTTTCTATCGAGAAACGACGCGGCTGATGAGCTGGCCAGACGGGGAGCGCTACTTGCGCCCTCTGCAATCCCTTGTAGTCTCTCTCCTCTTATCTCTCGTATCCACTCTCGTCTTATCTCGGACTGGAGGCGTACTGTCTCATCAAAGTATTTTGACACACAGGTTTTCTCGATTTTCACCGAGGAGCTTGTGCTCCCTCGTCATGCTCGCTGTGTCGTCTCTCGTCTTCGCTGCAATGGACACAGCCTTCTTTTAGGTTCTTATCTCTCTAGGATTGGCAGAATCGAAAATCCTTCCAGCAGCGCCTGTGGACACTCGTCCCAGGACGTCTCTCATCTCATTCTGCACTGTCCAGCTATGGACTCTTTGCGCGGCTCACTCTTTGGCGACTCTCTGCCTCTTTACGATCTCTGGTCCAGACCTTAGGAAGTTGCCCGGCTTCTGGAGCTTCGTGGTCTTCCGCCATGCCCCCATCCCTCGGAAGAGGTCGGGTAAACGTCTTTGTAGTAGTCCGCATCGCAATGAAACAAGAAAGCGCTCAGCGAGACGTTTATTTCTTGCAATTAACCAGGGATATATAGAACTCGGGGATGAGCAACTTGATTTGCTGCTGCCATTAGTAGGGTTAACATTATTTTTTCAAGATTGCAAATTTTCTAGCTTTCAAGCATGTTTATTTCATTTTTGGCATAAATCAAGCATTTAGAAAATAACGTCACGACATTTCAAAGATATTTACAGTCTAAAATACACACATGCAAAGAAGAATAGGTAATACACTTTTTTACACAAAATATTAGCTTGTGTCACTAAACAATAGAAAAAATTTACTCGTTTAACACAGTGTTGCCGAAATAGCTTAATGTGCTCTAAGATCAAAAGATTGTGAGTTCAAGGCTTTCAAAAAATTATTGAATATATTTTTGAAGTTGCGGGTAAAGTCAAAAAACAGAAATAAACGCTCCCCATGACGAATGGGGGGTGGAATTAAACGTTTTAACCCTTAAACTGTAATTACAGGTCTGGGAAGCTCAGTGAGAGAGAAAAATTGCATAACTTTTTTGTTTCTTGATGTTGAAAGCTGTTGCTCCTGAAATGCCTCAAATAGTTCCTGCTGCAGAGCTGAAAACCAGAGTTCATATTTGGAAATCAAAAAAAATTAGGAACACGAAAAAAATGATACACCCGAAATTGTAATTATGGGCCTCCCAGGCCCGATTGTAAGCTACTGTAGGCAAAACTTTAGAATTCGATCTACATGTTGCATACTCTACATTGTATATCTCAATAAGATAAGAAGTTCTTGTCACCACTACGAAATTTTGCAGAAGAGTCCTTTTACAGGTGCTCTTTATTGTTGGCATGTGCACTGCATCAGCGTATCTCAAACTTTGCTAAAGAATGACCGTACTAGTTGTACAAAACATATTTTCATACATCACGGTTATTTGAGTTTGACATAAGGTAAGGATGTTATTGTTTACCACATGTGAATATAATCTAAGATTAAATTTCAGAAAAACGATAAAGATGAAGTGTTGAACAGAAACATAATTCACTCATTTTTTCCCCTATATTTTAGTACCGAGCCTCTTAGACCCGTAATCACTGTTTGTGTCACAAAACAGTAATTACAAATTAAGGGTTAAAGTTCCATTGCACAAATCCAAAAACAACTTTCTGCAAAAATAATGTTAGACACAGGGTTGCACACATTTGACACAATTTTTAATTCATTCTCTACGTATTCAGCTTGCTAAAACTTTTACTATCATAAACACCAACAAAAGAATAAAAATGTAATTACAGTAAGACTACTTCGGCAATAGTCGTTTCAAGATAACAGCACGGTTTCATTGGCAAGGCTGTAGTCAAGAGACCACTTTATGAGTTACATAAATTAAATAGTAACATGCATGTGGCATACCTGTTGCAAACATGATTGTCAACCGACACAGCAATCATGAAAAATAAACCATTGTGAGCAACCATTACTTTATCAAACCATTTTTTAAAAAATCCGAATCAAATTGATTTACAGGCAAAAGACACACCACATCATTATATTTGTAAGATACTGACTGCTTTATAAAAACCAAAACAGTTTTTGCTCGTTTGCCTTTTTCAGTTAAGCCAACAAAATTTCCATTACTGCATTCAATACTTGGTGCAGTATAAACTTTGTCAATCATTAACACCATAATGCAACACTCTTTCAGCAAATCTTTTGTTCTTGCAGTCAAATATAACAAGTTGAAAGAACTTGTCTCTACTGACATCCCAAAGGAATATTGACGTAATCTTGAAATTGAAAAAAAATTTAGTGTATTGTGCAGCTTTTTATATAAAGCAGAACTTGTGAGCTGCCAAAGAAAATATAAAGTAATGAAATTAGCAAAGTATCGACGTCCATATTTTGTCTTAACTAACTGACTGCGCGCCGACAAATAATAAACTTTGAAGCAAGTAAAGACCTAAATTAATTGACACTAGAATTACAGCGTTTTCAATCTACCTAAAATTACCGCAAGCACTCAAAATGACCGTTTGATCAATAACTGATCAAATGCTAAGTAGGCATAATTTTATGTCATAAGTTTTGGCTCGCTTCTGCGGTGAACATAAAAATGCTTGGCAATTTTGTAAGTGTGGATTTAATAAGTTGAACTGCATGCTGCATTATGTCTTGGAATGAACTGCACAGGCTCTGGTCTCAGAATTGCATTGTAGGTCAGTGCGTTCTGAACTTGCAGCCTATCATTTCACTCTGAAGAAAAGTTGATGCATTTTCATTTTGTTCCATCCTAAGAAACCACTTCAAATTAATTTCCATTGTGGTTTTGGTGTAAAATCTATAACCTAGCACTTATGCAGTTGTGGTTTATTTGTATAATTATCGTCACTGGCTCAATGCCAAATCTGATAGTTTAAATGATACAAAATCAGTTTGTTTTAAGTTATCAATATCAGTCTCTCAACTCAAATTATTTGGAAAAATTGTTTGTAACAGATCAAACTTTGTCAAAATACATCAAAATTTGATCTAAGCCTTCACAAACCTAAGCGTTACGCTTTGTTTTGTATTAGGAGATGGGGCTAAAAGCAATTCTGTTTCAAAACAAGGCTAAATATTTGTCGTCATTTTCTTCGAAAATCAAGATTATCAGAGTGCTTTCTTCCACTTTTGGCTCCAAGCAAAACTGAAGACCTTGCTTTCAGAAATCAAGTTTTCAAAAGGAAATGTTTTCAAGAGTTGAAATTTCTTAGGGGAAGAAGATTAAAGGCATTTTTTGTCTCCAAACAAAGTTTAAAAATTTCTTTAAAAATTTGTATTTAGATTAAGATTATTTTGCCTATTTTTGAAATTTCTTAAGTGCGGGAATTAAAAATAGTTTAAGGAAAAGGGGGACTTAAACTACCGTTCCCCTACTTTTACGTCTATATTCACAAGAACGTTAGTCTTTAGCCACTCTGGTGTGATACGCAACTTTTACTAGCAACTGCAGTTATTGTAGCAAGATTGTTTTGACACACTATCAGAAGAAAAGACTAAATTTTAGAGGCAGTTTTAATGGCGGAGAAATCACAAGTTGCTCTGCTATTCAAAAGTGCTATTCTAGCCATAACTGAGCTTGTTGAAATGCGACAAAAATTAGCATGCTAAAAGTTGATCAAGTCGCGGGAAAAGTCAAAAGTTTCAATACGTTACCAGAACGCTTATTTAAACTGAGATATATGCGATTAAAAGTGAAAAACGGTCAAAACGACTGCTCAGATAATTTTAATGTTGATTACTGGTTTTCATATAAGTATTTGCTAAGGTCAAGTCCAACTGTCAGATATTTTTGAATACTTGGTTTTGATGCATATTTTTCTTGATTGCTGCTCTCTTCGGTGAATAAATTCAGATTATTTTCGACATTTTTTGTGGTAAACCGCTATGATCGGCATAGCTGCTTTAAAAGCATGTAGCGATTATGCTAGCCTGCAAAATTTGCAGTGTTAATCACATTGCATGAACAATACATATGCTATTTAGTTGCTGTTGCACTACGTTAAAATCTCAAATCAATAACTTACTGAAGAATTGTGAACTGAAGCTGTAACTCAAATCAATAGTTTTGATTTTGACGCTGTTGGCGCGCAGTAGAGAACTTAAATAGGTAGTTTTTATCTCTAGAAAGGAAAAGGTGTAAATGCGAAGTTGATATTCCGCCTATTCGTTGTGGCGAATTGCTTGAAAGAAAACCATTTCCGTTCGTAAGCAAGCAATACGCGTTAAGTTGTTAAAGATTAAAGTAGAGCATTTTATGTCTTGCGTGTTTGTGACTTTAATAGAAATCTTTCATCAATCTTCATTCGGTATTGCATCGAGTAAATCGAGTCTGTGGTGAAGTACAAGGATCGAGAGGGTTGGCTGTAGATTGTAATTGTTGGTCACAAGTAAACCTCAGCTTGACCAAACTAGTAAGCAAGTGTTTTCAACCCGCGTTATCACATAGTCGCTAAGAAAGTTTCGAACTGAGGAAAAATATTGAAATACGAATTTACTTCATAACCCAATTTCAAGTACGGGATTTTATCTATTATTTAAAAAACAAAAGGATTTACAGACTGTGAAGTTGTGTTTCAGGTATTTTAACGTTTCTCTTTGATGTATTCAAGTGTAATATGAGTTTTATTTATTTATCTTTGTGCGATGATAGACAATGATTTGAACCCTACTAAGGCGGCCTACAACATATTGCAAAATTACTGCACAAATGGGGGAATGACTTAAACTTAAAACCGAAAAGGAGGCGTTATCGCCGAATTTGCATTCAGCAATTAATAAAGATTTTGTCTATTTATGGTTGACTTGTGCTGATTTATCAAAATTTGCTTTAGTGCCTGAAGCTGAAGTTAATTTAGACGGCCTTAAACGATTTAAATTTGACTCTGACACTAGAATTGATAAGTGATTTTATTGTGTTAAAATACCCTTTTTTTAAAGAATTTTGGTTAGACTCTACTTGGGGAAATAAACCCCAGGTCTACCAACTGCAAAGCGGACGCTCTAACCACTACGCCATCGCGCAGGTTTTGGTGGATTAAAGAAAGTTTTTAATGAATTTAGTCGGCCTATCATCATAGCATGTTGTTGTGAGAAGTACCTCCTCGCTAATCCTTCTTTAAAGTTTAAAGATCTTTTCAAATTGAAAGCTTTTGCAATGCTTCTGGACAAAGTCTAGCGATGTTAGATGAAAGAGAAGTGTTTGCCACTTTGAATTCCGTTGGTACTATGTAGATATTGATGGACAAATTTCCGCAAGATATGAGAAAGAGTTGGGCCATGGGGTTCTTTGATGTTCTGAAAAAAACTACGCAACAAAGTTAATTTGAGTACTTTTTTTGAATTTATCCACTATGAATCAGAAGAAACCGATCCACTTAATGGCAAAACTGTTTATTCTCTTGTAAAATTTATCGACTATGGCCAAGCCAATAAGTGACAGGGTTCCACACAATACCATTGAAACAAAATTTCTTGGAAACAAAGAAAAGAAATATATTATGCAAAAAAGATAATAAAATAAATTTTTGCCGGAACTTTCAGCGTTTATTTAGATACCAACGCATTCAGTTTCTTAACAAAAAAGATGTTGGTTTGATTGTTTGAAACGGGGACGTTTGATGAGGGAGTGCGATTCAATGAAAACTGTTCGGTTGAGGGATGCGTAGATAGATGACAGTACAACTTTCTGCACAAACATTTGACTGATGAAGCCAAACTGCTGAATCAAGTTTTGTGTAGGCTACTGCAGCAGAATGCATAGAGATGAAACGGTCAAGGCTAATATTTTGTGACTCTGTCAGTTTGTGTTTAGTGTAAAAAAAAACAAAAACGTATCTTCCACTAGATTCCGGATCACAAGAAGCATTCTATGTAAATGGTTTTACAAACAAGTTGAGTGCAGAAAATTTTAGAAATGTTCTGCCAGTTGAGACTTTGACATCCCAATTGAGAGCAGGAAGTCTTGGGAGCCACATTTTTTCCCTCACCATCAGGAGAAACAGCACTGAAAGCAATTGTGACCTAAATCAGTGTTGAAAATAATTTTTTGTTTGGAAATAAAGATTATGAGTACAACAGTTTTCCTATATTCAGCTCCAAACTCAAAAAAATCTTTTTTTGTAGAGATCACTATTTCAAAAGTAAATATTTTGCCCATTCTTAAATTTTTGAGTAGATTGTGCTGCTGAATTACGCCCATGGTACGATCTATCACAAAAGACTGCTTGACCACTTAGCCACTGATGCTTGCCGATCAGCTGGAAGAATTTTAGTGAAAAAATACTTACACCTTTGCTTAATAATCTCATGCAACTAAGATGACAGGTATCTTCATTGAAACCTATCTCTGTTACATTATATTCTTGCTTATATTTGATAACAGTGATCTAATTTTGTGAAGAACAGCGTGTCTAAAGCTAGTTTGCAAGAAATAATGCTAATCGTGACAATACTACATCTTAAGATCCCACTTAACGTAGGCCCTAGAGCCATGTCTACCTCGTGCATGACAGCGAAAAATGCATAAAAATGAGAGATAAGTTGTTAAGCTTCTCCCTCAAACGGTAAGACTGTAGAAAAAAAAACTTCTTTTTAATTGCTTGGAGTCCAAATTGAGCTGAATTCTCAATTTAAAAAAATAGATTTCACACAAGAGTGTTTTTTTCTTAACAAATTATCCAATCACTTAAAAAATTTGTTTTTAAGTAAGTCAGGGATGAAACACTAACAGAAGTACTGTAAATGTGTTGAAGCTAACAGATGTACTGCGTCATCATAATTTCTGTAAAGAAGGCAATACATCCATATTTATCTGGTGTAGAACTACAGATTTTGAAGCTAACAGACGAATATAATGTTGAAGTTGCAAATTTTATGCACAAATTGTTCAAACAAAAACAGCTTAGTGTTTTATCTGACAAGATCAAGCCACCAAAAATATTTATCCAATCAATACAGAAAATTGATGGCTGTTAGCTTTTTGAACGGTACCTAGAATAAAAAGATCTATTGCAAAAAATCAACTTTGTTTTTGGGTATTTGAAACTTGAAATGAGATTGATTACAGCATCAAGGCTAAACTTTGCGCCATCTTTAAAACTGCATATTGTATGAAGCACATCTTATGAATTTGTAGTGAATTTTTAATTGATTTTTGTACTACGTCTGATTTGGTTTGTTTGCAGCTACAAACAAATCGACTTGCTTTTATTTTTGTCTTTCACCAATGATATACCCTGCATCTAATAGCCTGTAAGATAATTGGTCGTTATTAACAGGTATATGACGTTTGGAATTGTTTTCATTTGGAACAGTTCTTTTGTCACAAAGCATCTAGACGTGCAAATCTTTACGTTATGGGATGTTTTTAGGCCTTTCCTAGTCACACAGTTTTCTCCAAACACTGTTGTCATCTTCATTTAAAAGATAAAAAATAAATTCGATTATGATGTAGGTTTTCTGTAGTGATTGATCTCGATTCTGGATGTTCTTCCGTGGCCATCTATAATTTGTGCTTCTTTACCTGCTTGAACACATCGAATCCCGCTCTCTAACGTCGAATCTCTCATTTTGCTGCGCAAATATTGTTTCAGAATATTCTTTGATAATTTGAAATTTAACACAAAAATGCAAACTTTTTGATAAAACGAAACCAGCTAAAATTTGATGACACTCTACAACAGGAGTGTGCAAACTGCGATGACCCTTACGTAAAATTTTTGCTGCCTACGGAAGAATTTTGTGGCCGGTGGAAGAAATTTGGAAATTTTGGCAAAATTGAAGCTGTAAATCTTTGGCAAAATATTGATCACCGAAAGCAAAAAATAAGACTTCACTACCATATCCTGAATGCTGTCACTAATAACTGTTGGTGAGCTTAATTGAGCACGAAAACGAATTTCAGCTGGCCAGCGAAACTTACCAAAAGTCGGAAATTGGCCCGCCTGCAAAAACGGTTGCGCATCTCATGCTCTACAATGTTATTGTGCCTCTTGTGGTTGCTTTTTGAAGACAATTCAAGAGATTCGTTTTCTAAGTTTTGCAAATTGGAAACTTCACCGTAACCCAGGAGTTTAGTTGTTCCCTAATGAAGAATAAATTCAGCTGATTTAAATATTTTATGAACGGGACCTACTGCTACTGTTTAGTGTTCTTATTTGCTAATCAAACAAATGATAATTGTTTCCTACAACTTGAGAGCGCGATTGAGTTTAAGAGCTTAAAATCATAAAGCCACAACTTCGTTTTCATACCAAATTTCGTCCAGCTACAATAGTCAGTGTATCATTGTGGCCAATTGGTTTAAACCAGTGTTACCCATCAGAAAGTCCCAAAGTCAAAAACTTGGGTAAATACTATAGGGTAGTTGATGTGGATGGTGAGTTCGAATCCTTTACAAATTTGTGTTTACACATTCTGCATCATTATAGTGACCTGTTTAGTAGACATGATGGAAACATTGCTGTTTAAAGATGGATCGCGGTCAGTATACATATTTTGTTTACATGCATATGATTGCCGAATTGAAACCCCTGCTACAACTTTGTGTTGGAAATTTTTCATTTCAATTGCAATTCCATGGCAATAAATGACTTTTGGGGAGGAAGGAACGATATAAATGGTAGTCTGCAAAAATGTTTTTTGCAAAGGCGAATTACTATTTACTACATTTTTATAGACTTTATAGAAAAAATGGCTTCTGGCTTAAACATAGTTTTTAACAAATGTGTGAACAAATTGAACCGGGTTTGAATAAATACTCTTTTACCAAATAAGTCTGGCACTGTATACAAAATTAGCGGACAATCCAATAAACATTTACACTAAAAGGGCTAATAGAAACAGCGTTAAAATTGTACCTGATAGCAAAAAATGCTAATAAAACAACACAAAACCGAGTAATCCATAATATTTTTTAATATGCTTACACCAGAATACATATTGATACATATCTATGAACACAAACTATAATACACAAAACAGTCGTAGCCAAAAGTTCAAGGCCAAACTTAATTTATGACTTTTTTTGGTGCGTCTTAGTATCTGGTTAGTTATTGTTTCAGTTGCATCACTTTTATGCTGGATCAAAATCTAATATAATCAGTCTTTATTTAGCAGATATCAATACTGTATAGCTCTTCCAAGTGCAGATTACTTTTCTGTACCTTATATTTGCCTGAAAGGGATAAAAACTGCTCTGTTGTGGAAGTTCAGCGAGGACCAATTGTTGTTGTTTACAAGCAAGACTACAGAACGTCAAATTGGTAAGTAGCTTGAATATAATAAAACTGCTGTGCATCAGACAATTTTTAACTTTAAGAAATAAAGATGCAAAGCGAAGTGTTAGTCCCCGGAAAACAACTCCCAGAACTAATACGTTGATAAAAACAGCAATGAATTCGCAACATATTCAGCCAAGAAATTTTTTTGTATTGTATTGTCCATGTTTATCACCCATTCACGAGAAAACGAATTTTATTGCTATATTTTGGACGGGACGTTAGCACTTGTTTGGGAGTTGCCATTTCCGAGATGTCTAAGCCACCGGTCTTTCATATAAAGGTGGGGGTGTCTTGTTAAGTGCCTTGCCCAATGACATAACAAGTGAACTTGCTGGCTTGTTCTACACATTCTCCCTAAATGCCGAGCGCCAAGCAGGAAAGCTGTGAATACCATTTTTAAAGTCTTTTGGTATTACTCAACAAGGGGAATAAACCCCAGGTCTACCAACTGCGAAGCAAACGCTCTGACCACTAGACCATCGCGTCCAATAAAATTGAAAATTTAGTATACAGGCGGACTGTTAGCCGTCGCTTAGTTTAAGAATTTGGTTCAAAGTGAGGAAAACCAGCGAAAAAACCGAGGCTTACTCGAGCGAATAAAGAAGGACCTCCGGTTTTGCATTGCAACACCAAAACTGATTTTTTCCCAATTGTCTAAAGTTTTACTTTCGGATGAATCAACAGTCCAACAGTTTGGCGCCAGAAAAAAAGTTCGTTGACTCTCAGGAACTGGATATGATGAAACGCACACCTATCAAACCACGAAATATCCGCCATGTATGATGGTACGGGGAATCATTCTGATTAAAGGAAGAGCCGCACTTTTTTTTCTAATACCACAAATTACATTGAGTGCCCAGAAATAATCGAAAGAGAAGCTGCGACTACACATGTTGGTGCATTACTGCAAAACTTTTTGTGCAAGATGTAGCCCCAGGCCATCGTTCAAAGATTGTATGAGACTTTTTAAATCTATAAAATTATTTTCCTGAGATGGCCGGGGAACAGTTCCAACATTAACTTTATTTAAAACTTTTGGAATGCTCTTAAAGATAAAGTTGCTGAAAAATATCCCCCAAACATTCCTGCCCAATCAAATTAGTCTGGATCCGTAAAATACCACAAGGATTTTGAAAATATTTCACTAGAAGTATACCAAGACAAATCAAGGCCGTCATCAAATCAAAAAAATGACTCACCAAATATCAAAACCTTGACATTTAGATGCTAAATACAACATAAATGCTTAGTACTGTCTTACATTGGTTTTTTGTATAGGCTCTTCAATTGAGTAAGAAATAAGTAAAAAATTGGCATTATATTAGACAGAGATGTTTTTCAAAATTTTCGGTTTGGTCTTAAACTTTTGGCCGTGACTGTGCATCTACATCAGAATACATATGGATACATATTTTATAATATGTGAACACATAATTATACAGGGTGTCCATAAAGTCCGTGTGCACTTTAAAAGATTTATAACTTTATTTGTATTTGCAAAAGAAATAATCTGTAAAAAGTTTTATAAAGTTTCATCTACCCAGTTTTAAGTGCAGCTATTGAATGATTCTTTAACACAAAATTAGAAACAGTGTTTCAACTGATACCGTGTTTCAACAAAATGGAGCTCCTTGCCACTTTGCTCTGCATATTTGACAGTTCCTAAATCTAGAATTTCCTAAATGATGGATCGAAAGGAGCGCACCATTTTCTTGGCCTCCGCATTTGCCAGATTTCACATTATTAGATTTTATTATGAGGACATGTGAAAACAATTGTGTGCGCAACGAACCCTAGCTTATTAGAAGATTTGAAAGTTAAAATAATTAGTGTGATGTCAGGCATTATTGTAAATCAGTTGGAAAATTTTTTCTGTAAACCGCAAAATCATAATATTGAATTGCTAATGATCGAGGACATATGAAAACTTTAATAAAATTTCATTAAGTCCTAAAAATTTCTAGATTTTCTTCTTTCTCATTTTTTCTATAGATTATTTTTATCGCAGATACAAATAAAGTTATAAATTTTTTAAAGTGCACACGGACTTTATGGACACCCAGTATATAACATATCTGCATCAGTATTCATGTTGACAAATATTTCATAAAATGTCATCAAATAATAATGCATGATATATCTACACCAAAATAGATACTGATACATATCTTAAAATACTTCAACATAAAATAACATTTTATGTATTGATATCAGAGCATATGTTGATAATAATCTCGTAATATGTCTACACGATAATACATAATTGATGCACATTTCATGATATTTTAACATATGATAAAACATAATATGTCTACACCAGAACACATATTGATATACAGGGTGGGCCAATAAAATGTTACCACTTTTCAATCATACACAAGTTTTCATAATGTGAATTTATTCAAAATTTTTATTCAAAGATTTGTGATAAGAAACATTAAACCAACATTTAATATCAATGGATTTGTAAAATCTGAACTCTGTAGGGAAAGAAATAAAAATCTGTGTTCAGTATGCGTCTGAGAGTGGTCCTTGCGAGGGCAGTCTCCATGTGACAAACATCTGGTCGATTTTCTTGGTGATTCCTCCAGACGCTGTCTCACGATCTCTGTGCTAATGGCTGTTCTCGCAGACCTTGGCCTACCACTATGTCCTTTATTCGCTTTGGTCGCATATCCTGTTTTCCTAAATTTTCGAAGAAGATGTCTGATTGTGAGTCTACATGGAGGATTTCTTCCCGGAAAGTCGATGACGAATCGTCACTGAGTCCGGGTTACTAATTTTAATTCAAAATATGCTTCCACGATCTTTACTCTCTCCTTCATAGTATATTGTTTTCGATCCATTGGTGTAAGAATTCAATGTTTTGTTGTTAGTATTTTTGAGAATAAAAAAAATCTATTTTGGAAATAGCAAGGATTCAAAAAGTGGTAACATTTTATTGGCCCACCCTGTATATCTTATAATATGTCAACTTATATCAACACAAAATATATCTACATCAGAATACATATTGTTACATATTTCATAATGAGTTAACAACAAATGACATATCTACATCAGCGTACATATTGATTGCTAGCTCCAAGTGCTTACGATCGACAGAGAGCGTCTTATAAGCAAGAAGCGAAACAACAAAGTGAGTGCTAAAAGCGCGAGGCTTCCGAAGGAAGCAATGCTATTGAGAGATATTTACAAATTTACAAAGCCATCCCTGGACGCGTTTTGTCCTTTTAGACTCATCAGCAGGGCTTTCCAATGGCCAAGAGATCCCCCCAATAGCATTAACGTTGACTTTTATAGAACAATCTAACACAAAGCACAACACTTACGTGCCTTTTTTTTTTGAACAAGGTTCGTGGTGGCGCCGCTGCTAACCGTTAAAGTATGGATTAAAACTGATATCCTTGCATAAAGCTGGTGATTTGGCATAAGATTTGGCGTAAAAAGAAGTGAATTGGCATAGAAAGACCTTCCAACGGTTACAAACTAAATGCGATGCTTTAAGGTACAGTTGGCAACACATGGCTGCATATCAGTGAGCCTTGGCGCGCGAGGAGATCAGCTCTTAAGATGCGGGTTCGAATCCCACAGAAACCATGCACGACGCAACACACCTCAGAACAAAAATAAGTTTTTTTTCAAATCATAAGACATAATGTATCTACATTAAGAGAGCAATCAGAAGCAACATAGAGCTGCACCTGATGCCAAAACAAGTAAATAAAACAGCGTAAGAGCGAGTTAACCAGTTACAACCGGCGCGCTGGAGTACTGGTAAAAGCGTCCGCTTTGTGGTCGGTAGACCTGGGTGCAATTCTCTAATTGAATCATACCAAGGTATTTACAGATTAATGTAAATAGTATTTACAGATCTCATGATTTACAATTTGCAGTACGAGTGATGTGGATGGTAAATGACGAAACTGAATTTACTCACTCATAATTAAAGAAATTACAATGGACCTCAAACGGCCTGAAGACATAGCCACTGTTGGTACCAAAACAACAACAACCCAGTAGTGGCAACACATAATTGAAAAACGAATAAATGTTTACACCAGAAGAGCAAACACAAATAATTCACACTGCCAAAACTAAAACAACTAAAGAGCAACAAAAACAGCGCAAACCGAGTAAAGACTTATTTAAATGATATTTAATCGAATGAATGTTTACACCAGAAGAGCAAACAAAAATAACATAGTGCTTGCTCCTGATGCCAGAAAAAGCAAATACAACAACACAAAACCGAGTAAAACCTTACATAACTGATAATTAATTGATTAAATGTTTACATCATAAATAGCATGAGCAATCGTGGTCTTCATATGGTTCGAGTAGAACCAGTGTTCTATACTCCCTTAAAGTCTACCAAATATAGACCCCTCAGGCATTTTATAAAATTACAACAGCTTACTAGTTTTATTCCATTATTATCAACAACTCATGCAAAAACATCAAACGGCTAAAATAGTTTGTAAAACTTCAAATCAATGCTGCTTTGTTATCTGCACATGTAAGGTATGACCTTGATAAATTGCATCCTTAAACCTAAACTTTGTTGTTGTAACATATTTACATAATTCACATAACTCAGTTCTAAGGAAAGATTTTTACATTTTAGTGAGTGATTTGGGGTGGAAAAATTTGGAAAACTACTTTTATTTCTTATTTTGGGGTGGCACTTTTCAAACCTATCCCGATCTACTGCCGTCCCTTCTTATATCCAACATTTCGATATGCAATAAAGAAAATCTCAAGAAAGAAAAAAAAAATAATCAACCAGATTTAAAAAGCAGCAAATCAACGTTTACAACATTGCCCTGATATCATACAGATTGATGCTATTATGTTTTCTAATAATCATTTGCTTTTGCATCAGATTTCATCAGATACAAGATTTGTTTTTTTTTCAATGCACCGACATAGCTATTGTAATGGAATATGAGTTAATAATAACTGCTCAGTCATCGTAATTAGAATCATCCTAAGTATTTCTTTCTTGAAAAGTTCACCTTCGGTTTGTAAGTTCTTTGATTTTCTGAAACATATTTTGAAGATGAATTACGTACTTATCAATAACAGTGCATCCAAAGCATTTTTTCAGCCTTTGCTTCATCCGTGCCTTTTTACATGCTTTTAACGACATTGATTTGCAGTTTGCATTTCTATAAAATCATTTGTTTGAGTCTTATTCGTCAAGAACGTGGTGGACTGGGTTAGAGCGCTGCTTATAGCGGCATTGATCGCGCGTTAAACTTTCACCACGGCTGCGCTGGTGCTTTTTAGGAAACCTTATTCTATCTGCTATTTTCATTGCTTGCGGTTGAATGCATTGTTTAGCACCACAATGTTTTAGAACAGGGCGGGCCAAGACTGCGAGCAAAATGGGCCAATTAAGCTTTGAGGAAAACTTTGCAGGCAGTAAAAGAATAAATTTTATAGTGATCAAAGAAATTGCTGTTTTAATCAATTTCATCTTTTGCTACCGACCCATCGCACTTCTTGATATTTTCTCCTTGTTTGCTACACAAAAATGATTTTGATTTTCTGCTATTGGGAATTTATGTGACACATCAACAAATTAGCCAAATAGTTAATAGTTTCTTGGATCGGTTATTCTGTCTGCTTTAATTTTGGCAGCTCGCACACTTAAGCAGGCAGCATTTATTTCAACGTTTTACCAGCCATTCTGTTCTGTGTGTCGCTTTTCAAACGCTCCAAAATTACGAAGTTTTTTCGCAACTGTATGTGTTACCACAGATGCTTTACTTTTGAGCGTTAAAACTGTTTGTTGCTTACTAGCTTACTCCTTCGATGCCCATGGGCGTGACTAACCTTCAAATTTTTAAAACCCGATCAAAGATTTCAAGTAACACAGCTTCTAGACGTCGATTTCCAAAAAAAAGTTGCTCACCAATTTGCGAAACAGATTTGACAAAATTTCAAGTCAATAAACGCGATAGTCGAAAAAGGTCATCTAACAAAGTTGAAAAACGCAAAGATCAAAAAATGTATTTTGGTTTCTTCAAAATTTGCTTATGGCTATACTAATGCACATCTGTTAACTTGCCGTTGAATTAGAAAGCCTGTGCTTACCAACAAAAAGCAAAAGTTAAGGTACCTCTATGTCGTCACAAAGCGTACAAAAGCATTGTTACATCGCAACATTTACATTTGATATTGGCGATTTATCTAGGGCTGTTGTTAATGCCTTGCATCCATGTATAAAATAAATGTATTTATCACCTAAGTATTTTGAACAAAAATACGATATACCTAACGTGTTCACGACCGAGGATTTGAAGCTCTTTGTTCCAAAATAATGTGTAAAAAATTTCGGTGATTGGAAAATAAAAATATTTGATAAAACATGCCACACGAATACTCTAAAGAAAAGTTACAACATTTGTGATTTTATCGACTCAATTCAAATCATATTTCGACTCAAATTTAACAAAAGTTTTTGATGCTTTCAGGCCTACTTATCTGATCAATATTAGTTTGTCGTAGCTTATCTAAATGTAAGCCTTGCACCTAATTGACAAAGCAGCATACGGGCGTAAGGGGCATTAACAATTTATTAAAATGAATATGCCAGGAAACAATAATGAGTATACCACCCAACCAATTTAGACGAGACCATCCCTGGACGCGTTTTGTCCTTTTGGACTCATCAGCAGGGCCCGTCCGATCACAAGCAAAAGTAACCCACTCATTAACGTTATCCTTAAAAAAAATCCAACTAAGCACAGGTAGAAGCACTGAGACTCCAACCGACGACATATTGCGTTGCTTAACAGGGCGGGTTGACAAATTGGTTGATTTTTGGCTGCATATCCACTGGGAGATCAGTTTACACACTGATCTGAAAAAGCAGATTAAACGCTGCATATAAAGCCTAGCGCCTTGTCTTTGCAATTACAGTGACTACTTGTTGAACTTGTCAAAACTAAATGAATGCACTTAGCAGAACTGCAGACATTGACACTGTTTTGACCTATCAGGTCTTTTCAGTGCAGTTGGTGACCGACAAGGCATTGCAAAGATAAGGCGCTAGGCCATATATTTTTACCGGTTATCATGCTTTCAAGCCCCCTGATCTAAATAAAACTTGTTATTGAGTTTCCTATAAAATAAGCTACATTGCCAAAAATCTAATTCCTGTAAACATTAAAAAATAACAAAATCCAAGTGCGAGATGATAAATTTTAATTTTTTTTTGAAAGCGCGATGAAACGCTGCTTTGCGATCGTAAGTTCGCAAATTTTCTGCCCGTGTGATGTCTGATTGATTAAGCCTATAAAAAAGCGTTTCACCTTTTTTAATCTGCGACACATTGAGAATTAATTTAGAATATGACAAAAATGAGTTGATGCAGCAATATTGCATACTATAAATGCTAGCCGAAATTTGAAGCAAAAATCAATTTGTAAGCAGAAAAAATAGATATAAATTATATTATTCTCCGAAACTATTTGACCCATTGTTTACAACACAATATAGTTTACATGTTACAAAAATAGAGTTGCTCGAGAAATATGTTTTTGAAAAAGATTACAAAGTAGGCCTACCGAGTAAGAGAATTGCGTTATTATTTGGCTCCTGCATGAAATGAAATCTTATTGCATGCATTCAAATACAAATGAAATATGATTTTTAATACTTTGATGGCGCCAAAACAAAAGCATTATTAATAATTGCCACGGTGAACTCCAATGTAAAAGATCTGAAAGTACATAAGCCAACCTATCAGCATTTCCGGCGGTGAGTAAAATTTATGAACCAAACCACATTATAAATTGCACAATACGCAATACATAAAAAACAAATTCAGCGACTATCCAGTGCTACGCTGCACAGTGACTCATCAGGAGAATGAATTCTATAACTAATGCAGTACAAAATGCAAAATGCAATGCTATTGTACTAGCATCAACTGGATCTAATTTAAGGAGACGACACATATAATGAGATAAAATCACAACGATATTGGTAAAAGGGTTAGAAAATGCTTAAAATGCTGATGATTTGGCTTATGTGCCTTTAGATCCTTAAACAGAAGATCACCTTAACTGCTATCATTGTGGCGATTGGAATATCTTTGTAGTTTGACGTCATAAAAAAATCCCCGCCAGTTTTAGGAATGCCATTGTAATTTTATCCCATTTCTTTCTATAGGATATTTGAAACGTTAAAATACGATAAAACTCAAAAATGTTTAAAGCAAAACTCAATTTGTACGCAGAAAAAAATAGACACCGATTCCCATGGCAAGTGTAAAGGACTCTAATAGGCAACTATGTGAATGGCATTACAATAAAAGTTTGCTTTGCATGCAAAAGATTGCGATTTCAAGTATGCGTCGTTGTGCCCTTGTAAAAGGCATTTTTCCTGCTTGGTTGCAGTGCCTATGCAAGAAATCTACTGTTCTAGCAGTATTGACAGTACTGAAAAGATCTGAAAGTATTGTACTAGAGAATTAAATTGTGTTCTCCAGGTTCCTCAAGCAGGAAAATGAAATTTAATTGCATGTTTTCAAAGTCAAATGCGATAAGATTTGTGTTACTTTGATGGGGTCGCAATGATTTACTATGATGAGGTACAAAGCTTTTTTTATTCACTTTATTTGACAATATTTTATAAACAGCGCTCAACTTAGTCGTTTAAATAACAGCAAACAGGATTTGCTTATGTTTTTTAACTTCATTATTTTCTCTGCTGAAATGTTTTCAAAACACTTTTGGCAAAAGCCAAGCAAATAAAAAGAAATTATGTCAACAAAATTTTCCGAAATAAGAAATCTGTTTGCTTATTTATTGTAAAGCTTGTTGGTGCGTACCATTGATGTTTTTTAATTATAACATTGATTTTTTTCCTATTTTCATTCTTAAAAAGCATTGTCTGCAGGCCTACTGATGACACCATTTCGTTCTGTGGTACATTATGCAGTCACTTACTCTTGTTTTAGAGCGTGGTGAGAAAGCTTCCATCAGATTGAGTTTCAGCCCCAAAACACTTGTGTTGCTTAATGATGTACCTGCTATGGTCATTATTTTTTGAAGATGAATTCGAAAATAGATGGAAGTGGATACGAACTGATGAACATGATTCATGCAAATCATATTCATTCCAGAGTTAAGAAGAAAAATTGGGAGTGAATACAGCCAGCCATCTTCTTCAAGATGACGCACAACTTAGCTGTTTAACAAAAATTTTTGACATTCCTTGGCTATACTTTCCTGGCAGTAGACTCATTTCACGGCCTACTCACCTTCTTCGACCCTATTTTCCTGTACTCAACCCAGTCGACTAGTTCTCGTGGAATACTTTTAGCAAATTAAAGGAAGCAATTATCAAGTTGTTGCAGCATTGAAGAAAAACATACGGAAAGAAATGAAATGTATACCAGCTGACATAATGAGAAGGGTTACCGACAACTTCAATATTCATACGGCAGCTTTCATTAAGCAGCGAAAAGTATCAATAGAACACATCATCAATTTTTGACAATAACTCAGCAAAAAATTTCCATTCTTCAAGTTTGGCAAACGTAATTTTTCAGAGTTCGGTTACTTTTTGACAAAAACATTCAAAATACGAAACCTGAGGATGTAAGAAATAAAACAAGGTGTTTTTTCGACTGCGCTGTATTTAATTAATTTTTGTGATAGACTTGCGTTATATTTTGTAATAGTTTATGAGGCTTTTCTGCTTGTCACATCATAATCAACTGTTTATATTAACTTTATTGCTGAGTTGATAATTCTCAATTTTATAGAAACACGATATGAATCGTTGAAATATCTGTGATGTCAACGATGCTGTGATGTGTACTGTATTGAATAATTTTGCTAAATGCAAAGGCATGTAACTTTAGATATATTCCAAAAATTTTGGAGGCCAAATAGATTGTGCATCGATTCCAGAACGACAATTTATAACTCCGAAATCCGAGTGTCTGGTCAGTTTATCAGTCTGCTCGGCGCTCATCTAGAAAACCATTGTAACTCAAATATTTTTCATGCGTTTAAGACGTTTTTTGCAAATACTGCCCGACGCCCAATTTTTAAAAAGCATAACATAGCTTAGTTCAGTTACAGTGCGGTGCAATGTAGTGTGAGCTGTGGCTACAATTTCGTTGCGGCAGTGTGGTGCAACGTGGCATATCAAACATACATGCAAACCACGAACACAAAATTTTGTGTTCGTGATATTACTAATCTGCAAAACAGCCGTCATATAAAATTATTATATAGCTTGAAAATCATTGCTTTAAATCATGCATGGGCAACCTTTTGTCACTGGGGGCCAAAATGTGCATTTGGAACTTGACTGAGCGCCGGAGCCGTAATTGTGATTTTAAGTGTAATCTAGGTACATATTTTTGTGGGGTTTGGATTGTATTCATGTAATGCTATTTTACATGCAATGTGTTTTCAATTTTGTTTGCACAGGGATATCCATAAAAAATGTATACCTATATTGATATAGACAGCATTTTCATATTTTATCTGTAATTTCTGTATTGACATATAATTGTAATAATGAAAACAAGGGTAGTTAAAGATAACATTTTTCATGAAAAATTTATTGAACCCTATGAATTGTCAATCTTAATATGTCAGATATGCTATAAAACTAATAGTAATGTTTAATTAAATTACTTTCTAATGGGAAATCTGGGCTTGGTGCTCTTTCACCAACGTGTCAATTTTTGGTGCTATGCTGGAGGCGGCCACTGGCGGGCCGGATAAGAAGCCTTGGCGGGCCGGATTTGGCCCGCGGGCCGTAGGTTGCCCGTGCATGCTTTAAATCTATTTATTTTTACGTTTTTAGTGCTCAAAACAATGCGTAACTGAAATAAGGATGTGGGTTATTAGTGATCAAAAATTGACCTCCAAAAAAGGATCTACCACACTTTTGTAATTGAAATTTGCTAAATATTAAATAAGAAGTTAAGAGATATCGATCCACCACATTAAAGCATCATCCAACAAAATTGAGGAACACCAAGACTACAAAATACATTTTTGCTCTCTTTCCCAATTTTGTGTCTGGCTACATTAGTGACAGGTAGCAATACTACAAACTAATTTTCCTAGTAATTGGCTCTCAATTTGTGCCTAGGATTTATATACAAATTTTGCTTAAGCATAATGGCTCTACGTTGGTTGAAGTGATCTGACTTCAAAAAACGTTTTCCCCAGTCAAATGAGTTTTGTTTTGGAAGCTATCTACTGTAGCTCGTCATAGTAGTAGCAAAGCGAATGTTCAATTCTCGCTTGGAGTGTTTTTGTATGTCACCGTAATGGAAGCTTTGATTCACCTTGTGTTTTTCAAATTTTTGTAACTTGGAGCGATTTTCAAAATTGAGCTGAAATATTTATGTTGAAAATGTTTATGCTTCTTAGTGATCATCAGTTTTCCAATACATTGCCTAATGTGTATGCTGCTCTTCAGATATTTTGTTGTAGACTTATGAAGGCTTCGAATGATAAAAAAGAAATAGAAACGAACTCCGATACATAAACATTCGCCTATGAGGCAAAACCGTAACATTAGCCCATGTTTGCGGTTTTTCTTTATGTACATCGAAAACAACATAATGCGTTTATTAAACTTTAGATTTGTAATCCACAATTATTTTGCCACTTGAAAAGCAAAAAATGAGTGAAAACTTAACTTTTGCATTGAGCAAAGGAAAACCAATGTATCCAAACGTACAGGTCATACGTGACCTCAATAATTACTTATTTATGTGTATCCTCATATATCATGCGTTGTGGTACTGCGGCGCTGAAAGAGCCCCGTATCCTAACTACATTAGCCCAAAACCCAAACTAGTCTTAATCCTCCCTTAGCCGTGAGTTATGATGGGTAACGTCACATTAGAAAGAGCTTAGCGAGAAAATACATCATAGGAGTAGTTTTTTCAAAACTGCTGGGTATTATAGAAAAAAGTTGAATTCTTTTCTAAGTGAAAAAGCAAATAAAAAATTATTTAAAAAAAACTTTAATTTCTTTATGAAACGTTAACCCGAGTTTTACAACTTTTCGAAAATCTTCTATCTTTAGATACCGTGTAATGGCTTTGACTGTAACTTTGACGTTAATGATGGGAATCGTTAAAGTGTTTTGTGGGAAATGGGTGAAAAAAAATAATCGTTAAAGTGGGAAATGGGTGATTGCCTCAATAATGTTTCTCTTGCCCAACCACTAACGCAAGATGTAATACTTAAATTAAGTTCTGTATTTTAATAGATTTTTAAAGAGATGAATCAATTGCAATGAAACTGAATAAATTATGTCGAAGGTGAAAACATATAAAATTAAATATTTTCTGCAAGAATGGTCTTTCGATGTTTTTAAAATTTGCATTTATTGTTTCAATTAGCGCCAGTGTCCCATTAAGTACTTTTTGTTTAATATTTTTGTTTATAGATAAGATTTGAACTCTACAGTAAATTCACCAAACCAAAATTACAAACGAAACACCTACAGATTCGGAGAGAAATACTGCCGCGGCAATTTTTAACCCAACAACTAGATTATAAATTTTTTTCTAAAAGGTTAAAGGTAAGGCTAAAAAGAAAGTGATTCAGTAGTTCCCTTCTTAAACCAAAATAAATGGCAATAATTTGATTTTCTTGAAAACATGATTTCCGCTGTTATCGGGTTTTACTATATCACGAGAGAATATTCTTATGAGTCTCCAAAACCATCCCATGCAGCTCAAAGTAAAATGTTAATGAGTTTCAAAACTTTGACCGGATCTTTTTCAACTGAAACCAACCTTGGTATTGTACAATGAGTTTTACATAAACTCAGTTATAAGCCTATAGCAAAATTAAAGTTTTATGGTGTCTCAAAAAAAATAACACCAAAATCAAGTTTTGTTAATCAAGCCGTAATTGCAAATGTAAAACAGTTTTTCAAAATGAAAAAGATAAGGTTCGGTTATTTTTGTTTGTGATTAGATATTAGTACCTCCAAACGCCTATAAATTGCTACGTGAAGCAAAATATTTTTGACTTTCATTGTTGCATGTGAAAACTCATTTTCTTGTTTGCAACAATCTTTTAGCGAGCAATGTCTAAGTGTGGTCTTTGACAGGAAAACAGCTTGATACTGCTGACGTATAATGGAAATTAACTTATAACAGTAACTAACAATCATTGCGGTGAGCTATTTTTTTAAAAGCACAAAATGTGAACATTAAGGTGAATAAATCTGCACTTAGTGCTGCACAATGACACACAATTGCCACGTTCTCTCACTAATCTCCGATCTTTCAACATCTGTAGCCTCATAAGGTTATTCACCAAAATTTAGCGCATCGTATTGGTTTGAGGATAAGATCACAAGCGAGTAGAGAAGTTGCGGGGGATGGATATTTTCTATTGTTTTTATAAAAAGCTGCCAATACAATTGCTTGACAAATTTGGTTACGCTAACAGTTAGTTTTACTTTTAATGTGACAATATTTCTGTAACAAACTTTGTTACACTAAAACAAATCTACACTGTGAAAATATCTGCTCGTTATTAGCTGTTTGACGGCGCAAAAAATGCATGTAATATTGACCAGTGAAAAAACAAACTTTCTAAAACACAGACTAAAATCTGGATAAAACTGGATATATCTGGATATATACAGTATATAAAACTTGATACATTTTACTTCACGATTAGGTGGTTGTTAGTAAGCGTTTTTTGAATTTGCTTTTTGGCATAAAGTTGCAACTGCAAAATAGTTTAACCCAGTCGGTTAACAGCAGTTGCAAGCCCAAAAATAACTGGTTAAAGAAGTGAAAGACGGTGCGCGATAGAACAAGTATGTGATAGAATGGGGGAAATGAAGAGACGATGGATAGAAAAGATGATTGGTAGGGTGGAAGGCTTAAGATGTGCTGACGAAGGAAGGTGGCAAAAAAGTCACATGAGGAGATATAAGGAATGGGAAAATGATAAAACGTTAGGGTGAGGTAAAGGTAGGATAGAGCAAGAAGAAAGCAGTGGGAACAGCAAGTAAAAAATAAAATCTGGAGCAAAAAAGAATGAATGAATGAAAAAAGTGAAAGCTAAAAGAATGAAAAGAAGAAGGAAAAAGTAGAGCTTAGAGAGTGAAAGAAAAAGGTAAAAAATATTAGGTGGGAGAGAAGGTTCAAAGAAGGAAGTTAAAAGATGAAAAAAGGGAAAGAAGTGGATAAAACAAGATTTGAGAAAAAATGGGTAAAAAGAGAGGTGAAAAAATAAAAGATTAATAAAGGGTCAAAAAGGTAAGTGCAAAGGGTAAAAAACATCGGCTGACCAGGCAAATGAATAGGAAGAGCTTGCGACTTGTTGGAACAAAAGTGTTTATAATTGAAAAAACGTAAAAGCAGCATTTAGAGGGAGAAAAAATTTGAAAAAGTTGGGAGAGGAGATGAAGCGGTAAAAAAAAGGATTAGGAAGAAAAAAAATAGCAATTGAGAGAAAAGAGGTGGCGACAATTAAAAGGAAGGGTTAAGGAGTAAAAGAAGGAGCATATCATATGTAAAATAGAAGTAAAATTGTTCAAAGACGTAAAAGGTGAAACAAAGAAGGAGGAAATGGGCATAATTATGGGTAGAATTGGTGAAAAAATGGGATTCGATGTGTAAAGGTGAGAAGAGGAGCTAACAAAAGAATGTGAGTTGGGAAAGAAATATGAAAAAGTCGTTTAAAAGTAAAGGTAATGAAACGAAAGAAGAAGCAATGGAATTGAAACGATAAAAAGAGGGTAAAATTTGAAAACTACATTTTTAAATCTTTTATCCCCTATAGTTCTAAGGTAAAAAATTTTGCTCCCATTTCGGACCACTAACTGATGTAATGACTTTGATTTGGCCACGAAGTATGTAGCCAGCAAACACAGGCTGATATTAGGAATCTAATAATAGCAATGAAAATAATATTTTCCACCTTAACTTTAATTTCCAACTTTTTAGTAGAGAGCATGAAATCAATTTTAACATTTATTGATGATACTTAGTATTATTTATGTAATTAAATTTTCCAAGAAAATTAGGTTATTTCAGTACTTGTTATTGATTCTTGCATTTATATATCACGATGTTTTGACCTCCAACGCAGAACATGCTACCCCAGTGCTAGTCAAGTTGTGGTAATTGCAGTACAGCTACCGGTGCGGATGCATCGATTGTTTGTGCGACGATAGTCCTCTCTTTATATTGGGCAGAATTAAAATGTTTTATACATCGCTTGAGGTCACCTAACCCAAAAGCCTTCTCATCTCATTTTGTTGCGTCTTGCTGCTGACTCTTTACGACGTTTTTTTTGGGAGTCTTTTTCTCAGTACGACCACGATTTCAGGTCGTGAAAAGTTGCACGTCTCTTGGGGCTGCATAATCTTCCACCGTGCTTCCCTTACAAGAGAGGTCGAATAACAACAACAGGATAATTTGACAAACATATTAATTAGATAATATAAATCTGGTGGCGAACTCAAAAGTAATTCCTAAGGATAATTGATTGCCAACTCTTGATGCACAAACTAAGCCACAAGAATAAAAGCCGATAATACTAAGTCCACCATTTGGGGCAAAATTCAGATAAAAATATAAAATCTTTAACCTGATTTAAAAATGAATTCACTAAAAATTATGTTGAACTTGATTTTTGTTTATGAAATACAAAGAACTTGACCCTGAACTTGAAAAAATTAATCAAGTTTTCGGCCCTGTTACAAATACAATAACATATGCTTTTTTTTCTGTAAACTTTTGTTGGAAAAGTTGTTCACGATCTGCATAGTGAATCGAAAATTTTTGTACAAATAAAAGCTATGAGCTGTAAAAGTTATTGTGACATCACAATTGGGTGTATGTTTTAACAATTTCACCCACGCATAAGTTGATCAGAAAGAAGCAAACACGTTCTTCGCATCTATGAATCATCGACTAAATATTTTTTCTAAACATAACTTAAATTAGCGGCAAAGTTTTATCAAATATGTCTACTACAGGTTTACTGCATGGTGGAAATGCAGCCGGCATGAGGAGCCAAAAAATTTGAGTAGCACTGTTTACTGTATAACAACAAAAAAGATGATGTGAAAAAACGTTTTGCTTTTTGTTACTCGCTTTGCTCTTTACTCTTGCAAAAGCTTCTAATCTATGCATTAGGAAATCTTCGTTGAAAGACATCGCTTTTTCAATTTGAGCAATTATCAAATTGCAGTCTTACCGATCCAACGATAATAATCACGAGTTATCAATTTTATGTCTTTTATTTACAAAAAGGAAAAAAACCTTCATGTCCTCGATTAGTTTCCCACCTTGCATTGAGGTTATTGACGGTTTCCCCGAGTCTTTTTTAATTAAAAGCGCTCAAGACAATGATTGACTACACTGCGATGGCAGAAAAAGGTTTTCACAAAACCCTAATTTTACAAAAATAATATTGCTACTTCAGACCCTGAATTGTTAAAACCATTTCTAGGGTTTTTGTCGGTTTGCTATTTTTAGGATGACTTGGTCATCATATACTTTTTTTAAAAATGATAAAAATTCTCATTCGCCAAGTTATCAAAAATTATTTCTGGCCATAAATTGTGATGACTGAGTTCATAACGATGATTACCACGGTTTTTAAATAAAATTCTTTATGACGACATTATATTAATCTCCCTCAAAAAAAAACTTTAAACATATTTTTGCTTGCAATTGTATTATTTTGTATCAAATCTCAACAAACCGGTTTTCCTCGAGATCTGGCAACGCTTTGTAGATAACGGAGTTTCTCGTTGTAAGCGGTTTCATCACTCGGACGTGAGTATCTCTGCACTTTCACTCGGTCGTTGATTTTCAGCACAAGTTGATCGATGACGTGATTGGGAAGAGTGGAGAGTTGGTCGGATTTTGCCAGAACCAATTCATCTACCTGTAAGCCAAATCAAGAACCAATTTATGAAAAATAAATTCTCGTCATGTAATGAGTTTAACAATCGTATTTAATTACATAGGAATAATTGTCATTATTTAAGGAATGTGTTACTATGGTCTGAAGAAAAAAGGGCCTAAAAAATGAATATTAAAAAAATAAGCGCTTTACAGTTTTTCAGTTGCATCAGCTCTAAAATTACTGTAAGCAAAACTTCACCCCAATTTATCGAGGTATACAGGTCGCGTAAAGTAATCGCTTTTTTTAGTTTTAATCGGTGGTTTGATGATTCAGTTGCTCTTTTTGGTCAGTTGGGTCCCATGGTTGCAGCCACCCATAATTTTGTTTCAATTTTATTTCATCTAAACTGCAATTATTCATTTATTTGTTAAATTTGAGTAGTAAACGATCCAGCTCGCTTGGCACTGAATTTAAAATGACCAACAAAATCAAAATCAAAGCTAACGAAAACCAGTTGCGCCAGATCAAACAAACAATAATGTCACTGATAGAACAAAAACATGCAGCGTCGCGTTAATACAAAAAGGTAACTCGGGGTTAAATAAAAAATGAGAACTGTTGTTACATAAACTCAAGAACTTTGCTTTGTCAGTAATTATTAGGTCAAAAAAGTTGTTTTTCAAAAGCTGAGCTAGACTCGCGGACAAGCCAATGTAATTAAAAAAATATCCACCATTCAAATCATGCAAAAAAGCTTATGCTCTGTCTGTCAGTCTTTAATCAGATTCAAAAGCGGCAACAATTAAACTTATCGGCCTTAAGAACGTGGAGGTATCTTGGTAGGTGCCTTTTTCAAAGCATAGCAAACAAATTGCTGAGATTTAAACTGGAAAGCAGTGTTACCAGCAGAAAAAGTCCAGTAAAATGCCTTACCAAGGACACATCAACCCAGTCACAGCAAGATTTGAACGCACAACCCAGCGGTTATTACCGCTTTGTATGGCTCTTAAACTCTCGACGTCAACATCTTTCTAGAAAGTTAGAAAACAGAAAATTCGTTGCTCAAATCTGATAAACGCCTATGTTCGTGGTTTTTAACCCTAATTTACTTAACGTTGGCCTGCAGAGATCCAACAAATTTTCAATTGTTTAGTTATGTGCTACCCTTTTTCAAAATTGTTTGAAATTTCTTGGCTTCTACTTTTATTACACTTTAATGTAAACCCAAAATATTATTCTACCGTTAGTACACTAGGAATAAGCAAACCTTTTTTGTTATGCATTCACAAATTATTGTCAAGAAACAGCAATGATACAAGTTAATCCAATTAAGCGTGAAGTCGCGTGGTCTGTTTTGATATTTCTTATACATTTACAAAAAACCCAGTTTCTCAAGTTTAATAAAATTTTAAATGAAAAACTTTTATACAAAAAAAATATGTCACACTAATAATAAAATTCTTGCAAAATCCTTTAAAACTAGATCACTCTGGATGAAATCCTGGAAAAAACTTAATGATGTCTAAAGTGACAAGACACACTAATTCATGCAAACCAAAGGCATTCAATTATCTCGAGAAGTGACTCAGAAATTATTGATATGAAGGACTTTCAATACCTTACAAGCTTGCCGTTCTAGAGCTTTAAAGTGTAACTTAATACACACCAAAGCGATTTGGCCACCAAAAGCTATTGCAACAATGGCAAGTATTTTTCAACTCTTATGCTCAGAATTGACTGTCTTAAAATATCATCCAAATTTTCTGCTCAAAATGCAATAATGACTGCCTGCAGATCACATGAGTTAGTTTGCATAAAATTCAGAAGATCGGTAAATTTTTAAGTCTTTTATAAAATGCTTTGGAACCATAAATAAACAATTTAATAAATAAACCTCATAATAAACCACGAGGGTCACAGATCCTTATAACTAAAAATATTTTACCCCAATAATCACAGCAAGATAATTTGAAGCAAATTCAAAAATAGATAATTCCGTTTAAGATGGAGTCGCTAGAGGAAAAGATGATAATTCTGTTTTTCAAAATAGTGAGATGAGCCCTGGTGGAATGAATTGAAATAAAATGAACCCAAGCAAACCGACTACGTAGCGGATGCTTTAACCAATAACCAATATATCTTCTCAAACAACTCTCCAATCGCTTGAAGAAAGCCAGTCGTCTTGAGCAATCAACACAGGCCCTTAAAGTTACAATTTTTCAGCTGCTAAACACTTAAGTAGGGTTGTGCACCCTGCTCCCAGCGAAGTAAAGTTGTGCAGCTTGCGAAACGATGCAACTTTAGCACATACGGATTGATCTTGCAAAATAAAAGAGTTTGTGTAAAAGCTTCGGCTGTTTAGAGTTGATCTCAAACTAAGAAATTTATTTGAAAAATGGGCTCATTTGTTGTCAGTCTTTAAAAACAAAGGCTGCGCATCTGGCCTGCATTCTCAATCGGCTGAGAAAAGTTGAGCAAATTTGGTTCGCCAGCAAAAAATGGCACCACCCCTGTATAAAACAAGCTTAAGAAAAGTGGCATTGAGCAAAACAACACAACGTCGAAACTATGGAATTAATGTTCACGCACTTTCTGCTTTGCGCTCAGGAACGAGATTAATGAAATTGATGAAGTGAAAAATCATGAAGCTGAATATAGTCACTCATAATTATAAAAAGTGCATTGGGTTGCAATGAGTCTGAGCACATAACCACTGTTAGCGCCACAACAACAACAGTTTAGTGAAAAATGAAACATCAAACCAAATTTTCTCGTTTATGATTAAAACTTGTTCTGGCGCTTAAAACTGCTGCAGTTAAATAGGTTAATTAGCGCCATCAAACTTCATGATACAGTATTTCATTTCGAACTCTGTGGTATAAAAACAAGATAATATGGCGCAGATGTTTATGTTTAATTTTTGAGTGACTAAACAGACCTCGTCAACTAAGAATTTCATCCACTCTAAAAGATAAAAATTATTTTTCAAATACAAATTTTTGTCAAAGCTTAAGGTCACCTACGTTTAATTCCAAATAGACAGAGGCAAATATTTTTGGCTGTTAGGTCGTGACGACTTAGGCTGGTAGCCTACCTCTTTGAAACAATCATGACGATAAAACAAAAATTTTCGGCAGGCCCAGTTTGTTCCAGTTTTTCCGCTGAAGCCTGCGCCATTCTGCACGCTCTTTGCTGGTCTCGGCAACACCATAAAGTCTGCCATTTTTCTTCTCTTCTCCTCCTGTCTGACTCTCGTTCTGTCCTCGCCACCTTGTCCTCTCCTCCGCCTTTCCTGTTATCTCAAACTCTGTGGCAGATCTGGCAGGAACTGTCCTTTTTCTCCTCCTGTTCTATCAGGCTACAATGGGTCCCCGGACACTCGTTTCTCCCGGGGAACGACACAGCTGATGAGCTTTCCAGACGGGGAGCGCTGCTTGCGCCCTCCGCAATCCCTTGTAGTCACTCTCCTCTTATCTCTCGTATCCACTCTCGTCTTATCTCGGACTGGAGGCGTTCTGTCTCTTCAAAGTATTTTGACACACAGGTTCCCTCAATTTCCACTGAGGAACTTGTGCTCCCTCGTCATGCTCGCTGTGTCCTCTCTCGTCTTCGCTGCAATGGACACAGCCTTCTTTTAGGTTCCTATCTCTCCAGGATTGGCAGAATCGAGAATTCTTCTTGCAGCGCCTGTGGACACTCGTCCCAGGACATCTCTCATCTCATTCTGCACTGTCCAGCTACGGACTCTTTGCGCCGCTCACTCTTTGGCGACTCTTTGTCTCTTTATGACCTCTGGTCCAGACCCTGGGGAGTTGCCCGGCTTCTGGGGCTCCATGGTCTTCCGCCATCCCCCCACCCCTCGGAAGGGGTCGGGTAAACAACAACAACATAAATCAAAAAGCACTATGTTTTCTGTAGCTTAATGTGATTGCAAAATAGTTTTAACCTGATATGAAATTTGGTTATAAAGAGTCAATTTGGAAAAATACAAGAGATCAAAAATCTTTTTCTTGTCTTATTTCAAGCTTAAAAAAACTTCCATTTTCTCCGTCCCCATGTATTCAGGAAAACAACTCCCAAGATGAACTATTTTGTGCTCGATAAAACGTATGTTTTAAAAAAACGTTAGCCCTGTTTCAAAGCAATCTTAACCCCTCAAGTTTTTTGTATGGTCACCAATGTTGTTTTCAAGTAAAATATCTTCGCGCCTATGATGCCTATACTGTTAAGCACGAAGCATCATTTTTTATAGTGTTTTCATGTACTTTGAGGTTAATTTACTCAAAATAGTAAAAGTAAAAACATCCAACAGCTTTTCTTCAACCACACGTAGTGTTACGCTATATAGCCAGGCAAGTATCAGATGGAGACTGGAAAAATCATGTCGGGGATTGTAAAAGTATGTTTACAATGTAGCTTAGTGTTATCGCAAAGCATTTTGAAATTTTGAAGCGGAGTTAATTGAAATACATTTGTTAGTAAAAAGAAACAAAATAGTGAAGCTTTAACACATTGCATAATGTGACTAAAAAATGCTTGGATTACCACCTACATACTGCAGGGTGAGGGGAGCGGAATCGAAGGGCGTTCATTGAGAGTTCAGGGCGTCAACTGTCATTAAGTATTGCTCCGGAGCCCGATCATAATGTTTATGTCAGAATGTTTCTCAGCATAAATGCATAACTAAGAAAGTAGCACAACTAAGGGTGCAGATTAGTCGGCATGCCAGTTCACTTCTTGGTTAATTGGGAAATATTTTCCAAGTTTCTACTACCCGTATCCAACCTTTTTAAATGTTTTATCAAAAACAAGTGTTTTTAGATTATATATTGCTTTATCTTTTAAATATTGTAACTTATTTTGCTCGTCAAGCCTCATAATTTCCACAAAGCACTTATACTCGAGCCTTTACTAAGCTTTTTTGAGTAAAGTAACAGCAAATATATTGGCAATTTTTTTCCTAAATACGCACAGACCAGTTTTTCGAATGATTTCCTCATAAACTTTGAGTTTTACTTACTTTAATTTAAAAAATTTTAAGAAAATAATTGACATATCTTCTTCCCCACAGTTACGGCACCACAAGAACTGAACCTATATCCAGTTAGCAGTAATGGATTAGGGATTTTCGGCGCCTGAGCCAATTATTTATAAGGTGCCCCCAACTGCTCAATTTCTAGATGAAGATCATTGTTTATTCCCTTTCTTGGAAATAACCTTGTCGGATGGCCACATTAAGCGCGTCTATGTAATCGAAGTTCAGTTGATGATCTTTTTATTATTTGGCGATCACATTTGCGGAGGACTGAAAAAGGACTGTTTTCAATCCAATGCAGTTTGATAATTTTTTTCGACATCAACTTGGCGGTGATCGATTTTTTGGGGGGTAAAAGATTTTAACACCGAAATTTTGAATATGTCTGAAAAATGTGGCCCTTTGTTTTTCAAAGGGGGCTTGAGGCAACTGTATCACTTGCTTTACCCTAAATCCACCACTGCGAGTTAGGAGTCTTTAAAAAAGATGATATACGAAAGCATTGATATTTGTACAATGCGGCTAGAATTATTTATCTTACACGTTGTTACATTTGGAGTTATAAGCGTATAGTGAAAACAAAATGTGAGCTAGAACTGCTAGAAAACGATTCAAACCCTTTTGACCTCTAAAAAGAGCTTGGTGACTCAAAATTCGGAAAGGAGTTGGTTCAAAAAAATATGGCCACCACTCCTATTTAGATTAAGAGTTATTAAGATCTGATGAGAACAGTTAAAGCGATACTGGAGAAAGTGTGCACAGAGCAGAGATTGTAGTTGAGTGAAAGTTAAGTCCTGTTTGTGCCAATTTGCTAAAAGCATTGAGACGAAAAACCATATTCGATTAATATTGCAAGAAAATTGAAAGTCTCACATAGAAATATTTTGCTTGATCATGACCAAAGCTTCCAACACAATCACTTTTTGTTTCATCGTGATTAATTCTCACTTTTTTTGTGTTTGAGGTTAATATTTTTGGTAAGCAAAGCAACGACAAATGTCAAATGGTGCACATCAAAATAAATAAAATAATCAGCCAAAATAACTTATTTTGATGGCTATTTTATAAGTAGTGTTTTGATCTGCTAAATGTTCGTTCACAAACAAAAGACGACCAACAGTGATAAGAGAGTTTGATTTCAGGAATCCAATTTTTTATCGAACTTTAGTCATGCACCTGGCTCAATAGAGTAGGCCAGCCGTAATAAGATATTTTCATGTAATATCCCTTTTTTGCTGCTTTCATTTGAAAAATTTATAGAAAATATCAGTCGTAAATTTAATATTAGGTTATACAATCGATTTTGTTTTAGAGTCATCACAATCGAGATTTGAACCCGAACCTCAGGTTTGTGTTGAGTATCAGGATAACCAGGTTACGTCGAGCCTCTGTCCCGAGAAAGAGAAGTAACACACAGGTACACACAGCTTAAGGATCCCTGAGATTGTAGAATAACTTTGGATTGTGGGGCTCCATCTCTCATCTCGTGATATTTAATCTTGCACACTAAAATTTAGCAGGTTAAAATTATTGCGCGCGCCACCTACCTGCTTGTCTACTTTGTGGTGTGCGGCGGGAATGAGTGCCAACTGGCTGCAGACTGCAAACCGAATAATGCATGCAGTTGCTAAGTTGGAAGCTAATTAATATATCTAGCCAATCGAGTAACGGCAATGGGATCCAAGGCCAGCTGAACACAAACAGTTACTTGCTCAAATTATTACCGTGAAGGTCGCATTTATTTTGCTTTTTTAGTTCGCGGTTATTAGTTGATCAGGTGTGATGGCTGTTTTGCTGAAAATAAATGTGATGGCTGTTATGCAGTACCGAATCTTTGAGCGTGAGAAGATGCTAAGCAAAATGTTGCAAAACTCACCACTGTGCATTTACAACGTTTTTGTAGATCAATTTAAAAGCAGCTAGAAACTAGCGGCCCTCAAACCTTCAACCAGGTGGCCCAGTTGCCCCAATGATAATCTCTCATCGCACATATACACACTGGCACGCACGCACGCCGGCTCACACGTTTGCGACAAAACTAAACCTAGATAAGTTGAACGCAAAGCGGCTAGACTGTGAGGGGTGACAGCAGCATTAAAAAGGTTAAATATCTCTTAAGGCTGTCATCTGAGAAAAAAGGCGATCTTAATTGAATTTATGAAGTCACCCTGTTTGAGAAGGAACACTGCATTAAAAAAAAGTTAACAATGCCCAACTTCTGTCTAACTTCAGCTGATCAACCAAAGATTATAAAACACGATATGATGGCTGAGTGTGTGATAACCCGACGTTGCACCACAAAAAGAAAGCCTTTTTTAATGTCGAATGGTTTTGCACAGTTGAAATTAAAATCATCTTTGTTCATAAATCTACATCATCCTAATTTAAGACAACAGCTCTCTAAACGTAACTATCGTATGCTTTGTGCTTTTCACTCATATTATTTATACTTAAAGCCTAATGGGTATTTGGCGTAAGTTCGCTCCCAAGCTAAGCCTGGTCTAACACTCAAGTGACAAGTTTAGCTATAAATTACCGGTTTACAAGTATCTTTGTTAAACATTAATTAATACTTTGAAGCCTTGTTGCTAAACGCAAGAGAGCCATTTGAATAATCTGTTACTTTACGGGTGGCCAAAGTTTTAACGGTATGGGCTATATGTCACAAATATAACTCTAAGACAAGCCGCATAAAAATAGACAATTCTTATCAAAAATTTCAAATTTAACTTTCTTGTAATATTTTTTTGCATTTATATATCAATAAAAATGAGCAACATGATATCAAGCAAATGTTTTTTCACACTTATTCAAACAATTGAACTGGTTGTAGTCTTATTGCTATAAGTTATAATTAGGGCCCGCTAAAGTCAATAAAGTCAAAATTTTTTCAGGACCTTGTTACATGATCAAACGTGTACTAACGTTCGTTTCAGGTGTTCAGGAGTCTGTTTTGCTAGATTTTATAAGTCAAAATAAACTCAAAATTTTGCATAAAGTCAAAACTTGTCAAAATTGTCTTCATCAAAAATTTTTTTACAAAAACGAACAATTTTATATTTTTTTGAATTTTTGAGCTGCTATTAAAATTTTATGCGCTGTTTTATTTGATTTTAAACTTCTCAAATAGTTGCAATGGTAAAAATGCATGCGGTAATTGAGAAGGAAATAGCACTTATTATGCATGAAATCGTCATTGTTCATGCATAAACACATAATTGTTGGACAATTAATCCATTCCTATAAAACCTTTGCGCTCTTTTTAAGTCGTAGCTTGCAAAGCATGGAATGCCTAAACAAGCCAAATCTTCTACAGCGAAAGTTAGGCAAATTTGCCAGGAATATTCGGATGAGTGTTCGGCAACTCCTGCCCGCGACTTGCGATGCAACCTTTGCGACGTGTTAGTCAAATGCGACAAAAAGTTTTTTGTGGAAAGCCATCGAAACAGTAAGCAACACCAAAGAAAATTGGAGACGAAGAGCAAATCCCAAAGTAAGCAAACCTTTTTACAACTCGATCAAGTAAACTTCAAGGATCAGGTTGTCTCTTCATTCCTAGCTGCAGATATCCCACTTCATAAACTGAACAATCCTTCTTTAAAGTCTCTGTTTGCTACAATGGGAAGAGTATTGCCTTCGGAGACTGCAGCCCGGGCATGTGTTGCCAAATTAGCATCCCAGAAAGAAGATTTTCTTTAGAAATTTGTATTATTAGATATCTAATTTAATAATAGATATTTGGATACCTATTTTGGAAATTATCTCAAATCTTTGGCTCAGTATCGTTTTCTTGCTAAACTAATTTAATTAAGCCGAGCTATCTCGTAAATTGTTTATTCCATAAAATACAAACATGGCCTCACTACAGTTTCTAGGAATAAAATTAGTTTTGGTAAACCGATAGCAGGGGTGCCCAAAAACCTGCCCGCGCAAGAAGTTTTTACAGCCCGCGACTATAGTCCAATGAAGATTGTTTGCAACAATATTCGGGTTTAGAATGTTGATTTCCATCAAAAAAATCTTTATTTTTACAAACGGTCGCATGTACTTTCAAAACATTTGGCTTCACAAAAACAGACAAAAGAAAAGCTCATCACTCATTTATCGCTCAATAAACATCAACTTTGGCCAGTAGAACCCCCCAAAAAATTGCTATTGTACCGCCCGTCAAAACTTTATATTAGTGAAGTGCAGTTCGAACCGTGAAAATAGTTCGCACCCCTGGTCTATAGTATGCTGAAAATCGAATAAGTTATCAATTATACTTTTAACGAATCTAATGCGTAGTTAGTAACCTTTTCGTTCAAAATGTTACATTTTTTATATAGGACTGAGTAGAAATTGGATAAAATATATTCATATGTCTCATCAAATGTTGTAAACTCACCGATCCTTTCATTTCCACAATTGCATTGCATGAAGAAACAACGCTTTTATCTCCACCAATAAAAAGCGACTTGATTTTTTTCTGAACGTGCTTCAGTACCAACCGTGCTGAGTGGGAATCATCGGATAAAACCACTGTCGATGGAAACGCCTCAGCGGCTTTCGCAATAATCCCTTGGTCCTTGCTTTCCATTGCAAGCGAGCATGCCCTCTCAACTAAAGAAAAAGTTTTGCAAGAATAAATAAATTTAATATATATTTGGTCTAAGACAACATTTTACATTGTTTTTAAAAAATATATCTCACAATAAGAGACTGAAAGCTGTAGGCTGGTTGAAATGGGGAAAAAGGGGCGTAAGCTTTGATCCCCAAACTGAAACTACTATTTTTCTTGAGGTACTATGTGTCGGCCTGGCAAAAAAGAAGCGAGAACATAATCTACAAAACCCATACGAGAGTAGGTAAAGATTTATATATTTAGAAATACGGAAGAAGAAAGTAGTTGTAGATGCAATCCGCAACTTTGATAAACCCAAGTGCTAAAAACAAATCAAACAAATGCAACAATAATAAATTTTAGCACTACAATAATCCATAATAAACATTTATACAAGGACGTTTCAAATTGCGAGTGAAAACTTGTAATTTTGACATTGTGAAAAAGGTAACTGTTGTTAGGAATAAAAATATGCAGTAAACATTATGACATAGTGACATCACAAATGATCTTTCTGTGATTAGTCAGGGCTGTGAAAAAATGTGTTATGAAATAATGTCACTGCAATATTGAAATTTGTTGATCATGATTTCCTGCTTCTAGTATGTTTTGCAGAAGAGGAAAATTAAGCTGTGTTCAATGTGCATAAAGTAAAAGATCATCAAGTCTAAATTGAGATCAAAAGAGTCATCAGCAGAACTCGATTTGCACAGAAACATAAAAAGACAATCAACTTCAAATTTTGATCTAAAACGCTGTTCCACTAGTTTTCTAAATCTTGGTACTTAAGTGTTTCATTGGATCACAAAATTTCGTTACACTTGAGGCCCCTGCAAAGTGTGTCACCGGGGCGGTCTTTAAAATGTGTTAATTTTACCAAAACCCAGAAACGTTTTTTTAAAAAAGTAGAAATGCACTTCAACTTTAAATCAGTTTTTTACAAAGTGAAAATTAAGATTTTAAAAAATGTGTCATTCTTCAAATTGATGTCAAACGCCCCTCCTCCAATGACGTCACTCTTCTCCTGTAATGTGCTACATTTCCTGTAATTTTTAAGGATATTTTTTGAGGCTTTTTATACTTGACAAATTTTTTATGCCAAAACTTTTTTATTGATGTTTGGGTATGTTTGAGGCACTAAATACAAAAATAATAATAATTTTAAAATTGGGTGCATTCTTAACGTATTTTTTAATTTGGGGCTCAGATATGTCCAAAATTGGTAAAAATTACAGTTTTCTATTTTTATTTGTTTATCAGGATGTACAGAACTCAAAAAGATTTTTGAAAGATTTTTTTCACTCCTACACTATTATTTCCAAAACATCAAACTGAGGTTGGGATATCGTTTGATATTCCAGTGCACAAACAGCAGAATTTATTGAAATTGTAATCGAATGACAAATGAAAGTATAGATATAAACATAAAAGCACCGTAATAACTAACTTTATATATAAAAGGGGGAAAGTGTGGTCCCTAAGTTACATTCAACCTCCAAAACACGTTTATTGTGGTCCTCAAGGGCTTATTGCTGAAGCGAAGAAGTCCAGCACTTGTTACAAAAAATCACTTGTAATAAGAGAGAGCAATACCTACTCTACGCACGTCAACAAAATAATGGAAAAGCATGATAAAATTTGTTCTTTTATGATTGAGTGCATGAATGACTTTCTTCTGTAAGCAACGCCACGACAATCACGTTGAAAATTTCAGTAATAATCTACCATCATGTGTTTGTTCCATTTCTCCTGATATTCCTATAGAAAGGTTGCACGCACGTGATCCAACGTCATCAAAATGCGCTTTGGAAAAAAGTGGCTGACCAGTTTCAGTGATTTTGCATTGAATTGAATAGGAATGATATCGTTTTTTGCAAATCAAATAAAAAACGTGACAGTTGTTAAATATGTTGTTTTAATGATGTTAAGGAATGAATCTAAGGTCAAAGTAAGATAACAGGCGCTAAGGTTTGCATGTTATTGCTAATAGTTGGGCTAATTTTATGGGCTAAACATGGAGGCTTATTTGTAGCCAGTTTCTATGAAAGTTTCATATTCGATTAATCAGCGTGTTTGGGAATGTTGAGCTTTAGTTAATTGTAATGTGTAACTTATATAATAAACCGACGCAATGGCGTAGTGGTTAGAGCGTCCGCTTCGAAGTCGGTAGACCTGGGCTTCATTCCCCTTGTCGAGTCATACCAAAAGACTGTAAAAAATGGCATCCACAGCTTCACTGCTTGGCGCTCGGCATTTAAAGGAAGGTTGTGGAGAACAAGCCGGCAAGTTCGCTTGTTGTGTCCTTGGGCAAGGCACTTAACGGGACGCCCCATCTTTATGTGGAAGACAGGTGGCCCATAAACCTCGAAAAAGGCAACTCCCAAGCGAGTGCGGACTTCCCGTCGAAAGTATAGCGGTACAATTCGCTTTCTCGTGAATGGAGGATAAATATGGCAAATAAAATTTAAAAAAAAAATATATATATAGTATATTTAATTGCATAAGCAAACTGAAAAGTTGAAAACCTAAGTTATACCGTAGCCTAAATGACAGGGAAGACTTCTATACCGTTTGTCATATGTTGGATTAGTTATTGTTGGATAAAATCAGTAATTTTTTGAAATTTTTGTCAATAGTGATTGCAGACCAGTCATATTTATATATCAGATGTAATTTTGTGACCTTAACCACTCCTTAAACAATTTTTGGGCTATTACCTAGGCTGCTGAAAAACGGGTGATTTAAAAACTTACGGCACCAATTTATTTATTCATGCGTATTAGCTCATGCTCTGTTAGCATGTCTTTTGTCACACTAGGCCACTACGACGATGAGACTGCTTGGCCCCACCACCTGTTTGTCACATAAAGATGGAGTCATGCCGATAAGTGCCTTGCCCAAGGACACAACAAGTAAGCTTGCCGGCAAGCTTACGGTACTGGTAGTAATGATCAGATAATGATTGTTTTTGCTAATGTACCGACGAACATCTAATTGGTATAGTCTATTTTTAACTGAGGAGCAAATGGCATTTAGATGGCACTTCTCTTAGGGGCAATTTTTTTAATTGGCACACAGTACTAAGTTTAGACTAGCCAACTGAAAACCGAATCTTAACCAAATTGCTTTTAGTCAAATTTATTGGTTTCCGAGGATCCAACTAGCAATAATTCATTCCAATTTTTACTTAATTTCTCATTAATTTTCAAAATAACCCCAAAAGTTGGTGCTCGCCCAATACCTTTCCAGCATAAATTACAGCGTTTGTTCTGCCACTTTTTTTGGTGCAAAATGTGAAATGTCATATGCAACCTTCCTATTCCATGACCTTTATATCCTGGCGAAACCTACACTTTGCTTACGAGATAGGTCATACTTAACACTAGAACGACGTCTTGGGTCGAAATTGACCACGTTGTCTTTTCACATAATGTTTAAAACTAAATTTTAATTATTTTCTACACTTTTTAACCGGCTCTTGCGTGCAACAAATTATCGCTTTGTACACTTTGCAAAATCTTCTTCAAGAATGCACGCGAATTCATAACAGATGTTTTTCGATACAAGTTTACGTGTGGACATATCGAATTTCCTCTAGGCAAAAAGTATATACAACCAATGAGTGTCAAAATTGTTTTGCGGTTTTTAATGTGACACCACTGCAAAAAGCAGTTAATAAAAATCACTTCGCAGCAGCAGGATAAAAGTTACAATGATAATGAAAGCAATTGTAATATTCTATATTGCAAAATCTTTGATAACCCTCACTAACTGCCTGTACCTGTTCATGTTGTCTGCTCTTACTGATACTAACAACCGTCATTAATTTTATTGTAGGTCTAAATTAATGCTGTTACTGAATATTCTAGTAGGCATACAGAATACAGTCTAGCCTCTGCACTTTGCTAAGACATAGATTACGATTAGCGTGGTTATCTGCGACTACAAAAGTCAGCTCGTCAAACGCTGATGTTGCTATATTAGATTGAAATTCTGTATTCTTGTTGTTTAGATGCTGGCCCAAATTTCGTGGTGTCAGATTATCAGTACAAAAACAGTGCTATATCGCTCAAAAAAATAACCTTCTAAATGAGAGCAGATATGTATTGTTTAGTATGCTGTTTAGAGATTACATTAACCAATTTTGATACGTGAATTTCTATTTGGGTCGTTTTCGACACTTATGTCTTTGTAGGATACTTACTAACTGTAGGATATGCAACAAACTTTTTGCAAAAAACTTTATGGCAGCATACCAGTTAGTCGTAAAAACAAAGCTACTAAATTAGAAAATGAGCCACATGAAATATATCAGAAAAATTTCCTAAGCTTTCAAATGAGACTAATATTTAGCAACATATCATATTTTTTACGCACTAAATCTACTTTTTTTACTTACCATACAAATTTGTTTGGGGGTTTTTGAGACCCCTTTGAAATTTGAAAATTTTAATAGGTAAATTCTATTATTATTGCTTGAAATTTTGTCAAATGATGCCCTAAAAGAGTAGTTTACATACTGTGTTAATGACAAAGAGTGTGGTTTTGTGGTAAACATGGTATCTTGATTTGAATTTAAGGTAGTTGGCTCTTGCACGTGTCTGCTGAAAATTTTACAATTTTTATCGTCTGCAACTGGGTTTTTAGTTTTTTAACCTTTTCATGGTATAAAAATCAAAGAATTAGGGCACGAATTTTACATGTTCCCATGCGTAAGGAATTAAGCATGATCTTTTGAAAATTTTATGAAAATCGGATAAGAAATAAAGTCACAAATTCATTTTTTAGTAAACTGATTTTGTAACTCATTTTGAAAAAATTTGAGGGAAACTCTGTTTTATTTTGCCAGTAATATTACCAGCGCGAGAGCGAAAAGATTAAACAAAGCACAGTTAAACAAAACAGTTAAACAAATTTGGAAAAGAGTCGATTTCGACCCCATTGGTTGTTCTAATGTTAAGTAACTATAGAAAATGTATAGCTTCATTCTCATATTTACCCCGATTTCTTGAAAGTTGTGTTGCATAATATCTACTTATTCAACACAGTTTGTTACTTTGTGGTTTGCTAAGAAGTTCTTTGTGAGTGTTGGCACAAACTGGAGCATGCAGAATGCGAAGGTTGATATTCTCAAGGGCGGCAAAATTTTACTCCGCGCCCTGGTTGTAACTTTTCTTCGCCGAAACAACAAAATTTTAATTATTGTGTAATGCAAAAACAACGCACAAGTGGGAGTTGTCCAAATGTTAATCTAAGATTGAATGTTATCGACTATATTTGTTTTGCCATTCAACATTTGGGCATAATGCGCGTAAATATTTACCTCCTTGTGCTTACTCTGACCTATATCCTGGACAACACCTCCCCGGAAATAAATGTTGCTTGGGAAAAATAAACTGATTGCGGCCGCTGCTCGACCCACTTGTACTGCTTTCGATAATGCAAGCTAACTAAATTTTTTTGTGGATTCTGGTTTTGAGATTACCGCCATTCCAGTGAAGCTCATAAAAACCGATAGATGACTTGTTAAAAAAGTCTATGGCCCCACAAATTCGTCTAATATTTTGTGGGTTTCATCAGTTACTTTCACGTCTCTTTTAGAAATAACCAGTTTTGTGGACATTTTTAGTATGCAAATCACTGCGTCAGCCTATTCAAGGGGCTAATTTTGTGTCTCATGTTTCTAAAACAGTAGACATACAAAATAAGTGCTTGGTCTCTTCCTCATCAAGGCAACGTCTAAATATATAATTTAGAAGTTATTTTGCAAGTTATAAATCCTCCTCATCATGTCAAGTAAGCAATATGACAGAAGAGGTCATTAATATAAATAATGAAATGCGCTCAACTAGGCTTTCATCTCTAGGAAATCCCAATGTAAAATTCCCAAAGCAAGCCATGAAACAAGTAAATAATAATAAAGAAAGTGGCCACTATTCATTGCTCAGCAACTTTCCACAACCAACAAGCACGTTTAATGGAACTTTGCCACCGAAACATTCTGTACGTCATCAAATATGCACAAACGGTCTTCCAATCCACAGTATAGTACACCACCCAAGCTTTCACCGAAAATGCTAAAACAAGTACAAATTGAATTCAATTCAATGTTGCAAGTTGGCATCATTTTACGTATGTGCAAATTCCAAGTGAACCAGTCCTTTGCATGTGGTTGAAAAATTAGACGGGCCTTATCGCCCTTGTGGTGACTATCGAAAATTAAATTGTACTACAACCCTGCCTGCATTTGGTATTCCAAATCTATTTAATATTGTGAACAATCTGAAAGGATCAAAAATCTTTTCAAAAACCGATTTATGCCAAACTTATTACCACATTTCGATTACTGCGACTAGTAGAGATAAAACAACTATCACAACACCTTTGGGAAACTACTGTTTTAACATATTGCCTTTCGGTCTCTGAGGTGTAACTTCTACTTTTTTGAGACTAATGAGCGAAGTCAAGGATGGCTTAGCCAATGTGTTTGCTTATTTGGACAATGCAACAATTTACAGTGAATCTGAAGAAGATTACTGGGAACACTTGCAAACCTTTTTCCAACGCCTCTCTGATTACAGATTGACTTTTAATCAAAAAAATGCATTTTTTAGGACATCATCTCACAAAAGATGGATTTCAATTACTTCAGTATAAGGTAGCATAGATTCGTAAGTACCCTAAGCCAAACATGGTAAATAAGTTACGATGCTATTTAGGATTGTAGACCTTTGCGGAAAATTTATTTCACAGAAAACAAAAATGGTTATTCCACTGCATAAACTGTTTTGTAACGGCAAATTGTCAGAACAGGTTTTGGTTTGGAAACCAGAGGTATGTTATGCATTCGAAAAATACATATAATAATTCGTTTGGTTTGTGATGCTAGCAATAGAGCGATTGGTAACTCACTTAATCAGTTTGACTCTGAATCAATAACTTGGAACCCATTAGCTTTCTTTTCTTGAAACCCATTTGCATTAAATCCTAGTCGAAAACGTTATTTTACATATGATAAAGAACTGCTGGCGATATTTTTATCAGTTTGTCATTCTTTGGATTTGCTTCTAAATTGAGATGTCATCTTCACTACAGCTCATAAGATCTTGACGTTTGCAATGACACAAATGTCATCAACAATGTCTCGCCGTCAATTCGTCAGTTAAACTATTTTTCTCAGTTCTGTCAATCACTTATACACATTGCAGAAATACATAACATATTAATAGTAACAGATACACTTTCTCACTTACAAATCAATGCACTGCAAGTGTCGGATTTCGGAATTAAATGTGAACGATTTGCTGTCGTCCAATAAACAGATGCTGCTACATTGCAGCTGAAAAACAACCCTGGAGAATTGCGAATTAAAGAAATGCAGCTGCAAAACTTCACAAACGCAATGCTAGTTGATGTTTTTGCAGGGAATTTTCGACCAATAGTAACAACAACTTTTCAAGACTTAATCTATCAAAAGTTACGTTCCCTATTACATGGTTGCTCAAAAGCAACAATTAAGTTGATAGCAAAAAGTTATGTGTTCAGTGGCATGCGTGCTTACATAAGAGAGAAATGTAGATAATGTTTAACTTGTTCAACTTAACTTGTCAAAAATCAAAAAGCACACGACACAGCAGAGCTCTTGCTAAAATCAAGAACCTCCCAGACGATTTCAAGTAAGGCTTTTAAACCTAATAGGGCCACTACCAAATAGCATTGGTTGTCGTGATATTTTGTTCTGTATGGATCGTTCACAGGTTGGATGGAAACTATTCCAGTAGCGAACGCTACAGCAGCAACATCTGCCTAAGATTTCATGGCAAATATAATACACAATTTGGTTTGCCATCTCAAATAGCGTGTGATGATGGACCAGCTTTCACCGCACCATTATTCCAAGACCTTTGTTCCCTCGAAATTCACTTAACACATTCCTCTTTCTACCCCCAGCTTCCAACACTATAGTTGAACGCACATTTTTCACATTAAAATCAGCCGTCCAATCAAAAAACTATCCAAAAAACTGAAAAATATCTTCCACTGGCTCTCTTTAGATTACGTAGCACCGTGAAAAAGATATCGAGGCAGCCCCAGCACACATAGTCCATGGCACTCCATTGCATCTACGTCAATTTTTAAAACTCACCACAGTTGGATTGCAACCTACCGCAGAATATGTAAAAATTTGGTTTATTTTACGCCAACTATAAAAAATGTCGCACCCAAACACCATACAGTGCACCCAGTTTATTTAGACAAATCTTTACAACATGTACACACGTATTTATACGCGTTGACGAATTTAAAAGTGCTTTTGACCCGAGATACTCCTGACCTCGAAAAGTCTTAGTGAAACGTGAAATTTTTTTTGTTAGCAATAAATGATAAATCGCAAAATGTTTCATTTGATCGATTAATAGCAGTTTCTCTTTTGATAACTGCTAGTGATTCTATATGGGAGTCAAGCCTCATTCAGCTCACGAATTCTAGCCAGCAGAGAAATGTAATTAACTGTAACAATGTGCATGCAGGAAATATTCCGAACACATCGTCGGAAACGGAAAGTCGGACACCTGAATATTTGACGGAAACTGACCTCATCTACAGTTAGAACAAGTTGTATCGGCAGCCATTTCGCATACGCTGTGGAAGATCAATACAGAACGCCTCTCGGTTCTTACATTAAAATACAGCAGATGTTTATTTTCTTCGCACGCATTTGCTTTACTTGTTCGGTTACTCAACTATTTGTCCAAAACTTGACATTATGTTACCCGCTTTTAACGCAAGCTGAATACTATGTACCACGGCCTATGAGGTGTATACGTTACCAACAGAAAGAAATTTACAAATGTTCACCAAAAACTTTTAACTTTTTTGATTTCCTGATTGAAATAGCGATGTAAATTTGTCAAAAATTTGAGACTTCGTCCACCTACTTTTATTTCTTTGGTGCAAAAACACAAGACTCTTGGTTTGCTGCTGTTTCTCATCCTGTCCGGCAAATATAACGAATCTGGTCAAATATGTTCACAGCTCCAGGAATTGGTTCTCTTATCAAACAAAGCCAAAGTGAGTGGATCAAGAAAAACGAAGTCTAGCGAACATACACGCGGCCACGCGAAACTACAGGATTAGTAGTAAACGCAATGCTGACGAAAGTCATCGCTATGTATGATGCTGTCAGCAAATAAATGATCCGCTCAATGAGTCCAATGTCAACATGCAACGTTCAAAAATATTTGTGCATAATCTGAACTCGTTTGTTCCTGTGAACTCCAGCTCATAGAATAAATTGTCCACACACAGACAGCTTGGGCACACATGAGCTGCTGTTATACTGTATTATAACATCGACAACACTATGTACATAGTTGAGATTCCAGCACTACATTTTTTTACTTCACTCCCAGAATTTCTGTACAGCCATGACTTCACAATGTTATGGGAATGAAACTGTTTGTGATTCATTGGTACTGTTTGTAGTACCAAACTGCACGGAAATAAAACTCTGTCTTACCAAAAAGTTCTTTTCCAGTCCCTGCATAATCGAATGCAGCAAAGCATATTGCAAGTATGACTCCTGGATTCCTCTCAGACACGACGGATAACATGGATGATAACTTACAATACTTGACAAGCGACATACACTACCCGGAATGTCAACTTTAAATTTTGTTGACAACTCTGTTTTTGGTAGTGGCGCAACGACATCTGGACAGTGCTTCATTAAAACTTACGGGGGAGGGAAAAGTAGCGCTAACCTCAGGAGATATTTTGAAGGAAATACAGGGTGGGCCATAAATAACGCACCAAAGCATATAAAACAATTCAGATAATAATAATAAACGTTTTGGGCCATAAATAACGCACCAAAGCATATAAAACAATTCAGATAATGATAACAAACGTTTTTATTAAAACAAAACTTAACAAATGAACAAAACTTAACAAAACAAATGACGATCTTCGGATTGATTTCATTGGACTGCTCTCAACTTTTTCAATGACGCGTCTTTGGGTTTCGTCAGACACTCTTGAATAACCACTTTTTGGTTTGTCTAGGACACTACCTGTTTCACGAAATTTCAATATCAAACGCCCTATTGTCGTGTGAGAGATGGGCTCACGGTCAGGATAAATCCGATTAAACTTCTTAGCAACAGATCGATTAGTGGCGCCATCGGCACCAGACATTAACACTAATTCAACTCGTTCTTTAATTGTTAAGTGCATACCCTAAAAATGATATAAATTTTTTTTTAAAGACAAATCATAACTAAAAAACTTTAATTGAAATTAAATTTAACAGTTATAGTAACTGATATTGAAATTAAATTTAACAGATACCCAAAGAAAAGATATTTACATTATTTCACATCACAATTTATTTTAAATCTTTGGTGCGTTATTTACGGCCCACCCTGTATATTGTCAATCAATATCAGAAATATAAACAGCAATTTTTATCTAAACCTCCAATACAAAACCTTTTAAACAGCAGGGCAAAAATGGGGAAGCTCTGGCCTAATGCATTTTTATACGAAAAAAATTCGTTTTACTGAAGGGTATTCAAATGGAAAAATTTATACAAAAAGTTATTTTGTTGATTGGCAAAAATTGCTTCTGTCGATCAAATAAAATACAAACGGAAAGAAAGAACCTGTACTCAGTACCGAAATCGCATTCACAATCAAAATCAGATGCATACTCAAACACCATTAGTAGAACCGTTGGAAACAAGATGACAAACGTGTTGTTTTCAGTAATCAGCTTACGAACCAATTCAATAACTGTGGTGTAGTGTACTGGATAGTGCAGTTGCATTCATTAACAATGGTTGCAGGTTTAAATGATCGGTGGTAGAATTCCAAGACGAGGCAATGTCGACTGGAGGTTGGGCAACGATATGTGAATCTATGGGAGAGTGTACATTGGGTTACAATTATTTTCCATTGATCACAGTAATTGTCTGATCAAAAACGACCAAACGTCATGCGTTCAATACGTTATTCAAAATGATGGCAAAATGTCTGACGGCAAATTACTTTCCAAGGAAAAAATGCCGTTAATGGTAAAATAGCCACGCCAACATCTATTTGAAACATCAACACTTTTTGTAACATGTTATAACATTTCGATTATTCAACAATAAAATAACAATTTACGTACCAACTGATATTTTGAAGTAGATTCAACATGAAATACAAATTACGATTTGAAACCAAGTGAAACAATTTAACTCTTAATGAACAGTTGAAATGTAGTTATTGAATAGTTCTTATTGTTTGGCGTAGAAAGATTTAATGATTAAAGCATAGAGCTAGACAATCCATATACACAAATAGAGATCCTAAACTGACAAGTTGGAATTAGCATGGTAAACAAATTAGATACCCCAAACCATTCAATAACAGTTTAAAAGTTTGGTTTTTGTATTCAATTGCCGACAGCATTTGATTTTTAAAGGCTGATTTGTTGTCATCATTAATGTGTATTAAAATAGGTGTATTGTTTACTATTATTCGAGAGGTGAAGGTGTGATGTAGCGGTTAGTGAAGCTGCCTTGATTAAGAATTGTTGCAGGTTCGAATGTTCGGTGGTAGGGTTCCATGACAAACTGGTGTAGACTGGAGGGTGGGCAACAATATGTGAATCTATGAGGAATGTACACCGGGGTAGAATTACTTTTAATTCATCACAGCAACTGCCCAATCAATTTTGATCAAAAATCACGCATTCTATACGTCATCCAAAATGATGGCAAAATGTCTAACGGCCAACTACTTTCCTAGAACGAAATCCCGTTAAAGCCAAAATAGCCACTGCCTATATGTATTTGGAGCTTCAAAATGTTTTGTAATACATCATAATGTTTCGATTAATCAACATAAAATAATATTTTTCTAACCAACTTATATGTTAGAGTACGTAGATTCAACATGAAATACAAATTATAATTTAAACCACGTGAAACAATTCAAAATCCTAATAAATAGTTTCAATATCATTATGGAATAGCCTTTATCATTTGGCCTAGGATAAATTGATGAGTAAACCATACAATTCGACAATGCAAATACACGAATGAAGTTTTTAAACTACTAAGTTGGACTTAGCGCGGTAAACAGATTAGATACACGAAAATTTCAATAACAGTTTGAAAGTTTAATTTTCTATTTATTCACCAACAGCTTTCGATTGTTGGAGATTGATTTGTTGTCACCGTTGATGTTTATTAAAATAGATGTGTTGTTTACTATTCTTCGAATGGCGAGGGTGTGGTACAGTGGTTAGTGCAGTTCTCTTGATTAACAATAGTTGCAGGTTCGAATGTTTGGTGGAGGAGTTCCTAGATAGTGCAGTGTAAACTGGACGGTGGAGCATGGTAGGTAAATGTATAAAGGAGTGTACACAGGGATACAATCATTTTTTAATCATCACAGAAATTCAACAATCAAGAACGGCCAAACGTTACACATTCAATATGTCATTAAAAAGGACGGCAAAATGTCTGACGGCCAACTACTTTCCAAGGACAAAATGCTTTTGATGTCAAAACAGCCACTGTCTACATGTATTTGAAACATCAAAATTTCTTTTTATTTGTAATAATATTTTCGTTATTCAAGAATAGTAGTAGTAGTAGTAGTAGTAGTAGTAGTAGTAGTAATAGTAGTAGTAGTAGTAATAGTAGTAGTAGTAGTAGTAGTAGTAGTAGTAGTAGTAGTAGTAGTAGTAGTAGTAGTAGTAGTAGTAGTAGTAGTAGTAGTAGTAGTAGTAGTAGCAGTAGTAGTTGTAGTAGTAGTAGTAGTAGTAGTAGTAGTGGTAGTATCGTCTGGCAGATCTTCTTTTACACCTCCAAACCAGTGTCATCTAGCAAGTTGATGAAATCCATTTCTGCCTCGTCAATCGCTACATATCCTTTTCGTAAAGAGATGACTGGGCAGAAGAGTATTATATGATCCATGTCTTGTGAAGCTGCATAGTATTTTGCGCAGGTGGTAGAATCTCAATAGCCCCATTTATGCAGGATTGCGACTGTTCTGTCATGCCATATTCTGATTCGGTTAGCCGTTGTCCATCGTTTACTTGTTAGTGTGTGGAAGCCGGGTTGTGGATTGGTTGGATCCTCAGCAAGGCTTTCTTCAGTGGAGATGTTTTCTTGCCATTCTTGTTTCCATTTCTCTTTGAGGTTCAAATCGTTCATTCGTGCAGAGTAAAAAGGCCGTCCCGATTTTAGTCTGGTGGTTGTTATGGCTTTCTTCATTATTTGTTTAAATGTCTCGATTTCAGTAGAGTTTAGCCGATTATGCTGCCTCTGAGTTGCCAGTTCTCTTCTAAGATGTGGCAGTGCAATGGAGCTTAGAGTTGATAGCCAAGGAAGTTGAGTGGATTTCAGAGTGCCTGTTGTGATTCTCATTGCCTAGCGTTTTTGGATGTCAATTTTTGGTGTGTTTGTGCTGCGAACACAAACAGAGACACCATGTTCAGCAACGCTATAGCAAAATGTCAGAGCAGAAACTTTCAGTACAGATGTTTAGGTGCCCCAAGTTGTTCCAGTTAGTTTTGTATTAAGGAGTTTCTCCTTTTCAGTTTGTTAGAACTTACTTCCAGATGTTTCCGGTAGGACAAATTTCTGTTCAGATACACCCCGAGGTATTTAGGGGTTTTATCATTTGGTATCAATTGCTAATTTCGAATCATTTATTCTGATATTTAGGGTTTTATCAGCTTCATGATTGTTTAAATGAAATAAATTGGGTACTGTTTATGTGGTGTTCAATTCCAGGTACCATCTATTGAAGTAGTTATGCATTGTCTGGCAATCAGATTCCAGCACTTTCTCAATTTTCTCTGTAAATTAATCCTGGAATGCCGCAGCAAGGACGTCAGCACAAATCATTTGGAAAAATTGTGTCTGGGAAATTTGATGTGTATACGTTGAAAAATGTATTACAGTTGCAAGTACCGATTTCTTTGGAACAATAAAGTAACAATATTTAACAATAAAATAACAATTTACTTACCAACTGATACTTTAAATAGATTCAACATAAAATACAAATTTTGATTATAAACGAAGCGAAAAAATTTAAATGCATAATAAACACCTTCAATTTGGCTATGGAATAGTTCTTATCGCTTGGCATAGGATAATTCGATGATAAAACCATAGAGCTAGACAATCCAAATACTCAAATGGAGTTCTTAAACTGACATGTTGGAATTAGCGTGGTAAGCAGGTTAGATACACGAAACCATGCAATAACTGTTTAAAACTTTGGATTTTGTGATTAATTGCCAACAGCATTTGATTTTTAAAGGCTGATTTGTTGCCACCGTTGATGTGTATTAAAATAAGTTTGTGGTTTACTATTATTCGAGTGGTGAAGGTGTGGTGTAGTGGATAGCGCAGTCGCCTTGATTAACAATGGTTGCAGGTGCAAATGTTCGGTGGCAGTGTTCCAAGTTATGGTAGTGTAGATTGGAGGGTGAAGAATGCTAAGTGACTCTATGGGGGAGTGTACACAAGAATACAATTATTTTTAATTCATGACAGTAATCGACCAATCAAAAACGACCAAACGTCACACGTTCAATTCATCATTAAAAATGACGACAAAATGTCTGACGGCTAATTACTTTGTATGAAAAAAAAGGCGTTGATTGCAAAATAGCCACTGCATACATGTATTTTAAAAATCAGCATTTCTGGTAATACATCATAATGTTTTGATTATTCAACAATAAAATAACAATTTACACACGTTCTGATATTTTAGAGTAGATTCAACATGAAATCAAATTATAATTTTAAAGCAAATGAAAGATTTTAAGCTCACATTGAACAGTTTAAATGTGGTTATGGAATAGTTCTTATCGTTTGGCATAGGGGTAATTTGATAAGTAAACCATAAAGCTAGACTATGCAAGTACAAAAAATTGAGTTCTTAAAGTGGTAAGTTGAAATTAGCGTGGTAAGTATATTAGTAAGCCCAAGAATTCAATAGCAACTTGAAAGATTGGATTTCTATTTATTCGCCAAAAACATTCGATTGTTGGAGGCTGATTTGTTGTCAACATTGATGTGTATTAAAATAAATGTGTTGTTCACTACAGTATTATTGGAGTGGTGGGGGCGTGGTTTAGTGGTTAGTGCAATTGCGTAATTAAAAGCGGTTGCAGTTTCGAAAGTTTGTTGGTGGTGTTCCAAGATACAGCAGTGTAGACTGGAAAGTGAGACACGATATGTAAAATTATGGGGGAGTGTACACATAGCTTACAACTATTTTAATTCATCACAGTAATTGACCAAAGAAAAGCTACCAAAAGTCATACGTTCAATTTGCCATTAAAAATGACGGCAAAATGTCTGACAGCAAATTACTTTCCAAGGACAAAACGCCGTTGATGGCAAAACAGCCATTACCTACATGTCTTTGAAACATCAATATTTGTTGTAATTCGTCATAATGTTTCAGTTGATCAACCACAAAATAACAATTTACTTACTTTCTGATGTTTTTGAGTAGATTGAACAAAAAATACAAATTATGATTTTAAACCAAGCGAAAAAGTTTAACTTATAATGAACAGTTTAAATGTGGTTATGGAATGGTTCTTTTCGTTTGGCATAGGATGATTTGATGAGCAAAACAAAAGGCTAGACAATGAAAGAACACAAATGGTGTTTGAGCAAAATTCAGTTTTCTCAAGCTGCAGTTTGCTCAAAGTGTATCCATGGATTCATGAATTTTATGACAAATAGAGTTTTTAAACTGACAAGTTGGAATTAGCGTATTAAGCAGGTTGGAGGCCCCAAAAGTTCAATAACAGTTTGAATATTTGGTTTTTGTATTCAGTCGTCGATAGCATTTGATTGCTGGAGGCTGATTTGTTGTCACCATGGATGTATATTAAAATAGGTGTGTTGATTACTATTATTCGATTAGTGAAGGTGTGGTGGTTGGGGCAGTCGTCTTCTTTAACAATAGCTGCAGGTTTGAATGCTCGGTGGCAGAGTTCCGAGATAAGGCAGTGTAGATTGAAGGGTGGGGCACGGTATGTGAATCTATGGGAGAGTATACACAGGGATACAATTATTTTTAATTCATCACAGTAATTGACCAATCAAAAACGACCAAATGTCACACGATCAATACGTCATCAATAGTGATGGCAAATTATTTTCCAAGGACAAAATACCGTTGATGGTGCAATAGCCACGCCGACATGTATTTGAAACATCAATATTTGTTGCATTATGTCATAATGTTTTACTGGATTAACCACAAAATAACGATTTACTTACGTTCTGATGTTTTCAAGTAAATTGAACAAGAAATACAAATTATAATTTGAAACCAAGTGAAACAATTTAAACTCATAATGAACAGTCTAAATATGGTTATGAAATAGTTCCTATTGTTTGACATAGAATAATTTGATAAGTAAACCATATAGTTCGACAATGCAAATACACAAATGGAGTTCTTCTACTGGCAAGTTCGAATTAGCGTGATAAGCAGGTTAGATACGCAATAAATTTCCTAACGCTTCAAAACTTGGTTTTCCTATTTAGTCGCCGACAGCATTTGATTGTTGAAGGCTGATTTGTTGTCACCATTGACGAGTATTAAAATAGGTGTGTTGTTTAGTATTATTTGAATGGCGAGTGTATGGTGTAGTGGACAGTGCAGTTGTCTTGATTAACAATGGTTGCGGGTTCAAATGTTCGGTGGTAGGGTTCCGAGATAATGCAATGTAGACTGGAGGGTAGGACTTGGTATGTGAATCTGTGGGAGAGTGAACACAGGGGTGCAATTATTTTTAAATTATTACAGAAATTGACCAATCGAAACGACCAAACGTCATACGTTTAATACGTCATTAATAATGATGTCAAAATGACTTTTAAAAAATCATCAAAAATGATGGCAAAATGTCTGACGGCAAACTACATTCTAGGGATAAAATTCCGTACATGGACCAGTAGCCAATGCCCACATGTATTGTAAACATCAAAATTTGTTGCAATACATAATAATATTTTGATTATTCAACAATAAATTGGGGGAAAAATGAGCAACTTCACGTGGTCCTTCCTGTAAGTATCTGAATCATCGTAGCAGCAATTTAAGCTGATTGATGAAGAAGCGAAACGAAGCTCATCAAGTCAGAGGAAACAATTCTGCTTATGACGTACAAAAGCATAAACGGCCATTTTTAAGGTCTGAGGCCACTCCAGCTGAAAAAATGGCCAAAAAGAAGAGAATTTGGCAAGGGTTGCCCTTATGAATACTCCAGCTAAACGTCGGTGGCTCACAGCCAGTAAACTTGACATTGTTGAGCGACTGGCCATTCAACATAACGTAACTATCATTCTTTTAGAGGAAACCCACTGCCAAACTGTGGGAAAGCTTGTTAATAATAACTACGAGCTGGCAGGATACATTACAAGCCGGAGACAAGGCCTTGCCGCCTTCGTCAAATATAATCTATCGTGGAAGCTATCACATTCTTCTGGAGAAGATTCAGATATACTGTAGAGTGGCAATGCATTAATGTAGAGGGCTATACATCATTAATACCTACAAAACCCCTCCTTCACAAATGACCTTTACATCACTGCCGGTTTTCGATACTTCCTATATCTATGCTGGTGATTTCAATTTTTAACATACTGACTGTGGATACAATAACATCAGCCCTGATGGAGAGTATGTAGCAGTATGGGCTGCAAATAACGACCTGGCCCTTCTTCTAGACCCTAAGGGTAACTTTAATATACATTCGAGACGCTGCAAACTTGAGACTAATCCAGACCTAGTCTTTGCGAGAACAGAAAAACCTTACCAACTCCTCGATAGGCGAGTACTTGGGAAGTTTTCACCTTCACAACATTAACCCTCCTTTATAACAGCCTCTCACCGCATAACAACTACTAGCAAACCGGTGAAGCTCTGGAACTTTCGCAGGGCCGACTGGAAACGTTATAATACTATTACCATCAATCTTGCCAAGAAGCTTCCACTACCAGATGCATGTAATGCGAACACAGCATACCAAGCTTTCTGCAGTATGACCATCAATGCTGCAAAACAGTGCGTTCCTCGTGGCAAGAAAAAGCTGTAGATACCATACTGGGATAAAGAATACGAAACTCTCTTCTAAACTACCCACGCTTATACTGGCAATGCACCAGATCTTGCTGTTAGCTCCCTGATCACAAGGCTTGATGATAACAGGCGTACAGGATGGGAAGAGACCGTCCAAAGCAGACTTTACACATTCGAGCCGTAAGGCGCGGAGAACAATAAATAAACTAATTGACAGGTCCAGACCTCTTCTTAGAGAACGCCCTGTAACTGCCAAAGCCATTGCATCACAACTCGTGAATAACGGGACTTATCCTGAGGGGGAATAAAGACATGTATCATCACGTGTCTAGAGAGATACTGAACTATGGAAGATTTCAACCCCACCAGATCACAACATCCGAGGAATTCGCTGAAAAGCACTGGATCTAGATCTTATATGCTGGGATTTTATTCTCTATGGAGGCAAAGCACTGAAGTCTTGGTTAGGTGAATTTCTATCTTCCTGCCTGCATCACCTCAAGATACCCACGATCTGGAGACGAGCTGATGTTGTTGACATACCAAACCCCATCAAGTTCCTAGAGGACGCTAGGAGTTATCGTCCAATATTACTCCTATGTGTATAAATCCTAGAACGGCTCATCTATTCCGGGGTCGAGCCAATAATTAACCCTTTCATATCACCTGAACAAGCGGGTTTTCGATGAGGTCGATTAACTCTACAACAGGCCACTCGCATGAATCAAGATATTGAGGAGTGCTTTGAAGATAAAAAGAGAGTCGGTGCTGTGTTTATCAACCTCATTGCAGCATACGACACTGTATAGGATCGGGCCCTTGCCTGCAAGCTTATTCCATTACTGCCCGATAGGCACATGGTCAAGATGATGATAGAGCTTGTCTATAATCGCAGTTTTACCCTTACCAACGGTTGTGGAGAGAAAAGCAGACTGGGACGACTCAAAAGTGGCGTTCCCCAGGATTCTGTTCCGGTTCCACTCCTTTTTAACATTTACATGAATGACCTTCTTCCAACAACTTCTAAGCTATATGACGATGATTTGGCTTTATTGCATTCGGCTGCTGAATGGTCCTCATTGTAAAATACCCTTAACCAGGACATGGCAACACTATCATCATACCTCCAAAATTGGAGATTAAAACTCAGCAAAACCAAAAACTTGTCAACAGCTTTCCCTTTGAACAACAGGGAAACCAAGCGTAAACTTAATATCATAGTTGATGGAAATGGCCTGCCCTGCAATCCCACACATGCCTATCTCAGAATCATCCTGGACAGGACCCTCACGTATCAACACCACTTGGAGACCCCGCGCAAGAACTTACATCACGCGTCGCTCTGATCCGTCGATTGGCGAGTACTGGCTGGGGAGCACGTGCAACAACTTTACTTAGCACTAACTGGCCTTGTTCATTGCACTGCCGGGTACTGCGCACCAGTATGGAGTCGCAGTGCACATACACACCTACTTGACAGACCTATTAATGGTGCCTTGCGCATGGTGACAGGTTGCCTGAAACCAACACCCACTGAGTATCTTCCAGTTCTCCCTGGCATTATCCCTGCTGAGCTTCGCCGTAAAGCTGCCACACTCTCAGTGGCACGTCACTCTTTAGAACCAACCCATACACTCCATAATTATTTCAACAGACCAATGAGAAAAAGGCACCTTAAATCAAGAAAACCAGTTGTCATCGAAGAGCAAGGCTTGCTGGCTCAAAACACCAATGCTCCATCATGAATCCACAATACCTAGAAAAAGAACTGGACAAAAAACATCTCACGTCTTCTCTCTTTCGTTACTGATGACAGACCATTACCAACAGGTCATGAACTCAACCGATCAGCCTGGGTTCGGCTGAATTGTCCTCTCACTGGCATCGGTCAATTTGGATCTCTGATGTTTAGATGGAGACTGACAACAACTGCAGTTTGTGATTGTAGTGCAAAACAACAAACACATGACCATTTACTGTATCAATGCCCTATTTACTATCTAGCCAGAAAAGACGGGCTATCGGTAATGGATGATAACACCATCGATTGACTGCACAAAGTATACCCAGATATTTGATTCCCTGCACATAATCAAACAACAACACCTCAAACGAAAGAAGAACAATAAAAGAACAATTTACTTACCAACTGATGTGTTAGAGTACGTAGATTCAACATGAAATACAAATTATAATTTAAACCACGTGAAACAATTCAAAATCCTAATAAATAGTTTCAATATCATTATGGAATAGCCTTTATCATTTGGCCTAGGATAAATTGATGAGTAAACCATACAATTCGACAATGCAAATACACGAATGAAGTTTTTAAACTACTAAGTTGGACTTAGCGCGGTAAACAGATTAGATACACGAAAATTTCAATAACAGTTTGAAAGTTTAATTTTCTATTTATTCACCAACAGCTTTCGATTGTTGGAGATTGATTTGTTGTCACCGTTGATGTTTATTAAAATAGATGTGTTGTTTACTATTCTTCGAATGGCGAGGGTGTGGTACAGTGGTTAGTGCAGTTCTCTTGATTAACAATAGTTGCAGGTTCGAATGTTTGGTGGAGGAGTTCCTAGATAGTGCAGTGTAAACTGGACGGTGGAGCATGGTAGGTAAATGTATAAAGGAGTGTACACAGGGATACAATCATTTTTTAATCATCACAGAAATTCAACAATCAAGAACGGCCAAACGTTACACATTCAATATGTCATTAAAAAGGACGGCAAAATGTCTGACGGCCAACTACTTTCCAAGGACAAAATGCTTTTGATGTCAAAACAGCCACTGTCTACATGTATTTGAAACATCAAAATTTCTTTTTATTTGTAATAATATTTTCGTTATTCAAGAATAGTAGTAGTAGTAGTAGTAGTAGTAGTAGTAATAGTAGTAATAGTAGTAGTAGTAGTAGTAGTAGTAGTAGTAGTAGTAGTAGTAGTAGTAGTAGTAGTAGTAGTAGTAGTAGTAGTAGTAGCAGTAGTAGTAGTAGCAGTAGTAGTTGTAGTAGTAGTAGTAGTAGTAGTAGTAGTGGTAGTATCGTCTGGCAGATCTTCTTTTACACCTCCAAACCAGTGTCATCTAGCAAGTTGATGAAATCCATTTCTGCCTCGTCAATCGCTACATATCCTTTTCGTAAAGAGATGACTGGGCAGAAGAGTATTATATGATCCATGTCTTGTGAAGCTGCATAGTATTTTGCGCAGGTGGTAGAATCTCAATAGCCCCATTTATGCAGGATTGCGACTGTTCTGTCATGCCATATTCTGATTCGGTTAGCCGTTGTCCATCGTTTACTTGTTAGTGTGTGGAAGCCGGGTTGTGGATTGGTTGGATCCTCAGCAAGGCTTTCTTCAGTGGAGATGTTTTCTTGCCATTCTTGTTTCCATTTCTCTTTGAGGTTCAAATCGTTCATTCGTGCAGAGTAAAAAGGCCGTCCCGATTTTAGTCTGGTGGTTGTTATGGCTTTCTTCATTATTTGTTTAAATGTCTCGATTTCAGTAGAGTTTAGCCGATTATGCTGCCTCTGAGTTGCCAGTTCTCTTCTAAGATGTGGCAGTGCAATGGAGCTTAGAGTTGATAGCCAAGGAAGTTGAGTGGATTTCAGAGTGCCTGTTGTGATTCTCATTGCCTAGCGTTTTTGGATGTCAATTTTTGGTGTGTTTGTGCTGCGAACACAAACAGAGACACCATGTTCAGCAACGCTATAGCAAAATGTCAGAGCAGAAACTTTCAGTACAGATGTTTAGGTGCCCCAAGTTGTTCCAGTTAGTTTTGTATTAAGGAGTTTCTCCTTTTCAGTTTGTTAGAACTTACTTCCAGATGTTTCCGGTAGGACAAATTTCTGTTCAGATACACCCCGAGGTATTTAGGGGTTTTATCATTTGGTATCAATTGCTAATTTCGAATCATTTATTCTGATATTTAGGGTTTTATCAGCTTCATGATTGTTTAAATGAAATAAATTGGGTACTGTTTATGTGGTGTTCAATTCCAGGTACCATCTATTGAAGTAGTTATGCATTGTCTGGCAATCAGATTCCAGCACTTTCTCAATTTTCTCTGTAAATTAATCCTGGAATGCCGCAGCAAGGACGTCAGCACAAATCATTTGGAAAAATTGTGTCTGGGAAATCGCACAGTAAAATATTATTAATCAACGGTAAAATAACAATTTACTTACCAACTGATAATTTAAAGTAGATTCAACATGAAATACAAATTGTAAATTCAACCACATGAAACAATTTAAACTTATCATAAACAGTTTAAATGTGGCTATTTGAAGAGTTGATTTGTAGTACTGAATTTGAAAATTGCAGAAAGTAGAGTATTCATTCTTGAAGCTTTTCGTCTGACACTTTTTAAGAGAATGCGTCAAAGATAGAGTGAAAAGGTGAAGTAAGTCACTTATATAGAGACACAATTGACGAAAAAGGAAAAAAAAGCTATATCATGATTGGTAAAAGAACCGAACAATAGAAGGAGCGGAAACTAATGTGTGATTTTTAGACCATAAACAAATTTCTTTTGTTTGCATAAATTTGGTTTCATGTTTTTATGCAAACAAAAGAAATTTGTTTATGGTCTAAAAATCACACATTAGTTTCCGCTCCTTCTATTGTTCGGTTCTTTTACCAATCATGATATAGCTTTTTTTTCCTTTTTCGTCAATTGTGTCTCTTTATAAGTGACTTACTTCACCTTTTCACTCTATTTTTGACGTATTCTCTTAAAAAGTGTCAGACGAAAAGCTTCGAGATTGAATACTCTACTTTCTGCAAATGTGGTTATGAAATAGTTCTTATTGTTTGGCATAGAAAGATTTGATGATTAAACCATAGAGCTAGACAATCCAAATACACAAATAGAGATCCTAAACTGACAAGTTGGAATGAGCGTGGTAAGCAGGTTAGATACATCAAACATTTAATAACAGTTAAAAGTTTGGTTTTTGTATTCAGTCGTCGACGCATTTGATAGTTGGAAGCTGATTTGTTATCACCATCGATGTGTATTAAACTAGGTGTGTTTTTCACTATTATTCGAGTGGTGAAAGTGTGGTGTATTAATTAATGCAGCTGACTTGATTAACAATGCAATATACTGCAGTATAGACTGAAGGGTGGGGCACGCTATATGTATCTATGGAGAACTGTACACAGGAATACAATTATTTTTAATTCATCACAGTAATTGACCAATCAAAACGATCAAAATCACACGTTCAACTCATCATTAAAAATGACTGCAAAATGTCTGACGGCAAACTACTTGCAATGACAAAAAGGCCATAAATCGGAAAAAGCCACCATGCACATGTATTGGAAACATTAAAATATTCTATTTTACATCATAAAATTTTGATTATTCAACAATAAAATAGCAATTTATTTACGACCTGATTATTTAGAGTAGATTCAACATGAAATACAAATTATGATTTCAAATAAAGTTAAACAATATAAGCTCATAAAAAAAATGTGGTTGTGGAATAGTTGTTATCGTTTGTCATTGAACAATTTGATGAGTAAACCATAAAGCTAGACAAGGCAAGAACACAAATGAAGATTTTAAACTGGCAAGTTGAAATTAGTGTGGTAGGCAGGTTAGATAGGCCAAGAATTCAATATTAGTTTGAAAGTTCGATTTTTCTATTCATTTGCCGACAGCATTTGATTGTTGGAGGCTGATTTGCTGTAACCATTAACGTGTATTGAAATAGGTGTTTTGGTACTATTATTTTAGTGGCAAGGGTATGGTGTAGTCATTAGTGCAGCTGCCTTGATCAACAATGGTTGCAGATTCGAATCTTCAGTGGTATAGTTCCATGATAAGGCAGTGTAGGCTGGATGGTAGGGGACAGTATGTAAATCTATGGGGAGTGTACACTAGGGTACAATTATTTTGAAATTATCACAGTGATTGACCAATCAAAAACGACCAAATGTCACACGTTCAATACGTCATCAAAAATGACAGCAAACTATTTTCTGGGGACAAAATGCCGTTGATCAAAAAGTAGCCCTTGCCTACATGTATTTGAGACATTAAACATTTGTTGTATTACGTCATAATATTTTGATTATTTCACAATAAAATAACCATTTACTTACGATCTGATATTTTGAAGTAGATTCAACATGAAATGCAAATTATAATTTGACACCTAGTGAAACAATTTAAACTCATAATGAACAGTTCAAATGTGGTTATGGAACAGTTTTCATCGTTTGGCATAGGATAATTTGATGAGTAAATTATAGAGCTAAACAATACAAGAACACATAAATAGATCTTAAACTGACAAGTTGGAATGAGCGTGGTTAGCAGGTGAGATACACCAAACATTCAATAACAATTTGAATCAATGGACTTCTTTTCAGTCGCCGACAGCTTTTGATAATTGGTGGCTGATTTGTTGTCACCATTGATGCGTAATAAAATAGGTGTGTTGTTTAGTATTATTCGCGTAGTGAGGGTGCAATGTAGTGGTTAGTGCAGCTGCCTTGATTAACAATGGTTGCTGGTTCGAATGTTTGGTGGCAAGATTCCAAAATAATGCAATGTAGGATGGACGGTGGGACATGGTATGTAAATCTATTGTCTGGCATTCAGGGGTTTTATCATTTGGTATCAATTGCTAATTTCGAATCATTTATTCTGATATTTAGGATTTTATCAGCTTCATGATTGTTTAAATGAAATAAATTGGGTACTGTTTATGTGGTGTTCAATTCCAGGTACCATCTATTGAAGTAGTTAGCCTATAAATTGTCTGGCAATCAGATTCCAGCACTTTCTCAATTTTCTCTGTAAATCGAGTTTGGTATGCCGCAGCAAGATCGTCAGCATAAATGAATTTTCGAAAGATTGCGTCTGGGAAATTTGAAGTGTATACATTGAAAAATGTAGAAGGAAGCGCCAATCCCTGTGGTACAAAAAAGTAACAATTTTATGCAACAAAATAACAATTTACTTGCCTTCTAATATTTTAAAGTAGATTCAACATGATATACAAATTATAATTTGAAACCAAGTGAAACAATTTAAACTCACACTGAAAAACGGAAATGTGGTTTTATGATAGTTCTTGCCGTGTGGCATTAAAAGGATGTATTAGCAAATCCTAGAGCTAGACAATGCAAGACCACAAATGGAGTTCTTAAACTGGAAAGTTGGAATCAGAGTAGCAAGCAGGTTAGATACACCAAAAATTCAACAACAGTTTGAAGCTTTGGTTTCGTATTTAGTTGCCGACAGCATTTGATTGTTGAAGGCTAATTCGTTGTCACCATCGATGTGTATTATAACAGATGTGATGGTAACTATTATTCAAATGGTGAGGGCGTGGTGTAGTGGTTGGCTTAGTTGCCATCATTAGCCATGATTGCAGATTCGAATTTTCTGTGACAGTGTTTCAAGATTAGGCAGTGTAGACTGGAGGATGGGCATAGTATGTTAAATTTTGAGGAAGTCAACACAGGGATACAATTATTTTTAATTTATCAGAGTAATTGACCAATCAGAAATGACCGAACCTCACACGCTCAATACGTCATCAAAAATGATGGCAAAAGGGACAGCAAACTACCATTCAAGGAAAAAATATTGTAGATTGAAAAATAGCCATTGCCAACATGTATTTGAAACATCAACATTTTTTGTAATACCTCATAATGTTTCGACTATTCAACAAAAACAAAATCACTATTTACTTACGGTCTGATAATTTAGAGTAGATTTACCATAAAATACAAATTATGATATTAAACAAAGTGCAACAATTCAAACTCGTAATGAACAGGTTTAATGTGGTCATCGAATAGTTCTTACCCTTGGGCATAGGACAACTAAACAAGTAAATCATAGAGCTAGGCAATGTAAATACACAAATGGAGTTCTTAAACTGGCAAGTGTGATTTAGCAAGGTAAGCAGATTAGATGCACCAAACCATTCAATAACAGTTTGAAAGTTTGGCTTTTGTATTCAGCCGATGACAGTATTTGATTATTAGAGGCTGATTTGTTGTCACCATTAATGTGTCTCAAAATAGGTGTGGTGTTTACTATTGTTTGAGTGGTGAGGGTGTGACGTAGCGGTTAGTGCAGCTGCCTTGATTAACAATAGTTGCAGGTTCGATTGTTCTGTGCGAGAGTTTCAAGATAAGGCCGTGTATACTGGAGGGTGGGTCACGGTATGTAGATATGTGGTAGAATTTACATCAGAATACAATTATTATTAATTCATCACAGATTTACATGATCAAAAACGACCAAACGTTAGCCGTTCAATGAGTCATTAAAAACGATGGCAAAATGTCTGACGGCAAACTACTTTCTAAGCACAAAAGGCTGTTGATAGCAAAACAGCCACTGCCTAGATCTATTTAAAACATCTACATTTCTTGTAATGAGTCATAATCTTCCATTGATCTATTATGAAACAACAATTTTCTTACTTTCTGATAATTTCAGAGTAGATTCAACATAAAATACAAATTATGATTTGAAACGAAGTAAAATAACTTGAAATCGTAATAAACAGTTTCAATGTGGCTATAGAATATTTCTTACTACTTGGCATAGAATAATTTGATGAGCAAACCATAGAGCTAGACAATGCAAATACACAAATGGAGTTTTTAAACAAGAAAATTGGAATTAGCGTGGCAAGCAAGTTGGATACATCAAATCATTTAATAACAGTTTAAAAGTTTGGTTTTCAAATTCGGTGGCCAACAGCATTTAATTGTTGGTGGCTGACTTGTTGTCACCGTTAATATGTATTAAAATAGGTGTGAAAGCAAAAGTCAACCGTACCTCGGTCACTTTCTAATCCTATTCAAATAAGGTCTCTGTGCCTGCCGTCAAATCTGGCTTCAAATTAGCATGCAGAAATCCAGTGTATTGTGAAACTACAAACTAACATAAAGCAAGGCCTAAACAGTGGCTAAATACAGTCCGCTAGCCCGATCCGAGCTAGCAGGTCGACTTCCTAAAAACAAAACACAAATCACAAATCAACTAAAACAATGGCGGCTGACACTAATTCCTGCCTGGCGCGGGTAATAGATTATATCTATCGTAATCTGTTAGAGAGAGCTAATTACTGGCAAAGTCTAAATCACAACGCGAAAGAATGCTAAAACTACATGCTATTACATCAAAAACTACTGTTACTATCTATGCTACTAAAAAAAATACAAGAGGTCTAAATCTAAATAAAACAAGAAATCGTGCTTGATCATCAGATCTAACCTAAATAAACGAGGTGAAGACATTGGATATGACGTAATGTATCTAGGTCACAAAAAAAGAAAATGGAGAAAAAAGATACCGCGCCGAGCGCCGTGGGAAAGGCAAGAGAAGAAAATGCGGCTATCGCTTACAAGATGTGTTGATTACTATTAGTCGAGTAGTGAGGGTGTGGTGAAGTAAATATTGCTGTTGGCTTGATTAACAATGGCTGCAGATTGTAATTTTCGGTGGCAGTGTTCCAAGACAAACTAGTGAAGACTGGAGGGTGGGGCACGGTATGTGAATCTATGGGGGTGTTACACAGGGGTACAAATATTTTTAATTCATCACAGTAATTGACCAATCAAAAACGACCAAACGTCATGCATTCAATACGTCATTAAAAATGACCGCAAATGTTTAATGGCAAACTACTTTTCAGTAACCAAATACAGTTGATGGCAAAATAGCCACTGCCTGCAGGTATTTGAAACATCAACATTTCTTGTAATGCATCATCATATTTCAATTATTCAACCATAAAACAGCAATTTACTTACGATCTGATATTTTAGAATAGATTCAACATGAAATACAAATTGAATTTATACCACGTGAAACAACGTAAACCAATAATGAACAGTTTAGATGTGGTTATAGAATATTTTTATCGTTTGCGTAGAAAGATTTGATGATTAAACCATAGAGCTAGACAATGCAAATACACAAATGGAGTTCTTCTACTGGCAAGTTCGAATTAGCGTGATAAGCAGGTTAGATACCCAAAGAATTTCTTAACGCTTCAAAACTTGGTTTTCCTATTTAGTCGCCGACAGCATTTGATTGTTGGAAGCTGATTTGTTGTCACTATTAATGTTAAAATACGTAAGTTGTTTAATATCGTAGTATTCGAGTGGTGAGAGTGTGGTGTAGTGGTATGTGCAGTTGTCTTGATTAACAATGGTTGCAGGTTTGAATGCTTGGTGGCACAGTTCCGAGATGAGGCAGTGTGTACTGGAGAGTGAAGCACAGTGTGTGTATTTATGGCAATAAAAACCAGGATGCAATTATTTTTGTTACATCTCAGTAACTGTCCAATCAAAACCCACCAAAATCACACGTTCAATGCGTCATTGAAAATGACAGCCAAATGTTTGACGGCAAACTACTTTCCAATAAGCAAAAGCCATTAATGACAAAATAGCCATTGCTTTGGTGTATTTTAAAAATATCAATATTTCTTGTATTACATCATAATGTTTCAATTATTCAACAATAAAATAACAATTTACTTACGTTCTGATATTTTGGAATAGATTCAACATGAAATACAAGATTTAATTTAATCCAAGTAAAACAATTTATACTCATGATGAACATTTAAATCGTGATTATAAAATAGTTGTTATCGTTTGGAATAGGATAGTTTGATAAGTAAACCATAAAGCTAAACATTGCAAATACACAAAAGGAGTTTTTAGACGGCACATGCTATTTAACTTGGTTAGCAAATGAGATACATCAAACGTTCAATGACTATTTGAAAACATGGTTTTTATATTTAGTCGCCGACAGCATTTGATTGTAGGAGACTGATTTGTTGTCACCATTAACGTTTATTAAAATAAATGAGTTGATTACTGTTATTCGAGTGGTGAGGGTGCAGTTTAGTTCTTAGTGCAGCTGCCTTGATTTACAAGGACTACAGATTTAATTGTTCAATGTCAGGGTTCCAAGATAAGGCAGTGTAGAGTGGAGTGTGGGGCGCGGTATGTGAATCTAAAGGAGAGTGTACATAGTGGTAAATTATTTTTAACTCATCACAGTATTTTACCAATCAAAAACCAACAAAGGTTACACACTCAAGGCGTCATTGAAAATGATGGCAAATTGTCTGACAGCAAAGTACTATCAAAGAAGAAAATGCCATTGCCGTTGCCAATGCCGTTGCCACTGCCTACATGTCATTTCGACTATTCAACAATAAAATAACAATTTACATACGTTCTGATATTTTAGAGTAGATTCAACATGAAATACAAATCGTGATTTTAAACGAAGTGAAACAATATTCAGTAAACTCATAATGAAAAGTATAAATGTGGTAGTTATGGAATAGTTCTTATCGTTTGGCATAGGATAATTTAATAAGTAAAGTATAAAGCTAGTCAATGCAAAAAGGTAGATGGAATTCTCTAACTGGCAAGTTTGAATTAGCGTGGTAAGCAGATTAGATACCGTAAAGTTTTGTTAGCAGTTTAAAACGTTGGTTTTTGCATTTATTTGTCGACAGCATTCCATTGTTGGAGGCTGATTTGTTGTCATCATTGATGTGTATTAAAACAGGTGTGTTGTTTACTAACATTCGAGTGGTGAGGGTGTGGTTTAGTGGTTAGTGCAGCTGCCTTGATCAACAATGGTCCCAGGTTTGAAAGGTCAATTGCAGGGTTTCATGAAAAGACAGTGTATACTGGAGTGTTGGGCACGGTATGTGAATATATGGTGAGTGTACACAGAGGTACAATTATTTTAAATTCATCAGAGTAATTGAACAATCAAAGTCGACTAAAAGTCACACGTTTAATACATGATTGAAAATCGCGGCAAAATGTTTAACGGCAAGCTATTTTATAAGTAGGGCCATTTTTTTTTATCTAAAAAAATATATTTTTGACTTTATTTTAGCAAAATTTTGACTTTATTTTGACCTAACCGCTTTCACCTATTATTTATGTTTTGTTGCACTTTTTTGATTAAAATTGTTTTTATAATCCGCAATTTACATAAGTTTTTAAAGAAGAAGGTAGCCTACTTTAAACATTTTCTCAATCACTCAGTCTTGAAGCTAATGCGACAAAGCGACGCACGACGTCAAAACCTAGGATAACGAGCCATTGTGTGTACCGGTATCAATTAGTGTGTAATACAAAAAATGCGTTGTTATCGCAACTCTACTGTACATCAACAGTCTGTCTATGATGTTTTTAACGAAAGCTACACAGTATAATTACCAGGACTTTTTATTGTAATACAGCATCATATATTTTTTTGTGTTCTTAACATCAAAATTTCCGTCTTTTTTCAGTAATTTATTGAGCACAGAAAACCACCTCTCAACAACAGCAGAGGTTGGCTGGGCTTTTTGATTTTTGTAGTGCGTAGCTTGTTGGGTCAATTGTGAAGTTGGTACAGTTTATTATTGTTTCTAAATCAGAGTTGGATAGTCGTTTTTTAATGTAATTTTTAATTGCGCACGGATCATCGTCGAATTGCATATTCTTCAGCAGTCCGTATGCTTCGGTTATCGTGAAGGCACTTCCTTCTAAGAACTCTACGTTGGCTGCTAGAGTCCGGTATTGATTTATTTTAACCAATTCCGGCATTAAATCTTCCACATTGATAGCGTCTTTTGCTCTGCTGACTAAGATGCCTGCACTTGTCCAATTGTTGACAATGGTACGAACAGCTGGAAGATTCTCAATGTAATATAAAGCAGCTCTAAGCCAAGTTGCCCATCTTGAAATTACAGGGTCAGAAGGAAATGGCAGACCAGCATCATGAAAATCTTTCTTGCAATGTTTGTTTTTGATTGTTGCTGCCTTGATCGTTGCTATTATTTCATCAATATTTTTAAAATGAGCACGCACACGCATAGAGCAGTTATATAGTAAGTGCGCAACGCAGGTAACATGCATCAAAGAAGGGTATAATTCCTTTAATGTCTTTCCAGCCAAAGACATGTACTGAGCAGCATCAGTCAAGAACAATGAAAAATTCTTGCGTTTTATTTCAAGTTGTCGCAATGTGTCATCCACAGTGTGCAGAATAACACTGCTATTAACATTGCTACCGCTGTCAAGTGGACGGCAATCAACGAGGAATGTCTGATTTGGGTCATCTACGCTGCCCACAAGCACACTAATATACTTTTGTTAAGCAATCTCTGCTTCAAAATTTTTGTCACGAAGTAATTCTTGAATCTGTTCTTCTTTTTGGGATGCTAATTTAGCAACACATGCCCGGGCTGCAATCTCCAAAGGCAATACAGCCAATACTCTTCCCATTGTAGCAAACAGAGACTTTAAAGAAGGATGGTTCAGTTTATGAAGTGGGATATCTGCAGCTAGGAATGAAGAGACAACCTGATCCTTGAAGTTTACTTGATCGAGTTGTAAAAAGGTTTGCTTACTTTGGGATTTGCTCTTCGTCTCCAATTTTCTTTGGTGTTGCTTACTGTTTCGATGGCTTTCCACAAAAAACTTTTTGTCGCATTTGACTAACACGTCGCAAAGGTTGCATCGCAAGTCGCAGGCAGGAGTTGCCGAACACTCATCCGAATATTCCTGGCAAATTTGCTTAACTTTCGCTGTGGAAGATTTGGCTTGTTTAGGCATTCCATGCTTTGCAAGCTACGACTTAAAAAGAGCGCAAAGGTTTTATAGGAATGGATTAATTGTCCAACAATTATGTGTTTATGCATGAACAATGACGATTTCATGCATAATAAGTGCTATTTCCTTCTCAATTACCGCACGCATTTTTACCATTGCAACTATTTGAGAAGTTTAAAATCAAATAAAACAGCGCATAAAATTTTAATAGCAGCTCAAAAATTCAAAAAAATATAAAAAAATTATAAAATTGTTCGTTTTTGTAAGGAAATTTTTGATGAAGACAATTTTGACAAGTTTTGACTTTATGCAAAATTTTGAGTTTATTTTGACTTATAAAATCTAGCAAAACAGACTCCTGAACACCTGAAACGAACATTAGTATACGTTTGATCATGTAACAAGGTCCTGAAAAAATTTTGACTTTATTGACTTTGGCGGGCCCTATTTATAAGGAAATATACTGTTGATGGCAAAATAGTTGCTGTTTACATGTATTTGCAACATCAACATTTCTTGAAGTACGTCATCATATTTTGACTATTTAACTATGAAATAACAAATTATTTACGATCTGATGTTTTAGAGTAGATTCAACATGAAATACAAATTGTAATTTTAAACCAAGCAAAACAATTTAAACTCATATTGAAGAGCTTTAATGTGGTCATGGAATAGTTCTTATCGTTTGTCATAGGCTAAAATAGCTACTGTTTACATGTATTTGAAACATTTGCTTTTTTTGTAATACGTAATAATATTTTGATTATCAATAATAAATAGCAATTTGCCTACCAACTGATATTTTAGGGTAGATTCAGCATGAAATACAAATTGCGATTTTACACGATGTGAAACAATTTAAGTTCATAATAAACAGTTTCAATGTGTTTATGAATTATTACTTTTCGTTTGGCATAGACTAATTTGATGAGTAAACTATAGAGCTAGACAATGCAAGTACACAATTTTGATGAGTAAACTATAGAGCTAGACAATGCAACTGGCAGGCTGGAACTAGTGTGGTAAGCAGATTAGTTACATAAATCATTTAATAACAGCTTGAAAGTTTGATTTTCGTATTTAGTTGTGGTCAGCATTTGATTATTCGTGGCTGATTTGTTGTCACCATTGATGTGTATTAATGGAGGTGTGTAGATTACTATTCTTCGAGTGGCAAGCGTATAGGATTGTGGTTAGTGCAGCTTTCTTGATTAACAATGGTTGCAGGTCCAAATGTTTGGTGACAGGGTTCCAAAATAAGGCAGTGTAGACTGCATGGCAGGGCACAGTGAGATAATCTATGGGGAGTGTACACACAGGTACAAGTATTTTAAATTCATCACAGTAATTGACCAATCAAAAACAACCAAAATCACACGCTCAATACATCATTAAAAATGACGGCTAAAGGTCAGGCGGAAAACTATTTTCCAATGACAAAATGCCATTGAAGACAAAATAGCCACTGCCTACATGTATTTGAATCATCCACATTTCCTGTAATATGTCATAATGTTTCGATTATATTTAACAATAAAATAACGATTTGCTCACGTTCTGATATTTTAGAGTAGATTCAACAGGAAATACAAATCGTGATTTTAAACAATTTAAACTTATAATAAACATTTAAATGTGTTTATGAAATAGTTGTTATAGTTTGGCAAAACATGATTTAATGAGTAAACCATATAGAGCTAGTCAATGCAAAAAGCAGATGGAATTTTCTAACTGGCAGGTTAGAATTAGTGTGGTAAACAGGTGAGATACTATCAGGGTGGCCCACTTAAAAGTAGCCTGATCTCTCGATAGATTGTGGCTCACTTAAAATAGCCTTATCTCTCGATAGGTTGTATAGGTAATAGGTTGATGTAGTTGATAGCCTCGGTAGGCTGTAGGCCAATATACCAAATATGTTATCTTTCTCTAATCATTTTTTTTCAGATTAAGGCTCCAAAGTTCTTAAAATCAACAGCTAAAATTTTTTTAACGATGGTGTTTTCGCTGCAGCAGAGAATAGTGATTGTGGAAGCGTACCTGTCCACTGGATCAAGTAAGAAAACGCAACAGGCATTCCTGGAAAAGTACCCAGAGATAAAAGCAACAGCAAAACGTTCCATTCAGAACTTGGTAAAGAAATAGCTCGAAACAGGCTCTGTCGAAAACGTGACAAGCAAAGACCTAAATTAGTCTGGACGCCAGAAGTTGTCAGTGATATTCAATAAGTCCCTAAAAGTCAACTCGGAGACTATCCCAGCAAGTCGGTTTATCACGAACAACATATCAGCATGTACTGAAATCTTTGAGCACGACAGCATACAGAATAACATGTGTTCAGGGGCTGAAGTTACCTGACAAAGATACACGTTTTCAGTGTTGCAGGTGGCTGCTGAGTATGATTGAAGAAGGGCATTTGGACACACTGCTGTACTTTATTTCGGATGAAGCATGGTTTCACCTATCAGGATATGTAAATTCCCAGGACACGCGCTATTGGTCTTCTGAAAATCCGCACGTAATTCAGGAAAAGCCATGGCATGACTTGAAAATTGGTGCTTGGTGCGCAGTTTCAGGAACTAAGATAATCAGCCCAATTTTTTTTGAATTAACTGTAAACACTGACGTTTATCTACATATCTTGTAACAGTTTAACTACCAACTGACACCACAAGACAAAATCCAATTCTTTTTCCTACAAGATGGCGCTACATGCTACACGTCTCACAGATTACTGACACGTGTCCATGACATGTTTACGGAAGTGAAAACAATATGCAAAGGGTTAAGGCCACCACGTTCCCCGGACTTGTCATCATGTGATTTTTATTTTTGCCAGACTTTAAGACAAAAAGTTTGTGCAAATAATCCTCACAATCTAGACCAACTAGAGGAGAACATTACCAATGCTATCAGCAGAATCACCAAAGAAGAGCTACAGGCAGTATCTGCAAACTTTGTTAAACGTGCCCAGAAATGCATAGATGTCAACGGGGAGCACTTCCAGCATCGTTTATAACATTACAGATGCATAGATGTCAATGGGGAGCACTTCCAGCACTTTTTATAACACTACAGGTAAATAAAACAATCTTTTATAACACTACAGGTAATTTAAACAATGAAAGAATGTTCCTCTTATCTACTACATTTTCTGGGCTACTTTTAGGTGGGCCACCCTGTATATGATCTCATTAACAGCTTGAAGGTTTGGTTTTTCCATTTATTTGCCAATAGCATTCGATTGTTGGAGGCTGATTTGTTGTCACCATTGATGTGTATTGAAATAGGTGTGTTGTAGTGGTTAGTGCAGCTGCCTTGATTAGCAGTTCAAGTTTGCAGATTTGATCGTTTGGTGCCATTGTTCCAAGATAAGGCAGTGTAGATTGAAGGGTGGGGCACAGTATGTGAATCTATGGGGGAATGTACACCATGGTACAAATATTTTTAATTCATCACAGTAACTGACCAATTGACACGACTATACGTCACACGTTTAACATTTTTTTGAAATTGACAGCAAAATGTCTGACGGCAAACTATTTTCCAAGGACAAAGTGCCTGTGATGGCAAAATAGCCACTGCCTACAGGTATTTAAAACATCAACATTTTTTATAGAACGTCATAAAGTTTTGATTTTTTAACAATAAAATTACAATTTACTTACCAACTGATTATTTAGAGTAGAGTCAACATGAAATACAAATCATGATTTCAAACGTAGTTAAACAATATAAACTTCCAATAAACAGTTTAAATGTCGTTACGGAGTAATTCTTATCATTTAGCATAGAATAATTTGATGAGTAAACCATAGAGCTAAACATTGCAAATACACGAATGGAGTTCTTAAACTGGCAAGTTGGAATTAGCGTGTTAAGCAGGTTAGATGCCCCAAAAGCTAAATCGCAGTTTGAAAGTTTGGTTTTTGTTTAATCGCCAACAGCATTTGATTGTTGGAGGCTGATTGGTTGTCACCGTTGATGTGTAATAAAATAACTGTGTTGTTTGCTACTGTATTTTTCAAGTGGTGATGGTTTGGTGTAATGGTTGTTGCAGCTGTCTGGATTGGCAATGGTGGCAAATTGAGTAGCATTGAGCGATTAAGCATGGCAGGCAACTACAAATCATCCTTTTCCCAAAGAGTTTGAGGTAACACAGCTGTCAACCTAGCTAGACCAAATGTCCTAATTTTAAAACAAAGACAAATATAAGAAGAGTTGAAGTATTATAAATGTTATCAGAAATGAGAAACAGAAGCATCAACATAACATGCAAAAACAGGGAGAATGTTCTAGAATTGTACGCAAAACTCAAAGATGTCAAATTGGTTTACAGCCTGGCGCTTTGTGAAGCAGTGAATATAAATATATTATTTGGGTGGGTACCAATCCCCACGCTCAACGAGGCAATAAAACAAGAATTAAAAGCTAAATTTGGTATTGTTCTAAAAATTAAAGGTAGAAAGCACAGTGATGGTTTACGTTCAGGCATAATAATTGTTGCAATGAAAAAAACTGATCTTCAAAACACTCCTATTTCAAGTTACATTCAAGTTAGTGGTTGCAAAATATATGTTATCTACCAAGGGCAGGAAATCACTTGTAAACAAAGTGGTGATGCAGGCCAAGTGTAATCATAACGCCAGAAGCAGGCAACTGATTTTCTACACTAACACGTATCAAACCACGTAATTCAAGTACAATTTTGCCTAAAACGAATTGTCACAAATAAGTGAATTCGCGTTGAAAGAATGGTTTTTATATATGTATAGTTGCTGCAATCTGTCGTTTTGTTTTGCCTTGATTATTTTATTAGTAAATCTGAATTGTCTTAAGCCCTAAACTTGCTGTTTACATTTCGGCTGTTTTCGAAAAAGACCTTTTTTCTTTTGCACTTAGATTTGTAACTCATACCCTTTTTCTTACGTCACAATGGTTGACTACATGACTACGTTCCAGAGTATTCGAGTGAATCTTGCTTCTTTTCGAAGATTTTTTGTATTGCTGATTTCATAATTCATTAGCCGTGCTTTTTTCTATGTCACGTGATGTTGTTCTGGCATTTTCTGGACGCTAGTTTCATTCATAAATAAGGAGATTTTTATGCATTCAGAGTGGCAGAGTGTCAGAGAGTAGTAGTGAGAGAGAGTATAGGAAAAAGAAAGAAGTGTATTGATCTGTGGTGATTTATTGTGGATTTCTATTAGCATGACAAACGATTATTTGGTGCATTTAGTTTTGATTAGTCTCTGATATTTATATATTAAAGTGCTTTGGTTTTTGTGTTTGATGAGCAAAGGAATTGGAATTTTTAAAGTGGTTTGTGAATATATTTGTTCTGTTCGTGACCGAGAGGTGCGTGATTCAAAGCATCTTGGTAGAAGCCAATCTTCACCTAGCTGTTAAGTTGCAGCCAGACTTAATTAATCAAGCGATACTATAAGTCACCTCAATTTTAAGAATAAAATTAAAGTTGAAATAGAATCAAATTTCTAATGCACATGACACGAATGTACATTCTAAACCAGTTGACTTGTTAAAAGAAGAAAGATTCCACAATCAGAGTTAGACGAAACGGGTTCAGTATCTATTACAAGCTCAATTAAAATATAAAAACAACTTAACAATATTTCCAACCACCTTTAAACTGATCAGGTGGAAAATCAAAGCGAAGCAATTGATAATATTGAATTCGACAACGACCTGCATTTACCTACTAAAATACCACCAACAACAGAACATGAACCAAAAGAAAACAAACAAAATTATAGTCAAATGCAGTCACCCACATTATTTCAAGTTTGGTGGCAGGCTTCATGCCAGATTGCCTGCATCTTGTGTAACACCCAAATTCTGACCAAAGTAACCTCTGTTAAAACTACTTGTGACGAATGCGGCGAGAAACAATATGTGGTGCGCCTTTGTTGTGATAAACAAAATTTAAATCAACGCTTTTCCATCAAGATCAAGTAACGCTATACAGAATGTTGTGTCTGCAAATCAGATACGATGCCAATTCCGTGATGCATTCTATTTCAACTCATACAGCAGCTTGACAATAATTTGTTTGAGTTCTTAAAGTGCGTAAAATATTCCTTCGTTTGTGGGTGCCAAAATGTGAACAGGTTTCCTCCTACGACAATGAACTTCAAATATACAAATTTCAATTGTTTACATTTCACAGTACATTGCGATTGTGGTAGAATAACTTACCAAGAGCTTAAAAGTCCTTACAGATGCCCTTGTGGGCATGAATTTGAATATGATAAAAACCTTGAAGTTGAAACTAATTAGGCATAATTTGCACTGCATTTTCCTGTTTCCTAACTTCCATTACACTGACAATGCTGTTAACAATTGTAAGCTTTAATGTTAATGGGTTGAAGAATAACCCTAAACGTAAAACGATATTTCATTTTCTTAAAAACAAGAAATTTGATTTCATTCTTCTACAAGAAACTCATTCTAGTCACCCAGATGAAAAGCTGTGGAAATTTGAATGGGGAGGGTTATCTTTATTCTCATGGTAATAGTCATAGTAATGGTGTGGCAACAATAGTTAAAAAATCTCTTAAATACGAAAGAACAGCTACATATATTTATCTAGCAGGCAGAATACTGCTTATCTAAATTAAGGTTAACGACAAGGTTTTTGTCATCGACAATGTTTATGCACCCGAAAAGGACTAACCAAGTTTCTTTGATGCTTTTTTTTCAACATTTGTAAATTTTTCCAAACATGACTTGGTTTTAGGCGGGGATTGTAATTTAGTACTTGACCATAAACTAGATAAAAATGGGGGCCCAATAATTCACTCAAACCAATTATCCGAAGAAAAAATAAATTTATATCTCAATGCTTTTGATTTATGTGACGTTTTCAGAGAGCTCAATTCTTTTAAGAAAAGCTTTATGAGATATCTGTCACGACCATACATGTACACTGCCACAAGGCTGGATTTTTTTTTACTTCAAATGGGCTGCACATTCAATCAGGCAACATCTGCCAAAGCTTTGAGTCAGATCACAAAATTGCCTTATTAACGACTAAAGCAGGATTGGAGGAACGGGGCAAAGGATACCGGAAAATAAATAATTTTATTTTGCTAAATGATGACTATACTGCACTTATTAAAAATCTAATTAGTGATTTCGAAAACAATAATCCCGAAGGACATGTTACACCTGATATCAGGTGGCAAACTCTTGAACGTGAGGGGGAAATATATTAAGTTCTGCTCTTTACTAAAAAAGACCTCCAACAAAGAATAATCAGTACTAAAATCAAAACTTGAGGTCATGGAATCAAATTTATTATCCTGTGATCCAAAGCAAAACGAAGAAAATTTAAATCACACTCAAAACGATCTCAACAAGCTAATAGAAATCAAAACTAAAGACGCTGCTTAAAGATGTAGACCCCGTTGGATGGAATCCAGGGAAAAATACTAAATATTTTTTCCGTTTGGAAAAATGGCATGCAGAAAAAATCTATCAAATCCTCACGCAGTGCTCAAGGTAGATTGATTGATAACCAAGAAGGAAATTTAAAAGAACTTTTAACCTTTTATCAATCCTTATATTCTGAAAACCAACAATGCAGTGAAAAAGATATGTTGTGATTTTATACAAACGCTATCGCTACCAAGAATTAATGAGGCGAAATTGACCAAATGTAAAAAGCCTATATCTGATAATAAATGTCAGAAAACCATTCTTCAACTAGCCAACAATATGTCTCCAGGTTTTGATGTTTTTTCCATTGAATTTTATAAAACTTTCTGGACTGAAATTAAGAGTCTATTTATGAAATGCCCTAATTTTTCCAAAATTACCAGCCAATTGAGTGATTTCCAGAATGAGAGTGTGATAACGTTATTGCCTAAACCCTGAAACGAAAAATTGTCTGCCCTTAACTACAGGCCAATCGCATTGTTAAACTGTGACTATAAAACAATATCTGAAGTTATAACCACCAAAATAGACTCTTTTTTGAATGTCCTTATAGAAAATCAACAGAATGGTTTTATGAAAGCCAGAAACATCGGAGATAACATTCGTTTACTATTTGATATTATTGATTACGCAAATCATGAAAAGATGCCAGGCGCTGTAATATTAGTAGATCTACACAAAGCGTTTGATTCTTTAAAGTGGTCTTTTATTTTTGCTATGTTAAAATGTTATGGTTTTGGTAATTCTTTGATTAACTGGCTCAATAGCTTCAGTAATCAACTTTTGTTAAGGCCATTCCACTCTGTAGTATTATTAACATAAATGGATTCGAGTATGAGGTTTAAAGTTATGTTGATAACACTACAGAGTGGGATGGCCTTAACAAAAGTAGATTACTGAAGCTATTGAGCTGGTCAACAAAAAACACAACTTTTCAATTTGATTAACTGGATATACAAAAACCGTAAATGCTGTGTGGCAAACAATAATTTTCTAAGTTCCTTTTTTGGTATCAAGCCCTCTCTCCATCTTTTTTTTATTTATGTATTGTATTTAGCTACTATTTTGTGTCAGAGTAGGCAATATAAAGACATCACGTTAAAAAAACAGATTTTTAAAACATCTTTGTTCGCAGACGATGTTGCTACTTTTTTAAATGGAAACGCTTTGCAATTTAACTACGCCTTTGACATTTTAAATGCATTCGTGCAAAAATCAGGCTGCAAAGTCAGTATAAACAAATGCTTTTTATGCTGGATCTAGTAAGGTCAACGTGTCTCAACCCTTTTCCGTTAACGGCTTATTTGGCCTCAAAATTTTGAGGCCAAGATAAGCCTGGGTGTTAAAATATCGATCAACGACTTTGACAACAATTTACTCTTCAGCGAAAATTTTTCAAATATAACGCGAGAAGTACAAACACTTTTAAACATTTGGTCACCTCGCGGTCGGATGTTGTTAGAAAAATTACAGTACTAAAAAGTCTGGTTATTCCCAAAATAGTTATAATGGCCTTACACACGTAAGGCCACTTAGTTACCAGTTGCATTGCCAGACATTTTCATAGAGGAACTCAATCAAACTATGTTTAAATTCATTTGGGACTCCAAATGGGAAAAGATCGGTCGTACTCAACTATGTTGTGCTGTGAAAGAAGGAGGTAGTAAAATGATTGACATCAACCAGTATGTAATTTCTCTCAGGTTTAACTTCATTTTAAAACTGTTTGATAATAATTACCAACCCAGTTGGAAATCGCTTGAAAATTAATGCATTGATGAGAATGTCCTTTTGCATTTTAATGTAAAGCTGAATAGCATGTTAGTTGGTAGGGTAGCTTTTTTACGCTTTATCGTTACCACCTAAAGAACTTTAAAACAATTCACCAATGTCGACAATTCCAAATATTTATGGTTTAATAAAGTGGTTAAATATCGAAATCAACCAATGATTGTTGAAGAATTTTGCAAAGCCGGAATTTTTAATTTTTTTCAACAGTTTAACTCGGACTATTAATTATGCTTGTACGATGAAGTGGCATCAGCATTTCACGTGTTCTTAAATAACACTAGCTTTATCAAATACATTAAACTCATTTCAGCTAATCCAATGGCCTGGATTACAACTACAAATTGTAACTCTCATGAACTTCCTTAGGCTTTTTCTGACTTTAAGCAAACTATAAAGCAACAGATTGCTGCTCTGGGTAGTTTAAGCAAGACTGCATATAATTTTTTAGAGACAAAATTCAAGTACTACCGTTAAACAACATCTGACATGGCGTGATTTATTGCAACTTCCAACCGATGCAATTGATTAGTCAACTATTTATGAAAATAACTACTATGCTACAAATGAAACTAAACTACAGTCATTTCAAATCAGATTAAACTTAAGATCGATTGTTACTAATGTACACTGTACGTTCTTGATATTGCTTCTGTTGATTTATGCAAGTTTTGTCGTAAAGAATAGTGCAAATAACTTTGATGGGATTGATGTCCCATCAAATAATCAATTGATGTCCCATTAAATAACTTTGATGGGACATCAATACGAAATCTTGCGTAAGACCAAACAAATACATCATTCCAGAAAGAGTCAACAATTTTGCAATCACAAAATAAATATATCAAAGTTTTCGATTCTTTACGACAAAACTTGCATAAATCAACAGAAGCAATATCAAGAACGTACAGTGTACATTAGTAACAATCGATCTTAAGTTTAATTTGATTTGAAATGACTGTAGTTTAGTTATAACTTTGGCCCGCATGGCACATGCTTTCACGTAGCGCGGGTTGTGAGTACACCTAGCAATTGGAAAGTCTCTCTAATGCTCTGTGGAAACCGAATGTGCCCACCCGGAAGAGTATCCACTTATTCCGGTGTTCAAGGACCTGCTAATCAGCAAACGTCCTTTTCAGGACGGGGTGATGAGTGCGTTACACATAAACTGCCCTTTTCAGGGTACATCATTAAAAAGTTCCGAGGGCCCTCAATACTACAACTGAACATCAAAGGCCTCACAGCTAGCAAGATGAACGTTCTTCATCACTTTGTTACTCAGCTTGAGGCGTTCGTCATCCTTCTACAGGAGACCCACTGCACATCTGCAGAAAAGCTAGTGCTATCAAACTATCAACTAGCTGGGTTCTCCCTAAGCAGGAAGCATGGTCTTGCCACGTTTGTCCATGAGCAGCTAAAATGGACCTTATACAATCAATCTCTCACGACATCGGAGACTGAGTGGTTGTGCGTGGATGTTGACGGTTATAAAATTGTTAACATCTACAAACCTCGACCAACGCGGTTGCAAGTATCCGACCTTCCAGTGTTCACTCACCCTTGTCTGTATGCGGGTGATTTCAACTGCCCCCATGTCGACTGGGGTTATAACACCAACAGCGCAGATGGAGACTGCCTACTGGCCTGGGCAAGATCCAATAATCTTGCCCTTCTTCACGATCCCAAGGATGAACCTAGCTTTCATTCTGGGCGCTGGAACACTGGCACTAACCCGGATCTTGCCTTTACCACCGTCGGTCCTGATAGTCGCTTGCCTTATAGACGCGTCTTGGAGAAGTTTTCTAGGTCACAACATCGACCTTCGCTTATAACACCACCAAGGCTTTCCCTCCCAATACCGGGAAGGCCGGTAAAGCGATGGAACTTCCGCAAGGCCACCTGGAGCCACTATAACTCCTTGACAAACAAGCTTGCAAGGAATTTGCCATCACCTGATTCAACAAATATGGATCAGGCCTACCAGGACCTTTGCAATACCATCAGCAAAGCAGCCAAGAAAGCTATCCAACGCGGTTGTCGTAACACCTACATACCGTGTTGGGACGCTAAGTGTGAGGCCCTCTACCAAACGTTTCTGCGGTCTCCTGCTGGAGACCAGTCAAGCAGGGCTGCTACAGCCCCAATAACTTGGCTTGACAAGAAACGCAGAGACCGATGATCTGAGGCAATCCTAAACATCGACTTCTCACACTCAAGCAGAAAGGCATGGAGCACAATTAACAACCTTACTGGCAGGGCGCGACACAGCCCCCGTAACTATCCCATTTCAGCTAACGCCATTGCTGCTCAGCTGATAAGAAACAGGAAATACGAGGGTGTTGATCGTGAGTCGTCTCGACTCATTTCTCAAGAAGTGTCTGACCGTTGTAGGGCTTTGATACCATCTCCAGTGAATCTCTCTGGCGACTTCTCGTCCAGAGAATTCGCTGCCGCTCTCCAACACGTTAAGCCAGGGAAAGCTCCGGACCCTGACTCTATTTTCCCGGAGCTTATAATCCATGCTGAAACTGCTTTGAAGTCCTGGTTATGTGGCTTCCTCTCTTCCTGCTTGCGCCAACTTAAAATTCCCAAAGTCTGGAGAAGAGCACTTGTAGTTGCGATCCCAAAGCCAAAGAAACCTGTAGAGGACCCAAAGAGCTACCGTCCCATCTCCTTGCTCTGTGTCCCCACAAGATCCTCGAACGACTGATCTACGCTCATATTGAACCTATTGTCGACCCCCTGCTCCCAGGCGAGCAGGCTGGGTTTCGACGTGGTAAATCGACAGTGGATCAAGTTGTCTTACTAACACAAAACATCGAGGATTCTTTCGAGGCCAAAAATAAGGCCGGTGCTGTGTTTGTAGATCTGACAGCTGCATATGACACTGTCTGGCATCGTGGCCTCACCTGCAAGCTGCTGAGACTTCTCCCGGATAAGCACATGGTTCGTATGATCATGGAACTTGTCCGGAATAGAAGTTTTACCCTCACTACTGGTGACAGCAAGCGAAGCAGGTTGCGACGTCTGAAAAACGGCGTCCCACAGGGATCGGTCTTGGCACCCCTTCTTTTCAATATCTATGTGTACGATCTTCCTTCAACGGTCTCCAGAAGGTATGCTTATGCCAATGATCTGGCACTGTTATACTTTTCTGATGACTGGAAGGACCTGGAGGGGTCTTAAGCCAAGACATGACTACAATCTCAACATATCTTCAGACTTGGAGGCTACAGCTCAGCCACACTAAAACGGTGACGACGGCCTTTCACCTGAACAACAGAGAGGCCAAACGTGAGCTTAATGTCTACAACAATGGCAAACGCTTGCCATTCTGTCCAGTCCCTACCTATCTCGGGGTAAAATTGGACAGATCACTCACGTTTTGTCACCATCTTGAGGCATTGCGCAAAAAACTAACAACGCGCGTTGCACTGATGAGACAACTTGCAGGCTCAGGTTGGGGCGCTGGAGCTAAAACACTGCGTACAGCCGCCCTATCTCTGGTCTACTCTACTGCGGAGTACTGTGCACCAGTTTGGTGTCGCAGTGCACCCACTCGCCTCATCAATAGTGTTCTCAACAACGCATTGCGCATTGTCACTGGATGCCTGCGTCCAACTCCAACAGACTATCTATCCATCCTCGTAGGTATCCAGCTGGCTGAGCTTCGCCAATTAGGAGCAACACTCTCCCTGGCATATCTTGGCAGCCTGGACCCTGGCCATATTTTCTATGAATTATTGGCTGAGTCCACACACGGCTACAGAGAGAGACTAAAATCTAGACGCCCCTTTGTGCCCGCTGCACGGAAGTTACTGCAAGATCTAACTGAATTGGATATTCGTGCAGCTCAATGGACTGACTTTAAATGGAGCACGGAATACTCGGAGTGTTCATCTGATCTCCGTGCTTTCATTCCTAGGACAAGCACTAGGCCAATGGGGATGGGCCTGCCCAGATTATCATGGGTCAGTTTCGATTGCTTGCGGGCTGGTGTTGGGTGCTTTCAGTCGTTCATGCACAAATGAAGCCTTGCTCCTACATCAAATTGCGAGTGTGGCGCTCTAGAACAAACCGCAGAACACACCATTCTGACATGCCCCGTACATCGGGCACCTACAGGAATACGTGGACTGACGGTCTTGGATGTCGACACACGCTGCTGGCTGAGTACCATCACTGCCAGCATCTGATTTCGAAACAGTGGATGATTCAACAACATTGCTGTCTTGCTGCTGTTTTCAACGTGGATGTGGATCCCTTCCAAAAGAAGAAGAAGAAGAAATAACTTTCATAAACTATTTGAGTTTCATGCACAATATGTTCACGATCAATTAATCAATCTAATGCTTTTATTGGCAAAATTCTTGATTTACTGGTGTAAATATTCTAAAACTACACCCAATATGCTCTAGTACTTTTATGTAATTAAATCCATAAAAAAATTAGAATATTATATTATTAAGAAATATACCAAATTGCAGTTACATTAAATAAATTGTTTAAGTTAATTTAGACATTATATTTATGCTCTATCTTCTGTTTTCATTTAAGCGCTCTTGTTTTTGTGCATACAATAAAACAACAAAAAAAGCAAAGGCTGTAGGTTCGAATGTTTGGTGGCAAAGCTCCAAAATACGGCAGAGTAGACTGGGGAAGGGCACGTTATGTAAATCTATTGTAGAGTGTATATGTGGGATAACAATTAATTTTAATTCAACACAGTATATGACCAATCAAACGCAAACAAACATCACATGTTCAATACGTCATTAAAAAAGATGCCAAATGTCTGACGACGAACTACTTTCCAAAGACAAAATACTGTTGATGGCAAAATATCCACTGCCTACATAAATTTAAAACATCAACATTGTTTGTAATGGATCAATACTTCACAATGCTTCGATTATTCAACAAGAAAACAACAATTTACTCACTAACTATGAATTTAAGAGTAGATTCAACATGAAATACATTAATAAATTATGAGTTTAAACGAAACAATTTAAACTCATAATGAACAATTGAAATGTAATTATGAAATAGTTCTTATCGTTTGGCATAAGATATTTTGATGAGTAAACCATAGAGGTAGACAATGCATATACACCAAACAAGTTTTCAAACCAGAAAATTGGAATTAGCATGGTATGCATGTTAAATACACCAAAAATTCAATAACAGTTTGAAAACATGGTTTCTATATTCAGTCGCCAACAGCATTTGGTTGTTGGAGGCTGATTTGTTGTAACCATTGATGTGTATTGACATAGATGTGTTGATAACTATTATTTAAGAGGTGAGGGTTTGACGTAGTGGTTAAGACAACTGCCTTAATTAACAATGATTGCAGGTTGGAATTTTTGGTGGTAGACTCCAAGATAAGACCTGGGAGACTGAAGGGTGTGGTGTGGTGTGTAAATCTATGGGGAGTGTACGAAGAAATACAATTGATTTTATTTCATCACAGTAATTGATTAATTAAACGTGAACAAACATCAAAAATTGTGAGCATCATTAAAAATGACGGCAAAAAGTCTGACGACAAACTATTTTCCTATGACAAAATACCGTTGATGGAAAAATAGCCACTGCCTACATGTATTTGTAACATCCACATTTCTTGTATCACATCATAGTGTTTCGATTATTCAACAATGAAATAACAATTTACTCACGTTCTGATAGTTTGGAGTAGATTCAACATGAAATACAAATTATAATTTTAAATGAAGTGAAACAATTTAAACTCATAATGAACAGTTGAAATGTGATTATGGAATAGTTTTTAATGTTTGGCATAAGATCATTGTATGAGTAAATCATAAACTAGACAATGCAAGAACAAAAATAAAGTTTTTAAACTGGCAAGTTGGAATTACCGTGGTGAGCAGGTTAGATAAACCAACCATTCAATAGCAGTTTGAAAGTTTGGATTTTGCAATTAATCGCCGATGGTATTTGATTGCTAAAGACTGATTGGTTATCACCAAGACTGATGTGTATTAAAACAGGTTTGTTGTTTACTATTATTCCAGTGGTGTAGTGGTTATTGCAGCTGCTTGATTAACAATGGTTTCAGGATCGAATGTTTGGTGGCCAGTTTTAAAATAAAGCAATGTAGACTGGAGGGTAGGTCACAGCATGTGAATCTATGGGAAGTGTGCATAGGAGTACAATTATTTTTAATTCTTCTCAGTATTTGACTAATCACAAGCGACCAAAATTCGAACGTTCAATACATCAATGAAATGGCAAACTATTTTCCAAGAACAAAATGCCGTTAATGGCAAAATAGCCACTTTCCAAAATTCATCATCGAAATTGATTAATCAAAAACGACCAAACCTCTCACGTTCAAAACGTTATTGAAAATGACAGCAAACTACTCTCCAAGTATAAAATGTCGTTAATGGCAAAATAGTCACTGCCTACAGGCATTTGAAACATTATCATTTTTGGTCATATTGTTTGGATTATTCAATAATAAAATAACAATTTACTTACGTTCTGATGTTTTAGAAAAGATTCAACATGAAATACAAATTATGATTTTAAACGAATGAACAATTTAAACTCATAATGAACAGTTTAAATGTGGTTATGGAATAGTTCTTAAGGTTTGGCATTGGTTAATATGATGGGTAAACTATAGAGCTAGACAATGCAAGAACACAAATGGGGTTCTTAAACTGGTAAGTTGGAATTGGCGTGGTAAGCAGGGTAGATAACCAAACCATTTAATAACAGTTTGAAAGTTTGGTTTTGGTATTCAGTTGTCGACAACAATTGATTGCTAGAGGCTGATTTGTTGTCACGATTGATGTGTATTGAAATAGGTGTGTTGTTTACTATTATTCGAGTAGTGAAAGTGCGATATAGTGGTAAGTGCGGTGGCTTAATTAACAATGGCTGCAGGTTGGAATGTTCCGTGACAGTGTTCCAATATAAAGCAGTGTAAACTGGATGGTGGGACACGGTATGTATATCAACGGGAAGTGTACACAGGGGTACAATTATTTTTAATTCATTACAGTAATTGGCCAATCAAAAACGACTACATGTCACACGCTCGATACGTCATTCAAAATGTCTGATGGCAAACTACTCTCTAAGCATAAAATGGCGTTGATGGCAAAATAGCCACTGCCTACATGTATTTGTAACATCAACATTTCTTGTAATGCATAATGATGTTTCAATTATTGGACAATAGAATAACAATTTACTCACGTTCTGATATTTTAGAGTAGATTCAACATGAAATACAAATGATGATTTTAAACAAAATGAAACAATTCAAACTAATAATGAAAAGTTGAAATGTGGTTATGGAATAATTTTTATCATTTGGCATCGAGTAACTTGATGAGTAAACCATAAAGCTAAACAATGCAAGAACAAAAATGAAGTTCTCAAACTGGCAAGTTGGAATTAGCGTGGTAAGCACCAAATTAGATACACCACAAACTCAATAACTGTTTGAAAGTTTGGTTTTTGTATTTAATCACTAACAGCAATTGATGGTTGAAGGCTGATTTGTTGTCACCATTGATGTGTATTAAAATAGGTTTGCTGTTTACTATTATGAGAGTGGTGAGGGTGTAGAAAAATGGTTAGTACAGCTGCACTGATTAACAATGATTGCAAATCCAAATTTTTGGTGTCAGGGCTCCAAGTTAAGGCAGTGTGGACTGAGGGTGGGGCACGGCATTTAAATATATTGGAAAGTGTACACAGGGTACAAATATTCTTAAACCATCGCAGTAATTGATTAATCAAAAAAGACCGAATTTTGGGCGTTTATTACGTCATTAAAAGTGATGACAAAATGTCGGACGACAAACTGCTTTCCAAAAACAAAATGCGGTTTATGGCAAAATAGCCACTGCCTACACGTATTTGAAACATTGAAATTTCTTGTAATATGTCATAATATTTCGATTATTCAACAATGGAATAATAATTTACTCACGTTCTCATGTTTCAAAGCAAATTCAACATGAAATACAAATTATGATTTTAAACAAAATGAAACAACTTAAACTCCCAAATGAAGAGTTTAAATGTGGTTACGGAATAGTTTTCATGGTTTGGCATAGGATAAATAGATGAGTAAGCCATAATGTTTGACAATACAAAAACGCAAATGGAGTTCTTAAAGTGGTAAGTTGGAATTACTGTGGTAAGCACGCTAGATACCACAAGCCTTTCAATAACAGGTTGAAAGTTTGGATTTTGTATTTACTCACTGATAATATTTGATTGTTGGTGGCTGTTTTGTGTATTAAAACAGATGTGTTGTTTACTATTATTCGAGTGGTTAGGTTATGGTATAGTGGTGAATATAACTGCCATGAGTAACAATGGTTGCATGTTTAAATGTTCTGTCGCAGTGCTCCAAGATAATACATTGTAGACTAAATGGTGGGGCACGGTATGTGGATCTAAGAGGAGTGTACACACAATTACAAAGAATATTAATTCATCACAGAAATTAACCAATCAAAAAGCACCGAAAGTCACACGTTCAATACATCATCAATATTGATGGCAAAGTGTCTGATGTCAAACTACTTTCCAAGGGCAAAATGCCATTGATGGCAAAATAGCCACCGCCTACATGTTTTTGAATTATCACATTTCTTGCCATAAGTCATCATATTTCAATTATTCAACAATAAAATAACAATTTACTTACCAACTGATAATTTCATCATTTATTCAACATGAAATAAATTTCGATTTTAATCAAAGTAAAAAATTCTAAACTCATGATGAATAGTTTAAATGTGGATATAAAATGATTCTTATTGTTTGGCATAAGATAATTTGATGAGTAAACTATATAGCTAGACAATGCAAGAACACAAACGGAATAAGCAAACTGCAGATAGTGACATTGTTTCAACCTATCAGGTTGATTCAGTGCAGTCGGTGATCAACAAGAAGCAAAAGGCTTTTAATAAATTATAGCTTACACCATCACACTTGTGGGCTATGCTAGGTCCAACGTAGTGGATTGTTTGTCAGTACTCTACAAAGCCGTATCACTCATGAATGAGTGTCGGTTGTCGCAAGAGCACTAAGTCTAACAGTTGCTAGAACAACACAGCTTAGTGCAACAAATGCCACTCATTCACAAGTGATACGGCTTCAAAAAGCACTGACAGTTCATCAACTACAAAGGACCTAGTATAGATCCCACAAGTGTGACGTTTCAAGCTATCCTTTATTAAAAACCTCTAGTTTCTTGTCGGTCACTAACTTCAGTGAATAAACCTGTTAAGCCGAAACAGTGTTACTGCCTGAAGTTTCCTGAGTCCATCGCTGGTTTCTTGCATTACAAATGGAGTTCGTAAACAAGCAAATTAGAGTTGAAGTGGTAAGCAAGTTTGATACACCACATTATTCAATAACAATTTGAAAGTTTGGTTTTTGTATTTAGTCGCCGACTGCATTTGGCTGTTGGAGGCTGGTTTGTTGTCAATATTAATATGTATTAAAATAGGTGTTTTATTTAAAATTATTCGAGTGGTGAGGGTGTGGTGTAGTGGATAGTGCTGCTACCTTGATTAACAATGGTTGCAGAATCCAATGTTCGGTGGCAGGGTTCCAAGATAATATGGTGTAGACTGCAGAACGGGGTGCAATAAGTGAATTTCTGGGGGAGTGTACAAAGGAGCACAATTTTTGTTAATTCGTCACAGTAAATGATCAATCAAAATAGGCCAAAAGTCATACGTATCAAAACTCACGGCAGAATCTCTGATGTCAAACTACTTCTCAAACACAAAATGCCATTGATGGAAAAATAGACACTGCCCACATGTTTTTAAAACATCATGATATCTTGTAATACGTCATCATATTTTGATTAATGAACAATAAAATAACAATATATTTACGAACTGATATTTTAGAGTAAATTCAACATGAACAACAAATCATAATTTCAAACGAAGTAAAACAATTTAAACTTATAATGAACAGTTTAAATATGGTTATGGAATAGTTTTTGTCGTTTGACATGAAATAATTTGATGAGTAAACCATAAAGCTAGACAATCCAAATAGACAAATGAAGTTCTTAAACTGGCAAGTTAGAATTGGCGAGGTAGGCAGATTAGAAAAACCAAACCATTCAATAACTATTTGAAAGTTTGGTTTGCTATTCAATCCCCGAAAGCGTTTAATTGTTGAAGGCTGATTTGTTGTCACCACTGATGTGTTTTAAAAGAGGTGTGTTATTTACTATTATTTGAATGGTGAGAGCGTGGCGTATTGGTTGGTGCAGTTTCCTTAATTAGCAATGGTTGCAGATTCGAATGTTCGGTGGTTCGGTTCCAAGATACGGCAGTGTGGATTGAAGGGTGGGGCACGGCATGCGAAACTATGGGAGAGTGTACATGAGGTACAATTGTTTTCAATTTATTATCGTAATTGCCAATTAAAAACGACCAAACGCCACACTCTCAATACGTCATTAATAATAATGGCAAAATGTGTGACAGCAAACTACTTTCCCAGCACAAAATGCCGTTGATGGCAAAATAGCCATTTCCCACATGTACATGTATTTGAAACATCAACATTTTCTGTAATTCGTCACAAGGTTTCTATTATTCAACAATAAAACAACAATTTACTTACGTTCTGATATTTCAGAGCAGATTCAACATGAAATACAAATTATGATTTTAAAAAAAGTGAAACAATTTAAAGTCATAATAATCAGTTTTAACGTGGCTGTGGAATAGTTCTTATCGTTTGGCATTGAATAATTTGATGAGTAAACCATAGAGCTAAAATATGCAAGAACCAAATTGGATTTTCTATTCAGTCGCTGACAGCATTTGATTATTGGAGGTTGATTTGTTGTCACCATTGATGTGCATTAAAATAACTAGTTAGTGCTTCTGCTTTGATCAACGATGTTTACAAGTTCGAATATTTGGTGGCAGGTTTCCAAGATAAGGCAGTGTGGACTAGACAGTGAGGCATGGTATGTGAATCTATGGGGAAGTGTACACAGGGGTACCATTGTTTTTAATTCTTTATATTTTATTGATCAATCAAAAACCACCAAAATTTTATGTTCGATATGTTGTTGAAAATGACAGCAAACTACATTCCAAGGACAAAATGCTGTTAATGGCAAGATAGCCACTGCCTGCATGTGTTTGAGACATTAAAAAATTTTTGTAATACATCATAATGTTTTGATTACTCAACAATAAAGTAACACTTTACTAACGTTCTGATATTTAAGAGTAGATTCAACATTTAATGCTCATTATGACTTTGAATTAAGTGAAACAATTCAAAGTCATAATGAACAGTCTAAATGTAATTATGGAATAGTTCTTATCATTTGGCATAGAATAATGTAATGAGTAAATAATAGAATTAAAAAATAAAAATACACATACGGGGTTCTTAAACTGGCAAGTTGGAAATAGCGTGTTAAGAAGGTTAGATACCCCAAATTATTCAGTAACAGTTTGAAAGTAGAGATTTTCTAATTATTCGCCGACAGCATTTTATTGTTGGAGACAGACTTGTTATCACCATTGATGTGTATAAAATTTGGTGTGTTGTTTACTATTATTCCAAATGAAGTTCTTAAACTGACAAGTTGGAATGAGCGTGGTAAGCTGGTTAGATGCACCCAATCATTCATAACAGCTTAAAAGTTTTTTGAATTTAGTCGCCGGCTGCTTTTGATGGTTGGAGACTGATTGGTTGTCACCATTTATGTGTATTAAAATAGATATGTTGTTTGCTATTATTGGAGTGGTAAGATTGTAGTACAGTGATTAGTGCAGCTATCTTGAAAAACAAAGCTAGCATGTTTGTAATTTTGGTGTCAGTGTTCCAAGATAAGACAGTAAAACTGTAGGATGGGGCACAGTATGGGAATCTATGGGGAGTGTACACTAGGGTGCAATTATTTATAATTCATCACAACAGATGACAAATCAAAAACGACCAAAAGTCACCCGTTTAATACATCATCAAAAAGACAGCAAAATGTCTGACGGCGAACTACTTTCCAAGGAAAAATGCCGTTGATAGCAAAATAGCCACTGCTTAGATGTATTCAAAACATCATCGTGATGGCGTAATGGTTAAAGTGTCCGCCTTGCTGTTGGCACACTGGTTTTCATTCCCCAAATCGAGTCATACCAAAATACTTTTATTCACAGCTTCTCTGCTTGGCGCTCACCACATGGGCATAATGTGGAGATTACTCCCTCAAGTTTGCTTGTTATGTCCTTGAGCTAGTCCGGGATGGCTCTATCTTCATGTAGCAGACAGGTGGCAGGGCCAAACTGTTTACCTGTCGTGGTGGCCCAGTCTGATAAAAAGACACGCAAACTGAGCACGAGCTCATACGCATAAAAAAATAGCATGTTTCGATTATTCAATAATAAAATAACAATTTTTTTTAACAATTGATATTTTAGAGTAGATTCAACATGAAACGTAAATTGAACATTTGTGGAAGTGAAACAATTTAAACTCATAATGAACAGTTTGAATGTGGTTATGGAATAATTCTCATTGTTTGATAAGCAGGTTACTTACTGAAAAAATTCATTAGCAGTTAGGAAGTTTGTTTTTAATTTAGTCCGTGATAATACTTGTATGTTGAAGGCTGATTTGTTGTTACAATTGATGTGTATAAAAATAATTGCGTTAGTAACTTTTATTCGAGTAGTGAGGGTGTGATATAGTGGTTATTGCAGCTGCCTTGATTAACGATGGTTGCAGATTCGAATGTTCCACGGCAGAACTCCAAGATAAGGCAGTGTTGACTGGATGGTGGGGCAAGCCATGTAAATATATACCAAGCGTACACAGGGATTCAAGTATTGACCAATCAAAAACCACCAATAATTACATGTGTACTTCGTTATCAAAACTGATTGGGAAATGTCTGGCAGCCAACTACTTTCCAAGCACAATATGCCGCTGATGGCAAAATAGCCACTGCCTACATGCATTTGAAACATCAACAGTTCTTGCAATACGTCATAATGTTTCGATTATTCAACAATAAAATAACAATTTACTTACCAACTGATATTTCAGAGTAGATTTAACATGAAATACAAATTATGATTTTAAACGAAATGAAACAATTTAAACTCATAATGATGAATTTAAATATGGGTATAGAATAGTTTTTATCGTTTGGCATTGGATGATTTCATGATTGAACCATGGAGCCAAAAAAAAAACACACAAATGGAATTCTTAAACTGGCAAGTTGGAATTGGCGTGATAAGCAAATTACATACACCAAACGATTCAATGACAGTTTGAAAGTTTGGGTTTTCTTTTTATCACCAACAACATTTGCTTGTTGGTGGCTGATTTTTTGTCACTATTGATGTGTATTAAAATAGGTGTGTTGTTACTATTATGAGAGTGATGGGGGTGTGGCATAATGGTTAGTGTAGCTGCATTGATCAACAATGGTTGCAGGTTCGAAAATTATGTGGCAAGGTTTCCAAGGTGTTGCAATGTAGACTGAGGGTGGGGCACGGTATGTGAATCTATGGGGAGTGTATACAAAAATGCACATTATTTTATTTCATCAGAGTAATTGCTCAATACGTCATCAATAGGGCCTGCAAAATGTCCAATGGCCAACTACTTTTCAAGGACAAAATATTGATGTCAAAATAGCCACTGCTGTCTGCATGTATTCAAAAAATCAAATAAAAAAAATCTTTTAATACGTTATATGGTTTGGAATATTCAAAAATGAGATAACAATTTACTTACGTTCTGATATTTTAGAGTAGATTCAACATGAAATACAAATTATAATTTTGAACCAAGTGAAACAATTTAAAGTCATAATAAACAGTTGAAATGTGATTATGGAATAGTTCTTATCGTTTGGCATAGGATAATTTGATGAGTAAACCGTAGATCGAAGCAATGGAGATCTTAAACAGGCTAGTAGGAATTAGAGTGATAAGAGATTAAATAAACGTAAAATTTAATAACAGCTTGAAAGGTTGGTTTATCTACTCAGTCGCCCACAGCATTCGATTGTTGAAGGTTGATTTGTTGTCACGATTGATGTGTATTAAAATACATGTGTTGTTTACAATTAGTCGAGTGGTGAAACTGTGTTGTAGTGGTTAATGCAGCTGCCATGATTAACAATGGTTAAATGTTCGAATGTTTGGTGGCATCGCTCCAAGGTAAAGCAGTGTAGATGGGAGAGTGGGGCACGATATGTGAATCTATAAAGAGTGTAAATAGGGGTACCATTATTTTGATTCATCTCAGTAATTGACCACTCAAAAACGACCGAATATCACATGTTCAATACGTCAACAAAATTGACGGCAATATGTGTGACTGCAAAGTACTTTCCAGCAACAAAATACCGTTGAGGGCAAAATAGCCACTGCTCAGATAATCTGAAACATTAAACATTTCCTGCAATACGTAAAAGTGTTTCGATTATTCAATAATAAAACAACAATTTACTTACCTTCTGATATTTTAGGGTAGATTCAACATGAAATACAAAGTATATATTTAAAAAGAATGAAATAATTCAAACTCATAACAAACGGTTTAAATGTGATTATGAAATAGTTTTTTCGTTTGGCATAGAATAATTTAATGAGTAAACCATAAAAGCAGACAACGCAAGAATACAAGTGAAAATTTTAAACTAGCAAGTTGGAATTAGTGTGGTAAGCAGGTTAGATAACGCAAACAACCAATAAGAGTTTGGAAGTTGTTTTTTTTATTCAATCGGTGACAGCATTTGATTGTTGGAAGCTGATTTGTTGTTACCATTGATGAGTATTAAAATAGATGTGTTGTTCACTATTATGGGAGTGGTGAGGATTTGTTATAGTGATTAGTGCAGCTGCATTAATTGACAATGGTTGCAGAAGTCAATATTTTGTCGTTTTGTTCCAAGAAATGGCAGTGCAAAATGGAAGGTGGAGCAACGTATGTGAATCCATGTACACCATGGTACAATTATTTTTATTTCAAAACAGAAATTGACCAATCAAACCGACCAAAAGTCACAACTTTAATCTGTCATCAAAAATAACGGCAAAATATGTGACGGGATACTACTTTCCAAAAACAAAATGCTGTTGATGGGAAAATAGCCACTGCCTGCATGTATTTAAAACATCAACATTTCTTGTAATTCGTGGTAATGTTTTAATAACACAGGCCAACAAAAAATTTTTGGCCTTTAAGGTGAAAGCGGTTTAAGGGTAAATTGGAGACGCTGATTTCGTAAATGATGTTATTTTTTTGCAGATTAGCTCTAATTTTTGAGATATTTTGAATTTTTTATTATTTTTTTGCTGTAACTAGGGCTACTTTTATATGGATATTTATTTAGGACAGGTCAATAAATAAAACGTGTTTTTAATGTAACTGATTTATATTGGTCTGATATGAAAGATTACTGAGCCAAAACAGGCAAAACTCTTAATTCACGAAATGAATAAAGCATCCTATATAGTAATGGTTCTTAACGGGGTCCCCTGAAGGAATGCCAAACTGTATTCTTTCAACTCTCAAATGCACAAACAACAACAACCACCACTTTGACTAATAACAGTGGTTTTACTGTAACATACTACTTATAGTCTGGCGTACGCAGTATTACATCGTTCTAGTGTTGAACAAACTATTTATTTTAGATTGATGCAATAAGCCGTCATTTTTAGTTTTTTACAACATATTATGATGCAATAGACTACAGTAAGAAAAATAATCTCACTGCTACACCTGTTTTAAGGTTTTGTAATGGAATGACTGGCCTTTTTCGCTCCCCGATTTAAAAATTAGTTAAGTTGGTAGAGTTATGCAGTGCTAAGTTATGCAGTAAAAGTTACAGTTGCGGCACTTTCTCTTCTAGCTCTACTCACAATCCCACTGTGTAAAAGGAAGAAATAGAAAACTTTAGGTACTGGGGGATACCAGAGTGTCTAATTTTCTCCCAACAGCTTTTTGGTATTTGATAGCTGGTTGCTACCAGCCTGATTAGAATTTTACAACCTAAGCAATGAAGGATTGGAGAGAATTCGTGACAATCACTTTGCCTGTTCCCTTTTTGTATTTGCTATATCATTTCTACATTTGACATGCGATTACCACCCAAGTGAATTTGTATGATTTAGCCACTTTTAGTATAATTAAGACTTTTCAACTAGTCATTATTTTCTCTTTCTTAGGGCATAATCATTTTGCTTACTAATGGCTGCAAAAGGAGACAAAAATTACGTTTCTTGGACGATTCTTACATTCAGTATGGTTTCACAAAAGTTACTGGTTGTGATAAACTTGACAATGCTCAGTGCACAATGTGCAATACCATTTTGGGCAACAATTCCTTAAAGCCTTCGAAGCTGAAAAGGCACTAGGAATTGAAGCATAAAGAGAATACTGGCTCAATTGAAACGTTCAAAGCGAAAAGAGCACGTTATGATATGAGAGGAACGCTCCCTGCGTCAGGCTTCTGCATAACCTTTCAACCCCTCCTGCGCGCTTCACTCGAAGTTTCTTTGACAATAGCAAAAGCAAAAGCACCTCACACTGCTAGAGAACTAGTAAAGCCAAGGGCGGTAAAAATGGCAAAAATATTACTTGGCCGAAATTAGGCCAAAAGAGTAGTTCCCTTGTCCGATTACACTGTAAATATCAGGATTGCAGATATAGCAAACGGCATTTTGAGTCAGCTTAATAGCATGGAATGAAGTGGAATTGGTATGCACAGATGTTGCGCCCGCTATGATAGGGCATCAATCTGGTTTGATAGCCCTAATACAGTGGTTCCCAAAGTGGGCGCTACCGCCCCCCAGTGGGCGTTGGCAAGATTTAGGGGGGCGGTAAGAAGAAAGGGGGCGGTGAGGGGGCGGTAAGAAGACAAGGGATGATAGAAAACAGTGAGAAGAAATATAGGTGAAGGACGATTAGTGACTTTTTATAGGTAATCTTACTGGATGCTAAAAATTGGAAACTTAAATACCTTTATCTTCAAATTTTAAGTTGATTTTAGAAAACAGAAATCTTTAAAAATAATTCGAAAAAAGAAAAATTTAGCTACTTTTTCAATCTAGGGGCTTAGGAAAACTGGCATCATCGTTTTCAATATAACATTACTAGTTATTTGAGCTGAGTTGCTAGCAGCGATCTGAGCACCTAAAACAAGGTGAGTGTGTAATATTATTTAATTATAATGTATGGAAATTTTTAAAGCATTAAAACAAAAGCAAAATTTCAAATTACCGTCTTACATTGTTTTGACTTTTTCTTTTATAATTACTGTTGCAGCAAGTATTACCTTTGTAATTCGTCATAAGTTTGAACCCGGTTTCCCTTATTTATCGCATAGCTTATGTTTGCTTTGTTTCGATGTTCCCTTATTTAGCGTTGTTTCTCGCGCGCCTCGTCCTCTGTTAATAGACTTTAGATAACGTCATAGCCTTTCGTTCTAAGCATTACCCCCTGATAACCATTACCTTTTAATTAATCACTGTTGCCTCCCCAATATAGCTGGCCGTTGTTGCCCTCGGAGTCAGTTCAGAATTTGAGTAAATTACTGCTAAATTGTATTGTGAGCGACTGTTAGTCGAAAGCTTACGATCTACTGTTTGATCATTTTTGGAGTCTGATTTCCGGTCAAGCTATAGTAGGTGAGTGCTTCAGTGAATCTACGTTTGTGTAGTTGAGTTATGTGTGTTAATTATTTTACAGAAAACCGTACTGCATCGTATCTTAGTCTAAATTCTTCAATCTACTAGCAACTTCGTAACCCCTTCGTGTAAAATTTATTTCAATTATAATCTCTCTGTGGAACCTGTCGTGATCTAGAAGAGAGCATTAGGCGGGATATCAGGCCAAAAGTTTCTGTAACAATAACTCTTTTAAACAACCCGAAATTACTAGCCTGTTCTTGATATTGTTATTAAAAGATTTTCATATATAGAAACACCGCAACTTTTTATTAAAAAAAATGAAAGCATTTAAAAATTAGCTTTGTAATGTTACTAGGAGGAAAATTGGATTTTGGCCTAAAAACAAATATTTTTGGCCTAACCCTTAAAAAAATTGGACTTTTTTAACTGAAAAATATAAATTATTTTTGCAGTTAGAAAAAATAGTGATTAAAACTAATTACAAAATATAGACGTTGCTAGCAGCTAATTACATTTTTCAAGGCGATCTCCTGTTAACAGGGATCTGCCTCCATTGAGATAAAATAGATTAGACCCCAATGATATTGGTATTGCAATATCATATTGTTTTGTATTGCATCTTTTTTTTGGCACCCAATGGCAAATTTGTCCTTTTTCAGCATGTTTATTGTTGAGTGTTTTTACACCCGCCTGATGAAACCCAATAAAGTCTAAACCAGTTGCGGGTTATGGACATGATAAAATAAATTTCTGTATGGTACCGTATGATGTTGGTGATAATTTTTGAGCAAAATTTTCTATTAAAAGTAATTAGTAACATTAAAAACATCAAGTTAAAGTACAGTACTTTTAATATAGCAACTACATCATCAATTGCCTTCGACTAAAAATGTATTGCCTAAATGTAATATATTATCATTATTAATAACCCTGTTTCTGAGTTAAAAATGAGAATTTTAACATTCTGTTGTAAAATACACATGCCAACGCACACACACACACCCTAATAAAATTTTTAAATATCAGTTTTAATCAATAAAAGTTTTTGTTTTTGCAGGGGTTATTGTCAAGTTTTGGTATGGCTTCAGATCAAAAGAAGAAGTGCAGACAGTATAGCGTGGAATATCTGAAATATGGATTTGTACAAGCTCCTCAAAGTCAGCAGCAACCGATGTGTTTACTCTGTGAGAAAACTTTTTCTAATGAAGCCATGAAACCTTCGAGGCTTTTGGCCCATTTCAAAAAGATTCATCCTGACAAAAAAGACAATAGTTTAGCCTACTTCCAAACACTTCGTGATAGAATGCAAAAACAGAAAACAGTTACAAGCATGTTTTCTAATAGTTCCAAACAAGCTGCTGATGGTTTACGAGCTTCTTACAACATCTCTTTGTTAATTGCTCAATCAGGCAAGCCTCACACGATTGGAGAAACACTAATTCTCCCTGCCGTTAGTGAAGTCTTACGCACAGTCTTGCATAAGCCACCTGAACAAGTTATTAAATCAATCCCTCTCAGTAACAGTACAGTCCAGAGAAGAGTGGATGAAATGTCTGACAATATTGAGGAACAGTTGTGCATAATCCTTAAAACAACAGAATTCAGCATGCAGTTAGATGAGTCAACTCTGCCTGACAAGAAATCGTTGCTTCTTACCTACGTTCGTTTTGTTAAAGATGAAAATTTAATGGAAGAATTTCTGTTCGCTAAAGAACTAGAAACACATACGACAGGTGAGTCAGTTTTCCAATTAGTTGTGGGCTTTTTCAATGAGAAAGAAATCCCACTCACAAATATCGTATCTTGTGCAACTGATGGAGCACCATCTATGTTGGGTCGTCATCGAGGATTTATCAAATATTTGAAGGAGGCAGTGCCTGGCGTGTTGACAGTACATTGTGTAATACACAGACAAAACCTGGTTGCAAAGAATATCAGTGGTCGCCTTCATCATTCATTAAGCACAGTTATAAGAGCAGTCAATACAATTAAAGCACGGGCTCTCAATTCTAGGCTATTCCGACAACTATGTGCTGAGAATGATGAGGAATTTGAGCAATTACTACTGCACACAGAAGTTAGATGGTTGTCCAAGGGAAACTGCTTGAGGCGTTTCTATTCACTTTTTAGCACTGTAGTGAAATTTTTCCAAGCCCTCGATGATAGCGTCAGCCTTGAATTAATCAGCATCAAGGCTGACATTGCCTATCTGTCGGACATTTTCATGAAGTTTAATGAGGTAAATCTACAACTGCAGGGAAACCTTGTTAATCTGATCAAAGTGAAGTCAACTGTACTGGCATTCATATCCAAGCTGAAACTTTACAAGCGCAACTTAGGCCGTCATGAGCTTTTTCAATTTCCAAGCCTTGCTGACCTTGACAAAGAAAGCACCGTACTAGATGATGACCTGCAAGAATACTGCTCACACTTAGATCAGCTCCACAAGGATATGACCAGAAGATTTCAAGACATTTTTTCCTTGGAGGTGCCTGATTGGGTGATAGATCCACAGCATGAGTCGAGTATGGAAGGGGCAGGTGTCGTAGAAGAGGAACTAATATCTCTCCGAAATGATATTGAACTGAAACCAAAACTTTCAAACTCCTACCAGGATTTCTGGCTGCAGAAAGCTGTCCGTGAACGGTACCCAGCAGTGTGGAACAAAGTGAAGCTGTACTTTATAGCTTTTCCAACATCTTATCTGGTTGAGAAAGGGTTCAGTGCAGTTTCCCAGCTTCTTTGCAAGCAAAGAAATAGACTAGCTGTCACAGATCGAGGCGACCTAAGGCTTTTCCTCACTGCACTGAAGCCAGAAACAGACAGGTTGGTATCATCGCACCAGGCGCACCCATCGCATTAAAATGTGAGAACACGGTATTTTGATTATGTATGCTAACAGAATAAATGTATTGTGTTTTATGTGTGCTTGTTATTTACATGTAAGTTGCGTAAATTTATTATGTATATTAAATGCTATAGTAAAGTATTACTGTGTGCCCAAGATAGGGGGCGTTATCAAATTTTTGCGATCCTAAGTGGGCGGTTGGTGGATAAAGTTTGGGAAACACTGCCCTAATAAAACAAGTTGCTCCGGATATAGTATCAAATCACTGTACTATTCATAAATACGCCTTAGCTTGTAAGGCACTCCCTCTTGAATTAAAAAGTATTCTTGATTTCATAGTAAAGGCTGTAAATTTCATTTGTGGCTGGGCCATGAATTCCCGATTATTCAAAGTATTTTGCGATGACCTTGGAAAGGAGCATTAGTTCCTTCTTTTCCACGCCGAAGAGCAATGGTTATCGCGGGAAAAAGTGCTCTCCGTGTTGCAAAACTCATCACTGAAGTTGCCGTGTTCCTTCATGAGCATGGGTCAGTGGAACTTGCTACATTATTTGATGACAATAGATTCCAATTAAAGTTCTTTTATTTGGCAGACATCTTTAGTCTTTTGAATGAGCTCAGTTATTCTCTGCAGGGGAAAAAATCTGCAGAAAAGGTCTTCGCCTTCAAAAAGATGTTATCACTAGAAAATTCTGCTATGTTTTTACTGTTGGATAGTAAAATTGGTAATCAGGAAACCAACGAATGGCTGATTGCTTTAATTGACCATCACATAAGCAATCTCTAGAAGAAAATAAAAGATTACTTTTCAGCATCTGAACCTTTTTCAGCATGGATTTAGCAGCCTTTTATTGCTAAGATGAAAGAAAATGAGCAGCTCAACATTCATAAACAACATCTGGAATTGCAGAGTTCTCAAGTTGCAAAGAACAAGTTCAGCTTCTTTTTACTGATGGAATTTTGGTGCAGTATATGCCAAGAATATCCTGAATTGGCAAAAAGAGCTCAGGAAGCATTAATTTCATTTTTAACGACATACCTCTGTGAAGCTACTATGTTTGCTTTAGTTAATATCAAAATTGCGTAGCGTAATTGCCTTAGAGTTGCAATGACATGAGAATTGCTCTCAGCAATATTAACCCTTGTATTGATGAGCTTGTTTCAAAGAGACAAGAACAGAGGTCACACTGCCTAATCATTTGTGCTGTGTTTTACCGAGTAAATTGTGATACTCCACTAACCCCTTGTGTTATGCTTTCATAAGGAGTTTTTTTAATTAAATAGAGATCCAGTAGTAAAACAACTTATCTGCCTTATTACAATTGTCTTTCTTCTTTCAACAAGCACTTCCTTTGCAGGTTGCGCAGACAAGGGGTCCCCAAGCCAATACCTTTAGGAATAGGGGTCCCAGGAGTTGGAAAGGTTAAGAATCACTGCATAGTAAACGTGCAATGTTCAACATCATAAAAAAAATACAACTAATTGTAATTGTCTACTATTTGCAAAACACAGCCTCAGTAACAAACAGTTACATGGGGTGTTCATAGACTTAAAGAAACATTAACTAGCATGTCACATTGGATTTTAACTGTTTATCTGAATAAAAGTTCTCTTATAAAAAATGCTCTATGATTTCCGGCTATGGCATTGTTCAGTACAATCACGGATCAATGTCAAGCAATAATCTGCCATCAAGTGAGAGTCCTAACAACCTTGGCATCTTTTTTCCATTGTTCTAATGTCTTGATGGAACCTCTCCTCATGCTTCTTGCCAACGTTACCACGATTCTCTGGGAAATAGTCTAGATGGCTAAATAAATAGTGAAGTTTAATGCTTATCCCTGCACCACGAGCTTGAAAGTTTTGGAGCATCACATCGACAAGGCTTCGGTAGTTGCTAACTTTTGTGTTACTTAGAAACTCTCGTATCACTGAGACATATGAGAACCAGGTAGCCCTCTTAGCCACTGTCATACGAGCAGTAAAGGTTTGATTTTGCATCAGTTTGCAAATTTGGGGTCCATCAAAAATACCTGTTTTAAGTTTTTTCATGCTGAGACCAGAAAAGGTTTTGGCGATATAATGGAAACAATCACCATCTTTATCAAGAGCCTTCACAAATTGTTTCATCAGACCCGCCTTTATGTAAAGCAGAGGCAGGATAATGCAATCCCGATTAACCAGTGGCCTATTTATGATATTTTCATCGCCTACTGCAAGATCTTCTGTTGCCGGCATACCTTTCTTTACCCGGTGCTGATCAGTAGAGCGACTGTCCCAGTAACAGATAAAACAAGGATGTTTGGTGTACCCCCTTGCAGTCCTAACAAAAAAATGACCATTCTAAAGTCTATGCATATGGCCCAGTTGTGCTCACAGTAGCGCAGTTTCTGCAAAACCATCTTCACATTCAGACAGTGTTCATTAACAATTACGGAATGTCCGATTGGAACACATGCAAACTTGTTGTCATTATGAAGTAACACGCATTTCAAACTTCGTTTGGAGCTGTCTACAAACAATCTTCATTCATTTGGGTTGCATTCTGGAAGACTCATTTCTAAAAGGAGGGTTTAGATGTTGTTGCAATAAACAAAGTTATCATCCGTAGTGAAAAAACGAATCAACAAATCATCCCTACCACGGTAGAATGTAATTTTAGTTCTCGAATTTAGTATACCATGTTCATCAAGACGAGATGCCAAATTAGAGCATCCGCTTTGCAGTCGGTGGACCTGGGGTTCATTCCCTAAGTCGAGTCATACCAAAAGACTTTAAAAAATGGTATTCACAGCTTCCCTGCTTGGCGCTCAGCATAGAAAAAGGATAGTGTGGAGAACAAGCCGAAAAGACTTGCTTGTTGTGTCCTTGAGCAAGGCACTTAACGGGATGCCACCACCTTTATGTGGCAGACAGGTGGCATACTCGTACTTCACCCGGTTACAATAGTGAAGTTGCTAACCCAGCATTGTAAAAAGCGACTGTTGGGTACCCATTAATGGCAGTCCGCCTTGTTAGTGATGGGGCTAACAGTCACTTATGACTGGTTCGAAATGGACTGCCATCTTTCCCCTAGCCCAATTTCAATTAGGTTGACGCCATGGGTCTAAATTGCCGTTTGTGCCATACCTCCATCCCAAGGAAGAGAAGGGGCAATCACAACAACAGATGCCAAAATCTCAGACGATTCTTTGGATAGGCCGAGATAACGAACTATATACAAATCATTCAGTTGGATTTGACTAAAGGGTTTTGGTTTTGCATTGAGCAAAAATGCTGCAGCAGCCATGCTGAGAGAGCTACTAATACTACTGTTGCTGCTATAAGTATCATCCATCGCTTCCAGTAGCATTTCATCTGCAGTGAGGTCAGGTAAGGAAGTGAAAACTGGAACTGAAACTTTAGAACAATGTAGAATGGGTCGTCGAGCAGACTCAATCTCAGGATAATACCAATCTTTCTTCTTTTGCTGGTTCCATCCAGACATATCCAACATGCAAAAACAACAATCATCATGGTGATTTTTGGGCTCACGCAATACTATAGGAACCCCAAGCCAAATCAAACTGACTTTGCCTTGGGTCCAAAAACGCAGCGTTTTTGTACAATCTTTGCACACCTTGTGGGGTGCCCAAGACTTATCTTGGTCCCCTAACTTCATGCCAAAGTATGCTTCATAAGCTCTCTTGATAAAATCTCTCATATTGAATCGGTACTTTGCCATCATATAGTCATCACAAATGTAGCAAAATACGTCTGGATTGTTTTGGCATTGCCTTTGCTTAGAGCTCATCTCTACTACTTTCTCATATACAGCTTTATTCAAAACAATGTAACTAATTTTTTTTTCAAACAAATACATAGTCCCCATTAAAATGTTCACCAAAAAGCAGCAATTTAGCGTTTATTATGTCCTTAAAGCAACAAAATCTAGCACTTTTGTTAGCTAAAAGATACATGCTTTCCACCCTATGCTGCCTTTAGACCATATCATGGTTGTTTTAACGCACAGTCGAGGACAAATGAACTAAAACTGATAACTCTTCTCTAAGAAGAAATATAAACGTGATAAAGAGAAATTTTTGATGGGATTAAGTTGTAAATTTTATGGTTATTAGCTGATAATATTGCTCTAAGTCGCATCAAACTTTCATGATTCATCAACATTATGACTTGTTTTTATGCAAATCGATATACATATAGATTGTATAGAAAAAATGAACACTAAACTTTAATGGGAAACCAGTAATATTACACTAAAGAAGCTTCGCATGCTTGAAAATGCACTGGGCTCAAGCAAAATTATAAAAAAATACAAGTAAAAATATCTTCAAAACTAAAGCCAATTCGGCAAAACCAAGTGCATTTTCAGACTCAGCGTTTTCAATTTAACCCCGAAACGATTCAACATCTTTTGCTTTTGGATAAAAAATTTTTTGTTCGCCTGTTTTATTTAAAATTAATACAACAATTTACTTATGAACTGATATTTTACGGTAAATTTATCATGAAATACAAGCTATGATTTTAAACAAAATAAAGTAATTTAAACTCAAAGTGAACAATTTAACAGCTATTATGGAATCGTTCTTATCGATTAGTGTACGAAAAATTGATAAGCAAACAGTTAATATTGACAATACGTGAACACAAACGAAGTTCTTCAACTGGCAATATGGAATTAGTGTGGTAAGCAGGTACAGATACTCCAAAAATTCATTATCTGTTTTAAAGTTTGGTTTTTGTAAGTAGTGGTCGACAGCATTTGATTGTTGGAGGCTGAATTGTTGTCGCCATTGATATGTATTAAAATAAGTGTGTTGTTTATTATTATTCGAGTGGTGAAGGTGTAGAGCAGTTGTTGGTGCAGCTGTATTGATTAACAGTTGTTGCAGATTCGAATGCTCGGTGGCAGGGTTCCAAGATAAGGCAGTGTAGACTGCAGTGTGGGGCACAGTATGTGAATCTGTGGGAAGTTTAAACCATGGGTGCAATTATTTTAATTTTGTCACAGAAATTGACCAATCAAAAACAAACAAACGTTACACGTTCAATACGTCAACAAAAGTGACAGCAAAATGTCTGACAGCCAACCACTTTCCAAACAAAAAATGCCGTTGTTGATATGACAATAGCCACTGCTTATATGTATTTGCAACATCAACATTTGTTGTAATACGTCAAAATGTTTTGATTAGTCAACAAAAAGATAACAATTTACTTAAGTTCTGATATTATAAAGCAGATTTAACATGAAATCCAAATCATTATTTTAAATGAAGAGAAACAATTTGAATTTCATTATAATTTCATTATAAACACAAAATCTTGTTGGTGGTACAAAATGAAAACTTTAAATGTTGTTATGGAATAGTTCTTTTCACTTGGCACAGGACAATTTGATGCATAAACAATAAAAGCATGCAATACCACAACACAATAAGAGTTCTTTTATTTTTTGATTGGAATTAGTGTGGAAAGTAGGTTAGATACATCAAAAATTAAATGACAGTTTGAAAATTTGTTTTTTCTATTCCGTAGCCGATTGCATTTGATTGTTGAAGGCTGATTTGTTGTCCCATTCGTGTGCATTAAAATAGATGTATTGCTTATAATTATTGGAGTGAAAAGAGTATGGTATATTAGTTAACAGAAATATTTAATTGACAATAATTGCAGTTTTGAGTGTTTGATCGAAGAATTCCTAGATAAGGCAGTGTAGACTGGAGGGTGGGACAAGTTATGTGAATACATGGGGAGTGTAAACCAGCAGTACAATTATTTTTGATTCATTTTCAATTCAATAATTTTAATTTTGACCAATTAAAAATAACCAAGCATCACATGTTCAATACGTTATCAAAATTGACGGCAAAATGATTGACAGCCAACTACTTTCCAATGACAAAATGTTGTTGAGGGCAAAATAGCCATTGCACGAATGTATTTGAAGCATCAACACTTCGTCTAATTCGTCATAATATTTCAATTTTTTAACAATAAAATTACAAATTACTTACGTTCTTATATTTTAGAATATATTCAACATGAAATATAAATTATGAGTTTAAAGGAATTGAAATAATTTAAACTCATAATGAACTGTTCTAATGTGGTTAGGGAATAGTTCTTATTATTTGGCATAGGATAATTTGATGATTAGACCATAGAGTTAGACAAAGCAAATACACAAATGGAGCTCTTAAATTTCACAATGAATTTGACGTGGAAAGCAGATCAGATACATCAAACCATTCAACAACAGTTTGAAAGTTTGAATTTTCTGTTTAGTTGCCAACAACATTTGTATGTGGGAGGCTGATTTCTTGTCATCATTTGTGTGTATTAAAATAGGTGCGTTTTGTACTATTATTTGAGTGGTGAGGATGTGGTGTAGTGATCAGTGCAGCAGTCTTCATTAACAATGATTGCAGGTTTAAATGTTCGTGGGCAAGATTTCAAGATATGACAGTGCAAACTGGAGAGTGGGGTACGGTATGTGAATACATTGGCAGTGTACACAGGGATACAATTATTTCTAATTTATTGCAAAAAGTGACAACACAAAATCGAGCAAACTTCAAACGTTTAATCCATCCTTAGAAGAGACTTTATAATAATTTCAAAGTAGAAAATATCATTAATAGTAAAATAGTCACTGCCTACATCTATTTGAAACATCAACATTTTTTGTAATATGTTATAACGTTTCCATTAATCAACAATAAAATAATAATTTACTTACGACCTGATATTTTAGAGTAGATTCAACATGAAATGCAAATTATAATTTTAGACCATGTAAAACAATTTAAACTCATAACGAACAGTTTAAATGTGATTATGGAATAGTTATTATTGTTTGTCATAGGAAAATTTGATGAGTAAACCATAGAGTTAGTCCATGCAAGACTTTCTCTTGTAGTGCGTCACAATATTTCAATTATTTAACAATATAACAACATTTTACTTACCATCTGATATTTTAGAATAGATTTAACATGAAATACAATGTATGATTTTAACCAAAGTAAAACAATTTAAGATCATAAACAGTTTAAACATGGTTACAGAATAGTTCTTATCATTTGGCATAGAATAATTTTATGAGTGAACCATAGAGCTAGACAACAATATTACACAAAATGAGTTTTTAAACTGGCAAGTTCAAATTATCAAAACTGGCAAGAAAGCATGTTAGATACACCAAACCATTGTATTTTTTTGACGACAGCATTTGATTGATGGTGGCTGATTGGTTGTCACCGTTGATGAGTATTAAAATAGGTGAGTTATTTATTATTACTCTAGTGGTGAGGGTGTGGTGCAGTGGTTAATGCAGCTGACTCGATTAACAATGGTTGCAAGCTAGAATGTTTGGTGGCAGGGTTTCAAGATAAAGCAGAGTAGACTGGAGGATTGTGCACATTTGTGAATCCAAGGGAAATGTACACAAAAGTACAATTATTCCTAGTTATCACCGTAATTGACTAATCCAAAACAACCAAAAGTTACACACTCATTACGACATCAAAAATGATGGCAAAAAATTGAACAGCAAACTAATTTATAAAAACTAAATGTCATTGATGGCAAAATAACCACTGCCTGCATGTATGTGAAATATCAACATTTAAGTAACAATTTATGATGTTTTGATTTTTCAACAATATAATAAAAATGTACTTACCAACTGATATTTTAGAGTAGACACATAAAATACAAATTATATTTTTAGGCGAAGCAAAATAATCTAAGCACATAATGAACAATTTGAATGTGGTTTAGGAATAGTTCTTATCGTTTGGCATAAGATCATATAAAGAGTAAACCATAGAGCTAGACAACGCAAATACACAAATGAAATTATCAAACTGGCAAGTTGGAATTAGCTTGGTAAGCAGGTTAGATACACCAGACGATTCAATAACAGTTGGAAAGATAATTTTGTGATTTGCTGCTGACAGCATTTGATTGTTCAATTAATTGTTGGAGGCAGATTGGTTGTCACCATTACTGAGTATTAAAATCGGTGAGTTGTTTACTATTACTTGAGTGGTGAGGGTGTGGTGTAATGATTGGTGCAGATGCCTTGATTAACAATGGTTGCAAATTGGAATTTTTGGTGGCAGGATTCCAAGATAAAGTCAGTGTAGACTGGCGAGTGGGGCACAGTATGTGAATCTATGGGAGAGTGTAGACAGGTTAGAATTATTTTTAATTCATTGCAGTAATTGACCAATCAAAAACGATGAACTGTCACACAATCACTATATCCTCAAAAATCATGGCTAAATGTCTGATGGAAAACTACTTTCCAAGGATAAAAATGCCGTTAATGCTAAAAGAGCAACTGCCTACATGCATTTGAAATAGCAGCTTTTCTCCTAATACGTCACAACGTTTTGATTATTCAACAATGTAATAACAATTAACTTACAATCTGATACTTTAGAGTAGAATCAACATGAAATACAAATTATGATTTCAAATAAAGTAAAACAATGTAAACTCATAATGAACATTTTAAATGTGATTATGGAATAGTTCTTATCGTTTGGCATAATAAATTTGATGAGTTAACCCTTTAAATACGGGAAGTACTTTTAGACATTAATAAAACGTGAGATTTAGATATGTTGCTCTTTTAGCCTTAACTAAGACTTACCAACCCTTGAAAACAAAATTTTTGCTCATTTTTTATGTTTTCTCTTATGTTTCCAAAATGGGAACGTTGGTAACTACTGCCACCTAATATTTGAAGTCATGTCAGTAGCGCAACAGCGTGTGAAACAAACATGTAAGCACAAAGATAAATAATTTCCTTTGAATTGATTGTCTGGCTTTTCTTGTTTTCGCATATGCTAAACCTTTCTGTTGTGGCTGCTTACAAGTTCTATAACCATGTAAACTCAAACGGCGTGAGTCATATTCAATTTCAAAGAGAAATAGCAAGAGCCCTGGTAAAAGTGGATTGTCCCAGAAAGCGTTTCGGCAGACCAACTGCTCCGCCAAGCAAAGCAGTAAGGTCTGATGAAAACAATCACAACCTCGAATCCGTTACCTAAGGAAAATGTGCTCTTTGTCAAAAAAATACTACATTGTACTGCGCTAAGTGCAGAAAACGGTTGCATAGGTTGTGCAGCGACCAATATCACAGAAAGTGATTTGCATTCTAATATAAGCAACTTAACATTACCGCAGTGTGCTATTACTGTATTTCCGCTTGTGTATTTTGTATGTTCATTAAAAGATCAAAAAACTTCACATCTGCAAGAATTTTGTCAATTGTGCATGCAAGGTTATGTGTTATGTAACGTAATTTTGCTTAATAATCACCACAACACTTTTTGTAAAAAAAGATTTTGTGGACCCATAAGTTACCAACGTTCCCATTTTGGGAGCATCGCAGCAAAAACGTTATAGGTAGTAAAATAAACGTACAACCATATATTTTTTAAGTTAAAAGTAGTTAATATGATCAGTTCTTGCTAATGCATGGTGTTAGCATAAAAAACTTTCTTTCATTTGTTTATAATAAGCTTATGTACAATAAACAAATAGCCAATTTTTGAGTTTTTTCTTTCAATTTTTGGCTTTTTTTTTAAATTACCCCCAAAAAACTTTTGAGAGTAAAGATAATACTTTAAAAAAATGTAATAAAACAGAAAAATGTCACAAGCTGGCTGTAAAAAAAATAATCTACGTGTTTTTAAAGCTATGTTCCCATTTTGGAACGTCGGACTCTAAAGGGTTAAACTAAACAATGAAGAACACAAACGAAGTTCTTAAACTGGCAGATTTGTTGTCACCATTGATGTGTATTAAAATAGGTGTGTTGTTTATCATTATTCCAGTGGTGAGGGTGTGGTATAGGGATTTGAGCAGCCACTTTTATTAACAATGGTTGCATTGTGGAATGTTTAGTCGCAGAGGTCCAAGATAGGGCAGTGTAGAGAGTAGGGTGTGGTATGGTGTGTGAATCAATGAGAGAGTGTACACAGGGGTAGATGCATTTTTAATTTTTACTGTATTTCATTAATCAAAACGACCAAAAGTCATACGTTCAATAAATCAATATGAATTACTGCAAAATGCCTGACAAAAAACTACTTTCCAAGCACAATATGCCTTTGATGGCAAAATAGACTCTGGTTACCTGTATTTCAAACATCCTCATGTTTGTAATACCTTGTAATCTTTTGATTATTCAATTATAAAATAACAACTTATTAACCATGTTTTAGAGTAAATTCAACATGAAATACAAATTATGATTTTAACTGAAGTGAAACAATTTAAACTCACAATAGCAGTTTAAATGTAGTTATAAAATAGTTCTTATCGTTGGCATAGGATAATTTGACCAGTAAATCATAAAGCTCGACAATTCAAACACACAAATGGAGCTCTTAAACTGGCAAGTTGGAATTACTGTGGTAAGCAGGTTAGATGCACCAAAAATCAATAACAGTTTGAAAGTTTAGTTTTTGTGGTTGATCGCCGACAGCATTTGATTGTTGGAGGCTGATTGGTTGTCACCATAATGTGTAGAATTACGAGTACTCGTATATGTATTATTTACTATTATTCAAGTGATGAGGGTGTGGGGTAGTGGTTAGTACAGCTGCCTTGATTAACGGCAGCAGGTTTGAATGTTCGATGCCAGGGTTCCAAGATAAGGCAGTGTAGACTGGAAGGTTGAGCAAGGTACATGAATTTATCAGAAAATGTACACAAGGGTACAATTATTTTTATATCATCACAGAAAATGACCAATCAAAAACCAAGAAACCCCACATATTCAATTAAGAAATGACTGCAAATTATTTGATGGCAAACTACTTTCCAATGACAAAATGCTGTTGATGGTAAAACAGCCACTGCCTGCATGTGTTTGAAATATCAAGATTTCTTGTAATACGTCATTATGTTTCGATTATTCAACAATAAAATAACAAAAAGAGTAGATTTAACATGAAATACAATTTATCTTTTCAAACGAAGTGAAGCAATTGAAACTCATAATAAACAGTTTAAATATGGTTATGGAATAGTTCTTATCATTTGGCCTAGAATAATTTGATGAGTAAACCGTAGAGCTAGACAATATCGAGTTTTTAAACTGGCAAGTTGGAATTAGGGTGGTAAACAGTTCAGATACACCAAGCCGTTCAATAACAGTTTGAAAGTTTGGTTTTCCTACAGACGTGAAAAGCATATGATTGTTGGCGGCTGATTTGTTGTCACCATTGATGTGTATTAAAATAGGTGTGTTGTTCACAATTTTTTGTGTGATGAGAGTGTGGTGTATTAGTTAGTGCAGTAGTAATTAGTGCACCTCCCTCCATGAACAATGGTTGCAGGTTCAAATGTTCGGTGGCACGGTTCCAAGATAAAACAGTGCAGATTGAACAGCGGGGAATGTTATGTAACTCTAAAGGGGAGTGTATATATGGATAAAAATATTTTTACTTTATCACAAATTTAACCAATCAAAATTGACCTATCGTCATACATTCAATACGCCATCAAAACTCGCGAAAAATGTGTGACGGCAAACTACTTTCCAATGGCAAAAATGCCATTGATGGCAAAATAGCCACTGTCTACTTGTACAGTATTTGAAACATCAACATTTCTTGTAATACATCATGATAATTTAATTATTCAACAACAAAGTAACAACATATTTACGTTCTGATGATTTAGAGCAGATTCAACATGAAATACAAATTAGAATTTTAAACAAAATGAAACAATTTAAAGTCATAATAAACAGTTTAAATGTGGTCATGGAATAGTTCTTATCGCTTGTTATAGGATGATTTGACGAGCAAAGCAAAAAATTAAACAATGCAAAAACACAAATGGAGTTCCAAACTGGCAGATTCGACTTGGCGTAGTTAGCAGGTTAGATACACCAAAATGTCAAAAGGGGTTTGAAAGTTTGAATTTTTTAATTAGTCATCGACAGCATTTGATTGTTTGAAGTTTATTTTTGTCACCATTGATGTGTATTGAAATAGGTGGGTTGTTTACTATTATTTGAGTGGTGAGGGTGTGGCATAGTGGTTAGTGCAGCTACCTTGATTAATAATGGTTGCAGGTTCAAATGCTTGGTGGCACAATTATAAGATAAGTCGGTGCAAACTAAAAGGTGGGGAACAGTATGCAAATCTGTGGGGGACTGTACACCAGAATACAATTATTTTTAAATCATCACAGAAATTGACCAATCAAAAACGTCTAAACGTTACACGTTTAATACGTCAATAAAAATGACGGCTAAATGTCTGATGGCAAACTACGAGAATAAAATTCTGTTCATGGCAAAATAGCCACTGCCTACATGTATTTGCAACATCAGCATTTGCTGTATTACGTCTCAATGTTTTGATTATTCAACAATATAATAACAATCTACTTACGACCTGATATTTTAAAGTAAAGTTTATCATGAAATACAATAGAGTATTATAAACGAAGTAAAACAATTTAAACTCATAATAAACAGTTTAAATGAGGATATGGAATAGTTCTTATTGCTTGGCATAGGATAATTTGAAGATCAAACCATAAAGCTTAACAATGCAAGAACACAAATGGAGTTCCTAAACTGGAAAGTTGGAATTACCATGGTAAGTGGATCAGATACACCAAACCATTCAATATTGATTTCAAAGGTTGGTTTATGTATTTAGCTGCCGACAGCATTTAATTGTTGGCAGCTGATTTCTTGTCACCATTGATGTGTATTAAAACAGGTGTGTATTTTACTACTATTCAAGGACTGAGGGTGTGGTGTAGTGTTTACTGCAGCTGCCTTGATTAACAATGGTTGCAGAGTTCCAAGATAAGGCAGTGTAGACTGGAGGGAGGGGCACGGCATGTGATTCCATACACATGGGTACAAGTATTTTTAATTTGTCACAGATAATGACAAATCGAAAACCTTCATAAGTCACACTTTCAATATGTCATTATATATAATGGCAAAATGTCTGACGGCAAACTACTTTCTAAAAGCATAACGCTGTTGATGGCAAAATAACCACTGCCTACATGCATTTGAAGCATCAACGTTTCTGGAATTAGATCATAATGCTTCGATTATTTAACAATATAATAAAATCTTACTTACGATCTGATATTTTAGAGCAGATTCAACATGGAATTTAATTTATGACTTTAAACATGATGAAACAATTTAAACTCATAATGAATAGTTTAAATGTGATTATGGAATAGCTCTTACAATTTGATTGGTAACGATAGAGCTAGACAATACGAATACAGAAAAGGCGTTTTTCAACGAGCAAGTTAGAAAGGGTGTGGCCAGCAGGTTAGATACACCAAACCATTCAATAACAGGATGAAAGTTTGGATTTCTTAATTGTTTTTTGACAGCATTTGATTGTTGGAGACTGATTTGTTGCACCATTGATGTGTTTTAAAATAGATGTGTTGTTTACTATTATTCGAGTGGTGAGAGTGTGGTGTAGTGGTTAGTGCAGCTGCCATGATTAACAATGTTTGCAGGTTCAAATGCTTGGTGGCAGGGTTCCAGGACAAGTCAGTGTAGTCTGAAAAATAGAGTTTGTTATGTGAGTGTATGGAGAAGTGTACAAAGGAGTACTACTATTTTTTCCTCACAGAAATTCACCAATCAAAAGCGACCAAAAGTCACACAATCATAACACCACTAAAAATGTTGGCAAATTGTCCGATGTCAAAGTACTTTCCCAGGAAAAAACGCCATCGATGGCAAAATATCAATTAGCAACATGTATTTGAAACATCACATTTGTTATAATACGTGATAATATTTTGATGATTCATTATTAAAATAACAATTTACTTACGTTCTGATATTTTAGTGAAGACGGAACATAAAACACGAAATTGTGATATTAAACCAAGTGAAACAATTTAAACTGATAATGAACAGTTTAAATGTGGTCATGGAATAGCTCTCATTCTTTGGCATAGGATAATTTGATGAGTAAACCATTGAATTAAACAATGCAAGAATGCAAATGAAGTTCTCAAACTGGAAAGTTGAAACTATGGTATTAAGCAAGTTAAATAACCAAAAGTTCAATACCAGTTTGAAAGTTTGGTATTTGTAAATAATTATTCAACAATAAATTAACAATTTACTTACCAACTGATATTTTAGAAAAGATTCAACATGAAATGGAAATTATGATTTTAAACCAAGTGAAACAATTTAAACCTATAATTAACGGTTTAAAGGTGATCATGGAATAATTCTTATAGTTTGGCATAGGATAAGCTGAACAATACAAATACACAAATGGAGTTTTTAAACTGGCAAGTTGGAATTAGCGTGGTAAGCAGGTTAAATACACCAAACCCTTCCATAATAGTTTGAAAGTTTGGTTTTTGTATTCAGCCACTGACAGCTTTTGATTGTTCGAGACTGATTTGTTGTTACCATTGATGTGTATCAAAATAGGCATGTTATTTACTATTAATCGAGTGGTGTAGTGGTTAGTGCAACTGTTGTGCTCAACAATGGTTGCAAATGCGAATGTTTGGTGGTAAGGTTCCAAGATAAGGCAATGTAGACTGGAAGGTTTGGCATGGTTGGTGAATCTATGTGAGAGTGTACAAAGGGGTACAAACAATTTTAAATTTTTCACAAACTTTGACGAATCAAAACAATTAAATTTCACATGCTCATTACATCTTTGAAAATGACGGCTAAATGTCTGACGGCAAACTACTTTCCAATGACAAAATGTCGTTGATGGCAAAATAGCCACTGCCCACATGTATCTGAAACATCATCATTTCTTGTAATATGTCATAATGTTTTCATTATCTAACAACAAAATCACAATGTATTTACGATCTAATATTATAAGGTAGATTCAACATGAAATACAAGTTATAAGTTTAAATGAAATAAAACATTCTAAACTCATAATAAACAGTTTAAATGTGGTTATGGAATAGTTCTTATCGTTTGGCATACAATGATGTGATGAGTAAATTATAAAGCTAGACAAAGCAGGAACACAAATAGAAATCTCAAACTGTCCAGTTTGATTTAGCGTGGTAAGCATGTTAGATATATCAAACCATTCAATAACAGTTTGAAAGTTTGGTTTATGCATTTAGTTGTCGACTGGATTTGATTTTTGGAAACTGATTTGTTGTCACCATTGATGTGTGTAAAACACGTTGTTTGTTTACTATTTTTTGAATGGTGAGAGTGTGGTGTAGTGGCTAGTGCAGTTGCCTTGTTTAACAATGGTTGCAGGTTCGAATGCTCGGTGGCAGGGTTTCAAGATAAGGCAATGTAGGCTGGAGGGTAGCACATCTTTGTTATTCTTTGGGGAGTGTACACAGGGGTATAATTATTTCTGGTTATTACAGTAATTGATCAATCATAAACGACCAAATGTCACACGTTCAATACATCAATAACATCGTAGAAAAATGTCTGATGGCAAACTAATTTCCATGGATAAAATGCCATTCATGTCTGTTAGATATTTATTCTGTTGTTACCACCACATTTTCTGCAAGCCGTCTTTATACGCAAAAAGTGCTGCCTTTTGTTGATCACACGATCACGTGACCGTTCAAGCACAGTGCAAAATTCGTTTTATTCACTGTACCGTTGTTTTTGTAAGTTCAGGAGTAAGCCAAAATAGCTGGCAGTTGTATGTAGACTAGATTAGGTGTTTAGTAAGTTAAAGTCGGAAACTTTACTATTCTACTTGAATTTAGATGAAGTTGGTTTTAATAAAGTGTGTTGCTACAATTGTTTGATAGAAGTTTGGCGCAATATTGTTTCTGGTATGTATTAATTTTCCTTAAGTATAACGCAATCATAGTAGCAGCAACTGATTTTGGTATGTTTCTTTGATAGAAACCGTCTTGTACTGTCTCGTAATACCGCGTGTTTGAACCGTCCTCCCCACCCAACTTTTGCTCTTGGAGTTCAAGTATTGTTATTACTTTGAATCATTTATCTTTTAATCTTGTTTATATCTAAATAACATTTGATCGAGTCAACGTCTTGAGATATTGAGAGGAAGCCAATACGAGACGCGTTGCAGAAATAAATAATACTGTATCAACAATCAAGTCGTAGCAGTCATAGATTGGTGCGAATAAGGCGTCGCCAAAGCGTCTTAAAGGAAAGAATTCGCAACAATGTCAAAATAGCCACTACTTACAAGTACGTGAATCATCAACATTTTTGTAATAAATTATAATGTTTTGATTACTCAACACAATAATAACAATTTACTTACCAACTGATGTTTTAGAGCATATAGAACATGAAAAACAAATTATATTTTTAAGCGAGATGAAATAATCTAAAATTATAATGAACAATTTGAATGTGGTTATGAAATAGTTCTTATCGTTTGGCATAGGATGATCTAAGAGGTAAACCATACAGCTAGTGAATGCAAGAAAACAAATGGAGTTCTTAAACTGGCAAGTTGGAATTAGTGTGGCAAGCAGATTAGATATACCAAAAAATCAACAATAGTTTGAAAGTTTGTTTTATGTATTTAGTCGCTGACAGCATTTGATTTTTGGACATTAATTTGTTGTTACCAGTGATGTGTGTTAAAACAGGTTGTTTGTTCACTATTATTTGAGTGGTGAGAGTGTGGTGTACTGATTAGTGCAGTTGCCTGGATTAACAATGGTTGCAGGATTGAATATTCGGTGGCAGAGTTCCTAAATAAGGCAATGTAGATTGGAGGGTGGGACACGGTATATCAATATTTTGGGAGTTTACACAAGGATACAGTTTTTTTTATTTCATTACAGTAATTGACCAATCAAAAACACTAAAAGTCACACATTCAATAGATTATCAAAAATCACGGCTAAATGTCTGACAGCAAACTACTTTTCAAGCATAAAGTGCCATTGATGGCAACATAGCCACTGCCTACATGTGTTTGAGACATGCAATTTTCCTGTAATACGTCATAATGTTTTGATTTTTCAACAATATACTAACAAATTACTTACGACCTGATATTTTAGAATATATTCAACATGAAATACAAATTATGATTTTCAGTGAAGTGAAACAATATAAACTCATAATGAACAGTGTAAATGTGGTTATGGAATAGTTCTTATCATTTGGCATAGGAAAATTTGATGAGTAAACCATAGATCTCGACAATGCAAGAACACAAATGGAGTACTTAACTGGCAAGTTGGAATCAGCGTGGTAAACATGTTAGATACCCCAAAAATGTAATAACAGCTGGTAAGTTTGGTTTTTCTATATGGTCGCTAAAAGCATTTGATTGTTGGAGATTGATTTGTTGTTACGACTAATGTGTATTGAAGTAGGTGTGTTGTTTACTATTATTTGAGTGGTGAGGGTGTGGTGAAATGGTTAGTACAGCTGCCTTGATTAACAATGGTTGCAGGTTCAAATGTTCGGAGGTGTAGTTTTAGGATGAGGCAGTGGAAAAGGAAAAATAAAAGATGGTGTGTTTTTTATGTGGTAGTGTTCACAGGAATACAAATATTTTTAATTCATCACAGTAATTGACCAATCAAAAACCACCAAACGTCACACATTCAATACGTCATTAAAAATAACGGCAAATTACTTTCCAAAAACAAACCACAATTGATGGCAAAATAGCCACTGCTCTTAGGTTTTTGAACCCTTTATCTTTTCTTGTAATAGGTCATATTGTTTCAATTATTCAACAATAAAATAACAATTCACTCACGACCTGGTATTTTGTAGTAGATTCAACATGAAATACAAAATACAATTCTAAATCAAATGAAACAATTTAAACTCATAATGAACTGTTTAAATGTGGTTATGGAATAGTTTGAATCTTTTGGCATAGAAAGATTTGATGAGTAAATGATAGAGCTGGACAAGGCAAGAACACAAATGGAGTTCTTAAACTGCAAGTTGAAATTGTCGTTGTAAGCATGTTAGATACCAAAAAATTTCAATGACAGTTTGAAAGCGTTGATACTCTTCATTTGCCGACAGTATTTTGATTTTTGGCAGCTGATTTGTTGTCACCCTTGATATGTATTAAAATAGATGCGTTGTTTATTATTATTCGAGTGGTGAGGGTGTGGTGTAGTAGTTAGTACAGTTGCCTTGATTAACAATGGTTGCAGGTTTGAGTGTTCGGTGGCAGGATTCCTTCACAAGGCAGGGCAAACTAGAGAATTGGACGCAAAATATTATTTATGTGAGAATGTACACAATGATACAATTATTTTTAAGCTATATTGGAAATTGACCAATCAAAGACGACCAAAAGTCACACGTTCAATATGTCATTGAAAATAATGGCAAACTGCTTTCCCAGTCAAATAACTGTTTATGGCCAAATAGCCACTGCCTAGATGTGTTTGAAGGATCAAACGTTTCTGGTATACCTCATAATGTTTTGATTATTCAACAATAAAACAACAATTTACTTACGACCTGGTATTTTAGAGTAGATTCAACATGAAATACAAATGATGATTTCAAACAAAGTTAAACAATTTAAACTCATAATGAACAGTTTAAACGTGGTTATGGTATGGTTTATATCGTTTGGCATAGAATGAGTTGATGAGTAAACCATAGAGCTAAACAATGCAAGAACACAAGTGGAGTCTTTAAACTGGTAAGTTGGAATTAACGTGGTAAGCAGGTTAAGAACACCAAACCATTCAATAACAGTTTGGTGTATGTATTTTTTTGACGACAGCATTTCATTGTTTGGAAGCTGATTTGTTGTCACCATTGATGATTATTAAAACAGGTGTGTATTTTACTATTATTTGAGTGGTGAGAGTGTGGTTTGGAGGTTGGTGCAGATGGATTCATTAACAATGGTTACAGAATTGAATGCTTAGTTGTAGTGTTGCAAGATAAGTTAGTGTAGACGGGAATGTGGTGCATGATGCTTGATTCTATGGGGATGTGTACCCAGAAGAACTTTTTTTTACATCATCACAGTAAATGACCAAAGTTCACACGTTCTAGACGTCTTTGAAAATAACTTTAAATTGGCTGAGGGTAAACTACTTTCCAAGGATAGAATGCTGTTGATGGCAAAATAGCCACTGCCTACATGTATTTGAAACATCAACATTCGTTGTATTACATCACAATGCTTCGATTATTCAACAATATAATAACAATTTACTTACGACCTGATATTTTAGAGTGAAGTATATCATGAAATACATAGATTATTACATACAAAGTGAAACAATTTAAACTCATAATAAACAGTTTAGACGTAGTTATGGAATAGTTCTTATTGCTTGGCATAGGATAATTTGATAAGTAAACCATAGAGCTAAAAAATGCAAATACACAAATTGGGTTCTAAAATAGGCAAGTTGAAATCAGTGTGGTAAGCATGTTAGATACATCAAATCATTCAATAATAGTTTAAAAGTTTGGTTTATGCATGTAGTCGCAAAAGCGTTAAAGGTTAGTTGCCGACTTGTTGTCACCATTGATGTGTATTAAATAAGATATATTTTTTACTATTATTCGAGTAGCGGGGGTGTGGTGTAGTAGTTAGTGCAGCTGCCTTAATTAACAATGGTTCGAATGTTCGATGGCAGGGTTCCAAAATAAGTCAGTGTAGACTGAAAGTTGAGGCAGGGTATGTGAATTTATGAAGGGGTGTACAACAGGTTACAATTTTATTTAATTCATCACAGTAATTGGCCAATCAAAAACGACAAAAAGTCATACCTTAATTTTTCATTAAAAGTGATGGCAAATTGTTTGATGGCAAACTTTCCAAGGAGAAAATCTCGTTGATAGCAAAATAGCCACTCTCTACATGTATTGGAAACATCAACACTTACCGGTAGTTTAATTTGTCCTACTGTTTCGATTATTCAACAATAAGAACAGTTTACTTACCACCTGATATTTTAGAACAGATTCAACATGAAATACAAATTATGATTTTAAACTGAGTAAACATTTTAAACGCATATTGAACAGTTTATACGTAGTGATGGAATAGTTCTTATTGCTTTGAATAAGATAATTTGATGAGTAAACCATACAGCTTGACAATGGAAAAATATAAATGAAGTTCTTAAACTGGCAAGTGTGATTTGGCGTGATAAGCAAACTAAAATACACCAAACCCTTCAATAACTGTTTGAAAGTTTGAAATTTTGATTTTTGTCGCTGACAACATTTGTTTGCAGAAGACTGATTTGTTTTAACTATTGTTGTGTATTAAAATAGGTGTGTTGTTTACTATTATTCAAGTGGCAAGGTGTGGTGTAGTGGTTAGTGTTGCTGCCTTCATTGACAATGATTGCAGGTTCGAATGTTTGGTGGTAGAGCTCCAAGATAAGACAGTGTAAACTGGAGAGTAAAGCACAGTATGTGACTCTATGTGTGAGTGTTCACAGGGGTACAATTATTTTTAATTTATGACAGAAATTGACCAATCAGTATCGTGCAAAATCACACATTCAATACTTGATTGAAAACGATGGCAAAATGTCTGTCGGCAAACTACATTGCAAGGATAAAATGCTGTTGATGGTAAAATAGCCACCATTTACTTTTGTCTGAAAATTTAACATTTGTTGAAGTACGTCATAATGTTTTGATTATTCAACAATATAATAACAATTTACTTACGACCTGATATTTTAGAGTAGATTCAACATGAAAAACAAATTATGATTTTAAACAAAACAAAACAATTAAAACACATAATGGACAGTTTTAATGTGATTGTGGAATAGTTCTTATCATTTGGCAATAATTTGATGAGTAAAACATAGAGCTAAACAATGCAGCAACACAAATGGAATTCTTAAACTGGCAAGTTAGATACACCGAACTATTCAATAACAGTTTGAAAGTTTGGTTTTTGTATTTAGTTGCTATCACGAATTAGTTGATTTGCTTCGTAGGAATAGTTTATATATGTTTAGTTTCTGTAATTTCTTGTTTTTGTTCTGCTGGCATTGTTTTATTAGTGAATCTAAAATTTCTTTCAAGTCCAAACTAGATTTCATATCTCAGTTGTTTTTTTGCAAAAGGCCTTTTTTTTTTTTTACATTAAGATTTGTAGCACACACGCTTCCTGTTACATCACAATGATTGATCAAGTGTTTATGTTCTAGACTGATCCAGTAGAGACTTTTTTCTTCTCCAAGATTTAATTGTCGCTTACCAAATTTAATAGTAGGTGTTTTTGGTCACGTAATGTTGTTCTTGAAGTTTCTGGATTATGTCCCATTCATATATAAGGCGATGACATTTTTCGCATGTAGAGAGAGTGTAAAGAGTGAAGAGTGTAGAGAAACGGATAACGTGTTGTACTATAGTGGGTTGTTGTGAAATAATATTGTGACAAAAATCAAACGGTTAATTCATCGATTAGTTTTCTAGTTGGTTTCTGATTGATATATTAGAGTGCATTAATTTGTGTGATCAACGAGCAAAGGAATTTAAAGTGTCAAAGCATTTTGTGAAATATATCTGTTCTCTTCTTGATCGAGAAGTGGATGGTTTAAAGTATCATGTTAAGTATTTAGTAGAAGCCAAATCTTCACCTAGCTGTTAAGTTGCAGTCAGAATTTAATACTCAAGTGATACCATAAGTCGCCTTAGTTTTAAGGAAAAAATTAAAGTTGAGATAGAACTAAAACTCTATTTACACAACATCTGGGGGCTTGTTTGGAATGTTTTTTATCGTTGGTAATTTAAAATGGCTGCGGAAGAACTTAATATGGAGAAGTTGGAGGATTTAATGATTAAGTAGAATCGTTGTGTTTGGATGAAAAACAGAGGAACAGCGGAAGAATGGCGCTGAATGAAAGAAGCTGAAGCTGAAGAGCAAGGGTTAGCAGCCCAGGTTGAAGAACAAAGACAAGTGACGTTTCGTCCTAACGAACGTGTCCAGGGATGGTCTCATCTAAATTGGTTGGTTGGTATACTCATTATTGTTTCTTTGCATATTTATTTCAACAAATTGTTAATGCCCTGTATGATGATTTACCAATTAGGTACAAGGTTTACAATTTCCATTTTTGCCTATAATTTTCAAACCTATAGTTTTCCCTACTTGAAAAGAGTTGGCATGGACTTGCCCATTTCACTGTAGGAGGCCTGGTTTACTGCAAAGTGAGATAGAGTGAAATTCGTTAGCATGGATTTGCTCGACATGTCTACAAAGGTCGCCTGGCTTCCACCTTGTGAATTGTCAACGCACTTGCTGCGAGCGTGATGGCATTACAACGACAAGGGCACTAGGCTATATATGCAGCGTTTAATCTGGTTTTTCAGACCAGTCGTCCGCTAAGCTGTGTAAACTGATATCCCAGTGGATATGCAGCCAAAACCAACCAGTTTGTTAACCCACCCTGTTAAGCAACGCAATACGTTGTCAGTTGAAGTCTTAGTACTTCTGCATGTGCAATGCTTTAAGGATAACGTTAATGAGTGGGTTACTTTTGCTTGTGACGGGACAGGCCCTGCTGATGAGTCCAAAAGGACGAAACGCGTCCAGGGATGATCTTGTCTAAATTGGTTGGGTAGTATACTCATTATTGTTTTCTTGCATATTTATTTTAACAAATTGATAATAACCTTTTTGCTCATATGCTGCTTTACCAATTCGGTACAAGGTTTATGGAATAGAAGTACTTGGGCAACCCACTTAAGGGCTGGTGGCACTTAAGCCAGCAGTTCACAGGCAAGGCGGTAGAAGTGTATAATAGACTGTCGCCAGAAGAAGCAATAGGTTATGAGCGTTTTAAAGTTGCTTGACAGGAAAGGCATGATTTTACTGAGCACGGATACCATGAGAAATTTTTAAAAGCTAGACCATAAAAACACGAAAGCCTAAGTCAATTTATATTCAGGTTTAAAAACTTTTTCACTAAGTGGATAGAGTTGGCCAAAGTGGAGCAAAACTTCATGTGCGTGGTTGATTTGATTGTACGCAAGCAGTTCACTAGCTCCTACTTGAGGAATCTATTAATATGGCTGAAGCAGAGCAACCCAAAAACTCCAAACGAATTGTCACGATGGGCTGATCAATATTTGACAGCGTGCAATTAAAAGTTGTCGAATAAGGAAGTAATCAAACGTGATAGCGTAAAAGCCGGTGTGAAGAATAGTCATATTGGATTTCCTCCAGCGAGTCCCAAAATGCTTCTTATGCAATCGCGTTGGTCACCGGGTGATTGACTGTCATGTTAAACCAGAAGGAGGATGCAATGAGTATAATAGATCAGCTAGATACGCAGTTCTGTGCTACAAATGTGGTGAAATTGGGCATGAGAAGAGGTTCTGTCGCAATACACCCTGCTCCCAAGTCGTTCCTCGGGGTAGAGGCAGCACCCCTAGACCTGCATTACAACTGTACCAGATTGGATGCGCTGTGCAAGTTGGAAGATTGTTGGATGGTGCTAAAATGAAGAATGAAGTATATTTGGAGCTCAAATCTTGAGAGAAAATTAAAGTCGTACATGATGGTGCCTGCCCGAGTAATGAAAATAAAAAGTGTATGCCTCTTGGGACCAAAATGGTGGGTGAGAATGTAGTTTAGGTCCTTCGTGATACAGACTGCAATGATGTTATTGTCAGGAAAGAGTTGTTGAAGGAAGATGATTTTACAGGTAACATGGGTTATGTGATCGCTCTCGACCGAACATTGAAGGAGGCACCTATTGCTGAGATTAAAGTGGACACGCTTTACTATAGGGGAGCAGCTCAAGCCATATGTTTGCGAGACCCTTTGTTTGACCTGATTATTGGAAACGTCCCTCGGGAATGAAATCCAGATGATCCTGTTCCTGGCGGGGAAACATGTGCTGCTGTGGTCACCAGGGCTCAAGCTCAAAAGGATGCCACGATCAAACCTTTGGTTGCAAAAACGTGATGGTTATCTAGGAATCTAGGAAAATACAGTTGTCTAGGAATACCAGAGAAAGTTCTGAGTGATTTCGGAATGCAATTTGTATCGAAGTGCATGGAGGAAGTATCAAGATTGCTATCCATAAAACAATTAACAACTACGCCGTATCATTCTATCTGCAATGAGTTGGTTGAACGTTTTAATGGTACACTGAAGAAAATGCTCATCTCATCTATCCCATGGCAGTTGCCGTAGGGTCGGTGCAGATGACCTGTGAGCCAGCTCTTTCCATTTCTCTCTGTCTTCCGCATGTCTAATCGCCTCGCTCAGCTTCAGTCCAGTCCATTCTGCGATGTTGTCTTCCCATCTCTTCTTTTGTCTTCTTCTCTTTCTTCCTCCTCTCACTATTCCCTGTAGAACTTTCTTTGCAAGTCCCCCACGTCTGATTACGTGGCTGAACCATATCAGTTCACGTCGTTTGATTGTGGAGAGAAGATCTTCGTAGGGACCACTAGCTTGATTTATTCGGTTTCTGTCTTCCTCATTGGTGATGTGGTTTTTGTATGAGATGCCAAGCAATCTCCTGAAACATCTCATTTCTAAAGCCTGGACCCTTTTCTCTAACTCTACTCTTAGGATCCATGTTTCACGCGCATAAAGAAAAAACAAGTTTACCAGAGAACGCATTAGTCTTATCTTTGACGAGAGTTTGATGGCCTTGTCCTTCCAAATGATGTCTAACTTAGTTAGTGTTGCCGCCGTCATTGCAATTCAGGCTAGAACTTCAGGCTTGGACCCCTCATCTGAAACCATTGCTCCGAGGTATTTCAATTTCTTCACAGTTTCAAGCTTTTCTCCTTTGGCAGTGAGGTCATGTTGTATTCCATTATTACTATTCGTCATTAATTTTGTTTGTACTGATTTCGATGCCGTAAGCTGTGGAGGATCTGTCTAAATGCCTAATAAGGTTCTCGAGTTCTTGTTCTGAGCCTGCAAGTCCATTTATATCGCCAGCAAAATGCAGTTTTGTAAATGTTCTGCCACCAATGCTTACTGTTCCTTGATGTTCTTCAAGTGCATCCGTCATAATTCTTTCAAGGAAAATATTGAAGAGAGTCGGCGAGAGCAGACATCCTTGTCTTACCCCAACTGTGATGTGGAACCATTCTCCAATGTCTCTGTTGAGGTAAACGGCACTGCTGGTTTGGTTGTAGAGGTTTCGTATGACGCGGATGGTGTAAACGTTGATATTGTAGTGGTTTATTGTTGCCCAGAGTGCAGCATGCCACTCTCTGTCGAATGCCTTCTTGAAGTCTACAAATACATGATAGAGATCTTGTTGATGTTGGAGATATCTCGTGCACTGAATCCTGAGGTTGAATACCTGTTCAGTTGTGCTGCGCCCTGTCCTGAATCCTGCCTGCTCTTCAGCTATGATTTTTTTTGCCTGGGGTCTTAATCTATCCAATATGATCCTAGGCATCACTTTGCAAGGATGCAAATCAGGCTTATGGCGCGGTAGTTGTTGCAATGGTGCAGGTTACCTTTCTGTGATACGGTGATCATTAAAGACTGGGTCCATTGTGTTGGCCACTGTCCTGTCTCCCAGATCTTCTGGCAGATTACATGTAGCGTATCGATAATGACCTTGCCCCCCGCATGCACTAGTTCTGCAGGGATATTATCAATGCCTGCTGCTTTTCCTTTCTTCAGGAACTTTACTGCTTCCTCCACTTATTCTCTAAGGATGGGGAAGTTATCTGTGTCTGTTGTCAGAGAGGTGTTGAGCTTCTTTATGTCGCCTGTTGCGCGATATGAGTATAGATCTGTGGTATACTCTGTCCACCTGTTCAAAATGTCTTTAGACTCTGTCAGACACTTCCCGTTTTTGTCGAGAATGGTGTTAAGCGGCCCTGCTTGCTGCTGGTTAGTCCTTTCACTACTTGGTATGTCTTCTTGGCGTTGTTTGCTTCCAGGTTTTGTTCAATGTCGTTGCAGTGCTCACTTATCCAGTCTTTCTTTGCCTCGAGCATTCTCATCTTGACTTGCATGTCTGCCTGCCTGTACTTGTGAGCTCCCACCCCACTTTTGTACTTGGCCTTCGTAAGGTCTCTCCTTTCATCACGCAGCTTTAATAAGTCTGGCGTGACCCAAAGTTTCTTGGTAATCCGTTTCTTGCCGAGAACTTCACTGGCTGTCTCAATTACTGCCGTGTTGAACGTGTCAATGAGAGTGTCTGTGCCTGTGTTGTCAGTGTCAAGTAGCATGAGTGGAGAGAATTTCCTTCCAATCTTGGCCTTAAAAACTTGTGCCACACCTGGATCTTTCAGTTTCTCTAGAATAAACTTGATTCTAGTGTATTCCTGTTTTTTCTTCAACTTCTTAAAAGTAAGCAAAAGGTCATCATGACGAGCTCATGGTCGCTGTTGATATTCGCTCCGGGGAAGCTACGTGTCCTGGCGATGTTGACCGTCGTGCAGAAGCCTCTTTTCACTAGCATATAGACTATCTGGTGGTGGGATCCATTTGGGCTGTGCCAGGTCCACCTTCTGGATCTTTTGTGGGAGTGGAATGTCTTGGTTTGTTTGTTTGTTTGTGTACCCCTCCTCTTCCTCGGGATGGAGGTACGGCATGAATTCATGCCGTCAACCTAATTGAAATTAGGCTAGGGGAAAGATGGCAGCCCATTTCGAACCAGTCTTGAGTGACTGGTAGCCCCACCACCAACAAAGCGGACTGCCACTGGTGGGTACCCAAGAGTCGTTTGACATGCTGGGTTAGCAACTTCACAATTGTAACCCGGTGAAGTACGGAAAGGCCACCTGTCTACCACATAAAGGTGGAGGCGTCCCGTTAAGTGCCTTGCCCAAGGACACAACAAGCAAGCTTGCCGGCTTGTTCTCCACACTATCCCTTTTGTATGCTGAGCGCCAAGCAGGGAAGCTGTGGATATCATTTTTTAAAGTCTTTTGGTATGACTCGACTTAGGGAATGAACCCCAGGTCTACCGACTACGAGGCGGACGCTCTAACTATTACACCATCGCGCCGGTTGTGTGTTGGTCGCACAGAGGTTGTTAATCGTCGCAAATTCAAGCAGTCTCAGCCTCTTTCATTTGTCTCTGTGTTGCAGTAGGGGCCGCATGTGCCTTTCCGATCTTTCTGTGCATCTTCACCCATCTTTGCATTCCAGTCCCCTTGGACAACTAGGATGTTCTCCTTTGGTGTTTCAACAATAACCTGCTGTATTTTTGGTAGAAATCTTCGATTTCTTCAACAGAGTGTGTTGTAGTTGGCGCCTACACTTGCACGATTGTATAGTTGAAAGGTGTAGTCCACAGGAGTATGATGATGTGCCTGCTAGAAACTGGTCTGCATCCCATCACTGTGCTAATTGTATTTTTGTGCACAAGAAATCCCACGCCTTCTTTGTGTCTGTTATCTCTTCCACTGAAGTAAATCTTGTGGCCATCGTGGGTTGTTGTTCTCCCATTCCCTTTAATTTCATCTCACATAACCCTAGGACATTCCATTTGTATCTATTCAAGGTATGGGTTAATTCTTTAAGCTTACCAGGAGTATTCAGTGTCCTGACATTCCACGTACCGACGACTATGTTGTTGCGCCTAGCACTGATCTTATCTTTGTTATCTTTGGTGGCTCCAGTAGCATATTTTCCATTTTAGTCCTGATGTCTCAGCGTTATGGCAGTCCTTGGTAATCTGGGTGACGACCGAGCCGGCATGAAATTAATTCTGGTTATGGTCATCATGTAGCGAATCTTAAGCTATGACGCCTGGCGGATCCTAACCCTCTCCAGGCATGGCCCTGACCGATTTCCTGCATTTGGAGGTTCGTCCTGGCCACGGACACTTAGCCGTTGAGGTTTTCATAAACACTTCCTCCCTGGCGGTGATTTGCTTCTAGGAGATCCTTTGCCCAGTGGTGTAGTGTCATCACCACCCTCTCACGTGGTTTAGCCCGCCAGCTAAAACGCTTGGAGTCAGCACGTGAGAGATCCAGGAGTTGGGTGAGGACCAGTGATGTCAATCCTCCTATCTAGGTAGGAGCAGCTGACGAGCATCAAAGGTACTATCTCTACCTATAGCCCCCTGCACCTCATGATCAGACGTTTGTGTAATCAGCAGCCCGCCGATAGCATCGTTTTGTTAATCCGTTACTATTTCTGTGCAGAAAAGCGTTCCCTGGGGCTACTGGATTTTTACCGTTTGAGTTATTGTACGGGAGGACAGTACGCGGATTAGTATAAATCTTGAAGAAGCTGTGGACGGGAGAGACAAATGGGACAGAAATCAAGACCAGCAACTAGTATGGTTTTGAATTGCGAGAACGTTTAGACAACACCATGAAGATCGCCCAGGAAGAGTTGCTAAAGAGCCGGAAGAAAAACAAAGATCTATATGACAGAAAAGCTAAAGAAAGGGAATTTCAAAAAGGCGACAAATGAATTATTGCTACTGCCACCTGACGCACATAAGCTTTTGATGCAATGGAAAGGGCCTTATAAGGTAATAAGCAGATGTGGAAAAAGTAATGATTATTGGGTAAAAATGAACAAGAAGGTGAAAACGCTTCTTGCAAACATGCTGAAAAAAATACATCAAAAGAGCTGACCAGGACGGAGTACCACAACAAAATTTGGACAATAGTCAGGTAATGCATTGTAATGTTTGCACCAATATTATAGCAGGAAATGAAGATCTGAGTGTGAACGACAATGAGATGATGGAATTAGCTAATAGTCATTGGAAGGAAGCAGTACCGGATGTCAAGCTGTGTATTGAACTGACTAAAACACAACAGGGAGAGATGATAAACACCTCGTCAAGACATGAAAAAGTTTTTTGGATATTCCAGGTAAAACTAATATAATCAAACATAAAATAGAGCTTACTGATAATAATCCATTTAGGTCTCGGCCTCACCCTTTGCCGTATGCCATGCGGGGGAATCTTAAAAAGGAGGTAGAAGATATGCTTAGCCTCGGAATCATTCGAGAATCAAACTCACCATTCGCATCCCCAATCGTAGTCATGAAGAAAAAAGATAAATCAGGCCGCATCTGCATTGTTTATTGAAAATTGAACAAGCTTACAGTAGCACACCCGGAGCCTATAACCACAGAAGAAGATTTGTTCCAGCGATTAGGAAAACGTAAATATTATTCCCAGATTGATCTCAGTGAGGGATGCTGGTAGATTCCAGTCGTGGAAAAAGACATTGAAAAGAAAGCGTTTGTAACACCTGATGGTACGTATTATTTTCTGAGAATGCCCTTTGGAATAAAAAATTTGGGGGCAACGTTGGTTTGCGGAATGAGGAAGATTTTAGCAGGAATGACCAGCATTGATAGCTACATTGACGACCTCTTAATACATACAAACGACTGGCAAGCACATCTACAAGTATTGGAAGAATTGCTTCGACGTTTACGAAAAGCAGGACTGACAGCAAAACCGTCTAAATCTGTATTCGGGGCTGAATCCATTGAATTTCTTGGACATTTTATCGGCCGCAACTGGATTACAATTAGTGAGGACAATTTAGAGAAATTCGCAAATCGCGAAGACCGACTACGAAAAAAGAGGTAAGATAGTTTTGGGGTTAGCAAACTATTACCGTGCACACATCCCTACATTTGCGGTTGTTGCAGCACCATTGACTAATCTAACACGCAAGCGACAACCAAACAAGATTCGATAGGGGCAAGCTCAAGAAAAGGCTTTCAGTATTTTGCGACACTGCTTATTGAAGCGACCAATCCTGAAGCTTCCAGATCATAGCAAGCCGTTCCTATTACAAAATGATGCATTGAACTGTGGGCTGCGCGCCGCCCTCATACAAAAGCATGACAAAAGGCTGCATCCAGTGGCATATGCGCGCAAGAAAATCGCGTTAGCTAAAACCAATTATTCAAGTTTAGAAAAGGAATGTTTGGGTATTGTGTAGGGCATAACAAAGGTCTGGCTATACTTAGCTGATAAACCGTTCATTTTACAAACTAATCACCAGCCCCTAGCATATACAAACAAGAGCAAGTACCAGAACGACTGCATAATGCAATTGGCCCTGGCTTTACAAGGGCATAATTATACTGTACAAGCCATTCCTGGAAAAGATAATGTAGCAGTTGATTATTTCAGTCGTGTGATAAACTAATTGTGCTGTGTTTATGTGTATTGTTTATGCTATGTTTAATTGTAGTTATGTGTGAGATATGGTAATCGAATTTATTCTCTGCATAATTAAGGATCATAGTAGTGGATTGGACTCGCAAATTTCGTTATTCGTAGTTTTAATACTATTATCATAATATTTTTAGGGTGGGCTTTTGTCATAAAAAAGTTAATTTGATTCGTAGGAATAGTTTATATATGTATATTTTTTGTAATTTGTTGCTTTTGTTCTGCTGTGAAATTTGTGATTTTGTTTATTTGCGAATCTAAAAATTGTCTCGAGTCCAAACTTGGTTTTATGTCTCGGTCGTTTTTTTTGCAAAAGACCTTTTTTTTCGCATTTAGATTTGTAGCGCACACGCCTCTTCTTGCGTCACAATTGTTGATCACGTGTTTATGTTCTAGACTGATCGAGTAGAGACTTTTTTCTTCTCGAAGATTTTGATTGCTGCTTACAAAATTTAATAGTAAGTGCTTTTTTGGTCACGTGATGTTTTCTTGAAGTTTCTGGATCACGTCATATTTATATGTAAGGCGGTGAGATTTTTTGCCTGTAGAGAGAGTATAAAAAGTGAAAAGTGTAGAAAAACGGATAGCGTGTTGTACTATAGTGGTTTGTTGTGAAATATTAGCGCGAAATAAATCATTTCATTGTTGGAGGCTGAATTGTTGTCACTATTTATGTGTATTAAACCATTTGTATTGTTTAGTATTATTTGAGTGGTGAGGTTGTGATGTAATAGTTAGCACAGTTACTTTCATTAATAATGATTGCAAGTTGGAATGTTTCATGGCAGGGCTCCAAGATAAAGCAGTGTGCACTGGAGAGTTGAGTGCAATACGTCAATCTATGGGAAGTGTACACCAGGGTAGAAATACATTTAATTCATCACAGAAATTGACCAATCAAAAACTGCCGAACTGCCCACCTTCAATACGTCTTTAAATTGACGGCAAAATGTCTGAAGGCCATTTACTTTCCAAGCACAATATGCCACTGACAGCATAATAGCCACTGCCTACATGTTTTTGAAACATCAACATTTCTTGTAATTTGTCATATTGTTTCGATTATTCAACAATAAAATAACACATTACTTACGACCTGATATTTTAGAGTAGGATCAACATGAAATACAAATTATAATTGTTGAACTGAGAAAAACAATTTAGACTCATAATAATAGTTTAAACGTGGTTATGGAATAGTTCTTATCGTTTGGCATAAAATAATTTGATGAGTAAACCATAGAGCTAGACAATGCAAACACAAAAATGGAATTCTTAAACTGGCAAGTTGGAATTAGCGTGGTAAGAAGGTTAGATATATTAAACCATTCAACAACAGCTTGAAAGTTTGGTTTTTGTATTTGGTCGCCGACAGCATTTGTTTATTGGAGGATGATTTGTTGTCACTGTTGATGTGCATTGAAAGAGGTGAGATGCTTACTATTATTCGAGTGGTGAGGGTGTGATGTAGTGGTTGGTGCAACTCTCTTGACTAACGATAGTTGTAGGTTCAAATGCTTGCTGGAGTGGTTCCAAAGTAAGGCAGTGTAAACTGGTGGGTAGGGCACGGTACGTGAATTAGCGAGGGTGTGTACAAAGTGGAACTATTAATTGAAATTCTTCACAGAAATCGACCAATTAAAAACCACCAAAAATCGCACGTTTAATATGTCTTTAAAAATGACAAAAAATTGTCTTATGTAAAATTACGTTTCAAGAACAAAATACCGTTGATGACAAAGTAGTCACTGTCTACATGTATATGAAACATCAACATTTGATTTATTACATCATAATGTTTTCATTTTTCAACAATAAAATAACAATTTACTTACAAACTGATATTTTAGAATAGTTTTAACATGAAATACAAATTGTAGGTTTAAACGAAGTGAAACAATTTAAACTCATAATGAATAGTGTAAATGTCATTATGGAATAGTTTTTATTGTTTGATATACAATCAATTGATGAGTAAAGCATGGAGCTTGGCAATGCAAATACACAAATGGAGTTCTTAAACTGGCAAGTTGGAATTAACCATTCAATTACAGTTTAAAAGTTTGATTATTCTATTTAGTTGCCAACATCATTTAATGTTTGAGTGCTGATTTGTAGCCACGGTTGTTGTCTATTAAAGTAAGCGTATTTTGTACTATCATTCGAGTGGTGAGGGTGTGGTGTAGTAGTTAGTGCAACTGTTTTGATTAACAATTGTTGTAGGTTCAAATGTTTGGTTGCAGCATTCCAAAATAAGGAAATGTTGACTGGAAGGTGGCACACGGTGCGTGAATACATAGAGGAGTGCACACACAATACAATTACTTTTAATTCATTGTAGTAGTTGACCAATCAAAATGACTACAAGTCACACATTTAATAAGTCATTGTAAATAACGGCAAAATGTCTGACGACAAACTACTTTCCAGTGACAAAACGCCATTGATCGAAAATAGCCACTACCAACATGTTTTTGAAACATCAAACGTTTCTTGTAAAACGTCATAAAGTTTTGGTTATTCAACAAAAAAATAATAGTTTACTTACTAACTGATAATTTAGAAAAGATTCAACATGGAATACAAATTATGATTTTAAACAAAGGAAAATAATTCAAACTCATAATGAACACTTTAAATGTGGCTATGCAATAGTTCTTATGGTTGGCATAAGATGATTCAATGATTAAATCATAGAGCTCGACAACGCAAATACACAAATGGAGTTCTTAAACTGGCAAGTTAAAATTAGCGTGGTAAGCATGTTAGATGAACAAAACCATTCAATAACAGTTTAAAACTTTGGTTCATAACTTGAATCGATGGCAGCATTTGACTATTGGAGGCTGATTTGTTGTCACCATTGATATTTATTGAAATAAGTGTCTTATTTACTATTATTCAAATGGTGAGGGTGTGGTGTAGTGGTTAGTGCAGCTGCCTTGATTAACAATGGCTGCAGGTTCGAATGTTTGGTGGTTCGGTTCCAAGATAAGAAATTGATAACTGGAGGGTGAGTCATGATATGTAAATCTGTGGAGGAGTGCACACAGGTTACAATCACTTTATTTCATCATAGTTATTGACCAATCATACTACTTTCCAAAGACAAACTGCCGTTGATGTCAAAATAGCCACTACCTACTGTACATGTATTGGAAATATTAACGTTTTTTGTAATACGTCAATACGTTTTGAATTGTTCAACAACAAATACCAATTTACTTACAAACTAATGTTTAGAAAAGACTCGACATCAAATAGAAGCTATTATTTTGAACAAAACGAAACACTAGCCACTGCGGTGCAGTAATTAGTGCAGTTGCCTTAATTAACAGTGGTTGCAGGCTTGAATATTCAATGGCCAGGTTCCAAGATAAGCCAGTGTAGACTGGAGGATGAGCCATAGTATGTGATTAAATGGGGAGTGAAGACAGCGTTGCAATTATTTTAATTTGTTTAGTTTGAATGTGGTTATGGAATAGTTTTTATCATTTGGCCTATAATATTTTGATGAGTAAAACATAGAACTAGACAATGCAATGCACGAATGGAGTTTTTAAACTGGCAAGTTGGAATTAGCGTGGTAAATATTTGATATTCCAAACCATTCAATAACAGTTTGAAACTTTGGTTATTCTATTTAGCCGCCGACAGCATTTGGCTGTGGGAGGCTGATTTGTTGTCACCACTGATGTAAATTAAATTATGTGTGCTGTTTACCATTATTTGAATAGTAATGGTGTGGTGCAGTGGTTAGTGCAGCTGCCTTGATTGACCCATTTTGGACTCTTGTTCCTGTAGAAGAACAAATTATTCGGAAGTTTGAAAAACCAGTCGGTTGTTTTGTATCAACATGATTTCCAGACAGAGACCTAATTTAATGATGTTGAATTTACACGTATAAATTTTATATGTAATGTTCTCAGTTTTAAACCTGCAGTCTTTCGATACAAGTCTTGACACTCAGTTCATCATGTCGTGCTGTCAGTAATTACAATTTGAGTCCTTTGCCCTAAGTATTCCAAAATTTACGTGTGCTTGATTCAAAGACCGAGTCAAAAAATGTTTGTGAACAAGATTAATTGAGAATTTACAACTGGGAGAACGGTTGAAAGCATTTGTGTGAAATAACTGTCGGAAGATCTGCATAAAATAATTGTTGGAAATTGTCACTGTTGTTTTGAATTACAAGTTACTGAACGTTCTGTATATATTTTGGATCGGTTCCATCATAGTCCGGTAAGCCCAATTGTAATACTTGTTTTTTGTTACCTATTTATGCCGCTGATTTTTCTTTAAATCGATTGTTTTATATCTAAATTATTAATCCAAAATTTGACAATAACTTGTGTTATAACCGAACCCGTAGTCTGATCCCGTTTTTGTGTATTTGGAATTCAAGCATAACTTGTGTGTAATCAAACCCGCATTCTGATTTCATTTGTGTGTGTTTCATTTGCTAATTCACCTCCGTGTTTCAGATAACCGTACTTCTTACGCTCCCCCACTTTGATGCCGCTTCAATATTCTAAATATTTATAACATCGGGTGGAAGTATAAGATTTCGGAGTGTGTGTAAATTCGGCTATACACCCGTCTCAGCAGCCTCAGTGTTCCAAAAACTGATTCCAAAGGCTGCTGTAACAAATGACCTTACAAACATTATTTAAAAAAATGTTTATTTAACTGTTTTAATTCCGTTTAAAACGCCCATCGGAAAACAGTTATTTTTTTCAAGTCAGAATGACCTTGATTTGCGTAAAAATGCTGACTCAGCAAAAAAGTGTGAAAAAATTTTGCTTACATTTTATGTAACTACAAAGCCTTCAAAAGGTTATGGTTTATCGGTTTTTGTGCAATTTTGTCTCTGAAGTAATTATTTTTACGTTTACTTTTTTTGTTCCTTTACAGAAACAACAATCCAAAACGCTATCATCAGCTAATATCTCCCAAAAAAATTTTGCTGCTCTGTCTTCTCTGTAAGCACTTTCTATTGCGGAAACTCTCCAAATGACCTGAAACAACGACAAAAATGCCAGAAAAACACAATTTTATCACTTATGGTAATCCAAGAAGCACATAGGATGCAAGCGAACACTACATTTTTGACATTTTTTACAGTATTTTTTTTCAGTTTGAGCGGCGTCCTTGAGTTTTCGCGTTTACATGGTGTTACAGACCAACACTGGTGCTTAATAGTTTTTTCCATTAGGGCCTGAGGACGCAGAGATAGTAGTTTTCAACAAGCCACCCACAACTGGCCAGATAAATTCAAGAAAATCTGAACCCAGAAAATTCTCACGGTAACATCGAGCCTCCACGCTGCCACTGTCACCATCTCTATACAGTTCACAAACAGCGGTCAATACCACTTCTTTACTTGAATTGTTGGTCTGTATCGGCTTATGAACCTATCAAGCAGATGGACGCTTCCCATGCCTTGATTATATTGGTAAAAGCAGAACTGTTGAACACAACTGATCTTTTTTTTTTCATGTTAGCTGTAGCGTTTCACCATTTTGGTTGGCTCTATGTTGCTAAAATTTGAACCAAGGCATACAATCTTGTTTTCCTTCCATTGAACTATGGACACGTAATCGTCCAAGCGATAGTCGAAGAAGCCATGCTCCTTTTTTTCAACACTTTTTGATGGTCGCAGTGGGCACCTTATTGTACGGTTTTCACGTAAAGTCTCAATAGCCTTGAAATTCTTTTCGTGCAAATCTCGCAGTAAATAATAAGATTTAAAAACTTATCAAAATAAACACAATGACAAGCAGGGTTTTGCACTATAGAAAGAAGAACAGACACAATTTGTGGTTCAAGAGGTTTGCTGCTGTCCTTAGTATCTCAAGCTCCGGTATAAGTCTTAAATTTGTAAGGGTAGCTATCACTTGATGCTAAAACTCAGTTTTTGTAGCCAAATCTGATCGGCTTGCCACGAATGAATATCTTTGCAGAGTGCCTACCAAAGTATGGCACCATTTGTTCATCAATGGCCAGATCTTTTACAAACACTCCAAATTGCTGAGGTGGAGCATTAAATCTATCCTGTTGAGGTCGAATTTTAGCCAGCTTATCTCGAACAGGAAGATTATTGTTATCAGCAAAATGGGTTAACTTCCTTATGTCTTCAAAGTTTTTTCTTGACATTGCCCTTGATATCAGTGGGCAGCTGATATCATTATCTTTTCTTGAGTACAAGCACTGATGCGGTCGGCTGTTGTATCCTGTCAACAGAAGAATTCCAGCAAAAGCTTCGATTTCCCGTGGTGTAAGATGAATGACCTTATTCCGTTGAGACATACATCGCTCCGTTTTGAAAGCAACCAGACTGTAGATTTCCGCATTGAATAATAATTGAAAAAGTTCAACTGGCTCAAGTAGAGCAAGATGAGGGTGGCTGTTAGCTAAGTGCATAGCATTTGCTTGTGATATTTTCTTCAGGCTGCTTTTTTTCTTCCAGAGCACTGCTTCTGCATTCTTTCTCTTTGGTTTGTTTTCTTTATTTTGAACTGCCGATACGTTGGGAGTGACTTCACATTCTTCATTGTTATGTACCTCTAAAGTTCCTACATCATCGTTTGGAAGCAAATCGCTATTATGGCACATATCTACATCATCTCCCTCTACATCAGTAGCATAAGCATCACCTTGCACTGGTGGCAAAATAACAATATTTTTCTCTTCACTTCCTGTTGATCCTAAAACGTCGTCAACTGCTTCCTGCAGAGTTAAATATCTTCTGTGTAGCTGGTCATCTTTAACAAAGAAATAATTCACTATCAATTCAAGGAAACTGTTCCAAAAGAGATAAATTTCTCGCAGGGCTTTCAGAGAAAAATAAACACTGGTACTCACTAACAAAGCTTTTATATCAAAAGTGTTCTGTAACTTTTCTTTGAAAAAGGTAATGTTTGTTTTATCTTCTTTGACAGGATTGTGTATTGCTGGATAGATGTCCTGCTAATAGTTTTGTACAGTAAACCAATGCAAGCAAGTCACCTCCATCCTTACTGATCGGCAACATCTGCACTAAATCTGCAGCAGCTTTGCACCCGTATCGGACCATTGTTCCTCTAGGGGAACATCGCGTTGCTAGGCAACCAAAAGCGGGTGGCAAAATTTTTTACATTTTTTCTCAATTAGATCAACAGTAACCAAATTCTGAAAACTTAGAAGAAAACGACTTGTATTTTTGGTAGTGGTCATTAATGGGCTACAATGGTTGCAGGATTGAATGTTCGGTGATTCGGTTCCAAGATAAGACAGTGTAATCTAGAGAATGGAGCATAATTTGTAATTCTAAGGGGTGTGTACACGGAAATACTCAAAAATTATTTTTAATTCAACACTGAAAGTGACCAATCAAAAATGACCAAATATCACACGCTCAATACGTCATTAATAATGATGGCAAAATTTTTGATGGCAAACTACTTTTAATGACAAAATGATGTCAATGGCAAAACACTGCCTACATGTATTGGAAACATTAACATTTTTTGTAATCTATCATAATTTTTTGATTATTTAACAATAAAATGACAATTTACTTACCAACTGATATTTTAGAAAATTTTAACATGAAATACAAATCATAAATGTAAACCAAGTGAAACAATGTAAACTCATAATCAGCAGTTTAAATGCGGTTATGGAATAGTTCTTATTGTTTGAAATTGAATAATTTGATGACTAAGCCATAGAGCTCGACAATGCAAATACAAAAATGGAGCTATCAAACTGGCAAGTTTGAATTAGTGTGGTAAGCAGGTTAGATACTTCAATCCATTCAATAACAGTTTGAAAGTTTGGTTTATGTATTTAGTCGCCGACAGCATTTGACTGTTAAATACTGATTTCTTGTCACTGTTGATGAGTATTAAAATAAATGTGTTGTTTACTATTATGGAGTGGTGATGGTGTGGTATGATGGTTAGTGCAGCTGCCTTGATTAACAATGGCTGCAGGTTCGAATGCGTGGTGGCAGGGTATGAAGATAAGGCATTGAAGACTGGAGAATGTGTCATGGTATGTGTGTCTTTGGAAGAGTGAACACAAGGATGCAATTATTTGTAATTCATTACAGTAATTGACCAATCAAAATAGGCCAAATGTCACACATTCAATACGTCATTAGTAGTTAAGGCAAAATATCTGACAGCCGACTACTTTCCAATGACAAAATGCCGTTGATGGCAAAATAGCCAATGTCCTGATGTAATTGTAACAGCAACATTTCTTGTATCACATCATAATATTTCTATTATTCAATAATAATATGACAATTTACTTACTCCCTGATTAATTAGAGTAGATTCAACACGAAATACAAATTATAATTTGAAACAAAGTGAAGCAATTTAAACTCATAATGAATGTTGAAAAAGGGTCTGCTATTAATAAACAGTAATAAAGTCAGCTTAGACATTTATTTGCCATAAGAAAAATTAATTTTGCTAATGCATCCTCAGTTTCTTATTCAAATAGAATAGCCAATGTCCTGATGTAATTGTAACAGCAACATTTCTTGTATCACATCATAATATTTCTATTATTCAATAATAATATGACAATTTACTTACCCCCTGATTAATTAGAGTAGATTCAACACAAAATACAAATTATGATTTGAAACAAAGTGAAACAATTTAAACTTATAATGAACAGTTTAAATGTGGTTATGGAATAGTTCTTATCCTTTGGCATCGGGTAATTTGATGAGTAAACTATAGAGCTTGACAATTCCAGAACACAAATGGAGTTATCAAACTGGCAAGTTGAAATTAGCGTGGTAAGCATGTGAGATAACACCAAACCATTGAATAGCAGTTTAAAAGTTTGGTTATTCTACATGTATTTAGTCACCAACAGCATTAGATTGTTGGAGGCTTTGATTGTTGGATTTGTGGTCATTATTGATGTGTATTAAAATAAATGTGTTACTATTATTCAAATGGTGAGGGTGTGGTGTAGTGGTTAGTGCAGCTGCCTTGATTAACAATAGTTGCGGGATCGAATGTTTGGTGGTTCAGTTCCAAGACAAGGCATTGAAGACTGGAGGATGGGGCACAATATGCGAATCTAAGTGGGAGAGTACACAGTGATACAATTACTTTTAGTTCATCACAGTAATTCACCAATCAAGAAACCACCAAGTTTCACACATTTAATACATCCTTACAAATGACGGCAAAATGCCTGACGATCAACTACTTTCCAATGACAAAATGGCATTGATGGCAACATAGCCACTGTCTACATGCATTTGTAACATCATTATTTCTTGTAATGCGTCGTAACGTTTTGATTATTTAACATTGATATAACAATTTACTTACCAACTGATATTTTAGAGTAAATTCAACATAAAACACAAATTATGATTTTAAACAAAACGACATAATTTAAATTCATAATGAACAGTGTAAATGTGGTTACGGAATAGTTCTTATCATTTGGCACAGTATAAATTGATGAGTAAACCATAGAGCTAGATAATGCACATACACAAATGGAGTTCTTTAACTGGCAAGTTCGATTTAGCATGGTAAGCAGGTTAGATAAACCAAACCATTCAATAACAGTTTGAAAGTTTGGTTTATGTGTTTAGTCGTCGCCAGCACTTAAATGTTGGATGCTGATATGTTGTCACCATCAACGTGTATTAAAACAGGTGTGTTGTTTGCTATTAATCGAGTGGTTTGTGTGGCAGCCTTGATTAACAGTAGGCTGCAGTTTTGAATGTTCGGTGGTAGGATTCCTCGATAAAGCACTCTCGACTAGAGAATCGAGCACAGTGTGTAAACCTCTAGAGAAGTGTACATAGGGGTACATTTATGGACACAATAAATTTTTATTATTCAGCAATAAAATAACAAATTGCTTACGACCTGATATTTTAGAGTAGATTCAACATGTAATACAAATCATAATTTGAAACAAAATGAAACAATTTAGACTCATAATGAACTGTTTAAATGTGGTTATGGAATAGTGCTCATCATTTGGCACAGGATGATTTGATGATTAAGCAATAGAGATCGCCAATGCAAGAACACAAATGAAGTTCTTAAGCTGGCAAGTTGGAGTTAGTGCTGTAAGCAAGTTGGATAAACCAAAAATTCAATGCTACTTTGAAACTTTTGAACCGTTTTTTTTGTCATTGTGAGCATTTGATTGTTGGAGGCTGATTTGTTGTCGCCATTGATATGTATTAAAACAGGTGTGCTGCTTACTTTTGCGAGAGTGTGGTGTAGTAGTTAGTGCAGCTGCCTTGATTAACAATGCTTGCGGGTTCAAATATTCGATGGCAAGGTTCCAAGATAAGCCAGTGCAAACTGGAGGATGGGCCACGGTATGTGATTCAATAAGGGAGTTTAGACAGGGTTGCAATTATTTTAATTCATCACAAAAGTTGACCAATAAAAACGACCAAATGTCACACGTTCAACATGTCACTAAAAATAGTGGGAAAATATGTTTCGGCAAACTAATTTTCAATGACAAAATGCCATTATTGGCAAAATATCCACGGCCCACATATATTTGAAGCATCAACATTTCTTGTAATACATTGTCGTGAGTTCGTTATTGCTATTGGGTAATTTCTTCAAATGTCGTGATTGCGTTAGTTTATTACACAGTATTATTCCTCGATAAATTCCTCAATCAATTCTTCATTCGGTATGACAGTCAATAAAATATATTTACGGAATATGAGCCATGAGGGCAAAGCAAGTAAAGCAGCAGTAACTTAATTCAAAGCATGAGCAAAGCGGATGATTGACCAGCAATAATCATCATAAGCAATGCGAACATATATAAATGCGAAAACGAATCACGTGACACGATAAAGCACTGGGAGTTTTGATAAAGTTGATGTGAAAACAATGCAATTTCCTATACCAAATGTTAACGTTGATATTTAACACCAGGTATGGGAAATACTGATGGTGATATTAAAAATGAAGCCAAATTAAATTATAAGCAAATATGCACGCAATTACTACAACATCATAAAATTTCGATTTTTCAACAATAAAATAACAATTTACTTACCGACTGATTAGTTAGAGTAGATTCAACACAAAATACAAACTATATTTTGAAACGAAATGAAACAATTCAAACTCATAATGAACAGTTTAAATATGGTTATGTGTTAAAAATTGCGGCAGAACCGACGTGATGTTGCAATGTTTAGAGGGTCCGATTTGCAGTTGGTAGACCTGGGGTATATTTGCTTGTTGAGCCACAACAAAAGACTTTAATAACTGGTATTCACCTGTACTCTGCTTGATGCTTGCCATTTAGGGAAGGTTGTAGAGAAGAAGCGGGCAGGTTTGCTTGTTTTGACCTTGGACAAGGCACTTAACAGGAAGCCCCCACTTTTATGTGAAAGACAGGTGACCCAGGTTTCCCTCCAAATAGAGGGTTGGTAGCAGGAAGGGCAACCGATCATAAAGCAAATGCCAAGACTTTAAAAAATGATATTTACCGGTTCCCTGCTTGAGCTTGGCATTTAGGGGAGGTTGTGGGGAAGAAGCGGGTAAGTTTTCTGGTTGTGTCCTTGGGCAAAGCACTTAACAGGACACCCCCACCTTTATGTGGAAGACAGATGGCCGAGATTTCCCTCTAAAAAGAGGGTTGGTGGCAATAAGGGCTACCGGTCGTAAAACAAATGCCATGATACAAAATGCAGATATCTGCTGTGGCGGCCCCTAATCGAAAATAAGCCGAGAGACAAAAAGATGAAGATGAATTATAAATTGCGGCAGAAGTAATGCTTTTTTTGAGTTTTCTAGTTTCTGCTTGATTTCTTCTTAATTGTAGAAATACACCGTTTGGTTGTTAAATTTTTTCAATAATATTTTTTTTGTGGGGTTAAAAAATTGCTTATTTATAAATGAATAATTTCGTAATAAAGAAATACATAAATGGCGTTACTTTTGTCGCATTTTCTATTTAAATGGCAACTACGAATAATATAATGACTAATCTGCAGATGAAATCTTTTTAAAATACTTTCATAGCACAGTCATATGGCAGGCTTGAGTACTTTTAAATGCAAAGATATTTTTGTGACGAGTAGCAAAGACTAACAAAATACCAAGATTTATGTCTGTGACATAGACAATATGCGCAGCCAGTGAGAGATTTAAGTTATATAGGGTGCGGCAAAAACGCCATATTTGTATTTCTTAAGTGTACAATTTTTCATTTTGAAATAAACAGTTTCTGATTTAAACAACAAACAATCATTACTTAAAAATTTCAAATAAAAAAACGGCGTATTTCTAAAACTAAGAGGAAATCAAATAAAAACTACAAAACTCAAATAAAAAAAGGGTTGCTTCTGATGCTGCCTATAGTTTTAATCATTTGACGTAAGATAATTTGATGAGTAAACCATTGAGCTAGACAATGCAAATACACGAATGGAGTTCTTAAACTGGCAAGTTGGAGTTAGCGTGGTAAGCATGTTAGATACCATGAAAATTCAATAACAGTTTGAAAGTTTGATTTTTGTATTTATTTGACAATAGCATTCGAATGTCAGAGGCTGATTTATTGTCACCATTGATATGAATTAAAATAGTTATGTTATTTACTATTATTCGAGTGGTGACGGTGTGGTGTTGTCATTGGTGAAGCTGACTTGACTAACAATGGTTGCAAGTTTGAGTGTTCAGTTCCAAGATAAGCCAGTGTAAACTGGAGGGTGGGGCACGGTAGGTGAAACTAAGGGGGAGTGTACACAGGGGTGGAATTACTTTTAATTCATCACAGTAATTCACCAATCAAAAACGACCAAACGTCACGCGCTTAATATATCATTAAAAATGATATGAAAAGGTCTGAAGGCAAACTATTTTCCGAGAGCGAAATGCCACTGATGGCAAAATAGCCACTGTCTACATGTATTTAAAACATCAACATATCTTGGAATGTGTCATGGTGTTTTGATTATTCAACAATAAAATGACAATTTACTTACCACCTGATATTTTAGAGTAGATTCAACATGAAATACAAATTATAATTTTAGACAAAATAAAACAATTTAAACTCTTAATGCACAGTTTAAATGAAGTTATGGAATAGTTTTTATCATTTGGCATAGGATAATTTGATGACTTAACTACTTGAATAATAGTAAACCGCAAACCATTGAGCTAAACAATCCAAATACACAAATGGAGTTCTTAAACTGGCAAATTGGAGTTAGCGTGGTAAGCATGTTAGATACTACGAAAATTCAACAACAGTTTGAAACTTTGGTTCATAACTTGAATCGACGACTGCATTTGATTGTTGGAGGCTGATTTGTTGTCACCATTGATATATATTAAAATAGGTGTATTGTTTACTATCATTTGAGTGATGATGGTGTGGTATATTGACAAGTGCAATTGCCTTGATTAACAATGGTTGCAGATTCGAATGTTCGATGGCAGGGTTCAAAGACAAGGCAGTGTAGACTGAAGGGTGGGGCACGGTATGTGCATCTCTGGGAAAGTGTAAACAGGGATACAATTATATTTAATTCATCACAATAATTGCGCAATCAAAACCACCAAACGTTACACCTTCAAAGCGTCACAAAAGTGATGGCAAACTACTTTCAAAGGAAAAAATGCCAATGATGGCAAAATAGCCACTGCCTACATATATTTGAAACATCATGATTTCTTGTAATATGTCATGATGTTTTGATTATTTTAACAACAAAATAACAAATTTACTTACCAACTGATAGTTTAGAATAGATTCAACATGAAATACAATTATAATTTTAATTGAAGTGAAACAATTTAAATTCATGATGAACAGTTTAAATGTGGTTATGTGATAGAGGGTTCGTCAGAACAATGGCATTTTTTATTTGAATTTTCTAGTTTCTGCGTGATTTTCTTTTAATTTTAGAAATTCATCGGTTTTATATTTGAATTTTTTAGCAATAATTGTTACCTGTTTGGTTAAAAATTGTTTATTTATATATAAATATTTTGATATTTAAGAAATGCCAAAATTGCATTATTTTATTGCATTCTGTATTATAATGTCAACTAGGAAATATATAATAACTGATCTGCAGATGAATTATCTTCAGAATACATTGATAGTACAGTCAAATAGCAAGCCTGAGTATTTTAAGTGCAAAGATATTCATATAACAACTACCAAAAACTAACAAAACACCAAGTGTTACGCCGATACCGCAGACCATACGTGCAATGAATCAAAGATTAAAAGTTATAGAAGGTGCAGCAAAAGTACCGCCATATTTGTATTTTATAACTATGACATTTTTTAATTTTAAATAAGCAATTTCCATACTGATAAACAATTATAAATTAAAAAACTCAGATACAAAAACAATGTATTTCTAAAATTAAAAAAATATCAAGCAGAAACTAGAATATTCAAGCAACAAAAAAACGTTGCATCTGCAGCATTCTATAGTTCTTATATCATTTGGTATGGAATAATTTGATGAGTACACCATAGAGCTCGACAATGCAAATACTGTACACAAATGAAGTTCTTAAAATGACAAGTTGGAATTAGCGTGGTAAGCATGTCACTTACACCGAACCATTCAACAACAAATTCAAAGTTTGGTTATTCTATTTAGTTGCTGACAGCAATTGAATTTTGGATGCTGATTTATTGTTACCATTGATGTGTATTAAAATAGGTATGTTATTTACTATTATTCGAGTGATTAGAGTGTTGTTTAATGTTTAGTGCAGCTGTTTTGATTAACAATGATTACAGATTATAATGTTTGGTGATTCGGTTCCAAGATAAGGCAATGTAGAGTGGTGTGATTCTATCGCAGAAGTGTACAACAGGGTGCAATTATTTTAATTTATCACAGTAATTCACCAATCAAAAATCACCAAACGTCATACGTTCAATACGTCATTATAAATGACATCAAAATGTCTGATGGCAAACTGCTTTCCAAGGACAAAATGCCGTTGATGGCAAAATAGCCGCTGCCTCTATGTATTTGCAACATCAACTTTTCCTGTAATACGTCATAATTTTTTGATTCAAAAATCTTGTTTGTTCTACAGAATTTTAATATAGCTTTGAAAAAAGCGGTTTGAGCCATAAGCTTTTCGTGACGCTTTTATCAGTCACAATATCGTGACAAAAGGCCAAATCTAGTGTGAGTAAGTGTGTTATGTGATTAATTTCGACGTTAGGCAATCAAGAAAAGCCAATGATAGCGCTAGTATTGTAAAGCGCACCAAAGAAAGATTTTGCAATAGCGATATCATAACAAAAAGTTCACTCCATTATTGATCATAAAACTATGCAAAACTATCGCAAAAGTTGCAAATACAATCCCAAAACCCAAAATTTAATTAAAACTTTAAATTAAATTAAATTAAATTATGGGTTTTCGGATTGTATTTGCAACTTTTGCGATAGTTTTATGATTAATAATGGTGTAAACTTTCATTATAATTACTCCTCACATATAAACTCTTAATGGCGATATCCTAAAGAAAGCGCACAAGAGGCCAAATCAGAACGCCGTATTATCGAAAGAGTTTGAAAGCGTAAACAAACTCTTCCTGTCTGTATAACATCTGGTGCCGGGTCTTGATATAAGCACCCTCTAAGAGATTAGAGCTGCGTGCTGTGGCGAGGATTGAAAACTGCTTGTTATCATAGTTTAATGCACATTGATCATTGTCTATAAGATGTGGACCAATGGCAAAGTCACAATCCGATTTGGTGTCGTTTCGTTTGGACTATCTGTGTTGCTGAGATCGGCATGAACGGGTTAATTGTTGTCTTAATCATTGTGGAATATTTTGCTTGAGATGTTCGGCCTACGTACCGCCAATCACAGTGGAACTTGAATTCATACATGACAAAACTTTTTGGTATGGGATACGCAGAACATCCTTGCAGACCACAGATAGAATGCGCTTTGATGTAAAGACCAAGCGGGTGCTGACGGAACCATAGCAGCTTTCCTCGGCGGTTTTGACTTCTTTTTCCAAGTTTGTGGAGGGCTTACCCATCCAAGGGGCTCTCGAGTACACAGGTCACTTTTCTGGGCCGAATCGCTTAAGGGTGGAAAACTGAGCGATTTTCTTGGCGATCTGAGTGTTGATGACGTTTTTGGGATAGCCATTGTCCAGTATTATTCTGTTGATCCGTTCTATTCCATTCCGTTCAAGAAAATAATACAGTTCTGATTTGGCCTCTTGTGCGCTTTCTTTGGGATATCGCTATTGCAAAATCTTTCTTTGGCGCGCTTTATAATACTAGCGCTATCATTGACTTTTCTTGATTGCCTAACGTCGAAATTAATCACATAACACACTTACACTAAATTTTCCCTTTTGTCACGATACCGCAGCTGATGAAAGTGTCACGAAAAGCTTATGGCTCAAACCGCTTTTTTCAAAGCTATATTAATGATTATATTATTCAACAATAACATGACCATTTACTTACCCACTGATGTTTCAGAGTAGATTCAACATGAAACACAAATTATAATCCTAAACCAAGTGAAACAATTTAAACTTATTATAAACAGTTTAATTGTGGTTATGGAATAGCTCTTATTATTTAGCATAGAATAATTTGATGACTGAACTACTCAAATAATAGTAAACTGCAAACCTTAAAGCTAGACAATTCAAATATACAAATGGAGCTCTTAAACTGGCAAGTTGAAATTAGCGTAGTAAGCAGGTTAGATACACCAAACCATTCAATAGCAGTTTGAAGTTTGGTTTATGTATTTAGTCGTCGACAGCATTTGATTGTTGGATGCTGATTTATTGTCATCATAAATAGGTGTGTTGTTTAATATTATTTGAGTGGCGAGGGTGTGGTTGAGTTGTTGATGCAGCTGCCTTGATTAACACTAAAATTACCGTCTTTTCAACCTACCTAAAATTACCGTGAGCGGTCAAAATGAACGTTTGCTTAATACTAAAAAATACATAATAATTAGGCATTATTTTGTGTCATCAGTTTTTTTTAACTGCTGTGTTAGACCAAGTAATGTTTTGAATTATTGTAAGTGGATGTTTGAGTCGTAAGCTCCGTTATATGTTGGAATAAATTGAAAAGATCCTAAGTTATAAAATAAATTGTAGAACTTCAACATTTTTTCAGCAGCGTTTCTGTTAGTACGTACGGAGCTTGTAATCTGCCTCTCGATTTTGAAGAAAATTTGATACTTTTCAATCTTGCTTCGTCATTAGCAACCAATACAAATCAAATTCCGCTGTGTTAGATGTAGAATGTCTAATAATTATTACCTAGCGCTTGCGTTGTGGTAGCTTACTTGCATCATTACTGTCACTATCTTACTGCCAAAGTAGACAAATTTACCTGATGCTGAATCAGTTTGCTGCGCGTTATCAATGGCAGTCTCTGAATTCGCTTCATTTAAAAAAAATCATTTTCCTTGTAGACCTAAGTCAAACCGAATCTGCATATGCCTACCCCTGATCAAAGCATAACATAACGTAAGCGTAAAGCTTTTTTTTGCATCGGTAAAAGGCTGAACGCATTTCTGTCTCAAAGAAAGACTGAAGATCTATGTTTCTTGGAGACTAATTTTTTCATAATGATGTTTTTGCTATTTTTTGTTCCAAATAAAGATGAAGACCTTTTTTTTCGGAAATATATTTTTCAAAAGTGAATATTTTGCCCAGTTTTGAAATTTCTATAACGGGGCTGAAAACAGTCAGGAGACTTGAGCCATCAGTCCCCGTACTATTACCCCTATGTCGGCAAACATTTATCTTTTGCACTGGCGTATAACTTGTACATGTTAGTGTAGTTATTGTTGCAAGATTGTTAAGATACAATAGCACAGTGGTTTTCAACCAGGGTTCCGCGGAGCCCTAGGGCTCTGCTAGTTCAGTCCAGGGTTCCTCCAGAAGTTACACAAATTGTATAAAACAATTAAATTATTGCATAGGGGTTTCTCAAGCAACTGGAATTCTTCATTGGGGTTCCTCTATAGCAAAAAGGTTGAAAACCACTGCAATAGCGCATCAGAAGACTCTGCAAAGACAATTTTAATGATAAAAAAAATTAGTGGCTTCTGCATTGTCAAAATGACAGTTAGCGGTAATTTAAGGTAAATCCATTCCCATCCCACTCTGTGCTCATTGTGATGCAATAAAAATTGGCATGCTGAAAGTTATACAAGATTTAGGAAAACTCAAGAAGTTTCAGTGTTATTGCATGTACCTAATTAGAGATATAAACGATTGAAAATCAAAAACGATGAAAATGACCGCTCCGGTAATTCTAATGTTAACAATGGTTGCAGTTTCGAATGTTCGATGGCATGGTTCCAAAATAAGGCAGGATAGATTGGAGGGTGGGGCACGGTATGTGAATCTAAGGGGGAGTGTATACAGGGGTAAAATTACTTTTAATTCATCACAGTAATTTACCAATCAAAACAACCAAAGGTCACATGTTCAATAAGTCATTAAAAATGATGGCAAAATGTCTGACAGCAAACTATTTTTCAAGGATAAATTGTCGTTGATAGCAAACTAGTCACTGTCTACATGTATTTGAAACATCAACATTTCTTGTATGAACAATAAAATAACAATTTACTTACAAACTGATACTTTACAGCAGATTCAACATGAAATACAAATTATAATTCAAAACAAAGTGAAATAATTTAAACTCAAAATGAACAGTTTAAATGTGGTTATTAAATTTGGGGTGTGTAGAAACAACACCACATTTTTATTTGAGTTTTCTAGTTTCTGCTTGATTTCCTTTTAGGTTTAAAAATACATTGTTTTTATATCTGCTTATTTATTAATATTTCTTAAATTTATATCTTTTATTTGTATTTTTTAATTAATAATTGTTATCTTTTTGATTTAAAAATTGTTTTTTTATATATGAATATTGTTATATGTAAGAAATAGAAAAATAGCTTTTCTTTTTGCAACCTGCATGGTAATGGCAATTATGAAAATCTTGTTGGTGGTACAGAATTTTAATATAGCTTTGAAAAAAGCTGTTTTAGCCATAAGCTTTTCGTGACGCTCTCATCAGTGGCGGTATCGCGTCAAAAGAAAAGATCTAGAGTGAATGAGTCTTTTATGTGAATAATTTGGATGTTACGTAATCAAGACTGGCCAATGATTGCGTTTGTATTGCAAAGCGTGCGAAAGAAAGATTTCACAAATTGCGAAAGTTAGAGAAGGCGCGGCAAGAGGCCAAATGCCACGATTATCGAAAGAGTTTGAGAGTGTAAACAAACTCTTTCTGTCTGCATAACACCGGGCGTCGGGTCTTGATATAAGTAGCCTCTAAAAGATTGAGATGGAAAGAGCTGTGTGCTGCGGCAAGGATTGAAAACCGCTTATCATCATAGTTTAATGCGCATCGATCATTATCTAAAAGATGCTGACCAATGGCGGAGTCACAATCCGGTTTGGTGTCGGTTCGTTTGCACAATCTGTGTGGTTGAGATCGGCGTGGACGAGTCAATTGCTGTCTTAACCATTGCGGAACATGTTGCTTGATGCGATCCTGTAGTCGTTGAGATGTTCGCCCTACGTACCGACTATCACAGTGGCACTTGTATTCATATATGACAAAACTTTTCTGAATGGCAGGTAGAACATCCTTGTGGGCCACAGGCAGCATGTGCTTAGATGTAAAGACCAAGCGGGTGCTGACGGAACCATAGCAGCTTTCCACGGCAGTTTTGACTTCTTTTTCTAAGTTTGTAGATGGCTTACCCATCCAAGGGACCCTCAAGTACACAGGACACTTTTCAGGGCCAAATCGCTTAAGGGTGGAGAACTGAGCAATTTTCTTGGTGATCTGAGTGTTGATGATGTTTTTAGGATAGCCATTGTCCAGTAATATCTTCTAAATCCGTTCTATTTCTTCATTGAGTCTACGCTTGGTGCAAATCATTAGAGCTCGATGCACCAATGTAGATATTAGACTTATTTTGCGTTTGAGAGAACTAAAGGACTCCCAACGCAAATACTGGCCAGTGAAAGTGGGTTTACGGTATACACTGGTCTCCAAGCCAACATCTGTTCTTTCGACGTAGACGTCAAGAAACGGTAGACATTTCCCTTTCTCTTTTTCAAAGGTGAACTTGAGGGATGGATGAAAGCAGTTAAGTTTGGTCAGAAATTCATCTGCTTCAGCTTCGTGATCGAAGATGGCAAACGTGTCGTCAACACATCTGAAGTATGTTGAAGGCTTTTGCGTTTGAGAAAATAACTTTTCTTCATAATATCCAACGAAGATGTTGGCCAAAGCCGGACCAAGTGGTGATCCCATAGCTACTCCGTCTGTTTGCTTGTACATGGTGTTATTGAAGCTGAACTCAACTGAGGATGTAACGCTCTTCATCAATTCAACAAACACGTCCTTTGGAATGACTGGTCGGGAATTAGACTGGTCGTAGAGGGCTTCCGAACAGATTTTGATGGTTTCATGAAAGGGAACGTTGGTGAACAAGCTGGATACATCAAAAGAACACATGAAGACATTAGGGTCGACGTCAAGATTTTGCATGGTCTTAGCAAACGTAAACGAATCTGATATGCAATGTGACGAAAACCGCTCCAACACAGGTTGTAATAGGCTAGCCAACCACTTGCCAAGTTCATGATGGGACGAACCTGTCATAGACAGTACAGTCTAAACTGATTCAACATGAATTACAAATTATGATTTTAAATGTATTAAAACAATTAAAATTCATAATGAACAGTTTAAATATGGTTATGGAATAATTCGTATCGTTTGGTATGGAAAAATTTGATGAGTGAACAATAGAGCTAAACAATGCAAATACACAAATGGAGTTCTTAAAATGACAAGTTGGAATTAGCGTGGTAAGTTCAGTCCTTCAATACGTTATCAAAAATGACAAAACAATATCTGGAGGCCGACTACTTTCCACATAAATAACACTGTTGATGTCAAAATAGCCACTGTGTACATGTATTTCTAACATCAACATTTGTTGTAATACGTCATAATGTTTCAATTATAATTCAACAATAAAATAATTTACTTACCAACTGATATTGTAGAGTAGATTCAACATGAAGTACAAGTTATGATTTTAAACGAAGTGAAACAACTCAAACACATAATGAACAGTTTTAATGTGGTAATTTAATGTTTCCTGACGTTTGGCATAGAATAACTTGATGAGTGAAACATAGAGCTAAGCAATGCAAATACACAAATGGAGTTCTCAAACTGACAAGTTGAAATTAGCGTTGTAAGCAGATTAGTTAATACCAAACCAATCAATATCAATTTGAAAGTTGGATTTTTGTCAGTGTCAGCATGCGATTGTTCGATGTTGCTTTGTTGTCACTATTGATGTGTAATGAAACAGATGTGTTGATTACTACTATTCAAATGGTAAAGGTGTGGTATAGTGGTTACTGTAGCTGCATGATTAGAAATGGTTGAAGGTTTGAATGTTTGCTAGCAGGATTCCAAAATAAGGCAATGTGGTCTGGAGAATGGGGTATGGTGTGTGAGTCTGTAGGGGAGTGCACACAAAGTACAGTTATTTTTGATTCATCACACTAGTTGACCAATCAAAAGCATTCCAACATCACTCGTTTAATACACCATCAACAATGATGCCAAAATGTCTAATAACCAACTACTTTCCAGTGACGAAATGCCGTCGATGACATCATAGCCATTGTCTACATGTATTTCTAACATCAACATTTCTTCTAATGGGTCATAATGTTTTGATTATTCAACAATAAAATGACAATTTACTTACCAACTGATATTCAACATGAATTACAAGGTATGATTGTAAACCAAGTGAAACAATTCAAACACATAATGAACATTACAAAATTGCTTAAAGGAATAGTTCTTATTGTTTGGCATTGGATAATTTGATCAGTAAACCATAAAACTAGACAATGCAAATACACAAATGGAGTTCTTTAACTGGAAAACTGGAATTAAATTTTGAATTAGCGTGATAAACAAGTTAGAACAAAACAAACCATTCAATACCAGTTTGAAAGTTTGGTATATGTATTAAGTTGCTGACAGCATTCGATTGTTGGATGCTGATTTGTTGTCATCATTGATGTATAATGAAACAGATGTCTTGTTTACTGTTATTGGAGTGGTAAGAGTGTGTTGTTATCATTAGTGCAGCTGGTTTGATTAACAATGGTTGCAAGTTCAAATGTTCGATGGTAAGGTTCCAAGATGAAGCAGTGCAAACTGTAGCATGGTAGATAGTATGTAAAATGTATGGAGGAGTGTGCACAGGAATACAATTACTTTAAATCCATCATGGTAATTGACCAATCAAAGACAACCAAATTTCACTCGTTCAATACGTTATCAAAAATGACAGAAAAATATCTGCTGGCCGACTACTTTCCAAATGAATAACACTGTTGATGTCAAAATAGTCACTGTGTACATGTATTTGTAACATCAACATTTGTTGTAATACGTCATAATGCTTCGATTATAATTCAACAATAAAATAATTTACTTACAAACTGATATTGTAGAGTAGATTCAACATGAAACGCAACTTTTGAATTTAAACAAAATGAAACAACTCAAACTGATAATGAACAGTTTAGATGTGGTTGTGGGATATTTCTGATCGTTTGGCATAGGATAATTTGATGAGTGAACAATAGTGCTGAGCAATGCAAATATACAAGTGGAGTTCTAACAGTGGCAAGTTGGAATTAGCATGATAAGCAGGTCGGATATACCAAACCATTCAATAACAGTTTGAAAGTTTGAATTTTGTAGTTACTTGTCAGCAGCATTTAAATGTTGGAGGATGATTTGTTGTTACCATTGACATGTAATAAAACAGCTGCCTTGTTTACTATTATTCGAATGGTAATGGCATGATATAGTGGTTCATAAAACTGCTTTGATTGACAACGGTTGCACATTCGAATGTTCGGTGGTAGGGTTCCAAGATGAGGCAGTGTAGCCTGGCAGGTGGTACACGATATGTAAATCTAAAGAGGAATGTGCACAAAAAAACAATTACGTTTAATCCATCACAGTAATTGACCAATCAAAAATGACAGAAAGTTACACGCTCAATACGTCATTAAAATTGATGGCAAAATGTCTGACAGCCGACTACTTTCCAAGCACAATATGCCGTCGACAGCAAAATAGCCACTGCCTACATGTATTGGTAACATCAGCCATTCTTGCAATACATGTAGGTCATAATGTTTTGATCACTCAACAATAAAATAACGATTTACTTACTTCCTGATATTGTATAGTAGATTCAACATGAATTACAAATTATGATTTTAAATGTATTGAAACAATTAAAATTCATAATGAACAGTTTAAATATGGTTATGGAATAATTCGTATCGTTTGGTATGGGATAATTTGATGAGTGAACAATAGAGCTAAACAATGCAAATACACAAATGGAGTTCTTAAAGTGACAAGTTGGAATTAGCGTGGTAAGTTCAGTCCTTCAATACGTTATCAAAAATGACAAAACAATATCTGGAGGCCGACTACTTTCCACATAAATAACACTGTTGATATCAAAATAGCCACTGTGTACATGTATTTCTAACATCAACATTTGTTGTAATACGTCATAATGTTTCGATTATAATTCAACAATAAAATAATTTACTTACCAACTGATATTGTAGAGTAGATTCAACATGAAGTACAAGTTATGATTTTAAACGAAGTGAAACAACTCAAACACATAATGAACAGTTTTAATGTGGTAATTTAATGTTTCCTGACGTTTGGCATAGAATAACTTGATGAGTGAAACATAGAGCTAAGCAATGCAAATACACAAATGGAGTTCTCAAACTGACAAGTTGAAATTAGCGTTGTAAGCAGATTAGTTAATACCAAACCAATCAATATCAATTTGAAAGTTGGATTTTTGTCAGTGTCAGCATGTGATTGTTCGATGTTGTTTTGTTGTCACTATCGATGTGTAATGAAACAGATGTGTTGATTACTACTATTCAAATGGTAAAGGTGTGGTATAGTGGTTACTGTAGCTGCATGATTAGAAATGGTTGAAGGTTTGAATGTTTGCTAGCAGGATTCCAAAATAAGGCAATGTGGTCTGGAGGATGGGGTATGGTGTGTGAGTCTGTAGGGGAGTGCACACAAAGTACAGTTATTTTTGATTCATCACACTAGTTGACCAATCAAAAGCATTCCAACATCACTCGTTTAATACGCCATCAACAATTATGCCAAAATGTCTAATAACCAACTACTTTCCAGCGACGAAACGCCGTCGATGACATCATAGCCATTGTCTACATGTATTTCTAACATCAACATTTCTTTTAATGGGTCATAATGTTTTGATTATTCAACAATAAAATGACAATTTACTTACTTCCTGATATTGTATAGTAGATTCAACATTAATTACAAGGTATGATTGTAAACCAAGTGAAACAATTCAAACACATAATGAACATTACAAAATTGCTTAAAGGAATAGTTCTTATTGTTTGGCATTGGATAATTTGATCAGTAAACCATAAAACTAGACAATGCAAATACACAAATGGAGTTCTTAAAATGACAAGTTGGAATTAGCGTGGTAAGTTCAGTCCTTCAATACGTTATCAAAAATGACAAAACAATATCTGGAGGCCGACTACTTTCCACATAAATAACACTGTTGATGTCAAAATAGCCACTGTGTACATGTATTTCTAACATCAACATTTGTTGTAATACGTCATAATGTTTCAATTATAATTCAACAATAAAATAATTTACTTACCAACTGATATTGTAGAGTAGATTCAACATGAAGTACAAGTTATGATTTTAAACGAAGTGAAACAACTCAAACACATAATGAACAGTTTTAATGTGGTAATTTAATGTTTCCTGACGTTTGGCATAGGATAACTTGATGAGTGAACAATAGTGCTGAGCAATGCAAATATACAAGTGGAGTTCTAACAGTGGCAAGTTGGAATTAGCATGATAAGCAGGTCGGATATACCAAACCATTCAATAACAGTTTGAAAGTTTGAATTTTGTAGTTACTTGTCAGCAGCATTTAAATGTTGGAGGATGATTTGTTGTTACCATTGACATGTAATAAAACAGCTGCCTTGTTTACTATTATTCGAATGGTAATGGCATGATATAGTGGTTCATAAAACTGCTTTGATTGACAACGGTTGCACATTCGAATGTTCGGTGGTAGGGTTCCAAGATGAGGCAGTGTAGCCTGGCAGGTGGTACACGATATGTAAATCTAAAGAGGAATGTGCACAAAAAAACAATTACGTTTAATCCATCACAGTAATTGACCAATCAAAAATGACAGAAAGTTACACGCTCAATACGTCATTAAAATTGATGGCAAAATGTCTGACAGCCGACTACTTTCCAAGCACAATATGCCGTCGACAGCAAAATAGCCATTGCCTACATGTATTGGTAACATCAGCCATTCTTGCAATACATGTAGGTCATAATGTTTTGATCACTCAACAATAAAATAACGATTTACTTACTTCCTGATATTGTATAGTAGATTCAACATGAATTACAAATTATGATTTTAAATGTATTGAAACAATTAAAATTCATAATGAACAGTTTAAATATGGTTATGGAATAATTCGTATTGTTTGGTATGGGATAATTTGATGAGTGAACAATAGAGCTAAACAATGCAAATACACAAATGGAGTTCTTAAAATGACAAGTTGGAATTAGCGTGGTAAGTTCAGTCCTTCAATACGTTATCAAAAATGACAAAACAATATCTGGAGGCCGACTAATTTCCACATAAATAACACTGTTGATGTCAAAATAGCCACTGTGTACGTGTATTTCTAACATCAACATTTGTTGTAATACGTCATAATGTTTCAATTATAATTCAACAATAAAATAATTTACTTACCCGCTGATATTGTAGAGTAGATTCAATATGAAGTACAAGTTATGATTTTAAACGAAGTGAAACAACTCAAACACATAATGAACAGTTTTAATGTGGTAATTTAATGTTTCCTGACGTTTGGCATAGAATAACTTGATGAGTGAAACATAGAGCTAAGCAATGCAAATACACAAATGGAGTTCTCAAACTGACAAGTTGAAATTAGCGTTGTAAGCAGATTAGTTAATACCAAACCAATCAATATCAATTTGAAAGTTGGATTTTTGTCAGTGTCAGCATGCGATTGTTCGATGTTATTTTGTTGTCACTATCGATGTGTAATGAAACAGATGTGTTGATTACTACTATTCAAATGGTAAAGGTGTGGTATAGTGGTTACTGTAGCTGCATGATTAGAAATGGTTGAAGGTTTGAATGTTTGCTAGCAGGATTCCAAAATAAGGCAATGTGGTCTGGAGGATGGGGTATGGTGTGTGAGTCAGTAGGGGAGTGCACACAAAGTACAGTTATTTTTGATTCATCACACTAGTTGACCAATCAAAAGCATTCCAACATCACTCGTTTAATACGCCATCAACAATTATGCCAAAATGTCTAATAACCAACTACTTTCCAGCGACGAAACGCCGTCGATGACATCATAGCCATTGTCTACACGTATTTCTAACATCAACATTTCTTTTAATGGGTCATAATGTTTTGATTATTCAACAATAAAATGACAATTTACTTACTTCCTGATATTGTATAGTAGATTCAACATTAATTACAAGGTATGATTGTAAACCAAGTGAAACAATTCAAACTTATAATGAACATTACAAAATTGCTTAAAGGAATAGTTCTTATTGTTTGACATTGGATAATTTGATCAGTAAACCATAAAACTAGACAATGCAAATACACAAATGGAGTTCTTAAAATGACAAGTTGGAATTAGCGTGGTAAGTTCAGTCCTTCAATACGTTATCAAAAATGACAAAACAATATCTGGAGGCCGACTACTTTCCACATAAATAACACTGTTGATGTCAAAATAGCCACTGTGTACATGTATTTCTAACATCAACATTTGTTGTAACACGTCATAATGTTTCAATTATAATTCAACAATAAAATAATTTACTTACCAACTGATATTGTAGAGTAGATTCAACATGAAGTACAAGTTATGATTTTAAACGAAGTGAAACAACTCAAACACATAATGAACAGTTTTAATGTGGTAATTTAATGTTTCCTGACGTTTGGCATAGAATAACTTGATGAGTGAAACATAGAGCTAAGCAATGCAAATACACAAATGGAGTTCTCAAACTGACAAGTTGAAATTAGCGTTGTAAGCAGATTAGTTAATACCAAACCAATCAATATCAATTTGAAAGTTGGATTTTTGTCAGTGTCAGCATGTGATTGTTCGATGTTGTTTTGTTGTCACTATCGATGTGTAATGAAACAGATGTGTTGATTACTATTATTTGAATGGTAAAGGTGTGGTATAGTGGTTACTGTAGCTGCATGATTAGAAATGGTTGAAGGTTTGAATGTTTGCTAGCAGGATTCCAAAATAAGGCAATGTGGTCTGGAGAATGGGGTATGGTGTGTGAGTCTGTAGGGGAGTGCACACAAAGTACAGTTATTTTTGATTCATCACACTAGTTGACCAATCAAAAGCATTCCAACATCACTCGTTTAATACGCCATCAACAATGATGCCAAAATGTCTAATAACCAACTACTTTCCAGCGACGAAATGCCGTCGATGACATCATAGCCATTGTCTACATGTATTTCTAACATCAACATTTCTTTTAATGGGTCATAATGTTTTGATTATTCAACAATAAAATGACAATTTACTTACCATCTGATATTGTAGAGTAGATTCAACATTAATTACAAGGTATGATTGTAAACCAAGTGAAACAATTCAAACACATAATGAACATTACAAAATTGCTTAAAGGAATAGTTCTTATTGTTTGGCATTGGATAATTTGATCAGTAAACCATAAAACTAGACAATGCAAATACACAAATGGAGTTCTTTAACTGGAAAACTGGAATTAAATTTTGAATTAGCGTGATAAACAAGTTAGAACAAAACAAACCATTCAATACCAGTTTGAAAGTTTGGTATATGTATTAAGTTGCTGACAGCATTCGATTGTTGGATGCTGATTTGTTGTCATCATTGATGTATAATGAAACAGATGTCTTGTTTACTGTTATTGGAGTGGTAAGAGTGTGTTGTTATCATTAGTGCAGCTGGTTTGACTAACAATGGTTGCAAGTTCGAATGTTCGTTGGTAAGGTTCCAAGATGAGGCAGTGCAGACTCTAGCATGGTAGATAGTATGTGAATGTATGGTGGAGTGTGCACAGGAATACAATTACTTTAAATCCATCATGGTAATTGACCAATCAAGGACAATCAAAGTTGACTTGTGAAAAACCTTATCAAAAATGACAGAAAAATATCTGCTGGCCGACTACTTTCCAAATGAATAACACTGTTGATGTCAAAATAGCCACTGTGTACGTTTATTGGTAACAACAACATTTGTTGTAATACGTCATAATGCTTCGACTATTATTCAACAATAAAATATCAATTTACTTACAAACTGATATTGTAGAGTAGATTCAACATGAAACGCAACTTTTGATTTTAAACAAAATGAAACAACTCAAACTGATAATGAACGGTTTAGATGTGGTTGTGGGATATTTCTGATCACTTAGTGTAGAATAACTTGATGAGTGAACAATAGAGTCAAGTAATGCAAATACACAAATGGAGTTCTTAAACTGACAAGTTGGAATTAGCGTGGTAAGTTCAGTCCTTCAATACGTTATCAACAATGACAGAAAAAAATTTGTCGACCCATTACTTTTCAAATGAATAACACTGTTGATGTCAAAATAGCCAATGTGTACATGTGTTTGTAACATCAATATTTGTTGTAATACGTCATAATGTTTCGATTATTATTCAACAGTAAAATATCAATTTACTTACAAACTGATATTGTAGAGTAGATTCAACATGAAAGACAATTTTTGACTTTAAACGAAATGAAACAACTCAAATTGATAATGAACAGTTTAGATGTGGTTGTGGGATATTTCTGATCGTTTAGCATAGAACAATTTGATGAGTGAACAATAGAGCTAAACAATGCAAATACACAAATGGAGTTCTTAAAGTGACAAGTTGGAATTACCGTGGTAAGCTCACTCGTTCAATACGTTATCAAATATGACAAAACAATATCTGCCGGCCGACTACTTTCCACATAAATAACACTGTTGATATCAAAATAGCCACTGTCTGCATGTGTTTGGAACATGAACATTTGTTGTAACACGTCATAATGTTTCGATTATTCAACAATAAAATGACAATTTACTTACCAACTGATATTGTAAAGTAGATTCAACATGAATTACAAATATCATTGTAAATCAAGTGAAACAACTCAAACACATAATGAACACCATAAATTTGATGAAAGGAATAGTTCTTATCGTTTAGAATTGAATAATTTGATCAGTAAACCATAAAACTAGACAATGCAAATACACAAATGGAGTTCTTTAAATGGAAAACTGGAATTAAATTTTGAATTAGCATGATAAACAAGTTAGAACAAAACAAATCATTCAATAACAGTTTGAAAGTTTGGCATATGTTTTTAGTCACCGACAGCATTCGATTGTTAGATGCTGAAATAATTTACTTACGAGCTGATATTGTAGAGTAGATTCAACATGAAAGACAATTTTTGACTTTAAACGAAATGAAACAACTCAAACTGATAATGAACAGTTTAGATGTGGTTGTGGGATATTTCTGATCGTTTAGCATAGAACAATTTGATGAGTGAACAATAAAGCTAAACAATGCAAATACACAAATGAAGTTCTTAAAGTGACAAGTTGGAATTACCGTGGTAAGCTCACTCGTTCAATACGTTATCAAATATGACAAAACAATATCTGCCGGCCGACTACTTTCCACATAAATAACACTGTTGATATCAAAATAGCCACTGTCTGCATGTATTTGTAACATCAACATTTGTTGTAACACGTCATAATGTTTCGATTGTTCAACAATAAAATAACAATTTACTTACAAGCTGATATTGTAGAGTAGATTCAACATGAATTACAAGGTATGATTGTAAACCAAGTGAAACAATTCAAACTCATAATAAACACCATAAAATTGAGGAAAGGAATAGTTCTTATCGTTTAGAATTGAATAATTTGATCAGTAAACCATAAAACTAGACAATGCAAATACACAAATGGAGTTCTTCAACTGCAAAACTGGAATTAAATTTTGAATTAGCATGATAAACAAGTTAGAACAAAACAAACCATTCAATAACAGTTTGAAAGTTTGGTATATGTATTAAGTCAACGACAGCATTCGATTGTTAGATGCTGATTTGTTGTCATCGCTGATGTATAATGAAACAGATGTGTTGTTTACTATTATTGGAGTGGTGATAGTGTGTTGTTGTCATTAGTGCAGCTGGTTTGACTAACAATGGTTGCAGGTTCGAATGTTCGATGGTAAGGTTCGAAGATGAAGCAGTGCAGACTGTAGTGTGGTAGATAGTATGTGAATGTATGGAGGAGTGTGCACAGCAATACAATTACTTTAAATCCATCATGGTAATTGACCAATCAAAGACAACCAAATTTCACTCGTTCAATACGTTATCAACAATGACAGAAAAATATCTGCTGGCCGACTACTTTCCAAATGAATAACACTGTTGATGTCAAAATAGTCACTGTGTACATGTATTTGTAACATCAATATTTGTTGTAATACGTCATAATGTTTCAATTATAATTCAACAATGTAATAAGAATTTACTTACGAGCTGATATTGTAGAGTAGATTCAACATGAAACGCAACTTCTGATTTTAAACAAAATGAAACAGTACAAACTGATAATGAACGGTTTAGATGTGGTTGTGGGATATTTCTGATCGTTTGGCATAGGATAATTTGATGAGTGAACAATAGTGCTGAGCAATGCAAATATACAAGTGGAGTTCCAACAGTGGCAAGTCGAAATTAGCATGATAAGCAGGTCGGATATACCAAACCATTCAATAACAGTTTGAAAGTTTGAATTTTGTAGTTACTTGTCAGCAGCATTTAAATGTTGGAGGATGATTTGTTGTTACCATTGACATGTAATAAAACAGCTGCCTTGTTTACTATTATTCGAATGGTAATGGCATGATATAGTGGTTCATAAAACTGCTTTGATTGACAACGGTTGCACATTCGAATGTTCGGTGGCAGGGTTCCAAGATGAGGCAGTGTAGCCTGGCAGGTGGTACACGATATGTAAATCTAAAGAGGAATGTGCACAAAAAAACAATTACGTTTAATCCATCACAGTAATTGACCAATCAAAAATGACAGAAAGTTACACGCTCAATACGTCATTAAAATTGATGGCAAAATGTCTGACAGCCGACTACTTTCCAAGCACAATATGCCGTCGACAGCAAAATAGCCACTGCCTACATGTATTGGTAACATCAGCCATTCTTGCAATACATGTAGGTCATAATGTTTTGATCACTCAACAATAAAATAACGATTTACTTACTTCCTGATATTGTATAGTAGATTCAACATGAATTACAAATTATGATTTTAAATGTATTGAAACAATTAAAATTCATAATGAACAGTTTAAATATGGTTATGGAATAATTCGTATCGTTTGGTATGGGATGATTTGATGAGTGAACAATAGAGCTAAACAATGCAAATACACAAATGGAGTTCTTAAAGTGACAAGTTGGAATTAGCGTGGTAAGTTCAGTCCTTCAATACGTTATCAAAAATGACAAAACAATATCTGGAGGCCGACTACTTTCCACATAAATAACACTGTTGATGTCAAAATAGCCACTGTGTACATGTATTTCTAACATCAACATTTGTTGTAATACGTCATAATGTTTCAATTATAATTCAACAATAAAATAATTTACTTACCCGCTGATATTGTAGAGTAGATTCAATATGAAGTACAAGTTATGATTTTAAACGAAGTGAAACAACTCAAACACATAATGAACAGTTTTAATGTGGTAATTTAATGTTTCCTGACGTTTGGCATAGAATAACTTGATGAGTGAAACATAGAGCTAAGCAATGCAAATACACAAATGGAGTTCTCAAACTGACAAGTTGAAATTAGCGTTGTAAGCAGATTAGTTAATACCAAACCAATCAATATCAATTTGAAAGTTGGATTTTTGTCAGTGTCAGCATGTGATTGTTCGATGTTGTTTTGTTGTCACTATCGATGTGTAATGAAACAGATGTGTTGATTACTATTATTTGAATGGTAAAGGTGTGGTATAGTGGTTACTGTAGCTGCATGATTAGAAATGGTTGAAGGTTTGAATGTTTGCTAGCAGGATTCCAAAATAAGGCAATGTGGTCTGGAGGATGGGGTATGGTGTGTGAGTCTGTAGGGGAGTGCACACAAAGTACAGTTATTTTTGATTCATCACACTAGTTGACCAATCAAAAGCATTCCAACATCACTCGTTTAATACGCCATCAACAATTATGCCAAAATGTCTAATAACCAACTACTTTCCAGCGACGAAATGCCGTCGATGACATCATAGCCATTGTCTACATGTATTTCTAACATCAACATTTCTTTTAATGGGTCATAATGTTTTGATTATTCAACAATAAAATGACAATTTACTTACCATCTGATATTGTAGAGTAGATTCAACATTAATTACAAGGTATGATTGTAAACCAAGTGAAACAATTCAAACACATAATGAACATTACAAAATTGCTTAAAGGAATAGTTCTTATTGTTTGGCATTGGATAATTTGATCAGTAAACCATAAAACTAGACAATGCAAATACACAAATGGAGTTCTTTAACTGGAAAACTGGAATTAAATTTTGAATTAGCGTGGTAAACAAGTTAGAACAAAACAAATCATTCAATAACAGATTGAAAGTTTGGTATATGTATTAAGTTGCTGACAGCATTCGATTGTTGGATGCTGATTTGTTGTCATCACTGATGTATAATGAAACAGATGTCTTGTTTACTGTTATTGGAGTGGTAAGAGTGTGTTGTTATCATTAGTGCAGCTGGTTTGATTAACAATGGTTGCAAGTTCGAATGTTCGTTGGTAAGGTTCCAAGATGAAGCAGTGCAGACTGTAGCATGGTAGATAGTATGTAAAATGTATGGTGGAGTGTGCACAGGAATACAATTACTTTAAATCCATCATGGTAATTGACCAATCAAGGACAATCAAAGTTGACTTGTGAAAAACCTTATCAAAAATGACAAAACAATATCTGCTGGCCGACTACTTTCCAAATGAATAACACTGTTGATGTCAAAATAGCCACTGTGTACGTGTATTGGTAACAACAACATTTGTTGTAATACGTCATAATGCTTCGACTATTATTCAACAATAAAATATCAATTTACTTACAAACTGATATTGTAGAGTAGATTCAACATGAAACGCAACTTTTGATTTTAAATAAAATGAAACAACTCAAACTGATAATGAACGGTTTAGATGTGGTGGTGGGATATTTCTGATCACTTAGTGTAGAATAACTTGATGAGTGAACAATAGAGTCAAGTAATGCAAATACACAAATGCAGTTCTTAAACTGACAAGTTGGAATTAGCGTGGTAAGTTCAGTCCTTCAATACGTTATCAACAATGACAGAAAAAAATTTGTCGACCCATTACTTTTCAAATGAATAACACTGTTGATGTCAAAATAGCCAATGTGTACATGTATTTGTAACATCAATATTCGTTGTAATACGTCATAATGTTTCGATTATTATTCAACAGTAAACTAATTTACTTACAAACTGATATTGTAGAGTAGATTCAACATGAAAGACAATTTTTGACTTTAAACAAAATGAAACAACTCAAACTGATAATGAACAGTTTAGATGTGGTTGTGGGATATTTCTGATCGTTTAGCATAGAATAATTTGATGAGTGAACAATAGTGCTGAACAATGCAAATACACAAATGGAGTTCTTAAAGTGACAAGTTGGAATTACCGTGGTAAGCTCACTCGTTCAATACGTTATCAAATATGACAAAACAATATCTGCCGGCCGACTACTTTCCACATAAATAACACTGTTGATATCAAAATAGCCATTGTCTGCATGTGTTTGTAACATCAACATTTGTTGTAACACGTCATAATGTTTCGATTATTCAACAATAAAATAACAATTTACTTACAAGCTGATATTGTAGAGTAGATTCAACATGAATTACAAGGTATGATTGTAAACCAAGTGAAACAATTCAAACTCATAATAAACACCATAAAATTGATGAAAGGAATAGTTCTTATCGTTTAGAATTGAATAATTTGATCAGTAAACCATAAAACTAGACAATGCAAATACACAAATGGAGTTCTTCAACTGGAAAACTGGAATTAAATTTTGAATTAGCATGATAAACAAGTTAGAACAAAACAAACCATTCAATAACAGTTTGAAAGTTTGGTATATGTATTAAGTCAACGACAGCATTCGATTGTTGGATGCTGATTTGTTGTCATCGTTGATGTATAATGAAACAGATCTGTTGTTTACTATTATTGGAGTGGTGATAGTGTGTTGTTGTCATTAGTGCAGCTGGTTTGACTAACAATGGTTGCAGGTTCGAATGTTCGATGGTAAGGTTCCAAGATGAAGCAGTGCAGACTGTAGTGTGGTAGATAGTATGTGAATGTATGGAGGAATGTGCACAGGAATACAATTACTTTAAATCCATCGTGTTAATTGACCAATCAAAGACAACTAAATTTCACTCGTTCAATACGTTATCAACAATGACAGAAAAATATCTGCTGGCCGACTACTTTCCAAATGAATAACACTGTTGATGTCAAAATAGTCACTGTGTACATGTATTTGTAACATCAATATTTGTTGTAACACGTCATAATGTTTCAATTATAATTCAACAATGTAATAAGAATTTACTTACGAGCTGATATTGTAGAGTAGATTCAACATGAAACGCAACTTTTGATTTTAAACAAAATGAAACAACTCAAACTGACAATGAACAGTTTAGATGTGGTTGTGGGATATTTCTGATCGTTTGGCATAGGATAATTTGATGAGTGAACAATAGTGCTGAGCAATGCAAATATACAAGTGGAGTTCTAACAGTGGCAAGTCGAAATTAGCATGATAAGCAGGTCGGATATACCAAACCATTCAATAACAGTTTGAAAGTTTGAATTTTGTAGTTACTTGTCAGCAGCATTTAAATGTTGGAGGATGATTTGTTGTTACCATTGACATGTAATAAAACAGCTGCCTTGTTTACTATTATTCGAATGGTAATGGCATGATATAGTGGTTCATAAAACTGCTTTGATTGACAACGGTTGCACATTCGAATGTTCGGTGGTAGGGTTCCAAGATGAGGCAGTGTAGCCTGGCAGGTGGTACACGATATGTAAATCTAAAGAGGAATGTGCACAAAAAAACAATTACGTTTAATCCATCACAGTAATTGACCAATCAAAAATGACAGAAAGTTACACGCTCAATACGTCATTAAAATTGATGGCAAAATGTCTGACAGCCGACTACTTTCCAAGCACAATATGCCGTCGACAGCAAAATAGCCACTGCCTACATGTATTGGTAACATCAGCTATTCTTGCAATACATGTAGGTCATAATGTTTTGATCACTCAACAATAAAATAACGATTTACTTACTTCCTGATATTGTATAGTAGATTCAACATGAATTACAAATTATGATTTTAAATGTATTGAAACAATTAAAATTCATAATGAACAGTTTAAATATGGTTATGGAATAATTCGTATCATTTGGTATGGAAAAATTTGATGAGTGAACAATAGAGCTAAACAATGCAAATACACAAATGGAGTTCTTAAAGTGACAAGTTGGAATTAGCGTGGTAAGTTCAGTCCTTCAATACGTTATCAAAAATGACAAAACAATATCTGGAGGCCGACTACTTTCCACATAAATAACACTGTTGATGTCAAAATAGCCACTGTGTACATGTATTTCTAACATCAACATTTGTTGTAATACGTCATAATGTTTCAATTATAATTCAACAATAAAATAATTTACTTACGAGCTGATATTGTAGAGTAGATTCAACATGAAGTACAAGTTATGATTTTAAACGAAGTGAAACAACTCAAACACATAATGAACAGTTTTAATGTGGTAATTTAATGTTTCCTGACATTTGGCATAGAATAACTTGATGAGTGAAACATAGAGCTAAGCAATGCAAATACACAAATGGAGTTCTCAAACTGACAAGTTGAAATTAGCGTTGTAAGCAGATTAGTTAATACCAAACCAATCAATATCAATTTGAAAGTTGGATTTTTGTCAGTGTCAGCATGCGATTGTTCGATGTTGTTTTGTTGTCACTATCGATGTGTAATGAAACAGATGTGTTGATTACTATTATTTGAATGGTAAAGGTGTGGTATAGTGGTTACTGTAGCTGCATGATTAGAAATGGTTGAAGGTTTGAATGTTTGCTAGCAGGATTCCAAAATAAGGCAATGTGGTCTGGAGGATGGGGTATGGTGTGTGAGTCTGTAGGGGAGTGCACACAAAGTACAGTTATTTTTGATTCATCACACTAGTTGACCAATCAAAAGCATTCCAACATCACTCGTTTAATACGCCATCAACAATGATGCCAAAATGTCTAATAACCAACTACTTTCCAGCGACGAAATGCCGTCGATGACATCATAGCCATTGTCTACATGTATTTCTAACATCAACATTTCTTTTAATGGGTCATAATGTTTTGATTATTCAACAATAAAATGACAATTTACTTACCATCTGATATTGTAGAGTAGATTCAACATTAATTACAAGGTATGATTGTAAACCAAGTGAAACAATTCAAATACATAATGAACATTACAAAATTGCTTAAAGGAATAGTTCTTATTGTTTGGCATTGGATAATTTGATCAGTAAACCATAAAACTAGACAATGCAAATACACAAATGGAGTTCTTTAACTGGAAAACTGGAATTAAATTTTGAATTAGCGTGGTAAACAAGTTAGAACAAAACAAATCATTCAATAACAGATTGAAAGTTTGGTATATGTATTAAGTTGCTGACAGCATTCGATTGTTGGATGCTGATTTGTTGTCATCATTGATGTATAATGAAACAGATGTCTTGTTTACTGTTATTGGAGTGGTAAGAGTGTGTTGTTATCATTAGTGCAGCTGGTTTGATTAACAATGGTTGCAAGTTCGAATGTTCGTTGGTAAGGTTCCAAGATGAGGCAGTGCAGACTCTAGCATGGTAGATAGTATGTAAAATGTATGGTGGAGTGTGCACAGGAATACAATTACTTTAAATCCATCATGGTAATTGACCAATCAAGGACAATCAAAGTTGACTTGTGAAAAACCTTATCAAAAATGACAAAACAATATCTGCTGGCCGACTACTTTCCAAATGAATAACACTGTTGATGTCAAAATAGCCACTGTGTACGTGTATTGGTAACAACAACATTTGTTGTAATACGTCATAATGCTTCGACTATTATTCAACAATAAAATATCAATTTACTTACGAACTGATATTGTAGAGTAGATTCAACATGAAACGCAACTTTTGATTTTAAACAAAATGAAACAACTCAAACTGATAATGAACGGTTTAGATGTGGTTGTGGGATATTTCTGATCACTTAGTGTAGAATAACTTAATGAGTTAACATTAGAGTCAAGTAATGCAAATACACAAATGGAGTTCTTAAACTGACAAGTTGGAATTAGCGTGGTAAGTTCAGTCCTTCAATACGTTATCAACAATGACAGAAAAAAATTTGTCGACCCATTACTTTTCAAATGCATCACACTGTTGATGTCAAAATAGCCAATGTGTACATGTATTTGTAACATCAATATTCGTTGTAATACGTCATAATGTTTCGATTATTATTCAACAGTAAACTAATTTACTTACGAGCTGATATTGTAGAGTAGATTCAACATGAAAGACAATTTTTGACTTTAAACGAAATGAAACAACTCAAATTGATAATGAACAGTTTAGATGTGGTTGTGGGATATTTCTGATCGTTTAGCATAGAACAATTTGATGAGTGAACAATAGAGCTAAACAATGCAAATACACAAATGGAGTTCTTAAAGTGACAAGTTGGAATTACCGTGGTAAGCTCACTCGTTCAATACGTTATCAAATATGACAAAACAATATCTGCCGGCCGACTACTTTCCACATAAATAACACTGTTGATATCAAAATAGCCATTGTCTGCATGTGTTTGGAACATCAACATTTGTTGTAACACGTCATAATGTTTCGATTATTCAACAATAAAATAACAATTTACTTACCAACTGATATTGTAGAGTAGATTCAACATGAATTACAAGGTATGATTGTAAACCAAGTGAAACAATTCAAACTCATAATGAACACCATAAATTTGAGGAAAGGAATAGTTCTTATCGTTTAGAATTGAATAATTTGATCAGTAAACCATAAAACTAGACAATGCAAATACACAAATGGAGTTCTTTAAATGGAAAACTGGAATTAAATTTTGAATTGGAGTGGTAAACAAGTTAGAACAAAACAAATCATTCAATAACAGTTTGAAAGTTTGGTATATGTGTTTAGTCAACGACAGCATTCGACTGTTGGATGCTGATTTGTTGTCATCGCTGATGTATAATGAAACAGATCTGTTGTTTACTATTATTGGAGTGGTGATAGTGTGTTGTTGTCATTAGTGCAGCTGGTTTGACTAACAATGGTTGCAGGTTCGAATGTTCGATGGTAAGGTTCCAAGATGAGGCAGTGCAGACTGTAATGTGGGACATGGTATGTGAATGTATGGAGGAGTGTGCACAGCAATACAATTACTTTTAATCCATCATGGTAATTGACCAATCAAAGACAACCAAATTTCACTCGTTCAATACGTTATCAAATATGACAAAACAATATCTGCCGGCCGACTACTTTCCAAATGAATAACACTGTTGATATCAAAATAGCCACTGTGTACATGTATTTGTAACATCAACATTTGTTGTAACACGTCATAATGTTTCAATTATTATTAAACAATGTAATAACAATTTACTTACGAGCTGATATTGTAGAGTAGATTCAACATGAAACGCAACTTTTGATTTTAAACAAAATGAAACAGTTCAAACACATAATGAACATCACAAATTTGCTTAAGAAATAGCTTATTGTTTGGCATGTGATAGTTTGATCAGTAAACCATAAAGCCTAATAATGCAAATACACAAATGGAGTTCTTCAACTGGAATTAAATTTTGAATTAGCGTGGTAAACAAGTGAGAACAAAACAAACCATTCAATACCAGTTGGAAAGTTTGGTTTATATATTTAGTAATGTACCACATTTGAATGTCGAAGGCTAATGCGTTTTCACCAATGATGCGTATTACAGTAAAATATGTGTGTTGTTTGCTATTGTTCAAGTGGTAATGGTGTGGTATAGTGGTTCATAAAACTGCTTTAATTAACAACGGTTACAGGTTCGAATGTTCGGTAGCAGGGTTCCATGATAAGGCAGTGTAGCCTGACAGGTGGTACACGATATGTAAATCTAAGTGAGAGTGTGCACAGGAACACCAATATTTTTAATTCATCACATAATTGACCAAACAAAAACGGCAAAAAGCCACATGCTCAATACCTCATTATTAATGATGGCAAAATGTCTGACGGCCGACTACTTTCCAAGCACAATATGGCATTGTAAGCAAAATAGCCACTGTGTACATGTATTTGTAACATCAACATTTGTTGTAACACGTCATAATGTGTCAACTATTCAACAACAAAATAACAATTTACTTACCAACTGATATTGTATAGTAGATTCAACATTAGATGGAAATGTTCTTTAACTGACAAGTTGGAATTAACGTGATAAGCAGATTTTTACCAAACCATTCAATAACAGTTTGAAAGTTGGATTGTTTTAGTTGGCATCAGCATTCGATTGTTTGATGCTGTTTTGTTGTCAGCATTGATGTGTATTGAAACAGATGTGTTGATTACTGTTATTGGAATGGTGAGGGTGTGGTATAGTGGTTAGTGTAGCTGCCTGATTAGCTATGGCTGCGGATTTGAATTTTCGGTGTTAGGGTTCCAAAATAAGACAATGTGGACTTGAGGATGGAACACAGTGTGTAAGTTTATAGAGGTGTGCACACAAAGTACAGTTATTTTTGATTCATCACAGTAGTTGACCAATCGAAAACAACCAAACGTCACTTGTTCAGTACGTCATTAACAATGATGCCAAAATGTCTCATGACCAACCACTTTCCAAACGACAAAACGCCGTTGATGACATCATAGCCACTGTTTACATGTATTTGTAATATCAAGATTTGTTGTAATGCATCATAATGTTTTGATCATTCAACAATAAAATAACAATTTACTTACCAACTGATATTGTAGAGCAGATTCAACATGAATTACAAGGTATGATTGTAAACCAAGTGAAACAACTCAAACTCATAATGAACACCATAAATTTGAGGAAAGGAATAGTTCTTATCGTTTAGAACTGGATAATTTGATCAGTAAACCATAAAACTAGACAATGCAAATACACAAATGGAGTTCTTTAACTGGAAAACTGGAATTACATTTTGAATTGGCGTGGTAAACAAGTTAGAACAAAACAAACCATTCAATAACAGTTTGAAAGTTTGGTATATGTGTTTAGTCAACGACAGCATTCGATTGTTGGATGCTGATTTGTTGTCATCGTTGATGTATAATGAAACAGATCTGTTGTTTACTATTATTGGAGTGGTGATAGTGTATTGTGGTCATTAGTGCAGCTGATTTGATTAACAATGGTTGCAGGTTCGAATGTTCGTTGGTAAGGTTCCAAGATAAGGCAGTGCAGACTGTAGTGTGGGACATGGTATGTGAATGTATGGAGGAGTGTGCACAGCAATACAATTACTTTAAATCCATCATGGTAATTGACCAATCAAAGACAACCAAATTTCACTCGTTCAATACGTTATCAAATATGACGAAACAATATCTGCTGGCCGACTACTTTCCAAATAAATAACACTGTTGATATCAAAATAGCCACTGTGTACATGTATTTGTAACATCAACATTTGTTGTAACACGTCATAATGTTTCAATTATTATTCAACAATGTAATAACAATTTACTTACGAGCTGATATTGTAGAGTAGATTCAACATGAAACGCAACTTTTGATTTTAAACAAAATGAAACAGTTCAAACACATAATGAACATCACAAATTTGCCTAAGAAATAGCTTATTGTTTGGCATGTGATAGTTTGATCAGTAAACCATAAAGCCTAATAATGCAAATACACAAATGGAGTTCTTCAACTGGAATTAAATTTTGAATTAGCGTGGTAAACAAGTGAGAACAAAACAAACCATTCAATACCAGTTGGAAAGTTTGGTTTATATATTTAGTAATGTACCACATTTGAATGTCGAAGGCTAATGCGTTTTCACCAATGATGCATATTACAGTAAAATATGTGTGTTGTTTGCTATTGTTCAAGTGGTAATGGTGTGGTATAGTGGTTCATAAAACTGCTTTAATTAACAACGGTTGCAGGTTCGAATGTTCGGTAGCAGGGTTCCATGATAAGGCAGTGTAGCCTGACAGGTGGTACACGATATGTAAATCTAAGTGAGAGTGTGCACAGGAACACCAATATTTTTAATTCATCACATAATTGACCAAACAAAAACGGCAAAAAGCCACATGCTCAATACCTCATTATTAATGATGGCAAAATGTCTGACGGCCGACTACTTTCCAAGCACAATATGGCATTGCAAGCAAAATAGCCACTGTGTACATGTATTTGTAACATCAACATTTGTTGTAACACGTCATAATGTTTCAATTATTATTCAACAACAAAATAACAATTTACTTACCAACTGATATTGTAGAGTAGATTCAACATTAGATGAAAATGTTCTTTAACTGACAAGTTGGAATTAGCGTGATAAGCAGATTTTTACCAAACCATTCAATAACAGTTTGAAAGTTGGATTGTTTTAGTTGGCATCAGCATTCGATTGTTTGATGCTGTTTTGTTGTCAGCATTGATGTGTATTGAAACAGATGTGTTGATTACTGTTATTGGAATGGTGAGGGTGTGGTATAGTGGTTAGTGTAGCTGCCTGATTAGCTATGGCTGCAGATTTGAATTTTCATTGTCAGGGTTCCAAAATAAGACAATGTGGACTTGAGGATGGAACACAGTGTGTAAGTTTATAGGGGTGTGCACACAAAGTACAGTTATTTTTGATTCATCACAGTAGTTGACCAATCGAAAACAACCAAACGTCACTTGTTTAGTACATGATTAACAATGATGCCAAAATGTCTCATGACCAACCACTTTCCAAACGACAAAATGCCATTGATGACATCATAGCCACTGTTTACATGTATTTGTAATATCAACATTTGTTGTAACACGTCATAATGTTTCAATTATTCAACAATGTAATAACAATTTACTTACCAACTGATATTGTATAGTAGATTCAACATGAATTACAAGGTATCGTTGTAAAAGAAACAAAACAATTCAAACACATAATGAACATCACAAATTTGCTTAAGAAATAGCTTATTGTTTGGCATGTGATAGTTTGATCAGTAAACCATAAAGCCTAATAATGCAAATACACAAATGGAGTTCTTCAACTGGAATTAAATTTTGAATTAGCGTGGTAAACAAGTGAGAACAAAACAAACCATTCAATACCAGTTGGAAAGTTTGGTTTATATATTTAGTAATGTATCACATTTGAATGTCGAAGGCTAATGCGTTTTCACCAGTGATGCATATTACAGTAAAATATGTGTGTTGTTTGCTATTGTTCAAGTGGTAATGGTGTGGTATAGTGGTTCATAAAACTGCTTTAATTAACAACGGTTGCAGGTTCGAATGTTCGGTAGCAGGGTTCCATGATAAGGCAGTGTAGCCTGACAGGTGGTACACGATATGTAAATCTAAGTGAGAGTGTGCACAGGAACACCAATATTTTTAATTCATCACATAATTGACCAAACAAAAACGGCAAAAAGCCACATGCTCAATACCTCATTATTAATGATGGCAAAATGTCTGACGGCCGACTACTTTCCAAGCACAATATGCCATTGCAAGCAAAATAGCCACTGTGTACATGTATTTGTAACATCAACATTTGTTGTAACACGTCATAATGTGTCAACTATTCAACAACAAAATAACAATTTACTTACCAACTGATATTGTAGAGTAGATTCAACATTAGATGAAAATGTTCTTTAACTGACAAGTTGGAATTAACGTGATAAGCAGATTTTTACCAAACCATTCAATAACAGTTTGAAAGTTGGATTGTTTTAGTTGGCATCAGCATTCGATTGTTTGATGCTGTTTTGTTGTCAGCATTGATGTGTATTGAAACAGATGTGTTGATTACTGTTATTGGAATGGTGAGGGTGTGGTATAGTGGTTAGTGTAGCTGCCTGATTAGCTATGGCTGCAGATTTGAATTTTCGGTGTAAGGGTTCCAAAATAAGACAATGTGGACTTGAGGATGGAACACAGTGTGTAAGTTTATAGAGGTGTGCACACAAAGTACAGTTATTTTTGATTCATCACAGTAGTTGACCAATCGAAAACAACCAAACATCACTTGTTCAGTACGTCATTAACATATTGACTGCCAAGCAAATTTTTGAAAAATTATCATTTGTGCCAAGTGAAGCAAATTGTTTGTTTAGGTTTATATTAACTCAAAATGATGTTTTAAACTAACAAACGTAAATTTGGAGACGTATTTTTTGAAAAATTTTAAATTTCTATTGTCAGTTAAGTATGACTGACGTGGCCACACGGAAAATGTTCTTATTAATTTTGATGATTGTGTTCGTTTTTTCTATCTGTGTTGTGATCTGTAATGCAAACCTTCATTTATAAACAATAATTTTGCGATTGCCAGATTTCTTATGGTTGATTCAGTTTCCTGGTTGCTAGTTATGCAGTTTTATTTTTCCCAGCAGATAATTGATTTTAAGCCAGGTTAATAGCAATGGGTAGCAGCTTGTGATCTTTATTTTAGTAATTTTGCGGTTTTCCAAATTTTTGTTGTCAATTTAGTCGATTCTTCAGGCCAAATTAAAAAGTAATTGCCAAATAAAACCAAAAAGGTATTGTAGTACTCAAATGGAAAGTCATGCCAGATGTTCGCATGTTGTCAGCCAAGCATGCACCAATTATGTCACCAATGTCAACACAATCACAGTCATTTACACCCACACAACTGTTTCCGTTTACACCATCATCAAAATCTGCACAACAATAGACATGTGCACTACCACCTTCGATATCAATTGTCAATGATCAGCCTCCACAAACGTCAACAGTTGATAATACTTTCAGAATTAGGCAACGTTGGTCTCGAAAGGAAATAGAACAACTTTTAGCGATTTTATCACACAACAAAGAGAAATCTGGCATTGACTTATCGGACCAAATGGCATCATATGCCACGTCTCTTCAAAAAGGAGTGAAATGGTATCGCAAATTAGCAAATTGAGCTAATTTTAGGAATTGTTATAGTAAACACATGAATTTTACACAAGAAAGCATCTAAGAAGAAAACCAAAATTCGTAATTTAAAAACTTGACTGATGCTTTGCTGAAGTTGGGTATTGCAGATCGTGAGCAACAAAACTCTCATTCAATGGCAATGAGTACAAATCATGACATTGTAGAAAGGGTTAATTCCAATGGAAAATCAGTTCGAAGATTTTGCAGTTAGTGTTACAACAAAATAAAAAAAGTTAGTTGTAAAAGAGCTCGAAAATTAGCCAAACAAACAAACACATATAAGGTACCTGCAGGTAATATGGCCACCCTAACAAACTTTCTCAAATTTCTTAAAAACTACTTGAAGGTTTCTGGTCAAACTGTGCATGGAAGTAGAGTAAGTTGTTACACATCATATATCAAACGTTGAAGGTCGGATGAAGTTCAGGGTTTTCATGAGGCTATTTAAAAAAAAAGTTTTTTTTGGGCCATACTAGATGCACATGCAGGTAATAAGGCCCAAGATTGTCAAGCTATTTAAGAAATTTTGTAGACAAACTAATGGATATTTTGTGATGTTTTTGGATTAAATGAACCATGAAGATGCTCAGGAACATTAACAAGAGGTCCTGAATATCTTTTGTAGCTACTGGTTAAATCGTAGGGATCGAAAAACATGCGGGCAAACGTAACCTAAATTTAGATCATTACTATGCTGTACGCAACTAAATTTAAAATTAAGCAATCACATTTTCGTTAAAAGAAAGTTGTACTCCTTAAATTCTCACAATTAAATGGTGTACTCAAAATCACTATAGCGTACATGCAAAGACAGGTGTGTTCACACTTACAGTACTGTATGCACACTAACACAATCACAGGTGCACATTCAATCAAATGGAGGGGGGCCTTATTACCAGCAACGTCTCTCGAACAATTTCATATCAATTAAACTAATGCTTAAATCTTTTTAAGCACACAAAACTACTTAGTTTAACTGAAGCAATCCCTTCCTGCCCTGCTAAAAAGAAATTAAAGTTTCCCCAACCATACACCCCATTTTTGGAAGGGTGAAAAATCCTAGATTTTATAAAAACGCTCAATTTCAAGATTTCAAACTTTTGTTTCGCTGTAGCAAACTCATTACTGCACAGATCTAATCCTAACTGTGCGAATCAATACAAGTATGGATCCACTCCAAGTTCATAAAAATGAAAAATATTTCTTCTCTTAGATACGGAGATCGGAGCAGTGGGCCATATTGCCAGCATGGCCATATTACCTGCAGGTGCCTTAGCAACAAATGTCTTGGTCAACCACAAATGTGCTTATCTTGCTTCAACGCACTGCATCAATAACAATTTTGATCACTTGCTGGCTGGCTAACTGTAGTATATGTACTATGATCAATTAATGACGATATTTTCTTATCGATTTAATTCGTATTTATAAAAATATTGAGAATATGATTGCCTTACTCAAAAAATGTGTGTAAAGTTTCTATTTCTGCTCATTTTTCAGAAACAAGCGTACCAAACATTTCGCAGCAGGCCAGGTTTTAAAATATCTATTGAAAATAAACGCACTGTCAAGCATTAATAACTGACGTGATCTGCAAAAAAACTTTCCGTGTCAGTAGAATATGACTGACGTGGCAGTAGTGGCAACACAATTGTTAATCAATAATAACTGACATGGCAGTCAATGTGTTAACAATGATGCCAAAATGTCTCATGACCAACCACATTCCAACGACAAAATGCCTTTGATGGCATCATAGCCATTGTCTACATATATTCCAAGAATCATCATTTGTTGTAATGCATCATAATGTTTCAATCATTCAACAATAAAATAACAATTTACTTACTAGCTGATATTGTAGAGTAGATTCAACATGAATTACAAGGTATGATTGTAAACCAAGTGAAACAACTCAAACTCATAATGAACACCATTATTTGATGAAAGGAATAGTTCTTATCGTTTAGAACTGGATAATTTGATCAGTAAACCATAAAACTAGACAATGCAAATACACAAATGGAGTTCTTTAAATGGAAAACTGGAATTAAATTTTGAATTGGCATGATAAACAAGTTAGAACAAAACAAACCATTCAATGATAGTTTGAAAGTTTGGTATATGTGTTTAGTCAACGACAGCATTCGATTGTTGGATGCTGATTTGTTGTCATCGTTGATGTATAATGAAACAAATGTGTTGTTTACTGTTGTTGGAGTGGTGATAGTGTGTTGTGGTCATTAGTGCAGCTGGTTTGACTAACAATGGTTGCAGGTTCGAATGTTCGTTGGTAAGGTTCCAAGATAAGGCAGTGCAGACTGTAGTGTGGGACATGGTATGTGAATGTATGGAGGAGTGTGCACAGCAATACAATTACTTTAAATCCATCATGGTAATTGACCAATCAAAGACAACCAAATTTCACTCGTTCAATACGTTATCAAATATGACAAAACAATATCTGCCGGCCGACTACTTTCCAAATAAATAACACTGTTGATATCAAAATAGCCACTGTGTACATGTATTTGTAACATCAACATTTGTTGTAACACGTCATAATGTTTCAATTATAATTCAACAATGTAATAACAATTTACTTACCAACTGATATTGTATAGTAGATTCAACATGAATTACAAATATCATTGTAAAAGAAACAAAACAATTCAAACACATAATGAACATCACAAATTTGCCTAAGAAATAGCTTATTGTTTGGCATGTGATAGTTTGATCAGTAAACCATAAAGCCTAATAATGCAAATACACAAATGGAGTTCTTCAACTGGAATTAAATTTTGAATTAGCGTGGTAAACAAGTGAGAACAAAACAAACCATTCAATACCAGTTGGAAAGTTTGGTTTATATATTTAGTAATGTACCACATTTGAATGTCGAAGGCTAATGCGTTTTCACCAATGATGCGTATTACAGTAAAATATGTGTGTTGTTTGCTATTGTTCAAGTGGTAATGGTGTGGTATAGTGGTTCATAAAACTGCTTTAATTAACAACGGTTGCAGGTTCGAATGTTCGGTAGCAGGGTTCCATGATAAGGCAGTGTAGCCTGACAGGTGGTACACGATATGTAAATCTAAGTGAGAGTGTGCACAGGAACACCAATATTTTTAATTCATCACATAATTGACCAAACAAAAACGGCAAAAAGCCACATGCTCAATACCTCATTATTAATGATGGCAAAATGTCTGACGGCCGACTACTTTCCAAGCACAATATGCCATTGCAAGCAAAATAGCCACTGTGTACATGTATTTGTAACATCAACATTTGTTGTAACACGTCATAATGTGTCAACTATTCAACAACAAAATAACAATTTACTTACCAACTGATATTGTAGAGTAGATTCAACATTAGATGAAAATGTTCTTTAACTGACAAGTTGGAATTCACGTGATAAGCAGATTTTTACCAAACCATTCAATAACAGTTTGAAGGTTGGATTGTTTTAGTTGGCATCAGTATTCAATTGTTTGATGCTGTTTTGTTGTCAGCATTGATGTGTATTGAAACAGATGTGTTGATTACTGTTATTGGAATGGTAAGGGTGTGGTATAGTGGTTAGTGTAGCTGCCTGATTAGCTATGGCTGCGGATTTGAATTTTCGGTGTTAGGGTTCCAAAATAAGACAATGTGGACTTGAGGATGGAACACAGTGTGTAAGTTTATAGGGGTGTGCACACAAAGTACAGTTATTTTTGATTCATCACAGTAGTTGACCAATCGAAAACAACCAAACGTCACTTGTTCAGTACGTCATTAACAATGATGCCAAAATGTCTCATGACCAACCACTTTCCAAACGACAAAACGCCGTTGATGACATCATGGCCACTGTTTACATGTATTTGTAATATCAACATTTGTTGTAATGCATCATAATGTTTCAATCATTCAACAATAAAATAACAATTTACTTACGAACTGATATTGTAGAGTAGATTCAACATGAATTACAAGGTATGATTGTAAACCAAGTGAAACAACTCAAACTCATAATGAACACCATTATTTGATGAAAGGAATAGTTCTTATCGTTTAGAATTGGATAATTTTGTTCAGTAAACCATAAAACTAGACAATGCAAATACACAAATGGAGTTCTTTAACTGGAAAACTGGAATTAAATTTTGAATTGGCGTGGTAAACAAGTTAGAACAAAACAAACCATTCAATGATAGTTTGAAAGTTTGGTATATGTGTTTAGTCGCTGACAGCAATCGATTGTTGGATGCTGATTTGTTGTCATCATTGATGTATAATGAAACAGATCTGTTGTTTACTATTATTGGAGTGGTGATAGTGTGTTATTGTTATGAGTGCAGCTGGTTTGACTAACAATGGTTGCAGGTTCGAATATTCGATGGTAAGGTTCCAAGATAAGGCAGTGCAGACTGTAGTGTGGGACATGGTATGTGAATGTATGGAGGAGTGTGCACAGCAATACAATTACTTTAAATCCATCATGGTAATTGACCAATCAAAGACAACCAAATTTCACTCGTTCAATACGTTATCGAATATGACAAAACAATATCTGCCAGCCGACTACTTTCTAAATAAATAACACTGTTGATATCAAAATAGCAACTGTGTACATGTGTTTGTAACATCAACATTTGTTGTAACACGTCATAATGTGTCAACTATTCAACAACAAAATAACAATTTACTACCAACTGATATTGTAGAGTAGATTCAACATTAGATGAAAATGTTCTTTAACTGACAAGTTGGAATTAACGTGATAAGCAGATTTTTACCAAACCATTCAATAACAGTTTGAAAGTTGGATTGTTTTAGTTGGCATCAGTATTCGATTGTTTGATGCTGCTTTGTTGTCAGCATTGATGTGTATTGAAACAGATGTGTTGATTACTGTTATTGGAATGGTGAGGGTGTGGTATAGTGGTTAGTGTAGCTGCCTAATTAGCTATGGCTGCGGATTTGAATTTTCGGTGTCAGGGTTCCAAAATAAGACAATGTGGACTTGAGGATGGAACACAGTGTGTAAGTTTATAGAGGTGTGCACACAAAGTACAGTTATTTTTGATTCATCACAGTAGTTGACCAATCGAAAACAACCAAACGTCACTTGTTCAGTACGTCATTAACATATTGACTGCCAAGCAAATTTTTGAAAAATTATCATTTGTGCCAAGTGAAGCAAATTGTTTGTTTAGGTTTATATTAACTCAAAATGATGTTTTAAACTAACAAACGTAAATTTGGAGACGTATTTTTTGAAAAATTTTAAATTTCTATTGTCAGTTAAGTATGACTGACGTGGCCACACGGAAAATGTTCTTAATAATTTTGATGATTGTGTTCGTTTTTTCTATCTGTGTTGTGATCTGTAATGCAAACCTTCATTTATAAACAATAATTTTGCGATTGCCAGATTTCTTATGGTTGATTCAGTTTCCTGGTTGCTAGTTATGCAGTTTTATTTTTCCCAGCAGATAATTGATTTTAAGCCAGGTTAATAGCAATGGGTAGCAGCTTGTGATCTTTATTTTAGTAATTTTGCGGTTTTCCAAATTTTTGTTGTCAATTTAGTCGATTCTTCAGGCCAAATTAAAAAGTAATTGCCAAATAAAACCAAAAAGGTATTGTAGTACTCAAATGGAAAGTCATGCCAGATGTTCGCATGTTGTCAACCAAGCATGCACCAATTATGTCACCAATGTCAACACAATCACAGTCATTTACACCCACACAACTGTTTCCGTTTACACCATCATCAAAATCTGCACAACAATAGACATGTGCACTACCACCTTCGATATCAATTGTCAATGATCAGCCTCCACAAACGTCAACAGTTGATAATACTTTCAGAATTAGGCAACGTTGGTCTCGAAAGGAAATAGAACAACTTTTAGCGATTTTATCACACAACAAAGAGAAATCTGGCATTGACTTATCGGACCAAATGGCATCATATGCCACGTCTCTTCAAAAAGGAGTGAAATGGTATCGCAAATTAGCAAATTGAGCTAATTTTAGGAATTGTTATAGTAAACGCATGAATTTTACACAAGAAAGCATCTAAGAAGAAAACCAAAATTCGTAATTTAAAAACTTGACTGATGCTTTGCTGAAGTTGGGTATTGCAGATCGTGAGCAACAAAACTCTCATTCAATGGCAATGAGTACAAATCATGACATTGTAGAAAGGGTTAATTCCAATGGAAAATCAGTTCGAAGATTTTGCAGTTAGTGTTACAAAAAAATAAAAAAAGTTAGTCGTAAAAGAGCTTGAAAATAAGCCAAACAAACAAACACATAGAGCAACAAATGTCTTAGTCAACCACAAATGTGCTTATCTTGCTTCAACGCACTGCATCAATAACAATTTTGATCACTTGCTGGCAGGCTAACTGTAGTATATGTACTATGATCAATTAATGACGATATTTTCTTATCGATTTAATTCGTATTTATAAAAATATTGAGAATATGATTGCCTTACTCAAAAAATGTGTGTAAAGTTTCTATTTCTGCTCATTTTTCAGAAACAAGCGTACCAAACATTTCGCAGCAGGCCAGGTTTTAAAATATCTATTGAAAATAAACGCAGTGCCAAGCATTAATAACTGACGTGATCTGCAAAAAAACTTTCCGTGTCAGTAGAATATGACTGACGTGGCAGTAGTGGCAACACAAATGTCAATCAATAATAACTGACATGGCAGTCAATGTGTTAACAATGATGCCAAAATGTCTCATGACCAACCACATTCCAACGACAAAATGCCTTTGATGGCATCATAGCCATTGTCTACATATATTCCAAACATCATCATTTGTTGTAATGCATCATAATGTTTTGATTATTCAACAATAAAATAACAATTTACTTACCAACTGATATTGTAGAGTAGATTCAACATGAATTACAAGGTATGATTGTAAACCAAGTGAAACAATTCAAACTCATAATGAACACCATAAATTTGATGAAAGGAATAGTTCTTATCGTTTAGAACTGGATAATTTGATCAGTAAACCATAAAACTAGACAATGCAAATACACAAATGGAGTTCTTTAACTGGAAAACTGGAATTAAATTTTGAATTGGCGTGGTAAACAAGTTAGAACAAAACAAACCATTCAATGATAGTTTGAAAGTTTGGTATATGTATTTAGTCGCTGACAGCATTCGACTGTTGGATGCTGATTTGTTGTCATCATTGATGTATAATGAAACAGATCTGTTGTTTACTATTATTGGAGTGGTGATAGTGTGTTGTTGTCATTAGTGCAGCTGGTTTGATTAACAATGGTTGCAGGTTCGAATGTTCGATGGTAAGGTTCGAAGATAAGGCAGTGCAGACTGTAGTGTGGGACATGGTATGTGAATGTATGGAGGAGTGTGCACAGCAATACAATTACTTTAAATCCATCATGGTAATTGACCAATCAAAGACAACCAAATTTCACTCGTTCAATACGTTATCGAAAATGACAAAACAATATCTGCCGGCTGACTACTTTCCAAATAAATAACACTGTTGATATCAAAATAGCCACTGTGTACATGTATTTGTAACATCAACATTTGTTGTAACACGTCATAATGTTTCAATTATTATTCAACAATGTAATAACAATTTACTTACTAACTGATATTGTATAGTAGATTCAACATGAATTACAAATATCATTGTAAAAGAAACAAAACAATTCATACATAATGAACATCACAAATTTGCCTGAGAAATAGCTTATTGTTTGGCATGTGATAGTTTGATCAGTAAACCATAAAGCCTAATAATGCAAATACACAAATGGAGTTCTTCAACTGGAATTAAATTTTGAATTAGCGTGGTAAACAAGTGAGAACAAAACAAACCATTCAATACCAGTTGGAAAGTTTGGTTTATATATTTAGTAATGTACCACATTTGAATGTCGAAGGCTAATGCGTTTTCACCAATGATGCGTATTACAGTAAAATATGTGTGTTGTTTGCTATTGTTCAAGTGGTAATGGTGTGGTATAGTGGTTCATAAAACTGCTTTAATTAACAACGGTTACAGGTTCGAATGTTCGGTAGCAGGGTTCCATGATAAGGCAGTGTAGCCTGACAGGTGGTACACGATATGTAAATCTAAGTGAGAGTGTGCACAGGAACACCAATATTTTTAATTCATCACATAATTGACCAAACAAAAACGGCAAAAAGCCACATGCTCAATACCTCATTATTAATGATGGCAAAATGTCTGACGGCCGACTACTTTCCAAGCACAATATGCCATTGCAAGCAAAATAGCCACTGTGTACATGTATTTGTAACATCAACATTTGTTGTAACACGTCATAATGTGTCAACTATTCAACAACAAAATAACAATTTACTTACCAACTGATATTGTAGAGTAGATTCAACATTAGATGAAAATGTTCTTTAACTGACAAGTTGGAATTAGCGTGATAAGCAGATTTTTACCAAACCATTCAATAACAGTTTGAAAGTTGGATTGTTTTAGTTGGCATCAGCATTCGATTGTTTGATGCTGCTTTGTTGTCAGCATTGATGTGTATTGAAACAGATGTGTTGATTACTGTTATTGGAATGGTGAGGGTGTGGTATAGTGGTTAGTGTAGCTGCCTGATTAGCTATGGCTGCGGATTTGAATTTTCGGTGTCAGGGTCCCAAAATAAGACAATGTGGACTTGAGGATGGAACAAAGTGTGTAAGTTTATAGGGGTGTGCACACAAAGTACAGTTATTTTTGATTCATCACAGTAGTTGACCAATCGAAAACAACCAAACGTCACTAGATCAATGTATCATTAACAATGATGCCAAAATGTCTCATGACCAACTACTTTCCAATGACAAAACGCCGTTTGATGACATCATGGCCACTGTTTACATGTATTTGTAATATCAAGATTTGTTGTAATGCATCATAATGTTTTGATCATTCAACAATAAAATAACAATTTACTTACGAGCTGATATTGTAGAGTGGATTCAACATGAATTACAAGGTATGATTGTAAACCAAGTGAAACAACTCAAACTCATAATGAACACCATAAATTTGAGGAAAGGAATAGTTCTTATCGTTTAGAATTGGATAATTTGATCAGTAAACCATAAAACTAGACAATGCAAATACACAAATGGAGTTCTTTAACTGGAAAACTGGAATTAAATTTTGAATTGGCGTGGTAAACAAGTTAGAACAAAACAAACCATTCAATGATAGTTTGAAAGTTTGGTATATGTGTTTAGTCAACGACAGCATTCGACTGTTGGATGCTGATTTGTTGTCATCGTTGATGTATAATGAAACAAATGTGTTGTTTACTATTATTGGAGTGGTGATAGTGTGTTGTTGTCATTAGTGCAGCTGGTTTGACTAACAATGGTTGCAGGTTCGAATGTCTGATGGTAAGGTTCGAAGATAAGGCAGTGCAGACTGTAGTGTGGGACATGGTATGTGAATGTATGGAGGAGTGTGCACAGCAATACAATTACTTTAAATCCATCATGGTAATTGACCAATCAAAGACAACCAAATTTCACTCGTTCAATACGTTATCAAATATGACAAAACAATATCTGCCGGCCGACTACTTTCCAAATAAATATCACTGTTGATGTCAAAATAGCCACTGTGTACATGTATTTGTAACATCAACATTTGTTGTAACACGTCATAATGTGTCAACTATTCAACAACAAAATAACAATTTACTTACCAACTGATATTGTAGAGTAGATTCAACATTAGATGAAAATGTTCTTTAACTGACAAGTTGGAATCAGCGTGATAAGCAGATTTTTACCAAACCATTCAATAACAGTTTGAAAGTTGGATTGTTTTAGTTGGCATCAGTATTCGATTGTTTGATGCTGTTTTGTTGTCAGCATTGATGTGTATTGAAACAGATGTGTTGATTACTGTTATTGGAATGGTGAGGGTGTGGTATAGTGGTTAGTGTAGCTGCCTGATTAGCTATGGCTGCGGATTTGAATTTTCGGTGTCAGGGTTCCAAAATAAGACAATGTGGACTTGAGGATGGAACACAGTGTGTAAGTCTATAGGGGTGTGCACACATAGTACAGTTATTTTTGATTCATCACAGTAGTTGACCAATCGAAAACAACCAAACGTCACTGGATCAATGTATCATTAACAATGATGCCAAAATGTCTCATGACCAACTACTTTCTAACGACAAAATGCCGTTTGATGGAATCATAGCCATTGTCTACATGTATTCTGAACATCAACATTTCTTTTAATTGGTCATAATGTTTTGATCATTCAACAATAAAATAACAATTTACTTACTAGCTGATATTGTAGAGTAGATTCAACATGAATTACAAGGTATGATTGTAAACCAAGTGAAACAATTCAAACTCATAATGAACACCATAAATTTGAGGAAAGGAATAGTTCTTATCGTTTAGGATTGGATAATTTGATCAGTAAACCAAAATAACAATTAAAATTGGAAAACCGTATTCAAACCTTAGGAGGATAGTCTATCCAAGCGACTTTACTTCATATCAGTAAATATTGAAAAATGGTCTGCTATTATCAAACAGTAATAAAGTCAGCTTAGACGTTTATTTGCCATAAGATAAATTAATTTCGCTAAAGCATCCTCAGTTTCTGTCTCTGGTTTACTATTAGTTTGTTTGAAAAGACTTAAAAATTTTTTTGTGCGATTTTTATTTTTCTTTGCAATAACTAAGGATGGGTTAGCAAAATTGATTTTTCTTATGGCAAATAAATATCTAATCTGACTGTATTACTGTTTGTTAAAAGCAAACCCTTTTTCAACATCAGTAAACCATAAAACTAGACAATGCAAATACACAAATGGAGTTCTTTAAATGGAAAACTGGAATTAAATTTTGAATTAGCATGATAAACAAGTTAGAACAAAACAAACCATTCAATGATAGTTTGAAAGTTTGGTATATGTATTTAGTCGCTGACAGCATTCGATTGTTGGATGCTGATTGGTTGTCATCATTGATGTATAATGAAACAAATGTGTTGTTTACTATTATTGGAGTGGTGATAGTGTGTTGTGGTCATTAGTGCAGCTGGTTTGACTAACAATGGTTGCAGGTTCGAATGTTCGATGGTAAGGTTCGAAGATAAGGCAGTGCAGACTGTAGTGCGGGACATGGTATGTGAATGTATGGAGGAGTGTGCACAGCAATACAATTACTTTAAATCCATCATGGTAATTGACCAATCAAAGACAACCAAATTTCACTCGTTCAATACGTTATCAAATATGACAAAACAATATCTGCCGGCCGACTACTTTCCAAATAAATAACACTGTTGATATCAAAATAGCCACTGTGTACATGTGTTTGTAACATCAACATTTGTTGTAACATGTCATAATGTGTCAACTATTCAACAACAAAATAACAATTTACTTACCAACTGATATTGTAGAGTAGATTCAACATTAGATGAAAATGTTCTTTAACTGACAAGTTGGAATTAGCGTGATAAGCAGATTTTTACCAAACCATTCAATAACAGTTTGAAAGTTGGATTGTTTTAGTTGGCATCAGTATTCGATTGTTTGATGCTGCTTTGTTGTCAGCATTGATGTGTATTGAAACAGATGTGTTGATTACTGTTATTGGAATGGTGAGGGTGTGGTATAGTGGTTAGTGTAGCTGCCTGATTAGCTATGGCTGCGGATTTGAATTTTCGGTGGCAGGGTCCCAAAATAAGACAATGTGGACTTGAGGATGGAACACAGTGTGTAAGTCTATAGGGGTGTGCACACATAGTACAGTTATTTTTGATTCATCACAGTAGTTGACCAATCGAAAACAACCAAACGTCACTAGATCAATGTATCATTAACAATGATGCCAAAATGTCTCATGACCAACTACTTTCCAATGACAAAATGCCGTTTGATGGAATCATAGCCATTGTCTACATGTATTCTGAACATCAACATTTCTTTTAATGGGTCATAATGTTTTGATCATTCAACAATAAAATAACAATTTACTTACTAGCTGATATTGTAGAGTAGATTCAACATGAATTACAAGGTATGATTGTAAACCAAGTGAAACAATTCAAACTCATAATGAACACCATAAATTTGAGGAAAGGAATAGTTCTTATCGTTTAGGATTGGATAATTTGATCAGTAAACCAAAATAACAATTAAAATTGGAAAACCGTATTCAAACCTTAGGAGGATAGTCTATCCAAGCGACTTTACTTCATATCAGTAAATATTGAAAAATGGTCTGCTATTATCAAACAGTAATAAAGTCAGCTTAGACGTTTATTTGCCATAAGATAAATTAATTTCGCTAAAGCATCCTCAGTTTCTGTCTCTGGTTTACTATTAGTTTGTTTGAAAAGACTTAAAAATTTTTTTGTGCGATTTTTATTTTTCTTTGCAATAACTGAGGATGGGTTAGCAAAATTGATTTTTCTTATGGCAAATAAATATCTAATCTGACTGTATTACTGTTTGTTAAAAGCAAACCCTTTTTCAACATCAGTAAACCATAAAACTAGACAATGCAAATACACAAATGGAGTTCTTTAACTGGAAAACTGGAATTAAATTTTGAATTGGCGTGGTAAACAAGTTAGAACAAAACAAACCATTCAATGATAGTTTGAAAGTTTGGTATATGTGTTTAGTCAACGACAGCATTCGATTGTTGGATGCTGATTTGTTGTCATCGTTGATGTATAATGAAACAGATCTGTTGTTTACTATTATTGGAGTGGTGATAGTGTGTTGTGGTCATTAGTGCAGCTGGTTTGACTAACAATGGTTGCAGGTTCGAATGTTCGATGGTAAGGTTCGAAGATAAGGCAGTGCAGACTGTAGTGTGGGACATGGTATGTGAATGTATGGAGGAGTGTGCACAGCAATACAATTACTTTAAATCCATCATGGTAATTGACCAATCAAAGACAACCAAATTTCACTCGTTCAATATGTTATCAAATATGACAAAACAATATCTGCTGGCCGACTACTTTCCAAATGAATAACACTGTTGATATCAAAATAGCCACTGTGTACATGTGTTTGTAACATCAACATTTGTTGTAACACGTCATAATGCTTCAACTATTCAACAACAAAATAACAATTTACTTACAAGCTGATATTGTAGAGTAGATTCAACATTAGATGAAAATGTTCTTTAACTGACAAGTTGGAATTAGCGTGATAAGCAGATTTTTACCAAACCATTCAATAACAGTTTGAAAGTTGGATTGTTTTAGTTGGCATCAGTATTCGATTGTTTGATGCTGTTTTGTTGTCAGCATTGATGTGTATTGAAACAGATGTGTTGATTACTGTTATTGGAATGGTGAGGGTGTGGTATAGTGGTTAGTGTAGCTGCCTGATTAGCTATGGCTGCGGATTTGAATTTTCGGTGTCAGGGTCCCAAAATAAGGCAATGTGGACTTGAGGATGGAACACAGTGTGTAAGTCTATAGGGGTGTGCACACATAGTACAGTTATTTTTGATTCATCACAGTAGTTGACCAATCGAAAACAACCAAACATCACTTGATCATTATGTCATTAACAATGATGCCAAAATGTCTCATGACCAACTACTTTCCAACGACAAAATGCCGTTTGATGGAATTATAGCCATTGTCTACATGTATTCCAAACATCATCATTTGTTGTAATGCATCATAATGTTTCAATCATTCAACAATAAAATAACAATTTACTTACGAACTGATATGGTAGAGCAGATTCAACATGAATTACAAGGTATGATTGTAAACTGAGTGAAACAACTCAAACTCATAATGAACACCATAAATTTGATGAAAGGAATAGTTCTTATCGTTTAGGATTGGATAATTTGATCAGTAAATCAAGAAAATACACAATGCAAATACACAAATGGAGTTCTTTAAATGGAAAACTGGAATTAAATTTTGAATTGGCGTGGTAAACAAGTTAGAACAAAACAAACCATTCAATAACAGTTTGAAAGTTGAATTGTTTTAGTTGGCCTCAGTATTCGATTGTTGGATGCTGATTTGTTGTCAGCATTGATGTGTATTGAAACAGCTGTGTTGATTACTATTATTGGAATGGTGAGGGTGTGGTATATTGGTTAGTATAGCTACCTGATTTACAATGGTTGCAAAGTCGAGTGTTGGGTGGCAGGGTTCCAAGATGAGGCAGTTTGAAGTGGAGTGTGGGGCATGAATGGGGTGTCTATAGGGGTGTGCACACATAGTACAGTTATTTTTGATTCATCACAGTAGTTGACCAATCGAAAACAACCCAACGTCACTGGATCAATACGTCATTGACAATGATGCCAAAATGTCTCATGACCAACTACTTTCCAAACGACAAAATGCCGTTTGATGGAATCATAGCCATTGTCTACATGTATTTGTAATATCAAGATTTGTTGTAATGCATCATAATGTTTTGATCATTCAACAATAAAATAACAATTTACTTACTTCCTGATATTGTAGAGTGGATTCAACATGAATTACAAGGTATGATTGTAAACCAAGTGAAACAACTCAAACTCATAATGAACACCATAAATTTGAGGAAAGGAATAGTTCTTATCGTTTAGGACTGGATAATTTGATCAGTAAACCATAAAACTAGACAATGCAAATACACAAATGGAGTTCTTCAACTGGAAAACTGGAATTAAATTTTAAATTGGCATGATAAACAAGTTAGAACAAAACAAACCATTCAATGATAGTTTGAAAGTTTGGTATATGTATTTAGTCGCTGACAGCATTCGACTGTTGGATGCTGATTTGTTGTCATCATTGATGTATAATGAAACAGATCTGTTGTTTACTATTATTGGAGTGGTGATAGTGTGTTGTGGTCATTAGTGCAGCTGGTTTGACTAACAATGGTTGCAGGTTCGAATGTTCGTTGGTAAGGTTCGAAGATAAGGCAGTGCAGACTGTAGTGTGGAACATGGTATGTGAATGTATGGAGGAGTGTGCACAGCAATACAATTACTTTAAATCCATCATGGTAATTGACCAATCAAAGACAACCAAATTTCACTCGTTCAATACGTTATCAAAACTTTCAAAACAATATCTGCTGGCGGACTACTTTCCAAATAAATAACACTGTTGATATCAAAATAGCCACTGTGTACATGTATTTGTAACATCAACATTTGTTGTAACACGTCATAATGTGTCAACTATTCAACAACAAAATAACAATTTACTTACCAACTGATATTGTAGAGTAGATTCAACATTAGATGAAAATGTTCTTTAACTGACAAGTTGGAATCAGCGTGATAAGCAGATTTTTACCAAACCATTCAATAACAGTTTGAAAGTTGGATTGTTTTAGTTGGCATCAGTATTCGATTGTTTGATGCTGTTTTGTTGTCAGCATTGATGTGTATTGAAACAGATGTGTTGATTACTGTTATTGGAATGGTGAGGGTGTGGTATAGTGGTTAGTGTAGCTGCCTGATTAGCTATGGCTGCGGATTTGAATTTTTGGTGTCAGGGTCCCAAAATAAGACAATGTGGACTTGAGGATGGAACACAGTGTGTAAGTCTATAGGGGTGTGCACACAAAGTACAGTTATTTTTGATTCATCACAGTAGTTGACCAATCGAAAACAACCAAACGTCACTAGATCAATGTATCATTAACAATGATGCCAAAATGTCTCATGACCAACTACTTTCCAACGACAAAATGCCGTTTGATGGAATCATAGCCATTGTCTACATGTATTCTGAACATCAACATTTCTTTTAATTGGTCATAATGTTTTGATCATTCAACAATAAAATAACAATTTACTTACTAGCTGATATTGTAGAGTAGATTCAACATGAATTACAAGGTATGATTGTAAACCAAGTGAAACAATTCAAACTCATAATGAACACCATAAATTTGAGGAAAGGAATAGTTCTTATCGTTTAGGATTGGATAATTTGATCAGTAAATCAAGAAAATACACAATGCAAATACACAAATGGAGTTCTTTAAATGGAAAACTGGAATTAAATTTTGAATTGGCGTGGTAAACAAGTTAGAACAAAACAAACCATTCAATGATAGTTTGAAAGTTTGGTATATGTATTTAGTCGCTGACAGCATTCGACTGTTGGATGCTGATTTGTTGTCATCATTGATGTATAATGAAACAGATCTGTTGTTTACTATTATTGGAGTGGTGATAGTGTGTTGTTGTCATTAGTGCAGCTGGTTTGACTAACAATGGTTGCAGGTTCGAATGTTCGATGGTAAGGTTCGAAGATAAGGCAGTGCAGACTGTAGTGTGGGACATGGTATGTGAATGTATGGAGGAGTGTGCACAGCAATGCAATTACTTTTAATCCATCATGGTAATTGACCAATCAAAGACAACCAAATTTCACTCGTTCAATACGTTATCAAATATGACAAAACAATATCTGCTGGCCGACTACTTTCCAAATAAATAACACTGTTGATATCAAAATAGCCACTGTGTACATGTATTTGTAACATCAACATTTGTTGTAACACGTCATAATGCTTCAATTATTATTCAGCAATGTAATAACAATTTACTTACGAGCTGATATTGTATAGTAGATTCAACATGAAAAGAAATTTTTGATTTTAAACAAAACAAATCAAACACATAATGAACATCACAAATTTGCCTGAGAAATAGCTTATTGTTTGGCATGTGATAGTTTGATCAGTAAACCATAAAGCCTAATAATGCAAATACACAAATGGAGTTCTTCAACTGGAATTAAATTTTGAATTAGCGTGGTAAACAAGGGAGAACAAAACAAACCATTCAATACCAGTTAGAAAGTTTGGTTTATATATTTAGTAATGTACCACATTTGAATGTCGAAGGCTAATGCGTTATCACCAATGATGTGTATTACAGTAAAATATGTGTGTTGTTTGCTATTGTTCAAGTGGTAAGGCTAGATCTTTCCATAAATCATTCAATAACAGTTTGGAAGTTTTGTTTTTGTATTTGTTGCAAATGGCATTAGATTATTGGAGGCTGATTTGTTGTCACCATTGATGTGCATTAAAATAGGTGTGTTGTTTACTCTTATTGGAGTAATGAGGGTGTGGTGTAGTGGTTAGTTCAGCTGTCTTGATTAACAATGGTGAAGGTTTGAATGCTCGATGGCAGGGCTCTAACATAAAGCAGTATCCATGATATATGAATCTAAGGGTTGTTGCTCATAATGGTACTGTTATTTTAAATTCATCACAGTGTTTTGATCAATCAAAAATGACCAAATTTTTACACGTTCAATATGTCATTAAAAATAATAGCAAAATATCTGACGACAAACTACTTTCCAATGACAAAATACTGCTGACGGCAAAATAGGTAATATCTACATGTATTTGCAACATCAGCATTTGTTGTAATACGTCATACTGTTTCGATTGTTCAACAATAAAATAACAAATTGCTTACGATCTAATATTGTAGAGTAGATTCAACATGAAATACAAATTATAACTTTGAACGAATTGGAAAAAGTTAAATTCACTCTGAGCTTTTCAAATGTGCTGATGGAATAGTTCTTACCGTTTGGCATAGGCTCAATGGATGAGTAAAGCATAGAGCTAAACAATGCAAGAACACAAATAGAGTTCTTAAACTGGCAAGATGGAATGAGCATGGAAAGCAAGTGGTGATGGTGTGGTGTAATGGTTACTGCAGCTGTCTTGATTAACAATAATTGCAGTATCGATTGTTTGGTGGCAAGGCTGCAAGACAAGGCAATGTAGACTGGAAGGTGATGCTCGGTGTGTGAATCGATGGAGAGTGTGCACAAGGTTACAATTATTTTCAATTCATACAGTAATTGATGAATCAAAAGCGACTTAATGTCACATCCTTAATACATCAATAAAAATGATAGCAAACAACTTTTCAAGAACAAAATGGCATTGATGGCAAAATAGCCACTGCCTACATGTATTTGAAACATCAACATTTTTTATAATGCATCATAATGTTTTGATTATTCAACAATAAAATAGCAATTTACTTCAACCTGATATTTAAATATAGATTCAAAATGAAATACAAGTTATGATTTTAAACAAAATAATATAATTTAAACTCATAATGAATAGTTTAAATGTGGTTATGGAATAGTTCTTATCGTTTGGCTTTGGATGAATTGATGAATAAACCGCAATTGATGAATAAGCCAGACAATGCAAGAACACAAATGGATTTTCTAAATCGGCAAGTTGGAATTAGCGTGATAAGCAGATCAGATACACCAGACCATTCAATATCAGTTTTAAAGTTTTGTTTTTAGAATGATATTTTTGAATGATACTGATTTTTTAGAGTAAATTCAATGTGAAATACAATTTATGATTGTAAACAAATCAAAACAATTAAAATTCATAATGAACAGTTTAAATGTGGTAATGCAATATTTCCTATCACTTGGCATAGGATAATTTGTAATACGTCATAATGTTTCGATTAACATTCAACAATAAAATAACAATTTACTTACCAACTGATATTGCGGAGTAGATTCAACAGGAAATACAATTTTTGATTTTAAACGAAGAGAAACAATTGATACTCATAATGAACAGTTTAAATGTGGTTATGGAATAGCTCTTATCGTTTGGCAGAGTATAACTTAATGAGAAAACCATTGAGTTTGACAACGCACAAAGACAAATTGGGTTCTTGAACTGGCAAGTTTGAATTAGCGTGGTAAGCAGGTTGAATACATCAAATCATTCAATAACCGTTTAAAGGTTTGTTTTTTGTATGAGTCGCTGACAGCATTTGATTGATTGAGGCTGATTTATTATTGTGAATGATGTTTATCAAGTTAGATATTTTTTTACGATTATTTGAGTGGTGAGGGTGTGATGTAGTGGTTAGTGCAATTGTCTTCATTAACAATAATTGCAAGTTCGAATGTTCGGTGGCAGTGCTTCAAGGTAGGCAGTGTAGACTGGCTGGTGGGGCACAGTACGTTAATTTATGGGGCAGTGTACACAGAGCTACAATTATGTTTAATCAATTTTTTTCTTCATTACATTAATTAACTGATCAAAAGCTACCTAATTTTCACACGCTCAATACGTCATTAAAAATATTGGGAAAATATTTGACGGCAAACTATTTTCCAAGGAAAAAATGCTATTGATGGCAAACAGTCACTGCCTACATGTATTTGAAGCAGGAAGATTTTTTGTAATACATCATAATATTTTGAATATTTAATTAATAAAGCTCAATTTTGTCTGTCTGTCAGTGTCTCTGTCTGTTTTTATCTTTCTAAAATTGCTAGAGGCAATTTTATCCTTATGCATAAGGATAAAACTTGCCATGATTGATCACCACCCCATATTGAGTGTCATAACAGTGTTTGTGACGTCTTCATGACATCATAATCAAAATTTTTGTTTAAGAATTTGCATTACTTGACGGGAGACCACCGTTTTTTCCTCAAACAAAAACCAGCTTCAGACTTACCACGTTACAAAACCTTCTTTATTTGGGGTCTAAAATGATGTCATAATTAACTATTCATTGCACAATCTGTTTTTTGTTTTTTCTCAAAAAGTACTGGTTGCAGAAACGCGATAAGACGTTTTTTTAAAAGATACTAATGAGGTGCTTTCGATAAAAACAATTTTACGACAATTATTGCCAATTTGACAATGCTTCGAGCAATTCTTTATTTAAGCGCTTTAAGCCCTATAAGCATTTTTTTCTGTATTTTGCTTGCGCGCTTAAAACTGGCTCTATAATGTCATAATATGACTCGTTACGATTAACACAATTTTTGGCTGCCGCAGATTATAATATGAGGATGTTTTCAAAAGTTGAACCGCTTTTGCAAAATCAGTTTAATTAAAAACTGATTTGTGACCTAATTTCTCAACTAATTTCAGACTTTTTTCAACAAATTAAAGGTCATTTCAAGGCAATGCCGATATCATGTAATATGTACAATTAATATTTGCTTTTGTACTGAAAAAAAATGAATTGTGGTGTAACTTTTTACCACTCTCAAAAAGTGATAAGCTCAGTGAAAACAGGTAACTTTAATATAAAAACGTTATAATAAAGTACTAACAATTGCTGTCATTTAAAAGCTTAGGAAATTTGCTTTTTAGCAATATGTGACTCCAATTACATAAGGCTAAGGAATAATTTATAATGGCTGATTAAAAATTGGTTGACATACATCATGTTTCATTTTTAGTTGAGCAATTATCCGACTTAACCTAACAAACTTGCAATTGTTAAACCAAGGTTAGTTCTTTGGTACATTTTGACTACTTTTCCTCACAAACACGGTTTGCTTGCATTATCTGTGGACGTTTTCAAAAATATCCATCAAAAACTAAAGTCCATAAATGCTTATAAAATGTAGTCTTCCGGTTAAAAATACGCAAAATTTTGGTGCCTGAACTTCAAAATATTTCAATTTCTAGAAGAAGTAAGTCCTTCAGTACATCTTGGCTATTCTTCATCGATAGTATGGATGTTTGGCATTATCCATCAAAATATTCAAAACGATTCATGACAAATGAAGTCAACAAATTTTGATTTGTAAAGACAAACAATGGTCCTTTCTTATCTTTGCAACAAAATGTAAGTGTCAAGCTACATATGATCTAAATGTTAAGGAAATTTCCTTTACAATTTGGCCAGGCTACTGCAGCAGCCAGCTAATTTCAAATTCTTAAACTCGACGTTATTAGCGGGGCCCCCTGCTACTGCTAAATTTAACTGCGAGTGCTTCATTTCGAGTTGGTTTGCTCTTTGCATGGCGGCTTTTATGCCAGGGCCAAGGAACATGCACACAGTCAGAGACGTTAGTTCATATTAATTCGCCTACAATAACGAAAAAGTGGTAAGTGGCGATCCTAATATTTAATGGTTTAAAACAGACGGTTAGGTCATAATCTTAAATGACATCATAATACTTGTCATTATTTAGTAAAAGCAGCAGCATGCAGCAAAATTATCCACTATCATTTTGATAGTGAACATAAATGGTAAAGCTCATTGCTGATATTTGCAATTGAAAGGATATCGGTACAAAACACTAATCTTCATTTAACAGTTGGGAGGTCTGGATTAGGGCCAAAGTTAAGTGTAATAAAATTCCAAATTTAAGAAAAGATTAAAATTAAACAATAATAGAATCAATTTGTGGCACGGGATTAAAAGGGAATGCTTTTTCTTTGAAAAGAGCCTAATTGGCGCCTATTGCAATAGGTTATATGACTTAGGGGAAAGGCTCACCAAACTGTCAAATAGGCCTACCACTAACTAGCTCATTTCTTTAATTGTCAAAACGACTACCACTTGGGAAACATCAACAATTTTGACTATGTTTCACCCCATTCGTTACACTTTTAAATATTACGAATGTTAGCTTGTGACAGCATTGTTTTATTTTGAATACTTTCAGTGTTGATTAACAGAACAACATGGTCACCATTACATGTACAGGAACTATGACTTATATTTACTAAAAAATTTCGTTGTTGCTCTCACAAATGTTTGTACGGTGAAGCTGGCGCAGCTGCATTAATTGATAGATTTTAAATAGACACGGGTGATGGCACGCCCTGCCGGGGTCAAATCGCACCAAAGTTAGGAGAAATATGTTCTCTATTTTGCTTGATAATAACTTTATAGAGCTACCAGAATCAAACCTGAAAATTTGGGAAAAGCAAGGACTCTTTTAACTTCTCGAAGCATACCCTAAGCAAGGAAAAACAAATATGAATCATAATAGGTAGCCAGCAGGGACTTCAAAATGTTTGAGGGAAATCAAAATTAACAGCGTCACTGTGTCAAATCGCACCACATACACTATATAATTGGTATTTCGCTTTATAATAGCTTTTTAGAGCTACCGAGGTTAAACCCGATCCTTGGGGAAAAGCAAGGACTCTTTTAACTGTTCAGGGCACGTCAAACTGGTAGAAAAGAATATGCTACATAATGCAGAGCTAGCGAGGACTTGAAAAAGTTTAAAGAGAAATAAAAAAAAACGTCACTACATAGCCCAAAATGAGAAATGTGTTCTGTACTTCAAACTACGGGAAACGCAAGGCTCCCTCGGTTCGTGTTAGCAATGAACACAGCACATAGAACTAAGGCATAGCCAGAACTTTGAAATGAGAAATTCTGTTAGGAAAAGAAGCAAAAATGTTGTGAAAATTTTATGTTCAGAAAACACAAAAGCTTTTGGTAACTTTTTACAAAAGAGCCTGATTCGTGAAGCCGACTTGGTCGGGTGAACGTTACTGATGGGGACTCTGCCAGTGACATTGTTGTATCTTATGTATAAAGTGCATTTCTGTTTGCCCGTGTGTTTGTTTTAACTCCTCTGAAACTGCTTGAAGTACAAGCATCAAACTTGGCACGGTTAATTAGCACCTTGTGTTGAGTGTCATAAAAGGGTTAATAACGTCATGATGACTATATAATCAAAAATATTTTTTCAAAATTTGCATTACTTGACAGAAAACAACGGTTTTGTGGTCAAACAAAACCTAAGATCAAAGTTAGCATTTTTATCAATTTAAATTTTTTTGATGTAACATGACTTCATAATTACCAATTGTTTGTAAAAATTTTGTGTATTATTTTCTAAAAGTAGTGGCGACAGATATGTACTTTAAACTTTTTTTGCGAGATGAAACAATATGCTATTTGTGCATCCACATGTATATTATTTAAAAGCAATCAGTGATTTAAAAACACCATTTACTTTTTTTACTTCTTGCATATTACTTAAAGTTATTTGTATCTTTAGCTCCATTTAGTGTTTGCCTATTTTGTAGTAAATGTTTGTCTTTTTTACTTGCTGGTGAGAAAACGTGGTAGCAACGTGCTGTGAAGGATAATTTTGTATGTAAGTGTCGCAAGCTTAAATAGATTTTTCATTCAGTGGAAGAGCTAAGATTTGACTTAGAGAAGTTATTGAGTTTTGGTAATTTAATTGTCTTTTTGTTGATCAATGCAAAATGCTTCTATGCTTTAAGTTCAGTGTTTTATTGCGTTGATTTTACTTTGTGCATCAGCCGGTATCGGAACCGTACAACCTTGCACACTTACCATGAACCATTTTTCGGAAAGCGTGCTGCATAACAAGCAGTAAGGAGGTCAGGATTAGGGAAATTGTTTATGCTGACGATTCCCTTCTTTACAGTTTATTAAAGTTGATTTCATTGATTTTTGTGTGGTAACAGATCAGTTGCGTTCAACAACAACACTTCTTTGCAATTTAGCTTTTCTTAAAGCTGTTGCATTATTTCGTTACTGTTTTTCCTCATACTTTAAGTTATACATACAGCAGTTCTTTAACTTTAGTACGACACATGCATCACCACTAACTTTATTAATCTCATCAAACATCACACAACACTCTCACAAAACATATAACATCACACTATTTATAGACTGGGATTTCACGGGACCTACAAAGGGTGTCATATTACAACATGTCAAGACGTGCAAAAAAAAGAAAATTTTCGAGAGAGCCGGTTGCTTAGAAACAAGCCAGATTACAGATAATGTGTTGTTACTATTGAATAACTAATGTTAAAAACTGTTTATGATTGATTGCCTCAATAATAATATATACTTAATCACAACATCAATGGTTTATTACTAATTTTGTTTCTTTAGCATTACATTTGGATTTTATCCAATGTACAAGACTACTCATCCCAAAATGTGGGCAATTATCACTGTTTCACTTAACATAACTCCAGGCTCTCTTTTCATGGCAACCACAGTTGACCAATTTCTTCCATCTAAGCATAATAATGTTGTATTTCACATTGTTAATCACAAATCAATAAAATGAAACAATTTCCTAAATCACTTCATGTATAGCATTAAAACAGGCAGATCGTCTGAGGCACCAGCTAGCTAGAGCCAATGCAATGCCAGAACAGGTCGGTTCAAGGAGGCAGGTTGGTGATATTTCTTTCTTTTATTTCAGTGGCGTTTGTGCAGTTCATTTTTAACAGCGTGCTTATGTCGAAGTTGTTAACTTCTTGATCTATGTTGAAGCCGATATTTTGAGCCAAACCAACCTGGCTTTCGATATAAATGAGAACGTTGCTGATCAATGTTAGGACTTCATTTACGTTACACTTTCTTGACTATTTTTTACTATCAGGCCAATTGAGACTCTTGGCGTAATGCCAGAGCCAATGCCACATCACAAGAAATTGGTTCTAGGCATAAGCTATGTGGTTTTATTTAAATTCTTTGCTTTGATAGACTTTTTATTAATTTTAAACGTTTATTTGATAAATCGCTGCCATACAAAGCATTGCATGTAAGTTATGATAGTGTTATTCTGCTGACAAGTTATAAGTGTTGCTATTGTACAATGCATGTAAGATGATGTCTGAAACATAATTTGTTGTGTTTCAGCGGTTCTCTGAAACAAAAGTAATCTTTAATCACTAAAACAGTAACAATCGAAATCATGTTCCACCGCTATTTTAATCACCTAATTGCTTAAAATTATAAAATAGAATTGAGTTGCACTTGCATTTCCGTATTTCTGTGATTTCCATACCGTACTAGGTTTTTTTCTACCGTGTGTTTGTAATTTCGCGTTTCAGTGCATCACTTAAAAAACTCCAACTTTGTTTGTTACGAACAGATAGTTTTGATTGTCATATGAAAGAGTTGCTTTTTTAAAGCATATTTGTCATGATTCACTAAACGGTTTGTACAAACCTATAGCCATTTTCGGGATAGCGACTGAAGTGGCTGCAACTAATAACTGTTTACCGTTTAGGATTTCCACGAAAACTACTAGGCGGTTCTGTTGGCATGTACATATTAGTGCAAACGTCTTTTAAACAAATGGGCTCCTGAGGGCACCTGGTGTACATCAATTTTAATTGAAAGTACAGTTCACTGCACGTAGGCATTGTAAAGTTGCATTTCACATCCTTATTTTTATTACAATAATTCTTTGTTCGATCACTTCAATTATTGCATACACACAGGGCATTGTCAGTCACGATTAAGAGAATATGATGATCACAATTTCGTGTGCAAAAATTGTGAAAGTGCATAAAATTCATTTCATTTTTGCTACTGCTCACCCAAGAGCCCGATGCATGAAGCCGGCGCGGCCACATTGAGAGCTTTTTGTTATTCAACAATTGTTATTTTATTTTTGAATCGAAATGCTAAACCCCATCATTACTGATGGAAGAGCCCTGCCAAGCGACGCCAACAAAGCCGGCTAGTTCAGCAATAATATAACAATTTACTTACCAACTGTTATTTTAGAGTAGATTCAACATGAATTATAAATGAGGATTTTAAACAAAGTGAAACAATTCAAACTCATAATAAACAGTTTAAATGTGGTTATGAAATAGCTATTATGGTTCGGCATTGAATAATTTGGTTAATAGATCATAAAGCTAGACAATGCAAGAACACAAATGGAGTTCTTAAACTAGCAAGTTGGAATTAAAGTGGTAAGCAGGTTAGATGTCCCAATGTATTCAATAACAGTTTGAAAGTTTGGTTTATGTATTTAGTTGCCGATGGCATTAGATTGTTGGAGGCTGATTTGTTGTTATCATTGATGTGTATTAAAATAAGTGTGTTGTTTACTATTATTCGAGTGATGAGGGTGTGATATAGTGGTTAGTGCAGCTGCCTGGATTAACAATGGTTGCAGGTTCGAATGTTTGGTGGCAAGGTTTCGAGATAGGGCAGTGTAAACTAAATTGTTGGACAGGATATGTGAATCTATTGGGGGGGGGGGGGTGTACACAAGAGCCCAATTATTTTTTATTTGAAACAGTAATTGACCAATCAAAAACGATGAAATGTCACAAGTGTGATTCATCATTAAAATTAATAGCTAAATATCTGATGATCAACTACTTTCCAACAACAAAATGTTGTCGATGACAAAATTGCAACTGCTTACTTGTATTTGTAACATTAACATTTCTTGTAATACGTCATAACGTTTTGATTATTCAACAATAAAATAACAATTTACTTACAATCTGATAGATTCAACATGAAATACAAATTATGATTTTAAGCGAAATGATACAATCTAAACTTATAATGCACGGTATAAATGTGGTTATGGAATAGTTCTTATTGTGTGGCATAGGATAATTTGATGAGTAAATTATAGAGCTAGACAATGCAAGAACACAAACGGAGTTCTCAAACTAGCAAGTTGGAATTAGCAAGGTAAATAGGTTAGATATCTCAAACCATTCAATAACAGTTTAAAAGTTTGGTTTTTGTATTTATTTGCTGACAGCATTTGATTGTTGGAGGTTGATTTGTTGTAACCATTGATGATTATTAAAATAGGTGTTTGTTTACTATTATTTGAGTGGTGATGGTGTGGTGTAGTGGTTAGTGCAGCTGCCTTGATTAGTAATGGTTGCAGAATCGAATGTTTGATGGCAGAGATCCAAGATAAGGCAGTGAAGACTGGATTGTGGAACTTTATGCGATATTGTGTGTGATTCTATGGGGTATGTGAATCTATAGGTAATCTGTATGTGAATCTATGGGGTATTGCACATAGCATTATAATTAATTTTAATTCATCACAGTAATTAATCAATCAAAAACGACCAAAATTACACGTTTAATATGTCAATAGAAATGACGACAAAATGTCTGACTTTCAACTGCTTTCCAAGCACAAAGTTTGTTGATGGCAAAATAGCCATTGCCTACATGTATTTGATACATTAACATTTCTTGTACTACGTCATACTGTTTCAATTATTCAACAATAAAATAACAAATTACTTACGATCTGATATTTTAAAGTAGATTTAACATGAAATACAAATTATGAATTTAAAGGAATTGAAACAATCTAAACTCATAATGAACAGTTTGAATGTGGTGATGGAATAGCTCTTATCGTTCGGCATCGAATAATTTGATGAGTAAATCATAGAGCTAGACAATGCAAGAACACAAATGGGATTTTTAAACTAGCAAGGTGGAAATAAAGTGGTAAGCAGGTTACATACATTAAACCATTCAAATAACAGTTTGAAAGTTTGGATTTGGTATTTATTCGGTGACAACATTTGATTGTTGGAGGCTGATGAGTGGTCACCATTGACGTGTATTAAAATAGGTGCGTTGTTTACCGCTATTCGAGTGATGATGGTGTGATATAGTGGTTAGTGCAGCTGCTTTGATTAACAACAGTTACATGTTGGATAGTTCAGTGCCAGCATTACAAGATAAAACAGTGTAAATTGGAGAGTGGGGCATGGTATGTAAATCTATGAAGAAGCGTACATAGCGGTAAAATTATTTTTAATTTATCACACAAATTGACCAATCAAAAACGACCAAATGTTACACGCTCAATACATCATCAAAAATAACAGGAGAATATCTTATGGCTAACTATTTTCCAATGACAAAATGCTGTTGATGGAAAAAGAGCCACAGCCTACATATTTTTGAAACATCAACATTTCTTCTAATACGTCATAATGTTTAGATTGTTCAACAATATAATAACAATTGACTCACCAACTAACATTTTAAAGTCGATTCAACACGAAATACAAACGATGATTTTAAACAAATAAAAGAATTTAAATTCATTATGAACAGTTTAAATGTGGTTATGGAATAATTCCTATCGTTTGGCATAGGATAATTTGATAAGTAAATCATAGTGCTAGACAATGCATAAACATAAATGGAGTTCTTAAATCGGCAAGTTGGAATGGACGTAGTAAGCCTGATAGGTACACGAAATTTTTTAATATCAGTTTTAAAATTTGTTTTTTGTTTAGTTGTTTATAGCATTAAATTGGTGGAGGCTGGTTTTTTGTCACAATTGATGTGTATTTAAATAGGTGTGTTGTTTACTTTTTATTCAGTGATGAGGGTTTGGTGTAGGGGTTAGTACAGCTTCCCTAATTAACAATCGGTTTAGGTTTGAATTTTCGGTAGCAGGGTTCAAAGTATGGACTGTGAAGACTGGAGGGGGGTGCACGGTATATGAATATATGGGGCAGTGTAAACAAGGATGCAATTGTTTTAATCCATCACAGTAATTGACCAATCAAAAACAACCAAAGCCACACGTTCAAAACGACATTAGAAAAGACAACAATATTTCTAATGTCCCACTACTTTCCAACGACAAAATGCTGTTGATGGCAACATAGCCACTGATAACATGTATTTTGTAACATCAATATTTCTTGTAATGCATCATAATGTTTTGATTAATCAGCAATAAAATAACAATTTACTTACCAACTGATATTGTAGAGTAGATTCAATGTGAATTACAAATTATAATTTGAAACGAAGTGATACAATTTGAACTTATACGAGTTTATATGTGGTTGTGGAAGAGTTCTTATCGTTTGTCATAGAATAATTTGATGGGTAAAACATAGAGCCAAACATGTCAAGAATACAATTGGAATTCTTAAATTGACAAGTTGGAATTAGCGTGGTAAGCAGATTGGATACACCAAACCATTCAATACCAGTTTGAAGTTTGGATTTTGTGTTTAGTCACCAACAATAATTGAATAATGGAGGCTGATTTGTTTTCACTATTGATGGTTATTAAAACAGGTATGTTGTTTACTATTGTTCTTATGGTCAGAATGTGGTATTTGTTGGTGCAGCTGCCTTGATTAACAATGGTTGCAGATTCGAATGTTTGGTGGCAGGATTCCAAGATAAACCAGTGTAGTCTGGTGGGTGGGGAATGGTATGTGAATCAAAAAGGGAGGGTACACAGTGGTACAAACAATTTTTAATTTTTCACAAAAAATGACCAATTGAAACGACCAAATTTCACGTGCTCAATACGTCATCACAAATGACAGCAAAATGTTCGACGGCAAACTACTTTCCAATAACAAAATGCGGTTGACAGCAAAATAGCCACTGCCTACATGTATTTGCAACATCTACATTTCTTGTAATGCGTCATAATGTTTTGATTACTCAACAATAAAATAACAATTTACTCACCAACTGATATTGTAGAGTAGATTCAACATGAAATACAAGTTATTGTTTGAAACAAAGTGAAACAATTTAAACTCATAATGAACAGTTTATATGTGGTTGAGGAATAATTTCTATCGTTTGGCATTAGATAATTTGGTGAGTAAGCCATAGAGCTAAACAATGCAAAAACACAAAGTGAGTTCTTAAACTGACAAGTTGGAATTAGCGGGGTAAGCAGGTTGGGTACTCTAATATTTCAATACTATTTTGTTTTGTTTTTTTTTTCGATTTTTAATAATGATGAAATTTGATGAGTATTTTTGGATATTGGTTATTTGGTTAAAATTTTTAGAATTTATTTATAAAGTTGTTTTGTGGTTTAAATTTTTGTTTTTGTATTTTTTTACCATTGATCTTTGATGTGCTTTTAAAACTAAGATGATGAAAGCTTAATTTGACTTCAGGTTTTTTAGTTTGACTGATGCAGTAATTAATGCACCAATTGCGAATAACTTTCACGAAAGAGACACTAAAAATAATAATGAGTTCACTAAATTGCCTTTAGAAATAAGCATTATTCATTCGCAGATCAGTTCCAAGATTTGGGAAAATGGGTGCCACATCTTGTCCCAGAATCAGGCGAATTATATTAAGCTATTTGCTGACTTCTTTTACATGATAATATTACTTCAAATTGCTGTCACACTATATTTGTTCATTTTTCAACAATGTACAATAAATGAGAATTCGGTCGGCAATTTTGAGTTACATAGCTAGTGTTTAAAGACAATTTGGATCAATTTTTGTCACTTTAATTTTCAAAGCAATTGGAAATTAGTGGACAAAAAACCTATTGTTAAACATTGTATCGAACTTTTTTATTTTTTTATTTTTATGTCCGCCAGGTGGTTCTAAAGGACTGTTAAAATTAATTGTTTTACCGTGGCTTTTAGTTAATCTCTTTCTTTTGCACAGTCAGTAGGTATGGTATAGTGCAGATATTAGTTTAGTTTTGATCTTTTATTTTGGCAATTATAAGCTGTTAATATGTTAAAGAAGTTGACTAAATGTTTCTATTAATTTTTTGATACTCTGTTTAATTGCTAGCTATTATACCCAAATTCCAGTTGTGAATTACATCTATTTATATAGATGATGAATTATAAAGTTGTTTCAGTTTTTCTAAAGTAGAGAAATTCCCAATTTACCAAATTTAAATAGAATCATCTTAAGATTGAACACAACTATTTTGAACTGCTTGTTGTGCCATTGTGTAAGGCACTTAACGGATTGCCTCAATCTTTATGTAGCAGACAGATGTTGGGATCAAGCACTATAGACTTGGCGATGACCTAGGCGACATAATGCTTACAAGCAGAGAATGAGGTTTTAGCGCTTGTTTTGGCTTGCGTGCTCTACATTAATTCGTGTGGTAGGTCTAGTTTTATTCCCATTTAACCATTCCAGCGACGACAAACATACACGAAAATCACGGAGAAAAAGAGAGTAAAACGTGGTAGCAACGCACTTATATATAGGCTTGTAACAATTGCTGCTACATAACATTCCCTCCTGTTTGACTTGAAGAAAAGGAGTGCCCAAATTCCTACGTAAATGGAACCCTCACACAACATATCGAATCACTGACGATCCATAACAGCATGATATACAGCAATGACTTTTTCACACACATATGCACAAAAAAACAAAGCTCCATTGCTTTATTTACATGTTTAGACAAAATCACGAAAACGTTCTGGGGATTTGACCGGGCATCCCTTTTTGGTTTGTATTCCATGTTGTGAATAAGTGGTGACATGGAGTCCCATTAAAGGAATGCCTAAGAGAATGTGGAGGCGGCGTAGAATGACTGGCGTCTAGTCGTCGTTTGGTCAGGCACCCAAACTCAATCCGGGCCAGCAAAAATCAAAGCCAGGGGCGAGGGTCTATCGTTTTACCACCCCGGGCTGCTGTGCTGCCCAGATTAGATAATGTCAGTGGTGGTGTTAAGACAACATCGAGTTGCATCATGCAAAATCTGCAGACCTCATGTTCCTCTTGGTACATGATGTATGAGACAAGAAGATATGACTATCTGAAGATATGACTGGCGACTACCTGACTGTTTTAGGCTTCAAAAAACAATGTATTAGTAGCTTTTGGATATGAAAGGAAATGATCTGTTTTAGTGTGGGACAAGGGGGGTTTATGTGTGTCTGTGCGGATGTAAACGTGAAAGCACTAGGAAGTGAAACATGTGGGATCTAGGTGTCAATGGCGGTGGTTAGCTCTAGGCTGATGGTACAGTGCTGTTCATAATTCAGGAGCCACCCTGCGAAATTTGCCGATATTCTTGTTCCAAGCCATATTTATTCATTTATATGAATTGTGTATCTACATGTTATATATTTTCGTGAAGGGTATGCTGCAGGTAATTTAATAACAGCAATAATTTTTTTCTGAAATTTTTTTGAAAGCCAAGATGCATCTCATAATGTGACGTCATACTGAAAACTGATTTTGTCATTAGTGACAAAACAGCATAACAATATTATTGTGGATAGCAATAAATGGATAACGGTAATTTTTTTGGCAATAAAATACGTTAAAGTCATTTGACACTTAGTTTGTGATTTTTTTAGTGATTCCATCACGCTGCTCTATTTATGACGCCATAATTTAAACCATATTTTGATTTTGCCCAAAAATTTTTAAAAAATGCATTCTGTTGTAAAACTGGGATATGTAACAGCCTTGTCAAATTATTAGCACTCTTTATAAAGATTATGGGGCCCTAAAAAGGGCCGTTTGAATTGAGAAGAATTGGATTAATATTTTATTAGCCATCCATGGTTATCGATGACTAGTTTGCAGCGGCAAGGAAGTGAATCAACAAGCTTTTTGAGTTCTTCGGATGTAATTACTCGAAACCAGTAGTTGTCATTTTTCTTCAAAATGAAGGAAAATCACAGAGATTCATCGCAAATAAGACTGGTGTATCTCGAAAAGGAGTGCAAGGAGTGTTAAAGCGGTGGATGGAGACAGGAGATTCGAGATGTCAGCCTCGATCAGGAAGAAAGCGAAAGTCAGTAACCAGGTGTGATAGAACTCTAATAAGGATTTCATTGAGAAACAGAAAACTGACTTCCAAAGAGTTGTCCAGGGAGTTGAAGGAGAGCAGTGGAGTTGAATTGTCTGCTCCAACAGTGAAGAGAAGGTTGCTAGAAAATGGTCTTCGAGGGTGCAAAGCTAGAAAGAAGCCGCTGTTGACAGAAAAGCAGAGAAAACATCGTTTAGAGCGGGCACATTCTCACGTTAAATGGCCTGTTGAGAAGTGGAGGAAAGTTCTATTCAGCGATGAGTCAACATTTACCCTAAACAACCATGCTGGAAATAATTATGTGAGAAGAAGACCTGAGGAAGAGTACCGACCATATTGCATCTCACCGACCATCAAGCATCCGCAGTCGTTAATGGTATGGGGTTGCAAGGCTGCAAGTGGTATTGGCAAGCTCAAACTAGTCTCTGGAATGATGAACGGAACAAAATACATTGATGTGCTGGAAAACCAAATGCTACCCAGTGCACGCTCTTTGTTTTCCGACGATGATTGGATATTCCAGGACGATAATGCACCATGCCATCGTGCTAAGAAAGTGCAACATTGGTATGGAACCCACAAAATTGAACAAATAGACTGGCCAGCCAAATCTCCTGATTTAAACCCAATTGAAAATTTGTGGAACCGAGTTAGCTGTATTGTCGGTAAAAACAAACCTAAGACTAGAAGAGAGCTTATCGAACAGGTTATTGCTGCTTGGTTTCGAGTAATTACATCCGAAGAACTCAAAAAGCTTGTTGATTCACTTCCTCGCCGCTGCAAACTAGTCATCGATAACCATGGATGGCTAATAAAATATTAATCCAATTCTTCTCAATTCAAACGGCCCTTTTTAGGGCCCCATAATCTTTATAAAGAGTGCTAATAATTTGACAAGGCTGTTTCATATCCCAGTTTTGCAACAGAATGCATTTTTTAAAAATTTTTGGGCAAAATCAAAATATGGTTTAAATTATGGCGTCATAAATAGAGCAGCGTGATGGAATCACTAAAAAAATCACAAACTAAGTGTCAAATGACTTTAACGTATTTTATTGCCAAAAAAATTACCGTTATCCATTTATTGCTATCCACAATAATATTGTTATGCTGTTTTGTCACTAATGACAAAATCAGTTTTCAGTATGATGTCACATTATGAGATGCATCTTGGCTTTCAAAAAAATTTCAGAAAAAAATTATTGCTGTTATTAAATTACCTGCAGCATACCCTTCACGAAAATATATAACATGTAGATACACAATTCATATAAATGAATAAATATGGCTTGGAACAAGAATATCGGCAAATTTCGCAGGGTGGCTCCTGAATTATGAACAGCACTGTAAGTAAGATTTGCTATATACTAGGAAAAAATGCTTATGCAGTCATGTGTTGGTGTAGGAGCGTGTGCCTGGGTTTCAAAACATTCTCCTGATAGGCAAACGGAGCCACCAAAAGCAAAGTTGGCGGGCGAGAGAGAACGTAGATCCTGTTTGGAGCTGTTGCGTAAAGCAAGGAGGACCCAAGGTAAGTTGTGATATTACTGAGATGATTCTTCGTAAGTTCCAAGGCTTCCCTTTCATGAACGGTTGAATCTTTCGACAATATCTTGAGCCTGTGGATAATAAGCAATTGAATGCTTTATTTTGAAACCCAAAAATTGACACATTTTATGCCATAAAGATGAGGTGAATTGAGTTTCTTAGTCACAAAAAATTTTCTCTGGACAACCAAAAAATGCCACCCAGTTGTGAACAAAAGCACTGTCACATTCCTCGGAGGGGATACCAACTAACCATATGGCGTGTATGAATTGGGGAAGACGATCAACTATTACCAAGAGATAACAACAACCACAGGATTCATTGAGGGGAACTATGAGGTCCTCATATACGTGGGTAAAACGTTCTGTGAGAGGGGGGAAGGACTGGGCTTAAAGGTGTGATGTGGCAACACTTTGACCCTGGCACATTATTGGCATGACTTGGTAAAATTAGCAATGTCTTTTCTCATGCCAGGTCAGACAAATCTGTCGCCAAAAAGTTTGACACCAATTTTAATACCAGGATATGACAAGGAATGAAACTGCTGAAAGACGCGAAACCGTAGGCTTTCGGCAGGTTCATTTCTTGTCATATTCTATTGGGAAACTACATGTTGTAACCGGCTTTGTAAATCGTTACACAACACCGAAACGGTCCGCTAAAGCAATCTCTACCAAGCGTAAAGAAATGCTGTTTTGAAGACGTAATTGTTGCGTTTTATCGTCATCTCTGAGTTATGCTAGCTTAAGACAATTTAAGCTTTTAGTTGTCGGTAAGACACTGTTTAAGTCAGTAATGCAATTGTTGGGGCGTGATATTGCTTTAGCAATGTCATACTCGCTTTTGACGTGTTCAAATTTGTTTGTGAATTGTGCTATGTAGTCAAGATAGCGTTGTTGCTGTGGTGAAGCAGAGAGGGTTAAACTGTAAAGCTTGTAAACTAAGGTTTGTGATCAGAACAAGGAGTGAATTCTTTTAAATCATTGTAGGATTGGTAATATCTGGCGGCTGCGAAACATGCAAAAAGTTCTCGGTCAAATGTTGATCACGCACATTGAGCAGAGGCCAAGTCTTTCGACCAAAATGCGAGAGAAGTTCATGAATCATCTATGATTTGTGGAAGGACAGCACCGATGTGTACGCTACTCGCATCGACCAACAACTCTGTTGCAGAGATTATGTCCGGGAAAACTAGCTGTGATACATGTGATAGGGCAGTTTTGCTCTGAATAAAGCAATTTTTTCGATTTTTTAGACCCGCACAAATACTGATTTCTAGGAGTTGAGTTTACCAAAGCATGCAAGAGTGGTAACCATTGGGATAAGTGTTTTATAACTTAGCGTATATAGATACATCCCTAAGTATCGCCGTTGTTCTTTTTCTGTTGAAGATTGTTGAAACTCTGTGATTGTCATTACTTTTTCCTTGCTAAGAGCTATGTCATCCTCCAACACTATGTGCCCTTAAAAATTCAAGCTCCTTAGGCAAAACACGCATTTGGTTTCATTCACAACCAAGTCGTGTACCTTAAGGCAATCAAACAATTTGTCAAGGAGCTGAGCATGCTGTTCCTTAGTCTGGGACATTGCGATGATGTCATTTAGGCAGGCAAGGACGTTTGGGAATCGGGCAACAACTTCGTTCATCGACCACGGCAAAAACAAGAACTAGCGGCAAGACCCATAGGCAGAAAATTGTATTAAAAATTACTTGGTGGTATAGCAATTGTAAGCATGAGTTTGTCCCAAGTTCGAACAGGAATAGAGTAATATGCGTTTTTTTATGTTTAATGTTGTGAAATACTTGCAAACATAAGCTACATTGACAAATTCTAGTACATTTGGAAGTGTGTACTGATGTGTTTTCAAGATTTTGTTGAGGTTTGTGAAATCGACTCACCTTCGGAAAGATCCATTTTTCTTGATGACTAAAACAACAGGAGAGCTTAATTCTGAATGGCTAAGTTCGGCAATACCTGTTTCCAATAAACGATCGATCTCGATTTTCAGGGCAAAAAATTCGTTGGGAACAAAGTGACACGCTTTTAGAATGGACAATGTTGTTGTTCCTTACTTCAGCGGTAGCCTCCACCGAATGTAGGATAGTTTTAGAACATAGTGTAGCGTCGAAATTCTCTGGAAATCTGTTTCTGTAATGTTGCAGCAAAAAATTATCAATTGGTTGATCAGAACGCAAAACAAAACCAATTTCAAACTGTCATGCTCTTTTATTAAGTCTTATTTGCAACGATCAGGGTCGATGGAAGCGGTGAGAGTGTTACTTGACACCTCAACTGTAAAGTGATATTTTGTTATGTTATGGATCAATAACTTCAGGGCTGCAGGGTCAGCCCAGACTTTCGAGTGGGCACATGATTGTGTCTACTTAGTTTATAATGATTCTTGGCATTTTGTACAACTGCAGTTTAAAATTTTCCATTTTTTAAAAAACTTAAACAACATAGGCTCGCTGTTTTCCTGTTTAAAACATTTTGAATATTGATTACCAAATTTTACAATTTTGAATTTGATCACTAATAAAAGAACTTTACCATTTTGCATTAAGCACTAGTTATGTTTTTAACTCTGAGTCTAAAAACACAAATGGCAAGTTACTGGCTACAAAATTTTACTTCAATGACTAGTCTAACTGCAACATTCTTATCCAAGTAACGATTTTAAATGTGGCAGGTTTTTCTTCCGAACCCCGTACAAAGTTAGAGCAAGGTTGAGATTAGGTTTAGGGCTAATTGATATCAATGGACAAGTTTTATATAAAAATCAGTTGAAGTTGTAGGCAGCTGTGGGGCGCAATCAAAAAATCTATCAAGTAAAGTGGCCAAAATACAAATTTCAATTTGAATTCCGCCTACTGCTTTTGTGAAAACAAGTTTCGCCGATGAACTGGATTGAGCATAATGTCAAAAATTTGTATCAATCTGGAAAACCCCTGTTATTGAAACGATTGATTCAACAGGGAATTGGAATAAGGAATTCAGTTTTAATTTTTAATTATCATGAATGTTAGGACAATGCAAAAATGTGAATTTAAGGACAAAGCAAAATCTAAATTAACAGGACAATGCAAAATGTGATGGGAATCAAAAAATTGTTTTCTGGTGTTCAATAAGGAAAAATCTCGTATTTGTACAGCCATTTTTGGGCAAATCCGAGTAAATTGGCATATTGCATAATATCGGATAGTGCTGATTTACCTTAAAATTTATAAAATATTATTGATGTTTTTTAACTGCTTGAATTAGGGTTGATATCACGTTTCTTGCAATATTTTTTACTCAATTACTTTTTGTTGGTAGTGGAAAGTAGTCGCAGAAAAATTTAAGGCTTATAAAATAATTTTGAAAAATGGTTTCTTACTGTTTCAGTAGGAAGATGATATCGTGGATGGATTAGGTTTTGTGCAAACTATTGTGGAATCGTCCTAGTATTATGTTTCTCAACCACACGTCACACCGAGAAGAGTTAGTAAAGCAATTTAAATGTTTGTGTAACGTGGTATAGCCAATGTCGTGTAATTTAAGCAGAATATTTCACTTTAACCAGTTCTTATTACAGCAGATAAAAACTCAAAAATGGCACTCCTTGTCGACTTTAATATTTAATCCATTAATGCAGAAGATTAAAATTTTAAAAGTTTTGTTATGCGACTTTGAAAATAGCTTAGCTTAGGTTCAAATAACACCTTTTTAAAATTATTATTTTTACTTTACGTTTATTTTATAGAATATGAGGCGTCCTATATATATTTCTATTTGCACAGCTACAGAATAGACATTAAAATCATTAAAAACCACAACAGTCTGTTTCGCCAAGTGGCTCGTCAGGTGGTGCGTCTGCAAAATACATATAAAAAGAAAAACGCTATAAAACGCTATAAAATCCGGCATAAAAATGTAAAAGTTAACCAATAAGTGCAATACATTTGGAAATGTAGCAACTAATGCAACGCGTCTCAGAAGTTAGTACAGATGTCAATTAAGCCGCCGGTGGTGCAGGAAGATAGGACTTTTGGCGAAGGTAGATTGCTAAACTCGAAGCTCTAGAGAAGGACGGGATCGAAAACTGTAGGTGCTATGAAAAATTTTTTAATTTAAACTTGTTTGTGTGGCGGCATTTTCCCATCAGTCCGGTTCTCTTATTCAATGACGTAGCGGGATGTGCTTGCAGAATAGCGCACTTTTCTGTGAGACACAGCATGCATTCCCTGGGAAATTGTCACACAAACCATCCCTTACTAACCAGGGGCAAGGGCTTGCATGCTGTGTCTCACAGAAAAGTGCGCTATTCTGCAAGCACATCCCGCTACGTCATTGAATAAGAGAACCGGACTGATGGGAAAATGCCGCCACACAAACAAGTTTAAATTAAAAAATTTTTCATAGCACCTACAGTTTTCGATCCCGTCCTTCTCTAGAGCTTCGAGTTTAGCAATCTACCTTCGCCAAAAGTCCTATCTTCCTGCACCACCGGCGGCTTAATTGACATCTGTACTAACTTCTGAGACGCGTTGCATTAGTTGCTACATTTCTAAATGTATTGCACTTATTGGTTAACTTTTACATTTTTATGCCGGATTTTATAGCGTTTTATAGCGTTTTTCTTTTTATATGTATTTTGCAGACGCACCACCTGACGAGCCACTTGGCGAAACAGACTGTTGTGGTTTTTAATGATTTTAATGTCTATTCTGTAGCTGTGCAAATAGAAATATATATATTACGACTCTGGCAAGCCTGCCGTCAAGCACTGTGAAGCTAAGTGACCATTTTTATATGTATATATATATGTAGGTCGCCAGGCATATTTACCACCTAATTTTTGCATCTCGCTGCGCGAAAACGTTTTTGCTCCGCGATTTGATTTGATCCATTCTATCTACCCCTCATATGTTTGTTGTACACTTTCTCCAGATGAGGTTGCTAAATCTGAACTCGCTTCTTTTCTGAAGATGAGTAGCACGAAGCTGAGGTCATGGGTTCAACTCCCACGCATTTGAACTCAAGTTGACTACGTTATTGTCATACCACCTGCAGACTAGTACGTTGCTCGCAGTGTCCGTTCTGTAATCAAATGAGGTTCTATTTTGCTTTTTCAAAATATCCTTGCTGGCAAGAAGACATTTTGTCCGTTTTGTTGTCTCGTATAGTTTTCGCAGCTTTGGTGTTTTTGTCTTTTAATGTGGTAACAAGCTTTACGTTCGTAAGGAAATTATCAAAGCATGTATAATACGCTTTCTTTTTTACGGGTTTGAAACGCGTTTGCAAAGGTGATTACAAGGTTTCCACCGAATCCATTGTTATCTTTTTTTGTGATTTACCTGAGCCAGTCTTTCCCTGATAGGGTTCAAACCATGTTAAGTATCCAAGAGTGGTTGTGCCACACCAGACATTAGAACTAAAGCGTATTGGCTTCCCGCATGTAAATTGCTTGCAGCCATGTCGTCCAAAATATTCACTCATTGACTCATCGAAGCTATAAAATTCCTCTATGGACTGTATGGCAGAAACTTTTCTTTGAGTTGAATTATGAGAGGCCTGGCTTTTGTAAATTTATCGGCTTTATCGAGGCTACTGTTGTCTGACAAGTGAAATGCACAAAATTTGCATCAATTTTACCTCTCCGCATTTCATTTGCCGCGAGACTGTGATGAGTATCTTCAGCGGTCTACCAAAAAAGTCTTCGCCTTGACGCACACAGGTAATCACTTAGCAACAATATTCCAATGAAGCATTTCATTTCTTCTTTCGTCACATTCAAATTTTAATTATTTTGCGATGCGTATCTATTAGTTTCCTCTACCATGAGATTAACTCGTCATCAAAAAACAATTCAAAAAAGCTGTTGGAGAAAATTTTTTTGCTTTTAATTCTTTCACTTTATCATCACCAGGGTGTCTATTGTGGCAAATCGTTTTTCATGTTCGATTTCCACCATTTTTTCTGGGTTAAAACAGTTTTTCTTTGTTTTTTTGTCACTGGTTCAATGCCATCATCTTTAGCTTCATCATCATTATTGTTATTATTGCTTTTAAGCTCTGCTGGTGCCAAGAGTATGCTTCCAGGCCAATTACAAATCATCCTCAATCCATCTTCGTCTCCTGAGTCTTTATCTGTGACATAACTTGTTGCGTTATTTGGAGGAAGAATTGTTATTATCAATTTGTCATTTTTGTGCGTGTGAGATTGTAAATCACTTTCTTCGGTCAAATCTAAAAGTCTGATTAACGTTACAGGAGTTTTAGTTCTAGATTTACCAAAAACGTATAGACTCCATCGTCTATAACATGGCTACTCAACTGGTGGACCGCAGTCCAAATTCGGACCTTCTGAGTGCTCCAGCTAGACCCCAATAAAGTTTTAGCAAACCAAATACTTTCCAAGTGATAACATAATAAAACTTTAATATAAATACCACAAAATAAACTTGAAAAATACGCGAGTCTTTTATTTGCCCTATTATAATTTTTCACGTGGTGTGATCAAAGTATTATTATTTCGCACTTGTAAAATCATTTCCATTTTATTTTCACCATTAACTTGTCCATATACCGGTACCGATTTATAAAGTGCGGTACTGGACAAAAACTCATGTAGACCTAATTAGTTCTTAAATTTCAGTTTTTAGTTAGTAAGATCGGTAGCTTTAGCGTTCAAATCCTTATACGCTTTTTAATTTTACGTTGTTTTGAAAGTTAAAAATAATTACTTTTTCATTGCATGTATTAAGTGAGAATAAAGTTATCACGGTATTAATAAAGAATTTACTAAATTAACTTAAGCAAGTAAGACAGGGCGTTTTTAAAGAAAAGAAAATTGATCTTTTAAGAAAGAATGGACACAACAGTACGCTTTTATTTTGCCTCCATCAGGCTCGGAGCCGCTTTGCCTTATTTGTAATGAAAGTGTTGCCTTAGTGAAGAGCAGTAACTTGAAATGGCATTATGAAATTAAGCACAGTAAATTTGAATTGATGTATCAGCAAAAAACTGAAGAAAGGAAAAACAAAATAGGTCAGCTGAAATTGCAGTATGAGAGGCCAGCCACAATTTTAGTCAATTCCATGACAGTTCAAGAGAAAGCAACAGAATGTTTCTCGAAAATTGCTTGAATGTTGGGAAAAGACAAGAAGCTTTTTACTGATTCAGATATTGTTAAAGAATGCATGGTTGAAACTGTTGAGACGTTGTTTGATGATAAAATGAAATCTAAAATAATAAAAAAATTATTAAGATGCCATTATCTGATTCTAGATTAATGAAGAAGACAGAGCATATGATCTTAAGTCGCAACTCGATGAAGGCCTGCAAAATGCACCCGGCATTTTACTAGCCATTAATGAATCAACTGGTAAAACAGGTAATGCTCAACTCATGGTATTTGTAAGGTACTATAAAAGAGTTTTGCCATGACTTGATGGGAGTGACTAATCTTAAAGAAAGAACACATAATGAGGATATTCATGAAGCACAGAAAAGCATGTTAGACTCAAGAAATATTGATGCAAAGTTCATCATTTCAGTGACTACAGATGGAGCTCCATCTGTGATTGGTCGAGGTCAGAGATTAACGGCACGATTGAAGGAAGACAATCCCAGTATGACAAATTACCACTGCATAATTCAGTGATAGTATGGAAGATGAGTTTTACGAAGTTATGGAGACTATGATAAAGATTGTAAACTTTTGTCGATCAACGTCAGCTCTACAACATTATTTGCTTCAAAGTTTTCTTGCTGAGATTGATGCAAGTTATGACGATTTACTTCTGCCCAACAATGTTAGACGGCTAAGTAAAGGACGAGTGTTGCAGAGGTTTTGGGCCATTAAGAAGGAGCTACACACTTTCCTGAAGGGTCAAAATAGTGTAAAAGCAAAGTTGCTTTTTGATTTTTTGGAAGATGACGTGAAAATGGAAACTACGGGAGTTTTGGCAGACATAATGTTACATCTGAACGATCGTGATGTCAAACTGCAAGGAAAAAATCACAGTCTTCAACTTAATCTCAATAGTTCGTGCATTTTAAAAAGAATTGGAATTGTTTGCTACTGATATTCGGTGTCAACTTCTCCACTTTCCCAAACTTTTGGAGTAGGGTAAAGGTAATACTGATATAAAATACTTTCAATTTGTTGAAAAGCTAATCGATAACGTGAAAGAATGCTTTGATGTTTCTGCTTTTAGAAAACAGCTTCTGCTATTTATTCAACACCCTATTAATCGAAAAAAAGAAGCAAAAATTACATTCAAGTGGATGGATGTTGCAAAAATTTAACTAGAAATAATTGATTTTCAAGAGATGTTTCGTTGGAGCAGGCATTCTATGATTTTACATCAGAAACATTTTGGGCAAACAGAGTATCTAATGTTAATTTTCCTGTACTCTTTCAATTAGAAGTTCAAATTCTAACAATGTTTGGCTCCACTTACTGCTGTGAGTCTGCTTTCTCAACTAAACTTTTTAAAAAGAAGTTCTGTATTGGTATGACGAACAAACATCTTGACCATTGTCTTCGACTCGCTATTTATCCATTGGCACCAAGATTTCAAGAGTTGGTAAATAAGAAAAAGTGCAATGTTTCTCACTAAACATCGTGATTATTGCTTTTTAATTAAGATTTTTGTTTTTTAACTTTGTTATTGTATCAATAACTGCAGTAAAGAACCAAATAGAAATAATACGAGTGTTCTGACTAATTCAATTTTAAAATTCTTTTTCGCACGTGTGTCATCTCCACAAATAAAACTCTCGTCGCAATGCGGTTTATGCGATTTAGTTAGGATTGAACCCAGGTCATATTCTAAGAAGCAACTAACTGTGATATTACTCAATCTATAAAAAACAAGAAATTGTTTTTTCACATTCATTAATTGATTTATAATATTTATATTTTGTCTAACAACTCAAAAAGTGCATAAAAATTGAAAAAAATATAAATGCTGGAATCAAACCGTGTATAAAATTTTTTTCTGGACCTTAGCAAATTTTGAAGTTGTCTAACAGGACCGATCCTGGTTATACAGTCATTAACAAAAGTTTAAGACCACTCTGTTTTTTTCGAATAAATCGAAAACGAACCATTTTTAGTGTACATACATTTCATATATTTGACTCCTTTTCGATATCTATCACATCTTTAATACAACAAAGTTGATTTGGGCTCATTTCATAGCATAAATTCTCAAAAAGTCAGTATTTTGTATGTCCGCCACTGTTTTGGATGATTGCAGCTAGGCGTTGGGGCATGCTGTTGACAAGGTTGGCGCAGTATTCCTTTGAAATCTCTTTCACCCAAACTTCTTTTATGGCCCGGCAAAGGTCTGGAAGACTTGAAGGCTGCTTTTCCGCGACTTTATCCTTCATTACTGTCCATAAATTCCCAATCGGGTTGAGATCAGGGCTGTTTCCAGGCCAGTGCAAGACCTTCACTTTCTTCTTTTTCAGAAAATTTGTCACCAACTTCGATCTATGGCACGGGGCGCCATCCTGCATAAATATATTGCATCTATGGACTTGCATGTGTAGCTGGAGCTTATCAGAGAGCAGTTGAACGTAGTTTTCGCCGTTCATGGTGGTTCCACTGGGTAAAAAGAACAAGCCACCGATCCCGTGTTGCAACATTGCCCCCCAAATCATCTGGCTTGGGGGGTGTTTCATGGTAGATACCGTATACTTGTCATCATAACGCTTGCCAGGAAGTCTCCTCACGTGCCTTTTTCTCGTGACAAACTGTTGGAAGGTTGACTCGTCCGAGAATAGAACTTTTGACCATTGTTAATAGTCCAATCACGGTGTTTCTTGGCAAACGCCAGCCTCTTGGCTTTCATGACTGGCGTGAATCTCGGTTTTCGGGCTGGTTTATACGATTTTAGGTTGAATTCTCTGCTCAAACGCCAGGAAATGGTCCTCTGAGTCACTCTCGTACCTTTTCGAAGTAAGGCGGCTTGAGGTTTCTTCGTAGAACTTGTTGGAGAGCGAACTACCATCCTTCGAATGAGGTTATTGTCAGGGATGCTGGTTTTTCGAGGTCTACCACTGCGTTTTCTGTCACAGAATATTCCTTCAGAGACATGTTTGGTAATTGCCTGGTGTACTCCTGTCTTGCTAACACTCAGACGCGCTGCAATTTGACGTTTGGACACTCCTTCTTCGTGCAGAATGACTATTTGAGCTCTCTGAACCTCGGTCAAGGACTTTTTTGTGCCCATTTCGGACTACGCGAATTTTCGAAAAAACGCCGATTTTTCTGTTCAAGTGAAATAATGAGCAAAGAAATGTAATTGATTGACCAATTAACTCTAAAACAAACAAGATGATGCAATAGAAATAATTGGCTGACGCAATAATAAGTCAGGTTAAAAGATGATCAATTTTTGGGGGTGGTCTTAAACTTTTGTTAATGACTGTAGTTGAGTAGCCCCGGTCTATAGGGTAAAACACATACAACATCACAAAATTTAGAAAATATACATACATATAAATATATACCGGTCCGTTTAAGTTTCTCCTATGCTACGTTTACCTTTTTTCTCTTACTGATGAACTACAGAGTTACCACATGTATAAAGAATTTTTCTTGCATCCTAAGAAGAAACCGTATCTGGATTCTTCGTAAGCATGTATATAATCACATAAATATACACAAATAAATAAATACATAGAAGATATATGATCAACTGAATAAATACACCAAATCTACCTTTGTAAATAGTTTTTATTAATGGACTACTGCATGTTTTTGTATAATACTAACTGCTGGTCTGCAACCATTGTGAGCGCCTTTACTTTGTTAACACGCATTTAGTCTCATGTAGTTTTCCCATTTGTCTGTTACACATATACGTCTGCCGTCAGTCCCGTAGCACTCCAACTTCGGGCCCCCCCCCCCAAAGTAAGCGCAAGAGCCCCTGCGCACAGGTCATTTCACTTTAGAGGTGTAAAATTGAAAAGCTGCATTAAGAAAATACACCACAATTTGTACATAAGTAAACAGGCTAATGTCAGAATAAAGCATGCCGATACCGAAGGTGCAAGTCATAAAAAATTCGGCACCGATGCCAGAGTTCAGTAGGACATTTATGCAGACACTGCGAAACGAAAGCAATGACACTGAAAAACATGAAAAAGTTATAAAAGCACAGTATCATTTAAATAGTCTGGAGCGAACCTTTTTGTTCGCAAATGCTGTTATGACTTTGTCATAATCAAGAGATCGGGCGCAGTCATTTTCGATTGACAACATGGCTAATGAAGATAGTCTACTGTCTGTCATAGACGTTCTATTAAAAGTTTTGATCAGTTTCAATTTGCTGAAGCTTCTTTCAGCGCTGGCAACAGTCACGGGGCAAGTTAGTAAGATTCGAAGTGCGATGTACACATTCGGATACAATTCAAATAAATGAGTCTTTAGAAGATAGTTCAGAAAGTCTTGAGCCGTTTTGAGATTGCGTTTTTTTTTGTAAAATTAAAACAAACCGCTGTAGCTCAGCGCTCATTTCATCAGAATCAATGTCACCGAACTTTTTTTGGAACTCTTTACAGCAAGTAAGAAGAGCATTTTCTTGTTGCACAAGCAAAAGTTTGTCTCGTGTGTACAAAAACGAAAAGGCGGAAGAAACCTCACGTAACAAATTAAAGCGCTCCTTTATTGACATAATAGCCTGGTCTACTAATGGATAGAAAAAGTTGCTTTGAAATTTCAGTTCAGGAGTAGCTCGTTGTTCCTCTTCACCTTGGTAATCAAACAATCTTCTTTTTTTTCCACTTCTTGACGGAGGAAAAGAAAGATCAATATCCAATTCCTGTGCTATTTCAACAGCAGATGTTGCGGCACTGTCATAACCCGTTGTGCGATAGTTTTGTAAAAACTTTTCAGTTGCCTGGATTTCCGTTTCCATTGTATGAAGGGAGACTCCATACGATTGAAGAATCTTGCTTGCTTTATTGACTTGGAATAGGATATCATACCAAATAAACACCGACAAAAGAAAACTCCATTTTGATAAATGAGCTATCAACGATTTTGTTTCTGAGGCCGCAGCTCTTCCATCTTTTCTTTCTATGGAAATGGCTTCCAAGTCTTTGAGTGCCAGCAACACCTCTTTTAAATTGTATCGAAGAGGTTTGATGCATTTAATTCTGCTTTCCCAACGAGTATCAGATTGTGACTTTATGGACAGCTCCACATGTTTCTTCAAAATTTCCCAACGCTGAGCAGAGGAAGAAAACAGCACATACAACCTTGTAAGTACTCCAAAAAATGTCAATGCTTCCGTCGATCAATTAGCACTGTCAACAACAACTAAGTTAAGGGTATGGTTTGCACAGGGCACGTAAACAGCTTTGGGATTGATGTCTAGCATTCTTGCTTGGACCCCAGAATGTTTTCCTTTCATGTTAGCACCATTATCATATGACTGACCTCGACAATCAGACAATTCGAGTTGCAGTTCGGTCGCTTTTTCTAAGAAAGCGTCCAACAAGCCTTTCCCAGTACTGTCACTTATTCTCAAGTAGCCAAAAAATGTTTCTTTAACAACAGCAGCTTCTTCATTACATAGTACATAACGGAGAATGACAGACATTTGTTCATGATGTGACATATCTGGAGTGAAGTCCAAAATTATAGAAAAATATTTTGCCAATTTCAATTGCTGTAAATTTTCTTTTTCAACTTCTGTCGCTAGCAATTCAATTAGTTCATTTTGTATGGTAGGACTCAAATAGTGATCTTTAGTGTTTTTATTCTTGATTCTGTCTGGAAGCTCATTTAGGATCGGATCTCTTCTTGCCAAAAGCTCAAATATACCCAGAAAATTTCCATTGTCAGGAGATCCTAAGACTTCTTCAGATCCTCTAAAAGCAAGATTCCTTTCCGATAGAAACAAGGCAATGTCGATAAGTCTCTCTAAAACATTTCTCCAAAAACGTCTTTCATTGAAAAAAATATTCATCTCGCGTTTGTCGATAGTGGATGAATTTCTTATCCCTTCAGCTGGCAACATCCATTGACTGCAGCATTCTTGGTGGGAAATGCCGTTTTCATGGTCTTTCAGTTGTTTCGAAAAACCCTCCCATGTATTTATACCACTACAAAAGGGGCTTAGTGTTTTTCCAAATAGCTTACAACAAAAGCAAAAAACTTGATCTGATTCCCCAGAATAAACTAGCCACGACCGTGAAACACTTTCACCATTAGGTAACACACGTTTATAATGGTTGGAGGAAAAACGTCGCCTTGGAGTTGTGTTATTATATGGAAAATTCATTATTAGTTGATGTGGTCCACGCTTTACTATATCACATCGTTGAGCATCAGAAATACTTTCAGGCCATTTACATGGGTCATCAGGGATAGGGGTAAATTGAGATTCAGATATTTTTGATATTGAAGGTTGCGTATTGACAGGTAAATCACAACTTACATTTTCTGGAAATTCACAATCACTTTGATGCTGATCGTCATAGTCTTCTTTTTCTTGTACACTATAGTTTTCTTCATCCCTCTCGGTACTAGTGCCAGGTCTACTCTGCTCAGTAATCTTGAAAAAATCTGTCATCTTGGGCAATTTCGCTACAGCATCTCGAGCAGTGGCTGCTTCTTTTCTCTATTGAGCACCACTTTTTGAACGTTTCATTCTATACAATGTCAATAAAATACTTTATCTGCACTCTGCAGTGTATATATATATTGTCCCGGTATTTATAGCCAAACAGAATTCCAGACCATTCTATGATTGTTGCGTAACAAGGGCATTGTTACGTCAATCGAATATTCAAGATTCTACCAGAAAATCAATCGAAATATTCTAGATTCTGCGAGATAAAATGACGTTGCATTCACTTATGATGTCACAAGCCAATTTCTTCCTACAGTTTAAATCGGTTGTAAACAAGTCTGCTGAACTGAAAATAGTCACGTAGCCAAAAAGCAATTTCAGACTAACTTGGGCCCCCAAAGTTGGCCTGGGCCCCCCCCAATTGGGGGGTTTGGGGGCGGCTGCTACGTCTCTGTCTGCCGTCCTACATTTCGGACGGCAAAACTTCAAAAAAATTTACTGAAAAGTGTCAAATATGAACAGCTTGGGAATTTTACCAAACACGGCTGGATATCTCACAGTTCTGAAAACCAAAAATGCATGGGAAAATATTTAGACTTAGTAACTCTTTGTCATAATTTTTTTACAGCACTACGAGGAAAAAGTATAACCAGGAACTCTAGCGAATACAAAATGTCATCATGAAAATGCGATCATAACTTGTAAAAACATTATCCTTTATCACATATCAAGTTTAAACATGTCGATAAAATTACAGGAAGAATATTTAAGCACTTTTTTATAGATGTCCTACATATAGGTCGTCAGGCGTATATGGGTTAATATTCCAAGTGTTGTAAGGAAATGCTCACTTCTTCATGGCAAAATAGATAAAAAACTAACCTACGAACTGAAATTAATTCAAATGACTATGGTGATACATACAGTAAAACGTATTGTATATAAATTATGACGTCACAAAACAACAATATTATCTTAGGCCTAAAAGCATTACTCAGATAATTAGGCCAATAACTAACGTGTTGTGTGCATGGTGAGGTAAAGTGAGCATCAAGTACCGTAACTGCAAGTTTAATGCTTTCAGCATGAGGTACCATATACTTCAGCAAAACCGCTGTTTGTTTTGAAGCTTGCGCCTTGGGATCAAATATGTTACTTGTGCTGACCTCAACAACTTGATAAGGAACACAAGCGACTACGCTGACTTAAAAGTGTTAAAGGCCTCAACTACTTCACATCAAACAGTGCCAGTATTCTAAACAATTTATTTATCTATGATTTGGTTAGGGCTTGGCTTAAAGATTTACAAATAGGGAATAACAAATCAAGAAATTCTTCAGTTTTTGTTTTAAAAATGCTACTTTATTACTCTAGTTGATTATACATGACTTGCTACAAATTTGAACTTGCCCCTTGATAATTTTTGTAACTTCTACCATAAAACTTTTCAAGAAAAAATTCTATGCCAATTTGCAGATACGTGATGTCCAAATTTCACACTCAACGTGTAATATGAACTTAATTTGAAAAAAATTTGTTTTGTTATAATTTGAGTTCTTTGTAAATCTGTAACGACTTTTTTACCCCTTCAGATCGGTAGGACTAATCATTCCTATTCGGTTTGCTTACTGCTGGGTGCATATCCCTGTCAAATTATTTTTATTATTAAATACTTCCTTTAAACTGATTTGGCAACCCAGAAAATGCTTTTGAAGTTGTGAAAATGATGAGTTATAAATTTTAAACCATAGTGAAGTTTGTGAAACTGATCTTTAATATTGTGTAACTTTAGACATACCTTAAATTTATGTAAAAACTATTTTTTAGCGTAAAGTAGTTGTTGTTATGTGTGAAATGTATTTTAGTTTCACTTTCAACCGTGTTTTGATAGATTGCATGTTTTATGCGATTTTTGTAGTGTTTTAGGTACTTTTTAGGTACTGGGACTATTTAGTCCCATTAGGTTTTATATGTACTTTTCACTAATCAGTACATTATATGCAGATGTCAAACAGGCAAATTAGATCAAGGGAATTCGTGGTAGGCATTGATCAAGTAGTCCAGCTAACTACAGCTGATAATTCTGATTCATCTGATGGAGATGATCCTATTGATGAAGAAGACATTGTTTTTGAGAAATCTACTCCAGAAGCAGGCTCTGAAAATGAGATTGTGGTTACTATTGATGATGCTCGAGCAGAAGCACAAATTCCAATTGATCCTTCCCCATTAGACCATGTATTTTCTTAACGAAAAATAACTTCTGGCAGTAATACTGTTGATATTCCTCTCTGTACTTTTTCTGGTGCTGTCAATTTAGAATATGATTATGAGCCACAACCTGCAGATGTGTTTTTGGATGTGACATTTATTGGAGTCCGCGATTGTGCAGAGTCATTTGTACATGCAACAAAAAGGAAAAGTCTTCCAGATTGATTTGGAGGAAATGGAGACATTTATTGGCATTACCTCGTTTATGGGTTACCATATTGTTCATGCCTGCGGGATTACTGGAGTCAAGATCATGGTCTTGGGTAACTTTGGTTGCTAATGTAATGCCACGTGATTGCTTTTTTGAGATACAAATAGCATTGCACTTTGTTGACAACGAACTGCCACATGAAACAAAAGATAAAGCCTGGAAGACGAGACCTATAATAAAGCATTTTAACAATTCTTTTTCACATGCTATGAGCTCAAGTGCCCAGAAGGCTATAGATGAACTTATGGTAAAATTTAAAGTGGGGTAGCATGCTATGAAGCAGTACATGCCCATGAAGCCTATCAAACGAGGATTTAAAATCTGGCGTCGCAATAACTCTGCTACTGGATATCTTTTTCAGTTTGATATGTATGGCGGTAAGCAGGAAAGCAATGTGGGAAGTTTGGGTGAAAATGTAATTTTTGTGTATGCTTTTTGATATTTTTAAGGAAATTATTATTTACTTTTGTTGGATTTTTGTGCTGTTAGAAATACACCATTATGTAGCCAAAGCTAAAATACTCTATAGTTTTATTTTGAAAATAAAGTTAAACTCTTCTCAAAACTGGTTTTACTTATGTCATAATTATGAAAAACTAATGCATTGTTGTGGCTAGATGCTGTTTATCATTGATGCTGATCTACTGAAGTCAAAGTAAAAACAAATATTCCAGTGTGCATAAAACGTCCTTGAAGTACAGCTAAGGTAAAATGACGTCCGGGCCTAGCATCAATATTATGCATTTTGCTGCTGGTAAAAGCAATGCATCTCATTTGTCAACTATTATGATTGTGACCCATTATTGATTATATTGCAAATCACAATCATATAAGCAAAATAATTGACAAATCAGATGTAACTTTTTTAATGCAGCGATGCTAGCTCCTAAGTCATTTAGCGCCAGCTGTAGATGATTTGTGCGCAAATTTTTGGTGTGTTTTTTACACTGAGTAACTTTTGGCTACCTGTGTTCACCTTTGAGCTGATTTCTTTTAGATAAAATAACAAAATTAAAAAAAAGCTTGCAAATATGAGTTTTGACACATAACACAATGAATTGCGTATCTTTTGTCCGAGAATTCTTGCATCAAAAGAGAAAAGATTCAGATTTTAATAAACAGTGAAAAGTATACATAAGGCCAGTTGGAACTAATGAATCCCAATTCTTCCGACGCTTCTCACTCATCTGTGGATGCATAGAAATTATTATTTTCTTTCTTAGCTGTTTTTGAGTTGTCAGAAGCTCAGTGAAATAAAAAAGTTTTAGTAAATTTGGGCGAATCAAAATTACAGGTCTGAAGGGATTAACCACTAGATGAGAAAGATTGAAAACAATCAGAAAAGCCAAAAATATGCTAAGTTCAATAAAATACAAAATGTTATAGTTAGCTATACCAATATACACGAGTTTCTCCCCCCAAAAATGAATTTTTAAATGTCATTGTTTGATTTTCTAACTAGTTGATTTTTTTATTGTCTTTTTAAATACGCCAATATTTTACCAATATTATGCAAGCTAAAATCTGTATTATGTCAGTGCTTTGTTTTAATAACTTATCTAGGCGAAAAGTTTTTTTCGACGTTAATTTGGTTACGTTGTAACTTTGTTAAATCAGTCCAAGAATTAAATTTCTCGGTTATTTTTAGATCAAGGTAAGGTGAAATGGAAAGGGTGTTAAAAAATAATCACCCACATCTTACGATACAATTCAACAATTTATTACACGTCCATAGCCGCGACCGGTTATAAACTTATTGGCGGGTGTAAAAAAAGCACACAATAATAAAAATGGTTAACCCACAATAGACTGGCTATTGTGTGCAAGAATATAACGCAATACCAAACATTATGATACAGCAATGCCTATGTCAAAGGGTCTCATTAAAAGAGACACTCACACACACACATGACATGGACAAAGAGTCACGTCGGTGAGCTCTATTAGGGGTGTGGGATCATTATTAGGACTTTATTTATTTTACAAAACATAGAGGATGCCAGTTGCTAGTTAGCAATCATCAGAAAAATCTTCTACTTTGAGGGATCTTCCTACAGCATCACACTAAGGTAAAATATATATTTTATTTTTTAATAATTTGTAAATAAAAAATTTTGTGTTAGATATGTCGAAGCTGATGTCCAACTGATAGAAACAGAAAATGAATTGCCAGTAAAAAAAAGATGACTGTTGCGAACTTAAGCCACACTTTTAGTGAAAAGAATGGAGCGTTCCGCTACTGCTGCTTACTTGAAAAAATTTCTTCCATGCTCATTTTCGTCATCAGCTCCCACCGTGAATTTTTTGTTTTATAGGTGCTCTTGATTACTACCTGATAAATTAATTCCGGAAAATGATGAATTGCCTCTTCCTTAGAAATCATCATGCAGTTCTTTTACTGAGTCTTTTTCACCCTTTACACCGGCAGTGCATTTCTTTTAACAAAGTGCAGGAAACATGTTAAAATCTTTTTATCACAAACAACCCTTTGCCAATTTCCTCCTACATCAGTTTTATCACTCTTTTGGAAAAATCAGGTAATATTATTACAAAATCAAATGGTTGCAGCGATTTTGTCCTTCGAGGCTCGGCAACTCCAATTGCAATTATGATTATAGAAGACAAATTTTGCAAGTTGTTTTGTGTGGGTAATTTTGTGAAAAGCTTGTGATAAACGACACCGTATTGCTTTCAACACGCTAAACTAGTGACCTTACTAATGCCTAGCATCACTACTTAAATGACCGCTGTAGTCACGTAGTGGTTAGACTTGCCATTTCGATTTCTTTGCTAAGTCATACCAAAAAATTTGGATTTCGATTCCCTTGTTAAGATATACCGAAAACTTAACAAAAAACGGTGATTACATCTTCTTTGTTTGACCATCAGCACGAAAGAGAAAATGTGGAGAAAAAGCTGGTAAATTCGCTTGCGTTATTGGGTAAATCACCTAATTAGGACAAGATGGTCCTGCTGGTTTTGGTTAGTGTGCCATTTTACAAATAACTTCTGGGCTAATTTGCTTAAAAGGATTAACAAAACAATTGACACAAATATTTAAATCTGAAACAATACAAAAGAAATCTTGATATAATTATTACGTAGGTTTACGGGACTCCTGTGTTCGCGACTTCTCTCATATTATTGCTCTTATATTACAAAACTATCACTAACTCTTGATTAATGTTAGTAAGTTAGAGACTATTCTTCAATGCTTTGTTTGCTATTCGCCTTTTATAGTTAGACTTCAATTGTTTTATAATACAATATGCAAAATCTTTACTTTCACTAATCATACTCGCTAACTAATTTTCAAACGCTTTATTAAATTTGTTTACCGGTCAAAAACAATACTTTTGCGACCCTCGGGCCCGTAGTTGGACTACGTTGACTTAAGACATACCCATCTTCATGAGGCAGACAGGTGGTGGGGCCAAGCAGTGCACTTGTCAGCTCAATCTGACAAAAGACCTCCTAACAGCATGAGCTTGTACACGTGAATGATACGGCTACTTAAACGCTTAAGCGATTCATGCAAAACATAGAAAACAGTTGCTACAAACTTTGGGGAAACAATTTGCAACATTACCACTGTGATGTTGAAGGAATGACCGAGAACGCTTGTGAACCGTTAGCAAGAATAACTATGTGAAGCAACTTGCAAGAAAGTTTTTGGGTAGAAAGTGGTTAGTATTTTTTCTTGGGTCAAACTTCACGACTAACGATAGTTTTTGTGGTATTTGGTTAATGGTAAACCTAGCCTTATTTAATTTGTTTTCTTTTTGAGCATATGGCGTCATGCCAAACTTTTTTCCACCACCCGTATTGTAATTGTTTATAGCTTTGCAAATATTGCGCTACCTCAGAGTCAAGTCACATCTTTTGTGATAGCAATATGTAAATGAGTGCATTGCATTTTTAGGTGAGGCACTGCTTACTTACGTGGAACAAACACTTTACCAATGACAAAAGCTTAAAATAAAGTTAAAATCTATTGAAATTGCTGTAAAGGCATTGGCAAACTGTTAAGTCAAAAATGAATTGGTAGAACAAGTGCTAGAACTTATTAGATTGCCTGCAAATTTGTTTGATGTTCTTAAAGCCATCAACAATACAATTAACTATTAACAATACATTTGCAATAAATGAATTTAACAAACCATGGTGAGTTAATTATGTGTTATTATTTTGACATCATGAGCCCTCATGTATGAATATGGAAAATGTGCGATGGCATATGTGGCGATAAAAGATTATTTTACTTCGCCATTATTCACGTAGATATGTTTTCTCTACATCTGCTTTGGGGAGTGGGTAACTTGACACAATAACTGAAAAGTTCTTCGTTACTCCCTGTGTAATTTATGGCATTGGTCGAATGGTGTTTGTTGCGCAGAAGTAAAATATATATTTCTTTCTTTATTCTTTCACTCTGCACTCCAAGGCTGAGCACTAGGCAAGAGTAGCAGTCAACAACATTATTTTAAGTGCTCGGTGTGAACCAACCTACAATCAACACTTTATCTAAAACGAACGTTCTAGCTGTGATGCCATTGAGTTATCATGAAAAACCGCTTGCTCTATTTTTTGCGGTAAATGTTTCGGAGATGGAGGATTAAAAGTAGCGGCGTGGTATTAACTGCTTACTGCATGAAACACTACATGCAAATCCCATAAATCCCAAGATTGTGAGATTTGTTTGTTACGACATCATTTTTGAAATAAAATAGTATCGATTACATACGTTTCTTTAGGTGGCACTTTAAAGTCGTCAAAAGTAAAAAATCTAAGCGATTGTATCAGTCCTCTGATGCCAGCTGTCATGATGCATGAGATGATGCGAACAATTTTAGAATTGGAATAGGGCAAAGCGAGATTGCTAAGAATCGCACTCCAAAGAAATGGTGAAGAGTAATTTTTCATTAGTGCTATTTTTATACTTTTACTGTTATGTTAATGAAATTGATGCCATAACAGGATCAGCTATGTGTGGTATTGACACCCCTACTTTTCTTTATCGCAATTCTGCCAGGCCCTCCTCAATTGATATCTCTGCCTCATCCCCTTCCCTTTCCCTATTCTGCTCGCCGGAGGTGCTTCAGGACTTAGATTCGGACCATCTTCCTATTCTTTTCACTGTCGCTTTCTCTTTACTCTCTCATTCCAATGATTACCTTCTTTCTTTTAATCTCCGGAAAGTTCGATGAGATGGTTATGCTATCTTATACGACTCTCACTGTCCTTCTGTAAAGGACACTCCTCTCTTTTTTTTGAAGCTGTGTCCTTTACCTTTCTGGCACTGATTGCAGCCGAGGCGTGGTATTAAGCTGCTCTTCCCGCTCTCCTAAATCTGATCCTAAGTCAGTCCATTCCCTCCTTGGATCAGTAGCAGGTTATCTTTCTTTCTCCTTTTCTTCTCCTATCTTGCCAAACTACTATTTTTCCAGGTAGTCAGCATCAGTTTACACCAACTACCTCAGGTCTCACCTCAGACCTACCTCAGGTCAGGTCTCACCTCATTTCTGACCTTCGCCAAGCATCCTATCCTCAGGAGTCTTATTCCTCTTTCTTTTCTCTGTTTACCTCCAATTCTGCGGCGGCAGCCAACCTTTTTCCTTCCACGCCGCAGGACCAGACAAAGTCACCTATCCCATGCTGAAGCACCCCCTTGAACAGGCAGAAATCTTCTTTTTTGTATCTTCAATCTGTTTGATGATTGAAGATACGAAAAAGAAGACTTTGTTTTTCGGATTTTCAATTTTCAGTCAGATTAGGTCTTTGAATTCCGATCCTTCCATCAGGAAGGCTTTCTCTATCATTCCCAACCATTAGATGGAAAAATCTCTTAGTTGTCTGTTTTCTTTCGTTGTATCTTACTCATCTTCTGCGACTCAAAACTGTTTGAGCCCATTATTTTGTCCCCTCTACACTTTTTTCTGGGATCTATCTCCAATCTCTCTCTCATACAAATCTGTTTCTGCACTCTCTCGATCAAATTCTTTATCTTTTTCCGTCCATTTTGGATGAGTTCAACAAACCTAATTCAGGTTCTTGGACAATTTTTTTCAAGGCTGTTGACTCGGCCTAGCCTCCTAATTTTTTCCACGAGCTTATTTCTTTTTGCCTCAGGTCTTCTTTTGTTAGTTCAATTCGATAAATATTTTCTTTTTGACACGCGCACTTTTGTGGTTATTCAAAATAACAAAAGTCGGTCCTTGCGGGTCCGCCGAGGTGTTTAGCATGATGGCGTTCTTGGCCTCAGTTTTTACCTCTTTTTCATCTAGAATCTTTCTTCCAGTAGCCGCCGTGGTGTAATGAGAATTGCTAGGCCTTTGAATCAAAAGGTTTGCAGCTGAAATTTTATAATGCATCATTGGTATTCGCCACAAGAGGCATCTGGAAATTAAAGTGCTGTGATGCTCACCAAAAGTCTGGTTCGAAAGCGTGTGTGTAATGGTAGACATACATTAAATTAGCACGCCTGAGCCTGCAAAACGTAAAAAAATGACTCAAAATCAACTGTCTTCGATGTCATTGCGTCTCCACTTTCCTTTGTCAGTTGCTATATTTATGCTGAAGACCTGGGCATCAGGTTTTCCTGCACCTTCCTATTCTCTGGTGTGGAGGCCACACAAGAAGCCCTGATTCAACTAGAGCACTGACTTCTTCGTCTCAATTTGGTAAAACATAAAGCCTTCTTCTTTTTCATGGATCCCCACCATGCCAAACTCCAGCGTCTCCTCTCACTGTTTAATTACCCTCTCAGGTTTAATCTTACTACCACTAATTAAGGAGTCATCTTTGACCATACTCTTTTCTTTTCTAAACATACCGTTACGAAAGGTCGAGTTCTTTTCTCGCTTAAGCCTTACGCTTTATTCCTGCTAGTTCTTAGGCTTCCTTCAGGGAGTCGCTGTCTTTTCTATGTAAAGCTTTTCTTTGTCCCGTTCTCGTTTGTTCTTCACCTGCATGGTTTCCTTTCTCAGCGTTATCAAAGTTACCAAGTTGGAGCATCTCTGTCGAACGGCTAGTCTCGTCATCACCGGTTGCCTCTTGTCCTTGTTTATTTTCCTCATCCTCTCTGAGGCTCCCTTACCCCCTGACGAGTTACCCAGAATCATTTTGATCGGTCCTCTTATGAATGCTTTTTACGTCTTGCATCCTCCTATCCCATTTAAATTTGGCCAGATACAAAGCAAAACCAACGCTTTCTAGGTTTTCCTGGAGAGGCTTTGCTATCACTCACCCGCTCGTGTTTTCTTCCTCCTCTAGGGAGGCTATTCTTGCCAATCCTTCTTGGACCATTTGGTTTCTGCCTTTGCCCTTTGGTTCCCACCTTTCTTCAGAGTGGAGCTTACAATTCCACCCCATGATCTCGCTCTGATCTTCCACATTTTCGCCTCAGTGCTGCCTTTGACCACCTTGACTTTATCCCATCTCACGATCTCGTGATCTAGACCGATGGCTTTGTCCCTTTTTCTTTCAACAAAGGCAGCCTGGCGTCATTGCCAACTGCTCACTTTATGACGCTGAGGCCATCCTTTCCTATTAATCAGGTCCAGAGAGTACGCGCTTTTTCCTGAAAGCTGCACCATTTTTCAAGCTCTCCTGCTGTCTCGACAGCACCAGCTAGTATGTCACTTTTCTTACTTTTTTCCTCCTCTCAGATTCTCGGTTTTTGTTCACTACACTTTCCTCTCCTTTATCAATTTTTTTCTCACACACTTTGATACAATTAGCAGAAACTATCCATTCTCTCCCCCTTCCCTATTCGACTACAATAGTCCTCGGTCAGTTATTTACTTGAAGTAATGACACGGCCGATAAGCTGGCCAAACGAGGTGCTCTGTTGAAGCCATCTACAGTCCCTTGTAGCCTATCTCCTCTGACCTCTCCATATCACTCACCTCTCCTTTTGGACTGCGGGCGTACTGTTACATCAAAGTTTTTCATCACACAGATCTCGGTATCCACTAAAAATCTTATGCTTACTCATCACGCTCGCTGTGTCCTCTCTCGTCTTTGCTGCAACGGAGGGAGTCTTCTGTTAAATTCATGTTTCTCTAGAATTGGCGGAACGGAGAATCCGTCATCCAACGTCTATGGTCATCCGACTCAGGGCATTTCTTATTTTGTTTTGTACTGTTCTGCTAAGAACTCTGTACGCTGAGCGCTCTTTGGCGAATTCTTTTCTGTACACAACCTCTAGTCCTGGCCGCCAGGTTTTTGATGATCCCTGGTCTTCGGCCGTGGCCCCATTTAGAGAAAGGTGTTAGTGTAACGACAAAAACATTAGTGTGAGTAATTTTTTATATATCGATCTTAAACTTTTTAAAATTTAATTTCAATTTTTTTTTTTTTTTTTTAAAACAATATTATATGACTACATGATTTGCATGTTTACTGCATTTATTGGTTAGATGTTGATGTGAACTGAAACAAAAATGCGACGCCTTAATAAATTGCTTACGCTATTGAAAAAACCGCCGTGGCGCTAAAAATTATCGCTCAAAAGCAGGTATTGCAGGAGCATCAAACAGTTAAGCTTATGACCAATGCTTTTGTTTAAATTTTTCTAGTTTGATTAAGAATACTAAGTAGCGTAATTTTATTTACTAACGTGAAAATTACAAGATAACCATCTATTTTGTTGCCTTATAAATTGGAATATAAAATAATTATAAATATAAAATAATAAAAGATGTAAAACGTAAAAAGGAATATCCTTTGCAGCAAGCGTCTCATTGCTTTGTGTTACTCTACTGAGAAAGTAAAGCCTTTTAACTGGATTACAGCTATTTCAGCTGAAATCGTTTCGACCACCGCTTCTCTACTTTTGCTATTACCTCGTCACTTTAAACTAGTTTTGTTTCCTAGTTCTAAAATTTTCAGATCTGATTATCTTTTTTTGTTGTTGTTGTTGTGCCAATCGAGACTATGTGCTCAGGCCATAGGAAGCCCCTTTGCACTCTAATTGATCATGAACAATTATATTCCATTTCTTTTTTTGTTCTCTACATCAGTGCTCTTTGACTGGGGTTTCGTGGAACCTAGTGTTTTCCTAAACATTTGAAAGGGCTCGGTAAGGTTTGGAAGCTCCGCAAGAGCTCTTGTTCCTTTGTTCTGTTTTGGCAACAAGAAAATGATGATGACCGATTAAATTTTCTTTTATATTTCGTTCGCTACATTATTTTTTCATATTAAATTTGTTTTTATATTTGTTTCTATGCATTACTTGCTGAGCACCACGCCAGAGGTCAGTGAAAACTACTTAAAATATCTTTCGTATGACTTGACAAAGGAAATGAATCCAAAACTACCAACTACAAAAAGGACGCTCTAGCCATTACAACACCACACCAGTCATCAGGTTATTTAGTTGATTCACAATATGTTCGTTTGCTCCTATACTTTGGGGGTTGATTTCACCCTGGAAGTACCTTCTAGTCGGCTACATCTCGTTCAATCGTTAATCGCCCATCATTATAACTAGAGGTTTACATGATTTCCTTTAATTTTTCCCTGTGCTTGGTATGTCATTCTCTCGTCTTCTTGCAACAGAAACTACCTCATTATAAACTCCAATCTATCCAGAATTAAGATTTTCTTGAGTAGCATCTGCTCATTCTAGACTCAAGATATTTCCCATTTAATTTAGTCCTGTCCTGTTTTATTAAAACTTTTTATATATTTTTAGATTATTTTTAAAAAACATTCTTGATATCAGGGAAAATTGTCAATTGTGATGGGTTCGAGATGACACCGAGTGATGACACCGAGTTTGAGATGACATTTTTGTAACTGCCTCGCAGGTATCACGAACATTTATGATGTCACTAATTCAAATAAATATACTATCTTGCTTGCAAAAATTGACAACATACTTCACCAAATTAATCATCACACACAGGCCTACTTATTTTTGGTTTGTAGCAAAAGCAGAATAGTGACCACATTGTGCAAATTTTTAAATGTCATTGAGAAAGAATTTGACCTAAGCAAAGATAACTGGTTGCGTTTTTACTTTAGAACAAAAGTTTGATTAAGAAACAATAAAAATAGATCTGACTTTCAAAAAAAAGTTTAACGCGGCTTGAAGTATTTTGTGAGGTTTTAAAGAAAAAAAATTAATGCATTTAAATATGAAAGCATCACAGCCTCAGTTTGAAATACCGTGCATTAGTCTATATATAAGGATAATATTTTCTCAAATTCAGCTCAAAATTGATTTAGTCACGTGTATGCGCGGGTGTTGTAATTGCCGTCAAACTTGTATTCGAAAGACTGCATGTCAAACATTTAGGAGCGTGAAGCCGAATGCGCCACGCCTAAGCGGAACTGCAGTTTGATTTCAAGATGAAGATTTGATTTCAAACTACGGCATCCGCCTGCCGCAGAGACATGAACGAATGGCTACCAACTAGAAGAGTAAAGGCATTTTGCAATCGTCCTACCAAATTAAATAATTTTCATTATGCGACATATTAAGTCCATCAGACTGGCCGGTGGGCAACATGAGCTTGACATGGTTAACGTAATATTTTTACAAGTACTAACAATGAAAGACAAATTGACATATGAACAATCGCGATCTTGTTACTGTTGATAGAAGAGCTTATACCCACTGGGTTGTGACAGCACTATTGTTCAAGCAGTTGTTAGACTCAGTGCACCTGCAACAACCGCCGTTCATTCACGAATGATACGGCTTTGCAAAGTACTGATAGGCCATCCACTACAGTGAACTTAGAGTAGGTCCCACAAGTTTGAGGGTCTAAGGTATGCTTTATTTAAAGCCTCTAGCTACTTGTCGATCACCAACTGCACTGAAGAGACCTGATAGGTCAAAACAGTGCCAATGTCTGCATTTTGCTCAAAATTTGAAGAATAATTTTATGATAAAGATAATATACGAAATCACACTGTGAAACACGCAAACGTCCAAAAAGTCTGCCATGATTCCCCTGCTAGCTAGAGTTGAATTTCGTTACCACTGATATATGATTTGCTGTTCGACAGCCACAGTGGCTTGATTAAATTATTGTATAACTAAGCAACAAATAACTCAAGGAAAACAACTATTACCTTTGCTAAACGAATAAAATTTAGTTGATTCTTTAAATTATCATAGAAATTAGATCTTGTTTTATACTTTTGATAAATTCTGAAACAATAGCTTATTTTAAATTTCATTTATAATGGTATCAGCTTTTGAGCAATAGGATACTAAGAAGTAATTAAGGTCAGTAAGTTTTGTAACCTTTTTTCAAAATTGAGAGTTTTCAGTGATTACCAGTCAGCTAATTCGCCGCCTTGGATTTAGTCGACAGCATATCTTTTTCCCTTGCATTTAATTGATAACTTATTTTGTTTCGGCACTGAATTATTGTTTTAGTTTTTACGCTTTTTTTATTTAGATAAAAATCGCATTAGCTAGGAAACTTGACGGTGCGCCTGGTCTTTCACAATTCTGATAAAGTTCAGATTTTCCATATTGTAATGTCTTTGTTGTTGCTGCGTTTTTGCTGTATTTACTATTGTTTTTTACGTAATTATATTTATTATGCAATGACTTGGTAAAACAAAAAAAAGAACTAAACTGAGTTAACTCGTCAAAAAGTTAGTTGATACGATGCCATTATTATTAGTTTTGCAAATTTTGTCATACCTTCCAATTCAGAAACCAAGTACTTTTCCAAATCCTTGCGTTTGTTTTCCAAGCCATCTGAAACAAATCAAAAACATTACTTTATATCAATAAAATTTATCCAAGACGTTAAATTAGATATAACATGACATCTTTTTCGTTAGATTATTTTGATTATGAGCAGAGACTCAAGAGAGGAGTTCAGGGACACTTACAGACCAGAGACTTTTTTAAAAACCCAAGCGGGGTCTGCGACTGTGCTCTCCAGGGTAAAGGCACAAAATCTGCATATATATTTTTGCAAAAAATATGCATTTTCAAAAAACTTCTGTACCTCTAAAATCTATGAAATATTCAACTTCAAAAAGTTAATCTCTCCCAAAAAAGATCTTCAACTTTTAACTATTGGCTGTATCAAGCCGTCCAACAGAATTCATCTTCTTTCACCACTTGTTCTTACCATTAAACGCTCTGGTAGAAGGCCATGGCCACCCTTTTAACAGCCTTTCGCAAAATCTTTTGCACAATAGATTATCCAGATTAAACGTACCCGGAATTTTTTCAGTGTCGTGCAATCTAGCTATGTCCATTAAAAAATTCTGTGATATGAAACGCTATATTGTACAACCCAAATTAAAAAAATCAACATCTGCAAGCACTCGTGGCTTGGTCAAGTGTGTGAGTTTGAATTTATTATAAGCAAGCTAAACTATTTATAATAAGCTTTAATTTTTTGCAGACAACAAATAACAAAAACTAATGTTGAAAAAAGTTGCATTATATGCAGTGGCGTCGGTAGAACGGAAAGCTATGCGAGTGTTAAACCGGAGCTTTTTCCTATTGAAATGTAATTTGATGGACTTTTCAACATGCGTTACTCTAAAGTAACCAAAATAGAAAATTTGACCGTTTTGCATGTTCAAAGTATCCTATTTTCACTTATACACATCGAGCCGTCAAAAAACTTTTTGACTTTTCCTCAATATTGCTTCTACGTAATCGATTAAACCTACAAGTCAAAATTACTTAATATCTTGAGACCAGATTGCCTCGAACAGCCAGAAGCCGTCAATTTGACGGCATTGAAAAGCATTATAAAAGATCTTTTTGTGACTGTAGAGAGTCGTGAAAATGCACAAAGAAGACGGCAGCATATCACTAATTTACAAAATTGTCTGCAGCTTGGTGTTGTGTTGCGTCCAGCTGTAAAACGCATCTTTTATTGAGAACAATACAACGTTAATTTTAATGGGAATGTAAACTACAAAAATCAGCATTTTGGCCACCTGAAAAAGACTGAGGCAAACAAGCAGAAGTTTACCAATGCACATTGTCTATTTTATGTTTACATTTTTAGTAACCGCAGCTGATAATAGTTCAAAAATAATGTCTAGTCAGCGACCAAAAAAGGTGTGGAAGAGCGAAAGTGCTTGCCGCGCTAAATTTGCTCGATGGGAAAATTCAGGAGGAAATGATGCCGAAGACCAAGAGAATATTTCTAACTGGGAGTTATCAGTTTTGAAAGAAGAGCTGAGCAATGAAAATGACACAGAAAATGCTCCAGATCTTTCTGCCACAAGTCATGCTACTATTCTTTCTGTAACGTCTAACAGCGATTAGTCTCCTATTACTTTGAATCTAAGCTAAGCTGATAGAACAGTAGTGGAAGAGACAGCAAACGACGGAACTAAATAGGTGTTTATAAGTTTTGGTTCTGAAGAAAGAGGGAGACGAGCTACACACAATGTACATACAGAACAATATTGTCGATCCAGACGTGGAAGCAAAATATATTTTGAATGCCATCCCTCACCTGGGTAAAGATGAAAAACGTGCGCCTTCTCATAGGCTTTTCGACTGGGTTGTGATGAATCTTATGGAGCCTTACCTTAGAAAAAGAAGAAATGGTACAACTGACAACTTCTTTACATCGTACGGCCTGGCCAAGCAATTGCTGCAGAAGAAGACGAGCATAGTTGGAACGGTTAACAAAAACATAAGAGAGCTCTCTTTATCAGCAAAAACAAGACCAGCAACATGATTTCAAGTTTGTTCGTGAAGGCAGATGATGTAGCCACTCTGATTATCTACCAATGCGAGCCAAAAACATGTGAATGTTCTTAGCTCTTTCCATATGTCTGTTGCAGTCGATTTGTCGGAAATAGGAATGCCAGAGGCGATTGGTTTTTTGTATACAGCACACTTGAAGATAAAATTTTAATTTTAAAAGAGAGATGCCAGCGATGTTTTTCAATAAGTTTTTGTCGGTTATAAACCAATTTGAATAAAATGGGCCAATCAAACTTGTTTTATTAAATTAAAACTCCATTAAAGCCAAAAATCTATTTGACCAGAAAACAAAATCAAGTATTGTTACACATTATTTCCTGAAAAGTAGACTTTATTCTGTTGTGCGAAATTCACTCTTAAAATATAACGAAAAACATTTTTTGCTGATTTTTTACGTTTATAATTAAAAAATTTAATCAAAATAGTCTTTATTGATGTAAAATTTGAAGAATTGCCAAAAAAAGATTTGATGTCGGACAAAAAAATTTGTTTCAAAATTGCTATCTTTAAAAATTTTTCCAAAAATCGATTGCTATTATACACCTTTGTTGATTTTTCAGATACATTTTTGAATAGGCAACAGTTGAATGAAAGACTTTGACTGATACTTATAAACAATTTTTATGTATATACTGTATATTACCTGCAAAGTGCATCAAGAAAATAAAATGAACATTCATACAAATTTTTGAATAATACTGTCCCCGCCCGCAATCTCGCTCAAGAAAAAGATATGTTGTTTCATTCTTCTAAGTATATATATATATACAAGTACAAGAACTGAAAATTTTAAAGGCCATGCTTCCTATGCTCTGCTTTGTTTGCGTTTACGACAATATTTTTGTAATGACATTCTACGCACTTTTTCACTCGTTTCTAAAAAAGATTTTTGCAGTTTTCCAGGTTTAGTAGCTCTTTAAATTACATTTTCGACGTTATCTGGACTGCTAATATGAAAAATATATAGATACTTTAATTCTTACATTGGTTGGACCTGATGAGTAGCTTGCGTTGTATTCATAACCAGATTTTCTTCGGTAGCTTCAGCTTGAGAAAAATGTGTTGCATTTAATAGGCGCTTTTCTTGTTAAGCGTAACATCAGTGAAAAATTACATCAGTTGCAGTTACAAATAAATGCGGTAAACATTATTTTGACTATAATTTAAATTGAATGGCAAGTATATGTATGCATTATTGGTTCATTTTTCAAAAACGCAATTGCGGAAGTCAGAAAAAAGACAAATAAGTCGCGAATTGCTGATCTTTGTTATAAACGAACTAGGCGGCTTTGCAGCCGTTGTCCGACGGAGCTTGGTTGGTTTACCCCTCCTCTTCCTTGGGATGGAGGCACGGCGCGAACGGCAATTCAGGTTCACACCCCAAACCTAATTGAATTAAGCTAGAGGAAAGGTGGCAGACTATTTTGAACCAGTCATGAATGCAAATTACTGAGTGGTAACAAGGGGACTGCCGTTGGTGGGTAACCAAGAGTAGCCTCTTACGATATGCTGGATGAGCAGTTTTACATTTCTAACGCGGTGAAACACGGGTACAAGGCTACTGGCCAGCTATGTGAGGAGAAAATATTGGTTCTGACGGTTTTATGCAAAAACATTTGTGAGAGCAGTTACAAAAGATATTTATAAATGGACCTATAGCGCCTGTACCGGTAATTCCGATGAACTTACTTTTAAATCAAGACTGTTCTTTCTTACAAACAGCCTATCGTTTCACAAATTTTCATCGAGTCTTTTCAATAAATATCGGGGTGAGCACAACATCTTAAGTAAGAATGGATGTCAAAATAGTAATGATTTACTATGTTATAGAAGTAGGCTATTTCGCGATCTGGTATATTTGTGATCTCAAGTTTATGTTTGTAACTAGCCTATGTTGGCATAAGTGAAAAAGGTCATTTGATTTCCCGAATGGTTTGCCCGTAACCAATCAAACAATTTTCAAACAAAACGTTTTCTTTTCACGTTGCGATTTTGCGTAAGAATCCTGGCGTTTTTTTTATCTCATCTTTAAACTTAGGATTCCAATAACTATGGATCTAATCATAATCCCTACTTTAAAGCAACTACTTGTTTTACTCACAAAAGGACCATCATTACATGCATTTAATGAGTACCCTTAAATAACTAGGAAACGCAAAGAGTGGAAATTGTGAGTGAGCGCCCAACTAGTCGTCATTAATACGATAACAGTAATAAGATATCAAGGCTTAGGCAAATTTTACGACTTGGTGCGATTTAAAGCAGATTATTGTGCTTCATTTTTCTTAGTTTATTGCATTCTCCTCCGTCAATCAAACTACCTCTACATTATCTTTCACCACAACCATAAACTTTCTATTTGGTCCTCTCCTTTTCTTTTTATTTGTTTGGTCTATTTCAATTATCCTTCCCCCAACATAGCTTTTTGCCATTACAGAACGTTCCCAAACTATCTAAACCTTTTCTCCCTCATCCCGTAACTTGTTCTGCCCAAATGTGCTATTCCTCGTACTTATTTATTTTTATTTTATCCATCCTACCTATTTTCATTAACAAACTCACCGTCTTTAGATCTGCGACTTTCATCTCTGTTTTTAATCCTTGGTACCGTTTCTAACCCAAACATCATTGCTGGTCTTACTACAGTCAAATACACTTTTACTTTGGTAGATATCCTTCAATCACATATTGCACACGTTACTCTTCTTCATTCATTCAACTCAGCTAAGGCTCTTTTCTTTACTTTTCGAACATGCTCTCCATTACTTTACACAGTTTTCCCAAATAATTTAACTATCCTACCTTAGCCAGTTGAAACTTGAAATTTTGAAAATTGAAACTGCACTTTATCACCATCTTTCTTTTTGTTTATCCAGAAATATTAAAATTTGCTCCGTCTGGTTTCATTCCTCCTCTCTCTAACGTATCTCTCCAGCTTTGAAGTTTTGTCTCCTTTTCTTCCCCTAGTAGTACATAATGGGCCATTTGGCGCGGATTGCAGGAAGAGCTTGTCTCAAACCCTAACCCTAACCCTAATGCTAACCCTAACCTTAATCCTAATCCTAATCCTATTCCTAACCCTAGTCCTAACAATAACCTTAACCTTAGGTAAGGGAGATAGCCCTAGGTCTATTAATTTTGTGTGGGAGCTAACCATAGATCTAAGGACACTAATTTTATGTCAGGGAGGTCTGAGGGAATTAATTCTAGTCCAAAAACGGTGTGTATGCCATTAGGTTGTAGAATATTTAAAAAAATTTGTTGGGGTGCGATCCTTGCCAACTTATGGTACTTGTCCTACTTATTATTACATAGTGTTTTTTAGGGTGGATTCCTCCATCCTTATTTCACAACAGTTTAATCATGACGTAATTGATTCTATTTTAATCTAGACTGTGGGAATGTGATTGCATCCCTATTGCTCAATCCATCATGATGTAATCGATTCTATTTTAATTCAAACCGTGAGAATGTAGTTGCATCCTCATTGCGCAATCCATCATATCGTAATCGATTCTATTTTAAACCAGAATTTAGTTGCATCCCTAGTCTGTTGCATATTTGTTTTCAAAAATGTTCACAGATTTGTTATAACAAAAAATTTATCAATTTAACTGCTTTAAAGCTATTCATGAGCTTTCTGCATCACGTAATTACAATTCCAGCGTTTTAGGCAGACACACTAGCTTGCATTAATACTATTGTTTAATTCAGAAAGTTTTTATCAATCGAAACTAAAAATTTGTATCAACGCGAAAAATGTAATTTTGTACAGTCACCTGACAATGAGACGGCGAAAAGACCATAAGGTCATCAAATCAACTGCCGTGCCTATCAAGCGACAACAAAATATACCACTTTAGCAATAACAAGCAGAAAAAACAGTGAAAGATATAATTTTTAAATAGATTTATCAAACACAAGCATTTTCTTCATTCAAGTCCAAACATCGACTTATAACACTGGTCAACAAAAAAATTTTAGCACTGAATATGAGATCGATTTTGGGATATATCGAGGTCGCTGAACTCAAATATGCGCTTAGTTTTTTCGAATTGGCTCTAGTTTTTGAGATATGGAGCGTCGAAAATTTTCATGAACAATTTTTGCGTGCAGAAAACAAACAGCAATACGAATATAATTCGCAGTATGATGAAACAATTGTGGCATTGTTTCGTTGAAATATCTGTATTGTTGTGAAACAATAAAGTTACTATAGCTGTTTTTATTTAGTCAATAGCATACTGTTGTAGCGTTTCATTCTCATTTTTGTTCAATATTCCCATGGATTCATGCTAGTGTTCATATGAATTTCAATGTAATTTAACCTAAATATTATTTTTCTCATACTTCGTATTTCCTATATTTTTGATACGTGGTTCCGGCAATAGTTGACGTTCGCCAAACAACGTTTAACATTCACAGTTTGAATCTGTATGAAACCGAGACAGACGTGATTTATAAATTCCATATAGCTAGTTCAGAAATATGCTAAAATACTAACTGATTTTTGTATTTTATGTTTATGTGTAATTCTATTTGAATAAGTTTGTGGATTATTAATAAAGTAGGTATAAACTAAGTGTGATTACTTAACCTTGAACACGCAAAAACCTACACTGTACATTGCAAGGTAAACTATGTTGCGCGAAGGTCGGTTCATACGGATACAGGTTTAATCTATAGCCTACTTGTATGAACATAGTTTAATACGTCAGTGTTGAAAAATTGTCAAACTAATGTTTTGTAAGACTTTTGTTTTAGCAGTTTGCTGATGTCAACTACTTTTTTTCTTAGGAATTGTATTTCCGATCAAATTTAAAATAGAGCTATGACTTCAAAGCGTAGGAGTTGTGTCAATGATCCAGATATATTCTGCTACATTTGTGGAGAGTATATGAAAAAAGAGCATCGTTTCAATGTGCGAGATTTTACGAAAAGAGCGTACAAATCATACTTTGACATGAAGCTGAGGGATCAAGACAAGCAACGCGCTCCTCACAAAGTGTGTAAAAATTGCACTAATACTCTTCGCCTTTGGACTCAAGGTAAAGTAAAAGCAATCTGATTCGGAGTGCCTATGGTTTGGAGAAGTCCCAAGAACCACCATGACGATTGTTATTTTTGCATGGTGAACATGTCAGGATGGAACCGCCACAAAAAGAATTCGTGGTATTATCCTGACCTAGAGTCTGCAAGGCGGCCGGTGCCGCATTGCTAGGAAGTACCCATTCAAGTTTTTTCTTCTTTGCCAAAGTTTGTTTCGAATGATGACTTGTTTGCAGAAACAGAAGAGGTAAACAGCGATGACAGTAATTACAGCGACAGTATGTCTGATACCACTGCAGAATGGCAAAGTAAGGTAAAACCTTTTAGGCAGATCCAGCTCAATGACCTAGTCAGAGACTTAGCTTTATCAAAAGAGGCTCCTGAGGTTTTGGCTTCTCGTCTCAGTGAACATGGCATTCTTGATTCCAAGACCAAAATAACGTTCTACGTCACAGGGACGATGCGCTTAGTGATTATTTTACTAAAGAAGATAACTTTGTGTTTTGCAAAAACATCAAAGGTCTTCTTACAGCAATGGGTGTTCCCCAATACAAACCGGGTGAGTGGCGTCTGTTTATAGACAGCTCTAAACAAAGCTTAAAGTGTGTTTTGCTACACAATGCAAGTACCTATGGTGGTGTCCCTATTGGTAATTCGGTAACTTTGAAAGAGAGCTACTCGACTGTACAGATGGTCTTGCAGAAGCTGTGCTACAACGAGCATAAGTGGACGATATGTGTGAACTTAAAAATGGTCAACATTTTATTGGGAGAGCAAGCCGGCTATGTAAAGTACCCGTGCTTTCTTTTTCTCTGGGACAGTAGAGCTGATGATCAACACTGGCAGAGAAAGGATTGGCCCGTACGTGAAGAGCTCGTGGTGGGGGAAAACAACGTGATAAACGAGCCATTGGTGGACCGTGATAGCATCCTTCCTCCACCCTTGCATATTAAGTTGGGCTTAATGAAACAATTTGTCAAGGCATTAGACAAGAATGGCGATTGCTTCAGGTACATCCGCAGCAGATTTCCTGGTACGAGTTATGAGAAAGTTAGAGCTGGAATCTTTGACGGACCACAAATTCGAACACTAATAAGAGATTCAGCCTTTGTTTTGCACATGACAGTAGTTGAATCTGCAACCTGGCGCTCATATGTTCCCGTGGTAAAACAGTTCTTGGGAAAAACGAAGGCAGACTGTTACCAGGACATAGTGAAACAGATGCTGACAAACTTTCACGCTTTTGGGGCCAGAATGAGCATAAAAATTCATTACTTATTCAGCCACCTTGGCCGATTCCCAGAAAACCTTGGTGAAGTAAGCGAAGAACAGGGTGAAAGGTTTCATCAGGCCATTAAGAATATGGAAATGAGGTACCAAGGTGGATGGGACTCTCGTATGATGTCAGACTATTGCTGGAGCCTTATGCGGGATAGTACCCAGCAAAATTACAAGCGGAAATCATATAAACGTGCCTTTTAACAAATGGGTTGACCTAACATGGACTGTTGAGGGTAAACCTTGTTTTGTTTACGCTGACATAAAATTTTAGTGCCATTAGTTATTGAATTTTATAGACTATCTCTTCTTTTAAAGTTAACAGGCATCTACTGTGTGTACACATTTCATAAGCGTTACCTTGAATAGTTACAGTGCCGTTCATGTCTAATGCATGGCTTGTTTGGAATGTTACTTTAAAGTAAAACCAACTTTATTGTTTATTCTGTCAACAATATCTACTTAAGTAGCTTTATGTGCGCTCAAAATTACGATCAGCTGTATCTAATGCAATCTACAGAAATATGTAATGCAATACGTAGTTTATCAGTAAGCGCTAATGCGGAAAAAATAATTTCGCTATATCTCAAAAACTAGAGCCAATTCGAAAAAACTAAGAGCATATTTGGGTTCAGCAACCTTGATATATCCTAAAATCATTTTCACATTCAGTGACTTTTGAAAAAAAATTTTTTGTTGATCAGTGTAACAAGACAAAACTAATTGATCTGCACCCTACAATGCTATTAAACATGACTTCAGACCAAAAATCAGCTGCTACTTCGAAGTCACAAGTTTTATTTGTCACTAGACAGGCTTGAGTTCGATTCTATATGACAGTTTTTTTATGTGATACTCAAAGGCTCTTGTAAGCAATGTTGTTGTTGTATAGACTTATTATGCAAGAGCTTGTGAGATCAAGTTTGTTATTTGCTTTATAGTAAAACTATCAATTTTGGTAGATTAGCAAAAAAACGACAGACCAATAAAATTTGTTCTATTTTAAACCAATACAATCAGCAAAACGGGTGGAAATTTAAGTTTACTTGTTGTCAGGGAAACACTGTACACAAAGTGTTTCAATAAGCTTTATAACTCTAGTTGAAATAATTCTCCGAGCATTGAATTTTCAATTCTAAATAGATTTTGAACGTCATTACAAAACTAATATTGTTTTTAAATGTTTAAATTTTACTTTCCTCATTTTTCAAAACACATTACAGATAATCTTCAATAAACATTAAAGATAATCTAAGGCACAGGCTCAGGGGTCATTCTAATCTAAATCTTCAGCTCTTCTCTTCGTTCTTTTGTACTTTTTCACGTTTAATTTCATCCACCATCTTTTCTCGAAAACTATTTTTAAAACACAATCATGTCTTGAAATGTGTATCAGCCATCTTGTTTTCCTAATATCGTTTAATAGTTTCGATGTTTTATTTACAAGATTTAGGATTTTCTGCAGTTGTCCACTTTACTCTCTCAACTGTTAGATCTGCGACCTTGGAGAAATTCTTATAGTCAACCTTTTTGGTCATTGTCAGATGCAAAACTTCGTTTTCGTTTTACGAAACGTCGCGAATTATACTTAAAACCGCATCACGCAACCGCTGACCATGTGATAGATAAGTAAAAAAGAAATGAATCGTTTGGTTGAACTACAAAGAATTGTGGAGAGTAGATACATCGACTGACGTCGTAAAAAGGTTAGTTTTTTAAAGAATAAGCTGCCTTAAGCTGAGACGTCATAAATTAAGACATAAGTGCGTAAGACACACGTGACCAATAAGCACGCAGTAGATCATGTTATTACCAATTCTCTGAAGAGATAGATGCATACAGTAAGCCAGTGTGGGAAATACACCACATGTTGGCGCTCCCACAGTCGTATATACACAAAATAATTATCGCTGATTACTAAAGGTGATCTGAAAAAATGTTTTGAAGAAAAAGTGCATGTAAATTTAATGTCCTTTTCAGTTGAAATAGCTTCAAAATTTGAATCTCATTTTTAAATATTGTTACAACAACTAGATTGTAATTGCGCTAATTTAACTTAGACTAATTAACATAATATAACGTATTAATCCGTAAAAGATTTAATGCTTGAGCTGACTAGTAAAAAACCAAACATTATTTTTGGCTCATAAAACTTAGTAATATTATAGCGTCAGCTTCCCCGCATTCCGCGCCAAATGACCCATTATATACTACTCCCGCTCTTTCCACTAAAGCAATATAATCTCAAACATCATAGTGTATGGAGACTTTTATCTGATCCGTTTCGTCAACCTTTCCACCACTTTTGCAAAGAGAAATGGGCTCAATAATTAATGCTGTACAACATCTGTGTCAAACCATTTCGTTAGCTCTATTGCACGTCTAACGGTTTTCTGGCTACCTTCTTACATGCCTTGTATAACACTCACATACTGTACTTGTCTGTAAACTCAGCTTTCTTAGTACAATAATTCTTCTCTTGGTTCGGTGGTACACGTCTTTTCCAAGTGCATGAACACACAGTGCAGCTTTTTCTGTTCATTTGGGCGTTTTTCCCAGGCATTCTCACTGCAAACAGCTTGTCTTTGTACACGTACTTTTTCCTAGCATCAAACCATTTTATTGCTCTTCATCCTAAGGTTAAATGTATCCTAGGGAATATTAAGTAAGGAAGTTTATTTTCAAAATCTTTGAAAAACAAAGAGACCAGATTAGCCGAGACAGTATCTCTGTCTGCAGTTTGCTCGATATGCGTGGTTGGTCTTTTGTATTACTTTTGGAAACTTTCAGCAAATTTATAAGTTTTTAAACAAATATTGTCACCAGCCAATTTAACCCATTTTGGACCACTGTTCCTGCAAAAAAACAAATTATTCGAAAGCTTGAAAAACCAGTTGATTGTTTTTTATCGAAGTAATTCTTAGACAGAGACCTAGTTTAATGACCTTACAAACATTATTCAAAAAAGTTTTTCTTTAAACTCGTTAAATTCCTTTGCAAACGCTCATCGGAAAACAGCTATTTTTCTCAAGTCGGAATGACCTTGATTTGTGTAAAAATGCTGACTCAGCACAAAAGTGTGAAAAAATTTTACTTGCATTTTATGTAACTACAAAGCCTTCAAACAATAATGGTCTATCAGTTTTTGGGCGATTTTGTCTCTGAAGTAATCATTTTTACGTTTACTTTTTTTGTTCCTTTACAGCAATGTATCCCAAACTTTTTCAACTCGCGTACATTTAAAAGGTTTCGTACCATGATTGCGTACCACCGACATTCGGATAATTGAATAGCTCAGAAATATATAGTTGCAATGTTTTTATTAAACTAGGATCAGCCCAGAATTGAAAAAAAAACTAAAAAATGACTAAAAACACAGTAATACTTTTAATGATGTAGTTGCTTTTTGAAGGATGTAGTAGAATGATGTTGCTTTTTCTCCACTAATTAGTCAATTCGAGGAATAACTTTGCTTACAGCGCATCTAAAATTATGCCCAGGAGTGGCAAGGCGGTTCAGGCTTTTCGATTTTATGCTCATTAAAGCCGAAAACCCCTGCTCGCACTCCCACGTTGACGGAAAAATTAATAATTGTGGAACAGCGTGAGTGGCTAGGTTTGTGTACAATGACTCCATGCTCAACCAGAAATTTATAGAACAACCGCATTCCTTGTGCTTAATCTTTGCTGCCTCATCAGTTAAAATGTCTATTAGCTTGTCTTGTTCTCCAGTCCTCACAGACAGATCGGCTGGATCATCGAAGAAAAATGGGTTGATGGAATAAGCGCAAGATGTAACGTCAAGAAAGTAATGCATCAATTATTTTTTTAGTTGCGAAAGATGGCAGACATTTTCTTCAGAAAATTCATCCTTAGGTTTGTCCTCAACCGGGGTGAGGAGTTTGAACATTGCGTACTTTTTATTCTTCACGTTCTCTATTCAGAGGGCCAGTTTACGGACGAACGCTTCCAGCTTTGAAATATACTTAAATAAAGTTCCGTTGGGACCTTGGAGTTGAAGTTGTTTAGAACTTCAAAAATGTCGGATAAATAGGCCAACTTTGTAACAAACTCTTTACTACTCTCAAGATCTTCCTGAAAATCGTGACTCTTTTCCCTGAAAAATTGAAGTAGTTTATCCCGCAGTTCAGAAAGACACCTTGTCGCACTACCTCTGAAGAGCCAGCGCACTTACGTGTAATAGAGAAAGCAGGTATGTGTGGAGTCAAAATCTCAGCAAAGTCGCTTAAACAACTGGGTATTTACGGTAGATGTTTTTACAAAATTTACCAGTTTGATGACTTGCTTCAAGCATAATGGTATTTTCTCAGGAAGCATCTTCACACGAGGGGCAAATCTCCATGTATGAAGCAATGAACAGCGGTTGCGTTTGATGAAACAGTTTCCATGTAAGTTGTAAACCCAGATTTGCGTCCCAGCATGGAGGGAGTACCGTCGGTTGTACAGCCAATCAACTTTTTCCAGTATAGTTCATTCTGTTTGAAAAAATTGTCCAGAACCTCAAAAACATCCTTTCCTTTTGTTGTGTTGGAAAGTTGCTTGCTCATCAGCAACTCAGTTTTCACATCATAATTTTGAGTAGTATTGCGCACATAGACGAGTAATTGAGCATTGTTTGTTATGTCCGTCGACTCGTCCAGTTGCATAGAAAACCCAAACTTTGAGTCTTTCACACCCGAAATTACTTGATCGGCAATATCGAAGGGCATCTCCTCTATTCCATTTTTAACCGTGTTGTAAGAGAGGGATACAGTTTTCAGCTTTGCATCCGCCTCCACTCCAATTACGTTCTTAACCAAAATCTTTGCTGCTGGCATTACTGAGACTCGCCAGTGGCAAGTGCTTTGATGCTTTTAGCAACTAGGAGAGCAACATCATGCGATGCTTTGACAACACACTTCTTTTTCTGGTAAATCACGCAAGTCTTGTCTAGGCGTTGTCTTTTTGCATTCTCTTCAAGTCGCTGGAAGTAACTCTCGTTTTGTTCTTTCTCTTTAACATGATTTGTCACAAGGTGACGCTTGAGGAGGCTGGGTTTCATAGCTGAATTAGAAAGTGTCTTCATACAAATTATACATTGTGGAAGAGATTCTCCCCCATGCCCAATGGCCATGAACACATTCTTTATATGCGTTGGACAGTACTTTCGCTTTGGCATTTAGAAAATTATTTTATATGTTCAGCTAAATATTAATTACTTTTAAACAAAATATAATTTAGCTTTTATATACTGTATATTCAGCTAAATATTTTATATCACTTCGACTATTTCTAGCAATATAAAAATTAGTTTTAAATAAATGAAAGATGAAAAAATAGACTACAATTCTACTGCAACCAGCAGTTAACCTTACAGCTCAAACCAACTTTATATTCATTTTATTTATTAGACAATTGGCCTTTCTATTGGATTGTAAAGCCCGAATAAAAACAATTATGACAAAATATTTTTAAAGTATTTTCAATTTTAAATATTTATTGTAGCTCATCAACTTAAGTAAGTTGCTCGCGAACCACCTGAAAGGCTCTCGCGTACCACTAGTGGTACGCGCACCACAGTTTGGGAACCACTGCTTTACAGGAACAATGGTCCAAAACGCTATCACGAGCTAACATTGCGCAAAAAAATTTCGCTGCTCTGTCTTCTCTGTAAGCACTTTCTATTGCGGACACTCCAAATGACATGAAACAACGACGAAAATATCAGAAAAAGACACAATTTTATCACTTATGGCAATCCAAGAAGCACATAGGATGCAAGCGAAACACCACATTCTTGACAATTTTTTACAGTGTTTTTTTGCAGTTTGAGCAGCGTCCTTGATTTTCCGCATTCACAGGGTGGTACAGATCAACACTGGTGTTTATTATTATTCTTCCATTGGGGCACGAAGACGCAGAACTAGTAGTTTTCAACAAGCCACCTACAACTGACAGCATGAATTCAATAAAATCTAAACGCGGGGAAGTTCCCACGGTGACATGGAGCTGTCAGCATCTATGTACAGTTAACAAACAGCGGCCAATACTACTTCTTTGCTTAAATTGTTGATCTCATTAGCTTATGAACCTATCAAGCAGATCGACGCCTCCCATGCCTTGATTGTATTGGTAGAAGCAGAACGGTTGAACACAACTGATCTTTTTCTTTTCACGCTGGCTGCAGCGTTTCACCATTTTGGTTGGCTCTATGTTGCTGAAATTTGAACCAAAGTATACGACCTCGTTGTCTTTCTATTGCACTATAGACACGTAATTGTCCGAGCGGTGGTCAAAGAAGACACCCTCCTCTTTTTCAACACTTTTTGATAGTCGCAGTGGGCACTTCTTTGTACGGCCTTCACGTATAGTCCCAAGAGCCTTGAAATTCTTTTCGTGCAAATTTCGTAGTAAATAATAAGATGTAAAAAATTTGCCAAAATTAACACAATGACAAGCAGGGTTTTCAACTATCAAAAGAAGAGCAGACACAACTTGTGGTAAAAGAGGCTTGCTGCTGTTCTTAGCATCACACGCTCCGGTATATGTCTCAAATTTGTAGGGGTTGCCATCTCTTGATGCTAAAACCCAATTTTTGTAGCCAAATCTGATCGGCTTGCCACGAATGAACATCTTTGCAGAGTGCCTACCAAAGTATGCTACCTTTTGTTCATCAATGGCCAGGTCTTTTGCAAACACTCTAAACTGCTGAAGTGAAGCATTGACTCTATCTTGAAGAGGTCGAATTATAGCAAGCTTATTTCCAGCAGGTAGATTATTGTTATCAGCAAAATAGATTAACTTCTTTATGTCCTCAAACCTTTTTCTTGACATTGACCTTGTTATCAGTGGGCAGCAGATATCATCGTCTTTGCTCCAGTGCAACCGCTGACGCGATCAGCTGTTGTATCTTGTCAACAGAAGAATTCCAACAAAAGCTTTGATTTCCTGCGGTGTAAGATGGATGACCTCATTCCGTTGAGACGCATATCACTCCGTTTCGCAAGCAATTAGACTATAGGTTTCCTTAATGAATAATAATAAAAAAAGTTCAACTGGTTCAAGCTGGGCAAGATGAGGGCGGGTGTCATCTAAGTGCAAAACATTTGCTTCTGGTATTTCCTTCAGGCTGATTTTCTTCTTCCAGAGCACTGCTTCCGCATTCTTTCTCTTATTCTTTGGCGGTGGTTTGTTTTCTTTACTTTGAAGTACTGATACGTCGGAAGCGACTTCGCATTCATTGTTGTTATGTATCTCTAAAGTTTCTGCAACATCGTTTGAAAGCAAATCATTTTTATGGCACTTATCTACATCATCTCCCTCTACGTCAGTAGCATAAGCATTACCCCGCACTGGTGGCAAAATAACAGTATCTTTCTCTTCACATCTTGTTGACGCTAAAACGTCATCAACTGCTTCCTGCAGAGTTAAATATTTTCTGTGCAACTCATTACTGGTCATCTTCAACAAAGAAATAATTTATTATAAATTCGAAGAAACTGTTCCGAAAAAGATTAATTTCGCGCAGGGTTTTTAGAAAAAAATAAACACTGGTACTCCGTAACGAAGCTTTTATACAAAATAGGTTCTGTAACTTTTCTTTGAAAAAAGTAATGTTTGTTTTATCTTCTTGGACAGGATTGTTATTGCTGCACAGATGTTATGTTAATAGCTTCATACGGTAAGCCAATACAGGCAAGCCACCTCCAGCCTTACTAATCTGCAACAGCTGCACTAAATCTGCAGCACCTTTGCACTCGTATTGGACCATTGTTCTTCTAGAAGAACATCACGTTGCTAGGCAACCAAAACTGGGTGGAAAAACTTTTTTACATTTTTTTCTTAATTAGATCAACAGTAACCAAATACTAAAAACTTACCAAAAAACGACTTGTATTTCTGATAGATTATCAATGGCTTAAAAAGGCTTTCGTTTATAGTTTCGGAAAAAGTGGTCACTTTTGATTATCGCGGCAATGCAAGCAGCTCAAACATTTATCAGTTAAATGCAGGAAAGCCAGAAATGGTAATAGACAAAGTAGATTTGTTTCAAAATCACAGACTATGGAAGCTGTTTATTTCCTTTTATTTTTCCTTACTTAACTTAGAATAAAATACGTGTCATGGTGAGAGTCCCTGGATAGAATGTAAATCTGCGAGTAGCAGATTTATCTAGTTCATTATTGGTTAAGTTACTACATTTCTTCAGAAAATGTAAATGTTAATGGTAGATCATTTTTCTAGCTTTGCAAGGTAGCCGTTAAGTTTATCAGAGTTGGCCTATTTTTTGATTTTGATGTTGCTTCTAATTGATGGACTGGCTGGTCGAGCTCAATACTAGCACCTTCTCTTTGGATTTCTTAAAATTAAAAAAAACTTGTTTGGGACAAAGATCAGAGATTAACACGATTTTTTTTTCTACAATGTAGCATGCTAGCGGCAGACTGACAACGATTGCTTTTCTCGTAATGGTTTTGCAAGAAGTGCTCCAGGCAACAGCGTTGGTTGATTTTGGGATAATTTCTATTATGACTCGCACCCAACTAGGGGCGCCAATTAATTGTTCTAAGCTACAAGGGTCTACAATTAGTTCTTTTTAAGCCTCTTCATTCACAAAAATTTTGTTGACATATGTTAGAAATTTCAAATTTGGCCCTATTAAAACCGCATTTTAGTTTCTATTTAATTTTCTCTGTTTTGCACCATATTGAGTGTCAAACCTGCGTCTTTAGTTTTGCAGTTAAGTTGTTTTAGTAGTGTAATGTAAATTTTGTTGTGCACTTAAGGCTGGTTTCCATTAGGCGCAGCGTGAAAAATTCTTTGTTTCTCTATTTAGTTAAAAAAAACTCTTTGTTTCGCCTACAACCTATGCCTAATTGAAACCAGTCTTAACAATACACGCCTTTTTCGCCTTGAACTTTGGCTCGAATTTGCACATGCACGTCTTTTGCCCTGGCACTTTGACCCTGATTTGTACATGTAACAGAACTCTATCTATAATTATTTCACTCTAATTTGGAAGTTGGTGCAGTTAGCAGTTGATAATATTATTGGAAACATTTGACGTTAAAACCTATTTGGAAATTCAATTCTTCTGTCCATGTTCGATCAACCAAATTGGTAGGTTTATTTATTTCTATCTTTATTATTATGAAACGATTTATTTATGTTGAAGTCATTTAAAGTATAATTAAGAGATTTGTAACGTAGATGGCTTAAAATGTATTTCTTAATCTTATTGTTCGTCTTCATAAAACAGTTCAACGTCTGCGTTAATCTTCTTCATGTTTATCCGTCCATACAACTGGTCAAAAATAACAAATCGTCACAGATTGAGAGCTCGCCTTTCATTAAGGACATCTACTCGAACATAGGACAGGAGAAAATCAGAAACCGTTTATAATAAATTTTACATCATGCGTGATTTAGTGTGAAATCCTACTTCTGCAGATATGATACATAATAATCTAATGCTTATAAACTACGTATCGTAACACATCGACATTTTGTTGTGAATCACATGTGATACAAAATGAACGAAAGGATTAAAGCACTTTTACTTGTAGTTAATCTACTAATAGGCAACGTTCTTGTAAAGCTGATGCGAGCGATAAAAGAAAAGAAAAGTGAGAATCGGAATCGCGCGCATTGCGCTCGTCACTAGTAACGTAGTGCCATAGTCTTCCCATTACTTGTCACTTGATCGCCTTCTATCAAACCATGCGGCCGATTCTTTAACTTTGAGCCCTGACGGGAATTCCAGTTCCCAGCTTATAATCCTGCTTATAGTTAAGCAATGTAAGCAAAAAATAGTCTTTGAGCACTGAAGGGAACCTCAGTATTCAACACTTTAGGCATATCATCAGTTGCAGTATAAAATATATTTGTCATTTTTTCATAATCTTTGCATGAATTTGTTAATTTTGGAGAATTTGGTTGAAAAGAATATCTGATACGCATTGCCGCATATCGCCATATTCATGTTGCGTTAGTGTTTTTTGTATGTATGACAAAGCCTAGCTGAATAAGCATGCAGAATGCTCATTTTCAGAGATCAAAATATACAGGTATGTCTATTACGTCATCAATATGCTCATACGGAAGAAATGTAAGACTCTGTATGGCGAAGAATTCCGATTTTTAACGTCTAAAATCCTGACGGAAATTAGAATTCCGGACCCCTAAAATGATCCCAAAATTCATCTGATGCACTTCATAACAATAAATATGTTTATTGATGCCATTTCGAGCAAAAATATCCAAAACTTCAAAAAATTTATGGTACTTTAGATAAGTCAGGGCTGAAAGGGTTAAGAGACCCAAACTTTTTTCATCATATCCTAATTTGAGATTTAGCTTTCCAGTTTGGCTGATTGCCATAAGTTTTTGGCAAATTGTTTTGAAACCTCTAAAAAAGGCCTTTTAATCAAAAACATAGAAAACAGAAATATTTTTTCCAGCTGTTCTTATTTTTCGTTTCAGATAATGGGCAAAAGATTTTTTGTTTTATAATTGAATTTGTTTCATCGTTCTTTTTTGAATTAAAAATCTGTTAAATAAATCTATTGCACAAAGATACATTTCCAAAGTACTGGTTAATAAAACACTATCTTTAGCGGCTTACCACTAACGAACGATAGAGTTATTAGAGCAGTTTGGTTTTGCAGATGTCTAAGTATTACTACAGCACAAAATATGTTTATATGTCTTTCCAAGTTAAATATTCGTTTATTGTAAACCCACCAATTAAAAAAAGTAAAACATTTTTATTTACCGTATTTTCTTGAATAGAAGCCGCGGCTTCTATTTTTTATTTTTAAACATTTTGTGCGGTTTCTATTCGAGGGCGGCTTCTATTCAAGGGCGGCTTCTATTCAAGAAAATACGGTATGCAGTTTCTAAAGATAAAATTACATTGTTTCGATGAAGATTTACACAAATAACTTCAAAACGACATGAATTTAGTTTTATCTTTATTTATAACCAACTTGTTTGCACGCATCACTTTACATAGCTCATTATTTCCAATGGGGTGTAATTTTCAGGATTAATGCTACCAACAAACACTGCATTGCCTCTGCTAATACCAGACTACAGTTATATTGCAAACTATTGGTAAGGTTGTTGACGTAAATCAGTGGTTCCCAACCAAGGTGCCTTTTGCAATACTCAGGAGTGCCGCGAGACATGGTATAAATACTGTCACCAGTTCTACTGTCTAATCCGGTCCATAAAATTTCGTTAGAAATTATAAGTTAAAGTAAAAGTTAATATGTTGTTTGCGTTTGTTTTGTCTTTAATTCTCGCCAAAACAATTTGTGATCCAGACCCAAGCCAATGACTTTAGTTCAAACCTATAAATTTTTGGCAGCTTAGTATGAGTTAAAAATCTTAACATTAAGCTAAAAACTAAATGCGCCCAACTAAATCTAGCAAACTGGGAAAAACCAGAAAGAGAAAGCAACAAGAAGAAAATCAAAAATGACCTAAAGCGTGCCGTAAGTACAATAAAAAACCTAACAACAAAATGAAAAACACCAAAACAAAAAAATAAGCAGATCTAACTACAATGAAAAGAACTAAGTAAAAAACCAAAAAGTGCTTACAAACAAGAACTATGGAATAAATGAATTGCAAAACCAAACCACTCAAAAGCAAAAATAAAAAATCTTTAAGGGGTTTCTAAATCCGCCAAAACACTAATAGACCAATTAAGGCAAAGCAAAAAGACACCAGGCAGAAAACAAGAAAAATAGAAAAATTAGTATACTAGCAAACTAATACGGACCAACAACGACTACAGTACTCGCCGAAAACTCTACCAAGGATATATCCAGACCTTCCCCTCTGTCTAGTATTGCATATGCCTAAAAATACTCAAGTCTGTGAAAATCTCAATAAAAACAAAAAATACGACATGAGGAAGAACGGCAAACCCAAGTACTAAAATTCTAAAAGCTTTAAAATCTTTAAAAAATACTAAGAGAAAGGCAGACTATAAAAACATCTATTAACCCAAGAAAATATAAACCATTAATAACTAGCTCCGGCTCTTCTCAAGTTATATTCAAACTACAATCATAATTAAAACTGCAGTATGTGGAAAAGATAAAAGACAATACATGTGAGTCATTGCAAAAACTTACGGCGCGCATTAGACCTTTCTTACTTTTCTTCTTGCTGGTTTATATACTTACTCTTTCTAGTAATTCACATTAAATACCAAATTTTTTAAAGGTCGACGTGCATTATATAATGTACTTTTTGTCTTATCTAATTTATTATTAGTAGGTAATTTTTATTTATATATAAAGTTTTTGCGCTTATTTGATTTCTGTACAGAAACTGAAGATGCATTAGGGAAATCGATTTTTAAAAAACTAATTTCTTATTAGTAACAAACTAATTTTTCAGCACACTTGATTAATGTCTATCGAAAGCAGAAGACAGACTCAATATCTTCTGATATGGGGCTGTATACAAATCAAATGACGTTTTTTTATTCAAATTTTAATCCTTTTTTTATTTCATGTGATGCATTATGGGTTTGTAAACCCACTTCCCTATTCATGTGAGGCATCACGCAAAAAAGTACTCAAGAAAATTTAAGTTAGTTGGATTTGCCATTAAAGCCTATTTAATCAAACTTTGATTCTTTTGTACATAGTAGCAAATTTTCTAAATAACGATATCTTTTATCCTCCCCTGCCCTCGCATAGAACACCAATATGACGGTTTTGCTTCCCTCTCTCCCATCTCGAAACGTCAAATGATATTTGAACTGCTTCTTTGCAGTAAAGTCGCTTAGAAAGTCTATTCTCATTTAGACTAAGCATTAGGAAGGCAATATAAAGTTGCTGATACTACAGACTATTTCAAAAGTCAGCATAGACTTTCTTTTTCCTTGTTCATTTTAGGTATCATTTGTAGAAACTTTAGGCCAGTATCAATTCATGGCATTTACTTAGAAGTTGTGCTAGCATACAATTTAAACAAATTTAGTTTTAAAGTTTGCAAGAATTTGACAAGTGATGTGGCATTAATTTTTTCATAGCTCTGCGATTGTCATTAAAACAACGTTGCAAAACTTCTGCCTGGCAAGAAGTTTTCCAGTCTCCGATCTCAGTTCAGCGAAAATTTGAGGTTTATGGTGTTCACAACGCTCCAACGCGTCGAACAATTTACTCAGTTGATAGCGAGTTTCTCGAAACAGGCTCTGTTCTCGCCAAGCCACGGAATGGAAGGCCTTCTACTACCACAACTGATGAAAACACCGAACTTCTGGAGCAAGCTTTTGCGCAGAGCCAAGAAAAGCCCATCCAGAGGTTTCCATTAGAACTCAGCATCAATAAAAGATCAATCAAGCGGATGCTTCGGAAGTTGATAAAGCTCTACCCATGTTGACTTCAGGTTTTTTAATCACTTCAAGCAGAAGATTAAGATGCTCGTGGGGAAATGTATGTGTCTCTTCTGCATCATTACCAACATAATCCTGAGCTACTGGAAAACTTGTGGTTTAGCGATGAGTCGATCTTTCATCTCTCTAGTCGGGTCAATCGACACAATTGTCGGATTTGGGGTAAGTCTAACTCAAAGGCAATTTCAGAGTATGAACGAGTATTATAACATTTTTCTGTGCTATGTCTAGCACTGGTTTGATTGGACCATTTTTCTTCGGCAATAAAGTCGGTAACATCACCACTAATTACAGGAACACATTACATAGAGATGCTACAGTAGTTTGGTGTGTCTCAACTTTGGACGAGGAATGACCTGTTGAATATTTTTTTTAAACTAGATGGGTCCCTTCCTCCCTTTGCCAGATGTGCGAGAGATTTTCTGAATATCAACTTTCCTAATCGAAGGAGATCCTCTCGAATGGGCTCCGTGGTCGCCGGATACCACACCTTGTGACATTTTTCTGTGGGGTTATATCAAAAGCAAGTTGTATGCCCTTAAGTCTTTTAACCTGTCAGAGTTAGAAGAAAGAATTCACACAATCTGCAGCAAAGTCGGAAAAAAATGTTGCAAAATGTAGGTGAGGTCGCTTTAAAAGGTGGCTGAAATTTATCGAAAGTGGAGGTGTACATTTAGACTGCAAGACTTCAGAAATTGATGGAAAACCTCGCAAATAAAACTTCAAAGTCTCTTTTCTTGATAAACATTTGGATGAACTTGATATGTCCCGTAATTTTTAAAACTTGCAGTACTGTTCATAATTCAGGAGCCACCCTGCGAAATTTGTCGATATTCTTGTTCCAAGCCATATTTATTCATTTATATGAATTGTGTATCTACATGTTATATATTTTCGTGAAGGGTATGTTGCAGGTAATTTAATAACAGCAATAATTTTTTTCTAAAATTTTTTGAAAGCCAAGATGCATCTCATAATGTGACGTCATACCGAAAACTGATTTTGTCATTAGTAACAAAACAGCATAACAATATTATTGTGAATAGCAATAAATGGATAGCGATAATTTTTTTGGCAATAAAATACGTTAAAATCATTTGACACTTAGTTTGTGATTTTTTTAGTGATTCCATCACGCTGCTCTATTTATGACGCCATAATTTATACCATATTTTGATTTTGCCAAAAAATTTTTTTAAAATGCATTCTGTTGTAAAACTGGGATATGTAACAGCCTTGTCAAATTATTAGCACTCTTTATAGAGATTATGGGGCCCTAAAAAGGGCCGTTTGAATCACTTTTCTTCAAAAGTGTTCACATAGAATAATCCTACTAAAGTTTAACGACTTTTAAAATCTACCATATGAAACCTTGCAAGAACTTTCGGAAAGGGTCTAAGGTTGGACTATAACGGCAATGATTTCAATACGTAATTGATCTTCCTGCTAAACTTATTCGTTTATTGTTTGATGATATTTGCTGTTTCAAACTCCAGATTACCAAATTATCAAAAATTTAATACTGATTTTCATAATTTCATTCCTAGCATTTTATTTTCATACAGTAAAGACTACTCATCAAAAATTAGCTTCATGTTTAGTTTAAATTATGTTTTTTCGGAATCATTTTTTTGATTTAATTTTGTCCTTCGGAACCAGGAAAACTTTTGTCGGTTATGCTTGAACATTTTTGTGTTCAAACCTGTTTCGGAGTTATCAGTCTTGCAAGCACAGGGGTTATTACAACAAGCAGTGCAACCAAGGTGGAAAATTGGGATAAATTACCTTTCACAAATATATAGCAACGTAACTACCCCGAGGTTTACAAGATTTTGATAAAACTTTAAATTAGTACGTTTAAAATAACTGAAAAACAGCGGAAAGGTTCTAAAACTTCTTGATGAAAACATTCTTCAAACCTATATTTTAATATTGCTTTGAAAAAAGCTGTTTGAGCCATAAGCTTTTCGTAACGCTCTCATCAGTGGCAATATGGCGTCATAAGGGAAAATCTAGAGTGAGTAAATGCTTTATGTGGTTAATTTGGACGTTAGGCAATCAAGACCAGCCAGTGATAGCGCTAGTAGTGTATACCGCGCCAAAGAAAGATTTCGCAATAGCCAAAGTCGGAGAAAGTGCAGCAGAAGGCCAAATAAGAACGCCGCGATTATCGAAAGAGTTTGAAAGTGTAAACAAACTCTTTCTGTCTGCATCTTGTATTTTTAATGTGTTTTGTGAATTTTCATTTTGAACATATGGTTACAACTTTATCTTCTTAGTTTTTCTTGCTGTTTTGTGTTTATTTAACTGTGCGTGTCTTTTCCTTCTAGATACAGTGTCTGAACAAAACAGGAAAAAACATTTTCCAACTGAAACTATTGTTTTTGGTCCTTTTCCAATGTGTTATACTTCAGTCAAGTAGCAACATCCACCCGCTCTTCATTATTTACGAAGCGAAGATATAATAAAATTTTATTTCAAATCCATTCCTGACCATCACTTTGCCAAATCCTGGTGTGGCAGTGATCCAAAACTCATCCCAGTAATCTTCTGTTTCAGACTTCTCAACCAGCCCCATACTTAGATGCACTGATAAAATAAGCTTTCATTTCCTGGATTATGACATCGTACCAACTACAAAACCTAGACTTTTCTCTCAGCTGAGTATTCTCCAGGAACTGGTGGGAATATCTATTTGTCTCAGATGTAAGGAGTTTTCAAAATTCATCAATCCAAAACAGAAACACAAAGTCCACAGGATCAGCATCTATCATGTCATATATAGGTTCCACAAGTGTGACGGTCTAAGCTCTCCTTCATTTAAAGCCTTTAGCTTCTTGTCGGTCACCAACTGCACTTTCTCTCTCTTCGTCGTATGGCAGGGTATCTATGATTCAGGTCAGACGCAACAAAAGGATGGGGACCGAGGGTTTATTCTTTTACCTTCCCAACCTGCTGTGTTGCCTAGATCAGATATTGGCAGTGATAGAGTTGAGCCATCACCTTGTTTCGTCATCCAAAACTGTCAGACCCTTATTCCTCGAGGTGCCCGATGTATTGAACATGTTAAAATAATGTGGTCTGCGGTTTGTTCATTAGCGCCACACTCGCATTTAGTTGAAGAAGCGAGAACCCATTTGTGCATGGACGAACCGAAACGCCCAACGCCAGTACGCAGGCGATTGAGTTTGACCCAAGCTGTTCTGATCAAACTCATTCTAATTGGTCTTATGCTGACCCTAGGAATGTAAACACCTAGCACTAACATACTCTTGGAGTACTCTGTGTCCCACGTCAAGTTCGTCCATTGGGCAGCGCGGATGCCCAATTCAGATAAGTTGTGCAATAGTTTCCGCGCGGCAGGAGCAAACGGGTGTCTAGATTTCAGTCTCTCCTTGCTAGCAGCCTGTCGCTCAGTCAGCTGACTATGTAAAATGTGGCCAGGGTCTAAAGAACTACAATTAGCCAAGGAGAGTGTCGCTCCTTGGCGGCGAAGCTTAGCTGGCTTGATGCCTGAGAAAACTAAAAGGTTGTCCGTTGGAGTGAAACGTAGGCATCCAGTGACATTGAGCAAAGCGTCATTAAGAACGCTGTCAATGAGGCGAGTATGCGCGCTGCGGCACCAAGCTGGTGGACAGTACTCAGTAGTCGAGTAGATCAAGGAAAAGGCAGCTGCGCGCAATGTTCTGGCACAAGCGCCCCATCCTGAACCCGCAAGTCGCCTCAGCAGAGAAACGCGCGTGGATAGTTTTTTACGCAATGCCTCAAGGTGATGACGGTACGTGAGCGCTCAGTCCAGTTTCACACCGAGAGAGGTCGGCACTGGGCAAAATGGTGACATTTTACCATTGTTCTTAACTTTTACCACAAGCTTAGCCTCTCGATTGTGGAGATGAAAAGCTGTCGTCACCGTTTTAGCATGACTGAGCTGTAGCCGCCAAGTCTGGAGATATGCAGAAAGTGTAGTCATGTTTTCGCTCAAAGTTCTTTCCAACACCTTCCAGTCTCCAGATGAACAAAGTATCACCAAGTCATCAGCGTAGGCATACTTCTTGGAGGTTATGGAAGGCAGATCGTATATGTATATGTTGAAAAGAAGAGGAGCCAAAACTGATCCCTATGAAAGACCATTTTTCAGGCGTTGGAACCTGCTTGGCTTGCTGTCACCAGTGGTCAGGGTAAAGCTTCTGTTCCGAACAAGTTCCATCATCATTTGGATCAGGTGCTTGTTTGGCAGAAGTTTCAGCAGCTTGCAGGTGAGGCCACGGTGCCACACAATGTCATAAGCAGCTGTCAGATCGACAAACACGGTACCGGCCTTCTTTTTTGCCTCAAAAGAATTCTCAATGTTTTGCGAAAGCAAAACGACCTGATCTACGGTAGACTTTCCGTGTCAAAATCCAGTCTGTTCCTTTGGAAACAAGGGGTCGACTATTGGTTCGATACGAATGTAGATCAGTCGTTCGAAGATCTTGTAAGAGACGCAGAGCAGAGAGATGGAACCGTAGCTCTGTGGGCCCTGTAAAGGTCTTGAGGGCTTAAGAATCGCGACTACCAGCACCCTTCTTCAGACTTTTGGAATTTTGAGTTGGCGCAAGCAGTAACAAAGGAAGCCACGTAGAGCCCTACATCAACTGCACTGAAGAGACCTGATAGGTCGAAACAGGGTGACTGTCTCCAGTTTGCTAAGTGCATTGCTAACCTCTTGCATTACTATAAGAGCTTGTGATTACTGGGCTGTGACAGCACTATTGTTCTAGCAGTTGTTAGACTTAGTTCACCTACGACACCCGCCGCTCATTCACGAGTGATAAGTAGGGCAAGTTTTTGTTGCAATAAAAAATTGAAAAAATTGCATTTATTTTTAACGAAAGTTGCAAAAAGTTGCATTTATGCACACAAGCATCTTAAAAGACAATGATTTACTCAAGCGATTTATTCACATACAATGCTAAATATTTCCAGACATTTTCCGGCGAGAAATGACGATCTTTTGCCAACAGTTTGCCTAGCATGCTAAAACTTCGCTCTACTGAGCATGAAGTAGCTTGGCAATTTAACAATTTGGCATACAGTTCTGGACTGATGTTTGACCGGGTCATTTCTACGATTGCTTTTAAGTCACTATTCAGCTTAAGTCGTTGATCTAAATACAGTTTGATTCCAGCTGGATCGGTGCCAAAGTCAAAAGAGTAACCATTTTCATAGGCTTCAGCAACCGTATATTGTGGACTCTCTGCTCTCTGTATTTCGTCAACAAGTTTGATATAATGCTGATAGATTTCTCTTAAGCTTCGAGGAAGACTTTCAGCCGCGACTGCTTTCTTTGCTTTCACGACTAACAGCCCTGTACCTTCGAATGCATTAACAATCTCACGGACTTGCGGAAAGTTTTTGCATAGTATTCTGCTGCATTCAGCCAACTTCCCCATCTTGTAATTACGGGTTGAGGGGGACTTTTAATTGCTGAAAACTTTGCGCTTCGATCTTTATTTTTTACTACTGAAGCTTTTACTGCAGCAATTAACCTGTCAACATCATCATAGTTAGCACGGATTCGTTCAGCTGCATTATGCAAAGCGTGAGCCACGCAGGTAATGTGAAAGAGCCTCGTATATGTCTGTTTAACAACACGACCGGCTGCTGTCATGTACCTGGCGGCATCTGTAAGCAATAGAACAAAATCGTCTCTCTTCGTTTGGAGGGTCCGAATAGCATCATCTACAGCATGTATAACAGTTTGTTGATTTGGTGAAGCATCAAGAATCTTGCAATGCAACAAGTAAGTTGTTTCTGGCTTTTCTATATCTCCGACTAGGGTGTTTAGATATTTGCACCCTGAAATATCAGCTTCATCAATGACCATGAAAATAAACTTATCTGAGAGAACTTTGCAAATTCGATCAACTTCACATTTCCCCATATTATCAATTCGCTGTCGGCATGCTGACTCGGATGGAGCTTTTTGACCAAAATATTTAAATAGAGCTTGCAGGTCAGGATTGTTAAGTTTGTACAAAGGAATATTTGCTGACAGAAAAGCAGCTGTCACCGTGCCAACATAATCATTCCAATCGTAGCCAGTTGTTGGTATGCTTAGCGGCTGCTGTCGTTGCTGCGATGTTGATGACAGGGCTTTCTGATGCTTTAAACTCTTGCGGTGTTTGTCTACTGAAAATTTCCTGTCATGCGATACAATTGTAGAACACAGTGTACAGAACAGTTCTCCGCGAGAAGTGGTAATGAATTCTTTAGGGTAGCGTACTGCATGAGCTCGAACTTTGGAAAGTGACGATTCCGCTGCTTTTGGCATTTTTGTAGAAATTTTTACAAATCCTATTGTTTTATATAACGCAAATCTGTTTCCAACAATACTTAAAAATTACAACCTTATTCTTTGTATATTACCAAAAACCTCTATATAAATAATGCGGAAAATTTTTCCTGCAAAACAAAGTTTTCGTTTCTTACTTGCAAACTAACTAAAACACTTTTATAAACACACAGTTACACTAATCTATCTCAACACAACTTGACGTCGAAAGACTAAACACGACCTATTACCATTTGTACAGGCTTGGCCAAAAGTCAGGCCATACATCCACTTTTAATTGAGTTCGGGCACTGTCGTATTTGGCTAGGATTGTAAAACTTCTAGCTTGCAAGCCAACTGTTGCGTTATAGACAACATTGAGACGCAACTAATCCGTCACACAGCTAGTTGTTATGCAATTAAAAAGAATAGGACAGAACTGAAATAGTTTACAGCAAGTTTTTTTGAACCACACTTTCACATTTTGCGCAAAAATTGATAAAAGTTGCAGTAAAAAGTTGCGTGTAAAACAGAAAAAAGTTGCAAAAAGTTGCAAAATAAAATTCCTGCAAACAGCTTAAATCATTAAAATACATCAATTTTGAGTATTTAGGAAGCCGTCGGAAGCTGTAAAAAAAGTTGCAAAAGTTGCAAAAACTTGCTCTAGTGATAAGGCTTCGCAGATTACTGACAGACCATCCACTACAGTGGACCTAATATAGGTCCCCACAAATGTGACGTTGCAAGCTATGCTTTATTTAAAGTCTGTAGCTTCTTGTTGGTCACCAACTGCACTAAAGAGACCTGATGGGTCAAAATAGTGTCAATGTCTGCAGTTTGCTAAGTGCATCGCTAGCCTATTGCATTAGTATAAGTTTACAACTTTTTCTCTACTTACGGCATTGGAAGCAAGCAGCTACCCGTCTATCCATGCATAGGTCTGGTGGAATAATACAAGCTCCAATTTTAGTAAAACTTTAAAGGATCACCCAGTGCCCACCCTTTTAAATAGTAAAAAATAATTTCACAAAATACCAAAAACAGATTGATTTTTTGGCATCTTTAAAATATTTAGTGACAGAGACCCTAGATACGGACTTGATTATTTGTCTATGTGCAATCAAACATTTACATCGGCAATTTTATGTAACTTATATATTGAATGGTTGAGTTTGTTTTCTGACATTAGGCTATTAATACGGTATGAAATATTTTCGAATACCAATTAATAGAGATGGTGCGAGCAAGAAAAATTCCCCGCTTTCCACACTGCACTGCAAAAGCCTGTCCGCAAGCTGCATTGCAAGCTTTCTCCAAAGTTTATCAGTTACCCGCACTGCACGTGCGGCAAACCGCTCTTTGCAAAACCTCACATTTTGAAACGTCTACTTTTGTTTACTGTTTGACTGATGACAAATGTTTTACTGTGAAATAATATAATTTGTTAAACTATGATGGTTTGCTTTTCTCTTCACATACCCAACTACTATTCAACAAACTCGCGACGACTTGGTTGATGATCATCTTTTAAAATTATAAATACAAAAACCAAAATTTGTCACATATTATTAATTAACAAAATTTATTTCGTCTGAATGAGTCATTATTATTTGTTTGTAAGTAATCTAATTCAAACACAATCTTTCGACTCATTTTTTGTTAAGTAGTCACTCACTAAGAATCAGGAAGCACCCTACCGGTTTCGCCATTGTTCGGACTTTTTATCCGATCAACGGGGAGCCGAACCTTCAAGGTGTTAACCTTTTATTTATGGTAAGTACAACTACACCACTTGACTGCACGCCACTGTTGATGTTATAGCTGCTGTTGTAAGTGAGTGGCCAGGTTTCTTGCATTGCTTCTTATGGAGCGCACAGAATCCACCATGCTGTGTAACTCCAGAGCGACATCTCACGACCAAGGCTTTTATTGATTTTAGTTTATTTAAATAAGACTACTCGATTGATTCCATTCTACCGCTTAATTGATTCGATTCTACTCTTCAATTGATTCTATTTCAAAAAAAATTTCTAGTAAAAAACCGATGATGTTTTACCGAGACGACATCGAATTTTTAAATAAATAATAGGGGACAGATTTTGATATTTGCGTTTACGATTCTGGTTAAAAAACATAACAATGACTTTGTTGCAACATTGTAGTGGCAAGTTGTTTATCATGAAAGGCTGATCTTAACGCTTCCCTAAAATAACATCAACGTAAAAAAGCTAGACTGTCGTTCTGAGTAAGATGAGAAATTAAAATATCTTGTTTCAAAAAAAAAATTACTGCAATATTTGTGGGAGTTGACAAGTTCGATTTTAAAGGCCGCCTTGTACCGGCACAGCACGACTACCAACAAAAGATTTGTGCGCGATGGCACAACAGCATACGAGCCGCTAACACAACGCAGTTTAGATCTGTATCTGGAAATTTGTGCACAAAGCTTAACCTTCAAAGTAAACAGCTGTGCCGCTCGAGCACGCTACATGCATCAGAATGCACCAAACGCTTGATGCGCTAACTTTCGACTACAAGTTCGAAGCTCAGTTCATCTCTTCACTGCCAACTGGGTTAGATGGAATGTTACGCAGTTGGGATTAGAATTAAAAACAAGGAAGTGAGATAGTTAATTCTTAAATAATTTCCTTTTTAAGCCGTTTGCAGATTGAAAATAATTTTTGTATTTTAAAAAGGGCTTTTATTTTTCCATTATATATGTTTTGTATCATTACTTTATTTAGCAACAAATCATTAAATGAAAGACTTGCCTTGATCTTTGTTAACGTCATAAACGAGTCCAAAGAGAAATCTTTTGACCTCATCAAAATTCCTATTTCTTTTTGTTTGTTTAAGAAATTTTCGAAATTCTTCATCTGCCATGTTGCAAACATGCCAAGCACAGTAATATTCGTGAAAAAGTTGATGCGAAAAATACAGCTTTTTTTCCATATCAAGAACTTTAAAGGACATGCCCCTGTACCCGGGAATGACGATAATCAAATCATGGATTTCACTTTCGTCAAGATCTTCTTTTTTCACGTCTTCCCAAGTTATCATGATTTTGTTGTTGATAAAAGTATTGTGGGCAAGACGAGCCAGTTTTTCCTGGACCTTCTGAAAATCTGCTCGGTTGTGTTTGGAACGCTGAAAGTTTTTAAGGACGGTGGCAAAGATTCCAGTCAAAGTAGTTGTCTCTTCAGTAGTTTCCGATGGGCTGATCTGGGATAGAAAAAAGATTTGCAGAATCAATGGGCTTCTGCATAAGTCTTTCATTTTTGGACTCATTTGATTGAGCTGGCTCCACAAAGCTTCAAATCGGTCGCCTGCAAAGCATCGAAGTAACGTCGCAGTGTCCTGTGGTGACAGTCCTTGCAGCTGGTAAATGTTGTCTGGCCGCAGGGAGTGATGGAGAGGGAGTAATGCATGAGGGCGTGAAGTGACAATGATTTGAACTTGTGGCAAGAATGTTTTATTGAATAGACAAGCAATGATAGTGCTCACTTTTAGTCTTTCATTGTGGTCTTCATGAGCTGGCTCTTTTTTTAAGTCAAACTGAGCTTGGTCAAGACCATCCAACACTAAAAGGCATTTTGATTGGTTGGCAAGAAGCCAAGAAAATGCCTTTTGACATATTTCAGGGGTTATTCCAAACTTGATAAATTTTTTGTTGAGAAGTAGTTCCTGAAGGGTTAGTTTGTCACTGTAATTAATTTCTGAGCATCTGAGGTGGATAGACACCTTATATGTTTGATTTTTGGCTAAGCGATTGCTTAATGTGGTTTTTCCAACTCCAGGAGGTCCAACCAAACATTGAAACCTGTGTCTGTTGTCAAGTGACAGTAATTGGTCGACAGTGACCCGACGATTTGCTAAAGGCTGGTTGTTGTGTATTGCATCTCCTCGATAGAAATCTACTTCAAATATTTCGGGATGTAGAGTGGGGATTTGAGAAGAATTTACATCTGAACACCACGAAATGTGATCAAGGTCGACCTCCTTCTCTCTGTTTTTCTTTATCAGTCTTACGAGCTCATCCACTGCTTCTGAAACAAAACATTATCTGTAACATCACACAACTACATGACAATTCTTGTTTCAAAATAAATTTTGCTAATCTTTTAACCTAAATTGACTTTGGCGGTGACAAACTTTCTTAAAAAATTAAACAACACAGGAAGAGATTAATGTTTATATCTACCACCATCCATACTTTATTGCTCAGTTATGTTGGCGATAAATCGTTGCGTCTCGCGCCATTTAGATCCAGAAAGAGCATGTTTTTCTTAGTATTGTAACTTATTTTGTTTTTTGCTCAATGATTAAAATTATATGAGTCGTAAATCTATTTGCTTTTTTTTTTATAAATATGTTTCCTCTCTAACTAATTGTTATCGCATTATATTTTTTTGAAGAGTGTTTGCGAAAGTTGCTTTGATCAAATATTTTTAAAGCATTGCAAAGGTCGTATAATCGCAATTTATTTACTTTCGATTCAAACTGCCAACGTATTGCTTAGGTTACCGTTATAGTAGACTGCGCCACTATTTCAAGCAATACCGAACTATAAGCAACGTGAAATATTCCAGAACGTCATGCTTGATTTGCTGCGTAATTAACAAGTCATAATCTCGAGTAGTCGTATAAGGTGTTACGCGATAGAGAGTGTACAAGATGCGAAAACTTCAAGCTGTCATAGTTTGCAAATTATTTTCATTCGTTAATATGAAGATGCTATGAGAAACACAACAACTAAAAACGTTTAAGTGATTTAATAGAAACATAGGCAAACCTCAAAGTCCAGTTTGAGAAGATTTTGTCGCTTTTTGAACCAAAATCTCATTATGTTAGTTATCAGCAATTTTCACCAATCATTTTTGGCAATAGCCGCACTATCTGGATTGGTTAAAGCCCAGTTGAAAGCCGGGTAAAACTCACTTGGGGGACCGGGATTTTCATTAAAATGTCTTCTGAAATATTAAGTGCTTACCGCACTTTCTCCAATCTCATGATGTTTTTCAAAAAAAAATTAATGTTACCCCTCGGTATCAATGGATCTTTCATTAACGGCCTCATTTATCCTCATTTTTTTAAATAAATCTTTTATTTACAAACATCTTGTGTCTCCTAGTCCCAAGTAATTCAGCATTGCTCGCACCCCAACTTTTACATACTTTGTGTGATTGTTCATTTACGTCATTTTTAATGCGCTCAATAATAAAAAAAAAACTCCGTCTCCGCAACAACTTAGCTCCAGAACCATCATAGCGTTCTGAAGTTAATCTGCTCGTGGTGTAGTTTCCATTTGTTCTTACTGCTGTGACGCCGATATGTTTTGCTGCTCAGACCCTGTACAATACGGAACTTAATTAATTATGTGTTAGCACAACAACATTTGTATCAATCAATAATTTCATAATATCACAAAAATACTCATTTCGAGTAGGCCTACTCAATGTAAGGTTGATAAAAAACGTTGCAAAATTGAAGTGCATCAAACTATTTTTTACGAATTTTGTTGCCGCTATCCCACTTAAACAATTCATTTTTGCTGCAAACTTAGGCCTACGTTGTATTGAGTATATATAATGCATGGCCATTTTGCAAGCTCTTGCGCTGTTCGCGGGAACTTTTACATTGGTCCCACAATTGCTTTTTAAGACAATTATGGAACGGCGATAATAAAATTGCTAAATGGTTATTGGTTGGTGCGCTATCAAAAAAATCTTTTTGATCAACTCCTCTTCAGGAACGTAAATTTGTAAACCACAAAAAAAAGGACGTATCTGGTGCAGTCTGTTTAAAAACACTGTAAGAGCTTCACAGAAAAGTGTGTAAGAGCAATACAAAGATATGCTTTTCATCCAAGTGAGCCTAAATAACTGTACAAAGGAGATTTTTGAATGTCTATAACTTTACCGTTGGTTTAAAACTTTCAAAAATTTCTTCACCGTTGGTTTAAAACTGGTCTCTATACGTTTAAATATTGGGGAGATGTGAGGTCAATGAACTAGAGCTCTTCGTTACCCCCCTAAAAAAATAAACAATTTTGTTACACGTTTTGAACGGATATTAGGTTCCTATTTGTGGTTACAGACTTTGGCAGCAGTGTTGCCAGTTCCGCGGTTTTACCGCGGAATTGGGCTAGTTTTGATAATGCGTTGCGGGAAAAATTTAGCAGTCGAGGGTTGCGGTATATTGGACTATTTTTCGCCTTCCCGTTCCGCTATGTTGGACTAGTTTTTGGCGTGACAACAAGTGTAAAAGTATAAGACAACGGTGTGTGATATGGAGATTGTTATCATCGCTGGAGCATTTTTGTAAGAAAAACAGCTGAATAGGTTCAGCTGGCAACTAATCGCTTTATTTTCCAAAAACCAGGTTGATTTGGCACCGCCTGATACGTAGGTGATGACCTTTTTTTTCTTTTTTTGGAGATCATCGCCAAGCCGAAGAGTATATCAACAGAACCGTGGGCCAAAACGATTACGACAGCAGCGTTGGCTTGTTTTCTTTGGAAATCATGCTGAAGCACAGGCTGATTTGGCTATGGCCATCTATGGGAAACCAAATACGGTGCTGATGCCGGGCCTGGACTGTTTTCCCAACGGCCCTGTATGGACTAACTTTGCAAATTTTCAGCTATTTTTCAACATGCAAGCGTTGATCTATTTCGGACTAGTTTTAAGATACCATTTGGGCTGGAACCTTGAGGAAAATCTGGCAGCACTGTTTGGCAGCTTTGCATGCAGTGGTTCAAGAGTTATTCAGAAATCGTGAGTTGAAGGCGTGAAAGTAAGTTAATGGTGAAGGGTTGGAGGTGTCGCAACGCTTTTATAAATAAACAAATTGTTTTTTTTACAGTGATCTTACTGACTAGGATCTATTCTTTAAATTCACAAACGACTGAGTTTCTTACCTTGCTCGTTGCACTTTCATTGAAAAAAAAGTAAAATAGGTTGATAAAGGGACCTATGCATCAATGAGTTGGGTGACCTATACACCATTGGTGCAAAGGTCCCTCATGCAATATATTTTTGTTAAACAGAAAAATGCCAACGTTTAAGAAAATTAAATCGATGAAAGATAATTTTTCTGATGATACTATTTCAAACGCTGTCAAAGAGGTGTTGGTGCATAAATTAAAAAATCAGAGAAGCTACACGAAAGTACAACTTATGTCACACAACAACATCTTAATACATTTCAAAAATTAAAAAAGGTCAAATCAATGAAAACAGCGTTGTCAAAATTAGCATGAATACAAAGCAAGGAAGGAAATGTTGTGCATTAAGCTGAACTGTATTTTAAACCAGCATTTTCCTTCTGCATCCAGTTCAGCATTCGGTATTATTATAGTAGCTAATTTAAGTTGAAAATGTCAATGTCCTGATATTAATTATTCTCTGTCTTTGTAAAAGCTTGTTTTATATAAAACAATGATCAATGCTTGAAGATGTGGATATGTTCATCATTAGGTAAAGCCAATTTATGGATAAGTTGCTTGAGTACTTACAAGTTTTTTCAGGTTTTCACAGAAAAAGAAGAACAGATTTTGATTGAATATATTTTAAAAGCATCGAAATTGTTTCATGGACTGACTAAGCTGCCAAACAATTGGTGTACAAATTTGGTTCAGCAAAGCAAAAAAATTCCTCCCATTTGGAATGTTCAAAAAGTGGCCGGTAAACATTGGCTGAAAGAATTTTGACATCGAAACAAAATATTCAGTCTTCGACAACCGGAAGCGACTAGTCAAGCAAGAGCTAGTGCATTTAACAAGCACAATGTTGGGTAGTTCTTTAACAACTCAAAATCAGTTCTTGATCACAGCCATATTTAACCTGAGAAAATTTTTAACTTTGGTAAGACGGGTATCTCCACAGTTTAAAAGCTTAGACAAGTATTTGCTTTTACTAAAAGCAAACAAGTGGGAAAAGTGACTTCAGGAGAACGAGGAGAAAATGTGACCATGTGTGCATGTGTTAGTGCTATTGGACATGCTTTACCTCCTCCATTTGTATTTCCTCGTGTGCATTTTAGAGAGCACATATTGAAAGGAGCCCCCAATGTCAGCCTTGGTTTGAGCTGTTCCTCTGACTGGATGAACTCTTAGCTCTTTCCAAAAGTTTTGCTTCACTTTTTGAAGTATATGAATGTATCCACACAACACCCAGGTTTGTTGTTCTTGGACAATCATCAAGCCATATTGGGCTTGGTGTAATTATTATTGCAGAAGAAAATGGTTTGATTTTATTGACCTTTTTCCTCATTGCAGCTATAGGTTGCAATCATTGGATGTATGTGTTTTGAACCATTTAAGCGATTTTACAACAGCGTCTGTGATGGATGGATGACATCACATCCAAGCCAAGGTATTAAAATTTATTATGTTGCTGAACTGGCAGGACAAGCTTTTATTACAGCAATAACGGTTTATCATGTGAGGAGTAATTATAATGAAAAGTTCACGCCATTGTCAATCAAAAAACTATACAATATGATCGCAAAGTTGCAAATACAATCCCAAATCCTAAACTTAAAATTTGACTAGACCATCCCTGGACGCGTTTTGTCCTTTTGGACTCTTTAGCAGGGCTTGTCTCGTCAGTCAAAAACATAGTGCAAAAACGAGCGAAGATTGCCAAAGTTAGGCACTTCATGCAAAATTTCTTTTTTCTCCTAATTGCAATCAGCAATGCATGCGAAAAACGCAACATGCCAATGTTGTTATTGTTATTGTTTTTCCGACCCCTTCCGAGGGATGGGGGCATGGCGGAAGACCACGGAGCCCCAGAAGCCGGGAAACTCCCGAGTACCTGGACCAGAGGTCGTAGAGAGACAGAGAGCCGCCAAAGAGTGAGCGGCGCAAAAAGTCCGTAGCTGGACAGTGCAGAATGAGATGAGAGGTGTCCTGGGACGAGTGCCCACAGTCGCTGCAAGAAGAATTCTCGATTTTGCCAATCCTAGAGAGATAAGAACTAAACAGAAAGCTGTGTCCGTTGCAGCATAGACGAAAGAGAACACAGCGAGCATGACGAGGGAGCACAAGTTCTTCGGTGAAAATCGAAGGAACCTGCGTGTCGAAGAATTTAGACGAGACAGTACGCCTCTAGTCCGAAAAAAGACAAGAGTGTATACAAGAGATAAGAGGAGAGAGACTACAAGGGATTGCGGAGGGCGCCTCAAGAGGAAGCAGAGATACAACGTAAGGCCTCGAGACGAGGCAAGAATTTGACCTTCAGCAAAGATACATGTTTAGAAAAGGAAAGAGTGCGGTCGAAGGTGGCCCCAAAAAAGATTGGGGTGGGATTGAAACGGAGGCGGGAACCGAGTAAGAAGAGGTTGGGTTGGAAGTTAGTGGTGGGGATCCACTGAGAAAAAGGAGGCCTCACATTTGCTCGGATTGAGAGGAAGACACCAGTACTCAGACCAGCGCTCCAATCGAAACAGAGCTCCTTGTGTGGCCTCCACCGCAGTAGGGACCGAGGGGGAGGAGGACCAGATGGCCAGATCGTCAGCATAAAGAGAGCAGCTGATGGAAGAAGGCACAGAAGCCGGAAGATCATTGATGAAGAGAGAGAAAAGTACAGGGCCAAGAACGGATCCTTGCGAAACATCTCAACAAACTCGAAAGGAGCGGCTTTTTTGATTTTGATAAACCACGCAACCGCGCCTGTCAAAGAGGAAAGATTGAGTCCAACGAGCAAAGCAAGGAGGGAGGCCAGCCAAAATGAGTTTGTGGAAAAGGGCGGGATGCCAGACAGAGTCAAAAGCTTTAGAAAAATTGATAGTAGAGAGAATCGTCCGAGAGCCCAGCATGGGCTTGTTAAACCCATCCGAAATGGACTGAGAAAGGTACAGAATTTGATCTAGAGTAGACCGTCTAGGGCGGAAACCGGTTTGGAGGGGAGAGAGAATGGAATTAAATTCCAAAAAGAAAAGTAGACGGGATAGAATGATGCGTTCAAAAAGCTTTGAGACGCCGGAGGTGAGAGAGATAGGCCGGAAGGAAGCAGGAGAGTCGAGAGGCTTTTCCATCTTGTGGATGGGAATAATAAAAGATGTCTTCCACATGGAAAGAAAGGAATGCGAAGTCCAAGAGACATTAAAGATGTGAAGAAGAAAATTCATGCCAGAGCGAGGAAGGTGCCTTAGCATGGGATATAGAACTTTATCTGGGCTAGTGGCAGTGGAGGGGGAAAGGTTGGAGACAGCCGCAAGAAATTCAGCGAGTGAGAAAGGAGAGCAGAAGGACGAGTGAGACTCATCTGGGCACGCGGCTCAGCGGAGCTCAGAAAGGTAGCCTCTGGCTCTGCTACGCAGGGTCTTTGGCTGAGAAACGGAAAAGTGAGATCTCAGATAAGCTGTGTAGACCGAAGCCGATTCCCTGGGAGAAGAACATTTAGAGAAGTTAGGAGAGGAGGAAGGGGAGCCAAAAATAGAGCGAAAAAGAGAGTATACAGTTTTTGGGGTTAGATTTGGGTGAAAGAGAGGTGCAAGTTGTCTACCATGCCCCAGCTTTGGGCTCGGCGATGACTGACGAGGCGCGTCGAGAAGTGGAGATGTAAGCCGGGCGATCTTCATCACTTCTGTGAGCGGCAGCGAAAGCCTTGCGTCTTTCACTAACCGCACCTTCCACCACAGCAGATCACCAGGCTTTAGGGTGGCGTTTGATGCGGCCGAAAGGAATGGAAGATTTGGCCGCATTCAGTGCCAGAGAGGTAAAGAGAGTAGCAGCAGAGGAAAGAGACAAATATTCCTCTGCAGAACGATAGTGGGAGTCAAAGTAGAAGACAAAGTCATCCCATCAGCTTTCTGAAAGTTGAATGAAGGTGGGCGAAAGACTGGAGCAAGAAAAGGCAAGAGAGGAGGGAGCAAAGGAAATGTCAGGAGAGGAGCGATGGAGAAGAGTGGGTGTGTCAGGGTCATTGAGGGGAGGAGGTCAGAGGAGATGACCCAGCCAAATACTTCCTTCTCACGGGATCGAAAGTACCTTTTTGAGTCCCAGAGGGGATGATCGCAATTGAAGTTCCCCAGAATAAAGATATTTCTGGAGGAGCGAAGAATGGAGGGAGAAAAGGAGTCGGTTCTGCCATCCGTCGGAGAGAGAAGCGAATAGGGGGGGCGCGTACACATTAAGAAATGACAGCAAGGAGGAGTTGTTAAGAGAGATGTTGACCCCTACATAATTAGAGTAGGGATCGAGCGAAGAAAGAGAGGAGGTAGAAAGTTCAGAGAAGGATAAGCCCTGCCTAACGAAAATAATGACACCGCCGCTAGCGTGTATGGCATGAGGAGAGAGAATGCCAGACCGGGAGTGGGTGCGATCAGAACACAGAGCAGAGAATCCAGGAATCCGAAAAGAGGAAAATGAGTTAAGATTGGATTCCTGGATACAGATAAGGTCAACACGATGGGATGAAAAAATGTGAAGTAGTTCAATGCTTCTGGCTCGAAGACTTTCAGCATTCCATTGGAGAACTCTAAGAGAGTCAGGGGGAGAGGAGGCAGGAGGCGTAGAAGGAAAGCCAGGAGCAAAGGACGGTGGTATGGGGACAGAGGGAAAAGATACAGAATGGGACGAAGGAGGATAAGAAGTTTGAAGACGAGGGTGGGGCGGGAGTGGGAGTGCAGCATTAGCAGACAAAGGGCTAGATTGTGCAGTGGAGGTATGCATGTCGGAGGAATCCGAGGAGGAAGTCACAGTGTTACGGGTGGGAACACATCAGGGGGGGAAGCTCCAAGATTGGGAGCTGTCAAGTTTTCTGAATTTGGAGAGGGAAAGTTGTGAGCACCTTAGATGGACCCATTTGGAGCAGGTGCAGCATTGTACTGACTTGCCCCGCCGGGTCACATTTCCAGCGCACACTGAGCATGGAAAAATGGGGCCAGGGTTTGGATGAACGTTACCGCTCATCAAGAGAAGGAGAAGAATAAGGAGACGAAGACGGGCAAGAGAAGTGCAGGAGAAAAGAGAATACAAGCAACCGATTTTAAAGAAGCTGTGTGCTGCCCTTTCGCGTTCGTTCAGAGGGCAGCATAGCGAAAAATGAAGGGGAGTGCCCGGGTTAACTGGGGCCCTTGGGAAGGCCGACAGCAATTTTGACTCAACCCAAACGGGGTCGGGGCTGCACCACCAGGTTGAGGCGGCTGTTGATTGGTGCAGACAACACGCCTGTCGTGCGAGAAAACGTTTAAATCGCATGATTAACAGTAAACTAATGTTTTTCAGTTTTACTATTGATAATGGTGTGGACTTTTTATTATATTTTTTCAAAGCCTTTAATCTGGAAAACATTACTGCATCATTTAAAGAAATTGGCATTTTTCCTTAAAATGCAGAGACTTTTCTAGATAATGCCTTTCTGCCTGCTTCAGTCACATACATTTCATCATGATCTGTTGAAGAGCAGCAATTAATTGTGGAACTGAATCAATCTTGCGAGGAAAAATTGTTAGTCGAAATCAGGCCTCACCCTATGACTACTGCAACAATTCGGCGAAAAACTCGACAGCAGAAGTCTTCCACTATCACAAGTTAAGCAGAAAAGAGAAGATTTTCTGTAGCTTTTGAAAGCTCCTATGAGAGCAAGGAATATATGCCATCAGAGTTCAGTGAGGAGTCAGTGTGTGATGAATTAACGTTTTAGGATGAGGTGAACAGTTCATACCTCAACCTTGTTCCAACTAATGTAACTGTAGGTGACTTCATTGCAGCTAAGGTTTATTCAATCAACGATAAATGCAAACACTTTGTTGTCTAAGTGATTAGTGGTCCAGATAATGAAAATAGTTATGAGATAAAACTTATAAAAAAATCTACTGAGGTAAAAAATGCCTTTATGTTTCCTTAGATGGAAGACTTGGCATCAATTTCTCACGATGACATTGTGTGAATTCTTTCCAAATCACCACCGGTAGCACATACGTATCGACCAGGGGTTCCAAACCAGGGGTGCGAGGCAGCATTTTTGGGGGTGCGAGGTCAATACAGCCCGAAACTAAAATTGCATGTGTTGACTTTTTTTTTTGGAGATCGACATCGTTTCGGCCTTCAATTCAGTCCGAAACAATGCTGATCTCCGAAAAAAAATAATAAAAGATCAACACATGCAATTTCTCTTGGCCGACATCTTGGCCCGGGACATGTTAAAATATTTTAGGGGTTTGAGAACATATTAAGATGTTTTAGGGGTGTGGGCCATTAAAAAGATTGGGAACCACTGGTCTAGACTTTCAAACGTTTATAGATTTAGTGAGAATTTGGATGTGTGTAGTGTTTAAGATTAGCCTGTATTTTTGCATTGTGAGATTAAATGTGTGTTTTTTGTTGTTTTGCGTTTATGTTTAGTATTTCTTGTATTAAATTTGTTTGTTTTTGTCAGTTTTAAAGTGGTGCATTGGTGCCATGGAGGTGGTGCAAAGAACCCATGAAGATGGAACCTTTGCACCATTTTGGAGGATTTTTTGTTACAGCATAGTCAAGCACAGCAATTTTCAAAAATTGTTCTTTCCAACACTAAGCAGTAAATATAAGAAGCACCTCGTGCAAAAATGACGCAATTTTATGAAAATTTTAAATGGTTAAAAGGAATAATTGTAATTTTGGTGCAAAGGTTCCGCATCCCCTATTGTTTCAAGGAATTTTGTTTTTCTGTTTCATACTGGCTAATCGATAAAAGGCAATGTAGCTCGGTATTATTTGGGAGCGGTCTCGCAAGCAAGAAATGTCAGAGGTGCTGGGAAGTTGCATTTTTAAAGCACTGCGGTACCGGTAATCGGCACATAGCTAAAACAAAGTACCGAGATCGTGGTACAGGTACAGCTAAAAAAATATTTTACCAAAAACGCCGCAACATTTAAAGCGAAACTTTTAGGAATAACTACAGTATTTGTATGGCTTCGAGTTGACATGTGATATGATGCTTGGGTAGATTATGTAACAGCGATTGGAAACAGTCTGTGGCATCGCCGGCGATAGAAACTAGCTTACCCCAAACTTTTGGAAACGTAGTCCCAACTATTAATGCAGTAATATCACATTTTAAAGGTCATCGGAGTTGTGCAAAAAATTTGCGTTTTTTAGACAAAATTTAAGTGAAATTCATTAATTTTTTTAGATGACTCATAAACACAAATTGAGTTGACATTTTTGGTACAATTTCTATAAAATAACTGATCTTGTTGGTGGTACAGAATTTTAATATAGCTTTGAAAAAGCTGTTTGAGCCATAAGCTTTTCGTGACGCTCTCATCAGTGGCGGTATCGCGTCAAAAGGGAAGATCTAGAGTGAATAAGTCTTTTATGTGAATAATTTGGATGTTACGTAATCAAGACAAGCCAATGATAGCGTTTGTATTGCAAAGCGCGCGAAAGAAAGATTTCGCAATTGCGAAAGTTAGAGAAGGCGCAGCAGGAGGCCAAATGCCACGATTATCGAAAGAGTTTGAGAGTGTAAACAAACTCTTTCTGTCTGCATAACACCGGGCGTCGGGTCTTGATATAAGTAGCCTCTAAAAGATTAAGATGGAAAGAGCTGCGCGCTGCGGCGAGGATTGAAAACCGCTTATCATCATAGTTTAATGCGCATCGATCATTATCTAAAAGATGCTGACCAATGGCGGAGTCACAATCCGGTTTGGTGTCGGTTCGTTTGCGCGATCTGTGTGGTTGAGATCGGCGTAGACGAGTCAATTGCTGTCTTAACCATTGCGGAACATGTTGCTTGATGCGATCCTGTAGTCGTTGAGATGTTCGCCCTACGTACCGACTATCACAGTGGCACTTGTATTCATATATGACAAAACTTTTCTGAATGGCAGGTAGAACATCCTTGCGGGCCACAGGCAGCATGCGCTTAGACGTAAAGACCAAGCGGGTGCTGACGGAACCATAGCAGCTTTCCACGGCGGTTTTGACTTCTTTTTCTAAGTTTGTAGATGGCTTACCTATCCAAGGGACCCTCAAGAACACAGAACACTTTTCAGGGTCAAATCGCTTAAGGGCGGAGAACTGAGCAATTTTCTTGGTTATCTGAGTGTTGTACTGCATAAATAAATACTGTATAACCTGTCATAGACAGTATAAATACTGTCTATGACAGGTTTGTCCCAACATGAACTTGGCAAGTGGTTGGCTAGCCTATTACAACCTGTGTTGGAGCGGTTTTCATCACACTGCATATCAGATTCGTTTACGTTTGCTAAGATGCTTTTTTTTCTCATCGCCCAAATAATTCACCAAATTTATCACCCTTGGAGCAATAAATAGCCACCGCAAAGCAGTATGTGATACCCAAATTTTATGATTAATATTTTGAGTTAAGTTGGATTTTTTACTGCCCCTCAGCTTCAGATAAATAAAGCTATTTTTTAAACATAAAAAGAGACTGAGTTTTTTGCGGTTGAATCCTTCGATTAATTTTGAGTAGTCCCTATGTCTGAAATAAAACTAACCAATGATCATCTGTTCTCTTTTTTCTTCAATCATAGACATTTATTTACCTATTTATACTTCTTTTGGATTGGCTATAATTACAGGCACGACGGTTTTGTCACAAATGGGAAGATGCATTTGTGGTGCCTTTTTCTTTGCCAGTGTTTAACTCGCATCGTCACTTCGAAAATTGCTATTCTTGCTCCACATCTTCTGTTTCTTCCCCAGCAGGAGGTTTGTTTTCTTTAGACACTATTATTCTGCTTCAAGTTTCCCTTTCAAATTTACTTTTGCGGAGATATTTTCAGCTAATCTAGTTTTCTTCGAGCATCTCTGCTCCCATACCACCTTTTGATGACTAACAACCACATCTCTGTCTTGTGTCTGGCTACTTTACTGGAACCCTTTTCTCCAGCCTTACTCGTTTCTGATACTTTATCTTTCTGTTCCTTCAACTAAAGCGTATTGTTTTTAATTAACGTTGAGATCTTTTTTTTATTCTGTTTACTTTTTCTTGCAATCAAACGCAAATTTTACTTCTTGGTTAAAGTTTTTACCTTACTTTTTAAATCGCCATTTTCTCAATGGGTTGCTCTCTGGTGGAGGACAAATTGAAGTTGTACTTAATGTTTTTCAATCAAAATCTTGTTGTGGAGGAGCCAGAGAGTGCTCGACTCAACTCAACCACCCGTTTTATTATTATTGGATTATCTTCAACCCGTCTAACCAGTAGGATCAAGACAACGACTAAGCAATCGCCTCATTATCGCCAACGCATTATAACCTGTGAATTATATGGCTTACTTCTTTGGTACAGTACATATAACAGGTTAAGAGGCCATATAGTTGTCTAGAACAGGGGCTCTCAAACGGTGAGCCTTGGTCCATAATTGGGTTGCAGCACATACATCGAATAGAACACAAATATTATTTCAATTTCAGCTAATGACATAACTCCCCTGAAAAAATGCAATATAACTGAGCCACAGACTCCTGTTTAGTTTGAAAATGGGCCACAAGCCTAAAAAAATTTGAAAAGCATGATGTGTGTCTGCTGAAGTTTTAGTGGGAAAATACAAACCGCTTTCACAAGTGCAGTAGATCCTAAAATTTTGTGGGGATAAAACTTTTGGCCTTAAGTTTGTCACTGTTGCCCGACTTTTTGTAAATATGCTGCTAGCACTTTGACATTCAAAACTATTAGTTTCAGAATAATTTATTAAGTGAGGTTGGATATCGGAAATTAGTTTTACTCCATCAAAAATGCCACTTTTTTGAAAAATTATTTATGACATAAACAGTTTCGATATGGGAACTAAAAAGAGCGATAACTTACACTGTAAAGCTTATCTTTTGATTCAGGCTGTTCTTTGACAACAAAGGCACAAACGCTACTGATTTAATTTATAAATTTTAATTTATTTAATTTATTGACAGATGATTTTGCAGTTCTTTTTTTTCAAACGCACAATCAGAATATATAACTTTGTGCGTGCTGCAATTTACATTATTTGTTCGGTAGCTGCCTTGTTGTTTTATATACGTTTTCTGCTTGCATTTACCAGATTCACAACCAAATAGGTGAGTAGAAAAAAAGTAATTTATAAATCTATTTTGTCTTAATACTGTAAACCAATATGTATCTTTTAACGTGAGTGTGCTTATTAAATCTTGAAAGTTTATAAATTGTTAAAAACTGATTCCAATCGAATAGTAAGCAGGTGTCTTCATTGGTTACTAGGGAGTAGTAGCTGATATATATTTGGCCTAATTCAAACCACCACATAAGATATCCGAATATACATTAAAATACAAGCTACCAATACGATAGTACAAGCTTACGAGAGAAAGATAAAGACGTTATCACTACTCCTCAACATTATTAGGTTAATGAATATAGATATATTGCAGTCACAGCAATTACTGCTAAGCAGAACAAAGAAAACAGTGTGCTTTCAATATGGAAGTAGGATAACGGAACTAGGATCCAATATTAATACAATTTTGTAAGGAGTGAATCTGGGTCCGTATTTTTAACATAAATGTTTAAAGTTCTTAAAGCCTACTCACTTTAAAACAATCAGAAGCACATCTTTTTCCAAAAACAGTCATCTAAACCCAATTGTATGTATTTTGACTCAAGGCGGACCAAATAAAAATTGCCTTGATGCTACATGTATGCTGCAAATAAGCACATCAATTTATTTTTTCACAACCAGCAACTTTAGCTTACATTTGGGCGTAATGAAACGCCTTTTTTCCAGCTAGTAAAAAATTCAAGCATGACTGGACAATTGTTGGGCAATTAACCCATTAACGCCCAGCGTTCTATTTATAGTACAGTAATCTATATTTAGATTATACAGGATTAAAATCTAAATTCGCACTTTTCACCTATCTATTGGCTGACAAGACCCTTGTAGCTGTCACAACCATAAAGTTTAGCAATTTTTGTAATTTTGAAATGTGGATAGTGTGGATGTAAAAGTAGCAGCTTTTTTTGTTTACTGACCGTCCGTTCTTTTTGGAACCACTCTCAAAATTTGAAGACCAAAATTTTCGGTATTTCTTTACAAATGGCTTTTTTATAAATTGTTTTAGACTACTGACAAGCAAGCTTTTAAAAAATTATTACTGTTACCAAGTAATATAAACGCTAACTTTGCTGTACTATAAATAGAACGCTGGGCGGTTATCAGCACTTTTTTCGTAATTTACGAGCTGCGTTTGTTCTGTCTGGCTCCGTAGCCGGAAAATTAGACGATGAAAGCAGACGAAACAATGATGAATTATACAGCTGTAAAAGAGAATCAAACTTTTTGTGGCATTGAGCCAGTTAGAATGAAGGTGATTAAGAGTGAAAAGGGAGGCTTACGAGGTGTGTTTGAAAAATATCGGGACTGTATGCTTTGCACAAACAACGCTTGCAACAGTGATAAAAGCTTTGTTTTTAAGATGGCGCAATGTCTTGTGGTTGTAAAAATGTAGTTTCAGCATTCTGTGACAACCATATGCTTTTTTACAGGCTTTTCTTGAAAGGTGCTTTAGTGTAGTTCGTTTTGGGATAATTTATTTAGTAAATATTTTTTTCTTTTTTTTTCTTCTTTTGTTAACAAATAATGAGCATTGAACAAAGAATCAACTTGAAGTTTCTCGTTCGACTTGGAAAAACTCCAACGGAAGCATTCAATTCGCTCCAAGAAGTTTACGGAGATGCTACAATGTCAAGAACTCGGATTTTTGAGTGGCACAAGAGGTTCAGAGAGGAAAGAGAGGATGTGGAAGATGATCCTAGGAGTGGAAGGCCAACAACAAGCAGAACAAACGAAAACGTTGAGCGTGTGAGAGAAAAAGTGCGCAGTGACCGCCGCCTTTCTGTTAGAATGATAGCAGATGAGTTGAACATGAATAGTGAGAGGGTGTGGAGGATCATCACAGAAGATCTGGGGATGAGGAAGGTTTGTGCGAAAATGGTACCAAGGTTGCTGAATGATGGGCAAAAGGAAAATCGTGTGCAAATGTGTCAAGACATCCTGAAACAACTTGAAATTACACCAGATCTGCTGAGTAGAGTTGTTACCGGTGATGAGTCGTGGATCTTGGAGTACGATCCACTCACCAAACAGTAGAGCCTTGAATGGAAGAGTGAATCCTCACCAAGACTCACGAAAGCAAGGCTGTTCAAGTCCAAAATTAAGGTGATGCTGATTGTTTTCTTTGATGTTCATGGAATTATTCATCTAGAATTCTTGCCACAGGGCCAAACCATTAACCAGAATGTTTACAAAGACATCTTGCGACGTTTGATGCGTTCGGTAAGGGAGAAAAGAAGAGAATTGTGGGAGACAAAGCCATGGCTGCTTCATCATGACAATGCTCCTGCTCACAATGCCTTAAACGACAATTTCTTGCAGAAAATAACATTGCCGTGCTAAAGCAACCACCCTACTCGCCAGATCTGGCTTCCTGTGATTTTTTCTTGTTTCCTAAGCTCAAGGGAGTAATTAAAGGAACCCGTTTTCAAGACTCAAAAGCCATAACAACGGCCGTAACGAAGGCACTACGAGCGATTCCAATGGAATCTTTCCAGAAGTGCATAGAAGCTTGGCGGCAGAGACTAGAAAAGAGCATTCGAGCTCAAGGAGATTACTTTGAAGGGGACAACTTGTAATTTTTATGTGGCATTTCAAATAAAATAATTATTTACACAGTCCCCCTGCTTTTCAAAGATCTGTCGTACATGTAGGCTACAATAAGCAAAGAACTACAAAAACAACGTTGTTTGGCCTAATTACAGTTGTATAATTTTCCATTGTCTAATTTAGGGTTATCCAATTTTTTTGATTCCGGCTGGCTCAATTTTCCTGATTCTTGATTCTGGCTGATTCCGGCTGGCTCAAGCATTTGAGTCACGTGTATCCAGCTGCGTCTTTGATGTTTGCGTGTAAGGATCTTATGTAAACACAGAAGCAAAGATAGACAGTTTAGTGCGCTGTGCCTTACACGAAGATTTCAAAATCAGAAATTATCAACCAGTTAGGTTTAATTACATGTAGCGAAGCTCACAGAAAATTTTAATTTTTAGTTTTCATAGGTACAGTAACTAAATGCTAGAAACGTAATTGTGTTACATGATTTACTTCAAGAAGTCCATTCGATATGAGTCGCAATGTATTTATGAACCTTGAAGAAGCTCTTGATCAGAGACGTAGCAGCCGCCCCCAACCCCCACAATTGGGGGGGGCCCAGGCCAACTTTGGGGGCCCAAGTTAGTCTGAAATTGCTTTTTGGCTACGTGACTATTTTCAGTTCAGCAGACTTGTTTACAACCGATTTAAACTGTAGGAAGAAATTGGCTTGTGACATCATAAGTGAATGCAACGTCATTTTATCTCGCAGAATCTAGAATATTTCGATTGATTTTCTGGTAGAATCTTGAATATTCGATTGACGTAACAATGCCGTTGTTACGCAACAATCTTAGAATGGTCTGGAATTCTGTTTGGCTATAAATACCGGGACAATATATATACACTGCAGAGTGCAGATAAAGTATTTTATTGACATTATATAGAATGAAACGTTCAAAAAGTGGTGCTCAAAAGAGAAAAGAAGCAGCCACTGCTCGAGATGCTGTAGCGAAATTGCCCAAGATGACAGATTTTTTCAAGATTACTGAGCAGAGTAGACCTGGCACTAGTACCGAGAGGGATGAAGAAAACTATAGTGTACAAGAAAAAGAAGACTATGACGATCAGCATCAAAGTGATTGTGAATTTCCAGAAAATGTAAGTTGTGATTTACCTGTCAATACGCCACCTTCAATATCAAAAATATCTCAATCTCAATTTACCCCTATCCCTGATGACCCATGTAAATGGCCTGAAAGTATTTCTGATGCTCAACGATGTGATATAGTAAAGCGTGGACCACATCAACTAATAATGAATTTTCCATATAATAACACAACTCCAAGGCGACGTTTTTCCTCCAACCATTATAAACGTGTGTTACCTAATGGTGAAAGTGTTTCACGGTCGTGGCTAGTTTATTCTGGGGAATCAGATCAAGTTTTTTGCTTTTGTTGTAAGCTATTTGGAAAACACTAAGCCCCTTTTGTAGTGGTATAAATACATGGGAGGGTTTTTCGAAAAAACTGAAAGACCATGAAAACGGCATTTCCCACCAAGAATGCTGCAGTCAATGGATGTTGCTAGCTGAAGGGATAAGAAATTCATCCACTATCGACAAACGCGAGATGAATATTTTTTTCAATGAAAGACGTTTTTGGAGAAATGTTTTAGAGAGACTTATCGACATTGCCTTGTTTCTATCGGAAAGGAATCTTGCTTTTAGAGGATCTGAAGAAGTCTTAGGATCTCCTCACAATGGAAATTTTCTGGGTATATTTAAGCTTTTGGCAAGAAGAGATCTGATCCTAAAAGACCTTCAAGACAGAATCAAGAATAAAAACACTAAAGATCACTATTTGAGTCCTACCATACAAAATGAACTAATTGAATTGCTAGCGACAGAAGTTGAAAAAGAAAATTTACAGCAATTGAAATTGGCAAAATATTTTTCTATAATTTTGGACTGCACTCCAGATATGTCACATCATGAACAAATGTCTGTCATTCTCCGTTATGTACTATGTAATGAAGAAGCTGCTGTTGTTAAAGAAACATTTTTTGGCTACTTGAGAATAAGTGACAGTACTGGGAAAGGCTTGTTGGACGCTTTCTTAGAAAAAGCGACCGAACTGCAACTCGAATTGTCTGATTGTCGAGGTCAGTCATATGATAATGGTGCTAACATGAAAGGAAAACATTCTGGGGTCCAAGCAAGAATGCTAGACATCAATCCCAAAGCTGTTTACGTGCCCTGTGCAAACCATACCCTTAACTTAGTTGTTGTTGACAGTGCTAATTCATCGACGGAAGCATTGACATTTTTTGGAGTACTTACAAGGTTGTATGTGCTGTTTTCTTCCTCTGCTCAGCGTTGGGAAATTTTGAAGAAACATGTGGAGCTGTCCATAAAGTCACAATCTGATACTCGTTGGGAAAGCAGAATTAAATGCATCAAACCTCTTCGATACAATTTAAATGAGGTGTTGCTGGCATTGAAAGACTTGGAAGCCATTTCCATAGAAAGAAAAGATGGAAGAGCTGCCTCAGAAACAAAATCGTTGATAGCTCATTTATCAAAATGGAGTTTTCTTTTGTCGGTGTTTATTTGGTATGATATCCTATTCCAAGTCAATAAAGCAAGCAAGATTCTTCAATCGTATGGAGTCTCCCTTCATACAATGGAAACGGAAATCCAGGCAACTGAAAAGTTTTTACAAAACTATCGCACAACGGGTTATGACAGTGCCGCAACATCTGCTGTTGAAATAGCACAGGAATTGGATATTGATCTTTCTTTTCCTCCGTCAAGAAGTGGAAAGAAAAGAAGATTGTTTGATTACCAAGGTGAAGAGGAACAACGAGCTACTCCTGAACTGAAATTTAAAAGCAACTTTTTCTATCCATTAGTAGACCAGGCTATTATGTCAATAAAGGAGCGCTTTAATTTGTTACGTGAGGTTTCTTCCGCCTTTTCGTTTTTGTACACACGAGACAAACTTTTGCTTGTGCAACAAGAAAATGCTCTTCTTACTTGCTGTAAAGAGTTCCAAAAAAAGTTCGGTGACATTGATTCTGATGAAATGAGCGCTGAGCTACAGCGGTTTGTTTTAATTTTACAAAAAAAACGCAATCTCAAAACGGCTCAAGACTTTCTGAACTATCTTCTAAAGACTCATTTATTTGAATTGTATCCGAATGTGTACATCGCACTTCGAATCTTACTAACTTGCCCCGTGACTGTTGCCAGCGCTGAAAGAAGCTTCAGCAAGTTGAAACTGATCAAAACTTTTAATAGAACGTCTATGACAGACAGTAGACTATCTTCATTAGCCATGTTGTCAATCGAAAATGACTGCGCCCGATCTCTTGATTATGACAATGTCATAACAGCATTTGCGAACAAAAAGGTTCGCTCCAGACTATTTAAATGATACTGTGTTTTTATAACTTTTTCATGTTTTTCAGTGTCATTGCTTTCGTTTCGCAGTGTCTGCATAAATGTCCTACTGAACTCTGGCATCGGTGCCGAATTTTTTATGACTTGCACCTTCGGTATCGGCATGCTTTATTCTGACATTAGCCTGTTTACTTATGTAGAAATTGTGGTGTATTTTCTTAATGCAGCTTTTCAATTTTACACCTCTAAAGTGATATGACCTGTGCGCAGGGGCTCTTGCGCTTACTTTGGGGGGGGCCCGAAGTTGGAGTGCTACGGGGCTGCTCTTGATTACTTAGTTTTGGAATATATTGATGCGGATTTGGCAGTAATTCCTCCAGACGTAGATAACCTTACGGATGAAGATACTGCAACGCCTTTAGTTCGTAATGTTCCTGGTCTTGTAGAAGTCGTCAATGCTGACGAGGAAGACGGCTCTGATGTGCCATGTACGTCAACAGATCCAAACCCTCCGGCTAAAAAGCAACGGAAAGAAAGATCAAAAGTTGCTTGGAAAAAGAAAAATCCCGTCTACAGCAAGTGGTTAAACGTGGATGATAACGAGCCTATAAAGCTAGAAAATCTGGAATCTTGCTTACATGATTTGACTCCCCTGCAAATTTGTGAGAAGTTTTTTCCCCAGAAGTTTATCAACTCATTGTAGATGAAACAGTTCGATATGCAATATCAATGTAGCGTTTCATTCCATTTGTCGTTCAATATTCCCATGGATTCATGCTAGTGTTCATATAAATTTCAATGTAATTTAACCTAAATAATATTTTTCTCATACTTCGTATTTCCTATATTTTTGATACGTGGTTCCGGCAATAGTTGACGTCTCGCCAAACAACGTTTAACATTCACAGTTTGAATTTGTATGAAACCGAGGCAGACGTGTTTTTTAAATTCCATATAGCTAGATTACAAATATGCTAAAATACTAACTGATTTTTGTATTTTGTGTTTATGTGTATTCTATTTGAATAAGTGTGTTGATTATTAATAAAGTAGGTATAAACTAAGTGTGATTACTTAACCTTGAACACGCAAAAAACCTACAACACAAAAGAACAAACCGAGCTTTACCGTGTCTTTTGAGGAGATACAAGTTTTCATCGGATTTTTATTGTTCAGCGGCTATCAAACTTTACCAAGCGAATGGGATTATTGGAGCGAGGAGAAGGATTTAGGTCTGGACATTGTCCGTTACGCATTTAGTCGAATTTGTACCTTGCCCTGAAATTTGTAATCCACTTTCAAGACAATTCCCAGGCTCAGGAGAACAAGGACGACAAAGCTTTCAAGATCAAGTCTTTCATGGATCTGCTCAATAAAAAGTTTCAGCAGTGAGGGATCTTTGAGAAATACTTATCTATTGATGACATGATTGTGCGATATTATGGACATTACTCGTTGAAGCAGTTTATCAGAGCTAAACCAATAAGATTTGGTTACAAAATATGAGCTATGTGCGGTAAAAGCGGGTACTGCTTCAACTTTTCTTTGCGTTGTAGAAAAAACGCGAATGATTATAAGAACACCGGATCTCTGGGATCTCGAGTGGTTATGAAGATGTTAACAATCCCTCGTTTCATGTTGTTTATTTTGATAATTTCTTCACCAGCCACATGCTCCTTGTTCAACTGAGAGAAAAGGTTTCAGAGCAACAGGAACTGTTAGAGATGCGAGAATAGCAAACTGTCCTTTGAAACCAGCCAAAGAAATGGATAAAATGGATAGAGAAACGTACGACTACAGATTCGACTAAAAAAAAAACAAAATCTTCGCTGTTAGATGGAAAGATTATGGTGTAGTGGTTAGAGCGTCCGCTTTGCAGTCGGTAGACCTGGGGTTCATTCCCCTTGTCGAGTCATACCAAAAAACTTTAAAAAATGGTATCTATAGCTTCTCTGCTTGGCGCTCGGCATTTATGGGAGGTTGTGGAGAACAAGCCGGCAAGTTCGCTTGTTGTGTCCTTGGGCAAGGCACTTAACGGGATGCCCCACCTTTATGTGGAAGACAGGTAACCCGGAAATGGCAACTCCCAAGCGAGTGCGGACTCACCGTCCAAAACATAGCGATACATCACTTTCTCGTGAAGGGAGGATAAACATGGCAAATAAAAGATAACAAATCAGTTGCGTTGGCTTCTAATTTTGATAGGATTGAACCTCTTGCCACAACAAAGCGATAGAGTAAAAAGCTGAAAGAAAAAGTGTCAATACCCCAGCCCTTATGATCAAAAATTACAACAAATACATGAGAGGGGTGGATCATCATGACTGGCTTTTAGAAAAACATCGTATTGCAATGAGGGGAAAAAGTAATATTGGTGCTTGGTGACAAGAATGATTGATATGGCTGTGGTAAATGCTTGCATCATTTACCGGCTGATTCACGGACCTAATTCTATTTCTACGAAGAATTTTCGAAGAGCTGTGGCTGTAAGCTATTTGCAGAAAGGTCATGGAAAGCGGGTCATGTAAGGCCGACCACTTAGTCACCCATTCACCTCCAAAACCCCCATAAACGCCGATATTCGTTACGATGGACAAGACCATGTCATTTATAAAAGAGAAAAACAAAGGCGGTGCCAACCAAAGGGGTGTAACTGAAGACCACTAACTTATTGCATAAAATGGAACATCACTTTGTATACTGGTTGTTTCCCCAACCTCCACAAGAAAGTTTGAGAGTAACAAACTTAAAAATCAAATGCTTGGGCCTTAGCAAACAACTATAAGAAGTCATCAAGAACAAAATTTGATCATGTGCTGTTTCATTTGAACTGTTTTCAGTGGTTGTTATTTACATGTTTGTGATGCGTAATACGTCGATCGCAGTGTAAAGCATTCACAAAAAATGCTACCTAATCCGCCCAGCATCAAAAAATAGAACAGTTGATTACGTAGAAACTACTGCAAATTTTGCAGAAATGTGAAAAGAATCTAAATTAAGATGGCGTTTTATGCAAAATGTGTAAGTAATAATGAAATCTGTTGAGAAAAAAATTTGGGCGTTAATGGGTTACGAAATATACACTGGCCAGCCAAAAAATTATGAAATGAAAGTGCTTGATTCGTTTACTGTGAACAAAGGATTTCATATAACGAAAGAGGAAAACAAGAAGGGGAGAGTGACCCAAAAAGTCAAAGTCTCCTACTAATTATGCCCTTCAGACATTAACAAAAAAGCTAAATAAGCCTTCTCAAGAGTGAAAACTCAAAAAATCTGATACTTTTTGGTTACCAAAACTCTACGCTTTGGCATAAAAACATTTTATTTTACAAAAAAAAATTTAGTAATTTCTTTTCACCAACATGAGCATATTTACAATGCTCGAAAAATTATAAGCTTTGCTCAAATTTTTTGACGCTATGGCAAAAATTGGAAGAGGAGACCGTTATCTACCTCCGCCTTCTGCGACACTGACCTTTCTGAATCTTCTACAGCCATGAAAAGCGGCAGGTTTTAATCATGAATTCTTGGATTTGTAATCCACGCAGGCAGAACAAAGAAACCTCAATAAGCGTGCTCTTATTCTCCTGTTCACAAACAAATGAAGTCCTCAATATTTAGACCAAATTAAATTCTCAACTCACATTTTGCTTTACTGAATCACTGTATCTCATACAAAACCATAAATGGCTCATCCAAGCTCGAGTCGAACCAACAACTGCCTCCTTTATAGCAACACAGCACGTAAACTTGGCAACATATCAAAAATTGCTTTGATGACAAGAAAACTCAGCACTAAAACTGCTTTCAGGCTCTCAACCCGAGGAAAAATAAAACCTTCTGTTTTAAGAGGAGACCTCGTGAGACCAAACTCCAACCGCATCTCTCTCTCTCTTTCTTTCTCTTTTTGCTTAATTTACCTCTTCTTTTCACCACCACTTTTACCTTTTTCTGGGTCACTTTCAACCGCAAACTCTTTATTTGTAACATAGGCATAGCCAGGAGGGGCCAAAGGGGTCATGGCCCCCCTGGATTTTAAGTCAAATTACAAAACAGTATCAAAAAAATAAAAACACAAATTTTTTGCGCCTCCGCAGGTACATTAGAGTTTATTGTTGACTTTTAGCAAGGGGGTGGAGAGGGTGGGTGGGTCGGGCGTGACTTTTTAAGCTTTCAAACTTTCAAATGTTATCAAACAAGATGTGTACGTTTTACACACTAAATATTGCCGAAGTATTTCTTCTATGTCGCAGTCGAGTGATGAATTGATAATCCAAGTTATGGTAATTGCAAGAAATAAGTGTCTCGCTGAGCGCTTTCTTCTTTTATTGCGATGCGGACTATTACAAAGACGTCGCTTCTTTTATCAGAACGTTCAACCTACCAGTGGGAGTGGTTTCCTTGAAATTCCTTAAATCAGGGGTGGGAAACCTGCGGCCCGCGAGACTATTTAATGTGGCCCGCGTTCAAAAGTTGTAAACGATTAAACATTTCCTTGAGACGACCTTGCCAACATTTGCTGTTAGCTCTACTTCGCTCTGTGTAGATTGATCCCTTGACTATGTATAACGTTAGTGTTTTCCGGTTACCAGATACTGTTTTTGGCGTGGTTAGCGATTACGCAATCTCTTTGTTAGTCGCTATCCAGTAATTCAAGGTAGAACCTATGATAATTTAGTGTAGTAGAGTATTAACGTTAATTTATGGTATAGTTAGGAATAGTAGCTGGTAGCCTACAATGTTCGGTATATTTGGAAGTGTGCTTTGTAGTGCTGGGCCTGGCTTACCTAGGCCTAGCATCATTACCTATTTGTTTTTTCCCTTTAGCTATAGGTTCAAGGTGTTTTAGTTTTTTTTGCGGTTTACAGTGGTTAATAGTGTTGATACCGGTTTTTTCGGTTACCGGTGACTGTCTACCCGTATCTACTGTCGGCTGTGGAACCCAGCCTGCATCACTCAAATTAATAGTGGTGTATTGGTTTACGTGGTGCATGCTGTTGGGTGCCTTTGGAGCGCTGTAGTTGGTTCACTGCAGTACAATATATATTTTTTGATAATCATATCCGTCTGCTGCTGTGAGCTGACACTGTGCCATATCCCAAGCTGCTTCGCCCCCTGTAGTTCTATCTCAAATAGGATAGTAGGAATAGTTGATTAGCTCACCGCCTAGAGCTAACATTTGCCATTTATATCAACATCGTGCTCATGCAGCCTTGTAATGGCATAATTTTCTATTTGTGACGTAACAAACAATAAAACTAACCTGTTAATGTTTTCAGCATTAGGCTACCCTACGACGCAGACTGCATTTAGTTACTGAGCACGTCGCAGTATCTTTGATTTTGTAATTAAATTTTAAATTTGCAAAATGGCTTCAGCTAAAAAGAGAAAAATAGGCGATGAAGGTAGAATGTTCAACAAGGAATGGGAAAACTCTTATTTCTTTGTCGAAATTAGTGAAAAGCCCGTCTGTTTTGTTTGTGGCAAACATGTAGCAGCAATGAAAAAATCAAATGTGCAGCGCCATTATGATTCCTGCCACGGTAATCTTGAAAAGTTGACATGGCAGGCTCGACAGGATAAGATTGCCTTTCTTAAGAGGGGTTTGAATGCACAGCAAACTGCTTTGCAGAAGTATTGCAAAACCAATAATGATATTATTCAAACGAGTAATGAAATTAGTGAACTAATTGCGAAAAAGCTGAAGCCACACATAGAAGGGGAATTCGTGAAAGAATGTATTGTTGCAGCTTCTAAGTTGATAGCACCAGAGAAAGTCGCTGTTTTTGAAGAAATTAGTCTATCGAGAAGAACAGTCTCAAATCGGATTCAGGAAATGGAAGATAATATTAAAAAAACACTGAAAGATAAAGCTCAAGATTTCGAAGTTTTTGCATTGGCCCTCGATGAGACTACAGATATAACAAATACAGCCCAGCTAACGATTTTCATTAGAGGGGTAACTTCGGATTTTAAATTACAAGAAGATTTGTTGTCACTGGAATCCATGCATGGAACAACACGTGGCGAGGACTTGTTTGAGAAACTCCTCTTGGCAATGAGAAAATTTAATCTTCCGTTTGAAAAATTGGGTGGAATTGCTACAGATGGTGCTCCAGCCATGGTTGGTTCACAAAAGGAATTAGCAGCATTTCTTAAAAAAGAGCTGACTCGTTGCGGTCTTGCTGCAGATGACTTAGTTGTATGCCATTGCATCATCCACCAACAAAACTTGTGTGCAAAGTCACTTCAACTTCGTAACGTCATGTCAACAGTAATAAAGTGAATCAACTTTATCAAAAGCAGAGATCTAAATAGCCGCCTATTTAAAAAATTTCTCGAAGACTTGAATGCGGATTACCACAATCTTATTTACTATTGCGAAGTTCGATGGATGAGTCGCAGTGAAATGTTAACACGTTTTTATTTGCTACGAAATGAAATCAGTCAATTTATGGATATGTAAGGAAATCCTGTCGTTGAACTAAGTGATAACCGTTGGTTATGTGATCTCGCATTTATGGTTGATATCAGCAAACATTTTTCAGAACTCAATATAAAGTTGCAGGGACCTAACCAGCTTCTAAACTCCATGTTTGCAAAAGTGAAATCATTTGAAACAAAATTACAGCTGTGGAAAGTACAACTTCAAAATAATAACACCACACACTTTCCATCCTTACAAGAACAAAAACCATCTACTACAGCTAAATATGCGCTTGAGTGTGCCAAGATTTCTGAGACATTCAGTGAAAAATTCTAGGACATGAAAAGCAAACAAATGGAGTTGGATGTTTTCGCCACTCCTTTTAATGTAGTTGCAGCTGCCGCTCCTAATAACTTTCAACATGAAATAATTGAGCTTCAGACTAATAATACATTGAAAAGTGTGTACCTTAACACTCCACTGGTTGAGTTTTGTCAACGCTACGTAACTGCTGATGATTTTCCCATTCTGCGAAAACATGCTCTTAAATACGTGTCTCTCTTTGGAAGCACCTACTGTTGCAAACAATTTTTTTCTAAATTGAATCTCGCAAAGAGTCGGTTTCGCTCCAGAATATCGGATGAAAACCTTGAACAGCAATTACGAATTGCAACATCTTCGGCTTCAGAGGATATCGCACGCCTAATCAACTATTCCTACTATCCTATTTGAGATAGAACTACAGGGGGCGAAGCAGCTTGGGATATGGCACAGTGTCAGCTCACAGCAGCAGACGGATATGATTATCAAAAAATATATATTGTACTGCAGTGAACCAACTACAGCGCTCCAAAGGCACCCAACAGCATGCACCACGTAAACCAATACACCACTATTAATTTGAGTGATGCAGGCTGGGTTCCACAGCCGACAGTAGATACGGGTAGACAGTCACCGGTAACCGAAAAAACCGGTATCAACACTATTAACCACTGTAAACCGCAAAAAAAAACTAAAACACCTTGAACCTATAGCTAAAGGGAAAAAACAAATAGGTAATGATGCTAGGCCTAGGTAAGCCAGGCCCAGCACTACAAAGCACACTTCCAAATATACCGAACATTGTAGGCTACCAGCTACTATTCCTAACTATACCATGAATTAACGTTAATACTCTACTACACTAAATTATCATAGGTTCTACCTTGAATTACTGGATAGCGACTAACAAAGAGATTGCGTAATCGCTAACCACGCCAAAAACAGTATCTGGTAACCGGAAAACACTAACGTTACACATAGTCAAGGGATCAATCTACACAGAGCGAAGTAGAGCTAACAGCAAATGTTGGCAAGGTCGTCTCAAGGAAATGTTTAATCGTTTACAACTTTTGAACGCGGGCCACATTAAATAGTCTCGCGGGCCGCATGCGGCTGCCTTAATTGATACGTTTTAAGTCGGGTATACATAAACAAGCATCAATTATTTTGTAGAATTAAAACCAGGCGTAGTAATGTATTTGCTTAATAGGCCCAATCAATTAATCACACCATTAATTTTATGGTGGAAAAAATGCTGAAATAATCAAGTCACTGGCACTAATTCCTATTTTAAGAAATGCTACTGATAAATGAAAAATTCACAATAAATTTTAATTTGGCATAAACTCGATAGATCATCCCATTTACTTTTTGTACTTGCTCAGCCAATTGCAGTAACCTCAAATTTTAATTACTTAATATCAATTTTTGTATGGGCAAGTCTTTTCAGTTTTTGGAGAAGCATTTCAGATTATGAGCTTCCCAATAGCCCTATTTGCTAGTCTTTAGTTAGACTGGGCCACAACGACGGGTAGACTGCTTGGCCCCGCCATCTGCCGCGTTTGATGGCGGCATTTCGTTTAATGTCTTGTCCCAGAACACAAGCAAATTTTGCCGCGTCTCCTCACTATTCGTTTTTGTTGAGAGTGCAAGAGAAAAGCTGTAAATACCATTTTTGATATTTTTTGACATGGCCCGACTTGATAAATGAGCCCAGGTTCACCGACTGCAAAGCGGACGCTCTAACCCTATGTTACCTTGTCGATACCGGCGATATCGCCCCCTTCAATATTCAAGTGCTATCTGCACCCTAGCCAAAAGGAAGTGAAAGCCGGCGATCAGAAAAACTTTCAATGGGTACCCCCATTACAATAGCCTTCAAAATTATCGGTAATGTATCAGAGATTTTTGAATAGACGCGTCAATCTTCCAAGCTCTGCAGTTTCTGATACAGTCCTATGGTTCATGTTAATTGCAAAAATGTATATTTTTTAGCAAACTGCAGACAGTGACACTGTTTTGACTTATCAAGTCTCTTTCGGTGCAGTTGATGACCGACAAGTTTTTATTTGATTTATTGCATTAATACTGTGGATAGCTTCAAAGATACAATCAGAGAAACTTTATAATTTTTGCGTTATAATCTGAGCAATTTCATATTGACTACTCGTTTTTTTGTACTTTTTTTCACTCATTTTATGAAAACTTTTTTTGACAAATTAGCTGGATTGCATTTTAGGGCTCTCTTAATCTTCACCTTGCAACCAATATGTTTTGACGTATGCCAAGTTGCCAAAAACCAATAAATCTGAACTTAAGTAATGAGTTTAAGTCTGTAGCTATAATTGTAGTTATGGTCATTAAAGACAAAATGAATGCAGACTATTTTTAGAGCCAAAATTTTACACACAATTTGAAATTATCAATGCGTTTTTACCTAAAGTAATAAAGAGATGAAAAGTACAGGTCAACTATATGAAGGTTCAGTCATTACAAAAACTCAAAGCAGCATTGCAAAAATGGAGGCCTTACTTTATGAAGCACTCTCGTTTTAACTTTGACTTTAACTTGCAATTTATGGCAGCATTTCATGAATCAGACTAAATCGTAGAACTAACATCAATATTCATTCCACGTCTCGCGGGGCAACTCTGAGTATTGCAAATGGCCGCCCAGAAACTACTACGTAAATATTTGCATGCGTTATATGTATTGGAGTCTATTTCGTTTTATAGCTTTGCTTTTCGCCTTTTTTGATATGGTTGCGCCATGTAACATTTTGTTAAGAGAAAGTTGAAGTCGTAATGTCGACATAATTACTATCATATTTTTTATTCACGGCTTCATTTTAAAACTGTTTAATCACTCCAAATACAATACTAAAAAACATACATTTTAAAAGTTTTTGGCCTGAACCATGTTGCCACCGAACCTGATTGGGAACCACTGCATAAATATTTGCATGCATTTTATGTATTGAAGTATATTTCGTTTTATAGCTTTGCTTTTCGCCTTTTTTGATTTGGTTGAACCATTAAACATTTTGTAGAGATAAGTTGATGTCGTAATGTCTACATAATTTTTCCATCATATTTTTTATCCTCGGCTTTATTTGAACACTTTTTAATTACTCTATATACAATACTGAAAAAAACCCATTTTTAAAAAATTTTGACGCCAATCTTGTTTTGTACTATAGTAGTTATTTACATTAAGACTTGTTTGACTCATATTTTGAGTTGGAAATCGTAACTCACCTTCTTCTGTCAGGGTGCTGGTGCTCGACTGGCCTTGAACTTCGTTAGGATGAGCTGAAATATAATTGTAAGTGTGTAGTCGATCCTCCCGAATAACAAGCCGGATTGACGTACGAGGTGCATTTAATAAGTTTCCAGACTTTTTTTGTACAGGCATTTATAAATGCCGTAAACTCGAGATATTTCAGTATGTTGTTACTATACTCCTTATGAGATGATTGACCAATTTTTTTTGTTTAGGTGCAAATTTATAGCTACAGTAGGAATTAGAGTACACCTTACTAAATCCTGATTGTCACAGCTGGTGAATTTCAAGAATGCAATCTGGACGTGAGGACACATTAGAAGAACGACATGCAATCAAGTTCTGTTTTAAACTAGGAAAAACTGCCACGGAAACGTATGGTATGCTTCAGACTGCTTATGGACCATCTTGCATGAATCGATCATCAGTTTTTCAGTGGCACAAGAGATTCAAGGAAGGCAGGGAGTCCGTGAGGGATGATGAGAGATGTGGGAGGAGTAGGGAAGTCAGAACATCAGAGATGATTGGCCAAATAAACGATTTCATGAATAGGGACCGTCGTGTTTCTATAGAGACACTAAGCGCACAGTTTAATGTCAGTGTGGGCGCTGTACACATAATCACTCGTGAGGAACTGAAGATGCGGAAGATTTGCGCGAAGTTCGTCCCAAGAGTGCTCCGGGAAGATCAGAGAGAAAGACGTTGCAATGACAGCAAGGAGATGGTCGAGCTCATTAATTCAGATCCCCAAGTTCTTGATGCCCTGGTAACCTGCGATGAAAGCTGGATCTATTGTTATGACCCAGAGACCAAGAGACAGAGTTCCCAGTGGAAGCATGCTGGATCTCCCAGATCCAAGAAGGCCAGACAGAGCAAGTCCACCCAGAAACTCATGATGATCCCTTTTTTTGACAGCATGGGCATAATCTACATTCACTGGGTTCCCACTGGAATCACAGTCAACAAGGAGTACTATATTGAAGTTTTAAGGGAGTTCAGGAAGAGATTCCGTCAGAAGAGGCCAGAACTCTTCGAATCAGGTCAGTGGCATTTCCATCAGGACAATGCCCCAGTCCACAACTCCATCCTCGTCACAGACTATTTGACCCAGATGGGGATCAAGACGGTTCTCCATCCTCCCTACAGCCCGGACCTCGCTCCCTGCGACTTTTGACTATTCCCAAAGCTCAAGGAAAACCTCAGAGGCAATCGTTGTTCCACAATTGAGGACATGAAAGAGGCTGCGACGAGGGTCCTAAACACGCTCACACAAAAAGACTTCCAGGGGGCTTTCCAGAAATTGTTGGAACGGTACAACAAACGCATTGATGTCGGAGGAGAATACTTTGAAGGGGACTAGAGTTTTTTGTGTGTACGGTTAATAAAAGTGTTAATACCAAAAAAGGTCTGGAAACTTATTGAATGCACCTCGTACTTTTCCCGGCTTTTGACACAATTTACATAGCACATTGAGATGGTATTCTACTGCAAACAACTGTCTATAGAATTGTGAGTTTCACTGTTAATTCACGGATTGCAGAGTGAATGACCCAGTAATTGACGTGAAATCACAAGGTTAGAAGTACAAATTTTAACCACCTAGTTGAATCTTACAGGGCAAAAATTCGAACAACTAAAACTTTAAATTTGGTGAAGAAAAATTCCACAAAGTTTAAATAACATTATGGAGATGAAATCGACCCCTTATTTAAGCCCATAGCCATAAATGCAACTTAATAGATAATCTCCAAGCAAACAGGCGGTGAGTCTAAACATCATGCTGTTGTACATTAAAAATAGAATAAATTATTCGTTATATATCAATAACGTAACCTTTGATTAAAGAAAATCTTGTAAAATCAAATGATAGCGAATAAAAGACTTTTTATCGCAAAGCTATAATATGAAACTTGCCTGGATAATTATGATGAATGTTGGTCACAATCTGACGTTGATCAATGTTGACTGATCCTGAGCAAAACATAACTTAACAACTTTTTTCTCAGACGAGGTGCAAGATATGTAGCAGTAGAGCAATGCTTACTGAATTGTGACATAGGAATTTGTTCAACATCCTGTAGTTCTTGATCTTGATTGCCTTGCATCTTATAAAACGAAGGTTGTAGAAGTATTTTAAAATACAAAATTTTGCAATACACAATAATTCTTTTCAAAAATTGCAACCTTAAAAGTTTAAATTTGCGTTTAATTGATCCTGATCAAAAAATTGTTAATTTAATTTTATCTCAAACTAAGTATATACTGCATACATATGCTTCGATTTAAAAGTATTGAGTTGTATCACACTTAAATTTTCGGTTTCAACACATTTGTTGATATATTTTTATCATTATTATACATCGTGATTTCTGCGTAAGAAATATTCTTGAGAAAAGCTAGTGCAGTGCCTTGCTTGTCACAGAAAAGCTGTGCTTCATGACATCACCATTGCTGAATTGTTGTCGCGCGATTGCATCACCTTAGATTAGGGGTGGGCAAACTACGGCCCGCGGGCCGCATGCGGCCCTCGAGAGCACTCTGTGCGGCCCGCGAACACGTTTTGAAACTTTGCCATATTGAAATAAATACGACAGGGGGATTGAAAAGGCGCAAAAGCGGCGATGTCCTTGCCCCAACCACGCATTTACCGTCTACGAAAATGCGATAACCTTTTTTTTTAGAGACACCACCGTTTTTGCGCCCTGAGATACCACATTGTGAGGACATTTCGCGAAATTTTGAGCTAATGCAATTTCTTTTACAGCAAGCAGCTGTCCGAGACAACAAGCCCTGGCCCTCGACCACCCGAGAAATGGTCGATGCGGCCCTCAGGCTAAAAAGTTTGCCCACCCCTACCTTAGATCAATTTTTCTTCGAGTTCTTACTGGACATGAATAACATACACCTTAAACGCGCACTCCAGTAAAACTTATGCCACATTATGATCAAACGTGTACTCCACTTAAAGATATACGACGTCATAATCAAACGCGTTTTCCAATGAACATAAAGCCGGGTGCACACAGCACGCGATTGCAGCACGGTTAGGTAAATCTCCGTTTGTCTAACGGCGTTGCTGCGACTGGTGTCTGCGATTTTACGATTATATGCACACACACCAAATTGACAAAACACATCGCTAGGTTACTCCTAACAAAAGAAGAACCAAGCAACAAATCGGGATAGACCAAGTTCACCAACATACGCCTTCTCATCTTTGAATTTGTCACTTCTTGGTCTATATTTGATTGTACTGCAAGTTGAACCAAACGTTTAATTCATTTACGCAGCCTATACAGTAAAACCGAGCTGATACTGCTATTATAAGCATAATTTTTTCACAAAAAATTTGTTTAGCCTACCAAAAAAAACATTATCAACGTATTCCAAGTCAATAGTCCAAAACAAATAAATTAATTGTGAGGAGAATCACTATTTCCTCAAATAGAAGTGGTCATAACCCCCAAATTTTTTGAAATTAATTAAAAAATTAAAGAATTTGGCTAAAACTACGCAAATAGTCTTGTTCTAAAAGTTGATATTCAAAAAATGTCTTCTTTTTTGTTTTGGGACAAAAATAGCTATACCTTTTAAAAGTTGATCATCTTCTAAAAATTTAAAAGGTCATTCAACAAATTTCATATTTTGGCCTCCACAGAATTTGCTTCTGACTGCGCCACTGCTTCGTCTGTTAGTAGTAAACTTTCAAATGAGAACTACTGTTCCACCAACTATAATTCAGTTACAATACAAGCTAATTAAGTATAAAATTTTATCTCTGCTACCTTAATGCCTGTACATGACTATACTTAATCGAGCAGAAACAGACGCAAAGCGTCTCCAGAACTTTTTGTAAACTTTAATTTCACCTCACATTTGGCAGCCTCTAAATAAAAAAGAACTAAGATGGTTTGCAAACAAGTGACTGCAAACATGAAATAGGCTGCGGTATAACAAAGTGACCATCGGGAAGCAGAAAGCCTCATTAATAAAGCAAAAATAGAGGAGTTGCGGTCGGTGAGAAGGCAATCGGTTGCTCGGCTTAAACTGAGTGATGTTGGTTGCGCAAAGAAACGAGGCCGTACTACGGTAAAGCTATGAGAATTTCTAAAAAATACAGCAAAAGGGCCTTGAGAGGTGAAAAGTTTTGCTTAACGCAATTTGGAGAACAAACTGTGTTTTTATCATAGCTTTGGTCCATTCGAAATAAACAGTGGATCTGTTTAAATTTTACTTTTTTGATTGCCTACTTATGATTACATTAAATGCATAAATTACCACTTCGAAAAACTCAGCTTTGCTAGAAAAAAATCCAACAAGAGCAGAAGTCGATACTTTTGATTAGATAAATTAGTGAGTATCTGTTCCCGCAAGACAAGATGTTGGCCACTGTGTACCTTTTTTGGCATGGTGAATGCTTCCAATATGAGCTCTTACAGTATATGCATGAAGAATATGGAAAGAGGGGCAACAGGGAATCATATAAAGAGAGAAGTTCATGCTGCATTTTGGGAAGTCACAAATAACTCTATGGGCTGCATCACGGCTACTTTCACCCCTGCCCCTGCAATTCTTTATCACCACCGTCTGCAACGTATCCTCACCAGGCAATGCTGCCGAATTAACAGGAACATCTTTCTCAGACAGCTAAGGCACATTATTAGTGCCCTGCTGTGAGTTCCCGATGAAATAGAGTGAAGACGCGTCGCAGATGCAACAAGTGAGTCAAAACAATGTGTCCTCGCCATTTGTATCTTGTCTGTGGTAACTACATCTAACAGATGAGTGTATGTGCTTCATTGATGTATTTTGGGTCTTTTATAATTTGCAATCCTGCTATGCTATTAATTTGCCATACTGCAAGTGTTGAAAAAATAAATAACAAAAATAATCAATTAATTTCTTATGTACTGAGAAATTAACCCATTTTTGTTCGTTTTTCACACAGATTGTAGACAAACTAAAGGGTTGGGATTCAGCCAGAGCATAGTTCAATGACCCAAGAACACTTCTACATCAGAAAAACAATCAGAACAGAATGATTTTTTGCCAAATTAACTTTTGATTTTTTTTTAATTCAAAAAATATTTATAGTTTAAAAGATGTCCAATGCAGTTACATAAACCATTAAATCAAAACAAAGAGCTCAATTCCATTATCAAAGTATTAACTACAAATACCACTATACTGCATTAAATATAATAAATAGCATTAATTGCAATTATCACTATATTGAAAATATAATATTTTTGTAACTACCGAGTGATAGTTATGTTTTAAAGGATGATCCCATTTATATTATGCTCCTTAATAGCGTATAAAATGCGTTTTCTTTTTATGTTTTCCGTATGAAATAATTATCAACACAACTATTCTATATCAAGTATTTAATTATTAAAAAATTCTCCAAAGGTTACCTTTCAAGCTTTTGAAATTGAGGGTTGCCATTGCAGGGTTAAAAAGTTTCTTGCTGGCTGTCGTTAGACTGTGGATAAAATGGTTAAATTTATAACACATAAGTCGGTTGGGCCACGGCTTGTTATTTTAATTTTAGCCAAAGGAGAGCCAGTGGCTCCTATGCGCGCGTCCTCCCTCAGGAAAAGTTAAACGTCTTTCTCAGCTTTTTTATTTGCCAAAAATCACCCTCGCACTCCTGCTTAGGAAATTGTGAAACCTGATTTTCGGCTGCTACGGTTGTCACAGTAACGCGCATTTTCCCATTTTAAGTACCGAGGCAATTGACCCCCGAAAAAAAGGTCTTTACCGCGGCTATCGCGTGAAACTTTCAAAAAGCCATTCTCGCGTCCTACCCCTCAATAAATTTCTGAGTACACCCTTCAGGAGAACATCACTAAAGTTGACAAAGATATAAGTTAACTGGGCCACAAACCTTTATATAGTTCAAAAATGGGCTACATGCCTGAAAAGGTTGAGAACTACTGCTTTACTGCATATATATTTAAAGCTTGTAGAAGTTGCAGTTTATGTTAAATCTATGGTTCTACTTGCTCAGGTTAATAGCTGAAAAAACTGGTGCTTGACTCTGATTACCCACAAATCAAATGATGTCAGTATCTTTCTTATCAGCTGAGTCCTTTTTTTTGTAAAAACATGCACTTCTGATAGTTACATGAATATGCCAGTGATGGCCTTCAATTTTTCATTTCAACTCGGTTCAAAATTATGCAAAACGTCTTTTAGAGTATGCAAGTGATTATCAGCATCTTTTCGAGAAAAATTAAATTTTCAATTTTTGCCTTCAAATTATTCATTGGGTTGCTTTTATGCAACACCACGCTTGACAGCTGAGAAAGAAGATCTAAGTCAGTGAAATATTTCCGAGTAATACAATTTGGAAAATAAACAATACCAGGTGTAATAACAAAAACTCGTGAAGATTTCTTAACTTTTAAAGTGTACACTACTCTTTTCTATTTTTGCTCTCAGATTTCCGATTGCCCGTTGAACACCTCACATTCTCGGACATTATTTAACCAAAAACACTTTGCCCAAATTTTGTAATCTTTTTCATATACTTTAATACAATTACTTACTATACTAGTACTGCCAAAACAAAAATAATTTCAAACAACTGAATTTTAGTATTTTTATTTTAATTTATTTGCTGCAATATCTTTGCGATACCTTTATGCAAAGCTGAGATCAAAATTGTTAACTGAACAAATGATTATCATTATTAGTTTAGGAAATACTGCTTTTATTTACAACGTTGTTGTTGCGGCACACGCAAATATGTTTAGGGTAAAGCCAGCGGAGCTGGCTTTAATTATAGTACTAACTGCAAAATCTACATTTTTCATTTTTGAAAACAATCGCTACATTGGTGCTGCCATATCCCTATTTTCTCTTAATGTTTTTATCTTGTAGTTACTCACTTAAAAAGTAGAGAAATCGGTAACTTAGGAGTAATGGTAGTAACTTAGTATCCCTATCCTGAACACAATGTTATTGGTTTGATTATTTTTAACGTACAATTGTTTTTGGAATGAAAATTGGATGTGCCGAAAGCACATTAACTTTTCGTTACTGTTTACACAACCACCGATATAAGAAACCCCATCTTTACTGACGGGAAACGTGAAGGCAACGTCGGCAACACCGGCTAGCCACTTTATACTGATACAGATAAACCATTGGGCTGAGCCTTTTGAGAATTTTCATATGCATATGAAAAACATGTACAATTGCTTCTGTAGCTCAAAAATGAAATGGCGTCAGACGATAAAACAAACAAGATAATCCAATCTCCTCCACATTAGCTAAGATTTTTTTACTAACCGTTTTCACACTTGCCTCTGCATATGTTTAGCAAAGATTTTTCAAAAAAATAAAGTTTTCATCATCCAAAGTAAATACATAAGGGGAGATGTAAGTCAAAAGATATCGGAAGATGTTGTGCCTATTCTTTGATGCCTATCAGAATCTTGCATAGAATTCATGCCGTAGTTTAAAACTAAGCTGCTGCTGGTATAAAAGCACACTTAAATGTGAAAATGATTTACTACTATTAAAAGACTTTACTATATCGTCAAAGTGGTTTTTTAGATTAACATCTATTGTTATTGCGGAGTGGTTTTTGTTTATAAAAACAATACTACTTGACTTTTTTTATTTAAAACAGATTTTAGACCAGTGGTTCTTAACCGGTGGGCCACAGCATGTAAATCGGGTGGGCCACGGACCGTTGTATATTTTGAAAATCGGTTTGCATGCCGAATAAGGTAGAGAAGACTGGTTCGTAAGAACAGTCATATGGACTAGTACCTATGACCTGGAGTGTCAATAACCTTTTTGGATTGGAAATTGGAAAAAATTTGCAAAAGTACAGTCCAACCCATGGAAAACCAGGCATTGACCTTTTTTTTTTCTTTTTTGGAGGCCAACATGGAAAAATACTGCTCGTGGACATGATGGCCTCCAAAAAAAAAAAAAAGGTCAACACCTCGTTTTCCATGGGTTGGACTGTACTTTTGCAAATTTTTTCCGCTCCTACAGTACATTTTTTTCAGCTCTAGAAAAAAAGGACTGTCCTTTGAAATGAAGGTCGGTTGGCAAACCTTGAACTAGCCATCCTGTGAACTGCGGAGGCAATGACCCTTTTTTTTGGAGATTAACTTCCCTTCCTCGTTATCTTATGCTTATCCCAGTGACACTGACATTGTAATTATTTCATTAAAGTGGGCCGCAAAAATTTGTTGCCCTTTAAAGTGGGCCACGGCATGATAAAGGTTAAAAACACTGTTCTAGACAAATAGTTCTATTTGTTTAAAAAAGAAAACAAATATTTGATCACTGTCAATGCGGTCACCAACTGCACTGAAGAGACCTGATAGGTCGAAACAGTGTCACTGTCTGCAGTTTGCTAAATACAAAAACTACTTCTGCAAAAAAAACGAAAACTTAAATTAGGTGGCGATTTTTGTTTGCATTATGTGACGAGAGAGTCACGACTGTTACGTCATAGCAGCAATTAAATGTGTCTGCCAATGAGTGAAGTGTAGCATTGGTTTAATGAGAGTAAACTGCAAGAATAGCAGCATCAGTGATGTGGCAGCTTTATTGGTGGTCTTGACGTGAGCTGGGCAGTGACGCTTCCGGGAGTGATGAAGAAGTATAAGGGGAGACAGCTTGCCCCTAAATTTAATTTTAGGCACTCTTGTAATTCGTTCTAATCCGTCAAGTTTTTGTTCTGGAATATAGGCTCTTAGTTTTGAAACAAAAAGTTAATGTGGGAATTACTCCAAGTCAAAAATTTAATTAGCAATTATTACTGTATCATTGTTGCAAAAGTTTTTTGATTGGGAACAAAATCCTTTATAACTATTATCTTACAACTTCAGGTGTAATACGAGATATCGATTTCTATTTTTTCACTTTCTGTTCATAACATCATAACGTTAAATAACGTTGTTGTTCGTTTAAAATTAGATAATAATTATCTGATGGGTAAGAAAATTTGTTATCACTTCAGATGTGAGTGGGTGAGCGCCGATCTCAAGATAGTTGATAGGACTTCCGGGATTGAATGCAAGACTCTTGGGAAAAGGCATAACTTCTTTCGCTCTGTGAAGAAAGGCGGAACGTAGATACAACACCCAATGAAAATGAGGTCACAGGGGCCTCATCAAATTCTGGAGTAGGCCTCTGACTTTCTTTCGACATCAGGAGGAAAATGTAAAACTGTTACGCTACACTCACTGTCAGATTAGGAAGAAGTGAAGCTTGGACAATCAACCCATAGGCGTAGCCAGGGGGGCCAAAGGGGCCATGGCTCCCCCTGAATTTTAGGTCAAATTACAAAACAGTATCAAAAAAATAAAAACATAAATTTTTTTGCGCCTCTTCTGGTACATTAGAGTTTATTGTTGACTTTTAGCAAGAGGGTGGGTCGGGCGTGGCTTTTCAAATTTTTTAACTTTCAAATGTTATCAAACAAGATGTGTACATTTTACACACTAAATATCGCCGAAGTTTTTCTTCTATGTCGCAGTCGAGCGATGAATTGATATTCCAAGTTATGGTAATGGCAAGAAATAAGCGTCTCGCTGAGCGCTTTCTTGTTTTATTGCGATGCAGACTACTACAAAGACGTCGCTTCTTTTATCACAGTGGTTCTCAAACTGTGGTACGCGTACCACTAGTGGTACGCGAGAGCTTTTTTAGTGGTACGTGAAGATATTCATCAGTGATTATTATAGTCTGCCTTCACGTGACCATGTTATTTGATGACCATGATGTGACAATAGCAAACCTAAAGACCCGTTTAGACTAGGAATTAGATTAAATTAAAGTACGTTTAGAAGGCGATATGCAATCCATTCTAGCAGTCTTCTAGCAGTTTATCAGCCTTTTAGCAACAGTCTTCTACCCCTTCTAGCAGAAGGCAATATGCCTTCCCTTCTAGCAGTCAGGAAGGACGTCCAATATTCGTTAAAATACGTTTGTTTTACGTTATTGCGACACGATTAAGAGTGTGACGTTGCAATAAAACAAACGCACTTTAATTTAAATTAAAGTTTAAGATGTGCATTTTGTTTTAGTTAATTGGCAGCAATTAAACATTGATACTATTACGTCGCAATTGCATAAAATTTATTTATCAGTAAGTTAGCAAGAAAAGTTTATGTCGTGTCGAAACGAAACTACGATCCAGAATACAGTACATTAAGTATGGTTTCATTACTATCGAGCATAGAGGAGAATGTTTGCCACAGTGTGTGGTTTCTATGAAAACTCTTTCTAATGCAGCCATAAAGCCCAGCTTGTTAAAATGGCACCTTGAATCAAACCATGCAGAAAAAAAGGACAAAGATCAAAGTTTTTTTGAGCGGCTGGGGGAGAACGCAAAAAGACAGCACCTAGACCAGACAGGCCAGTTTCACCAAACCAAGATAGGAGTAGTAAAAGCATCATATGAAGTCTCTCTTCTTGTAGACCAAAACATGAAATCCCACACAATCGCTGAGTCCCACGTTTTGCCAGCAGCAAAGACACTAGTTAGGAACCTCACTGGAGACGAGGCAGCAGCTAAATTGGATAATGTGTCCCTTTCCGATGACACTGTAAAACGCCGTATTCAAGAAATGTCGGGTGATATTGCTGATCAAGTAATGGCTGGAGTAAAAGACTCAAAGTTCGGGTTTGCCATTCAACTCGATGAGTCGACAGATGTCGCGAAATGTAGCCAATTGCTCGTTTATGTCCGCTTTATTCAAAATTACACAGTGAAAACAGAGCTGATGTTGAATCAGGAGCTGGCTGCTACAACAAAAGGGAAAGATGTGTTCAATGTTTTGGCGGATTTTTTTAAAGAGAATGAGCTAGATTCGAGTAAGTTAGTTGGATGCACGACAGATGGTGCTCCAGTCATGCTTGGGCAAAAATTTGGATTTCAAACATATGTAAAAGATGTTGCAGCAAACGCGACCTTCGTCCACTGTTTTATTCACAGATTTGCACTTTGTACCAAAGTGCTCCCTGCTGAGTTAATGTCGCACTTGAACAAAATCATCAAAATTGTGCATTTTATAAAAACCCCAGCTCTGAATTCTCGACTTTTTGCAAGACTCTGTGAAGACGTCAGTTCTACTTAAAAATGTCTCCTTTTCCACACGGAGGTTCGCTGGCTGTCCCGCGGGAATATGACCCGGAGGGTCTTTGAACTTAGGCATGAATTGTTGACATTTTTCAAAGAGAAAAATCACGAATTTAAAGATTATTTTGAGAACGATGACTTTATCTCACGGATGGCCTACTTGTCTGATATTTTCCAGGCTCTCAACGTTATAAATCTTTCGTTTCAAGGATCAAACAGCAGTATTGCAGCTTTTATTTCAAAGCTGGAAGCATTCACTCGGAAGCTAGATTTCTGGACCAAAAATGTAGAGAGCAAATAGTTTGGAATGTTCCAACTCCTTACCACACTTTCAGTGGAGCCCGATGATCAATTATCTCAAGAAATTCATGATCATCTCAAGCTGCTCCGTATGGAATTGTTGCATTACTTTCCAGATTTAGTAAGTTGCACCTATGCAGTCAATCCATTCTGCATCGACCCAGCTCTTCTACCCGTGGGAACAGGAGAACAGGAAGAGATCATCGATATTCAAGTTGACGATACAGCAAAATCAAAGCTGAACGAATGCTCTCTCATAGATTTCTGGCTAATCATGGGTTCTACTTACCCAACGTTGGCCCGAAATGCTGTTCGACAGTTACTGATTTTCCCCTCTACATGGGAATGTGAGCAAGGGTTCTCAGCCTTAATGGCCATTAAATCCAAGAGCCGAAATCGTATAACTGAGCCTAAACATGATTTCAGATGCGCTGTGAGTAAGGTTGCGCCCCAAATCGATCAGCTTGTGCAGAAGAAATAGTTGCATCTATCCCATTAAATTGTATTGCTTGTTATTTGTTGGTGTTATGGTAAAATAAATAGTGCTAGATTTGAGCAAAAAAAGGCAATCTTGAGTCATTTGGTACGCGGTGTAGTAAAAAACGAATAGGTGGTACGCGAATAGAAAAAGTTTGAGAAACACTGTTTTATCAGAACGTTCACCCTCCCAGTGGGAGTGGTTTCCTTGAAATTCCTTAAATAGTGCGTTATACGTCACAATTGAAGTTGAACTATTAAAGCCGTTCTTGATAAAGCTACATTAGATCAATGAAATCGCATTCGCACTTTCTCAGTTTTGTACAGCAATTTTTATAGTAGCAACGAGCGTAGTTCACGAAAGGGAAATGGCGAACCGACCCACAAAACAGGCAAAATTAGATATTTTTTTTTTCTACAAGGAAACAGGTTGATAGTGCTAGAGTTGAAGACGATGTTGAAGTTTAACAACCGCCAACTACTTCTAATACGGCAGAGTTGTTCCCGAAAGCCATGAAGAAAACGTGTTGGGGAAGACCATTGATTTAGGATATGTTTTGGAAATTCACTCACAGATCACAGATACCGAAAGATATAGGCTTTTAACTTCAGAAGGTCCACGAAATGTTTTACTTCTTGATACCATTCGGCAAAATCGTCGCAAGTTTCTGAAGTCGTGGCTTCAAGATGATAAGTTTTCCAATTGGCTTGTTTATACGCAACTCTCTGGAGGGGGTGGTTTATGCAAAACATGCATCTTGATTCAACCGCATCTGACACATGGCAGTCTTGTGAACGCTGCTTTCGTCAAAACACTTTGTATAGATTTCAAGAAATTTATCAAAAAGGCTCTTTCTCTCAGGGATGCCGCTTACCACAGAGAAGCAACATTGGCAGCGAAGAATTTTATTAGCTCCATGAAAAGTGGCAAAGATATATACGCTTGTATAGACGCAGGAAGAGCCAAGCGAACAGCAGAAAATAAAAAAATTTTGACTTCTATTGTCAAAACTGTTCCTTTCTGTGCTTCTAACAATATCCCTTTGCGTGGGCATTCCGCAGACAAGGGAAATATTATGAGGCTTCTTTAATTCCGCATGAATGCTGGGGACGAAGCTTTGAAGAAACACTTTGCTCAGATGGCTGGAAATGCTAAGTATACCAATCCAACCATTCAAAACGAGATTCTTGGAATTGCGAGCACCATGGTGGTCGAAGAGATCGTTGCAGAGGCCAATGAAAGTTTTATATCTGTTGTTGCCGATGAATCCTGCGATATTTCGGGAAAAGAACAACTTGGCATTGCATTAAAGATATACCAAAGGTGATAAAGTGAACGAGAGTTTTACAGGATTTGTTGAAATGTCTTCAGTTTCCGCGGAATCTACTTCTGCAGCTATTCTGGCTCACCTCTCTAGAATAAGCGTTGATCTTCGAAAGCTTGTTGGACAAGGCTACGATGGTGCATCAACTATGGCAGGTCATGTGAGTGAAGTTCAAAAACGCATTCGCAAAAAGTATCCCCGAGCAATATTTGTACATTGTGCTGCACATTGTTTGAACTTGGTCATCAATGACCAGAGTAGAGTTTCTATTGTTAGAAGCACCTGCGACATCATCAGGGAAACTATTCGTTTCTTTCGGGAAAGCCCTAAAAGGCGCTCAAGTTTAGGAGTCAATATTCCTTTATTTTCTCCTACCAGGTGATAACAAAAATACAAGAGCATCCGGATATCTAAAGCTAACTTCAAGCTTATACCTGACGCTCTTGCTTCATTGATGGAGAACGCGAGCGGTGAGACACGAGCGAAAGCTCTTTTCTTGAAAGCTGCCCTCGAAAAACCTGGTGTAACATACGCCATATGTTTAATTGGGCGGTACTCAGCACTTATGAAACCACTAGCGCGAAAGCTTCAGTCTGTTGGAGTCAGTGTATCTTCTGTGAAAAGCCTTATTGCTTCTCTTCAGAGCGTCCCTGATCAAGACCGGGTGGACTTCAACACAGTTGCGTATAGTATTTATGATGAGGCTTGTGCAGCAGTTGGCCGGAAAGAGCTTTTAGTGCCTCGGTTTGTTGGAATCCAAGTTCATCGTGACAACGTTGAAGCAGAATCGGCCTCACAATATTATCAACGTTCGATATTCCTCCCGTACATTGATGGTCTAAGCAGCTCTCTTCTAGAACGTTTTAATGATAACCTTTCTTTTTTTTTCGTTGCTCTCTATCTTGCCTCCAAACAATCCGACCAACATCAATGACATTGAGAGCTCATATTCATTGAACAACCTCGTAAATGAAGAAAAGTTGTGGAGAAGTTCTCTCACCCCTCAAGTAAACCAGGAAAGCTTGCCCGAGCTTTTTGTAAGCGCCCAAGCTTATCGAAGTGTGCGCAACGTCATACAGATTATCTTGACACTCCCCGCAACAACCGTTGAGGCTGAACGGTCATTTTCGTGTATGAGGTGAGTCAAAACTTGGTTACGTTCACATATGACCTCGGATCGCTTTTCTGATTTGTGCGTGCTTCACTGCCATCACGAAAGAGTAGATGAGGAGAAGACCAATCGAATATTGGCAACCATGGCTGGCGAAAAGCGACGACGAATTGATTTTTGAGCGTGATTAACTGGAAGTAAAACTTTTGAGCGTGATCAACTTCGATTTTGACATGCTCGCATGTGCTGACCACCTACTGATCTAGTAACGTATACTACTGTACGCACTGTAACTTATCGCTTTTTAATTCTCAACAGCAAGTAAAATGGCATACGCGTTCATAAGATGACAGGTGAGTGTGTCTGGCTCAGCAGTGTATGGTATGACAATTGTCTTATCAAAAATTACCCTTAATTGGCCTTTCCAAAGAAAGCGTTAGAATTTTTGCATAATTTAGCAGCCAGTTTGCAACTAGGCAGAAATTTTATAAAATTTATATTTTCATAGATATTACGTGAATATGCCGTTATAAGTAAATGACGTCACATTAAAAGCTGCAAAATTTGGCCCCCCTCTCAATTTTTTTCTGGCTACGCCCTTGAATCAAACACATTGCACTAAAGCTCATCAAAGCCACCAAAATTTGGAATACGCAAACAAACTCGCTTCATTTCATGTAGTGGAGGCAATAAAGCAAATGAATTGACACCAGACGGCATCAGTGAGCCAAAAACAAATGAACAACATTAAGCCGCTGACAATATCTTACCGTTGACTTGCTATTGTTTGTGGTTAGCCTGGTTTTATGGGCGTAACACGTAGGCTTATTGGAAGCCAGCTTCTGGTAGGGTTTCATATTCGAATAATTGGCATATTCAGGAATATTTAATTAAAGTTAGTTGTAATGCGCAACTTATACAGCATAATTAGTTGTAAAAGAATATTGAAGAATTGTAAACTTGATCAACTTTAGCCCAGATAAAAGGGCAAACTTCTGGGCAGTTAACCATAGGATATGTTGCATTTGGTATTGATGATTTAAATCAATAGACCTTTGAAACTTTTTTCAAAAACGCCTGTAGGCTAGTCACATTGATATACCAGTCGTAAATTTAAAGCCTTAACTATTCGTGAAACAATTCTTTTGCGTATTGCCTTTCCTGCTAGACCAAGCAAGGTGTATTTAAAAATCTTACAGTGCCAGTAGCAATGGTTAGATGATGGCTGATTTTGCCAATGTACCAACGTGTATGCAAATGAAATAGAATTATTTTCAAAAGAAGAATAAATGATATTTAGATGATACCTCTCCTTAATCAAAATTATTGGGAAATTGTCACATCTTTCTAAATTTGGATTCACCTATTAAAACGGCAAATCTCAACCAAATCACTTTTGATTAAGTTCATAGGTTTCCTGTTACAAACGGTATTAACTTACAACAGTATTTCATTAAATGCACATTTGCTTTCAAAATAGTCTTCAAAGTTGACGTTCGCCCTATATCCTTCAAGCCTAGCTTATAGTTTCTGGTAAGTTACCTTTTTCTGCCAAATGTGTGATGTTAAATGCAATCTTCCTATTATTTCACAACATTAAAAAAGCAGATTACTGGTATGTTAATACCATAATATATCATTCTACGTTAACAGGCAACATCTCAGCAATTTACATTTGCTTTAATAATAAAAGTTGATAATAAGTACAGCTACTGCCTGCAACTGTTTTCAATAAAATCAAAGCAGACAGCATTATGACATTTACAGATGTTTTGAAGAGTTTAAAAAAATGGATGAAAGGATCTGCAAATTAGAAAAATATTAAAAACGAGGTGATCTCTCCCGTAAAAAAGCTCAAATTATTTTATCAAAAGCAACTTATCAATATTTCCGCAAAACTTTTAACCGCATTTCTATGGTTATCCGTTTTTGAGAAAAGGAAGAAAATAAAAATCTACAATCATACGTTAATAGAAAGGTTTCACTCACTTTATCAATCGTTATCACAATTCGCTTTTAAAAACAGTGGTTGAACACTCGCAAGCAGAGACGTAGCAGCCGCCCCCCAAACCCCCCAATTGGGGGGGGCCAGGCCAACTTTGGGGGCCCAAGTTAGTCTGAAATTGCTTTTTGGCTACGTGACTATTTTCAGTTCAGCAGACTTGTTTACAACCGATTTAAACTGTAGGAAGAAATTGGCTTGTGACATCATAAGTGAATGCAACGTCATTTTATCTCGCAGAATCTAGAATATTTCGATTGATTTTCTGGTAGAATCTTCAATATTCGATTGACGTAACAATGCCGTTGTTACGCAACAATCATAGAATGGTCTGGAATTCTGTTTGGCTATAAATACCGGGACAATATATATATACACTGCAGAGTGCAGATAAAGTATTTTATTGACATTGTATAGAATGAAACGTTCAAAAAGTGGTGCTCAAAAGAGAAAAGAAGCAGCCACTGCTCGAGATGCTGTAGCGAAATTGCCCAAGATGACAGATTTTTTCAAGATTACTGAGCAGAGTAGACCTGGCACTAGTACCGAGAGGGATGAAGAAAACTATAGTGTACAAGAAAAAGAAGACTATGACGATCAGCATCAAAGTGATTGTGAATTTCCAGAAAATGTAAGTTGTGATTTACCTGTCAATACGCAACCTTCAATATCAAAAATATCTGAATCTCAATTTACCCCTATCCCTGATGACCCATGTAAATGGCCTGAAAGTATTTCTGATGCTCAACGATGTGATATAGTAAAGCGTGGACCACATCAACTAATAATGAATTTTCCATATAATAACACAACTCCAAGGCGACGTTTTTCCTCCAACCGTTATAAACGTGTGTTACCTAATGGTGAAAGTGTTTCACGGTCGTGGCTAGTTTATTGTGGGGAATCAGATCAAGTTTTTTGCTTTTGTTGTAAGCTATTTGGAAAAACACTAAGCCCCTTTTGTAGTGGTATAAATACATGGGAGGGTTTTTCGAAAAAACTGAAAGACCATGAAAACGGCATTTCCCACCAACAATGCTGCAGTCAATGGATGTTGCTAGCTGAAAGGATAAGAAATTCATCCACTATCGACAAACGCGAGATGAATATTTTTTTCAATGAAAGACGTTTTTGGAGAAATGTTTTCGAGAGACTTATCGACATTGCCTTGTTTCTATCGGAAAGGAATCTTGCTTTTAGAGGATCTGAAGAAGTCTTAGGATCTCCTCACAATGGAAATTTTCTGGGTATATTTGAGCTTTTGGCAAGAAGAGATCCGATCCTAAAAGAGCTTCAAGACAGAATCAAGAATAAAAACACTAAAGATCACTATTTGAGTCCTACCATACAAAATGAACTAATTGAATTGCTAGCGACAGAAGTTGAAAAAGAAAATTTACAGCAATTGAAATTGGCAAAATATTTTTCTATAATTTTGGACTGCACTCCAGATATGTCACATCATGAACAAATGTCTGTCATTCTCCGTTATGTACTATGTAATGAAGAAGCTGCTGTTGTTAAAGAAACATTTTTTGGCTACTTGAGAATAAGTGACAGTACTGGGAAAGGCTTGTTGGACGCTTTCTTAGAAAAAGTTCTAACATGAAAGGAAAACATTCTGGAGTCCAAGCAAGAATGCTAGACATCAATCCCAAAGCTGTTTACGTGCCCTGTGCAAACCATACCCTTAACTTAGTTGTTGTTGACAGTGCTAATTCATCGACGGAAGCATTGACATTTTTTGGAGTACTTACAAGGTTGTATGTGCTGTTTTCTTCCTCTGCTCAGCGTTGGGAAATTTTGAAGAAACATGTGGAGCTGTCCATAAAGTCACAATCTGATACTCGTTGGGAAAGCAGAATTAAATGCATCAAACCTCTTCGATACAATTTAAAAGAGGTGTTGCTGGCACTGAAAGACTTGGAAGCCATTTCCATAGAAAGAAAAGATGGAAGAGCTGCCTCAGAAACAAAATCGTTGATAGCTCATTTATCAAAATGGAGTTTTCTTTTGTCGGTGTTTATTTGGTATGATATCCTATTCCAAGTCAATAAAGCAAGCAAGATTCTTCAATCGTATGGAGTCTCCCTTCATACAATGGAAACGGAAATCCAGGCAACTGAAAAGTTTTTGCAAAACTATCGCACAACGGGTTATGACGGTGCCGCAACATCTGCTGTTGAAATAGCACAGGAATTGGATATTGATCCTTCTTTTCCTCCGTCAAGAAGTGGAAAGAAAAGAAGATTGTTTGATTACCAAGGTGAAGAGGAACAACGAGCTACTCCTGAACTGAAATTTAAAAGCAACTTTTTCTATCCATTAGTCGACCAGGCTATTATGTCAATAAAGGAGCGCTTTAATTTGTTAGGTGAGGTTTCTTCCGCCTTTTCGTTTTTGTACACACGAGACAAACTTTTGCTTGTGCAACAAGAAAATGCTCTTCTTACTTGCTGTAAAGAGTTCCAAAAAAAGTTCGGTGACATTGATTCTGATGAAATGAGCGCTGAGCTACAGCGGTTTGTTTTAATTTTACAAAAAAAACGCAATCTCAATACGGCTCAAGACTTTCTGAACTATCTTCTAAAGACTCATTTATTTGAATTGTATCCGAATGTGTACATCGCACTTGGAATCTTACTAACTTGCCCCGTGACTGTTGCCAGCGCTGAAAGAAGCTTCAGCAAATTGAAACTGATCAAAACTTTTAATAGAACGTCTATGACAGACAGTAGACTATCTTCATTATCCATGTTGTCAATCGAAAATGACTGCGCCCGATCTCTTGATTATGACAATGTCATAACAGCATTTGCGAACAAAAAGGTTCGCTCCAGACTATTTAAATGATACTGTGTTTTTATAACTTTTTCATGTTTTTCAGTGTCATTGCTTTCGTTTCGCAGTGTCTGCATAAATGTCCTACTGAACTCTGGCATCGGTGCCGAATTTTTTATGATTTGCACCTTCGGTATCGGTATGCTTTATTCTGACATTAGCCTGTTTACTTATGTACAAATTGTGGTGTATTTTCTTAATGCAGCTTTTCAATTTTACACCTCTAAAGTGATATGACCTGTGCGCAGGGGCTCTTGCGCTTACTTTGGGGGGGGGGCCGAAGTTGGAGTGCTACGGGACTGCTCGCAAGTTTTTTGCATTAAATCGCATGGGAGTGAGAGCGTTTTGTGTGAATAAAATAGGTTAAGCACACAGTTGTTAAATAAACGTTAGATATGTTTTTTACTGACATTAACCTATAGAATGAATTTTATGTCAGAGTAGTTCAAAGAGTGTTTGGATTGACTAGGTATTGCTAATAATAGTTAAGACTAGCCTACAGAATGTCCGTCAGTTATACAATTAAATGATTTTTTCATTGCTTTGATAACGAATTGTCAAGTGGTTTTGAGCTCACAGTAGTCATTTATTTTTTTACACTGATTGCGAGAATAAATCAAACATAATAAGAATTTTACAAATTCGCCCGAAAATATTGATTAAGGGAAAATATGCTTTTGGCTGATGGTAAAAATTAAATTGGAGTTGGATTGTTGTTCTTTACCGGATAAATGCAAAACGCGATAAAAGTGAAATGCAAACGGCCAAAAACATTCACACAAACATTCACAGAAATTCACACAAGAATAGGCACAACATTCTTTGCGTTAAACAGATAACACACTGAAACTGTTACCTGACTGAGGAAGGGCAGAAAACGAACCACAAGATTGTAAGGATAGCAGAGTGGTAGTGATTATCAAAGTTTTCACTCGGAGTGTGTTGCTAACAGGACTGACTTTACTGCCCTTAAACCAGCTCATAAGCTTTTTTGTTCAATCTTTTACTCAGCGGCTCGCTTAAAGAGATAAGATATCGTCTGTGTAGCTAGGTGCGTATAGGGCAAAAACCAAAGAAAACCAATGATGTAGTCAGTGTACGTAAAGCGTTATGGTCTCCTCATCGCACTTGTTCTTTTTCGACGATCTACCATTGCTATTTTTGACGATCCTTATTTAATCTTAGAAGATCCTAATTGTCAGCTAATCACAACATTGCTCACGATCTTGCACCGTACCCTATTCAAATAATGAATAAAGACGGAACTGTTCCAATGACCACTCACACAGAACCTCATCCTCCCCTATCTTCCCCTTTGTCAGTCTGAATTCTTTGAGCAACCCTGTAGCCAAAGCCACACGGAATAACACTTGAGGTGTCTTGAAACAAATGAGATTAAACTTGCCCACAGCACTCCTGACATTGCTCACTCCACATCACTAACGCTTTCATCTTGGCTTTGCTTACCCCCTACTAGGTACGGCAACAATTTTTATGATGCGCAATTGCCGGAAATTGTTGTGCAGTATTGGTATGTGCAGAGTTAAATTGTTTATGCAAGTAGATTTTCAATTAAAAGAGAAAAAGTGTAAGTGTTTTAAAATCACAAAGCCTGCACTTACGCCACTGCTTGTTCAAAATTGATAACGTTGCTTTCTTGAGATCAAAGTATAGTAATTTTCGTTTTACTTGTAAAGCCCTTTCGATGCCTTATAGCGTATATTGGTCTGTAATGGTAATGTTTCAGTTCTCTAATAGCAAGAGCAGACACAGAACTCTAGTTTTAGTTGATTACTGCTTTGTTTTTATTTATAATTATTTTGTACTTCCTAGCATCTCAGTTGGTTAATGTTTATTATATTTTATAAGTGTTGTTTTGAGTAAGTGAAAGCTAAGTTTTGGTGCAATCTCTTACACCTTTCAGAAAAAATTAATTTGCCCTCTTATCATAAAAAATTAGTGTGCAGTTTATTTACTCAGGCATAAACATTTTTAATGTCTATATAGTGGATGCTGGACTCTAGGCTATACTTTCTGACTATAATAATTAAGGAGACCTCGATCTTACTGATTGAGGACAAGACATGATTCATGCTAAACATGAAAACATAAGCGCAGCCAGCGACATGAGGTCACAATAAATTACAGCAAAAAGCTCCAAGAAGGCTAACCCGTAAATAGCTTATTTCTGCAAATGTATCAAATTACTTGGGCGCGTATTATAATTTTTTAACTTAATGTTGTTTCTCATCCTCTTTCCCTGCTATTCATACAGCAAAATGTGTAACGGATTATTGTGATCACTTCTATTGCATATAGTTGGGCATATCGGTGCGCAGACTGATTCAATTACTGCTAGTAGCATGGTCTGTAGCCCACTGTACCATTTACGAGTAGGTTAGTAATAATGTGTCAGCTGGCATATTCTGAAATAAAACAAAGTAAAACATTCCCGAAAATTTTTGCTCAGTTCCTGGATGGGATCAGGTCAGCCGAACAGTTCTTTGTGAAAAGAGCACATTTTTTTCTTTATCGATCAACAGTGTCATGATTTCAACTGCAAAGTGAAATCACACTTTGATTTTCCTAATTCAATAAAAGTGAGGAAGCAAATGTGAAAGAAAATCAGCGTTCCATAACGTGGCATAACGTCACCAAGCCGCGCCGCACATTCACTGCACGTAATTGCGATGAGACAAGGTCACGCTGCGACGCGTGATTAAAACTAGAACCCAAAACATTTAACTATCAAAAAAATTTTGAAAGTTTAAAGGTTATTGTGCACCTGTAGAGTAGAAAGCTGATCATATTGAAAAAAACTAAGTTTGCGTACAGAAAGCAATGGTTTGGTGAAGCCAAATAATTGCTTGATGTAATTTTTCAGGACAAAACTTCTAAAAACATTCAAATTTCGATTATAGATGTATTAATACATCCTACTTTTTACTTAATTTAAGCCTAAAGACTTGACGCTTGAAAAAATGAATACGTTATTTTAGGTTCGATGAAAACGCGAATCCAACTTTTACACATTTCATTTAAAAACTCACTTCAATAAAAGTCATCGGCAACCTAATCTGACTAAATGAATGGCTAGAGTGGGTCTTATATATTTACTACAATTGCTTGTCTATTTCAAAAGGCATGGTAATTTTTATAAAACCGTGGTTATGATGAAAACTTTTCACTCCAATAACTTCCATAAGTGCTGAAAAGTAAGATTTTTAGAATAATAATATTTTAACATTACTACCCAAATATTATGGAAATCGCTCACTACTTTCTTACCTTTCGTTTTTTACAATATATACCTTGTTTAGGAGCTTATCAAATGTATTGAAGTGTTTAGGGGGAGATATTGAGTGATGGCTTCTTGAAAGAATATCAAAGTAGTTCAAAATGTAAAAAAAAGAGGTCTTCATGTTGCTTTGGAAATCAAAATAGAAAAAATACTTTGCCCCTCTCCTCCCAAACATGATCAAGCTTACTTATTTAATGCAATTGGTAAATAACATTGAGCTTACTTTATTGCTCCGGCCCCAAAAATATGTTTTTAAATACCCAGTTAATCAAATGGTGTTTAAAAAGAATCCTCTAGACGAGAAGTTGTTTAACCGGGGAAAGCGGAGTCACGGTTTACCACCCTCTTTTGTCCCAGTCACTCAAAAATTTGTCAAAATCAGCAATTTAGAAAAGTTGATCTCAAAAGAAAAGGTCTTCTGCATCATTTGAAGTAAACCAAGTAAAAGAGCATTATAGAAATTGTATCAGGACCAGATGATAACTGTCATATTATCGCTTCTAAAATGGGCAAAAAATTAAAGCAAACAAAATAATAAAGGAAATCAAAGAGTAAAAAACAAAAATTGCTTACTCCCTTCGCTAAATAAAGCTAAATTTATTTTATAAATTACTGTAAAAAATTTAACAAATAACTTCCTCATTGTATCTTGTTGTTGCACAGCTTTACCGTATAAGCACAATTTAGATTTTATGACTTATCAGTTGAGACCATTTTAAACAACAACAAAAATTAAATGTGCTCAAAAAACATTTACGTATTCTCGTGTTAAGCTACAGCATGTCAATACTCGTTACGGACGAAGAGTTTTCAACCTGACTAATTTTCAGTTTGTTCTGCGATTACGTGCTAGTACAAATTCATTAAAAATTTGAAACAAAATAGCACATCTTGATTTTAAAAGGCGAAAACATGCTAACGTGCCAAACTATGTTTATCAATTGAAATTCGAATTTGAACTATGGCTTGAACAAATTTCAACGACTACACAGCAAGTTGCTGAATCAAAAACAGCTCTGTCATTTATCAGCCTTCGAAATTAAGTTCTTCTTGAGATTGTTCAGTTAAATCAACTTTATGTTTAAAAACTTTTTACATGGTGTGAGGAAAGATTAGGCAAATGCCGAACCAAATCAATCGTTTACAAAGCCTCAATTGCAGCTCCCAACACGGCACTATTTTGGGCTTTGTGCGACCGGGTTTAAAACCCAGTTTTACAGCCATCGCTCATCATTCAAATGCCAACGAAAGATAAACGCTACAGAACTCTCCAAAGCTGTGTGAGACTGCAAGAACAGAGGGATCAAACCGCTCATATCTTGGTGCATCGTATGAATAATTTAAAATATGAGGTAGAGTTGCGGAGGTGTAAGTATGATTCAAATGAACAAAAAACTATATTAGACATACTACAGCAATTTAAATATTACCCGGATGTACAAGCTATACTTAAGATTATCATTGTACTTCCAGCAACATTTGTTTAACATAAGCGTTTCTTTTCTGCCATGAATGAGTAAAACTTTGCTCCGTTCTTCGAACTCTGACAGCTTGTGCAGCATTTTTGTTTCGCACGCCCGCAAACAGCGTTTAAATAATGGTTTTGTTGATGTGTTACAAGGTTTAATGTTAACAAATTACTGTCGTTTAAACTGGATGTGATTAACGTTAATCCTTACATAAAAGTTTTGTTTATTGCATTAGATCACTGCTTCTCAACCGGTGGGCCACAGTACGTAAGTCGGATGGGCCACGGACGTCTGTCTACTTTAAAAATGAGTTTGCATGACCAATAAGGTTGAGAAATATTGGACTATGTGAACTGCCATACGGACCAGTATCTGTAAACTAGAGGCGCAACAACCTTTTATTTTTTTTGGAGATCAACTCCACTGCCATGATATCTGATGCTTATTCCAGTGACATTGTAGTCATCATATCTAAGTTCTTATAAAAGTGGGCCACGGCACGAAAATGGTTGAGAACCGCTGCATTAGATCAAAATAAACTAACGTATATGAGTTAAACCATGCGAAAATGATAGTTTGTTTGACGCAAGTTCTGCATATCAGTATCCTAACTTACGTGTACCTACGCCATTAAAAACAGTTAAATATTGCATAAGGCGTTCTGCTTTGTTAATTTTATTTAAATTGTCACCTTGTCAATGTCATTTTATTAGTATGAAATGATGATGTTGTCATCATGACAAGCGAAAAGTCAAATCTCACCTCCTCAATTTTTTCTGGCTTCGCGCCTGTCTCTTATTACGTTTATAAAACATAAGGTAAGCTGCAATGGTGTCCACAACAAATACTTCAATTCAAGGCCAATACGAAATTTGAGTAATAGCTCATTCATTCCAAGGTGTTAAAGCAAGCTCTCTTTAGCCATGATAAAATCTTTTTTTAGTATCAACCAACAATTTAGCAATAAACAAGACCATAGTTTTGACTAGCTCATTCTTCTTTTACAAAAATCTTAATTGCCATATGCCATATTCGATGATAGAATCCTCAAGCACAATAGAATATAAAAGCAATAATTAGATTGTCCAAGACGTTATACTAAAAACGCAAACGCCTCCTTTCCTTTAATAAAAAGCACTGAATTTATTCTATGAGTTACTATATTCCTGAACAAATCACTGCCTCATTTTATTTTGTTGCTGCACAATCCTACCATACAGACACTATTTATAAATTAAAACTAGTAAATTTGGGGCCATTTCAAGCAACAACTGAGTATAAGTCAATTCAAAAACACTCACGTAGTCTCATTTATCAAGTGCTAGCATCAGTTTACTGAGATTTTGAACGTAGTATTTATAGCAAATCGTGTTTCTACAAGGCGGAAGTAACATGCCACACAACTTTTAAAAATCGAAAGACGTTTAGAAAAATGTTCTGACACTTTCCTTTACTGAAATTATAAAGTGTTTTATAAGCGGTATAAGTAATACAAAGTGCTGCAATCCCAGCATTTAAAAAACATGAAAATTTAGAAATCTGTTACAACCAAAGAGTTGTAGCTGATAGTCATGTAGAAAAAATAAAATTTTGTTGAAAAATATTAGACTGTTAAACCGCAAAATTTTGATTCATTTAAATTAAAAGTTAGATTGGTGAAATAGGCCAATTATTTCTTCTTTCTTCAGTCAAACTCAAATGAGAAAATAGCCCAGATAGAATACGCTAAACATAAATGTGATTGAATGAGTAATGTTACGTTAAGCATTTCCAGAAAAGAATATGGAGAAGTGAATAAAACACTCCTCCATAAATCAAAACACGAAAACAGCAAAACTCAACAAGAAGTCTACTAGTACTGAAACTAAAGTCAAAGATTTAAATCTTTTTGGTGAACAGTGACGCACGATTGTTAAGCATTCCACATTAATTACGCCTTTTTCTTTTTTTTTAATGCAATATGCTACATTTAGCAAGCTTTTTTCCTTATTTTCTCAACCATCATAACTTAACTGAATGCGTTCGTTTGTTATCATCCAACACAAATACATTACACTACATAACCGCTAGCTGCGAATAAAATGCCAATCTGAAATCTTCTCTTGCCAAATAGTTTACTATCACAAATACAAATGCCAAAGAGGATGCACCGAATTGTGAAGCAGGCCTATCACTACATGTCTCATTTCTGTAATTTTGAAAACGACTATTTTGGGGAAACTATCATTTTTGACTACGTTCCCTACCAATCTTACACTTTTTGAAAGTACAAATGCTAGTTTGTAAAACCATTGTTTGTAAGTATTACCAATCTTGATTAACACTATTTAACTGAGATAATTATCATTAGGATACGGATTTAGGAAATACCACCTCCGTTGGGGAATAGCAAGGTCTCTTTTTAACTGCTATAGGTGCGCCTTTGCAAGGAAAAAGGAGCAAGAAGCATTAGGCGTAGTCTGCAAGAACTTCAAAGAGCTCAAAAGCGTTTTACTAGTTGTTGTTGTTGTTACCCGACCCCTTCCGAGGGATGGGAGCATGGCGGAAGACCACGGAGCCCCAGAACCCGGACAACTCCACAAGGCATGGACCAGAGGCTGCGGAGACCAGCAAAGTTTATGGAAGAGAGCGGGATGCCAGACAGAGTCAAAAGCTTTGAAGAAATCAATAGTAGCGAGAATCGTCCGAGAGTCCGGCCTGGGTTTGTTAAACCCATCCAAATTGGACTGAGAAATATAAAGAATTTGATCGAGAGTAGACCGTCCAGGGTGGAAACCGGCCTGGCGGGAAGAAAGAATGGAATTAGACTCCAGAAAGACGAGTAGATGGGATAGAATGATGCGTTCAAAAAGCTTGGATATGCAGGAGGTAAGAGAGATAAGCCGGAAGGAAGTAAGAGAGCCGAGCGGCTTTTCCATCTTGTGGATGGGAATAATAGAAGATGTTTTCCAGATGAAAGGAAAGGAATGCAAAGCCCATGAGAGGTTGAAAATGTGAAAAAGACAATCCATGCCAGAGCGAGGAAGATGCTTTAGCATGGAGTAGTCAACTACGTCTGAGCCAGAGGCAGTGGACGAGGAGAGGTTAGAGGCAGCCGCAAGAAATTCAGCGTGGGAGAAGGGTGAGCAGAAAGACATGTGAGACTCCTCAGAGGACGTGGCTCGGCGAAGCTTGGAAAGGTAACCTCTGGCTCTGCTACGCAGAGTCAGAAGAGATTACCCAATCGAGTACTTCCTCCCCATGGGGGTCGCAAGTACCTTTTGAGTCCCAGTGGGCGTGATGGCAATTGAAGTCCCCCAGAACGAAGAAATTTCTGAAGGAGGGAAGGGTAGAAGGAGAAAAGGAGTCGATTCTGCCATCCGTCGGAGAAGAGCGAATGGGAGGAGTGTAAACATTAAAAAAAGAGAGAGATGAAGAGTTGTTTAGAGAGATGTTGACCCCTACATAGTCAAAGTAGGGGTCAAGCGAGGAGAGAAAGGAGAGAGAAAGTTCAGAAAAAGACAAGCCCTGCCTGACGAAAATGATCACGCCACCGCTAGCGTGCGTGGCATCACGAGAGAGAACGCCAGACCGAGAGTGGGTGCGATCAGATTGCGTTAAGATTGGATCCCTAAATACAGATAAGGTCAACAGGATGGGACGAAAGAAAGTGTAGTGGTCCACTGCTCCTGGCTCAGAGACCGCCAGCATTCCATTGAAGAACCCTGAGGGAGTCAGGGGGAAGAGGAAGCAGGAAGCGTAGAAGAAAAACCAGATGCAAGAGGTGGTGGTGAGGGAGCATAGGAAGAAAAAATAGAATTGGCAGAGGGGGGATAAGAGGTTTGAAGACTAGGGTGGGGCGGGAATGCTGCATTAGCAGAGGGGGCTAGATCGAACAGTGGAGGTATACAGGCCGGAGGAGTCCGAAGAGGAAGTCACAGTGGAGGAAGTCACATTGTTGCAGGCAAGGATGCAGCAAGGTGGACAACTCCAGGAGTGAGAGCTGCCAAGAGTTCTGAATTTGGAGAGGGAGAGTCGTGAGCACGTTAGGTGGACCCACTTGAAGCAAGTGCAGCATTGAACTGACTTACCTAGCCATGTCACATTTCCAGCGCACACTGAGCAAGGAAAGATGGGTTCAGGATTGGGGTGAACGTTACCGCTTATCACGAACAGAAGAAGAAGGAGGAGACGAAGACGGGCATGGACAAGGCGGGAGAAGGGAGAAGACAGGCGACCGTATTTAGAGAAGCTGTGTGGTGCCCTTCTGCGATCGTTCAGGGGGCAGCACGGCAAAAAACTGGAGGGGAGTGCCCGGGGTAACTGGGACCCTCGGGAAGGCCAACGACCATTTTGACCCAACCCAAACGGGGTCAGGGACCGCACCACCACGTTGAGGCGGCTGTTGATTGGTGCAGTCCCATCAGTGAAAAATCATCAGTGAAAACTTTTTCTTATCAGCTAAGTGCCAACAAAAAGTTCAAAGGTATGTAGAGCACCCCATTAATGCAGCTTTCTAAAAGTCAGGTGCCGTTTATACCAAGCATAAAAAGTGAAGAAACATTATTTGTTTCCTCAGGCTCTCCTCCAAGTGGCAGCAAACAGAGCAATGGAAGTATAATATCAGTTTTTGGTTTTTCTAGGTGGGTAGATACACCCTGCATAGATACAAATCTTCGACCGACCGCTTCCTTTTTCGTGGATGTGTCTTCAATTTTAGCTTCGAACATAACACCACTTACTACTAGTCTACGTAATGTTTCATCTATTAGTGCAGTTTCTTCTCAACTTTACTAATCTGAAGTCATCTGTCTCTTAAATCAAAGTTTCTTTTCTTACCTGACTATTTGGTTAGGGTGGGGGTAAAGTGGAGGACCATGAAACCACAAGAGGAGGGCAACTCGACCTTGACAAGGTGACAATTTGAATATAATTTCACTTCGTTAATTATATTTAAATTGTCACCTTGCCAAGTTATTGTATTAGTATTAAATGATGATGCTGTCATCATGACAAGCGAAAAGTCAAATCTCACCTGGGTGCAATGGTATCAACATAACGTAGGCTGCAATGGTGTCCACAACAAATACTTCAATTCAAGGCCAATACGAAATTTGAGTAATAGCTCATTCATTCCAAGGTGTTAAAGCAAGCTCTCTTTAGCCATGATAAAATCTTTTTTTAGTATCAACCAACAATTTAGCAATAAACAAGACCATAGTTTTGACTAGCTCATTCTTCTTTTACAAAAATCTTAATTGCCATATGCCATATTCGATGATAGAATCCTCAAGCACAATAGAATATAAAAGCAATAATTAGATTGTCCAAGACGTTATACTAAAAACGCAAACGCCTCCTTTCCTTTAATAAAAAGCACTGAATTTATTCTATGAGTTACTATATTCCTGAACAAATCACTGCCTCATTTTATTTTGTTGCTGCACAATCCTACCATACAGACACTATTTATAAATTAAAACTAGTAAATTTGGGGCCATTTTAAGCAACAACTGAGTATAAGTCAATTCAAAAAAATATTCACGACATCTTGTGTTAACCCTATGAACCCTGGTTTCTCTGATCATTCCCGCCTTTAATCGGAGCTTCTTCAATAATTTTTATCAAAATTTTTTAAATCTATGTTTTTAACCTCAAAAGTAAAATTATTAAGCAAGCAGACATTTTTATTGATGAAAAAACACAAACAGACTTTTTATTAATAGCAAAACTAATAATTTGCTGGCCTGTATACCGGCTTTTCAGTAAGGTTTCTCAGTAAGGCCTGTTTTCCGACCTGCAGAGTTCAAAGGATTAAGTTACTATTTGGCAGCACTGGTTGACAAGAATGCGTTTTTGACGTGACTAACTTCCTGTTTAATCTGCCATCAAGCCCTAGCATCAGTTTACTGAGGTTTTGAACGTAGTGTTATAGCAAATCGTGATTCTAGAAGGCGGAAGTATCATGCCAAACAACTTTCAAATATCGAAAGACGTTTAGAAAAATGTTCTGGACACAAAGAGAAAGTTTCGTTTTGTTAATTTGATAGGTCAATAATGAGTCAATTTTTCTTATTGGGTCAATTTGTTTTTTTAGGGTAATGCAGTCAATCTTTTATAATTAACATTGTTAGTCTAAATGTTTTTTTCGTAGTAGTGAGAAAAAATGATAGCTGTGATAAAACTTAACTAAGTAATTTGTTACAATTAAACCACTGTGGTGCTATAATCAAAGTCAGACGAAACTAAGTGTGAATGTGTAGCAAACGTATGGTTGCGACAATTAGGAGGCGCAACACTATACATTTGTTCTGTATAAACGTTTGCAGTATAGCGAAGAAGCGTTGGTAATTCTAGTTTAGACTATCTTTTCATTTTTAGGGTAAATCAAGAAAGAGTGAATAGTTTAATAACGCAGTGTAGTGTGCAAGCTCACTAACAGATAGTTTTTTACTATTCTACAGTAGAATCAATTGTCAAAAAGGTGACACAACATAGTTATTTAGATTTTGCTTCAGTTTGCGATTTAGATTTTTAGATGATACCAAAAAGTTAAAGCGATCAAAACATTTAAAATTCAATCCGCACTTTAAGACTTCCGTAAAGAACTTATGAAAAGTCCCAACAACGAATTTTACGGCAATTTGTGAAGCAGCTCTGTGACTTGCAAGCAATGCTTTCGGGTTGAAAGCCATCGAAACACGTCCAAACATCAAAAAGCATTAGGCAGCAGATCTCACCTACTATTTCCACACACTTTGCAAACGTTTTTGAGGAGCAGCAACACCGATTTTATGAAAAAGGTGAACAAGGCATTTTTTGCCTGTTGATATTCCTTTATACAAGCTAAGCAATAAGCATACCAAAAACCTATTTCACCACATTAGTCACAGTTTACCATCTGAAACTACTTGAAAAAAACAGTGCCGCAATTAAGCGCAGATGAGTTTTAGCGGATAAGAAATACGGTACAAGACAAATTTTTCTAGTTGTTAATGAGAGCGCTCAATGTGGAATACAATATTTAAATATTTTAGTTGGAAGTCTACAAGATGGGAAAGATAGTTAAACGCTCCCGTATATTATGCAAAAAAGTTACCAGAAGTGAAAGCGATTGTGGAAAGATATTTTGACTTGCCATTGCTTACTAAAAAACAGATTTTTAAGCTTACGAATCTGTTAACAGTGTTTAGCATCGCCACAATTTATCGAACAGCCTATCAACTGTTGCTTTCAAGATTACAAAGTAAAACAGCTTTAGTCACATCTGCTATCTGCTGCACTGTTTTCATTTTAATCGTGCCAGAGTTATACGTCATTATAGAAGCAGTTTGAAGCAATTAAGTAAAAAGGAAAAACCGTGCTTCAGTACACTCCTAAAAATAGTTAAAAATAGAGTCGTATGTTATATCATCAATTGGGCTCAAATAGTTGTAAAAATTTTTATTCAAAAAAATTTGTTACTAACACTCAAAAAAGCATTTAATCGCATTTCCATAGCCAGTACTGTTCGAGAAAATACAGAAAGTACATTTTGCAATCAACCGTTTACTGTGACATCATTATTCACCAAAAAGGGGTACAATTTTTGCAAGTTGTTTATTTGGGAGGTGGCTTGTATCGCAGCAAAAAATAGTTTCTTCTGTTAAGAAATTTAACTTCATAATAATTATCTTTGATCATGATGTCGTGATGACATTACCAACCACAAACCATAATGACTCCAACTTCGGGGAAGTGATCAATTGCACAAGGTTTGATGTTTGTTTGCCCGCCCAGTAGTTTCAGAAAAGTTAAAATACACACGCATGCAGCCAGCCACTCACCGACCGACAAACATAGAAAAAATTACGCTTTATAGTAAAGATTTAAAAGAGTTTGGTTTAGTTAAAGGCTCAAAAAGTTGAATTCTACTAGAACGTCTCTGAACAGCAAAAACTCTCCCTTAGCTGTCGTTGCTCCCAGGTCACCCTTGGACAAGGTGTAGCACCTGATAGCCTCCACTGTTAGGGTTACAACATGACAGTTTTTATTTTTTTAATGTATTTTGCGGTACTTTGTACATAATGTATGCGCTTTTCTTTGTGTGTGTTTTTATTTGGCTGCTACCTTGCACGTGCGATGGCCATGCCACTATCTTCAAATTTAAACAAAATTCTTTTCATGTGCGTGTATTAGCGTATGTCGTTTTGCCATCGTCTCTCTTTTTTTTGTGCACTGCTGTCAAATTCGTTTTCTATGTATGCTGATTTGGGCAAAAATAAAATAAAACGATTGATTGATTGGTTGATTCCTTAAAAATATCAATGCTGGCAATTGTTGCCTGTCCAATCTTGAAAATATGTTTGTTTGATGTAAGTAAATGTAATATCTGCAAACTTTATTTCATTTTTCCATACATCAACGCTTGCGCAGTTTATATATAGGGTATTATATTATTTGATTACAGACGTATTTTTGTTGTTACGTTTAATTCTACTGTCGAAAAGATTGCTGTTTGCAGTTGTTGCCTAATAATTTTGTGTGTAATTGGCAAGTGTAACATTAGCCAACATGAAATTTTTTTCAAATATCAATATTTGCTCAGTCTAAAAACAGTATTTTTGTTTAATTAAAAACATGATCTTGACTTTACGTTACAATCTATAATTAAAAGGAAAAACATTGGCAATAGTTGCAAAGTCATTACTGGCAGTATGTTGGTTTGATGCTGGTAAAGTTGCATTTGATAACTTTATTTTTAAATGCAAAAATTAGTTTTATATAAAAAAAGCCTCCAATCATACCGGTTTTAGCAAATAAAGTTGTTGGTAAACTCACTAGACAAAAAACTTGACCAAAATAACGTTGGAAAAAGTCGGCCAAACACAAGCAGTTTTCCAACACGTTACCTACAAAACTCGCTTTGAACCAGCATTGATCCAATTTTGAATGTTGACTGGAAAAAAAATATTGTTTGTTTCTTCGGGCTGTTCCTCTAAGAGGTGGCAAGGAGGCAATGAAATTATAATAGCATTTTTTGGAAGAAAGCATTGTCTCTTCCTTGGCGGGTAAATACGCCGTGTATATCTGCGAATCTTCATTCCAGTGCTTTCTTTTCTTAAATAACTCTTCAATATCGGCTTTACCACAGCATCACTTACTCCTGCGTAAGCCTATTTTTGCATTTTCAAACTACAGTAGTCCCAACTTATTAAGCCCACGATTAATAAGTCCACCCGCTTGATAAGCCCAAAATTTTCTGGTCCGGAATTATTTTATTTATACCTACAATAAAAAAAATCGCTATAAAGGGTGTTTCAAAAGTCACGCCCGATTTTTGACTTTTTAACTGTATAAAATCGGGCGTGACTTTTGAAACACCCTGTATAAGCCCAAACCCAGGTTAATAAACCTAATATTTGAGCACATCTGCTTGAAATTGGATGAAAAAGCGTAGCAACTACACTTTTTTGTTTTGCTTTCGACGATTTCATTCTTCGGCACGCTACTAACCTAGTTCTTAATGCAACTATTTTGTTATAAATCGTTTATTTGCGCCGTAATCGATTGGCAAGACAAATGATGCGCTGTAGATTTTATTTTTAGCAGCTTGTAACCACAGTACAGTCGGCCATATCATTTATGTGCATGAGAGTGGCAAAAATTTGTCCTCCAGCTAATAAGCTCACCCGCTTAATAAGCCCAAAATTGTCCGATCTCGAGAAAGGCTTCATAAGCGAGGACTACTGCATTACTACTCTTAAACTTTACCAACTCGAATTCACGAACTCTCAAAACTGGGCTCATCTCTGCAAGGTTGTATTCGTTGCCAGCCTATTTCTTTGGAAAGGGGGCATAATGAAAGGCAATAAACCCCAGAAGCAGGGCAACTCAGCACGGCCTAAACCGAAGCTAAATAAAGAGAACGAAAATCAAAGCAAGCAAAGCGTAAATAGTCCGCGTCAGATATGGAAAAAACGAGGAGTAAGGTGTCTATAGCTGATCGAATCAGAAGTTTTCATTGACGCAATTGTTTGGAGTTCAAACCATTCTTATGCCAACAGTAACACGTTTGGGTAGCTGCGCTGTTGACTCTAAGACCATATCTAAGGTCACTATATGCCGTTACCAAAAATCTCTGTTCTACTTGTATTTAATGAGTTGGGTAAAGTTTTAACAATATCGTTTATCAAAATTTTTTTTATTACAGCTCGTTGTTGTGTAAACGCAGACGCTGCATGAAGGCTTTTCAAGTCTAGATGGATTAGCATTGAATTGAATATGATATTTTTTGCAGAAAAAAAGGCGGCAAAAGTGAACTGAGCGAGCGAATTTAAAGAAACTTCCAGTCTGTTTTGTCATATTTCACTTGTTATTGCGGGTTACAAAAACTGTTTTTGGCAGGTTCAACCAATAGTGGCCATTAAAATAAATAATAGAATGTTGCATTTGTAAAAATTTAATAAAATTTCCTAAAATACAAGGTGCAGGCCTTTTGCTGGAGATTAAATATTTCAAATTGGTAATTTAAGCCCTATGTAAATATATTTTCAACAACCGGTTCCATCATTCAAAAACTTTTAAGAATCCGTTCGCGCTAACCGGCTGAACGACACTAATGCGTTTTGCAATCTAGCGTTTAGCATTTTTTGCAAAGGCGACTCCGGCACTCGGGCTGTGCCTGACTTACAAAATGAGGGAAAGCTTTGCTGAATTTAAATTCTACGAAACAAGTTTAAACCTTTTTACTTAATTTACATTAAGTCCAAAGAAGAAGCCAGACCTCACATAAACCACTGGTGTTGGTGATGGCAGTTGCTTTTTGTGCTTAACGTTTTGTCTAGCTCGGGCAGGAGGAAAATAGCCAGACACGCTGTGCAGAGAAATAAAAAGAGAAACGATTTTCAAGCATTTTTTCAAATCAAATCCAATTCCGACGTGATTGCAGTTGTCTGATCTCTAACAATGCGCGCGTTCATTGCGTCGTTTCAGACACATTTTGCTTAAATTTTTTGTTGAACTCGGGCCCGCGAGGACTAGCTAGAACTGCAATCAGACAAAAGTAGATAAAAGAGTAATTTACAAGCACGAGCACAGTACACAGTTGATAAAAGCAGGCGTTTTATTATAACTAGGGCCCGCTAAAGTCAATAAAGTCAAAATTTTTCCAGGACCTTGTTACATGATCAAACGTGTACTAACGTTCATTCCAGGTGTTCAGGAGTCTGTTTTGGTACATTTTATAAGTCAAAATAAACTCAAAATTTTGCATAAAGTCAAAACTTGTCAAAATTGTCTTCATCAAAAATTTTTTTACAAAAACGAACAAATTTATATTTTTTTTTTGAATTTTTGAGCTGCTATTAAAATTTTATGCGCAGTTTTATTTGATTTTAAACTTCTCAAATAGTTGCAATGGTAAAAATGCGTGCGGTAATTGAGAAGGGAATAGCACTTATTATGCATCAAATCGTCATTGTTGATGCATAAACACATAATTGTTGGACAATTAATCTATTCCTATAAAATCTTTGCGCACTTTACACGAGGTCTTTTTAAATCGTAGCTTGCAAAGCAAGGAATGCCTAAACAAGCCAAATCTTCCATAGCGAAAGTTAGGCAAATTTGCCACGAATATTCGGATGAGTTTTCGGCAATTCCTGCCCGCGACTTGCGATGCAACCTTTGCGACGTGTTAGTCAAATGCGACAAAAAGTTTTTTGTGGAAAGCCACCGAAACAGTAAGCAACACCAAAGAAAATTGGAGACGAAGAGCAAATCCCAAAATAAGCAAACCTTTTTACAACTCGATCAAGTAAACTTCAAGCAACAGGTTGTCTCTTCATTCCTAGCTGCAGATATCCCACTTCATAAACTCAATCATCCTTCTTTAAAGTCTCTGTTTGCTACAATGGGAAAAGTATTGCCTTCAGAGACTGCAGCCCGGGCATGTGTTGCTAAATTAGCATCCCAAAAAGAAGAACAGATTCAAGAATTACTTCGTGACAAACAAATTTCTTAATTGTGGATGAAGCAGAGATTGCTTAACAAAAGTATATTAGTGTGCTTGTGGGCAGCTGAGATGCCAACAAATCAGACATTCCTCGTTGATTGCCGTCCATTTGACAGCGGTAGCAATGTTAATAGCAGTATTATTCTGCACAATGTGGATGACATATTGCGACAACTTGAAATAAAACGCGAGAATTTTTCATTGTTCTTGACTGATGCTGCTCAGTACATGTCTTTGGCTGGAAAGATATTAAAGGAATTATACTCCTCTTTGATGCATGTCACCTGCGTTGCCCACTTACTACATAACTGCACTATGCGTGTGCATGCTCATTTTAAAAATATTGATGAAATAATAGCAACGATCAAGGCAGCAACAATCAAAAACAAAGATCGAAAGAAAGATTTTCATGATGCTGGTCTGCCATTTCCTCCTAACCCTGTAATTACAAGATGGGCAACTTGGCTTAGAACTGCCTTATATTACAGTGAGAACCTTCCAGCTGTTCGTACCATTGTCAACAATTGCACAAGTGCAGGCCTCTTAGTCAGCAAAGCAAAAGACGCTATCAATGTGGAAGATTTGGTGCCGGACATGGTTAAAATAAATCAATACCGGACTCTAGTAGCCAACTTAGAGTTCTCAGAAGGAAGTGCCTGCACGATAACCAAAGCATACGGACTGCTAAAGAATATGCAATTCGATGATGATCCGTGCGCAATTTAAAATTACATTAAAAAACGACTATTCAACTTTGATTTAGAAACAATAATAAACTGCACCAACTTGACAATTGGCCCAACAAACTACGCACTATTGCAAAAAGCCCAGCCAATCTCTGCTGCTGTTGAGAGGTCGTTTTCTATGCTCAGTAAATTACTGAGAAAAGACAGAAATTTTGATTTTAAGAACGTAAAAAAATATATGATGCTGTATTACAATAAAAAGTCCTGGTAATTATACTATGTGGCTTTCGTTAAAAACATCATAAACAGACTGTTAATGTACAGTACAGTTGCGATAACAACGCATTTTTTGTATTACACACTAATTGATACCGGTACACACAATGGCTCGTTATCCTAGGTTTTGACGTCATGCGTTGCTTTGTTGCATTAGCTTCAAGACTGAGTGAATGAGAAAATGTTTAAAGTAGGCTACCTTCTTCTTTAAAAACTTATGTAAATTGCGGATTATATAACATTTTTAATCAAAAAAGTGCAACAAGACATAAATAATAGGCGAAAGCGGTTAGGTCAAAATAAAGTCAAAATTTTGCTAAAATAAAGTCAAAAATATATAATTTTAGGTAAAAAAAAATGGCCCTAGTTATAACTGCATAAATAAAGGCGTTTTACAATAGTTAAACGGCTGGATAAATTGTTGTTATTTTTTATCTTCTTGCTAGTTTAAGTGCTTTATTTACAGTTTTTGAAATATTTTGCGATAGTGTAAGTGACGAGCCCGAGTAGCCATAAAAAGCTGGAGTCGCCAATGATTTTTTTAGCTCTTTTTTGAAAATTTATCTTTTTTGTGGTTGGTTTTATTGTTTGAAAACCTTTTTGTATATTTTTTAAATAACTGGCAGCGATGTTATGCATGGCTAATTTCTTGGTTGACTTCTCTTCAGAGAAATTATCAAAACTGCATCAGTGGTTGATGAAGTAAAAGCCATAACTAGCAGTGAAACAGAGCAGTCATGAGGGTGAGCATCCAGTAGATTTCGAGTCTAGTTAAATTTATGCACCTATGCACATTTTTATAAAGAGTTGAGCTTACATTATTGTGTGCTATTAATAAGTTAGTCATTGACTTGTTGTCTCTACACAAACTTGATATGACACGAGGTTACAAGGTTTGATCTGAGTAAGTATAGATGTGTGCGGGAGTTACTGTGGCTTTCTCATGGTTGATGTTATTTTAAGTTAACAAATGTTCGACTCGCTGTTTGTTGTCTTCGCAATAGTAATATCTAGTTTGCCATTGTGCATTAACCAAAATTTAGAAGTTATTTTTATTATTTACATCGGCAGCATTTTTATTTGGCAGTGGCTATTTTGCCGTGGACAGCAATTTACTTTCAGAGACTATTTTGCCGTGAGTTATTTGTGATTGGTGAATCTAAATGACGTACTAAACATGTGACTTTTGGTCGTCTCTGATTGGTCAATTTTAAAAACCAATTAAAAAAATTTTGCACCCCCAGGTCTCTATCCCCCGCCCTGTACACTCCCTTGCAGTGTACACTGCCCCGTACATTTACATACCGGGCCTGCCCCTTCAGTGTACACTGCCTTTCTTTTAAAGCTCTGGCCAGCTGAGATTCGAACCTGATACCATGGTATCTCAAGACCAGCGCTCTATCCACTCGACCACAGAGTCACTGGTGCATATATAGCAAATTTGGCTATATAAACACACGTGAATGATCACGGCAAAATAGATTCCAAGGGCAAATTGCCGTCGACGGCGAAATAGCCACTGCCTTTTTATTTTTAGCTTTCAATGTAGCTTAAGAACAAATATACGGTCATGATTGCTCTCTATATCATACAGTCAGTTAGTGCTGCAGTAGCAGTGCTTCAAATGATAATGATTACTTTTCCTTGTGAAAAAAACATGATATCAAATGCAATGTCTAGACCCCAATTTCTATCAAGCAAGTAACTGAGTAAGACCATGCTGTGTTGGGCATAAAGAAAATGATGGCCATTTCAAACTAGTCTTGGATATAGGCTGGTTGCGATTTCACCAACAATTGAGGTGAGCAGTTGCTTGTTGTGACTTGTTTAAGCAGCAACACTTGTGGATTATTCTTGAAAATCAGTGAACATTTAAAACCATGCTGCAGTCAGTGTATAATATTTTAGCTGATTTTGTCTGTTGCAAGATATAATAGATCGCAGACAGGAGTAACTTTTCTTCCAGTATTTATAATCCTTGTAGCTTTGTTATATAACAGTATAATTTAACTAACTTCTATTACCAGCCTTGCCTGCAGGGCCCCCATCAATAATATTAAAGCTAATATCATTGGTTCAGCTGGCTGTGTCTGCTTTCCCAGGAAATAGTTGTGAAAACAGAAATAAAAGTTTATGTTTTTTTCAAATTGCCAAATCTTGTTGCAAAACAAAACTGTTGTGCATAGCCATCACATGTCTCCCAAGTTTTTTGACTCCCTGGTAGCATCTTATTTGCCCTGTTTTCACCATAGGTGTGCTTAAATTTAACAAACATTTATTCATTAAATTCAGTAGGCAAGTTCGTAACTGTAGGTATATTTATATGAGCTAACGCCACTGGCTGCATGCATGTTATTTGGTTTTGTTGAAAAAGGGTCTGCTATTAACAAACAGTAATAAAGTCAGCTTAGACATTTATTTGCCATAAGAAAAATTAATTCCGCTAACGCATTCTCAGTTTCTGCAAAAAAATAAAAAATCGCACAAAAAAATTTAAGTATTTTCAAACAAACTAATGGTAAACCAGAGAAAAGGCTGTACTAAGACAATAAAATCTTCAAAACTTAACAAGAAGCAAAAATATTTATCTGCACAGGGTCTACAATAACAATAAACAGCTATCAAAACTACAGGCCATAAAACTAGCTCTGACTCCTTTCAAAATACATTTAAACTAATATGATAGGTTAAGTTATATAGAAATAGATGTGAAAAAACAAAGGGCAGTATATCATAATAATGAGTGAAGGGTTATAACCTATAGAAGCAGTGATGTAAGTGATAGATAACACACTGAGATGTAAGAGGAAATAAAACTAAAACAGTATTTCAAAAACAAAAAATAGTTACAAAGTCACTTAATTGAGGGCAAGAGCATTTTATTTATGTTACTAGTAGCATTTAATTTGTCTAGCCATATGTTTTCGTAAATAGATAAAAGATGTTTGGGCGGTTGATCTACAAACGTTACAAAAAAACAATTGGCAATATCTGGTTTTGTCTGTAATGTGAGTCGATGGAAAGTGTGGTAATGATGTAATAAAGCTGCTTTATCGTCAATATTGTCGTATTTAAATTGATTCCAAATAAATCTGTGGTGGCACCAGCGTTTTGAAAATTTGTTTATGGTTTGACCAACATATTGTTTGTGACATAAACGGCATGTAGCGATGTATATGCCGTAGTTTGAACAATTCAAGATTTGCTTTAATGCAAAAATTTTACCATTGGCTGCTGTGACGGTACCAGTTTGATGTACCATAGATTTATAATGGTTGAAACGGCCGCAAAGGGCACATTTCTTGCAAGGTTGACATTTTCCTTGACTAGTATTTTCAGTTGTCGAATGAGCTACCTTTTTATAATTGGTAAGCATACTGGCAAGGGTAGGTGGACGCTTATTCATGACGGTAGCTTGAACTAGGCTTTTCTCTTTGGCAGTAAGTAGGAGTAAATTGGAAAAAGTGGACACCCAAATCAGTATAGGATCGGTAGTCTTGTTTTTATTCAATGATTTTGGTCCAAAACGATCAGTCCATGTTTTTGCTAAATTAATGATTTTCTTCACCACTTTTTTGTTGAAATAAGAGTCTATACATTTCTTTTTTAGCCTTTCAAAATCTTTAAGGTACAACTCATTTGTTTCATTTAATCTGCGAATTCTAAACAGATTCATCAAAAACAATAGATTTGAAAATGCATAGAGGGTGGTAAGAATCGCATTTAAGAATAATCTTTTGGTAGCTGTTTCTTTAATAAAACTACTGTAGTAGTAAAAAATCCGAATTTGTTAGAGTTGTCAATCATATGAAGAACATCTAGGAACTCCAGACTTTTTCCTGTTTCATTAGTGCTAACTTTTCTAAAAGTGAGTTTTAATTCGTACTCCATGCATGTATTCGTTAGCGCTTGCTCAATTTTTTCAGTTAATGCATTACCATATGACAGCCAAATGATATCATCAATAAATCTTTTAAAGAGTTGTGCTTGATTTAGTATGTTGCTGATTTTAAGCATAATGAAGTGCATCGAAATATTAGCTAACGATACCGAATTATTGTCCCCTGTAATGATGCCTTGCTTTTGTATATAAAATTTGTTTGTATATTGAATTATAATGCTGTTTAAACAGTGCATTGCAAGATTGACCAAAATACATTGACCTGACAAGTTAAACTTTGAATGCTCTTTAAGAGCTAATTCTAGCACCATTTTTACCGTCTCTCTTTTAATACTGGGATACAGAGCACAGACGTCAGCAGCAACCACATAAAGCAGATCATTGTTTCTAATGTTTGAGGTATTATGATTTTTTTTCCATTCTCACAAATCTTGTAAATAGTGCTTACTATCTTTACAAAACTCATTAATAATACTTTTACAAAATTCAACACTAACTGGTTGTAACAAGTGTTCAAGGAATGCAGTGAATCGTGAAGTCGTGATGTGGCCAGCACATTGTAATAATCGAACAGGAATGTTGGTGATATTGGCAGATAGAAGACTTTCTTGGTCTAGTTTATGCGTTTTGAAGAGCGGGTAAGCGTACGCAGTAACTAAATCAGAAAAATATTTAGCTGAATTTTCCAGAGCACTTGTGATATTTTTGTTCTCGTTCTTTTAAACCAGTCACACGAAATAGCATACTATCATCAATCGCACCAGCTCTGTGCAAGTTTTTCAAGAAATTACCACATTTATCCTTTATCTGTTGTAACTCATGATGTACTGTGGTCAAATCAACATGTGTCAATTCTTGAAATTGATTCGCAAATTCTCTTTCCATAATTAAGTTGTAATCTTTAAAGTCAACGACTAAAAGTTTTCCATCTTTATCTGCACGACAAATAACTATCTTTCTATCCTTTACTAGTTTCTTAAGGTATTTAAAGCTGCTTCTTAGAACTTTGCTCATATTGTTTCTATATTTGAAGGAAAATTCAACCAATGGCTTTAAGTTTCTAAGTTTAGACGTGACTGCTTCGCAATATGCTTTAGTTTTGTCATCTACTAGATCAAGATTAGGTCTGAACATTTTGGGTACTTTCAGTTTGGTGGGTAGATTATTGCGCTCTTGATTTTTGTTCTCATTATTTTCAATACTCAAGACGTTATTCCACTCTACTTTGCGAATGTGAGATTGCAAATTAAGCCACTCTGTAGTTTCAGTTTTATAGTTCCATGAGGGAGTCGGAGCAAAATTTAAACCCTGAATTAAAAATAATTTATCTTCATCAGATAGAGTTATTGTCGACTTGTTTAGGATCATTTCATTAGCTCTTTGAATTTTTTTTTTTAATTTATATCCTTTTTTTTAATTTTAATTTATTTCCTTTAATTATTTCACAATTTATTTCCTCTTACATCTCAGTGTGTTATCTATCACTTACGTCACTGCTTCTATAGGTTATGACCCTTCACTCATTATTATGATATACTGCCCTTTGTTTTTTTTAGTAACTAGACGTCTCTTTCATCTCACATCTATTTCTATATAACTTAACCTATCATATTAGTTTAAATGTATTTTGAAAGGAGTCAGAGCTAGTTTTATGGCCTGTAGTTTTGATAGCTGTTTATTGTTATTGTAGACCCTGTGCAGATAAATATTTTTGCTTCTTGTTAAGTTTTGAAGATTTTATTGTCTTAGTACAGCCTTTTCTCTGGTTTACCATTAGTTTGTTTGAAAATACTTAAATTTTTTTGTGCGATTTTTTATTTTTTTGCAGAAACTGAGAATGCGTTAGCGAAATTAATTTTTCTTATGACTGATATGGAGTAAAGTCGCTTGGATAGACTATTCTGCTAGGGTTTGATTACTGTTTTCCAATTTTAATTGTTATTATTTGGTTTTGGTGTTGTGCAACGGCAGGCATCTGACTAATCCGGGTTAAAATGAGTGCACTCCATGTAGCGACTAGTCACTTCTATTATGATTGTCACTGTACATAGTTGGCGTTCCATATATAAAGCCAAGTGTTGTTGGCCACTTTCTGTTTGTGGTTTGTAGTTTGAATTGCTGAGGTTGCTACACAATTCCCCTCCTCAAGCACGCGCAGCTAGCGGAGACGGACGTGCAAAGGAATGGAGGAAGTTGCTGGGGGGGCAACATGCCTTCCCTGCCAACGTTGAGAGAGCTAGGCTTGCTGGCCAAAGTAAGATCCTGCTAAGACTTCAATTGGAAGACAGTCTTGACTTTAGAGCTCGGCGACTTGACGATAGCTTGTGCTGGTTGACTGAAGTCGCTGCCGTCCAACTATCATCAGAAAAGATGTAGCTTCTTCGTGGGGTCACCATTGTTGCACAACGGCAGACATCTGATTGTAATTCAGGTTGAAAAGAGTGCACTCCATGTGATGACTAGTCACTTCTATCATGATAGCTACTGAATGTAGATGGCATTCCATATATAAAGCCAAGTGTTGTTAGTGACTCTCTGTTTGTGATTTGTAGTTTGAAGTTGCTTAGATTGCTACACTGTCATAAGCGCAGTCAGGCAAACTGCAAACCATTCTGAAACAAAGCACTCACAGTTAAGTGATGACAATAGCAGCTCTCTTCCAATGTGGAGGTTAAGAATATTGGTTCAGTGGGGTTCCTGACTTCTCCTCAATGATATTTGGGAGAAAAAATGGTAATCTGGTGATCTTGAAAAAATGTTAATCTGGTGTAGACATAGCTAAATCTTATTCTAAAGTCAAAAGTATTGCTTTTTTAAAGGAAATTGATTAAGCCTAAGAAACATTATATGTGCATGCCACTCTCCCCAGGTTTGTGGAGTTACTGACTATGTCTTGCTTGCCTTATTTGATACTTAAAAAGTGGACTTGCTCACAATTAGTCTGCCAACAATTTAAAAAGTTTTATTTATTCATTTCATGAACTGCATGGAAGCATAATTTATAAGTTGTGAGGTAGGGGGGGGATGCCAAAGCGATTGATATAGTTGTATGTCTATTTGTACGACTTAAAGCCTCTGGGTGTGCTCATGTTGCTTGGTCTTGGAGTATTCTTAGCTTTAACTATTTTGAGTTGCATATTGCTGCAGAGCAAATTTCCTCAGCTTTCAGAAAACATTAATTGTTTGTGTTTTATCATAAACCTTGATATATAAAACCTTTTTGTTTTTACTCAGCTTACCACTTTTTGAGGGTGGGGTAAAAAATGTTACACCACAGTTGTTAAGGTTCAATTTATAAAAAACAAATAGCAAATGTACATGAGGGTGGAGTGAAAAAAACTTTTTTTAAATGCAAAATTGTATGGGGTCTAAATCATTTTCATATAGTCTAAAACTAACATTAAAAGTGATTTGGGTCGGTGTCTCTCGTTATTAATGGGGCCACTCCCCCAAAATGTCGCTGTGCACCCCCAAAATTTTCAAACTGTAACTTTTGAAATACTTAGATTAGAAAACGTTTTGTATCGATGCTTGTAATATACTAAATGGTGCTGTTGATTCTTAAAACATTTATCAAAACAAATCAGACATCAATTTGCAAAAGGAAACACGCCATATACATTGCTAATGCAACATTCAGAGGCTGTGCTTTTGTTATTGGTATTTGAAATAAAGGATTCCAATTACATCGCAAATTATTTTTCTGTCATGCAAAATTTTCCTGGTAATTAAAGGTGCCATTGACACGCACATCGATCAACACGAAAATTGTTTTTGAGTAAAAATGTTTCATGAGCTTTCTTGATTTTAGCTGTTTATGCATAAGTCCATCTTGTTGTTTCATTCCACATACCGCAGCTGATGTTAAGAAATTACTTTGACGTGGTACTTCACTACCTGGTTGTGGCAAGGATGCCAACAAACCATTGGTGAATGCTGAATTTTTGCAATATCATTATCTAAAAGGTTTTCAGTCTCAGGAGGTTCTTCATTATTTACTTTTGGAATGAGAAATCTACGAATAAAGCTGTCAGATATTAATGGTTGTTGTGGGGACTTTTCTTGCTTTTGTGCATATATCTTTTTTCATTTTGTCTCCATTTGCAACACCACATTTTTGTGAATTTCTTCATTGTCATTCGCCACCATGGCAAATAACACATTTTCAGTATTTCTTTCAAAGACTTTAAAAGATAGCTTTCACACTTGATCATCACGAAAATTTTTTACTCTTGACTACTATATCAAAATAGTTTTTGGCCCCATCATTGATCAAATGATGCTTCTTTATTTGAAATCAAGTTGGAAAATAAACGTATTTGCAACATTTGGCTAAAACGACCAAGTTGTTGGATGGATGTTCCTGAGATGCATAAAATCTCAAAATACGACAGGTCGAAGTTAACCACCTTACATGCTTAGACGGTCCTACTTTTGAATCAGATGCTTCTTGAATATTTTCTGATATTATTAAATGGAAATTTTGTAAGCAATGTCACTCCAAGCAGGTGCATCACCATACAGTTGCTTTCCTACTGACCTTAAAAATAAATCCGGACCTTTGGTTTTTCCATCCAGTTTTGAAAATATATGCCTGAGGACAGTCCCGTAGCACTCCAACTTCGGGCCCCCCCCAAAGTAAGCGCAAGAGCCCCTGCGCACAGGTCATATCACTTTAGAGGTGTGAAATTGAAAAGCTGCATTAAGAAAATACACCACAATTTGTACATAAGTAAACAGGCTAATGTCAGAATAAAGCATGCCGATACCGAAGGTGCAAGTCATAAACAATTCGGCACCGATGCCAGAGTTCAGTAGGACATTTATGCAGACGCTGCGAAACGAAAGCAATGACACTGAAAAACATGAAAAAGTTATAAAAACACAGTATCATTTAAATAATCTGGAGCGAACCTTTTTGTTCGCAAATGCTGTTATGACATTGTCATAATCAAGAGATCGGGCGCAGTCATTTTCGATTGACAACATGGCTAATGAAGATAGTCTACTGTCTGTCATAGACGTTCTATTAAAAGTTTTGATCAGTTTCAATTTGCTGAAGCTTCTTTCAGCGCTGGCAACAGTCACGGGGCAAGTTAGTAAGATTCGAAGTGCGATGTACACATTCGCATACAATTCAAATAAATGAGTCTTTAGAAGATAGTTCAGAAAGTCTTGAGCCGTTTTGAGATTGCGTTTTTTTTGTAAAATTAAAACAAACCGCTGTAGCTCAGCGCTCATTTCATCAGAATCAATGTCACCGAACTTTTTTTGGAACTCTTTACAGCAAGTAAGAAGAGCATTTTCTTGTTGCACAAGCAAAAGTTTGTCTCGTGTGTACAAAAACGAAAAGGCGGAAGAAACCTCACCTAACAAATTAAAGCGCTCCTTTATTGACATAATAGCCTGGTCTACTAATGGATAGAAAAAGTTGCTTTTAAATTTCAGTTCAGGAGTAGCTCGTTGTTCCTCTTCACCTTGGTAATCAAACAATCTTCTTTTCTTTCCACTTCTTGACGGAGGAAAAGAAGGATCAATATCCAATTCCTGTGCTATTTCAACAGCAGATGTTGCGGCACTGTCATAACCCGTTGTGCGATAGTTTTGCAAAAACTTTTCAGTTGCCTGGATTTCCGTTTCCATTGTATGAAGGGAGACTCCATACGATTGAAGAATCTTGCTTGCTTTATTGACTTGGAATAGGATATCATACCAAATAAACACCGACAAAAGAAAACTCCATTTTGATAAATGAGCTATCAACGATTTTGTTTCTGAGGCAGCTCTTCCATCTTTTCTTTCTATGGAAATGGCTTCCAAGTCTTTCAGTGCCAGCAACACCTCTTTTAAATTGTATCGAAGAGGTTTGATGCATTTAATTCTGCTTTCCCAACGAGTATCAGATTGTGACTTTATGGACAGCTCCACATGTTTCTTCAAAATTTCCCAACGCTGAGCAGAGGAAGAAAACAGCCCATACAACCTTGTAAGTACTCCAAAAAATGTCAATGCTTCCGTCGATGAATTAGCACTGTCAACAACAACTAAGTTAAGGGTATGGTTTGCACAGGGCACGTAAACAGCTTTGGGATTGATGTCTAGCATTCTTGCTTGGACCCCAGAATGTTTTCCTTTCATGTTAGCACCATTATCATATGACTGACCTCGACAATCAGACAATTCGAGTTGCAGTTCGGTCGCTTTTTCTAAGAAAGCGTCCAACAAGCCTTTCCCAGTACTGTCACTTATTCTCAAGTAGCCAAAAAATGTTTCTTTAACAACAGCAGCTTCTTCATTACATAGTACATAACGGAGAATGACAGACATTTGTTCATGATGTGACATATCTGGAGTGCAGTCCAAAATTATAGAAAAATATTTTGCCAATTTCAATTGCTGTAAATTTTCTTTTTCAACTTCTGTCGCTAGCAATTCAATTAGTTCATTTTGTATGGTAGGACTCAAATAGTGATCTTTAGTGTTTTTATTCTTGATTCTGTCTTGAAGCTCTTTTAGGATCGGATCTCTTCTTGCCAAAAGCTCAAATATACCCAGAAAATTTCCATTGTGAGGAGATCCTAAGACTTCTTCAGATCCTCTAAAAGCAAGATTCCTTTCCGATAGAAACAAGGCAATGTCGATAAGTCTCTCTAAAACATTTCTCCAAAAACGTCTTTCATTGAAAAAAATATTCATCTCGCGTTTGTCGATAGTGGATGAATTTCTTATCCTTTCAGCTAGCAACATCCATTGACTGCAGCATTCTTGGTGGGAAATGCCGTTTTCATGGTCTTTCAGTTGTTTCGAAAAACCCTCCCATGTATTTATATCACTACAAAAAGGGCTTAGTGTTTTTCCAAATAGCTTACAACAAAAGCAAAAAACTTGATCTGATTCCCCACAATAAACTAGCCACGACCGTGAAACACTTTCACCATTAGGTAACACACGTTTATAATGGTTGGAGGAAAAACGTCGCCTTGGAGTTGTGTTATTATATGGAAAATTCATTATTAGTTGATGTGGTCCACGCTTTACTATATCACATCGTTGAGCATCAGAAATACTTTCAGGCCATTTACATGGGTCATCAGGGATAGGGGTAAATTGAGATTCAGTTATTTTTGATATTGAAGGTTGCGTATTGGCAGGTAAATCACAACTTACATTTTCTGGAAATTCACAATCACTTTGATGCTGATCGTCATAGTCTTCTTTTTCTTGTACACTATAGTTTTCTTCATCCCTCTCGGTACTAGTGCCAGGTCTACTCTGCTCAGTAATCTTGAAAAAATCTGTCATCTTGGGCAATTTCGCTACAGCATCTCGAGCAGTGGCTGCTTCTTTTCTCTTTTGAGCACCACTTTTTGAACGTTTCATTCTATACAATGTCAATAAAATACTTTATCTGCACTCTGCAGTGTATATATATTGTCCCGGTATTTATAGCCAAACAGAATTCCAGACCATTCTATGATTGTTGCGTAAAACGGCATTGTTAGGTCAATCGAATATTCAAGATTCTACCAGAAAATCAATCAAAATAATCTAGATTCTGCGAGATAAAATGACGTTGCATTCACTTATGATGTCACAAGCCAATTTCTTCCTACAGTTTAAATCGGTTGTAAACAAGTCTGCTGAACTGAAAATAGTCACGTAGCCAAAAAGCAATTTCAGACTAACTTGGGCCCCCAAAGTTGGCCTGGCCCCCCCCAATTGGGGGGTTTGGGGGGCGGCTGCTACGTCTCTGCCTGAGGAGCAACTCATTGGTAGAAAGCAAACACACTGACTATTGCAGTGGTCTATCTAGAAGAAAAAAATTTAAATTGTAGTTTGATTTATTTAAAAACGTTTTATGTTGAAAATCTAGCGATTTTTATTGTAATGGCTTGAAAGGTAATTTGTTACACAGTAAAATTTGCCTACGACGATATGGGATTTTAAAAAAAACTGCCGTTCACAATTGACCATTCCAAAATTGACGTTTGATTGAACATTAAGGTGTATTATCCAATTTTGGTTTAACAGTGTAATGAAAAATTACTAAGCACCGGTAGTCGTAACCAACAGAAACTCGTGGATTGCGTAAAAAAACCCTTCCTAAAGTGTAAATTGTGCACGGGCGGGTATTGCAGTCTTTTGCATCTACCCGTACATGGTGGCGCCGAGTAAAGTAGGTAGAGTCTCCCAAAATTTTTTTCCGAGGAATGCAGCCTCCTTGCAAATGCAGTAGAACTATGTGGTGTTAAATGAAGAATAGGCCTTAATATTTTTTGCAGTCAGCACCTCTGAATGAACCTTGTAGTTTTATGTGCAGTTACAAATATTGGCATTCCAAATATTTTTCCTCCTTCGGTCAATTTTCGAATGTTTTTCACAAAGATAAAATTTCACCTATCAAATATTTGCGACCTCTTTTTTCACGGATTCGGTAAACTTAAAAGTGAAAAAATATTTTGCTAGCTATGTTACCGCGACTATCAACGAGGGTTTCGGAAACGCTCTTCAGAAGTGCCTCAGAGCTACCATTACTTTCGCTGCAATACCTTAGGCAATTAACGACGATTTTTTGTTTTTTCGCATCTAAGACAAAACTTCCTTAAAATTAACCCATTTTGTTTTCCTGCGTGGTTTGTGAAATTAGTTGACAAGACTCAGGTAAAATTTGTTGTCGCTCATCAACAACATTGCTTTCTGAGATACGCTTTACAAAGAAAGCAAGACGCACCCACTACTACTGCTAAATTCTACAAAAAATTTTAATTATAAAACCTTGCACCTAAGTGGTAACGCAGCATACGACCGCAAAAGGGCATTAACAATTTATTAAAATGAATATGCCAGGAAACAGCAATGAGTATAACCACCCAACCAATTTTGACGTGACCATCCCTGGACGCGTTTCGTCCTTTTTGAACTCATCAGCAGGGCCTATCCCGTCACAATCAAAAGGAACCCACTCATAATGTTGTCCTTCAAACAAGCAATGTACACGCAAAAGTAATAAGACTTGAACCAACAACGTCTTGCGTTGCTTAGCGGGCAGATTGACGACTTGATTGGTTTTAGCTTCATATCAACTGGGAGATCAGTTTATGCAACTTAGCGGACGACTGATCTGAAGAAGCTAGATTGAACGCTGTATATAAAGCCTAGTGCCTTGTTTTTATAATGCCATCACGCTCGCGACGAGTGCGCTAACAATTCACAAGGCTGGAGCCGGGCGAATTTTAATTTCCTTGTTTCGAGTTGCGAAGCTTTGGCCATCAAATACTTTCCGATTTTTGATCGAAAATTTTCTTGCAATTGCAAAACTCTGCTGTTTAATTGATTACGATAGAGATATGTAAGTTATTTAATTATTTACCATGATCAAGCAGCCATTAAAGTTCGCAAGTAATTTTTGTTCTTATGCCATAATCGTGGCAAACTACCTCACATCCCATTATTTCATAAAAGTCCTATTTCTTAGGCTCATGTCGGGCGTCGGCAAAGGATTACTTTTATTTACGCGCACTGTTAACCGGCCATTCTAAAACGCTGACGAATCACTATTGTAAAGGGCCGTAGAATTTGAGAGACCAAATTTAACTAAAATTATTAAATGGAAATAGCCAGGTATTTCGCTGCCACCTTTTAGTAACCAGTAGGCTACCAGTTTGTGAACATTTTGGGGTTGACATAATCGCGCAGGTTATTATGTCACCAAAGCGCATTGTCACAGTTTTGTGTCTCCTTCCCCTGCAAATTTTGAAAACTCAGCGCTATACAATTGTTGTTTGGATTTGTTTTTGAGTCATCTTCGAAGGTCTTTGACGCACAGTTAACTCCAGTCCATGCTGCGAAAGACGTAGCAGAGTAAACAAGATGCAACTTGCAAGGTGGCGTCTTGATCGGATTAAAAAATAAAGATCATTCGTGACAAATTCATTGGGTGGTCTTCATTGGGTCAGTACTTTATTTAGCCCTAATATGGAGTGAATTGGAAAACTTTTTCTTGACGACTTGTTTTTATATCTTATGTGGACAGCATCGGTGAAATTTACTTCAATAACTTTTTTGAGTTCGCTTGTAAAAAAGAAAAATTTGTAACCGGAGCATGCTTCCGTACATTTCGAAATTGGGCCACATGCTTGAAACGCTTGAAAAGCACCAAACTAAATAGAGTGCCATAATCAAACAAAATGTTTTTGAGGAAAAAACAAAGGTGCCGTGAAACGCAAACCAACGTTACGGGTAAACTTTACAGCAGTGCTTCTCAAACCTTTTGATGTCATGGACCACTTTTCACCGAGACTTTGTTTTGGGGCCCACTGGATGAAAAATTTGTTTCAGAACAATCATTTATTCCAGGAAGAAAGTTGCTACAAAACGAAAGAGTGTCAAGTTTATAGCAGGGGTGTCAAACTGGTGGCCCTCGGAGCCTTTTAGTGAGGCCCCTGAGACGATTCTGAAATAACTAATGAATTTCGGCAGTATTGCAACGGATCATTGTCGAACAAAGAAAGGTTTGAAGCACTGATCACAGGCCACACTTGAGAGGTACAAGTTTTTGACATTCAGAGACAACTTTACTGATGCTGGTGAAGTAACGACCTTTTCTTTTTTGGAGGGGATCGATCTGATTTCGGGCTACATTGTAGAGATCGTTGCCCAGATAAGTGGTGGTCTCCGCATCCAAAACCTCACGCGGCCCTCGGCACAATTGTTTTTATATGCAATGTGGCCCCCAGAAGCTTACGAGTTTGACACCTCTGGTTTATAGTACATTTTTAGCTTTCTAATTCATAATTTTTTCCAAAAAAATCTTTAATTTACCGCAGAACGTTTCGCGGCCCACCTGAAGGACCTTTGCGGCCCATCAGTGGGCCGCGGCCCACCGGTTGAGAAGCGCTGCTTTACAGTATACTACATTAGCTTAGCGTATCCACTGAATAAATAGCAGTTATTGCAGCTTTGAATTGTGTTGCTAAGGCTGGTGTAACAGTTTGTTCAGCAATGTCTGTCAAAATTTGTTTTCGTACATTTGCTAGCAATTTCGTACTTACGCCGGTGGTTACGCACTTACTAAAATCTTAGAGGAAACACTACTCCCGAGTATGGCGTGATTTCACTCTGGCAGGGCATGCCATTACGAGTGTTACCTTTAAATGCAAAAAAAGTGCTAACTATTTCTGACAGATTTGCAGTTATGAGTCAAAAGTGTGCAAAAAAGGCCGGTGGTTTTTGGTAACTTTTACAGTTTTTAAAATTTTTGCTATTTGGCTAGCAAAACCTTCAATTAACTTTTTAACCCATGTGAGACAGTGAAAAGGAATCCAGATTTGGATCATTGTTTTTTTGGGGCAGTGCAACGTCTCATGTAAACATCGTATGGTTGTAACAGCAGTGAGTGATGGCGATTTAAAATATTGCGCAAACCATTGCCACATTTCTTTTGTATCACAAATAATCTCCCAAGCAATTATAATAAAGTAAGATCAGAAAGTTCTTGTTTTATTTTTTCCGGCCTATTTCAATCGTAGCTAAAGACCAGTAATAGCAAGTAGCTCTTAAACTTCACTTGAGTACATCACTTTTCGAAGGAAGTTTAAAACTGGAATTGGTCAAAATCTTTGTTTTCTTTACGTTTCAATGCTAATTTCAATCTTGCTTGTCAAGATAGAAAAAAGTACGTAGCTCTCAGTTTCAGTTTAGCACAAAAACACCATTTTTTGAGGAAATGGTTTAGCTTTTGTAAATTACAAATGAATGACTTCTCAGGTGCCATTTATCTAAACTAAAGGTAAAAATGAATATAATTTCTAATCAATGTTAGTTTTATATCCCCTCCAGAATTTTTTTAAATAAAATGTAGCTGACAGCTATGTGCTGTGATAGCTTTACCAGTTATGATTGAAATAAGCCGTGAAACGTCAAGAAAGAAATGAAAATTGTACTTTCAATTTCTTTGAAAACGTTTTACATGTATGTTGAAATCTAGTCTTTTTATTATAATTCCTTGAGAGTTAATTTGTAATACAGTAAATTTGCCTCGGACTTTATGGAATTTTAAAAAATTGCCGTTCACTATGTACCATTGCAAAATCGTCTTTTGATTTAACATTACGGTGTGTTGTCTAATCTGATTTACCAGTGCAAAGGAAAATTACTTAATAGAAAGTAGCAGAAAGTTTTGTATTGCATAATGAAAACTTTTTCTAAAGTGTAATTGTGCACACGTGGCTATTGCAGTCTTATACATCTACCTGCACCTAGTCGCACCTGGTAAAGTAGACGAGGTCCCTCAAAAATTTTTTTGTGGGAAGGGCAGCCCCCTTGCAAATGCAGTAAAATTTTGTGATTTTGCATGAAGAGTGTATCTTAATATTTTTTACAGTCAGCACATTTCAATGAAACCCTGCAGCTTTATATGTAGTTACAAATATTGTTGTTTCAATTTTTTTACTAGACTTAAAACCTGCGTTTACCATACTCGAAAATATTTGCATCCATAAATTTTCCTTTTTTCTTTGGTCAATTTTCGTACGCTCTTTACAAAGATAAATATTCACCCATCAAATATTTTCGACTTCTTTTCAACCATTTGGTAAGTGGTTAATGAAAACTTAATAAGAGTGAAAAAATAGTTAGCAAACTATGTTACCCCGACTATCATCAAAGGGTTTCATAAATAAGCTTTAGAAGTGTTTCAAACCCTCTACCACTATTTTCGCCTCAACACCAAGCCAGGTAACGAGGTTTCACTGTTTTTCTGCATCTGGGACAAAACTTCATAAAAATTAAATCATTATCCTGCGTGATTTGTGAAATCAGTTGCCAAGACTCACGTGAAATTTTTTATAATCAATGAAATTGCTGTCTGAGACACGTTTTACGAAGAAAGCAAGACGCACATACAATGACTATTGCATCGTACAAAAAATTTTAATTTTCTTTTTTTCAAGTTGCGCAGTTTTGGCCATCAAATACTTTTCTATTTTGGATCAAAAGTTTACGCGCAACTAAAAAACCCTGTTGTTTAATTGGTTACGATTGAGAAATGCTTTCCTATTTTGGATCAAAAATTTACTGGCAACTAAAAACCCTGTTTAATTGTTTACGATTGAGAAATGCAACTCTGCATTTATTCGAGTATCAGTTTCATTTTTTGTACCACATATTCATCCAAAAAGTCAGGGTGCGAATTATACACAAATACAGTAGACGCCGCTTATTAAGCCCACGGTTTATGAGCCCATCCGCATATTAAACTTAAGCTCGTCCGGCCCGGAATTCTTCCATTTGACTGTGTATTAACAAAACTCGATTTATACGTCCAAAAACCCGTTTAAAAGCCCAAATTTTCTCCGCAATTTTTTAAAATTTGTTTAAAAAGCTTTATAACCAACAAATTTCATTACGTAATTCTTGATTTTTTTTATCTGTATAGATAAACATCAAGCATTTTGGTTACTGTCCAAAATTCTTCTGTTTTGTCATAAACCCTTTACTTTTGAAGTGCGTCAAGTTTAAAGGAACCGTTAGTAACAGCGCATGTAGTGCAGCTGTGTGTTAATTGCGTGCGAGAGTAATACGCGGTCTCTTTGATTTTAAATATCAAAATTTTTATTGGCCGAATATTATTTTCTTTACAAATTTCTGTGTACAATGTAATTAGCTTTAAACGTTTTAACTAAAATATTTGTGGCTAACAGTTAGCCACTAATATTTTAGCACAAAATATTTAGAAAAAGTCGTCCGTCGGTTAACAAGCCGAAAATCGTCCGGTCCCGAGGCGGGCTTAATAAGCGGCGTCTACTGTAGTACATAAATTAACAAAAGCTCTGACTGTAAATTTGAAGGATTTTAATTTTTGTGCATAGTGATTTTTGATAAAATCTGTAAAAATAAATTTTGTACCATTTCTACAGGCCTGAGTTAGGGGTTTGATTTAGACATGCCTGCAACTTGTATTTGAGTAAATACGGTAGTTAAATTATTCGCCATAATCAAGCAACAATTGAAGTTTGCAAGTAATTTTTGTTCATGTGTCATAGTTGTGATCACCTACCTAACATCCAGTTTTTTCATAAGAGTCATACTTCTCATGCTCAGGTAGGGTGTCGCCAAAGTTTTATTTTTATTTACGTGCACTATTGACCAGGCATTCTAAAACATGAGCTACTGTTGCAAGGGTCGCAGAATTTGAAGGACTAAATTTAACTTAAATTAACTTATTAAATAGAAACAGCCAGGTATTTCGCTGCTGCCTTTTAGTAGCCAACAGTCTACTTGTTTGTAAACTTTTTTTAGGGCTGACATAATCACCCTAATTGTTGTATTACCAAAGCGCATTCTCACAGTTTTGCTTCTTTCCTGCGCAAATTTTGACAACTTAGCCCAACGCCCATGCAAGTGATGTTCAGGTTCCTTTTTAGGTCATCTTGGAAGATTTTTGATGTACAGTTAACTCAAATTCCTACTGCGAAAGGCGTAGCAAAGGAAAGAAAGTACAACTCACTAACTGTTGTCTTGATCAGATAAACAAATAAAGATCATTTGCCACAGAAATAATGGCATAGATCAGTGATTTTCTAGCAGTAAACCATGGTCTTCACTCGGCCAGTACTTTATTTAGCTTTCACATCGAATCAAGTTGGGTTAAGGGTAAAATGTACAAGAGTGTTGTCAGACCAGCCATGCTTTATGGAATGGAAACGGTGGCAGTGACGGAAAGACAGGTGGGAAAAATGGATTTTGCAGAGTTGAAAATGGTGAGATGGGCACTGGGAGTGACAAGAAAGGACACGATAAGAAACGAATACGTGAGAGGGACTGCAAAGATCGCAAAGCTAGGAGACAAACTTCGGAATGCAAGGCTACGCTGTTATTGCCACGTGAAAAGGAGAGAAGAAGGCTACGTGGGAAAAACGATGATGGAGGTGGGGGTGCCAGGTAGAAGGAAAAGAGGAAGGCCAAGGAGAAGGTGGATAGATTTGGCAAGAGAAGACACGGAAAGGGTTGGAGCTAAGGAAGGAGACGAAGTCGACCGGGAGAAGTGGAAAATACTTACGCGCTGTGGTGACCCCGAATAGGGAGAAGCCGAAAGAAGAAGAATCGAATCAAATTGGAAAATTTTTTCTAGATGACTCGTTTTTTATTTTATTTGGACAACATCCCTGAAGTTTGCTTTAGTAACTTTTTTAAGGTCACTCATGAAAATAAGAAAAATATAAAACTGGGCACATGCTTCTGTGCGTTTCAAAATCGGGCCACATGCCAAAAACGATTGAAAAGCACAGAACCTAGATACGGAGTGTTATAATCAAACAAAATACGGCTGAGGGAAAAACAAAAAGTGCTGTTATTTGCAAACCTATGTTATGGTTAAACTTTAAGATATGCAACGTTAGCTTAGCGTATACCCTGAATAAATTGCAGTAGACTACCACCAATATCTTTTTTGCACCTTTAGAATATGTTACTAATGGTGGTGTAACCGTATGTTGAGTAACTTTGCCAAAGTTTGTCTGGCAGTTTTTGTACATTTTCTAGCAATTTTGCACTTGCACTGGCAATTATCCACTTACTAAAACCTTAGAAGAAACACTGGCTAATACCTGTGCAGAGTTAAACTGTATCAACTAAGGCAGCTGCCAGCTTCACAATACAAACACTTGTGGGAGCAGCAACAAAAAGTTTTAGAAGCTATAGACTATAGTTCCTGTACACGTGATGATGACCATTTTGGTCTAAGAACTGGTAATACTCATAAAAAGAATGATTTCACAAACTATCATTCATACTTCTAGAAGAGTGTATGGGGAAGGGGGATAAAACACAGTTAAAAATAAATGGCGGTGGTTTTGATAATTAAGGAAATGAGCAATTTAGTGGTTGGCCTATTGACAGTATGGTGGGCTCCTTTTGTATTTATATTTGTAATATGAAGTTCTTTGGCTGCACCGTTTGCTTTAATTGAACCATAGCAAAAAAAGGGCCTTACCTTTTTCCAAAGTCATATATAAAACTACTTCAGTAAGTGCCTATCAAGCTCTTTTGGAGCAAAAAGGCTCCCTCTTAATCCAGTTTTACAAATTGCTGCTATTTTTTGTTATATTTTGATTTTATTGCATTTAGCATTGTTCCTAATCCAGATTTGCCTTTCTTTCAGTGTTCCCTCTAAGATTTTAGTAAGTGCGTAACCGCTGGACAAATTTCGGTGGACATTGCTAAGCAAACCGTTACACCAGCCTAGGTAAAGTATTTTAAAATAAGTACAAAAGATGTTTTCGGTAGCTTAGTGCAGTTCAGTAAATACGCTAAGCTAAAAAAGGATGTCACAAACCACGCATGAAAACAAACAAGTTAATTTGAAGGAAGTTTTGTCTCAAGTTCAAAAAGTAGCAAATCGTTATCTGGCTAGGTATTGTGACGAAAGTAACGGCAGTTTTGAGATACTGCCGAAGCTTTGTTACGGGACCTTCGATGATTGTGGTAACATAGCTGGCTAAATATGTTTTCGCTCTTGATAAGTTTTAATTAACCTTTGACCAAATGCGTAAAAAGAATTCTACCTTTGTGAAAAGCATTCAAAACTTGATCGAAGTTCTATCTTTGCTGAAAAGCATTCAAAACTTAACCGAAGCGAAACAAAGAAATTCGTGGACGCAGATGTGCTCAAGTTTGGTAAACGCAGCTTTGAGTGGAGCAAAAAATTGAAAAGCTGATATTTGTAGCTACGCATAAAACACGGTCTCACTTAGAGGCGCTTACAGCAAAAAAACTATGGTCTATTCTTTATTTAAACCACATAGTTTCACAGCATTTGTAAGGGGGCTGCTCTTTCTGGAAAAATTTTTGGGGCCCCTGCCTAGTTTATCCGGCTCCACTGACTACAGGCGAATGTAAAAGACTGCAATAGCCGCGCGCACACAATTACGCTTTAATTAAAGGAAGGTTTTTTTGCGCAGTGCACAACTGTCAGAGGGTTTTTGACTATTTAGTGATTTCTCTTTACACTGGTAAACGTGGTTAGATGATTCACCTTAATGTTGAATCAAAAGACAATTTTAGAATGATGAACCGTGAACAGTAATTTTTTACTATCCCCTAAAGTTGTAGGCAAATTTTACTGTATTACAAATTACCTTTCAGGCAATCAACATAAAAAAGGCTACATTTTAATGTAAAACGTTTTCAAAGAGATTGAAACTAGAATCCTTTTTCTTTACGTTTTGGGGCTTATTTCAATCATTAATGGTAAACTATCACAGCACGTAGCTATCAGCTACATTTTATTAAAAAAACATTTTAGGGGTATTTAAAACTAAAATTAGTTAGAAGTCGTATTTTTTTTTACTTTAAGCTTTCGTAACTGGCAAGTATGAGAAGATTATTTATTTGTAATTAACAAAAACTGAACCGCTCCCTCAAAAAATGGTGTTTTTGTGCTGACCTGTAGTCGAGAGCAATGTGCTTTTTTTTATCTTATCAAGCACGATTGAAATTAGCGTTGAAGCTAAAGGAAAACATTTACATTTGAACCACTTCCAGTTTTAAACTTTCCATAGAAAGTCATGTCTTATGTTAACCACTTTCAGTCAGAAATTTTATTATAGGTTCAAAACCCAGCATCAGCATTTGTTTTGCAAAATTTTAAAATTGCTTTTTTTTAAGCTTTACAAAATTGCAATTTGTAGAAAAACTAATTCTTTTGGTACATTTTGGCTATTTTTCCTGATATCCATGGTTATTTAGCTGTCTGTATCTAAGTTTTCAGAAAGATTGATCAAAAAATGAAGTCTGTGGAATTTTTGATAGATACCCGACACCAAGCAAAAAAATTGGTAATTTCTACCCCCAAAAAGGGGGGATCAACATGGTCCTGTATCATCTTTACCAACAAAATTTTTATCCCAAACTACATATTATCAAAATGTTCAAGAAATTTCCTTTCCAAAAATATATATTGTTGCATGGTTCAGGTTAAGAGTTGTTCTATAATAACTGATGAAATTGGAAAATTTTGTATGAAATTGGAAAATTTTGTAGGCCTAATCTGTTTACAGTACCGGCGAAAAACATTGAAAATTTGGATTCTTAAGCTTCACAAAAGTGCAATTTGTAGAAAAACTAATTTTTTTAGTACATTTTGGCTATTTTTTCTGATATCCATGGTTATTTAGCTGTCTGTATCTAAGTTTTCAGAAAGATTGATCAAAAAATGAAGTCTGTGGAATTATCGATATGTAGCCGACTCTAAAAACATTGAAAGCAAAAAAATTGGCGAGTCCCCCACAAAAAAGTTAGGGAAATCAACATAGTCCTGTATCATCTTTAGCAACAAAATTTTCCTCTCAAACTACATATCATCTGAAAGTTTAAAAAATTTCCTTTCCAAAAATATATATTGTTGCAAGGTTTAGGCTAAGAGTTATTCTATAATGATTGATGAAGCATGGTATCTATAGTTATCTTTAGTACCGGCCCAAAACACTCAAAATTTGATAGCTGGACCTCAGAAAATGCAAATCACACAAAAAGTACTCTCTTTTCAAATTTGAAATCATGTTTATGCGTTTACATAACTCATTTTTGCGCCCTGTATCAAGTTTCCACGGAGCTGGTGTACATCAAACACTTTTTATAGATTTTGCAAGGTAGGGTACTCCGGGTGATAATCTGGTTCCTCCAACAAAAAAGGGGGGTGTAAAAATGGTCCTGTTTCATCTTTATGAATAAGATATTAGTTTTAAGTTTTATATTATCTGAAAGTTGAAGAAATTTCCTTTTTAAAAATATATTATAATACATATTTTAGGCTAAGTTTTGATTGGTAAAAAGACTAGCCTACATGATAAACCCTAAATTATCTTCGGTACCGGCCAAAAACCCCCCCAATTTTGGTGCTAGACCTCCTAAAATTGCAAATTGTGAAGAAACCACCCCTTTTAAAAACCTTAAAACATTTTTATAAAATAGCACAGTTCTTTTATCACGTGGTATCAAGTTACCAAGGAGAAAATGCCAACAAAACACTTTTTATTGCCTTTGACAGGCGTGCTATAATCAATCAAAATTAGCTTTCTCCCAGCAAAAAGGTAGAGGGAAAGAGAAGCTTATGTTTCACCTTAAGCAACAAAATAATCTTTTTAGACTGCATATTATTTGAATCAGGAAGAACCTGTCTTTTCAAAGATAAGCAATATTAGGTGGTATAAGCAAAGAGTTATTATGTAACGACTGATGAAAAGAATAGTTGCAGTAGATTCCAGGATCCCCCAAAAAGGCCAAAAATTTGGCTTCTGGGCTTCAAAAAAATTGAAAATAGTTCAAAAAATTTGTCGTTTGGTAATTTTTGACATTTTACATTAAAAGTATAATTCTTTTACATCATTTAGCGGCCATTTTCAAAAAAATTCATCCACACGCGAGGCCTGTAATATCTTTTGAACTTGGGGTAACATTGGTTTCCCTCACCAAAAAATGAAGGGGGTAAAGATGTTTTTGTCTCATTTTGAGTCACAAGGCATTGTTTTTAGAATGCACATCACGCTAACTGGGATGAAATTTCCTTTTCAGCGATATAACATAATCTATATAATAGCCAATGGCTTAAAACCAGTGAATGATAAAAGTAAACATGATTAATGGTTTTTTATGCAAATTAGCCGTTTTTTTGCATCTGTTACAAAGAATTTCAAGACTGCTTCGCGGGTGCAAAAGAGTTAAACTAAGAGCTTTCCCAACCTTTAACTGCAGTAAATATCATTGCTGTTTACATACGTTTCCGCACTGACCGCAAAAACATTCGCGTGATATCACGCTTTCCATTGAAGCGGCAGTAAAATTTTGCGTGATATCACGCCTTGCCACAACAGCGAAGCGCGTGATATCACGCGCTTCGATGCTGTGCCAAAGCTGCCAAGCGCGGCATATGCCGCTCTCGGACGCAAAGTGGTTAAACTGAAATTTGAGAGCTCTTTGATATTACTTCTCTTTAGCTGCGATTGAAATTGGTGGGACAAGTAAAGAAAATAAAAAACTTTTTGACGTGCTTTATGTTGATTGCTCGAGAGACAATTTGTTATACAAAAGATATTTAAGTCGCCGTCACTCGCTGTTGCGTCACAGCCACGCGATGTTTATGCGAGACGTTGCACTGCCCTAAAAAAGCTTCAGTCCAACCTTGCATTCCTATTCCCTGTCTCCCACGCATTAAACAGTTGGTTGGAAATTTTGCTAGCAAAATTGCAAAAATTTTAACAAACTGAAAAAAAATTACCGAATGCCGCCGGGCTTTTTTACGCATCGTTGAATTTTAACTGCGGATCTGCCGGACATCTTTTCGCAAATTCGCACTTTTTTCGCATTTGTAGAAAACACTGCCTACTTTTTAAATAAAGAAGTGTTTCATACTGATGCAAACAGCCTATCAATTACAAATGTTAGTAATGGGCTTTACTTTTATGTGTACTATCAAAACAATATTTCACTGCTTGCTGCTGTTTTCGCTATGGTATATAGTGCTCAGTGTTGTGATGTCATTTAGGATTACGACGTTGCAGCACTATTTGAAAAGACTCAAGACAGAGCAAGGAACCATGCTTAGAAAACACTTAACTGAATAGTTGCTTGTTGCACCTTGATGCAGCATAAGATGTTATAAAATTGCTTGAGGCAAAAATTAGCGTTTCTTGAAACGCAATCGATTAAAAAATGCATGCGCTGTTGTGCATTAGCCACTACAGTGTATACGTCCAAGTTTCTTGACTCCCTGAAAGCGTTTTATTTGCTCTGTTTTCACCACAGGCATTCTTAAACCAAGCAGACTTTTATCCGTTAAATTGAGCAAAGTATGTAAAAGCATATGAAAGTTGTGTGAAGGCGCCAAGATGATTGACGTGTATTTTCACGATTGAGCTGTTAAATATTAAGACTACTGCTTACCACGTTTTCGTAAACGTAGGTGTATTTACATGAGCTAATGTCTCTGGCTATGTGCATGCTACTTGATCCTGGCATGAACACAGCCATGCAAGGAGCAAACTAACCCAATGTGAAGCACTCACAGTCAAGTTATTACGATAGTTGAGCCCCTATCAAAAATAAGGAAACGAAGGATGTTAAATCGGTCTACCCAATTGCAAAGAAAATTGCTTCAACATTTAGGTGATACGTTGCTCGGAACTAACATTTAGTTGCAAAAAAATAAAACGGGACTATCTTTATCTTTGGCTAGAGGGGTCACCAACATTTTTGTTTGGATTTGGCTACATTGTAAAACTTTTGGAGGCTTCATTTTATAAGAATCGTTTTGAAAATTTTGATAGATAGTGACAAAAAACCATGCTATTTAGGAATTATAGTCAAAATGTACAAAAGGATTTAGTCAGTCGTAATGCAATAGCGCCTTACAATACAGCGTTTGATTGATCTGCCAAATTCAGGGAATATCTTGACTTGATAATTCAATGGAAATTTTGACACTTTCTAGTTATTGCGTATATGTCGAGATTAGGGGTGTCCAAGTTTTTACAGTTCTGTCCACATTTTATAAATATGAAGCAAAAACGCTGCACATCGTAATCTTTGACCTTTTTATGTTGAGAATCAGCGTTTTAGATTCGATCTTTGTTGTAGACAATTTTTACGGGATTAGTCGCGGGACGCCAAGCTTCTTGCGCGAACCGCACTGTGAGCACCCCTAGTTTAGTTACTTTTTTTGGTTTGCTGATTTTTTACTTGTTTTTAATTTTTCACACAAAGCAAATAGAAATGTTCGCTTCTTAGTTGGGGTTGACGCCTCGTCATCAACTTACTTTTTTTGATAGGTGACCAAGAACGATCATAAAACTGCATTGCTAAATGTTAGGTTAAACGCGTTCATTATTGATGGTTTAAAGGTTGTACAGAGCTTCACATCGCTCTGCAAAGATATTTTAATAAATATAGCGACGCACTCATTTCACGAACAACCAATGTCGCAAAGAACTGTCATTAAAAATTTTTGTTCGTTTTATAGAAACAGGAGGCGTCGATGACCGACATCGTTGTCCGAGAAGAAAAACTGAAACTGACCTTAAAACATTCGCACAGGTGTGCAGACATGTAGAGGAAGGGCTACGTAAGTTGGAATTTTATGTAATAAATGTCCAATAGATCCATACTTTTGTTCTGCCTGGTGCAACTCGGTTTTGTGCTCAACGACGATGCACAATGCATTTGTTCATTAAAAAAATTCAGACTCTTTTTGCCAGTGTTAGTTCTGCTGTTACAGTACGTTGCTATCTCGAACACTGCAATAAAAGATCTCTTCTCTGTTTAAGGCTCCTTACAATCATATAGTGATGGTGACAATAATACTTCTAATCCGGTTTTGAAGTCTGTTGCTTACATAGCAGGCGTTTTCTGTTTGTCGAGTGAATAGATGGTTTTAACAGATGCTCTTTCGACTGTTACTTGTAATATTTACGTTGATTGGGGGAGGGAGGTAGTCACTGAGAGGCAAATTGTAAATTTTATGAGTGCCATTGCCGAAAAACGTTTGTACCTGTTTTGGAAGTTTATTAGCTGCCGATTGATTTGAACTAGTAACTAGCATGCAGAGATCTTGTAAAATGCAAAGTATTTTTCTCAAAAGCAGCTCAATGTCAAGTTCATGCGGAAACTAGACTCACGGCTATTTCCGTCCCAGCCGTTGAACGTGGTTGTGGTCGCGTTTGCACGGCACTGATTGGAATCTCATCGCTTTGTTTATTTTTATATGACGTAATTTACATTGTTTTCACCAACGACGTTAGATAATAAAGCGATCTGTTTCGAGTAGCACCGAGTTGTGAAGACTATAATTCTAGAATTTTCCATGTTGTTCAGACTAGCCGTGAAAACCTAATCGTGTTGTCTGACATCTCTGGTTCAATGCCAGCCAACTGCAACAGCGTTCCGTTGATTGTTGACCGGATTCACCTCATTCCTTCTGCAATTGTTTGCTCTCCATATCGCCACATCGTTCTATTCATGACATTGTAAGATAATCTTAAAACAAATACATGTATCATCTTTTTCGATTTCAGATACAAAAATTACATTTCGATTTTCGAGACCTGACATGACGTATTTTGTGATCGTGGTTGATGTAAATTTGTCGACTAAAGGTTGGTTTCCATTAAGGTTGTTTCCCAATAAGGGTAAATCGCGGGCGTAGCGTGAACAGCGCTCTCGCTGCGCGCATAAAACTAAATGCGCATTACTTGACTTGTAGTTTAATGCTTGCCTGAAGCACTAGAACCCAATCATTGCTATTTCTGTTACAGTTGCGTTTCGTATCAGTTCAGCGTTAGTCGCTTTTGTTAGTCGTACTAGTGTTTCAGTTTAAATCTTTAGTTTTACGTTCTCGTTTCTATAATGCTCTATTTATTTTATGTTTTCAGATATCATGCGTTTTAGTTGGTTGAAGTCGAATTAATATGGTTCTTGTATTATGATTTAGTATATGAGTTGAAAAGTTTCTATGTTCAATATCGAAGTTGAGATAGCTAGAAAGAACGCAACAGTGTTTAAAAATTTTTTCGATGGCATGATTGTTTAGAAAAACATTATTTCAACCAGATCTACTGCTGTAACATTTTATAATCACAAATTAATGTAAGAAAATAACTTTGATCTGACAATGCCTGGGATCGAAATTAATTACAGACATAATGCCAAAAGTGACCTTTCATGACTTTTCATGGTATCCTGGTTTTAGCCTAACTTTGTGATGATGTTTTTAAGAGTCCAAGATAAAATGATAAGAATCAGAGTATCAAGAGATTTCTACAGATGCTTTCTGAACTTGATTTTGTGTGATGTAATCTCTTCTTGAAAAGCACTAAACAATTTGAGATGCAACTGAGATTATATAAATCTTTAAAAAAAGAGCGATTTGGTCTTTTCGTCTGTCTCTCTCTGTCTTTAAAACCAGTTGTGTTTTTTAGCCAAATCATTAAGGATAGTACAGACCAGGACGTGTTGTAACAATCTAAACGTTTTGATTGACATCATTCTTGACAAAAAGAGATCCGGTGTTTAAATCCGGTTTGGTTTTCGGAAACTGGTGGCTGGATTCACCTCATGATCCTCTAAAAAAGTTTAATAGCAAAAACTGAAACTTGGGACAGTTTAGACTAAGTATGATGGAGAATATTTGAATTGACACCAAACAGTTATCTCTAAGAGAAAGTTTGTGTTCACATTCGTTAGAATCAATTGCAACACAATAACTTGCCGCATCACTGCAATGCAGATGCTTGCAAAGTTTGAAGCGACTAAATACGCGTGAAATAGGTAGCACTGGCGACACCACGCGGTAGTACAAACAGTTTTGTGATTTACTACGCTAGCGAGGGGATTGGTTTATTGACTTTATTTTGTGGCTTGCTTCAAATTTTTGCAATAGCAACGGTTTGATAGGCTTGTGTTTGTTGCAAAGAGGTCACTACTTGCGTCATAGAAGCATGATCTCGAGAGCAAGATCTTCTTTGTCGTTTGAGCTATTTGCTGTGAGCTTTATGCAGGAAGATATATATAAGCCACACTGCGTTAGCGCTCACGGTTGGTTTGCAAGTATTCAGTTAGACTGGGGCCACCACGACGGGTAGAGTGCTTGGCCCCACCATCTGTCTGCAACATAAAGATGGAGCCATCGCGTTAAGTGTCTTGGCCACGGACACAACAAGCAAGCTTGCCGGCTTGTTCTCCATATTATCCCTATTTTGCTGAGCGCCAAGCAGGGAAGCTGTGAATACCATTTTTTAAAAGTCTTTTGGTATGACTCGACTTGGGAAGTGAACCCAGGTCTACCGACTGCAAAGCGGACGCTCTAACCACTACACCATCGCGCTGGTTATGCTGGTTGATGTTGCTTTACATAAAATGACGTCTATGTCTATCAATCTTACATCATCGTTACACTTGTATAGATTGCATAGACAACAATTTCTGTACGAATTTATTACGCAGACGAGTGTACATTGGTATACATGGCTTGTGAACGATGTGCTCACATACGAAACACTTGATCTATGACTTGGGTGATCATTGAAATTAGAATGCTCTCAAGCTATTCGAAATTTCTTAGTTTGTCGCTGTAATCAGGTGAGTTATTTGTTTTTCATGAGCCTGATATTTATACAGTTTTTATGATATTTTTTGATAATAAGATTCAAAGAGTTGAATGACGTTAAATAGGTTAAAGAGCAATTGCTAATCAGAAGAAACTAAACATTGTGGGCTGGATGCCTCGTTTGCCCAAAGCAAAGCAATGAAAACGAAATAACATTTTAATCGTTTCGCTGCTTGTGTAGGTGCAATCACAGAAGATGCAAATATGGGGGCAAAAAAAATTTTAGAGACCACCTGAACGATGGGGAAAAAGCGGCGGGCCGTAAGAAATAGTGATCACGTGATCACTGCGGGTCGTGGCTTAGTGGCGCTAGTTTAAACCAAAATGTTATCGATTTATCTTCGCATTGTTTAAGTGTTTGTTTTTTTCGCGTGAAATTAACTAATAATCAGTGATTTTATCAGGTGATGGATAGAACGTTCTAGAAACGGTACGTTATTTTGGAATCTGATAGTTTACTCAACTCTTTTAAAAACCATCCAGGTTCACAACGCAGATTCAATCAAGCAAGTAGGTTGTTGTTTTGGCGCCAACAGTGGTTACAAGCTCACGTGATTGAGGCTCATTGCAGTTTTTGTAATAAAGTCTGAGCAAACTCAGTTTCATATTTCGTTCTTCACGTTACTTCTATTGCAGTGTGCTATGGAGGAGATCTGTGAATGATATTATTGAAGTTTGTGATTATGATTCAAAGAAAGTAAATTGCAGAGTGGCCGCTCGAACCGCTACACTATCGCGACGGTAGCAAGTAGGAACATGACGATCAGGTTAGCTCGAACCGCTACACTATCGCGACGGTAGCGAGTAGGAACATGACGATCAGGTTAGCTCGAACCGCTACACTATCGCGACGGTAGCGAGTAGGAACATGACGATCAGGTTAGCTCAAACCGCTACACTATCGCGACGGTAGCAAGTAGGAACATGACGATCAGGTTAGCTCGAACCGCTACACTATCGCGACGGTAGCGAGTAGGAACATGACGATCAGGTTGAAGGTAATCGATTCCGAACCAGTTGTGTTTGCAAACCGGTAGCGCCTCCACCAATCACTCGGACTGCAGCGGTGGCTGTTGGCTTTCTGAGTCATGCGGGCGAGCAGCTTCGCTTCGATCCGGTTCATCAAACTACGAGAAACTGGTAAGCAAGCCACACTGTGACGTCATTTTATTCCGTCAATCAAAATAACCATCTCGCTCTTCAGAGCCTTGTTGTGCAATGCTCAATCAGTTCGTACAAACTGATACAGTGTAATCACTTGAAACAAAGAACATTTTTATAAAATACTGATACCGGTATTTCATTTAATGTTTGTTGGTTCATGTCACATGGTGTCAGTAACGATCAACAACACGCGCTTTCCATTGTTTATACAAGAAGTTGATCGAGATGGAGTTGGGGGCCTTTGTTGTTTACTGCTTCCTTCCTAGGGATAGGAACGTGGAACTTCAAAAGCCAGGAAAATTGCGGAGATGGTAAATAGATAGTCACGAAAGAGTTTGTAGCGCGCTAAGATACATCAGTTGGTTGTAGTTGGCTGAAGCTACGCATCTTGTCTGATTGGCTTAGCGCTATAAGTGTGAGAAAGATTTCCTTCCCCAAAGATCTCTTCTCTGTTTAAGGCTCCTTACAATCATATAGTGGTGGTGACAATAACATTTCTAATACGGTTTTGAAGTCTGTTGCTTACATAGCAGGCGTTTTCTGTTTGTCGAGTAAATAGATGGTTTTAACAGATGCTCTTTCGACTGTTACTTATAATATTTACATTGATTGGGGGAGGGGGGTAGTCAGTGAGGGGCAAATTGTAAATTTTAGGAGTGCCATTGCCGAAAAACGTTTGTACCTGTTTAGGAAGTTTATTAGCTGCCGATTGATTTGAACTAGTAACTAGCATGCAGAGATCTTGTAAAATGCAAAGTATTTTTCTCAAAAGCAGCTCAATGTCAAGTTCATGCGGAAACTAGACTCACGGCTATTTCCGTCCCAGCCGTTGAACGTGGTTGTGGTCGCGTTTGCACGGCACTGATTGGAATCTCATCGCTTTGTTTATTTTTATATGACGTAATTTACATTGCTTTCACCAATGACGTTAGATAATAAAGTGATCTGTTTTGAGTAGCACCGAGTTGTGAAGACTACTATAATCGCAAAGACTATAAATTCTAGAACTTTCTATGTTGTTCAGACTAGCCGTGAAAATTTCTACAGATGTTTTCTGATCTTGATTTTGTGTGATGTAATCTCTTCTTGAAAAGCACTAAACAATTTGAGATGCAACTGAGATTATATAAATCTTTAAAAAAAGAGCGATTTGGTCTTTTTGTCTATCTCTCTCTGTCTAGAAACTAAATATAACAATCAAATCTGAAGAAACCAGTCGTGTTTTTAGCCAAATCATTAAGGATGGTACAGATCAGGACGTGTTGTAACAATCTAAACGTTTTGATTAACATCATTCTTGACAAAGAGAGATCCAGTGTTTAAATCCGGTTTGGTTTTTGGTAACTGGTGGCTGGATTCACCTCATGTTCCTCTAAAAAAGTTTAATAACAAAAACTGAAACTTGGGACAGTTTAAACTAAGTATGATGGAGAATATTTAAATTGACACCAAACAGTTATCTCTAAGAGAAAGTTTGTGTTCACATTCGTTAGAATCAATTGCAACACAATAACTTGCGGCATTACTGCAATGCAGATGCTTGCAAAGTTTGAAGCGACTAAATACGCGTGAAATAGGTAGCACTGGCGACACCATGCGGTAGTACAAACAGTTTTGTAATTTACTACGCTAGCGAGGGGATTGGTTTATTGACTTTATTTTGTGGCTTGCTTCAAAATATTTTGCAATAGCAACGGTTTGATAGGCATGTGTTTGTTGCAAAGAGGTCACTACTTGCGTCATAGAAGCATGATCTCGAGAGCAAGATCTTCTTTGTCGTTTGAGCTATTTGTTGTGAGCTTTATGCAGGAAGATATATATAAGCCACACTGCGTTAGCGCTCACGGTTGGTTTGCAAGTATTCAGTTAGACTTGGGCCACTACGACGGGTAGAGTGCTTGGCTCCACCATCTGTCTGCAACATAAAGACGGAGCCATCGCGTTAAGTGTCTTGGCCACGGACACAACAAGCAAGCTTGCCGGCTTGTTCTCCATATTATCCCTATTTTGCTGAGCGCCAAGCAGGGAAGCTGTGAATACCATTTTTTAAAAGTCTTTTGATATGATTTGACTTGGGAAGTGAACCCAGGTCTACCGACTGCAAAGCGGACGCTCTAACCACTACACCATCGCTGTAGCAAGATTATTGCTTATTAAGCGCGACCTTTTGTTAAAACAAAGAATCACTCTTGGGTACAATGATGGAATCCGGTTGACAACGTAGCTTTCAATCTTGAGATAGCGGGTTCCGTGCCCGCGTGGTTTATGCGTTTATTGAAATTTTGTACTACTTCTAATCTTTTAAAGTGCCTAAATCAAAACAATTTATCAAAGCTTTTTGTGTGAGTCGCAGTAGCCTGTCGGCATTTGAGATGGCGATGACACCAAACACAAGTTTTTATATTCATGGGGTAATGGCAAGCCGTGGCCATATTCTGTGCACAACAAGTAAAACCGCGAATGCATTGGAAGCCTTCGTTGCAGTTCATTGATTGCGATTTTTCATTGAAATTCATCATCGTCGATGATCAGCAGCGTCTCACGATGTCGAGGGACTACAAGGCTCTGATTGCTACGATGAACGAGGCACATAGAGTAGCATCGTCGTTTGCTTTCATGCTCAAGTTCCATCAATGACTTGAAACGACATGTAGCCATATGTGGGAGTAGGATCGGCCTAGCCCTCCCAGATTTTCTATTGAGGGGGCCGGTTTACCAGCTGTTTGCAAATTACTGAGCAGCCTGAGCTTAACAATTCAAAATAGTTTCTATAGCTTATCATAGATAAACAAACTAAATGTTTTGAATTCAAAACTTTATTTAAATCAAACTTAAAGCCAATCAATAATTTAAGTAAGTTCCTGTTTTATGTTTCACAGAGTTACCCAAAAGCATCTGAACCACTTGATGTTACAGCAGGCTTCCAAAAAATTTTCTTGATCATGTTAACCTCCATTCGATATCTGAAGAACATCATTGCGGTCAATGATGATATAGAACTTATTCGAAAGTTGTTTGAAATTCAAGGGAAGTACACTATTGTGGAGATCCCAACCTGGGTCTTCAGCGTTAGAACTGTTGCCTAATGAAGATTTATATCAATTACCTTAGATTGGTCACGACACTGCTTGTGACAGTCGCGCTCACCGACAATTGGCTTTTATTTATTTATTTTGATAATTAAACTAGCTCATCACTGCTAAGCCACCCCTCGCTACTGAGGCGGACTGGCATTGTGGGTGAGCAAAAGTCGTCGGCTACGATAGGCAGGGTGAGCAACGTCAGTGTTCTCATCTGGTAAACCACGGCTGTCACTTGTTGGGCTTTTTGATAATAATTGTTTAGGATTCTGTGCTTCTGCCTGAGACTTACTCTCGGCAGTTACAAGAAGAACTTCGAACATCACAAAATGAATTAAAACCTAAAGAAGATGTTATATTTGATGCGAACAACCAATTAAAATCATGACCTGACAAGAGCAGTTTACAATTTTCGCAATATTTGGTGGGGTTGCATCAAATTGAGAAAAGTTAGCGCGAACTGTCGTGTTCACTCCTTTTGAAAGCGCTGCGCAAACGATACTTAATGTTTGCCCTGAAAACCTGATAGAGGAGAGCTCGGTTTATGTTCTGAGGAAACGATACGAGCGACACAAACTCAAGTCAAGACAGTTTAGACATCATGATAGCTTTGTTCAGCGGAGGAGGAGAAGTGGGATAAAATTAAAGTAAAGGCATAGATATTATTTAGAATTTATCAAAAACGAATATCACGAAGATAAAATTTTGCATAAGAACATTTAAAAAAAATAACTCACAAGCCGGAAATATGCCGTATCTTTAGGGTTACCATACGTCCCGCTTTTTGCTTTTAGTCAAATAGAACGGATTTAACCAAATTTATGGACATTTCAATTAATACCACCACCAATAGAGGGACGGTGAGATGCGGCCCCTGACCTGATTGTTGAGGCAAGGGTGTAGATCTCACCATACCAACGAAAATTGGGGTGATTTCCAAAAAGAAAAAAAGGTCAACGCCTGGTTACATGCAAAATTTCTCTAGTTTCGGGCTTAAATTTCACACAAAACGTGGAACTAACAGGTGGTGACCTTTTTTTTTTTTTTTGGAGATCACCCCTTTTTATCTTCCTTTTTCTGTATCTGCAGCTTTGGCTCGACAATCAAATCCAGAGCCGCATCTCAGCGTCCCGCTTTTGATAACAAAAACGTTGGAGGGACCATAATTTTCGTCTCGTGAAGATTCGTCATCCAATGTCCCGATTTTTGCTTTTCAAAATATGGTAACCCTACGTATCTTGCTTTTGTCGAGGGTAAATGGGATCATGGCACAATAAAAAAAAACTTAAAAGAACGTGACTAGCAATCATTTACACACTGTTCTGCAAATAAATTGGGGTAAAATGACAAAATACATCTGAAAAAGTAAGTTCTTGATTGTTGTGTTATTGCGAAACTACTTTTTTATTTTCGGCTCCGCTTGTTATAGCCGCACGATTTTCCATTGCTTTGATCACGGAATAAGCCATGTGATTGTGATCGCACAATAGTTATTTACTCTGTTTTTATATTGATTGCGAGTATAAATCCAAGGAAATATTGAAAAAGTTTGAAGAAAATTTGTGAGTTTGCCAAAAAATATTGCTTTAGCTGGTTATTGGTGGAAATTGAATTGAATTTGGATTAACGTTTTCTACGCGATAAGTGAAAACTTGATATACATTAAGTGACAAACGGCCAAGAACATTCCTCGCGATAAGTTTCCTCGCGATAAGCAGATACATTCGGAAACATCAAACTAACTTGAGAAGGAGAAATGAACCACCAAAAGTGTGAGGTAGCAGAGAAGTTATGATTATTTAAGGCGTTATTTCGAGTCTGTTGCTGACAAGAATGACGTTACTGCCCTTGAACCTCTAAAACAGAAGTTTTTAATCTTTTTATAGTCGTGGCCCACTGCTTACAGTTCTATGTAACTTTTGGTAACTTTATTTCTACCCGCCTTACGGTGCTGTGGCCCACCGATTGCAAACCAAAACCTTCATTTAAAAAAGTGGCTCTTGACTTTCACTGCTCTAAATTTTTGAGTAGCCCTTTTTTTCTGTGATTTTTTTATGGACGTAATTAATAAAGAACGAACAACGGCTCTATTAAATCAAAAAGTTGCATTTCATCACATCAAATTACAAAAAACTAAATAAGTATAATTTAGCAAAATTTGTGAGTTTTATAACATATGATTTATGATATGCTTTACAAAACAAGATATCATAAAACTGAATTTTGAGTTGTTCCAAACTTTTCTCTTTAGGCGAAAACTATTCGTAATGTCCCCTATCTCTTGTTGTAACGTTAGCTGTCACTTTGACTTTACAAAATCTATTCATAAGGTCAAAATGACAACTAACGTCAGATTATAAACAAACTAAGCAATTTAATGACCTCCATGTTAACTAAAGTTTTTCATCGACCGTTTTCATACGCACAGGATTGGTCAAAAAAATTTAAGTCATCACCAAGATAGCCAAGTACAGAAGAAATTGATTGCATATCCGATTTGTGCGACGTTTTTATTCAGTTTTCCAATATGTGCAATTATCCAGTAATTGCTCTAAAAAAGATTTATGGAAGAAAGACCCTACAGTTGGTGATACGTGAAAGCTGACCAGAGAGCAAAACGCATCTCAACCATCTGAAAAAATCCTACAACTCTGGTCAAATATGCAGGATTTATTAGTACAGTACAACGCTACAATATTTTTACTATGCAGTGCATCGCCAGAGGCAGCTTGAATGGCGGGCGTGCGGTTTAAAGGATAATTTTAAACAGCGATAATTAGGGTTACCATATTTTGAAAGGGAAAAAGCGGGACAATGGATGAAGAATTCTCACGAGACGAAAATTATGGTCCATCCAACGTTTTTGTTATCAAAAGCGGGACGCTGTGATGCGGCTCTGGATTTGATTGTCGAGCCAAAGTGTCAGGTACCAAAGAAAATAGAAAAACGGGGGTGATCTCAAAAAAAAAAAAAGGTCACCACCTGGTAGTTCCGCGTTTTGTGTGGAATCTAAGCCCGAAAGTGCAAAAATTTTGTTAGAAAGCAGGTGTTGACCTTTTTTTTTTTTTTTTTAAAGCTCACCCCAATTTACCTTCATATTTTGAGATCTACACGCCTGCCTCAACAATCAGGTCAGCAGCCGCATCTCATCATCCCTCCATTGGTGGAGGAATTGCTTGAAATTTCCATAAATTTGGTTAAATCCGTTATATTTCACTAAAGCAAAAAGCGGGATTTGCGATCAAAAAAGCGGGACAAGGCCTCAAAAAGCGGGACGTATGGTAACCCTAGCGATAATAGAACTTGCTTTTATCTTTGTTACGTCGCAACTAAACTTTGATTGAAGAACGACGTGCTTCTCCTTCTTTCCTTTACTAATTACTACTACTACTTGGACTAATTACTACTCGGTATTTTTAGTTCCGTAGTTGCGTGGCTCTGTGAGAGAAAGAAAAAACTCGAATGTCGTTGGTTTGTTTTTGTTGAAAAATACTGTACAGTTCAAAGCAGTGTTGGTGATAGCTTTTGTTTCTTTCGTGAAAGTTAGTCACCGCCAATATTGTTTGGTTCGTTCATTTTCAACAAAAAGTCCAGCTGTGCAAAAAACGGGAGTTCTTCAATAATAATATGTTTTTTCGACAGCGCGCTTTGCAATGCGATGGACAAGTTTCTTTTTTTTCGAATATCTTGCCGACTAAAATTATGCAATAAAGCGAAGGAAGCAAGCAACTTGGAAAAAAATTTTATACAACTATTCAACCTATTTATTTAGCTGTGTGCAATTAACTAGTTTTTACCAAACGCTAGGTAAGAGTTGGTTCTGGATTTCAAATTCGAAATGACAACGCATTTTATGCATTTAAGCAGTATGCAATTAGGCGATTTCGTGTCTAGATACATGGACCTAGTTGTAGGGTTGGCGAAATTCGCTATGCCTATCATTTCATGTTAGAATCTTGTTCAGTATCACACGTCATTGCTTTAAACTTGACTACTGCCGGTATGGTGGTGCCCATGAAAACCAAATGAGAGATCGATTATTATCCCGGAGTGAGTGTCATAACGAGATTGATTTTTTAAAAAGCTGCTTCTTTTGACGAAGAAAAGCAATTTTTAACTCAAACACAAACCAACATTTGACTCTTCAACTTGTAAAAAACTGAAAACCTATTGGAGGAAAGATGATTTTATAAAATACGTTTTTTGTTAGATTTGTTATTTCGTTTTCTCAAAGAGTTCTTGCCGCAAAACCGCGTTTGGAAGCTTTCACAACGTTTGCTATAAAGTAGCTATCAATAAAAAAAAAAAAATCTACCCAAAAATTCCGATAAAAAACTGCACATTTGCGTTGCTATGTCTAAATTGTTAAGATTTATAACAGCCTCAATACACGAGGCTTTACGATTTGGAGGAGAATAAGTAGCGAATTGGAGGAAAATAAGTAGCTCTTTATCGAAATTCTAACTGAATTGTCTTCGCAAACTTTTCGGTTTTTTCTTTTGTCAATTAAGCATTGTTTTAATCAGTCATAATTTACATCAAAACGTGGTCTTTGACTTCAATAAACCTGAGCACAACTATCATTAAAGCACTTGCTAATTTTTTGAGCAAAAGACGCAGATAAAATCCTACAAGAGTTACCACCAAAACTTCATAGTTCAAACCCTGTTCCACTTTGCTACCTGCAAGCAAGGGATCAATTTATCAGTTTACCGGAAAATATTTGTGTTTAAAGTAGTCTTTTTATTATCAGAAAAACTTTATTTTAGCCGTTTACCAAGTGCAAGAAATTCGAATGGAGAACTGGCCACTTTTGCCCTCCCACCATTCCTCGTCTGGTCATACCTACGTACTGGTATCTGCGCATACAAGCACATTCAGGAATTTGAGCTCACAGATATAATTAAAACTCAAGTCGAAACAAGTAGTAAATTAGTCAATCAATTAATTTTGCAATTGTGTAACCAGGGGTGTGCTAAATAGACTGACCGTAAAACCTACCGTAAATTCATGTGATCTGCGCAAAGGTTTTATACTTAGAGCGTCAGTTTCGCATTCAGTAGGTCAGTGTTCAATTCCCTTGTTGTGTTATATCAAACGCTTCAAAAAACAGCTTTGACAGCCTTCCTCTTGGGCACTCAGCACAAAAGAAATAGTGTAAAGAAAAAGCCAACACGTTTGCTGGTGGTGCCTTTGGGAAAGGCACCTAACGAGATTCCACAACCTTTATGTGGCAGCAGACGGGTGGCGTAGCCGAGCAGTTTACTTGTTGTGGTGGCCCAATTTAACTAAAGACATGCACACAGAGCGTTTGCTCATGTGCTTGAATGAATAAAGATCTAACGTGGTCCACATTACAAAGTATTTCGCAGGATCCATCGTTCTTATCACTCTATGCTGGCACCAAGGCATGGACAACCAGGGGCTTGAGGTCACACCTGTAACCAAAACGTTAAAAGCATTAAGTTGCCATTTAGCTTATTTTTGTAACACTAAAAACAATCACTATTAAGGCGCCCATCCCGACTTTGATTCTGTACCCAGCTATTCATTAGTTGCGCGCTCATTCCAAATTTGATTCTGTGCCCAGTCTATTCGATCTGATTGAAAGGAACAGTTTAAGTTAATGACTAAGATTAATATTGATCTATGGCATGACAATTGGGATTAGTATCACAGGGCTATGCCCCCCATTTTTACAACTTTTTTACTGGTTTTGCAAATGTTCCTTGCATGAAGATTTAACGAGAGAATAAGTTTAATGATGATCAGCAGAGTTTGATTCTTTGATGACCTCGACTTATTGATTTCAAAACCATTTAAAATCTTCATAAAAATTCTCAGTTTATTAATACTGCAACTGCTGCTGTTATATATTTTTTCTCGTTTCGATGAATTTGTTAAATCGGAGAAAAATTTGTCCAGTTTACTAAAACGATAAAATTATATCAAAGGTTTACAAAAAATGTTTTTATACTGATTTGGGCGTACACTGCTGAAAGTTGAGGCAAAATAAGTTAATTATGCACCAGTGAGAGTTAAAATTGCTGTCAGTCGGCTGAGCGTATTAATGACACTGAAAAATACTTAGTGGAAGGTTTCTGGTTTAAAACGTTGTTCGAAAATGCTTCTAGTTCTTTCATCTAAACGGCCTCTTCATTTGCATTTAGCTAGTTATATAGCCACGACTTCCTGCCATTATCTGGCTGTTTGAGATCTTTTAGGCCAGGGTCGGAAATCAGCTCTGCCTGGTCTGGCTTAAGAAAATTTGTACTACGCACAGGTGAAAATACAGTGGGTGCAAAATTTTAATGAAATTTTGACAATCACAAACCAAAATTTTAAATCATATTTTTAATCAGTGTTTTTCAAGTGCGTATACTTTTTTATGTAAATGATTTTTTCAATCAGGTTTCGCGCAACTTTGCTACGGAAATGTAAGAAGTTTTTTTTTTTATCACCACTTTAAACTTTCGTCATTAGTTCTACCTCATTATAGCCTTACTTACTCACATGTCATATTGCCGTTTATTGTTGCAATTGATCAATTGATTTTTGACAGATGCGACAGCCTGTTTTGACCTATTTAAGAAGACTGCACATGTCAGCTTAAATATTCGGTTCGGAAAAGCAAGCAATATTTGTTATCTAAGTCATCTTTGCTTTCTGTTTCATGTGGAACAATACGTGGTACTGCAAATATGTTTATTGATAAACTGAAAAAGGCCGCAGTTCTTAGGCCGAAAACTTTTACAAGAATTTCATAACAAACCGTATTGAGTTGATTGGTGGAACAGAATTTGAAAATTGAAGAAAGTATATTCATTCTCGAAGCTTTTTGTCTGACACTTTTCAAGAGAATCCGTCAGAAATAGAGTGAAAAGGTGAAGTGAGTCAGTTGTATAGAGACACAGTTGACGAAAAAGAAAAAAGGGAAAAAGCTCATCTCCTATTGACTTGATAACATTATGGCTGAATGGAAGGAAATCTTCATCAAATTTTTGCAGATACATTATGCCACATCAATCAAGCGTTGTTGCAGCTAACATAAACACAATATCATTCTATATTTACGATACAAACCCCCAAAATTGCAGACGTTTTTACACGATGCTGTGGTCACGTCAGTAGCAAATCAATCCAATGCGTGATTTTCAAACTGTGATGCGCCTATTGATACTGCTGTTTTGGTAATTTTTTTCCACGTGGTACTCTTGTAACTTCTAGGTCATAGGCGAAATTAAAAGGTAAATAAATTTATGTCTTCTTTTATCGTATCCATCGCTGAAGTCAATTTCTACTCAATGGATTTAGCATTTTACCGTACATGCTCTTAATGAAGTAATCAAGCATTTTTACGATAATATTGACCACTCCCATTACTTTTTTCTCTTAATTATAATTGAAGGAAGCATTGGATATGGTCACACACGCTATTTTACTTCACAATTTTAAAGGCATTGTGGTTTACATAATGTAGCTCTCAGTTCCAATTTGTGCCTTTAGTTGGAGCTAAATCTGCTTCATAATGTATTCATTCTGCAATACCGCAAGGTTCTATTCTGGGCCAGCTTTGACTCCATCTTTTGTTAACAACAATTTAGGCAGTTCCACCACTAATAAACCAAGTCCGTTTGCTGATTATACCGACACTTGCTCAAGTTTGGTGCTTAAAGGGGTGCAATACCGACGCGATGGCGTAGTGGTTAGAGCGTCCGCTTCGCAGTCGGTAGACCTGGGGTTCATTCCCCTTGTCGAGTCATACCAAAAGACTTTAAAAAATGGTATTCACAGCTTCCCTGCTTGGCGCTCGGCATTTAGGGGAGGTTGTGGAGAACAAGCCGGCAAGTTCGCTTGTTGTGTCCTTGGGCAAGGCACTTAACGGGACGCTCCACCTTTATGTGGAAGACAGGTGACCCATAAACCTCGAAAAAGGCAACTCCCAAGCGAGTGCGGACTTACCGTCCAAAGTATAGCGATACAATTCGCTTTCTCGTGAATGGAGGATAAATATGGCAAATAAATAAATAAATAATAATAAATAAATACAATACGAGTGGCATGGTTGATCAAAACTGGCGCTGCATAGCAAGTTCACCTTTCAAGCAAAAACTATGATTTGCAACAACCATAATAGGAAGTAAACTAAGTTATAGTTAACTGGTGAATTAAAGACTTGAACACTGTATATGGTCATTTTACAACTCTTGTATTTCATAACTTTATCTTCCTTTGGGGTTTGCTGACTCTACAAGTTAAAAATAGTCTCCTCACATCAGTTTTGCAATGCGATATGATATTGGTTCAAAACTAACATTATATTTGTCACAAGATATTACTGTGCAGTTGCAATCTTTTGCCACGAACTTGTGGAAAAATTGAAGATAGGATACACTAAAAACAGAATGCAAAAAAATGGAAAAGGAAAAAATTAAGCTCTGAAAGACCGGTGTAACAGATCTTTTAATTCAGTGTGGGCCAAGTGCTGATTCTGTCACACGCCCGGTTGAAGCTCTTAGTCAACGCGTCTCAAGTTCGCCTCCCTTCCTTGCCGCTGTTCTGTCAAGCGTACGCGTCTATGCAACTTCTTTATTTCAAATAAACGCGACAGCCACACTGGCGACACACAACGTACTCGAAAACGGTTTCTGTTAATGTAAGAAACAAAGCATTAATGATCGTAAAAATGTGGTGGCTTGCCTACAACAGAATAGTATTTACCTAACTAATTAAGCTTCCAAGAACTTGAAATTCCTTAATACTCTGTCGAGGGCAAGTAACACGTCCGTTCGCTGGCAACTCAAAACAGCAACTGATAAGCAAGTGCAATTGCGGCGGTCTGAAGGCAGCTTAAAGCTTATCAGGCGAGAAAAAGCCAAATGAATAAACTCCCTTGCAGCGGCACAACAAAAGGCACGAACAATATTTAACAAGGCGAGAAAAAGCCAAATGAATAAACTCCCTTGCAGCGGCACAACAAAAGGCACGAACAATATTTAACAACCGGGAATGCAGGAAGATTATGCATTTTTGGTTATTTCTTTTTTTTCAAACACAAATTAGGTCTATTTTTTGTTTTTTTAAAGAGAGGCTAGCTTTATTTCTGTTTTTTTTTACTTTTTTGATTATCTTTCTTTCCAACATGGACTAGATCTGTTTCCAAATTTTTAGACTTAAAATAGCTGATTTAATTTAAATTTTTATGACTGTTTTGAATTTTTGATTAATTGGTGCAATTGCCAACATAGATTTTTTATTGATGTGCACCTGAATAGATACAGTGAGTAAACTATTGCCTTTTTGAATTTTTGGCTAGAAAGTAATTTTGCCGGCTGCTGAATAGTGGATGACAATCCTCGTGAATCTCCGCTTTTTTTATTTTTCCGCGTTTAAGTTTTGTTTATGAACTAGGTCAACGTTTGTTTTTCTCATGAGATAGAGAAGGAGGAGCAAGTGCTGAACCTTGCGTTTGCATAAGCTAAATTGGTGAACGTTTTCAGCCGCGGTCGAATGTTGGTTGCTTGACATGAAATAAATTGATTTTACAACTTTTCTATTTAACTTACTTTCAGTAAACTTGAAAAGTAGGCAGAGTTTTTTTATGTATGATAGCATTAATTGTAGCCTTCTCAGTGCTCCAGTTCTAGAGCGTCTGCAATCTACATTAGGTTTGTACAATGCTAACTACAGCTAAATTAATAAATTCAGAGGAGTATCACAGTTTTCGAAGTTCTGTTCCTCTGAGGAAGATTGCAGTTGACTTAGATCCAACTAAGGTAAGGATCATATGTTATGGTGCCTCATGTCATATGTGCACAAAAAACACACTGCATGGTATCAGTATGGCTAATATTGCATGATAATCATTTTAACACCAAATTGAAAAAACATGTTTTGTTTGTTACTATTAAAGGGTAGTACTTTGCTGCGTGTGCACCAAGGCTGTTACTGGTAGACTAGCCAAATGTGATTTATTATGTGATTATGAATCATTGCTTGTTCATGATTTGCTGTCGCAACCGTCTTGTTCACTCTATGTTAATGATCAATTATACACTGTGATTGCTAATAGAAACGGGACATTGCTTTGGTTATTTGCATTTATTAACACCTTTTAACCCCAGAACTATGTCAAACTTTATGAGAGGTGACAACAGATACTGGTATAATGCAACATTGATCATTTCATTATATATATCATTAATTAACATCTATAAAATAGTGGTATAGCATTAATTGCTTTGTTTTAGGCATGGAAAATTTATGATGCTGGACCTAAAGAAGTTTTATGTCCTTTAATTTGCTTACCTCCTGCTGGAGCCAAGGCAGATGTTTTTTTTCGACAGGTACAAACATTACAGCTATTGAGTTCCTAAGTAGGCATAGAGTATTGGTGTAAACCATTTATTTCTAATATTTTTATTCCATAGTTGCAAAAACATCTTTGTGGTAAAAGCAAAGAAAATCTTACGTTTTGACCTGCTTTAAAATTATTAGTAGTGCTCGTGCATTTTGCCAAAAATCTGCAACCAAGCTGAGGAAATCATTCAGAAGTGCTTTATGAAATCATTGAAATGTGCTGTTCCCAAGCCACAACAGTGTAAGGCCAATGCTGGCATTGTACTTGCAATCTTATGGTTACAAGCCAGAGCTTCATTGCACTGAGCTATGCTGCCAATAATAACTTCAATTGCCGTGAACCATGAAATTTTGTTAACCTATGTCAGTGGTTTTTGACTTTTGTCATGGTGAAACTCTTGATATTCATTTATAATTAGCATGGAACCTTTTTACTAAATAACAAATAAAATTAGCAGTAAATAATTTAGTTTAACATTAATTTTAAAGCGTAATATTTGCTTCACTATTAGAAGTGTATGTGGACCACTAGTATTTTACTGTCATTTATCAAAACCCAACTAGCTAGTATTGTCAAGTTTTTGAGAAGTCAACTTTTTGTTTTGCTTTGTGGTGCATTTTTTATGCTAGAATATTTGATATAAGATTATAACATGTAAAATCAAAATTAATGTGCAATTAGAATGATTCTTACATCGTGCATTTATTAAAAGAATTAAAAATTTCATTAGAATTAAGATTGAAGGTTTCATTAAAAGAATGTTTTGTTTTGCTGAAAGAAACAAAGAGGAGGAACCCCTGTAGAACTTGTTTTAAATAATTTGTGGAACTCTAGGGCTTAATAAAAGCCCCTATTAAAGAGCACTGACATACATCAGTGCTGAATTTATTTTTACTCACCAAATAAAATGAATTACTGAAAGTTTTGGTGACTGCAAAATGACCTGATAATCTTTAAGTCAGCACTAAGCATCCACCACACCGCTGTCATTGTAGTCAATGCTAGCCACACTTTGAACCAAAAGTGCAGGGTTAAAAGCATACCCTGATGTGGCTAGCCATGCTGCATGCAATGTCGTCAGAGGTAGGCATAATTTTTTTGGTTAATTGTTTTGGTAAAAGGAAATTTATTTGGGCACATGTCACTGAACTTGTTTTCAAAACCACAGCCCATTTACTCTTCAACCAAAATAGCAATATACATATTTTGCACTTTGGCAAAAGGGATTCTTGTTTTTCTGGGTATGCTAGGAAGATATAAAAGTCGGATGTTCTTCCTTTTCAGTTCATTCACAAAAGTTTGTGAGTGCATCTTAATTGTCTAACAGAATGAAAACACTACATGTAGGTGATAATATCAAATATTTTTGTTGTTAATGTCTAAAGAATTACTTTGCAAATATTCAGTGCTGTAATTATTTTTCTTTGTGAATCAGCAATAACTCAGGCCTTTGTTAAATTAAATTTTTCTAGTTTGGTGAACACATATCAGCTCATACTTTGTTTGCGTGGGCTTAGTTAGGTAGGCAATCACAGTGGTTAGACTGCTTGGCTCGACCATTAATCTGGCACTGAAATATTGAGAATTTTTTGTCATGTACATTACCAAAGGACACAACAAGTGAACTTGCTAGCTTTTCCTTGACACTATTCCTTTCATGCTGAGTGTCAATCACAGAAGCTGTAAATACCACTTTTAAAGTGTTTGGTTAAACCAACACCTGAGATGATTAACCTTAAGTCTACCAGCTTCAAAGCTTTCTAATCTCTGCACCTACAAGCCATTAATAAATTTGTTGGTAGTTAGCAAAAATTGCAAAAGAATGTTTAATGGTTGAGTAAGTGCACCAAATTATTCAATCAGATTAGTTTTTGATTATGATTTTACCTGTGCCAGTGTATTATTTTAATCAAAGCAGTAGCAGTAGCTAATTTTGTTTTAGAAGAATAGATTGCTTTTGTATATTTTTTGATATTGATGGTTTGGCAACATGACTAATTAATGCGTTTAAACTACATGTACTGCAAAGTAAAGTGGAATTTGAATGGAAATCCAAAGTCCATAAACAGAGTCAAACTTTTTGAGCCGGTACCATATGCAAAGGCATTACTGATTTTTGGACTTCTAATAGTAGCATTGTTGATGGGAACAATGGGAATATTAAATCCCCCCCTAATAATTTGAGCCTGGCTACTTGCCTGAGTTTAAAGCACGTACTGGAACTCGTATTATTTTATTTTGAAAAGTGAGTACTCTACAACAATACTCAGTTGCAGATTTTCCAGGATTCAGCTACAATCTTAAAGTTGTCTGCATGCTAAAGTTAATTATTTGTAAAGTTTTAACATTTTTTTGTCAATAAACAAAATCAGACTGGTACCAAGCATCTCCAAACTGATTCAGTAGCCTCTTTTTAGTATAAAAATAAAATGTGATTTCAAAGTTTTTGAAGTAGTAATGCCATTGCTAAATGTATCACGCAGTGTGCAACTCCCAGTCTTGTTACTATAAGTTAAGGCTGATCTACGCTAGGTGTTGATTCAGGTGCGAGTTGAGTTTGGCTTTTGTTTGTTTATGAAATACGATCAAAAACCTGCATAAGCTGGCATGACTGAGCTTTTTCTTTAATTGAATGAGCTTGACCCATGCTCGAAAAGTGATTTTCAAGCTCATGCCGGTCATACTATTCAATTGATCAGTCCAAGTTCCCAGATAAAACGAAATAGTTGGTACTTTCAGTTGTTTAATTGAATTTTGTTGGCAAAATTTAATGATATTTATTTTTTGTATGTAATTAAGCTGCAAAGGCTTCTTTGTAATAAAAAATTGGTAAAAATTAGAAAAGTACAAAAGCTTTGGCTTTAGCCGAAGCCAGAGGCAATTTTTTCCAAATCTTTGGCTTCAGTAAATTATTTTCAGTTACTTTAATAAACTACTGTTAAGCCGTTTTAAGAATTTAAAAGGTAAATATACCACTACCAGATGGGAGTAGATTTTCTTTGTTTCATTTTACGATTGCAGTTTAATGTTTTAACATGTTGTACTATCAAAGAGTGAATGCCCCTATAAACGGCAGGGTGCATACAAGTATACTTGCATCAATAAAGACAATATTAACTGGGATTTGAGGTTGGCAACGTCCTCCAAAAAAGTTTTGCACGCACTGCTATCATCTGCAATGAGTTAATGGCCATTCAGCACAACTGGAGACATATTTGAAGCAAAAAAAGCGGATTATTGCCTTAGCATTGAGAAAACAGATTGTATTCTTAAATTACAACATGCTCAGTTTCATTGACTAGTACTGTGTGGTCCAACTGTAGGTCCGCAGGCTGCAACAACGTGATTTTCTGTTGTCTGCTGAACAATTTAAAACGTTTGTTATATTGTTTGTTTCAAGTAAAGCGAAAATCTGTTTTTTGTCATCACTTAATTAATCAGAAGGTTTCATACTACCTGTTTTGGGGAAATTGGCTCTCAAGTTATGTTTTTAAAAAGTGCCCAACAGGCATAAAGAAGTTGGATCACCCTGGACTAGTTGCAGTACTACTTATCACTGTTATTAGTTGATCAAGTGAAAACCAAATAGATCAGTGTTTGGCACACAGGGAGAAATTTTATGGTAACTTTTGAAGAAGGAATTAGGCAAATTTTGCAATGAGTAGAAAGGTGAAATAGATATTTCAAATTATCAAAACATTTTATTATGTTTTATCTGTTTGTGTTACATGGGGAAGAATAAATTTTTTTTGGAGCGGGTGAAGGGAGAAATATTGCAAAAGAGTGTGGAAGCTACTGAATTAGATCCTCATTCTTTAATGAATAACTGCAGCAGTTTAAAAAAGGAACTCCACGAAAAATACAAGTTTGGCTTAAATAGTACTTGAGTGACATTCGATCATTTCCAAAAATTGTTGCTTATCTTTCAGTATAAAACCATAAAGCTAATTTAAAAATTTTAAATTGATCTATAATGCTTTTGGATAAGAAATCAGTTAACTGGCTACACAAAAACATAGCAACTGCAGCTGCTAACAATGCATAACTAGATATCAAAGCAAATTTTTTTGAAGGTTTAACAAGAAATCTTTTTTTTAGCTTAGCCTGTCATTGCTTTCATTTGTTCATCAGTTATTGTTCTCGGCTATCTTTTATTATACCCAGTGAACTGCTTTTCCGACAAATGATGTCATAGCTCAGTTTTGTAGTTTTTAAAATAACTTTTAACTAAAAGACAAAAAAGAAAAATTTTTTCAGGATCGATTAAATACCGCTAGAGAATTATATTATGCCTCACTTGTGTTTTCGTCGCATCTTTTTGATTAAGAAAAAAAAAATATGATTGATAGATAATATACCTTAACAATTTGCAATTAAATATCTGCTTTGTTGAAAGAAAATGTGCAAGTGTTCTGTAAAAATAATTACACATGAAATTCCTCTGCAGATGCAATAAACATTCGATTATCATATTATTGATGTTAAATTTTCATGTTTCTTGCTGTTTGACGATTTCAATTTGTTTGCGTATTTATCAGAATATATGAGGGCATAATCTGCTATAAGGTAAATCATATGAACATGATGCATTTCAGCATCAAATCATGAACTGTATAGTCAGTGATACCTCATTAATATATTTTATTGTAGTTGTATAAAACAACCACATAAGCTTTGACTTTTGCAAAATTCTAGCTTCGGTTCATCCCAAGTAAAAATAATAATGTAATTGCTTGGCTGATGCAAGTTAAATTTTTCAGCACAGAATAGATCATAAATCATTAATTCTAGCCCTAGTCAGTATGTTCTAGCTACAGAATAGGCCTGCTGTAATTTTCACTACATAAGGCTAATGTAGTGGCAGTGAACTAAAATTTAAGTTCAATGCTTTTATACTTTATGCAGATCATAGTAATTTGGCAGAAATTTCACTAAAGTTATTTTGTGCCATTATGTGAAAGCAGCTGTGATTTAACTTTGACTCCAGTACAATTTTTCAATCAATGAGGACAATGTTACAATTGGATGAAGGCAATTTGTAGAGCTGATTTAAAAGTGATTACTTGCACAGTAGTATGGAAAAAATGCAAAATTACCAATGCCAGCCTACTCAATATAACTTGCTTGTCAAAACCTATTATGATATTTAGTAATGCTCTAAAGAACTGTCAAGCATATCATAGGCAGTAGCAAGATCTGGTTCAACTAAAAGAGTACTGTATGTTGTTAGCTACGCTGCTGGGTGTTTTTGGGAAAGTTTTAAGGGGTCCGATAAATATTCTTTAGTTTTTGAGTTGTTAGACTAAGCTTGTTTTTTTTAACGAATACATTGATTAATTAGTGGTTGTAATATTAGCCGTCTGACCTTTTAATTGGTTTGCTTATTTTTGTTTGACCGGTCTGTTTTATTTCAATTATTTTGTCTTTTTGCAAGTTGTCACAATTAAACTACGAGTATTGGTAAGCTGTTAATGATTTTTAAACCAAACAGTGAATGTCAACATAAACTTTGTAATGAATTTTTTTGCCAACGGGGTTACGGCTAAGACGTGAAAAAACAATTATTGTTCAATGTGCCTTGTGACACGCTGTTTCAAGCATGGAACAATGAAACCCAGCAAACTAAAAATTAAAAACATCCTCAGCATGTGCAGAAAGGCTGTAAGCTTTCTGCAAAATGAGATAAATTTTAAAGAGCCAGAAGTTTGCTTTCCAACGCCATTTTCAACAAGGAAGCAAAGTTCTGGTTGAGGCATTGTATGAAAGAGCATTTAAACATTCCAACCCAATTTTTTAAATTATCTGGTTTTAAAAATTGGGTTGGCGTTATTTCTAGAAAGCAAATGGGGTCTACCAGCTAAGAAAGTTTGTGAACTACTGCGCTAGGTTATCCCACAAACAAAGCTTTTTGCCAAAGTTGTGGTCACTCTTAATTTTCGCGCATTTAGCATGCACCCAATAACTATATTTTGTGCACATCACCGAATTTTCCATTACCGTCTTACCACACTTGACACATAGATCAACTTTAGACCGGAGTTTTTAACTTTTTGAACCACTCACCATCACTTTGGTCCAAAGCCACTTAAAAAACCCATACCAAAAAAATTCACGCCTAGTGCAGGCCAGACTTTAGGCGTCTAGTTTATTGTGCCAATAACTATGTTGCTACTGCTGGGCTCTTCCTCAGGATGGAGGTGCGGCATGAACGGCAATTCAGGTTCATGCCGTCAACCTAATTGAAATTAGGCCAGGGGAAAGATGGCAGCCTATTTCGAACCAGTCATGAGTGACTGCTAGTCCCACCACCAACAAGGCGGACTGCCAAGCCAGGCACCCAGCTTATGCTATTTAAAGTTTAATAATTACATATTGCTGTAAGGCCGAGTGACTCGGGGCTCTAGCAAATTTTCATCAAGAACGATATCATTTTCGTCGAGCTGCAAAGCACAGTTTTTCGATTTTAAGAGTAAAAAGCTTTTATACAAATGTGCCCAAATTTGAATAAATCGTACATCCGAACACACGATGTAGTTGGATTGCTAAATTCAAACTTTGTCAAGCCAAATAATGGTAACAAACAAAGGTGATTTATTTCAACAAATCTTTTAACAGCTGATGGGGCTCTCTTCTCTCGGTTATCGTGTTATAGCGGTTGACTATCCGCCATATTGGAATGTCGATGATTTTTGTGTTGGCTTTCGGAAGTTAATCGATTCCTTGGGATTAAGTGAGGTAGGCATGAAAAGGTGTTGTTGCAACGAAACATAAAAGTTGTGCTTGTTATATGTTACTTTACTTTGAAAAATATGCTTAAAATTCCACCATTTTGCTGAATGCATAATATTTCTATAATCAGAACCAGCTTATTTTTACTGAAAGACGATGTCAACTTTTTAAAATAAGCTGCATAATTTTTACGAGTCAAAAATCTGGTTCTTCGTCGTCATCGTTTGAGCTATCGTCCTGAGCACTATGCAGGAAGATGTACATTCACTGCTTAAGAGGTCATGCTCTGTTTGAGAGTTTTCAGTTAGACTGGGCCACCACGACGGGTAGACTGTTTGGCCCCACCACTTGTTTGCCACATAAAGACAAAGATGGAGGCATCCTGTTAAGTGCCTTGCCCAACGACACAACAAGGAAGCTTGCCGGCTTGTCCTGTACACTATCCTTCTTGTACTGAGCGTCAAGCAGGGAATCTGTGAATACAATTTTTGTCTTCGTGTGGTATGACTTGACTTGGGAAAATAAACTCCAGGTCTACCACCGACTGCGAAGCGAACGCTTTAACCACTATGCCATCGCGCCAGTTTAAAGAGTTTAACTGTTTTAGAAAAAAGTGTTTTATGATAACAGCTTTAAATGTGATAAAAATTTACTTTTTAAAATGGGATTATTTTGGCCAACTTCAAAGGATGACATCACAACGGCCGATTGAATTTGTTTTGAATTGCCTAATTTGTTTGTTTACCTACCTGCCTCCAATTTGTTTCAAGCTATCAAATAATTTTGAGAAAAACATATTTTTTTGATCCTGCAATCACTTAGGCTATGTACTGTACTTTATGCATACGTGAAATATAGACTATATCTGAAATCTGGCTTCTGTAGCCTCAAATGTTAATGCAGGGTGTCCACAAAGTCTTTAGACAATTTAAAAAAATTATTGACATTACAACTGACGTTGGAAATGTCTGAAATGTTTAAATAATATCAAGTAAATAGTCAAGTTTGCATTCAAAGTATTAATAAATTTCTATATGAGCCCCATTTGTAGCACGGAGGACATCTAAACGATATTAAATTTCAGTCCACGTCTTTCTTTACATTTTTTCATCAGTTGTCTCCACAGTGGCAGTTATTCTTTCCTTAAGGTCTCTTATGTCTTTTACTTTGGTGCTGTACACAACATCTTTTCACGTAGCCCGAACGAAAGCAGAACAGATGGACTTTGTTGGGCTACGACTAAATGACTGACAAATATGCGCAATGCCTTTTTCAGAAGTTTTTGTCCATCCACTCCTCGATTTTAGTAGCAACGCTTCCGTTCCCACAAACTCCTTATGCCAATTGCGAATCGACTGACGTGCTGGGACTCGTTTTGGATATTTACCTATGAAATTTCTTTGTGCTTGAATATCAGATTTCGTTTTGATAAACTAAGAAGCACATTGTGCTTTTTTTGTGGAGTAGTCATTTTTAACAAGGGTTGGAAATCAATTATTTATTTAGCTAATTCATTTCTGAAATGAAAAAAAGTGAAATCATAAACTTTAATAACAACTGATTAATATGCAAAAAGAATTATTTTGATAGCATTTTTAAAAATTTTTTAATGAATTTATAAAATTGTTCAAAGACTTTGTGGACACCCTGTATATTTTGCTTTGCATTCAAATATTAATGATGCTAAAAGGCGTCTAACAATTACTTATTGTGACCAATCTAAAAGCGTTATGAGAATTGATTTGAAATTATGAGAATTTTAGACACGTTTTTATCCGTGGGGCGTTCAGTGGAGCGTTACATCTTTTTATGAGTCAGGCGTTATCGCTTTAAGCCCTTCCCCTTTTCACGCGATTCCGCCCCTGATGAGACCGTCACGAAAGATGATGGGGAATAAGCTTTTCTCGAAGCTACAATAACCAAAATTTTGGCCTAAGTGACTGGTACTTGGAAAGTTGCATGAATGATTACAATCAATAAAACTGGGAATTTAAATATGTAAATAACTAAGCTCAATAGCTGCTGCTGCGTTGTGATTAACGTTACGACGACAGTTATTTTTCGCTGTTGCTTTCCATTTTTAACGTGTTCCAAACGGAAACGTGATTGTCAAGCGATTTATTGATACTTGTTTGATAAGACTTGTTTGCGTTGCCAATTTAAATTATTTCCTTTGATCACTCTTTTGATAGTGTTTTTTAGTTCGGACACAAAAAAGTCATTTCAAGATATCCTCGTAAATAGGTTACATCTAATATATGAAGAAAGTGCAGTTCTGTTTGTCTGTCTGTGTGTCTGTCTTAACTCTTCCAAAAGTGCAAGGCGTACTAACATTAAACTTCTCACTATTGATCACCTTCTCGAAGTGAGTTTGATAAGGGGTTCGTTACGTCACGTTCCTCGGTCCAAAATCGCCTAGCACGGTTCGCTTGATAAAAGAATTTTTACAACAATCAATGATGAATTGGCAATGCAACAACAGATTACTTAAGCCAGTGGTTCTTAACCTTTTTCGTGCCGTGGCCCAATTCAAGGGGCCATAAATTTCTGTGGCCCACTTTCATAAGAACATTGATGAGATGATGACAATGTCACTGGGATAAGCGTCAGATATCATGACAGTGGAGTTGATCTCCGAAAAAAAGTTTGTTGCTCCTCTAGTTCGCCGATGCTGTTCCGTATGGCAGTTCACATAGACCAGTATTTCTCAACCTTATTCGGCATGCAAACCCAGTTTTAAAGTACACAGACTTCCGTGGCCCATCCGACTGATGTGCTGTGGCCCACCGGTTGAGAACCAGTGATGTAAGCATTGTAAGTTTACTAATCAGTTTTTGCTTTTTTTCTGCACGCCTTAACTCGTTCTATGATGTCGTAATGCTGCCTGGCACGATTAACACAATCTTTTGCCATCAAAGATCATTCGTAATTTTTTCAAGAACTGCAACACTTTTACAAAATCAGTTTAGGTAAAAACTGATTTGTAACCTCATTACTCAGCGGATTTTCAAACCTGCTTTAAAAAATCGAAGGATATTTCTAGGGGATTCCGATAACAAATGACATGCACTCTTACTGTTAGTTTTTTACTAAAAAAGCTGATCTTAAGACATGCTGTATAACTTTATTTTTCCAAAAATGTGGTAAGCTGAGTAAAAATAGGTTAGTTTAATGTATAAACGTTACGATAAGATGCTAACTCGGGGTTGTTTGAAAGCTGAAGAAATTTGCTTGTTATTATAATTAGTTTAGGACGAAGGATTAATTCATAACAGCTGATCGAAATTGGTTGCCATACGTCATGTTTTATTGTTAGTGGAACAATTTTCCTACTATATTTAAGAAACCTGCTATTTTTAAAAAAAGTTAATTCTTTGGTACATTTTGACTACTTTTGCTAGCAAGCATAGTTCTTTGGCATTATCCATGAAAATTTTCTGAAAGATTAATCAAAAAATAAAGATTTGAAAAATTTTCTAATGTTAGTCTACCGGTTAAAAGCACTCAAAATATTGGTGCCTGCACTTCACAAAACTACAATTTCTAGAAAAAGTTAGTTATTTGGTACATTTTCACTATTCTTTTTCAAAAGCGTGCTTTTTTGGCATTAGGTATCTACATTTTCTAAAAGACTTATCAAAAAATGAAGTCTAAACATTTTAAAAAGTAGCGGCCCACTCCAAACAAACAAATTTGTAATCCCCCTGCAAAAACATGAAAGTAAAGATGGTCCTGTTTTATCTTTTGCTACAAAATATTAGTTTCGAGCTACATATCATCTAAATGTTGAAGCCATTTCCTTTGCAATTGAGTGAAGCCGACACAGCCGTCTGATTTGACATTCTCAACCTCATCACTGCTATTGCCTACTATTGTAGTAACTTAACTGTAGACCCATCACTTCGAGTTACTTTGTTTTTTTCCAGCTGCGTATATGCCAGAACCAAGCAACATGCGCGCAGCCAAAGGCTTTAGGTCGCACAAATAGGCATTCAGCTACGAAAAAGTCGTTATAGTGGTCCTAACGTTTAATAGCGTATTTCTAAAGATACTTACGTAAATTACGTCGGCGTCTCCTACCCACAAATTCCATGCAGTTCATAATTTTGCTTCCATGCACTTTATAAAATTGAACAAATAAAATTTTTTGGAAGTGCTGGCTGTTCCAATGGCGGCCAAGTTCAATTCCTACGTAGAACACAAACCAGGTAAGATGTAGCCAAGTACCCCAGAAACTTTTGGAAAATAATGGCAGAAACTTTTGGAAAATAATGGCGGCTATGCGCAACCCCGTAATGGTTTTTTCAGACTTAATCGATTTCCTTTAAAAAAAACGGTACTTTTGATTTTGGAACGACAATTAGCTGCGTCAACAGCACATTAACTTTTTATTGCTGTTCTCACAATTATCAATTTGGTGAAGCCGGCTGAAGCGATATTCGTATACTCGACAATACTAATGAGGGCACTGCTATTTTCACAACGTAATCGCGATTATTTAATTCGGGTTAGTTTGATTTTTGCGTGGCTGCGTATATGCAAGAACCACGCAACATGCGCCCAGCCAGAGGCGTTAGCTAATACAAATACCCAAACAGCTATGATAAGGTTGTAAGTAGTAGGCCTACTAATTAACAGCTTGAACCCGAAAATACTTATGAATTACTATGGCGCCCTTTCGCCAGTTTTAGTGCACTTTCGATTGAAGCACCAGCTCATTTTAACGGATAAAAGTTTAAATATAGCAGGCATTTTTTGTTTGTCGAGTGTAACAATATTACAACCAGATCATTTCGTTCTTTCGACAGTTTTATTCTTCAAAATTAAGGTTTCGCTCCCCTTAGTTACCGGAGAGCTTCTTTAGAATACGGTAGATGTTACTAGTGCAACATATAAACTGCACAACATAAAAATTATAAAGACAACCTGTATTACTAAACACTAAAAATTATTTACCAACTGGGCAGGCAATCACGTAATAACGAAAATATTGTTACATCACAGATACAGGAGTGAGCAAAAGTAAAAAGTGTTGTGAAATACATAAGACATTATTTATTGGAGACAAACACACTACAAACAGAAGAAAAATTTGCACCATCATTACGATTAATTACATTACATGAACAAGCCTTTTGATTTATCAAAAAACTTTCCGCAACGCGACGCCTGTATGCATATTACTCTGACTTCAGTATTTAAACATTATCCCAATCTATTCTATGATCGAAATCCATAACATGTTGACTCAGCGCTGACTTTTTAGTGTTAAAAGTCTTGACCGCATCAGCATGTTTCCATTTTCTGGTTTTAACACCACGTCCTGTTTTACTTACATGTACATACACAGCATTGCAATCCCGGGAAGAAATTTGATACACCAAACCACGCTTTTGTTCAAAGTTAATAGCATCTTAGGTTTACGAAACAACGAAGACAACGTGTGATGTGGTTTTAAAGCCACTTCGATACCAACTTGAATCAAAATTCGGCTAATAGGTTCGGAGACACCTTGCACGTAGGGAATCGAAGTAAACCGTTTCAGTTTTTCTGATCTTATGATTTTGCAAGTACATTTTAAAACTGCATTTGCTACTTGGAAATCCGTTATTTTTTAAGGTTTTTATTTGATGGAAACTCTTCGATCTTTTTTCGTTATTAGATGTGATTCTGTTGGCTCTTGAGAAAAATGTATGAGCCACACTAACCTTTTGATTAATCGGGTGATGAGACGAATGTTGAAGGTACCTGTCCGTGTGTGTTGGTTTCCTGTATTCGCTTGTTGCAAGGGATCCAATCCTGTTGTACGCTTACGTCCAAAAAGGCCAATTGTCCTGATTTTTCCAATTCTTTAGTAAACTTTATTGAAGTAGATATTGTATTTAAGTAATCATGAAAGGGCTTGACCTCAGTTTTTTCCATAATAGCATACACGTCATCAACATAACGTAATCATAAGGACGGAGGATTCAAATATGTGCTCAAGGCTGTTTTTTTCAATCTGTTCCATAACCATATTTGCTATTATTGGTGACAAAGGAGAGTCCATCGGACAACCAAAAATCTGTTTATAAATGACGTCATTGTACACAAAAAACGATGATTGTATCTAATGCTTCCATGAGTTCCGGCACTTGTAAGACTTGTTCCTTCTCCTAAGGTGCAATCATCGCCGACTCTATCAGCCACAATGGTTTTGGCGGTTTCAAGTGGAACCGAAGTAAACAAACTTACCACATCAAACGAAACTTGTGATTCAGATTTGCCAAGTGTAATGGATGAAATCAATTCTACAAACTCAGAGGAATTCTGAGTTTGTTAGGATAAAGTTTAATATAGTTTAGAATAAAAGATTTACGGTATAGTTTAGGATGAAAGATTTAAGGCGCTTATGGTAAAAACAGTGCAAATTGAACGTTGTCAGGGGTTCCAGAAACTTTGAAGACATGTAGTGGCTATGCGCAATCCCACGCAGATATTCTTTTATCAATTGCGTTTCAAAAAGGATAGTTTTTTTCGGAACGAGGTTTTGCTATGTGAAAAACACAATTCAATCCATCGGGTGAAGCTAGCTTGGTCGGCTGAACCGACATTGTTAGCCCCCGACATTACTGATTGGGGCCCTGCCGGGCGACGCCGGCAAAGGCGGCTAGTATATACACACGCAGAGAGAGATTGTTTGCTTCGCAGTCTGCAGACCTGGATTCGATTCCCATGCTGTGTCATACGTAAAACATTAAAAACGGTTTTTAAAGCTTTGCTGTTGGTGTTCAACACTAACTGGCGAGGAGAAAACCATACCGGCGCGATGGTGTAGTGGTTAGAGCGTCCGCCTCGTAGTCGGTAGACCTGGAGTTCATTCCCTAAGTCGAGTCATACCAAAAGACTTTAAAAATGGTATTCACAGCTTCCCTGCTTGGCGCTCAGCATAAAAAAGGGATAGTGTAGAGAACAAGCTGGCAAGCTTGCTTGTTGTGTCCTTGGGCAAGGCACTTAACGGGACGCCTCCACCTCTATGTGGTAGACAGGTGGCTCTCCCGTACTTCACCGGATTACAATTGCGAAATTGCTAACCCAGCATGTCAGACGACTCTTGGGTACCCAACAATGGCAGTCCGCCTTGTTGGTGGTGGGGCTAGCAGTCACTCAAGACTGGTTCGAAATGGGCTGCCATCTTTCCCCTGGCCTAATTCCAATTAGGTTGACAGCATGAATTCATGCCGTACCTCTATCCCGAGGACGAGGATGGGTAAACAAGCAAACAAACAAAGGAGAAAACCTGTCAAGTTCGTATGTTTTTGCTTAAATAAGGCGCTCAATAGCGTAACTCCATCTTTACGTCGCAGACAGGTGGTGATGACCGCAGGATTAATCACCGCAGTTGATTATTGTAATTACGAAAGGCGACGGTATCGTTTCATTGCTACATATATGGACTATAAAAATTTAATTAATGCGAAAATAAAACTAAGGTGTGACGTCAATGCAAGAGACCAAATTTCTACTGTATTTTAGTTCAAGCATTTAACAATTACGCCATGACTGTACGATTTTACCGAAATTTTATCAAAAATGGTTTTATTCAAATACCCGCCAGCAGAAAGCAACTTTTATGCAATGCCAATGATGCTATAGCCTTTAATATAGCCACATTTAAACTAGATATGAAAAGTAAATTGTGAATTTGCGTCAGAATATTTCTATATCTCCGTGATTAACTGTTCGTCTTTTGTTCGATGAATTTAACAAATTTTTTAACTTTTAAAAAATGGACCTTAAAACGTTTGTCAAACAAGCTACCAACCCAAGATATTAATGTATGTTGAACCATGGCCATTTATAGAGCGACAAGAAGCAGTGATTGAACACAAAATGAAAATAGTCGCTTATCGGCAATTCGGTTGTGTTATGTTCAGCAAACTTACTTTGCTTGCTTTTTACGATATATTTCACGACCTCAGAAATGACATCCTACGTTAAGAAGCTCGCTTGTTGCGCAAAATCTGTTGCGAAAGTAGGTGGTCAATGTTCATTGCATCACGTATTCATGGTTGAATAACCCTGACATGAAAATTGTTTTTACTCGAATAATGGTTTTATACTGTAGTAACTTTTTTTGTTATTTAATGGCAACTTAAGTTGCCAACAGTCATTAATGTATCCAAAAATGCAATGACTTTGTTGGAATGGTTTATAGCGCCACAAAATATGCTGCCAGGTAAAAATCAATCATTCGCATGGGGCCCATGTACAGGAACCTGTTTTTTCATGACTGCCGTCAATATTCATAGCTGTTTTACAACGTATTTTTTGATGAAAGTGACAAGTTATTGATATGAGTCATTGCAAATATAGAGGCTGAATAACATTTATTTTGCAAACATTGTGAACAAAGACAGCGGAAACTTGTCGATAATGCATATAAGCTTCTGTAAAGCCAGAGATCAGTTTTAGTACAACCACTTGCTGTAATTAGTTTGCAAAAATAATGTAACAGTGTGCTGCTTTTACAAAAGCGCTTAAAACAGGCTGAAGGGGGCAGGGTCACTTCGCACTTTTTGGTACTTAAACGCTAAAAGAGGTTCGCAAATTTTGCCTTGTCTGTACTGTATTTTGACTGGCCTTTGATCACGGCATGGTCGAACTTATCTGAACGTAAATTTTCCACCACTTGTTGTGTATGTATATTGCAAGCGCGGTAACTTTTTTCTCCTGGATGAAGCAAGCATTGTGACGAATATTTTCCTCATAAAAGCAAGCATTGGGATATTTTTGCTGTGAATTTTCTTGTACAGCAACCAAGCTTTGGTCACAGCAGCATTTGAGGCTCGTTGAAAAAAACTGCCTCCATCACTTTTTGATCGAATGTTGGCTAGAAATTGATCAAACATATCCACTCCTCCCATTTTTTGATTACACAACATCAGAGCGTGTGCCATCAGCACATTGGTTTTTTTCTTTTTCGCTTTCGATCACCGTTTGATGAAGCTCTCTGGTGCAGCACCATCATAATTTGAAGTGCATGTTACAATAGCTGTGCGTGCCAAAATGCAACTGCATTTTCACGATTGTCTGTACTGCATGCATAAGAACGTCTTCTCAGTTTTCTTCATTGTTTGTTTTGATGAAACTGCTGCATTTTCTAAACGACTTTGCCTAATAGTAATTAGACTTCTGATGCCACCTTTTAAAAGCTTATCAAGCAAAGGAAAATCAGCAAAAAGCTTGTCAAAAGGTAACAGAGAAATCACTCGACAAACCACCTTTTTCTACAAGACCCAATACTACATGAGCATCTTGGGCGAGACCTGGGTCTGATAGCTTAGTGTCAGCTCCACGGTATAGTTCAGCGTGAAATAAATGCTCATTAGCTGAAGCAATGCATCACAAATTAAAGGCCAACACGAATTGGCTTGCCGCATATGAACTGTTTGGTTCCATGTTTTCCCAAGTATGGAATCATGGTTTCGTCCATGCTATGGTCAGTAGCGCTGAAGTGCTTTTTGAAGTTGCAATTTAGCGTGTCAAATAGACAACGCACCTTGTAATACCGGTCAGCATTGTTAGCCAAATGAAAATTTGAAAATATATTTCTAAATCGCTTTCGGCATTTTGCATTGGTTACTGCCCCATTGTGCATGTCTGGAGCAACTTTCCAATGTACGAGTTTACGGTGGGCACTTTGCGATGTCCACAAAGCAAAACGATTGCAATTACAGTGTTAATTTCATTTTCATTTACATTTAAAGTTTTTCCATTTTGAACAAAACGGTTTCTCAGTCTTACACTAAATTAGTAATGAGCATAAACCTACGGTAGGCCCACTAGACTATTACAGAATAACACCAAAATACAGAAATTTTGCGGAAATTCGTGTTGAATCATGGAATAGCTCAATCACAGAAATACAAAAATTCATATTATACATGAAATTACTGAAATACGAAAATTCATTTTATAAATGGAATTACTGACTTACGGAAATATAGAAAAGCTATTGGTATTGACTAAAGAGGTAAGGGAATTGCAGAATACGGAAATTTATAGAAGTCAATAAGTACTAAAGTATAACCACCTAATTGGGCAACAGTAGATAATTGAGACGAATTAAACTGTTATACCGGCGCGATGGTGTAGTGGTTAGAGCGTCCGCTTCGCAGTCGGTAGACCTGGGCTTCATTTCCTAAGTCGAGCCATACCAAAAGATTTAAAAAAATGGTATTCACAGCTTCCCTGCTTGGCGCTCAGCATAAAAAAGGGATAGTGTGGAGAACAAGCTGGCAAGCTTGCTTGTTGTGTCTTTGGGCAAGGCACTTAACGGGCGCCTCCACCTTTATGTGGCAAACAGGTGGCCTACCAATACTTCACCGGGTTAGAGTTGCGAAATTGCTCACCCAGTATGTGGTAAAAAGCGACTCTTGGGTACCCACCAATGCCAGTCCGCCTTGTTGGTGGTGGGGCTAGCAGTCACTCATGACTGGTTCGAAATGGGCTGCCATCTTTCCCCTAGCCTAATTCCAATTAGGTTGACGGCATGAACTTGAATTGCCGTTCGTGTCGTACCTCCATTCCGAGGAAGAGGAGGGGTAATCACAACAACAACAATTAAATTATTTGCATAAATTTCCGTATTTCTGCGATTTCCGTAACTTAAGTGGAGTTTTCTCTGTATTTCAGGAAAAATTTTCGTAATTTCGTAAATTTCCGTATTATAGTGTGGTTCCTATAACAGGGTATTACAGTTAACTATTGGCTGCAAGAACTGAACAAAATCAAGATACAAAACAATAATGCAGTCACTTAGATCTTTGACATAAGCAGCACAAGGGAATAAACTGGCTATTTCAATTTCTTGATTGCATTTAGCATTCATTTAAATTTTGACCTCATTGTAAGCCACTGGCAACTTGATTGCCAGTAACAAACTCACTCTTTTTATTTCGTCATAAAAGACAACCATTCTGTAAAAACAGGTTCGGAAAAACAAGCAAGTATTAATCTTTCATAATTTATTGTGATTTTCACCATTTTTAACCTGTTTCACCTGTTTCTGTCACTTGTCAGCCACCCGACCAGGCCACCGACGAAATAATTGCTCTTTTTCAAGTTGCCTATTTTCATTTAGACGTTTTAGAGTTTCCACTCAATAATAATTTTTGTTAAAATACTGTATCATTTTCTGCAAAAAAATAAGCTTTTTGTTGCTATGAACGCTTGTAAAGAATGACTAACAGCAGCAGAATAATTGAAATTTTTCTGAGGGTGTCTTTTTGGCAACTAAAGTTGCCATTGGCGTTTAATGGGTTTAACTAAAATGAAATAGAAAACGCCATTGTTGCTGACGAGCATTTGTTTCAGGTGCACCTATTCGGTTGCTCATTGGGCAGTTTTTTAGCGATGAAGTTCGCCGAGCGCACAAGCATTAAAAAGTACATAAGCTCTATGATACTGTGCAATACTTTTGCCGATACGTCGTTGTTCAATATGAGACGGATGTCAGCCGGTTTGTGGGCGTTACCATCGTTTTTATTAAAAAGACTAATTCTTGGAAGGTTCTCGGCAGGTAAGATATATCCATTTGGAAAAGCTGAAGCAGCGAAGTTGTAGGTTCGCATTCAAAAAAATTTACTTTGGTGTTTCGTATATACCAGTAAAAGTTTCCCATCTTTTTTCTGCTGCTTACTTTCTAGCAACTTTCAACATTACTGTTTACGTAACTTTTGGTAAATACCGTTACTGTTGTTAAAAATAATGACTGCAAAACGTTAGCGGCATATTTCTACTGTTGTTAAAAATAATGACTGCAAAATGTTAACGGCATATTTCACTTGCTTCAAAATGTTTTAAAACTTTTGTTTCCGTGAATTACTAGGCAAATCTGTGTTTTTAATTACTGTATGTTCGAAAAACCTTTTTATAATTTCTGTTTCAATAAATTTATCCTCAAAGTAGGTGAAATGTACTCTTGGTTTTGAACCTGTGCAACAGTGTAACTCAATGGTTTTCAAACTTTGCCATGGCCTAGTTGTGCAGGGCAAGAAGAAATTTTCAGTTTACCTTATTAAAGATATGTAAATATACTTACACTATTTACGTGCCCCCATTGTTTGTGGATTTCAGCCTACCAGGCTGTGATTTTTCTGCCTTTAATCCTGGACCTGTTTGCATTGTGCTGGTGCTTTTCATTCCAAGCTTTCCTTTCAGAAACTAGTTTAAAGCGAACATGTGAATAAGATTATACTGGAACGCGCGAATCTATGCGTCAGTGTTCTTACAATATTGTAGATGTCTATTACTGCGTCTCGTATTTTTAACGAAAAAAGGTAGAAGACACTTGCCTATTTAAATCTATGTGAAAAGCCCATTAGGGCTAAATTAGTGGCCTCTCTTTAGATGAATATACACAGTGTACGTTTTTTGTGCGGTTTTTGCCTGATTCGTACGTTTTTTTGATTTCAATCATTTGTGTGCAAAAATTTTCATCGGCTTGGATATTTTATACGATGTTATGTGATATAACGTGGTGTGTAAACAACCAGTGTTATCAATAAAATCTTTGAACGTTTTTGTCCGCCAAAACGCATACGCTTTTGGTATGCACTTAGCGGACAAAACAAGATATTCGAACAACAACTCATACTGTAAAGCATCATATAAATATCAAAGATAATGAAAAGTTTCGTGCAAAAAAGCATGAGAGCAAAAAACATATAAAACCTACAAAAACGGGCACTACGTACAGCAATCGTTAAGCAGGCTTTTTCTGTGCTTCACCTGGTTAAAGTAATGAAGTTGCTTACTCATCTTGTCGTAACCGACGACTTTGGTCCCCACCAACGGAAGTCTTCATCTGGTATTAGGGCTGCAAGTGCGAATTCGATTCATTGCTGGTTTAAATGGAACGCCATGATTCTCTTGAGTCTGTACTTGATTAAGTTTACGATATGAAGTTCAATATCTGTTTCACGCTGTATGTTGGTCCAAGAAGAAAAGTGATGAGTAACGTCAAACAGCACGCGAAACGAGTATTTTTCAGGGTATATCGACAACAACCAAGCGGATGCGCTTGACTTTGTAGTGGAAGGACTGGATGATATAAGCCAGAGAGAGTTGTCCGCTCGCCTACGGCTCAACTACTGCGGAGAATACGTACGCTATCCTCAAGTACTGCAAGACATGCCCATCACTGTGTTGGACGTTTTAGACGATGCTTCGTTGTCTGAGGTAGGCCATTTGTAGCTAATGCGTAAAGGATTAGAAAACTTTCCTTTTAAAAGTGTGATCTAAGATTAAATCACTCTGGGCAATTATTACCTATAGGCTCCGTTTTTATAAGCACATTTGTCAGGAAAGCAACGAAATTTGAAAATTCATTAGCTAATCAAAGTCTGATGCAAAAGCAAGTGAATAAGTCTGTTGTACATTATAAATGCCTTAAAACGAAACCGATTTTGTAGTAAACTAACAATCAATTTCAACTTTGGATATTTGTATAATCCAAATTCACTCGCAGAAAAGCAATGGGTATGCCGAGTTACGTACATTTTTTTCTGCCTTCATTTTGAGGAACGAGTCGGTAACAATATTTTTCCTGTGTAAACGTTAGGGTTGATTTTGCACTTTTTCGTGCTTTCTGCTTTAGTCGCTATTTTGAGCAGATTGTCAAGAACAATGCAGAGAAATGTCTTCCCTTTTCCAAAGTAGCTCATCTTAAAACAGGAGGCTTATTTCCTTATCTAAGTCGAAGCAAGGAAGTCAATATGCACATTCGAGTGCATTTGCGACAGTTTAAAGTAAGTTTCAATGCTGTAGTTAACCTGTCATAAAAATGAAGTCGTTCACCATGTGTGTTGTGTGAAGCTACTGTTTGGCTCTCATCACACCAGCATGTGTTTGCTGGTTAGAACATTGTTGAGCGTTTTATGCAACACTGCGTGCTGCGTCGTTGTTCGCTTTCAAGCTGACGCTTCCGGTTTAATCTGCCATAAGTCGACTAATCACGTGTATGGGCGTCGTTGCCGACTCGAAAATCGTAAGGTCGCTTTTCAGTCCGGAGTGAGTCGGGCCGGATTTTTCGGGCCGGGTTCGGCTCCAAAACGATTTTCTACCGACTTCGCCACGATATACAGCCGCATGTGCGCTTTAATTTCATTTACGCAAATGATTTTTTTTACGAAGACTGATGTAATCGTATTAGTGTGCCGCGCTAATTGTATTCGCATCTTTTGCGTGCGTACCAGTGGTGGACAAAGCCATTGTGTGTTTTGGATTCTTATACATCTACAGTAGAATTGACACTAGTTGCCTTTTTGCCCCTGATCTCGATAATTTTGAAAAATTGCCTTCCCGATCCAATCCTAAATCCAAATTTCTTGTAAAATCCTTCCGGATTCGAGTCCTGAATCCCTGACCCTGGGCCATCCGCACTTGCGTTGCTTGCAGCGTAGATGGAGAGAGCTCACGTGAGGTGTGCTGCTCTGGGCAAATTTGACGCTGGTTTCCATTACGCGTAAATAGCGTTAAGATTCTTTGTTTTTCTATTCAATTTTATGCGTGGAGCGTTTTTGCCCGTAAAGCAACTTCAAATTGACAAACTAAAAATATTTACGCTCCGCTGGCAGGTTACGCCTAATGGAAACCAGCCTTTACACTTAGCGCGACGTTGTGCTGTTACGTCGCCAGCTGCAGTTGAGGTAATAGAAACAATTAATTCTTCACTATAGAAATGATTAATTATAAATTATTGTATTGTTTTAAATTTGTTGCGTGCAGTCGTACAATCCGTGGCTGTTTAGGCCTCTGCCTACCGGTGTGACCTATTTGGTAAATTTAACTCGTAAGTCTAATTCGGGCTTCAAATAATTTTTCGGATTCATGCCTAAAATATAGGCCTCTTATTTTTGGGTGCGGGCCTTAAATATTGGTCCGCTTATAGCTCTGCCGCAGTCTCCTAAACTCTTCTTTTCACTGGTATTTGATTGGCGGAGCAACTTTCGGCTATGTAGCAGATAATACCGGTTCGCACGTCATTTACTGTTTTACAGCACCATTAGGTGTGCATAATGGATCCTACAGAGCGATATTTGACTGTCTCATCGGTTAGAGATATTTTAGTTTTACAATTAGCTTAAATCGTAAAATTCTCGATTAACGTATTCAAATGCTTGTTGAGTTCAAAATTTAATAAAAATTTTTTACTTAAATCTTTCATTTTCTTAAACGAGTTTATAAAAGCGTAATCGTAACGAATCGAAGTTTGTTAATTACTTGCACATCTATTACAAGTTCTTTTTTTAGATTGCCGAAGTTGATGTCGAAAGTTAGATCATAAAGATTTATCTTGAAAATGACACAGCAATTGGGTTGTTGCTACGTGGCTCAAAAGTGAATATTGGTGCACGTTAAGGCAACAAGAGCTGCTTCCCGGGGTTGGGGTAGGTAGAGTTAATTGATGACAATACTGTTTCTATTTACCTTTGAGGAACGACCAACTCCGTCTTTAAATTTAGTCCAGGAAATTTTTCACAATGTTCATTCAAGCGATTTTATGCAATTGTTTTCCTTACGATGCTTATAAATATTTCACGTTATTATCAACTGTTTAACTGCACAGCATTGTTGTGCCGGGTGGCAACTTGCGTAGCTACACTGTTGCCGCAGAGTCGGTTGCAGCCCTTTGTCTTGAGCTACGCGGCTTGTGTTGTGGAGGTGGCGAGTTCCTGGCGACATTGTACTGAAAGTTTAACATCTCGCTGCTTAGTCGTTGATAAATGCAGCAAGAGAGCTGAGAATGAGGTTTTACAAATCTGTTTCAATCTGACGTAGAACCAAATTCCTTCACATATTTTTTGACGTGCTTTTACTTCATACCATGCAGATTTGAATCAAATCTTGGTTGTCTTTACGCTTGTATATATGAGGAGTGGTAGCATTGTTCTTTTCGTGTTGAGCATTTTGTGGAAGTACCGCGGCAGTGATAGACTTCGACAGTTGGTGTTTAGTATGGTTGCCACCGTCCTGTACATTGATTCGTGATTATTCTAAATATTTTTTCCTTTTGTGTTTCAACTGATTTTTTAAATAATGGTTAACAACAATCCGATGCAAATAAAGCATTTAATGTTTTTGTGTGACTTCTTGTGTTTGTTGCCTGCTCTCGAGAAAAGGCGCTTGAAGACAATTTTCTTGTGATAATCACAGTAGCCTACCAAACTTCCAGCAGCATTGACAGTCTGAAGCGGGTCGGAGCTAAGTTGTTTTATGTGTGACCCAAAACTCCTCTTCTAATGAATGTGCTCCTGCCAGCAGGTACCGGCGTAGTGATGAGATCCTCCGCTTCGCATGAAGTCGACGAAGGTTCGATTCCCTTGACGCGTCATGCTGAAGACTTAAAATATTTACAGCTCCCTTGCCAAGCGCTCAGCAACAGAAGGCTATTGCGAGGTTGAACAATAAACAATTATCCATTGCGGTTGCCTAAGTTAAAGACTGGTAATCAGTACAAGTACTAATGCATGAGCAAAAAAAGACCGAAGTCCTAAAATAGCGTAATGGTTAAAGCAGGGGCAACTTTTTATATGTTTATAACCAAAGTTGTCAAACCAGGATTAACGCCAAATTGCATTTATTCTCGAAATTTAGCTCCGGTCAAAGGGTGGTGCACGCGCTAACAACAGAACCACGCTTCAGACAAGATGTGGGCTACCTGTGCTAATTGAACTCCTTGCGCCGCAAGCTGAACCATCTCATGAACAGCTTTGTAATTGCTCCTGCTCAATAATTATTTTTATTGTAAACAAAGATATTACAAAACTTTAGGTTAGATGTTAGCTTAACGACAGATGTTCGAAAAATTGAGAATGTAAACTGCTTTTGATAAAGTTTTTTGCACCGGAGCTTTTTAGTTGTTACAAATACAGATATACCGAAGGATGAGTAAAAGTGAACCTAGCTGTTGTCTTTGGCTGCATAGCGACATATAACAGAAAAGCAAACCAAACTGCTCAAATATTACTGTTTGAATAATAAAACAGAATTTTTTGCCTGCATGCTTACTGTGTAACTTGAGCAATTCAAGTTTGTGAAATATTTGTTGCTGGGGCTCAAAGCCTACTTAACTACAAGCGATCTTCCTATTTAGCCAAGCAAATAGCATGCTGAGCTTCACAACGTACCAAAGCGTGATCGGTGTTCGCCAGCATTTAAATCTCGCTGACTCATCAAAAGTTGTGCCTGAGCATAACATATCAACAATGCATAACTCTTGTGGACAACGTGGCAATATGATCTATTTCCATACAAAATTTAAGACCACAATCGCATTATAGTCAGCAGAGCCATGCATTCACATTACCAGTTATTTATTTCATTTGAGATAGGAACGGCAACACGAATAAGAAAAGCCTTCGTAAAGCACATGCACAAGGATTATAGAGTGACCCAGCATCACACATTCCTGCATGTTGGATTTCGCTGACGACGGTAATACGATACGGTATTCATTTAATGTTCTCGCTTAATAAGTAGATGACATTAAGTTACCACAATAGCTTTGCACATTTGATTCAGTGTAAGCTAATGCTAAATTTAACTTCAGAAAGATTTTAACTATAGAGATCTTAATATTCTATTCACGCCAAGAGCTCAATAAAGCAGAACTAAAACATCTGAGTGTAACCACACGTCTATATTTTCTGTTGTAACATCAGCAGTTCATAAAACATGAGAGACGAACACCGCATCAGCAACCTATACTTACACGCGTCTAAAAAAGTGCATCGTCGACCGGATTTGAATTTAGGGGCACACAAATAATATTTTACGAAATTTTTCATCAGTCCTAGTGTTTTCTGTCTCAAAAGAAGAAATTTCATCGCGACAAACTTTCTAAGTTTGAAACTTTGAAATATAACAAATTAGCACGAAAAATTTGTAGACGTGCTTCTCTTGTCCTTTGCTTTTCCCCTGCCGCACGCTAGGTCTATATATGTATAGAAGCGCCTTGCCTGGTAAAAAAAAAGCCAAGGTGTTGGAATCAAAAATGGACCTGGGCAATAGCCTTAGCTCAAAGTGATATAATGTAAAACAAAACGCTAAGCGCTTGCGGATTCATTATAGATTCTATCGTCATCGGGCGGCAACACCAGAGCAGTACGTTTGGTGATGAATCCCTTGCGGTTAACGGCAAAGTTGTAATTGACCGGGTTGTCGACGGCTTCGGTTATTTTGCTGACCATGTTTTCAACAGTTAACCAGTCCTCCGACTCTTTTAGAGTCCGTGTTACGATATCACGCCTTTGCTGTTCTTCCGCCAAACGCACCGATTCAGCCTTTCGCCTTTTTTCAGCTGCTTTTGCTTCAGTGGCAGCTTTTTGATCGTTTATTCTTTGAAGCCTAAAACAATTACATGTACTTGAAAATCAAAACATTTGTAAGTACAACTATCTCACCGCAAATTTCATAGTCTCAGTATTCATGAAAAGATAACCGGCGCGGTGGTGTAGAGACTACAGCAGTGGTTTGTAAACTAAAAGGGTTGAGAGCTTTCCAGGGGGGGTGCGAGCTACTCTCCAATTATTGATCCCCCAGAAAAAAGAAGTCATCACGTTGAATTTCTTAAGAATTCTGCAAAATTAACCATGAAAGTGGCTCAAAAATACTAGATCTCCGAAAAAAATCTTTTACGATAATTTCGAGGAAAATAGTCAAATAACGCAAAAATAAATGATAGCCATGGACGCGAGATTTTATTGAATCTGCGACGGTGGTAGGTCCCAAAAAGTCAAAAAACCACTGGATTGCAGCGCCCGCATTGCAGTCGGTAAACCAGTGTTCAACCCCCTAGTAAAGTCGCCCCAAAGATTTCACACAGGGTATTCAGACATTTCCTGCTGGACACCCAGCAATAAGAGCAATGTGGAGGTGAAATATGAAACTCATGTACTCAGTCATAATTAAGGAGGGTAATTGGAATTAAATCGCCTGAGCACGTAGCCACAAAATAACAACATGGAAAGTTACTTCATGCACGTTGCACAAAATAAGCTTTAAGAATGAAAACAAAAACAAGCAAGAGCAATAGAACTAAGTGCTCTTGAAGGATCCATCAACACGGTCGTTGAGAAGTTAGAGCCTGAAGCCACGTGATCAATGACGCAACAAAACGGCGCCCAAACGTGCTAGTGCATATCAGGGACAAAAATCCAGCAAGCAGAAGTTTCATTGAATCAATGCTTTCATGTTTTGGTCTCAGGAATACCTTATTGTGTTCAGAGCATCAGAGCCGCCAGACCAGCATCAGAGCATCATCAGTTCAGACCAGCATCAGAGCCGCCAGTTAGCATCAGAGCATCATCAGTTCAGACCAGCATCAGAGCCGCCAGTTAGCATCAGAGCATCATCAGTTCAGACCAGCATCAGAGCCGCCAGTGCTGCCCGGCGAAATGCATTTGCACCGCAAGCAGGAAATATTGTTGTAAAGCACTTACTCTCAAGAACATAACAATGTACCTATTGTGAAGTTCAAACGCAACATCACTGTCATTGCATTAATGGCGGTCGAACGTAATTGACCACGTTGCCTTCTCTTTTTTGTTTCAAGCAAAATTTGGCACTAAAGCTTTAATGCATGTAAATCAGGATCTATTTAACCAGCCAAAAACTTTTGTTTTCCCCTTGTAATTGTGAATATTAATATGAAGAACACCATCGGACTATGATTTTTAAAATTACTGGTACAAACTTTTTAAATTCAAACGAGCATAACTTCTTGGCCAACATTGCTACTTGCCACATTCTTGTTGGGCTTCAGAAGGCATTCTCAACATCTGGGGTGAATGAATACGCCCTAAGCTTAGGCACCAACTCTAGTTTGAAGCAGATTGATCTCTGAAAACTCTTTGGCTCACTGTAGAAAGCAATGAGAACTATAGAACCGGGATGCCAAATCCCAATCTGAGATGCCAACTATGACATCAATGCCAAAATCACAGCCTATATTGACTTCATGCACAGGATATGAATAAATCCAATTGCTAGCAGCACACCAACCTTATTTCACGCATTCTTCTATTTTCAGCATCATTGTACGTCATACATTTTTCATGATGAGCTTCTTCATCCCAGACCCACTCATCGGTAACTACTTGGCCTTTATCTTTCATCACTAACTCTTCTTGAAACGCAGCTCTACAAAAACAAAAATTGTTGAATAAATAACTAACAATAAACATTTTCTCTTTCTGGCCACTAAGCAGTATTCATGGAGAATTAAAGCAGAAGTTGTCTGGAATCAAGAATCCGTTCAGAACAGTACAATCAAAAAGGTACTTATGTGTCAAAATATCCATCTTACAGTCGGTAGGCCTGCAATTCAACTCTACTGTTGGATAACACATCCATAACTTAATCTGACGAGTCACAAAATCAACTTTACAAACTTGGCATTCACAGTTTTCTTGTCCAGCACAGGAAATTGAAAATTGTGAAAGATCTGATGTTGCACGTCTGTCTAACTTAATTCATACAACTATTCTTAGAGCAACAATGGATCTATGCAGTGTTACAACTCCATGTTTGCAACAATGCTGCCCTCCAAACCTCACCATAACCTAAATTTTTGGTCAATCAAACTTGAGGTGTAAAAGCGTGGAGTTAATGGTAGACATGCTGCATTAGTGACATACAACCTCACGCAAAGCAAAAAATATCCAAGCACAATGCAAAGGCTTTGATTGCAATTTAATCAGATCACTCACTTCAGGCCGATTGGCCTTTATCAAAAACTAGTGAGAAAAAGACTAGGCAACACTCATTCCATGTAATGCAAAAAAAATGTGAGTCAATTAAATATGCAAAAACTTCAATTCAGCCAGGTAGCATAAGTATTACTTTAGCAATTTGTGATTAATATCTAAAGCTGGGTCAAATGAACAGAAAATACAAGACTAGTTTGACACAAAATCCTTTTTAATGGTGATGCCCAATATACATGCCAATACTTCTTTGTCATAACCAAGCATGCATAAAATGCTTGTTGAGTCTGCAATGAAATCAATAAGTTGAGTCAATCTATCCTCTGCTCACAGGAAAACATTTTGTTGGTAATACAGGGTGTCCGAAAAATTACTGTGCAATGTGGGTACACAAAAATTTAATGCATTCACAGTAAAGTTTATTAGAAAACATTTAGACCAGGGGTGTCAAACTCGTGGGCTTCTGGGGGCCTTTGCATATATGAGCAATCATGCCGAGGGCCACACTGCATATATGAGCAATTGAGGTTTTGGATTCGGAGATTACCACTTCTCTGGGAAACGATCTCCGTAATGTAGCCTGAAGTAAGATTGATCTCCAAAAAAAAAGGTTATCACCTTTCCAGCATCAGTAAAGTTGCCTCCAAATGACAAAAATTTGTACCTCTCAAGTGTGGCCTGTGATCAGAGCTTCAAACATTTGTTTGACAATGATCCAGTGTAATACTGCTGAAATTCATTAGTAATTTCAGAATCGTCTCGGGGGGCCACACTGAATGGCTCCAAGGGCTGCATGCAGCCTGCAAGTTTGACACCCTTGATTTAGACAATACAATTTTTATTTATCAAAGGCTACATTTGTTTAAAGAAATGCTGTTCAATTGTCAGTACCATTACTGGGCAATCCTTAAGTTTAGCGTCAGAAACTCAAGTAAAAAAAACAACATTAGGGTTAGGGTTAGGGTTCACTTGTATATTAATAAAGTAAGTGTTTTGGTTACAATAAATTTTTACTTAAGTTTCCGACACTAAACTTAAGAATTACCCCATTACTGTATAAGGGTATTGATTTGGATATGCAAAAAATGATGACTAGTTTTTGATATAATGACTGACTTGTTTTCATATTAGCACCTAATTATTGCATCACAAAACCAGCAAGTGTTAAAAATATTTTATACTGCACTGTAACTTTTTGCACACTAGTCATTGTTATAATGACTAACTTGTTTTCATATTGGCACCTAAATATTGCATCACAAAACCAGCCATTGTTAAAAATATTTTCTACTGCAAAGTAACGTTTTGGACACCTTGCACTTGAACATGTTTGTGTTTAGACTTGCTAAAGCATTTGTATTATCCTATAATAAAATGATTGCTTGTATTTTTATCACAACGTTGTTTTACAGCCACCCAAACAAAAAGGAAAACAAAACACTAACCCCTAACCACAACACGAGCAAAAACAATTTAGGCAGGCATTGCCTTTACAACCCTTCCATGGCAATGGGTTAATTGCTTTGCTACTGTGGACATGCAGAAGTCTGGTATACTTTTTTTGCATTGTTGGCATGTGAACAAACTTGTTTACTAGTTTATTTGATGAGATATCTTTTTGTTTATTTCACAATGAAAAGTGATGAGAATATATTTTACTCTCAAGCATAGGATGAACAAGATCTTAAAAAACTGTAAAAGTAACCTTACAGCCTTGAGTCAGAAATTACCCACACATGTTTTTCCAATTGGTGAAATCCAAATTGCACTCAAAAAGAAGTGGTTATTTGGTTGTCAATGGCATTTTACCCTTGAAGCCTATTTTGTTGTCACTATTCATGTATGTTTACATAGGCATATTTGCTACAATTGTGACAGTAATGCTGGTCATGCAGAGTATAGTGTAGTTGCCTTCAAATGTAATGGTTATGGGTTCGAACTTTAGCTGGCAGGATACTTAGACAAAGACAGTGTACTCTGGAGGGGGCCTAGTATGTGAATGTATGGTGAAGTGTACAATGGAAGTACAACTTTTCTAATTCACCACAGAAACTGGCCAATCAGGAGCAACCAACAGTAACATGTTTAATCATTAAAATTGCCAATCACAAATGTCTGATGGAAAAATAGCCACTATCAACTCAAAACATGTGCTTACAAACAGAGCAACCAAGCAAAAAAATAATTGTAAAGTTGCTGGTCCAAAACACTACTATGCAGCAAAGAAAACCCAACACAGAAATTCACAGAAGGTGTTAAATAGAATTGGGATACTACTAGAAACTGAAACAGGGAAGAGCATATAAGGTTGGGGCTAGGTAAGGTAAGGGCTAGTGTGCATGTTTTTTATGTTTTAAATGATACTCCTAGATAGCCATCATAAGGCTTGAACATACAACTATTGCTGGCACAGAAAACAATCAAACCAGTGATGGGATTTGACTGATTCAAAAGGACCTGACCTGTTCTTGGAATTTCTTTCACCCCAAAAACTGGTGGTTGGCTTAAGTCAGGGGTTTTTAATTTTTCCTCGTGAACACTTTTTACATATATTGGCAAACCTTTTACAGATCTGTTGCGGTTGGGAAAATAACTAAAATCACTAATTTTTGCTGCTAGACTGTAGCAGTTGGCAACATTAAGATCAACCTCTGCACTTATATCGAGCCAACCAGCATGGTTTGCCTCTGGAGACTGTGGATGAGAGAATCTGTTGTTATTGAATCCTGGAGTGAGAGAACTCATTCTCAAAAAATTCGAATCCCACCACTGAATCATACTCATTTGATCTTGTAACTGACTGACTACCCAGTGCCACACTCATGCAACTTTAAAACAACAAAATCAATACTTACACTAATGATTTCAACATCGTGTTATAGTTATTGTATAAAAATTCATTGGCTTCGAGATCTTTTTTTGTTGGTGGATGCTTTTTAAAATAATTTCGATCTTTTGATGGTGCTCGACCCATATGCCTTGGTTTGCGAAACCGAATTTGAATAGTATGAGTTGGCAATGTACATACTTTATAAACATTAGGCCACTGAGCAATAGGAATTAATGGCCTCAAAATGTGCTTCGGTAGATTTGGCATCATATCAGTCCTTGATACCTACAACAATGTCACCAAAAATTTAGTAACGCTGCATTTTTAAACCAAGCGTCAGGGATTTCAATGTGGTCAAAAAAATTAACTACCACTTAGGAAAACAGGAGCCGGATTTTAAAAAACAAGCCAGCGAAAAGTTTTTCTTGTACCGGTACTTCCTTTGTCAAACTTTAAGTTTAAAAAGGCTAATCTAGCTACCTTGGAGAAAACTCAAAAGTGAGAGTGTATAAGGCATAGTAATATTTTAGCATAGAAATATTTAAATATGAGAGCATAGAAAAATTTTAAGGTCTTCGAGATTGGCTAATCCCTGTAGGTTCATTTATGAATTTATCAAAATGAGCCAAAACTACTGTTTTTGTGATGAAAAACATTTTTGGAATCAATCTCAGATTTGGATGCATAGTTGCCAGCTTAAAGATCACAAAAATTTCGTCAAAGACCCAAAATAATCCCAAAAAAAGCAGTGTTTGAGTAAAATTTTCGAAATTGTAAAATGCTTTGACATATGGAATACTTAGGCTTGATCGCCGAAAAAAAGGTCTTCGCTCAATAACTTACGTAAAATTCTCTTCCCTTTTGCAGAAAAAGATTTTGTTTCCCCAAATACTCACAGCAAATTCTCCGATCTTTCCCCAAAAATTATCAAAATGTTCTATGATATCAGTTTGATCAGCGATAAAGATCTGTGTGTAAGGCAAGAAAATTACAAAGTTTGGTCTCAAAAATCTAGAGACTTTTCCCATCCCGTTTCACTAAATGAAAATTTTTAAAGACTTTCTAATTCGTTTGAAGATTCCCTAATCTCGGGATGAATCCCCGAGGTTGGCAGCCATATTTGGATGGCATGTTGATTTATTTTTTTGATGATAGCCAACCGATTTTGATTGCATAACTTTCATATTCGTCTATAAAATTTTCAACACAGTAGTGAGGAAGGGTAAACTTAAACTTCGTAAGTGCGGTAGAGGTAAGCAGTGGTGGGTATTTCTTTTGAAGTAACGCCGTTATCGTTGCAATTACTTGAGAAAATTTGTAACGGCGTTACCGCTAGACTACTCGTTTGATAAAAAAAAATGTAACCAGTGTTACTCGTTACTTTTGAATTTTTTATGTTCAAGCTTTAATTACGTTTTCTAATTAAAAACAGCAATGCGTAAGCAGGCTACAACAAATATTTAATGATTAAAATCTTACAAGTGTAGCCTTTCTCTCTACAGAGTAGTGCAGAACGGCGAACTGAACAGCAAAACAAGAAAGAAAGAATACACAACTCCAAACATTTCACAATGTTGATGTGTGAAACCATAACGCTTTGACTTTAAAACGTTTTTCTACAATGGCGCAATGTAATAATTGATAAAAATATCTGTCAGGCTTTTGAGGAAAAAAGTCTGCTGTGTAGGGGTGACTTTTTAGAGTGAGTATTCAAAATTTCACGGCGTCATCTTTGTTGCATTCTTTTTCTGACGGACAAGTTGAAAATTCTGCCTCGTTGTCAATGAGAGAATCCAAGCTGGAATTGTTGCTCCTTGGGTATCTTAACTCTTTCGCTCCCGCGATCATCGATTGATGATCTCGTGTTTTCAGTGTTTACCTCAAATTTTGTTAAATTGAGTTACAAAATTAGTTTGCTAAAAAATCGATTTGTGACTTTATTTTTCATCCGATTTTCATAAAATTTTCAAAAGATCACGCTTATTTTCTCACGCATCGGATGATGTACAATTTGTGCCCTAATTCTTGGATTTTTATACCCAAAATGGGTTAAAAAGACCAACAACCCAGTTGCAGACGACAAAATCGGCCAAATTCTCAGCACGTGCCAACTACACTAAAATCAAATTCAGATTACGTCTTTACCACATAACCAAACCCTTTATCATTAACACAGTCTGAAAACTACTCTTTTGGGACATCATTTGACAAAATTTCAAGCGATAATAATAAATTTTACGTTTTTAAATTTCCAAATTTTTTAGGGGTCTCAAAACCCCCCCAAACAAATTTGAATGGTAAGTAGATAAAAGTATATTTAGTGCGTAAAAAATATCATATGTTGCTAAATACCGGTCTCATTTGAAAGCTTAGGAAAATTGCTTTCCAGCGATATATAACTTTAAATAGTTTAGACTAAGTGGTATATGATATTCACTGATCAAACATGAGTACTGTACATCATGTCAGTTCAAAATCCCCCAAAATTTTTTGACTTACCTTCACTAAATCATAATTTTTAGAAAAACTACACCCTATAAGAAGATAAAATAAATTGCAAATGTTTCACCAATAAAATCGTCATTTTGTATCAAGTTTCCAAGGAGACAAGAACTGAAATACAAGTTTAAAAGCTAGCAGAAGTTTGGCTTTCGTAAATTAAAGTTTGGTGTATCCCCCTTGTTTCTCAAGAAATGGGAAGGGTGTAAACAAGCTGCTGTTTCATTGTCAGTGACAGCATATTCTATTTGAACTTGATATTTTCTGAATCTTAAAGAAATTCCCTGTTCAAAAATACCTAATGTTACATGGTTTAGGCTAACCTCAAGCAGATAATAACTGATCGTATTTTAGGTACTGAATTTAACTACCAAAATTTGGTACCGGTCGGTACCGGTCAAAAAAAAGGTCATGTGTCTCAGAAAATTGCAAATTGTAGAAAACCTAGGCTTTTAGGTAAGTTTTGAGTGATGTACTTTGAAAGTTTATTTCCTTAGCATCATTTTGCGACCATTTCTAAAAAAATTGGTAGAAAATTAAATCTGTAGTGATCTTTGAGGTGAGGGTACTACTTTAATTTCGAAGACAACTCAGCCCCAGTTGGGGGGTTAATTTGCATAAAATTTGCATATTCAAAAAAAATTTTTTTTCTAATTGAAATCCTGAAGAAATGTAGATTTCAACGATATATCACACTTAATGTAGAAGTAGACAGCTGAGTAATGATTTACAAACAAACTTGAGGTACATAATTATGATTAATTATGATTGATTATGACAGTTTTTCGCGCTGCCACCTTAGGGACATTTTTTTTCGCTTTTCACGCGGGAGCAAAAGAGTTAAGTTGGGACGGCTTTCACTTTCTTCAACCAAAGAAACTACCTTTGTTATAATGTTTTTTTTTAGATAATCACGATGTCAAAAAAAAAATTCATTTTCTTCTAACCAAGTCAACCAAAAGAGTTTGAATGTGGATTCAGTGCCGAGCTTAAAGAAAAATTCAAATAATCAAGACGCTGATGAAATCTGGTTTTGATACCACTTGTCAGTGCACGTACGAGGGGAAGGCATAGTTGAAAGTGGCCAATGTTCATTGCGTTGAACTTTGACGAAATTCTTCAGACACATTGCTACGGTTGGCAACAAGACACCAATGTATGCTTTTGTCTCTCCTTCGAAAGATTTAAGTCACGCTTGCTCTGTTGGTTATTTGAAAATGTAATTTGGCGCCACAGTCTGTCAAAAGGCCTTGCTGCATTCATCATCTTCCAGATTTTATGATGAGGTGTGCTGCTAGCGGTACTACAAGTGACATATCTGATTCTAAATTCCTTCACATTCAACTTTTATTGAGATGAAATCTGCTGCCCACTAGGCTATATAGTATAATAACAAAATTTTTTGTTAGTTGTTTCCTTATCACTTTTTTCTCTTTGTGTCCCAGAGAAAAAAATGCGATCTCTTCTAGGGAGGTTTATATCACATGAAGAAGTCAATGAGTCTTACAAATCTCTCTGGTTAAACAAGCTTTACAGTATATTATTTCACTAAGTGCCAATATTTGTTTTTCTAACAAAAATCTGTTTCAGAGAAACTTTAAACTAAGGTTATCGTTTCATTGCTTTAAGAAATATCAAAAACGATACCAGTAAGCTTGGATAAAATATTAACCCTATTCGACCCAAGGAATTAGCGTCGCGCGAAATCCATCGCGGGGTAGTTTTTACCCCGAAAGTTTAAAATACCCTGCAAAATAGCGAGAAATAACTTTTAAAAATTGCCTCTAAAATAATTTGGCTACAGCTTTCGTTATTTCTATGTAAATACTAGTATAACCGCATTGCCGTTGTCATTACTCAAAAAGTAACGAGTTGGTGTTGTGACTATACCTATACAAATTATTATGATTTTTATATTTTATGTTTGATGTTCCAATTTGTGTGTTGCTGGCTTTTTACCTTTTATGTTCAATGAAAATTAAATGAGGTACTTGCTTGACTAGATAACCCACATGTTATTCGGTTGCTGAAATAACTGTGGCTATGTTAATTGCTCTGCACCAATCAACAGCCGCCTGAACGTGGTGGTGCGGTCCCCGGCCCTGTTTGGGTTGGGTCGAAATGGTTATTGGCCTTCCCGAGGGTCCCAGTTACCCCGGGCACTCCCCTTCATTTTTGCGCTATGCTTCTCCCTGAACGACCGCAGAAGGGCAGCACACAGCTTCTTTAAAATCGGTCGCCTGTTCTCTCTTTTTCTTTTCTCCTGCCCCTCTCTTGCCTTTCTTCGTCTCCTCATTCTCCTCCTTCTCTTGATGAGCGGTAACGTTCATCCCAACCCTGGCTCCATCTTTCCCTGCTCTGTGTGCGCTGGAAATGTGATCTGGCCGGGCAAGTCAGTGCAATCCTGCTCTTGCTTCAAATGGGTCCATCTAAGGTGCTCACAACTTTCCTTATCTTAATTCAGAGCTCTTGGCAGCTTTCACTCTTGGAGCTGTCCCCTTTTCTGTAACACTGTGACTCCCCCCTCCTCGGACTCCTCCGACACGTATACCTCCACTGTGGAACCTGCCCCCCCTCTGCTAATGCTGCACTCTCGCCCCAACCTCGACTCCAAACCTCATGTCCTCCATCTGCCCATCTTATATCTCCTTCCTTTGCCCTCCCACCACCGACCCTCGCTCCTGGCTATACTTCTGCACTTCCTGCCTCTTCTCCCTCTGAATCTCTCAGGGTTCTTCAATGGAATGCTGGAGGTCTTCGAGCCAGGAGCACTGAACTACTTCACTTTCTTTCATCCCATCCTGTCAACTTCATCTGCATTCAGGAATCCAATCTTAATTCATCTTCCTCTTTCCAGATTCCTGGGTTCTCTGCTCTACGCTCTGATCGCACCCACTCCGGGTCTGGCATTCTCTCCTCCGATACCACGCACGCCAGCGGCGGCGTTGTCGTTTTCGTCAGGCAGGGCCTATCTTTTTCTGAACTTTCCACCTCCTCTCTTTCTTCGCTTGATCCTTACTCTGATTATGTAGGGATGAGCATCTCTCTTAACAACTCCTCCTCGCTCTCTTTTCTCAATGTGTATGCCCCCCTATTCGCTTCTCCCCAACGGATGGCAGAACCGATTCCTTTTCTCCCTCCATTTCCTCCCTCATTTGACAAGGGTGGTTCCGGCGTTCTTGCCAACTGCTTTCTCTGTGTCGCTGAAACCACTCTTTCCTTTTCGGCAGGCCCAGTTGTTCCAGTTTTTCCGCTGAAGCCTGTGCCATTCTGTACTTTCTTTGCTGGTCTCGGAAGCACCAACAAGTCTGCCATTTCTCTTCTCTTCTCCTTCTATCTGACTCTCGTTCTGTCCTCGCCACCCTGTCCTCTCCTTCATCTTTCCTCTTACCTCAAACTCTGTGGCAGATCTGGCAGGAACTGTTTTCTCTCTCCTCCTGTTCTATCAGACTACAATGGGTCCCCGGACACTCATTTCTACCGGGAAACGACGCGGCAGATGAGCTTGCCAGACGGGGAGCGCTGCTTGCGCCCTCCGCAATCCCTTGTAGTCTCTCTCGTCTTATCTCTCGTATCCACTCTCGTCTTATCTCGGACTGGAGGCGTACTGCCTCATCTAAATTTTTTGACACACAGGTTCCCTCGATTTTCACCGAGGAACTTGTGCTCCCTCGTCATGCTCGCTGTGTCCTCTCTCGTCTTCGCTGCAACGGATACAGCCTTCTTTTAGGTTCCTATCTCTCTAGGATTGGAAGAATTGAGAATTCTTCTTGCAGCGCCTGTGGACACTCGTCCCAGGACATCTCTCATCTCATTCTTCACTGTCCAGCTACGGACTTTTTGCGCGGCTCACTCTTTGGCGACTCTCTGTCTCTTTACGACCTCTGGTCCAGACCCTGGGGAGTTGCTCGGCTTCTGGGGCTCCATAGTCTTCCGCCATGCCCCCATCCCTCGGAAGGGGTCGGGTAAACAACAACAACAACAACAACAACAACATGTTAATTGCTGTGAAATAGTTTTAGCGACTAGACTAATTTCCTGAAGTTCAAGCTGAAGAACCTTTTCAAATTAACTTCTTTCCTTTTCCAATCCTATTCATAAACTTAAAACAGAGTATGGCTGCCGAAGATTTCATTTTATCTTTTCTAAATTATTAACAATTTTTGATTTTTATTAATGGCATTTTTTGACTTCCGCTAAACTTTTTTAACCTTTTTGAACGTCTATGGTTTGTCTTTGTGCACTTGGAAATTTGGCTCTACTGTAAAGGAATTTTCTTTGTTTGGTAGCAGAATGCACCTCATCAGGAGAAGAGAGAATTGTTTCAGAGGCTGATCAGATTCATTATCAAAGTTTTTAAGTCAGAACCAGGTGAGTAAACAAATAATTTTATTTAGCAGCTTGTTGTGTACTTTTTCGTGTCGAGACCTTTTTCTTTTTTTGGTGACCAACTATATGTAATTAAATTTTGTATCTTTTTTGCTAGAGTGAAACAGATCCCCAGCCTGAGCGCGTAGATACCCTGTGTTGACGCAACTGCCATCAGTACTTTAATAGTACTGCGCTACCGGCACTATTATGGCTGAAAGAGCTCTGCGGTCCTGGTACAGTCATAATAAAAGCACCGTGTAAGCCTACTAATAACGGTATTTTTAAAATAAAATGATTCTATTGGTTCCAATTAAGTGAACGGTCAAATGTTGTGTGACTCATGGAGCAGCAATTTCAAAGCATTTGAATGCAATTTATTGGCATTGCTGGAAGAGAGACACTAGTATATCAAGAACTTTTAATTGGAGGAGTCATCTCGTGAAGCCTTTTTTTAGAGGTTACCAGAAATTTCCCAAAAATTAGCTTCTTCTTGGAAAAATTTTGATGAAGATCTTTTATTTTTTTTCAAAGTTTAACTCACAAAAACGAATGAGTCGACATTTTTTGCTTGTTGTCAACATAGATCGGAGGAAATGCAGAATGATCCGATTCCTACACACAGGATTGGTAGATGAAGGTAATCAATTATCCCATTAAGACATCTTTCCTCATTTTATGTAATTATGGTAACAAAACAGCATTTTTCCCTAGGGAAAACGAGCGTCATACAAGGCAAATAGGTTGACGTTTTGCCTAAAGTGTCATATTAAACTAAAACTGATTCAATTTTCCCTACGTTCGAAAAATTGTTTTAGGATATCTATATCTTCACGCACTTTTCTTTTTCAATAGCGTTGCAAGCATGGACCAAAAATAGTCTTTGTCAGATTAGCGTCATCAACGGTATAACAGGACAAGATTTTACTACAAAACATCACATAAATTTGAACTTCCTTGTTAACAATAGTTCTTCATTGCGAAGCTCATTTCACGTGAAACGTGACCCTTCATTGGATTATAGGCTAAGCATATTTCGCGGCGCCGAAACAAAATTAAAGCAAACCGTTGCGCATAATAACTTTTAATTTTCTCTCAAAAGAACAATCGACTGAAGAGATTCATCAACGAGTCCACTTCTTTTAGGTTTCAGAATGTTCTTTCTACAGCAGTGCTGGACTGAATCGGTGATTTCGATTTTAAAAACAGTTGCTGGAAGGCATTATCGAAAAAGCATTTCAATCTTTTTGGAGGTTTATTTTTATTTCTTTGTGGCTTCCTGCTGTCTGCTTTTTTGAGCGGCCCAAAATATCCTCAGCTTTGTTTTTTGGAATCAGACTTAATCGAGCTGCCAGGGACCAATTTTTAGGGGAATAAGGCGGACAAAACCCTCTTAAACGTTTTGACTTTTTCTATTTACTTCACTTGGTTGGTTGTATTCGCAGTACGTAGCTTCCAGTACTATACATTCGGCATAAGTTTGTCCTCCGCAAAGTTTCTTCTAAAGCAAGCCAGGTCTACGGCAGTTGTTGCAATTTTCTGCACCAAAACCTGCTTCAAAACTTTTCGCCAAGCTTTGTATCGCGCTTTTCACAAAGTGGGTTAGTTTCCTCAGTTTAGTGAAGTTTATTTAACCACAGCAGCTAGATTGGAACTTACGTAAAACAAAAAAAACATCATGCATAGTGGTTAATTTAGAAATACCGTCGGCACCAGTACAAAAAAGTATCGTGGTATTACCCACCTCCGCTGAGAACTCGAAAGCTCTCTGAACACCAGTCGTCATTGGCGCGACGGTGAGGGTGATGCAACTGAAGGAAAACTATTTAACTCTTCCTTGCCTAACTTTGCAAATAATCTCATAAAATAATCGTTTTTATTGACAAAAAATCGTTTCAAAGGCAGCACGCACAGAATACTAAAACGTATAAAACTATATGAATGTAAAAAGCACAACATAATTGATCCACCAAATCTGATATAAAAAAAGTTCACGGTCCACTCAATGCAAGTCTCGTTTAACTTTTGAATCGGGTACAACCATGCAGCAACAAACGCTTCCCAGATGCTACGGTAGCGCAAAAAAAAAAAAATGAGAAACTGTTAGATTTAATTTGTCACGTTGCAGTCAAATTGGTATCGAAAAAGAACAGAAATCGTACCATCAATATTGGTGCAGGTAATATCAGCGTGCGTTGGATGCAAAATGTCCTATAAGCCATTAAAGTTTGAGTCAGGTTTAACGCAGTTTTTGATTCATTCCTTTGTCGCATTTCGAAGTTTTTTTAACATTTGACAAGTACTACAGTTCAACAAATAGGACACGCACAAGTTTTATTTTGCTTTTATTCAAGCGTGGTCAGATAACGAGAACCACTGAGTAGCAAAACGAGGTATCAGATTTGTTTCAAGTTCAAATCGTGCATCTGTATTGAGAAGCAAAGAGGCCAGTAGGCTCAAAGGGCGTAGCAAAAAGAAACAAGATGCACAAGTGCTACACTCCAACAATCATACTACTTCACAATTTAAAGATGTGAAATTTGAAAAAATTTAGAGCTTGAAAGCTCAATGACTTTTTAAGGTAACTTAGATTGAAAAAAATTCTTGCAGATTTTCGTAACCCCAGCTTACATAATTTTTTGTCCTTCAATATTTTTTCTAACTACGTGCCTCCCCATCTTTTGAGCTCGAGGCTTTTGAAATAAAGTAAATACCTTATATACATGCTGCCACACTGGAAAGCTAGTTTACGCTCACCGTCTGAGCTGAACTTTTTTGATGCACGGTCAGCATAGATTTAGATCATGTTATGGTCAAGTCGATTACATGCACCATATCACACATATAGCACCAAATGACACAATGACAGAGGCTAAAAAATATTGATACGAAGACAAAAAGATGTTCTTTCGAGGAAATTCATTCTTTACTTGTTCTTTTCCAGCAGTGACTTGAGATACTGTTTAACACTGTAGACTCAAGTTTCAATTTGTTTTGTCGATGTCTCCAGCAGTTTACTACCAGGGGTTTACTGCCTTTGTACATCAATAATAAGAAACACATATTAAGCGACAAAAACTTTATGCCCATCTTTGCCAGTTCTGAGAGGTTTGGATCAAGAAAGTATAGGATAAGGAAGGCTACTACGTTCATCGCAAGGCCGCAATTAGGGTAAAACACGAGAGGTTAAACTTTTTCAAAATATGACCTCATATTTAAAACCATTATAGCCTAATTACACAGCACAGCGTTGTATTTAAAGTCTAATTACGGTCTTGGATCTCGGATACGATGTAAAACGCGTACTTTCCTTACTGAAAATTCCTGTGATTGTACATGTGAAGCAGCTTATATGTCGGCTTTAAACTCGCTCAAAGCTTGCGCTGGATTGACGAGACGTTTTTGTGACGCACGTCGCACCGGTGCCTTACGATCGTCCGCCATCTCGCGTCGCACTAAAGGCTTCTTCTCGGGAGCCTGAAAAATAACGATATTAATGCACTTGACCGGGCTAAAACGATAAAGCCCGTTATGTAATATTCATTCAAGACAACGCCATGGATATTATCTAATAAAAGTTCGTCTTGTTGGTGGCGGGCTACCAGCCAGCATTTGCGACTGGTTGAAACGTGCAAGTTTTTACGCAATTCAAAGATAAACATTTCCATTTCCACCGCTTGGTTGTAGTAAGGCGAAACGCAGTGTGCCGGCGGTGCTTGCAACTGCGAAGCAATCCTGAGAACGAGGCCGTTCTATGCATAACTGAGAAGGTTTTTTGGTTGGTTGGTTTACCCCTCCTGTTCCTTGGGATGGAGGTACGGCGCGAACAGCAAGCAATCCAGGTTCACGCCATTAACCGAATCGAATTAGGCTAGGGGAAAGTGGCAGCCCATTTCGAACCAGTCGTAAATGCAAATTACAGACTGGTAGCTCCACCACCAACAAGGCGGACAGCCATTGGTGGGTACCCAAGAGTCGCCTCTTACGACATGCTGGATGAGCAGCGTCACTGTTCTAACCCGGTGATGTTGTTGTTGTTGTTTACCCGACCCCTTCCGAGGGATGGGGGCATGGCGGAAGACCATGGAGCCCCAGAAGCCGGGAAACTCCCCAGGGTCTGGACCAGAGGTCATAAAGAGACAAAGAGTCGCCAAAGAGTGAGCGGCGCAAAGAGTCCGTAGCTGGACAGTGCAGAATGAGATGAGAGATGTCCTGGGACGAGTTTCCACAGGCGCTGCAAGAAGAATTCTCGTTTCTGCCAATCCTGGAGAGATAGGAACCTAAAAGAAGGCTGTGTCCATTGCAGCGAAGACGAGAGAGGACACAGCGAGCATGACGAGGGAGCACAAGTTTCTCAGTGGAAATTGAGGGAACCTGTGTGTCAAAATACTTTGAAGAGACAGTACGCCTCCAGTCCGAGATAAGACGAGAGTGGATACGAGAGATAAGAGGAGAGAGACTACAAGGGATTGCGGAGGGCGCAAGCAGCGCTCCCCGTCTGGCAAGCTCATCAGCTGTGTCGTTCCCCGGGAGAAACGAGTGTCCGGGGACCCATTGTAGCCTGATAGAACAGGAGGAGAAGAAGGACAGTTCCTGCCAGATCTGCCACAGAGTTTGAAACCCGGTGATCGCGTACAAAGATTAAAATCTCACCTTCATTTTCCACAGAATACCATGGTCGTGTGAACCTGCCTTTCTGTATTTCGTTGAAGCGACGTAGGAAGACTTGACTGTCAGCACGACGGCATTCATCAAGTTCTTGGCGGCCTGTTGACGTACAACGTAAATGAAATGTCGTTTTTGAGTCCTTGTTTCCAAGTATTACACCCGATTACACGCGTTGCTGATGCGATGTACGTTCACCGCTAACCACCTGCTTTAGACTTTGGTGAGCAAGCGAGCTTTCAAATTCCGGACGCTTTCCTGACGAATACCGACCGTGCGTATGGCAGGTTGTGAGCTTCATTAGACGTGCTCTAACGCTCGGAACAATTCTACTGCATCGCTCAAAAACGCGATATGTATATCGGATGGAAAATGTCCAGACGCTCACACGTCAAAATTTCGCAGCTGACCAGAGGTTGCTAGATCTTTTTGGGGTTCTTGTGTAAATTGTAATTAGAGAAAACATAGCGCGGGCATACATGGTGTTCCAAAAAAAAATGTACCCACACTTTAAACAATTGTAAACTTGACGTTTATTGTAATTGCGTGATTTTAAAAATTTTAGGGTATCCCAAAAAAATGTACCCACACTTTAAACAATTGTAAACTTGACGTTTATTGTAATTGCGTGATTTAAAAAATTTTAGGGTATCCCAAAAAAATGTACCCACACTTTAAACAATTGTAAACTTGGCGTTTGTTGTAATTGCGTGATTTTAAAAATTTTAAGGTATCCCAAAAAAATGTACCCACACTTTAAACAATTGTAAACTTGGCGTTTATTGTAATTGCGTGATTTAAAAAATTTTAGGGTATCCCAAAAAAATGTACCCACACTTTAAACAATTGTAAACTTGGCGTTTGTTGTAATTGCGTGATTTAAAAAATTTTAGGGTATCCCAAAAAAATGTACCCACACTTTAAACAATTGTAATCTTGGCGTTTATTATAAATTATTTCATTTTAAAAATTTAAAAAAACATTTGGATGTTACAAAAAAATGTACACACTTTAGCAGCTATAACTAAACTGCCTTTTGTTTGCAGATCAAACCCAATGAATGCAATAATGACAGCCAGACTAAACTTCAAAGAAAGGAAAATCATTGTAAAGTGCTTAGAAGTGTGAAAACGCAGTTGAAATGCAAACGCAATTTAGGGGGGGGGGGGGTTCAAAAAGAACAGCCGACGCGAGTTACCGTCACTCGAATTAGAGGTAAGTTTGAAGCTGATGGAACTGTTCAGATCGTCCACAAGAAGCGTTCCGGAAGACCACGGACATCAACAAGCCCCACAAAGGAAGAAAGGGTACTGGAAACTTTTCAGCAAAGTCCGAGAAAGTCTGCGCAAGCTTTCCGTGAAAATCACCTGTGCATTGCATTATGCAACGTTGTCTATGGAAAAGTTACATTCAGAGATTAGTCAATGCTCTTAATGATGATCCGGACAGAAGAGTACAGTATTGCAAGTGGCACTTGGAACGATGTGTGGAAAATGCAGACTTTCCAACAAAGTCTGTATAGAGCGATGAGGCCACATTCAAATTAAATGGTTCCATTAACTGCCACAACTGCTCCTATCGGAAACCTGAGAATCCACATGCTGTCGTCGACCGCCGTGTCAAACTACCAGAAATTACACTGAGGTGTGGCCAGAAATCAAGAGGATTAATTGAACCGCTCTTTTTTGACGCTACTGTGACTGGCCCGTATACTTGAACTTGCTGCAACAGTCCGCTTTCCCAAGCATGAAAGACAGTGAAGTGAAGAGTCTTATTTTCAGGAAGATGGGGCATTCCCACATTACCATCGCGATCACGAGATCTTGCCAAACAAATGGACTGGACGAAGGGGCTTCATTGAATATCCTCCGCGCTCACCAGACCTCACACCACTAGACTTTCACTTATGGGGAAAGTCTGCGCTATGAAACCAGCAAGGATCGCTAAATCGAGCGGCCATTGAACATGAATGTGCCCAAACATCGAGGGAATTGTTTCGTGATGTGTGCGATTCCATTGCTTCGCGTTGTCTGCAGTGTCTTGGTCAGAATCGACGTCAGTTTGTGGGCAGGCAGTGAAAAAACAATGTAATGGTGCAAGTTTAGCTTGTGATCTACCCTAACCCTAACTTTTTTTTAGTTAATGATTATATGAAATAAATTCTTTTTTTAGTTAAATATTCTTATGTATGGTGGTGGTAGATCATATTTCTTGGGTAGATCGCATACTAAAGCAGCACCTAAATATTTTTATATTTTTCAAGGGACGCAATTACAAACACCAAGTTTATAATTATTTAAAGTACGTACATTTTGGGACACCTCAGAATCCTACTTTCCAGGAAAGTATTCAACACTTTCAGCAGTAGGAAAGTAAAAACATCTGGGCTACAGTAACGACTGACCCATTATTCCAGATAAAACGTGTCGGGCGTTCGGCTTACTGATCAATTGTATTCGCCAAGTAGAAGATCCATTGCTTGCTGCCATGGCTTTGCTATTTACCCTGCGGCTGGTTCTTAAGCAGGTGCTAGACTATTGTCGTCTTTTTTCTAGTCACTTAGTTTTTAGACCCCTTAGTTCCCATAGCTCCCGATCCAGTTCGGCCAAGGAGCTAGGCAGGTAAGGGGTCACTCAACTTTTAGTGCAGTTCTAAACTATTTAGCAACCTGCAATGAATTGCAAACGGAACCTTGCAATTCGTTGCAGTCGAGCCATGTCAGCAACGCGACGCTAATTTATGTAAGAGCGTTCACTGTGGCGTAAATTAAAACAAACGCGTTTTTTTTGGGAGCGGTGGATTGGTTAAAGTGCAGAATCGTTCTGCGGAGCGCGTGTAGAGCGAAACGGTAAGCGCTCAAGGTATGTAAGCAGCTCTACCACACCTGAATTAAGGAAGTGGCGCTGTCGAGTCCGGACACAATCATCTCGCCTGAAATGTTCTGAACTTCGGCTTTAACTTTGGCACACATGTTCAACTGATGGCAGTAGAGAGCAATTCGCTGAAGGTAAGCCAAAAGATCCTGAAAAACAAAATTGCAGACCGTTCAAAGGCAAGCGAAGATTAAGTTACGAGTATATTAGTTTCAGAAGGCGACCGAAACAAAAGCTAAGCATACTAAAACAAAATAACCAGTTGAAGTGTTTTCGATCAGTTTCGTATCACTCTTACATAAATTTCTTGCAAAAAAACCTGACACTTACTTCAACATTATGGTCAAGTCAAGTTAAAATTATCGACCACCAGAGGCAGTCCGCCTTGTTGGTGGTGGGGCTACCAGTCACTTAAGACTGGTTCGAAATGGACTGCCATCTTTCCCCTAGCCTAATTTCAAGTAGGTTGACGGCATGAACCTGAATTGCCGTTCACGCCGTACCTCCATCCCGAGGAAGAGGAGGGGTAACCACAACAAACCAAATGGTCAATTTATCAGCGCCGAAAGCAAAAACTGACTCAAAGGGGATAGCGACCCACGACTGGCAATAGCAAACCCTGCGATTCAGACAATTAGTGATGGTTGATCAGTGGCTTTGAAAGCAGATTCACCTTAAGCACTTCTTACAGCCGCTTTGGGCAAAATATCGGTGCAACGATTCGCACAAGCCACCTATGGACGTGAACCCGGAGTCTCGCAATTCATTTCTGTCGAATGAGCGCCTTACCTTTTTCACGGCCGAATCGGGACACACTTCCGCAATCGCTCTAGCGAGTTTATCCAACCGTGAACCCGCGTCCGCGATACGCCGGGCTGCCTCAATGACGTCACTCGTGTTCTTGAGACGGCCTACGCAGAATCAAGTTTGTTTAAATCCTTTTCTCACCAATACGTCAAACAGTAATGATGAAAAAAAGCCACTCAGCCAACAGTACTGGTAACTCCGGTCAGAACACAACGCTGTTCTGTGTAAAGTAGCGACGCCTTTCACCAACATAACTGCAGAGGCCGCTTGGGTCCTCATCGAAGACCGTCTGCATCGTTGGTCACGGGGCTAACGCTCTGCAATTTGTATTCATGGCTGATTCTAAATAGACTGCCGTATTCTTCCAGAGTGGTTTCAATTGAGTTTACGATGAGATTTGCAAATTCGCTTCGTGACTTGCCTTCATTCCAAGAGAGGTAAAAACAACGCAACAACAGCAAAAGTTTCTGACAGGCACGATATCAACTAGTGCCTACCTCTACCACGGGTGAAGTCAGTCATGTCCATCATGATGACGCACATCGACTTGGCCAGCACAATGATATCGTTCGACGATTCGTCCCATTTCGAAATTTCCATATCGAGCAGTTTTTTCTCTTCCACGAATTCTTTGACGTTCGCCAAAATGACCGTCTTTTCGGCCTCAGGCAGTTTCCGCATAATGGCCTGATCTGTCGGCTGACCGGCGTCTGTATCAGCAGTCTGGAAGAACACATTCGCTACAACAACCGCAGTGGTGATTGTTACATAAGCTATTCAGCAAAACTTTGCAGTTGTAACGTTGTAATGATGCGATTCTTCGGTGAGATAATTTAGTTTCACGGGGCCCATCAAAACATATTTACGATCCCCTCAAAGGCTTACAGACTCCAGATTAGACATGTTACCTTCCCGCTCAATCTGCTCATGGTGTCTTCTCCCTCCATCATGGCTTCCACGTCCGAGTCATCGACATCATCCGGATTCCTGAGCATCAAAACGGCTCTCCTAAAAAGAAATTCGTATTTAATATCGGGTTTGTTGGATGGGAGGAGATATTTGCCGCCACCTCCGCCTGAAAACTCAGCCACGTACCTTATATCACGAACCCCGTCGTAAACCAGCCTTGAGCTGTCGATGAACTCGTTTTCTTGCGGATCGTCGGGCGGGTCTTTGCTCAGAGCGCCGATCGTGGTTTCAAGCCTGGCTTCAAACTTCGGCATAACCTGATGAAAACAAACGGCTTCATCGCGAGGAAGCTAGCACCGGCGCTTCACTAAGTTACAATTGCCAAGCTGATCACCAAGCATGTGATCGCCACCAAACATTTGTATTAAAACTATCAACATTTGTATTAAAAGTAACAACATTTGTATTAAAACTAACAACATTTGTATTAAAACACGATTCGACGTTGGCAGGCGAACGATGCAATCTGCAGGTCACAAACCGATTCACATTCCACAGCCAACTCTGAAATAGTAGCCAAGTGGCTCTTATGCCATTTTGTACCTGCTCCTTGAGAACTTGACATGTTTCGACCACCTTTTCCGTGTAGTAATCGGGTTCGTATTTCTCCATCTCGTTAATAACGACCTGCAAAGCTCAACCATAAAACTGCATCTTGAAGCGCAACATCAATAACATCTTTACAATAAAGCCTTCAGTACCATCACAATTGTCACCGAGACCTCAAAACAGATCAAGATTGAAACAATTTTTCAAAATGTGCTTCAAAAAATCCGATTTAAAAATACAACTTGAAAAATTCGTCTAACACCAATGCCTTGTTAGGCTAAGCTTTCGTATAAAACACTTACGTCACAAATTCGGGCCGTACGGCCTCGAATATCGCCTCCTTTTCGGTCAAGCATTTCAGCGTTGCTTTGTTGCAGGGCCACTACGCAGCTGGTGACGTCTTCCAGGATATGAGCTTCTGACACTGCCAGGAAGCTCTCAACCGTCGTAATCTCATCTACTGCATCGGTCAATGTTTGCACCTGAGAAGAAATCACATGATAACATTTTTCAGCAATGTGAGTGTGTGTGTGTGTGCGCGCGCGCGGGTGCATGTAAATTAGAAACCATCGTTTTGAAGTTGAAACAGTGAAGACAAACAAAAATTATCAAATCTAAAATTAAAAAGAAAAAAAGCTTTCTAAAAGCTTAGAAAGTAACTCCCTCTGGCCGAAAAATGATCTTTTATCAAGAGATAAATCTTCCATTTCTCTTTATTTCAAAAAACCGACGCTAGTGTCTCTTAGCAGAGATTCCACCGGTTTTTGCAGCTTTTTGTCACGCGTATTTGTGGTTGGGTTTAACTCCCACTACTGTTCTCTCATGTCAATGTTTTTATTTCTTTATTAACCAAAAGGAAACGTAAAATCGTTTCAAAACACACAAATTAAAATTTTTAAGGCTTTTGACTCTTTTCACAGCCGATCTCTGCAGACGAGTAAAAGTTTAGACAAAACTTTAAGCAGCTGAGACTAAAACGACCATTTAACGTAACTGAGAAATAACCCGTCGATAGTGCTTTTATGAAAAATAAAGCGATAGAGATAAGAAACCTGTAGGAAGTTTAAATTTTGGCTGGTGTGCACGCGTTCGGTAGGATGTTCTCATATTTGAAATTTTCCTATTTTTTAACACATACCCCCTTAAAAAGATGCTCCTGCACGAGAAAAGTTTTCTGTGCAATATTAGCAAATTTAAAGCTCATTAATCCACGCTTCATTCACTGCAAAGCGTTACACGAAGTCAAATTCTTAAAACTATCGAACCACAACGACTAGAAAGCTGGTTTTTGGTCATGCGGAATAACTAGGCGTTTATAAATCCTAAGAAAACATATCGCTCCATCTCGTTCTCGAAAACATTTAATTTCAACTAAATTATATTTTCCTTCTTCCGATACTCCTGGAACCTCAAAACCTTTCCACTCTTTCAGGCTTACATTCAATATTTTATGATATGCATAATTAGAAATAATCGACTCCACACAAATAAAAATGAGCACTAACCTTAATATGAGGTATAGTTTGACGAAAAAAAAGAGAAATAAAGAAAAGAGCAACAGTGAAACAGATAATTTAAGCAAGAACCCGCTGCAGCTGACATCGGATAATCACCATCTGGATAAATCCTTATGCTCATTTGTGCCGCTTTTAATCTACAGTTTTACAAGTATACGGCGACTTTCTGTGACTTTCAACCACTTGCAACACGCACTGCTATTGGGTTTCATCATTAAGTGTTGCATTGAATTACTCAAAGAGGAAATTTTTATTTAAGTACAATCTTAGCATACGGAACATTGAAGCAAGCATCACTGCTGTTCAGTAAATGGATTATAAGATCACTGAGTTATAAGAACCGATAGAAAATTGTCACAGATGCCTATTGTAGCAAAGAAGGGGTAATTTTCACTCCTATAGAGTTTCTGGCAGCTTTTTAACTAAGTGTAGATCATCCTCTAATGTTACATTAATGAACAAATCTGCCGTCTTCTTATGATTTACGAGATTTGGCACACGACAAAAGTGGAAATCTCCGAGGTTAAGTCCAACAAATGTTTAAGCAGCCACCTGGGCCCAATTTCATTCAGAAGATTATCAGGACGTTTCCTCTCTATTGCCAGAATGTCACTAATTAGAGCATTCACAAGTTGATTGGGCAGTAAACTATGGCTGCAAGTACGTTTGTGCGACAAAGTCACTGAAACTTCAAGTTGCTTGAATTTCGTTCGTTCGGAGACCCACTACAGACGCATGTCCTCGAAGGAGCATTATTTTCATTCAGTAACTACCATTTGCCATCCATCGACCTCTGCGAACAGTGCCTGGGCACAGCATTGCGACACGACACGAGACGCAGTAATATAATTTGCGAAATACACAACAGCTACAAGTAACCACGCAGTGCTTTTCTTCAAAGCGCAACAGCTGAATGTCATGGCCAACTGCAACCCCTACCAAATGTAGTAACTCAAGGTATTCCTCTCCTGCATGAGGTCGTCGAATACATTTTTTTATGATCTATTTCAACTCATCACGAGCATCTGCAAGAGGTTGATCGCCAATGGCAGCTTTGTGATGATCAAATTTGTTCCACTTCTGTCAAAAACGTCTAAACAACGAATTTTGTGCACCACATGGAGAATCGAAACCGCAGCGACAGATATCCGACAGAAGCATTTTTAAACATGTGAACACAACGAAGCCATAGCAGACTTTTATTGAATAAACTTTTAAAAAGTAACGTTGCAGTGCCTGCATTACTCCCGTTATTTTCTGCCGTTGTATTAAATTCATTCCAGCAACAAGTGAGTATGTTTTTCATGATAGCATTTGATCCGTAACAGCCTTGCTAGAGATTTTGCCACTTTCTGATGCTAAGCATTGGTGCTCCAAGTGGCAGGCAGTTTCACAGATTCATCTTCTCAAGAGCTTGCAACGACCGGCAAACAATCGTTCAGAACTGAATTTTCACTTTCTGCAGGCATCAGCTGGCTGTTCCAGAGAACTACGAATTTCTTTGGAGCAAACCAATTTCACTCGTTCTTGCCATCTTCTCTCGTTGATGTTTTATATGTCCACGCACTGTGCTTTCGAACAACAACATAATTAACATTATTCAAAAGCACAGGTTCATTCAGAATGGATGACATCACTGCACTGGTATTATAGCCCCCAGTCAAGTTGCTGCTGTCACGGGAATTCTTCTCTGAGTTATCATCACATGCTTCTCCTACTTTTTCTGGCTGTGCGGTTGACAACTACCGGTGCTGCTGAGCTTTTAAACTTTCTTTATATGATTTTCCGCTTTGCTTTCTTTCCCTTCTTGCAGACTTCCATCTTTACCTGCATTGTTCCCTTGCATACTCTTCTTTTGTAAATGCAAAAACTGAAGGCCTCTTTTGTTTTCATCAACTTTTCTGAACTTGCATGGCTAAAAGCAAATAAAACTGTTCGGCTTGAAAATAAATTCTCTTTGTTTCATACGATCAGCTAGTAAACTACATTACAAATTTTCTGTGTTCTTCATAGAAAATTTTAATTTCTTTGATTACATTTAGTTTTTGAGTTGCTGGTAATCTGCTCTTTTCCCCAAACGAAGCAACAGTATCATTTGACAAAAAAGTACAGAAATCTCCATCGGATGTCAAGCCGCACCATTTAGTTTTACAGTAGAACAGCCAACAAAGGGTAGTCGATCAAGCTTTGTAGTTACTGGTTTACTACACACTTTTGGCCTACTTTAACCATTAAACTTCTTACAAACAGTAAAAATGAAAAATTTACACGCTAACACAAGACTCTGAACTATAAGTTACTCATGTACGAACTCACACCTGCCGCAACCTAAAAGAATTTTTTTGTAAATTACCTATTTGTCCTCAAAAACCCCTACAAAAAGGGAAAATTGGCTTATTCAAAATAACTAAAAAGCAAACCAGATACACTAAATGTTTCCTTAGGATAGAAACAGTTGTAAGGCTTCATTTGAGTCAAAAACCACCCTTCTAAGCATAGCGGTTGTAGAGTTTCAGGAATTTGACATCTCGTGATCGTTTGGGAGCTTTTGAGACACCAACCCGCAAATGTGCACTAAAGATGTTTTCTCAGGCAGGAGCATCTTTTTAAGGGGTACGCGTAAAAATATGAACATTTATTTTTTGGAACGCCCTAGCGTTCGGACCAAGTTTTCAAACTTCATATCAGACATCATCGTCAGCATAATGAAGTCGTTGATTCCACACGTTTATCTTACCTGATTGAGCCAAGCTTGCTTGAAGACCTCCATGTTTTCTTGAGCTATCTTGCTGGTAGGTCGTGCCGCCAGCGTCAGCGCAGCGTTGATGACCTGAAAAATACTCCACGTGGTCATCGGATATCTGTGGCTTCAACACAGTTTAAATCGCATTTTTGAACATGTGAAAGAGTATTTTTGACACATCTTATTGAAAACACGCCAACTGCAGCTTGGGCTTTTAGCACAATCAAAAAGTACGCCAACGCACGTTAGTTGACTTAACGCTGAGAGTGAATGTTTTAACTGGATTTTATAGTTTAGTAAAAGAGACGCGATGCAAAACGAAAAATCAAAGTTTTCGCAGCAAAACCACGCTTGTCCACCATTGCTCACCCACTTTTGCTGCATATTTCTATTAGCAAGTAAGCTTTTAAATTCCAGATGTTTTCCTGGCGAATACCTATCATGCTTATGGTAAATCGCGAAGCTCAAATGAGTTCTGACGTTTGCATTTAATTTGTAATGTCAAGATGGCTTAGTAAGAGTTGACTGGAACCTAATGTAAAAGGGTTACAACGAAACACACCGTTTATAAAGGTTGTATTTCATGCTTTAAAAGCTGAAGGCGACTCCATAGGGATTCGAACCCACTACTTCCTGATCACCGGTCAGATCACAATTTGTTAGTCTTTTGCACTTTTCCATCTTAAGTACAAGTGATCCCAGTTGGTAACTGTGCACATAGATAAAAATAGTGACAATGCTTACTTGCGGACACAAAATTTCAATCTGTTTGACCGCCATTTTAACCATTTTCACACCTTCCTCGTTGTTAGACATTGAGCATGCCAGATTGGCGACTTCAACAAGCTTGTTGGCGTGCTCTCTGAATACCTGACAACCAAAAGCGTTTACGCTATCATCTGCACTAGGTAATAACTTCGGATGCTATAAAAGCCGCCATTAATCATCTACATTTGCTTCAGATTTTGATTCGTGTCACCTGATCACAGTTTAACTTTTCACTGTCCCGCTTAAGGCAGAGGCAGTAAAATAATAGCCAAGCCATTTCTTGCAAGATCTGCTTCCAGGCTGTGGATGCCTATGATTTGAACGAAAACCGAACCCATGCAACCGGCAGAAAAGGCAATCTCACATCCAAATTTTCATACCTGACTGCGTGTCATTCAATATATTCTAGAACTCAATAAACAACCGATCTAGCAGAAATCCAAAATTTGATCCAAAAACCTGATGCATAGCAGAAATCCAAAATTTTGATGTTCGAGTACGGCTGTATACTATTACTTACTATTTCTTCCATAATACGGTAAATTATTGGGCAAAAGGCCATTTTTAAGTGCTTGGCGACTTGATTGGGTGCTCAAGTGGATCTCACTTAGTTGTTTACGCTATTAGAATTACAAGTTACTTGGCAAACTTAACTTAATCACCGTCTTATAGTCGTCTACAATATTTTAAAACCAGTCAATCATATCCATACCTGGGCATATTCTTTCACTTGTTTTTCATCGCCACTCTTGGCAGCATCAATTAAAACGAGGATGGGTATACTTGTGTCCAGGAACGAGTCTGAGATGTGATCGATCACCGCCTTGCCCAGCTGTCGACGAAGATCCTTTGTTTTGACGGTCATGTGATCAATAGCGGCTTCAAGTTCGTCACTCTTATCACGCCTCCCGGCATTGTTAATGTATTCTTGTAGCAGATCCTTAAATGAAATTGTTTACAAGTGATATGATGAGAAATCAATCGGACACAAACGGAAAGGAGAAACCAGGAAACTACAAAGGGGCAGTTCTAATACATGTTGCAGTCGATGCAAGCTATAGTTTGCGTAGGAAACGTGAGCTTTAATGCAAACGCCGGCTCCCTCGGCCATGCCACATGAAACGTAGCGCTTGCTGCCGGTGGCAGGCTACGTTGTGGTCGCCGACCCAGAGGTGCCGAAAGGTCTTTGCCCTAACATGCCCAATTTTAGGTTGACCTCCGAAAAACAAGCCTATGCTGGTATGTTTCGTTTGGGTCGTGACCGGATTTCTAATAACATCAAAACAAAACAACACGAGATCACTTAATTTATCACAATATCAATCAGTTTTGTAGAAAATTTCTTATGAAGTCTTTACGTCACATTCTCAAGAAACTACGACGTATGAAGTCAAATCGCTGAGAAAAAAACTACATGGCTATTGGCGGAACACGTAGCTAAAGTCAAATAACTACTAGAGCTACGTTTAAGTCTAGATAGCTTGAACCCAAGCTTGCTAAAGCGAAAACATTGTAAGCACACACAACTCAAATAGATTGAGCTGTGCTAGCTCAAGTTAGAAGACCTTTGTTCAATCAAATGAAGCTAGCTTAAGCCGAGACATAATTATCCCGGAGTTACATTGGCTTTAACGCAGAAATGAAAATTTGAGAAGTTTGCACACAAGTTTTCGCCAACCAACAAAGCCACTATTTTAAACTATCAAGTGTTTACGCAACCTTTTGTGAAGCTGGAAATCAAATATAGCAATGTTTAAAGAGTCTTGAGCAATACAACTACAGGCGTTAGTCTGCTTCCATATTTGGTCAAGAGGCGAGTAGGGAGAAAAGCCCTTTAAGCCAACTCACCTGCAACGCCTGTCTGACCGCGTTGCACTCGGCAACGATTCGCTCACGCCGATCTTCTCTCGTGCAAGACGAGTCGGCCATCAACGCTGCACCGCTGCAAAAAATTTCAAGTAACCGCCAACAGCATCCATCGACTTTGAAAGCAAGTTTAGTCTGATAATTTGGCAGGATGGTTTAATTAAAACCTACAGCAACACATAAAACAACTCGTGTTTACGCTGACTTCAAAGTTGGCACCAGTGGCGGCACAGTGCATTTTTACTTCAAGCAGTGCAATAAAGCGAGGAAAATCGTCTGAAAACTGCCTTTCACAACGAGGCTAGGTGACTACCGAACAACATCCATCGACTTTGAAAGTAAGTTTAGTCAGATAATTTCGCTGGATGGTTTAATTAAAACTTACAACAGCACATAGAGCAACTCGCGTTAACGCTTAACTTCGAAAAGCATTTTTATCTCAAGCAGTGCAAGCAAGCGAGGGAAATTGACGCAAACTGCCTTTCACAACAACGCTGGGTGACTATCAACAGCCTTCCAATCTTTAGAGTCGATTATACTGTATCACTTTCAAGAGTAAAAAAGCAACGGTCCTTGGCTTTAGATACAGGCCAACCCCATAAACTATGCCCAGTTTTCCGATATCAGTTACGTAATGACAGCAAAGTAAATCAAGTCATTGTACACTATGGGATGCTACTAAGACGCAGAAATTCCGTGGAGTAATCCAAATCTTATTTCTAATCATAACCAACTCTAACACCAAATAACGACAATTTATGTAGCTCTAACTCTAACGCTAAACGACAATTTCGCGTTTCAATATATTAATGCACGGTGAAGTATGAGAGTGTCTGTGCTAAAACCTGCCGAAGAGATAACACATGTTTACACTTGTCGCAGTTTCATTATCATAAGTTTCATTTCATCGACTTTAGCACAGCACGAACCTGATGATGCTTTCCAGTCTTTCTTCAAGCGACGGCCGATGTCGAACTTCGTTGAAATCGACCGGATCCATGTTAACTCTATCGAGGAACTCGTCCAGAGCGTAAGCAAGCTCTCCCGCACCTTCTTCTGGTCTTGGCTCCGAAGGACCACTTGCCTGCGTAAAAGGTAGATGCGCAGTCAGATTAAGGGAACGCCTTTGCGGCGCTACATAGAACATAGACGTGTTCAGACCTGCTTCGGAGTTACCAACACCGCTGGCACAGCGCGTTCCGGCGACAAATAATGTAACAAAACAGGAGAAATCCCACTGAATATAACAACGTACTCGAGATATACAATAGAGCTGCTACGTAACTATCGTGGACATAAAGGTTAAAAAGTATTGTCTGTATGCGGACCTTCTTAGTTTTCCTTAGAACAACTGGTGTTCAGATCTGCTTCGTAGTCGCCAGTATTGCAGCCGTTGTATATTTCCATCATAAACGCTGAAACACAGCGAAGGAAACGCTGCAGTGTCTTTCTCCAAAGTCTATGGTCACAGCGCAATCTACTTGGCCATTGACGTTGCAAAGTCTAGACTGTGAAACTAACTTCTTGTCGCTCTAGCTATTGCTAGCGGTAGTAAAGGATCAGATTGGAAATAACAATAGCTTTAGCCACTGATTCCGCATTCCCAAACTGCATTTGGGCCAAGTGTGGTGGTTGCGCCTTTGAAGAAAGCGATTCAGGACAACTATTTTGTTGGTTTGCAGCAAGCAATTCTACATTGAATTAAATTAAACTACATGTTTTCACGGCGCAAGTACTTAAAAGTAAGTGTGAGAGTAAAAGTGCTGTTTACTAGCTACTTTGAGAAAGGTGTTCAAAAAACAAACCAAGTAGTCAAAAAGTTCCTTTGATATTATTCACAAGTGGACTTCGCATATAACACAATTGCAAAAACAGCCTATTGTAGGCTGTATAATGAAGTTGAAGGGGCAAGTGGTTCCAGGCAGCATACGTTTTCAAAATATTTATTCAGCAAAAATTTGTTCCGCTGCGACTTCATGATAATGTATTAATAAACTGCCTAGCAACGTCTCAAGCAAAGCAGGCGGTTAGTGGTTGACATACCAGCGTAAATCGCATTAGCGAGCAGGACATACAAGCAAAACAATGTAGTAATGCTTTTTTGGATAATTTAAACACAAGGCTTTACCTGAACTGCGGATGATATTTTGTCCAGAGCATTTTGAACTCTCTTGAAGACGTAATCCCTGTTTGCCTTGGCGGCTGCCACTTCTGGGTGCTGAAGTGTTGCCTATAACGTTATTGATCGTTATTTGGAAAGTAAAAGACACGCGATCCCACAGTAGCCAATAAATTAAAGAAATGAAATATTCTGGTAAATAAGTGCAACAAAAAAAGCTTAACGCAAGGGTTAAGAATGACAAAAATTACAATGGTACCGGTAACATACAAAAATTACAGCAAGGCTAATTCAACTGTGTCGGTTAGGATTTCTTAAACAGCTGAAGCGGGCAATTCAAGTACAAATGTGCATTCAGAATACAAATACAGAATCTAAATTTTAAATAATGTAAAACTTGTTCGAATAAAAGGTTAAGCAAGTACAATCTAAATGCGCTTTTAAAACCCAATAAAATCGATCGGCTTTATAACCAAGTACGTATTAGCAAGCAAAGATGCCATTAGCAAACAAGCTGCTCTCATATATCATTAGCTATTTGAGTAATAATATCTGCAATGACGTGTTGCGCCTTCGCATGAGCTAATTTGATTTTGCTAAGTTTTAGAGCAGAGAGTAAAGTCTTTTATAACCCCAGCGCTTGAGCACGTGCTCTGAGGCATACATCGAGAAAGCGTGCAACAGTGCTCCAATTGATAATGCGCAGATCCTATTCCCCGATTGGAAAACTGTTGTGTTTTATGGAATATTCAAGTAAAAGTGATGCAGCTTCTGGTAAATGCGCCACGAAAAGCTTTTGTGATACGGCTTTACCTTTACAAAAATGACACCTTTTTCTTCCATAATTCGCAATTAGCAAAATATCCTAATTACATGTCCATTCTAAAAGTGAGCTTCAAAACAATAGCGCAAGCCAATAAAACGTTATTAGCATCGGTGATTCAGACCAGTCAAATACCAGCCTGCGAGCTTGGAATCTACAACTATTATGGACATAAAATTGAGCTGATTCATCACCATATTTTCATAATTTCATGGTCGATGAGTTACTCTACCATCACGGTGACTTTGCTTCGGCCTAAATTCAGTTAAAATCGAGCATAACGGAGAAGCAAAAGCGTCACACAAATGCAGGCAAGCGCGACTTAAAGCGGTGCCCAGTTATACTGTATGGCATAACCAGAGTCTTAATCAAAGGTAACTACTTAATCACATTTCTTTAATCTTCGATCAGGATAAAACATTTCCCCACGGAATAAATTTTGTACAGACTCGCTACCTATTTCGCAGCAGTGATTCCCGAATTCCCGAATCCCTGATTCCCGAACTGTAGTTTCAATTTTTCTAGGGTGTGTTGTTGTTGCAACCCGACCCCTTCCGAGGGATAGGAGCATGACGACCATGGAGTCCCAGAAGCCGGGCAACTCCCCAGGGCCTGAACCAGAGGTCGTAGAGAGACGCCAAAGAGTGAGCGGCGCTAAGAGTCCATAGCTTGACAGTGCACAATGAGATGAAAGGTGTCCTGGGACGGGTGTCCGCAGGCGCTGCATGAAGGATTCTCGATTGCGCCAATCATAGACAGACAAGAGCTTAACAATATACACTGTCCGTTGCAGCGAAGACGAGAGAGAACACAGCGAGCGTAACGAGGGAGCACAAGTTCCTCAGTGGAAATCTAGGAAACCTGCGGGTAGAAGAAGAATTTCGATGAAGAGCCGAGGGCGTTGCACTATAATTCGGTTTTGCGCCAATGCCGATATGTTTTTTAGCAATTTATTATCACAAACAAGTATATTCAATTACACTTCTGTAAGCTTGTTACAAAAAATATAGTCTAACGACGGAGTAATAATTCATTTTTTTGCGTATGAGCTCATTGTCAGACTGGTCCTCGACGACGGGTAGACCTAGTTTGATTGACTCCCAAACAACGTCTGTTACATGAAGAACGAAGAACTCCGTTAATAGCCTTACCCACAAACACTACAAGCGAGCTTGCAGTCTTTTTCGTGCAGAGCATCACGCAGAGAAGCTGTAAACAGCGTTTCGCCTTCGGTGTGACCGCATAAAGAAATTGTACCGAGCATGACAATTGCGAAGCGAACGTTTTATGGTGCGAAACAAATGAAGGCTGTGACGATTAGTTGCGAAACAAGAATAGATGTTGGTGATGCAACCTTGCGGATATAACCGTAAATTTGCGATAAAAGGCGACGAGCTCAAAACGAAATCTTGCAAATACAACGAAAGTTATTCACACTTTGTGCTCTTATTTGTCTTGGAGAACGGCTAGCAAAATTTTTAAATAGTTGTTCTAACTGGTGCGTCGAAACCCCAGCAATGTTTTTCAAATGCGTCGCATCGGAAAAAGTTTAAAAACGCTCTAGTCTCCAGTATTGCCCGCAATGTGGATCTGTAGCAAAGCGCCTTTTTTAGGGACACAACAACGTGGTCACTGTGTAGTTTGAACACACGGCCACGCAATCAGTGCCGCAAGCATTTGAGTCCCAACCAACTCGACCGCGTTGGCGTTCCTGCAAAACACTCCTTATTCGACTTACCAAAGAAGAAGTGTAGAGCATCATGCTGTTTTTCTTAAGCTCTGCCCTGGCTGAAGCCAATTCGTCTCTCCGTCTCAAGTCTTTCAAGTCATTTTGTCGCAGCATAGTCGCATGGCTCAGTTTAGCCAAGTCAGTACCAAACGCCTGCAAATAAGTATGTTGCAGTAGAACAGGTTTGAGATTTTCTTTAATCAACAGAACGTGCGAAAATCTTGAAATTAGTATCAGTGTCAGTTTCAGTCAGGCCGAAAAACTTAAAGCTAGTTCAAGCCTTCTCTGATTTCAGTACGACGATTCCACATAAGTAAGCAACTTCAAATTAGCATCAAGGTCAGACTCGAAACTTGCAAGCAGATACGCTCGAAGTCTACATTTAAAGTGGACACGAGACCAAACTGAAAATTTTTTTCAAACTAGACTAAGCCAAGAAGCCGAATTCGGTGGTGCTTCCCCAAATTAAAAAGTATGGACCTAATTTCAAAATAAAATTACAAAACTTAAAAACCCTACCTTAGAACACCGTTCACAATAAGTCCATTTTACATAAATTACATGCTCCTTCCAAAAGCGAGCTTAACCTCTAACTTAATTTACCGCGCACGTGCACTATCCAGAATAGTCTTGTGAAAAAAGCAGTTGATAAGGAGCAATTTTGTCAGAATTTCTGCAAAATCTAAACTACCACAACATTCCTGGATATGGATCTTTATCAGTTCTTAACTTGCTCTGACGAATGTACGCTCCTTTCTTACCATAAAGTTCTTAACTAGATCTTCTGGGTTTGTTGACTCTTTCACAGCCACCACGCTCTTTTGAGCGATTCGTAGTCGTCGGAGTAGATTGAGCACATCGGCCAAATCGGCAAGTATCAGCAAACGAGTGACAGAAGAGAGCAAAGCCCTGGCAGCACGTACCATGCTTCCTCGCTGTTACCGCAAAATAAAATAGCGATAAACCTCTATCTTACGGATATGAAAAGACCGTTAACATTAGACAAAAAACGAAAAACATTTGTATTGGATTTAGACACAAATGATAATTATTACACTACAACTACTACTTTCTACGTGCGGTTATAAGTTTGGTTACAAAACTTGACCACAGCAACGAAATAGAAGGGCTTTTCAAGAATTTTCAAAAACAGAAACCAAATGACAACTTGATCTCATGCTTCACCCAACTGAAGAAATGAAGCGGCTCACACAGTACGTCATAGGTGACGCTCGGGTGGCACACAGCACGTCATAGGTGACGCTCGGCTGGAACACAGCACGTCATAGGTGACGCTCGGGTGGCACACAGCATGTCATAGGCGACGCTCGGGTGGCACACAGCACGTCATAGGCGACGCTCGGGTGGCAGCCTTCGCTGCTGGTGGAACTACTAGCCTGCAATTTGTATTCATGGCTGGCTCAAAACAGGCTGCTACTCTTGTTTTACTGATGTGAGGATGGGCAAATAACAGTAAATTTTGATCAACACTCCTACTACAATGATTCTACCTTCATGGAAGAGCACGGGTCTTCAGCAAAAGCATGAGCAGTCCGAGACATGACCTCTCCATCTCTTCTTGTATCATCAATGGCTTCTTCCATCTCAGATCGAAGTTCTGGATTTTCACGAGCAATTTCCAATCCCCGCTCAATGAATGACTGTGTAGCATCTTCAACGGCTTTAACTAGCACCTTGAAAAAAATTAAGATTTTCATTCACAAAACAGAGATAGTCCTGATTTACTCGCAAACAGTACCATTCAGACAGAGGCAGTATTATCAGTTTGACTTCCACAGCGGGTAAATTTAAAAATGACAACCGTTAGTAAGTGACTTTTGAAGTGCCGATGCCAATATCTGTGACGCCAGCACAACCCCTATAAGTTGTTAGAAGTTTGGCATGTGGATTACCATTATGCATTTGTAGCTAGAAATTAACTATAACCAATACAATGCTAAGCAGATTGCGTGAGACATAATTTTTAGTCTCTGGTCGTCACAAAAAGTTTATTGGTTATCTTCAGAGCACTCTTGTATTCAACATCGCTTTGGGGATAGTTTACGAATTGAAGTACGGCGAAATGTCTTTCTACCAGCGAAATGGTGTAGTGGCCACAGTAACTGTCTTGGAGCCAGTTAACCTGGGTTCAATTCCCTAGTCAAGTCATACCAAAGCTTATTAAAATGATACTCACAGCTTTCGTGCCACGTGCTAAGCATGAAAGGAAATAGTGAGAAAACATCGCTCAATGTCTTTACAAGACTATTCTGAACTTATGTGCGAGACAGATGGCAAGGCCAAACAACCTACGCTATGCGGAAGCTCAGTCGGAATAAGCATTTGCAAATGAAGCATGAGGTAAAAAAAACAGTGATATTCATCAGCTGAACCAAGTTAATGTTCATTCGTGTGATTCACTACAGGCACAAAAACAAAGGACAGGAATGACCATAAAGAGCATTTTTCTAACAAATAACACTTTAAAAGCACAACTACGCAATCATTAGATCGTAAATCGCAAAAACAACTGGCAAACCTTTGGTCTTTTGCTCTTTCCTTTTTTCTTGTTTGACGGCCCTTTGTTGTTGACTAGTGTGGTCACTTGTATGACTAATGGTTCCAAAGTTTTTTCAACAGATAACGTGCGTATTTCAAGATTTTTAGGATCCCATTTCGGTAGGGTACTAGAATGTGAGGAAACTACCGAGCTCATAATTCAGTTTAGTGTAGTTAAAAAAGGCAAGAATATTTTATCGAATTAAAATCAACTGAAAAAATTATAAAGTCTACAATCAAAAAATCACAACAATGACCCGCTGCAGTGTTCTGGCGTTAAACTATCAACATTTTCTTTTTATCAATTACAGGAGGCAACTGCTTTGACTGCTTAATGGTTTTCAATAACCTGTCACGATCAGTCTAGAAAAAACCTCTACATTATTTTTTGTTGCAGGTATTTAATCGTCAGTCACCAAAAATGGTCAGGTTTCCCTTCAACCATTTCACCAAGACATACCATAAAATATTCTATCGTCTTTGTTTTTTTCCAAAACGGAATATTGACTTGTTGTAGCGTTTGACTAACTACTCCTAAAGCGCGGTAAAAATCAACACACAACAGCAATTTCACAACAAATTCCAGTGTTCTGATACGACGGAGAAGGTCATCAGCGTCTTTTGCCTGGCGATTGTCACTTGCTGCGATGTTGTCTAAGACACGGCGTACAGTACCGTAATTGTCGGAGAAATTTTTAAAAACGTTATGTGCGTATGAAGCGAACCTTGTTTCCGAGAACCATGTGGGAGCTTTCAAATCTACGCCAAGGTTGTGGGCCATGTCAAGTGCAGCTTCAAAGTTTTTTTGAATTGGAATTTACTCAGTACAGCACCAATGACTTTGCGGATGCTATCAACCCAGAAAATGCTTTTCCGCATGTCCTTATCAGCGAGTTGTAACAAATGTGCTGGGTCCCATGCAAAATTGACGTTCTTGCTTAGTTTCATTTTGTCCTGCAGTTTTGTGTGAACATTCAAACTGAAATATTGGCCGTCAAAACCGAACCCTGCAATTTGATCATTTTGGATTTTGTACTTTGTGCACATGCTACCGATATCTTCCGCTATGCTATCACCATCATGTTTAGCAACTGACTCGACACCCAATGAAACAGCTGTAAGAAGGTTAGGTATGCCTGGTGTAAACAGGATACCTGCAAGCATTTGTCCAGTACGCCGTCTTGTCGTAAGTTTGTCAGCAACAATACCCAATGGCGGTGAATTGGATGATGCGTCGAGCGGTTGTGCCAAGTACTCCATCAGTCTATCTTCAATAACTTTGGCAAAGACTGGTCTCAATTCTGAAGGAAACTTTCTGGAATGGTTTAAGTTACCAATCTTGGCGTTTGCGTGAGCTGCGAACGGGCGTCCATACTTTAATAGACGATATGCTTGTTTGCCAACGGTTATCCCATTTGATTGCTGTTTTGCAGCCAATTTCCTTGAATGTTCACTTTCTTTACCAATACCAGCCACGTTTGCTTGATGCGTCTCTGCCCCTATGTGTCTTGCTATGGATTTTTTTAAGCTGATAAAACCAACTGGCTGGTTACTCTCGGCGAAATCGATTCAAAGAGCAAAGTCGTCATTAAATAGTCCTGCACCGCAGCGTAATCTAACACTTGCGTCATTGGAACAAGCATCGCATATTAGCATACTGTTATCGACATCAATGGTGAGTTTGGCGATTTCGTTAATTCGTTTTACCGATTTGCTGCTTCGAACCAATATTTTTACGGCTGAAACTCCATCGTATTCTCCAGGTTTATGAGCAACAGATTGCTTGTTCGCTGTAAATGTCATTTCTGCGAGTTTCTTGAGAATTGTGTCAAGCTTTACACTAATTTCGGAATTTGTTGATTCTGATTCAGCTGCTTTACTGCTGCGACGACAAGGTTCTTCAGATTGTTGGGTATTTGACATTACGCTGTCTGCGAATTGTATTGCAGTGGCAATCTGTTCGACTTCGGCTTTGCTAGTAGCAGCAGTTCTACCAGATTGTGTTTCATCTGGTCCATCGGTCTTTTTCTTGTTTTTGGTTGGGTTGGTCTCTCCTTTATCTTCTCGATCATGTGGTCTTTTCCGGGATAAAATAGCTGTGAGACTTGTTTGACCACGTTCTTTAATAGGCAAACCGGGATGTTGCTGACGGGTATGTTCGCTAAGCCTGTCCCTTTGCATAGGTACTTTACAACAACCACACTGAATGGAAATCTTTAATTTAAATCTACCGTAGTTTCTTTTGAAGCCATTATTCTACCGGCAAGTACACTGATACAACTAACTTCCAGTAGGCGAACTCGGCAAGCCAATAACTATGAATGAGTCTATTACATAAACGCGCTAACTCTGATGAGGAATTCGATACAAGATCGGGCAAAACAACTTCACTCCCGTTGGTAAATCAAATTTACAGCTTTCGCGCCAAACGCCTTTAAAGTGACAAGGTTTATGTTAAATTAACGGAAACAAAGCGACCCGGCGACACAAGTTGCTATCAAAGAGATCCGAGGGCGAAGCAAGCAGCGCTAATAATCACGCTGTTGTGATGTCGTAAGCATGATTTGCTCGTAAAGAATGCGCCGACCTGCGCGATGCAACTTTAAACTAGCGATTGTTCACTAATGGGTGGGCCTCCTTATAACTTATAGATTGCCGATTTACCTCAAAAACTTCAAAAATTTTTTTCATAACTTTCATCTCAAATTTTTTTTTACAAAATCGGTGAAAATTTTCCGCGAACTAGCAAAATTTCCCGGGAATCTCATTCCCGAATTCCACATTTTTTTCCGGCCTGCCTATACTATTCCGATTTTGAATAAAACTTCTTATGTAAAATTTGTTAAAAAAATTTGCTTTTTTTTGTTTTCAAACGTCTTTACTGGCAAGTCATTGAATTGGTCTTCATATTTATCTCTAAAAACTGCTTTGATCGTATTTTCCATTTGGTTTTGGGTCATAGCCAAATGCAAAAAATCAGCAAAAAACTAATTTAGTCAGTTTGCACAAAGATGTAAATAGCAGGTTTAAGGAAACCATGTGACTTTGTATCTTGTTCACTGGTCAAACAGATTTAGCGACTTCGAGCGGATTTCAATTTGATAGAAACCGGCTCTTTGCTAGAATAGGTTGCTGATCGCAGTGCCACTCTAACATATGAAAATTCAGCAGAATCAATTAAAACAGTTAGCAAACTGCAGGCAGTGACATTGTTTTGACCTATCAGGTCTCTTCAGTGCAGTTGGTGATCGACAGGAAGCTAGAGGCTTTTAATAAAGTATCCCACAAATGTGTCAGTTTAAGCTATGCTTTATTAAAAGCCTCTAGCTTCTTGTCGATCACCAACTGCACTGAAGAGACCTGATAGGTTGAAACAGTGTCACTGTCTGCAGTTTGCTAAGTGCATCGCTAGCCTCTTGCATAACAATTAAAACAGCTTTGACCACGCATGGTCGAAACTATCAAAGACTTGTAAATCGGATGGCACCCAATAAACAACATGACGATGACATACAAGAAATATCACATTCACACTCTCATAAAATCTTTTAAAATGTGTGCAGCATAGTGTTTGAAAATCTGGTGGATCTTACTGAGCCACTTTACTTAATGCTGTACAAGAACATTGTCGTGATGGTGCCTGCTTCAGAGCCAGGCAACCAGTGCTGTTGCCACAGGGCATTTTCACTAAAAGCCCTGCAACAAAGTGCAACAAATAAAGTGCAGCACATGAAGAAATGTGTAAACAAATAAAACACCTTTCCCAAGTGCACAATGCAATCATTAAGTAGTTTGAACCAATGAACACAGTCTATGAATGACACTCCGACCTAGTTCACCATCTTGCTGACAAAATACTACAAAAAGTTATGGGAAATGGAAAACAGCAAAACGCAGAAATCGAAATCTATCAAAATAAAATATCTTACACCAGTGTTTTTTAACCTTTTTGGCGCTCATACCCCTTAAAATTTTGTGAAATGTTTTTGTACCCCTAGACCAGTGTTCCCCAAACTGTGCGCCGCGAAGATTTGTAGATGTGCCACAAGTCTTTTTAATGTGCCTTCTGTTGATACCAATTTTCTACCAAAATCGAGAAAATGTGGTTATGAAATGAAGGTCAACAACTGCTGCAAGTCGCGGGTGGCAATGCAGAGTATGGAGAGAGAGAGTGGTTGACCTTTTCTTTTTTTGGAGATCAGCATCATTTCAGACTGAATCAAGCGATTTCCACAGATTGCGACCAGTGATGAGGTAGTTTCCAAAAAGAAAAAAGGTCATTACCAATCTCGCAGATGCCCGCGATACCACTCAACATTGCTAAAACTACATTTGATTGGTCGGTGTGCCACCAAACATGATCAACCACTTTCCTGTGCCAGCAGACAAAAAAGTTTGGGAACCACTGCCCTAGAGTTTAAAATAACCATTACTCTGACACCTCATCTCGTACCCCCTGCTTTGGTGTGTTGTACCCCTGGCTAAGAACCCCTGTCTTACACTGAAGTGTTGAATTACTGAATTATGAAACTTGAACCAAAACATGGAATTAAAAAAATTCAATCGAAAAGGGGAATTGTACACAAAATCAGATAAAAGCTACCATTTAAAAAAATTTTGTATTTCTGAAGTTTTCTTAAGTTAGTTAGCATTTTGCGATAGTTTCACAAATCCACAATTCCATTCTCCAGTATTAATCAGAGCTATTGAATTAGAATTCAGAATGTTTCACCTAAACTGATACAGCGATATCTACAGATCACCTAGATCATTATCAGTACTACATTTATTCATTATGAACACATGTTGCTGTATTGTATGGTAGCTCAAGATGCTGTGAAATGTACAGTAGCTCAATATGCTACTATGAATTACTGAATAAGCCCATCTAGCACTACAGATATGACTAGGAATATACATCTCCAAAAATATTTAAAGCCCCCAAAAAATTCAGTTTTGCCTTAGTTTTGACCGCCATTTTCTTTTAGTAGAACCTCAAGCAACATGTGTAAACATCACTGATTTGGTGGGTAGTCACACATAATATTAGGTGATTGAGAGGAGTTACATTTGTGCTACAAATCCTGCCCTTGCTGGCACCCTGAACCTTAAGTCTGGAAAAATACTAAAAAATGGAATTCCAAATTTACAGTAGTACAAAATTCACTGCAAAATGTGAATTATGAAATCAGGAAAATCACAGAAATCAATCGCAGAAATTCACACTAAATTATGGAATTTCCATATTTCTGATGTTTTGTTGATATTTTTATTTATTTCCAAAAGAATTTCCATATTTCTGTCATGTCGTGTTTTAGTGTGACCTTAATTGAGGTCCTGCTAAATAATATGCCTGCAATGTTCATGTCCATAAACAGCCTGGCTCCAAAAACGAATTGCTGGCAAGCGATTAAAGTTGGCAATTTGTGGGAAAAGCAAAAAAATGCATCATTGCCCAACTTGCTTCTCCAATCTGTTTTGATGGCATTTATCAAACTAAAGCCTCTTTCAAAAATTGCTAAATGCACTGGCAAGCTCAAGACTTGGTCAATTAGTAACAAAAATTCTGCAATTTAATGCAGTGCTCTCTTTGACATTTTTCCAAGTCAGTGATACAACCAATTTCTAGGCACCATAAGAGCTTGATACAATGAGCATGAGATTCACTTTTACCACGACTTTTTATGATACTTAATCAGAAATTATTTGACCCAACACTAAAAGGTCCAAAGGTTAGATCAAATTCTGCACGTTTTGCACTGCATCTTGTTTTCTTTCCTGTTTTAATGTAGCCTTTCTCTGTTTATTTTCCAGGAAGCTTTAAACATTCTTTTCAGCTTTAATTTTTCATACTCATGACATTTTTTGAAAGTGGGTATTTTGCTGTTGATGGCATTTCACCCCTTAAGGCTATGTTGCCATCACCATTCAGGGGTGTCTGAATAGCCATACTTGCTACACTTCTGGCAGTGATGAATGGAAAGAGCAACTGCCTTGAAATGCAATGATTTCAGGTTGAAATTCTCAATGGCAGGGCACTTGGACAAATGCAGTGTATACCAGTACACTGGAGGAAAGAAAAGCCTGGTACGTGAATGTATGGAATGGTGCACACTGGGAGGAAGTGTATACTGAGTGCAAATATTTTTGATTCATCATTAACCCTTTCACTATGATGACGATACCCCTATCGTCATAGCGACTTCAGCACTTGCCTTTGATGTTAATTACCAAACATTTCAACATTAATAGCATTGATATAGCACAAAAATCATGTTAATAGGAAATGTCGTTACCACATTGAATGGTGCAGCCATGCAGTTGTTCTGAAGGGGTTAAAATTGACCAATCACACATGGCCGATAGGAAAATAGCCTCCAAGGATAAAACACCATTGATGAAAAAATAGCCATTGCATTTTTATTTTTTTGCTTCTTCACCTCACTGATCTCTTTTGCTTATATGCAAATAGTTTACAAACACCATGAACACATTTCATTTACATTTTTGATAACTAGCATGTTATTGCATCATTTTTAAAGTTTAAACTCATAGTAGCTTTTAGACTCGTCTGTAAGAAGTCTAAAGATTTTGTACCATAGTTATTGCTTTTTTGGTGATGGGTCTAGTCACACTCCTGCAGCTGAATACTGCATCTACTACAATAATTTTTTGCTATTCATTGAAGAACAACAAAAACCTTGAATGAGTTTATGTCTATACCATTGAATAAATAGGCTATGCCAATAACAAAACATCAAACTAAGAATTGAATCTGATTGCTAAAGAAACGAATGACTGTTGCTTGGCAAACACTGGACAGTGGTCTGCCAGGCCAGTAAAGTACGATAGCAACTCGCCCGAGATAATTTTAGTTGATCTCTGGTCTGTGGTCAGGTCATAATGTCAAATTCTGACATCTTAATTAGAAGGCAGTGGCTATTTCGCCATTGACGGCAATTTGCCCTTGGAATCTATTTTGCCGTAGTGATTCACGTGTGTTTATATAGCCAAATGTGCTATAATTACACCAGTGACACTGTGGTGTAGTGAATAGTGTGCTGGTCTTGAGATACCATAGTTGCGGGTTCGAATCTCAGCTGGCAGGGCTTTAAAAGAAAGGCAGTGTACACTGAAGAGGCAGGCCCGGTATGTAAATGTACAGGGCAGTGTACACTGGAAGGGAGTGTACAGAATGGGGGATAGAGACCTGGGGGTGCAAAATTTTTTAATTGGTTTTTAAAATCGACCAATCAGAAATGACCAAAAGTCACATGTTTAGAACGTCATCAAGATTGACCAATCACAAATAACTCATGGCAAAATAGTCTCTGAGGGTAAATTGCCGTCGACGGCAAAATAGCCACTGCCTAATTAGAACTAGGCTACTCCTTTAACTCCAGTAAATGACTGGGCACATAGGAGCCTCGGTTTTGTGATTTGAGCACTAACATACAGTTTCTGGAAAAAAAAATTCGGTCAAAATTAAAATAGCAACAAATATTTAGCCTATTACCCCTCAATTAACCCAGAAACAAACAGAATGACCAGTAGTAGCTAGCCTTTTGCTAGTAGCAGCAACAAGAGTGGCTAAGTATTACTATTCACTTCAGCATCAGCGTGATTAAAACTCCAAGCACACTCAACTGACTGAAATTAACCAAAATGTTCTTCTAAAATTATTTTAATCTCACCGTGTCATAAAAAAATAGCTCAACCTATTAATGCGCAACTTCCGTTTCATTAACTTTAATTTTTGCCAACGTGCATGCGAGTTTTATTTTCTTAAATTTTTCCTTACATTCTAAAAATGCGTTTCTCCTAACAACACATGTTGCCATTAAAAAATTTAATCAAAATTAATAAAGCAGAATCAAAAAGACAACGAGTAGTTTGTATGTATGTATGTATTGCTCATACATACAAACTACTCGTTGTCAAAATTAATAAAGCAGAATCAAAAAGACAACGAGTAGTTTGTACGGTGGGTGCTTAAAACCAGAAAGTTTAACAAAATAAAGATAATCAAAAAGCCCAAGCTCCCGTGAAGTTAACTCTTTCGCTCCCGCGATCATCGATTGATGATCTCGTGTTTTCAGTGTTTCTCTCAAATTTTTTTAAATTGAGTTACAAAATTAGTTTACTGAAAAATCGATTTGTGACTTTATTTTTCATCCGATTTTCATAAAATTTTCACAAAATCACGCCTATTTCCTCACACATCGGATGATGTATAATTTGTGCCCTAACTCTTCGATTTTTATACCCAAAATGGGTTAAAATGACCAACAACCCAGTTGCAGACGACAAAATCGGCCAAATTCTCACCACGTGCAAACTACACTAAAATCAAATTGAGATTACATCTTTACCACATAACCAAACCCTTTATCATTAACACAGTCTGAAAACTACTCTTTTGGGGCATCATTTGACAAAATTTCAAGCGATAATGATAAATTTTGCTTTTTCGAATTTCCAAATTTTTTAGGGGTCTCAAAACCCCCCAAACAAATTTGAGTGATAAGTAGATAAAAGTAAATTTAGTGCGTAAAAAATATCATATCTTGCTAAATACCGGTCTCATTTGAAAGCGTAGGAAATTTGCTTTCCAGCAATATATAACTTTAAATAGTTTAGACTAAGTGGTATATGATATTTACTGATCAAAAATGAGTACTGTACATCATGTCAGTTCAAACCCCCAAAAACTTTTTTTACTTACCTTCACTAAATTATAGTTTTTAAAAAAACTACACCCTATAAAAACATAAAATAAATTGCAAATGTTTCACCAATAAAGTCGTCATTTTGTATCAAGTTTCCAAGGAGACAAGAAGCGAAATACAAGTTTAAAAGCTAGCAGAAGTTTGGCTTTTCTAAATCAAAGTTTGCTGTATCCCCCTTGTTTCTCAAGAAATGGGAAGGGTGTAAACAAGCGGCTGTTTCATTGTCAGTGATAGCATATTCTATTTAAACTTGATATTTTCTGAATCTTGAAGAAATTCCTTGAGCAAAAATACATAATGTCACATGGTTTAGGCTAACCTGTAGCAGATAATGACTGATCATATTTTAGGTACTGAATTTAACTACCAAAATTTGGTACCGGTCGGTACCGGTCAAAAAAAGGTCATGTGCCTCAGAAAATTGCAAATTGTAGAAAACCTAGGCTCTTAGGTAAGTTTTGATTGATGTACCTTGAAAGCTTATTTTCTTAGCATCATTTTGCGACCATTTCTAAAAAAAATGGTAGAAAATAAAATCTGTAGTGATCATTGAGGTGAGGGTACCTCTTTAATTTTGAAGACAACTACCCCCCAGTTGGGGGGGTTAATTTGCATAAAATTTGCATATTCAAAAAAAATTTTTTTTTATATTTGAAATCCACAAGAAATGTAGATTTCAACAATATATCACACTTAATGTAGAAGTAGACAGCTGAGTAATGATTTACAAACAAACTTGAGGTACATAATCATGATTAATTATGATTGATTATGAAAGTTTTTCGCGCTGCCACCTTAGGGACATTGTTTTTCGCTTTTCACGCGGGAGCAAAAAAGTTAATTTCCCAATAGGGTTTGTATTTGCTTTACTACGAGAGAAAACAAACGGTTTGTGGTGCCCAGAAGCGTAGCCAGAAGCAAGTTTTTTAGCGACTAAAAATATGAAATTTTTTGATAGGGGAGACCGGTGACAAATGTAACGCGGGTCAATTGTAACAGTTCAGATTTCTCGCACTTTATGCTATACAGGTAGTCAATAAATTGATCACAGATCTGTTTAATACGTGGGATGTATCAGACAAAGCAATTGAACTGTAGTTTCAGCCAGTCGGAAAATATCTTCAAAAAGCTGTTTTGAATCCAAGTAAGTAACTTTTGGCAAATGCTGAATAATTTGTTATTCATCATAATACATGAATAATTAAATCTCACTGCTGTGGTAACGAGGAAACATAGGTTCAGAACTACATTAGATCAACGTCTTTTGATGTGAGTGGTTGATGGAATGATGATAAACTTGGTCTCAAATTGGACGACTCCTGTCAGGGTCAATAACAGTCGTTACAATTGACTCCAGCATCTATTAAGTAACCAAGCATGAATTTTTCTCGGTGATATGTAGAGTTTAATGATATTGAATTAGAATTTTTCGTTTGTAAATCAGTAGCCTAGTCATCAATTAAGAAGTTTTAGTTAGTTAATCTTTTGATAATTACTACACCTGAATCACTACACCTAAAATAATCAGCGGTAATCACTACACCTGAATCATTTTCCCTTGAAGAGATAAAGCCATTCCTCAAAGCACAGCTAAGAAAAACACAGAAAGGTGAAAAAAAAAAGAAAGAGTGCTATTCTAACTGATACACCATTAAAAATTGCATTGGAAAAAGATGCAAATACAGTAGCGCAAAAACAAACAAAGCTACAGAAACTCGTAAGAAACTGATTTCAAATAAGGAGCCAGTGTCAACTGCCAATTCAAAAGTAGAATCTGCAAAAAAGGTCTAAAAAAAAGGAGAAGATACAAGAATACGAGCGGAAAAATCTGACAAGCACGAGAAGTTTAAGTAATGGGTGGTAAGCTGTGAACACTTTAGTGACGGTCGGCCTGGTGATGATTGGGATCAGTGCTTGACATAAAAGCACTGCGCACATAAACTCTGCACGACTGGAAAGGATATATTTACTTGTCTAAAATGTAACTCTGACAATAATTTGGATTAAAATTCATTGATTTTCTATCAAATCTCAACATCGACAATTACGTAGCAACTGACCCAAAGGTTTGTTACAATTGACCCCCTGCATAGGGCCAAATGTAACACGTGACATAGCGTGTTTACAGTCCCGTAGCACTCCAACTTCGGCCCCCCCCCAAAGTAAGCGCAAGAGCCCCTGCGCACAGGTCATATCACTTTAGAGGTGTAAAATTGAAAAGCTGCATTAAGAAAATACACCACAATTTCTACATAAGTAAACAGGCTAATGTCAGAATAAAGCATGCCGATACCGAAGGTGCAAGTCATAAAAAATTCGGCACCGATGCCAGAGTTCAGTAGGACATTTATGCAGACACTGCGAAACGAAAGCAATGACACTGAAAAACATGAAAAAGTTATAAAAACACAGTATCATTTAAATAGTCTGGAGCGAACCTTTTTCTTCGCAAATGCTGTTATGACATTGTCATAATCAAGAGATCGGGCGCAGTCATTTTCGATTGACAACATGGCTAATGAAGATAGTCTACTGTCCGTCATAGACGTTCTATTAAAACTTTTGATCAGTTTCAATTTGCTGAAGCTTCTTTCAGCGCTGGCAACAGTCACGGGGCAAGTTAGTAAGATTCCAAGTGCGATGTACACATTCGGATACAATTCAAATAAATGAGTCTTTAGAAGATAGTTCAGAAAGTCTTGAGCCGTATTGAGATTGCGTTTTTTTTGTAAAATTAAAACAAACCGCTGTAGCTCAGCGCTCATTTCATCAGAATCAATGTCACCGAACTTTTTTTGGAACTCTTTACAGCAAGTAAGAAGAGCATTTTCTTGTTGCACAAGCAAAAGTTTGTCTCGTGTGTACAAAAACGAAAAGGCGGAAGAAACCTCACGTAACAAATTAAAGCGCTCCTTTATTGACATAATAGCCTGGTCTACTAATGGATAGAAAAAGTTGCTTTTAAATTTCAGTTCAGGAGTAGCTCGTTATTCCTCTTCACCTTGGTAATCAAACAATCTTCTTTTCTTTCGACTTCTTGACGGAGGAAAAGAAGGATCAATATCCAATTCCTGTGCTATTTCAACAGCAGATGTTGCGGCACTGTCATAACCCGTTGTGCGATAGTTTTGCAAAAACTTTTCAGTTGCCTGGATTTCCGTTTCCATTGTATGAAGGGAGACTCCATACGATTGAAGAATCTTGCTTGCTTTATTGACTTGGAATAGGATATCATACCAAATAAACACCGACAAAAGAAAACTCCATTTTGATAAATGAGCTATCAACGATTTTGTTTCTGAGGCAGCTCTTCCATTTTTTCTTTCTATGGAAATGGCTTCCAAGTCTTTCAGTGCCAGCAACACCTCTTTTAAATTGTATCGAAGAGGTTTGATGCATTTAATTCTGCTTTCCCAACGAGTATCAGATTGTGACTTTATGGACAGCTCCACATGTTTCTTCAAAATTTCCCAACGCTGAGCAGAGGAAGAAAACAGCACATACAACCTTGTAAGTACTCCAAAAAATGTCAATGCTTCCGTCGATGAATTAGCACTGTCAACAACAACTAAGTTAAGGGTATGGTTTGCACAGGGCACGTAAACAGCTTTGGGATTGATGTCTAGCATTCTTGCTTGGACCCCAGAATGTTTTCCTTTCATGTTAGCACCATTATCATATGACTGACCTCGACAATCAGACAATTCGAGTTGCAGTTCGGTCGCTTTTTCTAAGAAAGCGTCCAACAAGCCTTTCCCAGTACTGTCACTTATTCTCAAGTAGCCAAAAAATGTTCCTTTAACAACAGCAGCTTCTTCATTACATAGTACATAACGGAGAATGACAGACATTTGTTCATGATGTCACATATCTGGAGTGCAGTCCAAAATTATAGAAAAATATTTTGCCAATTTCAATTGCTGTAAATTTTCTTTTTCAACTTCTGTCGCTAGCAATTCAATTAGTTCATTTTGTATGGTAGGACTCAAATAGTGATCTTTAGTGTTTTTATTCTTGATTCTGTCTTGAAGCTCTTTTAGGATCGGATCTCTTCTTGCCAAAAGCTCAAATATACCCAGAAAATTTCCATTGTGAGGAGATCCTAAGACTTCTTCAGATCCTCTAAAAGCAAGATTCCTTTCCGATAGAAACAAGGCAATGTCGATAAGTCTCTCTAAAACATTTCTCCAAAAACGTCTTTCATTGAAAAAAATATTCATCTCGCGTTTGTCGATAGTGGATGAATTTCTTATCCCTTCAGCTAGCAACATCCATTGACTGCAGCATTCTTGGTGGGAAATGCCGTTTTCATGGTCTTTCAGTTTTTTCGAAAAACCCTCCCATGTATTTATACCACTACAAAAGGGGCTTAGTGTTTTTCCAAATAGCTTACAACAAAAGCAAAAAACTTGATCTGATTCCCCAGAATAAACTAACCACGACCGTGAAACACTTTCACCATTAGGTAACGCACGTTTATAATGGTTGGAGGAAAAACGTCGCCTTGGAGTTGCGTTATTATATGGAAAATTCATTATTAGTTGATGTGGTCCACGCTTTACTATATCACATCGTTGAGCATCAGAAATACTTTCAGGCCATTTACATGGGTCATCAGGGATAGGGGTAAATTGAGATTCAGTTATTTTTGATATTGAAGGTTGCGTATTGGCAGGTAAATCACAACTTACATTTTCTGGAAATTCACAATCACTTTGATGCTGATCGTCATAGTTTTCTTTTTCTTGTACACTATAGTTTTCTTCATCCCTCTCGGTACTAGTGCCAGGTCTACTCTGCTCAGTAATCTTGAAAAAATCTGTCATCTTGGGCAATTTCGCTACAGCATCTCGAGCAGTGGCTGCTTCTTTTCTCTTTTGAGCACCACTTTTTGAACGTTTCATTCTATACAATGTCAATAAAATACTTTATCTGCACTCTGCAGTGCAGTGTATATATATTGTCCCGATATTTATTGCCAAACAGAATTCCAGACCATTCTATGATTGTTGCGTAAGAACGGCATTGTTACGTCAATCGAATATTCAAGATTCTACCAGAAAATCAATCGAAATATTCTAGATTGTGCGAGATAAAATGACGTTGCATTCACTTATGATGTCACAAGCCAATTTCTTCCTACAGTTTAAATCGGTTGTAAACAAGTCTGCTGAACTGAAAATAGTCACGTAGCCAAAAAGCAATTTGAGACTAACTTGGGCCCCCAAAGTTGGCCTGGCCCCCCCCAATTGGGGGGGTTTGGGGGGCGGCTGCTACGTCTCTGCGTGTTTAGATGATCATTATACACAAACCAACCGCTGTATGGATTTAAAATGTTTTGGAATACGTAGACGGGATGTTGCTTCATTTTTTAGCGAATATTTCTTTACGCTAGTCTCATTAAATTTTGAGTTCCAAAGCAATCTGTAAATTTTTTTACAATTGTCCCCGATCTCTCTTATGTTTTTTGAAAACAATATTCTTTAATCACAATTCGTTTTCTTCTTTGATCACAGTTTTTTCTTTTTTTGAAGATCAATACTTTCTTGCTTTCAACTTTGTTGATCATTTCCTTTTGAACCTTAGTTTTTGTCTCAAGTCTCAATTTTTTTTGATCGACCTTTTGTGGATGTAGGCTAATAACAGAAAATATCTCCATTCTTTAATCGATTTCACAAAACTTTGGGGCATGGCCGCTTCACTGTTTTTGCTGTGCCTGTGGTGGTTATGATATTTTGAAAAACATCTCTGGAGCATATCTGTAGCCTTGGGGGGGAGAAGAATTTTGTTGGAGTCGGTTAAGGTAAAAAGCTAATTTTTGGAAGGAATTGGCTAGAAAAACGACAATTTTCAACTAAGGTCATGGACCAGAAACGAGAGACTAACATATCGAAAATTATGTTTTGGCTCAGAAGCATTAGTCTACATGGGTTTTGTTGTCCTGTGTGAAAGCAAAATATCATAGAAGTGGGATAAATTTGAGGTGAAGATTGGAAAAATTGGTTGCTGAAAGCAGCATTATTGTTTTTTGTTTATTTCATGATGACAATTTTTTATCCTGAGGTCATCTCTAGTGTCACCAGCGCGCAGTGACTTATTTAGAGAGAGGGCATAACAGTATTAAAAGATTTCTATAATTGAAAAGGCTTTCATATCTGCTTGGAGACCAAAATTGGGGAAATTTTTGATTTCAAAAATTGATATAAAAAATAAAGCTCCTCACTTTCTCAAAATCCCCAAATTTATTTTTAAATACATTGGGGTTCCTGTAGCCCTGCTCTTGTGGGCTCTGGTGTTGATCTCACTTACGTCGACATTACCTGGTATCAACGCTTGTAAATAAACATACAAGCATCATATTTTTATACTTTATTAAACAAAATATATATCATATACCATGACGTAGCATCACTGTAAACGTACGATGCGCTAACTGTACGACTTGTAGACTATGCAGCCTGTTGACCACAGATCCAACCAATATACAGTTACACATGAAAATCTCAACACAGAATAGCTACAGTGTTTTATGTAAACAACAAAGAAGTAACTGGAATATTCATAAAACATAAAAAGGCGGATTTTTCATTATTGTGGGTTCAAGTCTAGACCTAGATCTTTCATCAAAGTCGTTAAACTGTCGGCAAATACACTCGATTTTGAAACATGAAAGTTAAAGCATTTTTCATACAAAGTTCAATATTTTGTTGGTTAATTTATTACAGCAAAAATGTATAATTTGAAATGCTGTAATCTTACACACCAAGCCGAAAAACGTTGGCGGTGTTCAAAAATATTTCACAGCAGAATCATGCAAAGCACATTTACTATTCACTTCCAAGACACACATATTTTGAAGGCAATTGGGAGATCATTTAGAAATAGTACATTGCATGCGAAAAGTTTTTTTTAAGCTGCAACAGCAATGAAATCCCAACATACGTCACCACAAACAAAAAAAATTACTACGCAGGGGCCGTTGTTACGTCACAATAACATATTAGATAACGTAATTGATAACGTGAGTGAGTGCCAACTTAGTAGGTCTATAGAGCATGCAGACATTTCGATCTACTGTTTATTGGCACAAAGAAGGTAAAGTGCTATAAATGCAGCGAATGCGGTATATTTTTAGATGGCGTCAATCATAACTTGGCGGTACGAACAATTATTTTAGTACCTGAAGCAACAACTAATGAAGGCTAGAAGGTGCTCGCATCCACGCATGAATCATTTCAGCGTCTCAATCTTACGCAATAATGACTGCTACAACTGCTACGATAAATGCTCTCTTCAATACTTTTAAACTCACAACTGACTAAGAAAAGCTTCAGCGAAGCAATTTCAAAGAATATTAGCGCTTTGGAGAAAAAAATTAAAAACGATTTAATTCAAAGCCGATGCAGTGAGAATTCAATTTCCCTCAACTCACTTTTTCGAGGATGGAACTTTCGTGATAAGGCCATAGTTTTCACAAAAAGTGCTCATCATCTGCAAACCAGTTCCTAAAATCTACCCCTCTTTCATGCAATTATTCAAGGGTAAGTCAAGCGCTAGGAAACGAAGTAAGAAAAATAAAACCACGTGGTCTTGTTTAGAGGAAAACGGAGGAAGACAGGCCTTAATATGCAAGCTAGTGCCCCAAGCTGCACGTACCAGAATAGTTTATAGAACAATAACAATAAAGACAAAGAAATCAAGGAGCAATTCGATACGACAGAAGTCAAAAACGAAAGATGCGCTTAAAACAGACCGTAAAGTCCGGCGTGGCAAAAATTAAAACGCGATCAAACTCCTTCGAGATTTGTGTTTAGTTAGTGTTAGTTGTCACATAAATGCTACTTTAATCAATGAGCAGTTGTGATGCAGCTTCGTTGCCACGTGTTCCGTTGTCTTTTAATTTCGTTCTTTTTCGGTTTTTGTTTGCGCCCTTTTTTGGCATTAGCCGCGAAGCTTAAATATTGGTCTGTGCTAGGAGTAGAAGCGGAAGAGGCACCGGAAAGCAAGGAGTCGATGTCAAGGGGGGCCGGATGTTCATAAATCTCGTCGTTTTGCGTTTCACAAAGAATAGTTTCAAGTTCTGGACTTACAGGAACCCATTCTGGCGGAGGAGCAATCTGTGTGCCGGTAACCGTGAGATCTAAATTATCCACATTTTTCAGAAACCCATTGACAGATTCAAAATCTGATTCCGTGCTGGAATCCGGAAACAGGAAGTCACAATCTTCTAGAATAGGCAGGTCTCCTGCCCCGGATGAATCAGAAGAAATTTTGTCTGTTAACTTTACTGTTTGCTCTTGTTTAGGCTCTACCTGAGAACGGAGAATATTTTCTCCTTTTTTACCATTTTCCGCTTTCGCTGCGGTTCCGGATTTTTCATGATTTTCATCATTTGATCCGGGCTCTGGCAAATCCGGTAGAGAGAGCATGTCCAGAGCTAGAAGCGCTCCGGCGGCTACGTCATCAGTTATTTGACCAATAGCATCGCGCGAGTCAGCCCCTTCGTTTGTGGAAGGTCGCGAAGCAAGTGAAGTGGGGGTGACGCTCAGGGCTGCTTCTGTGGCCCCAAAAAATTCATCAAAAATGGTGTTCCAATTAAAGTCTCCTTTTAGAGACCCTAACTCAGGAGCTTCTTCTTGCAATAGGTTTTTGTTTAGTTTCGAATTGTTGCGTCTTTTTTTGGCGCTCGAATTCCAGCGCCGGACCGACTTCTGCGGAGTTGTCTGCTTCCTTTTGCGGTTCGAAAAATGCGGAGCTTCGTCCGAGTCAAATTTAGGAAAAATGGGAACGGAAGGCAAAGACAAACTACTGGCGGGTGATATTTGAACCGGTTCCAGACGAGGGTCAGCTTTCCTCAAATTACCTGCAAAATAACATACAATATTTAAGTCCACCAGAGAGAGCTAATGATGGATAAGCGACCACCTCAGCGATTCAGCGTTGGAAAAACGTAAATAAGCTTTCAGTTCTAATATTGTTAGCGGTGATTTTTCGTTGTCGGCCGATGATCCAGAGCATAGTGTTTGGCAAAACAGCTTTTATAAAGCATTTATTTAAGTATGTTTGACGAAGTCATTAGGCCTGAAAGATGGACCACACGAAAAAAGTTCGAAAACATCTTATCAAGTTCGCCGTTTTAAAAAGGAATAGAGGTGCTTCAATCATTTACTCTTTTTAGAAAGAGCGAAATTAGTTTGGTTTGAGAAGACAATTATATTTGGTTTGAGGGACAAGCCTGCCCAAGCATCGATATTTGCCGCTTTTGTTTAAAACAAATAAAGCATTTAATGGGAGAAAGGAAAGAGAATGAAATGTTATCAGCAATCATTCTTCAGGCAGCTAAATACTTAAACAATCCTTTGGCGTAAACTAATAATTAAAAAAAACCTGTAAAAGTTGTAGGGAAATTTCGTCACATGCCGCTCTTTCAAAATCCAAAACTGCGGAAAAAACAGAAATGCTACCTGTCTTACTTAATAATAAGGAAGAAGATGAGTCTTGTAGCTTGATATTGTATTCGGGATTAATCTCCCAAAGATAACTTTTGCTTGAAGATTCCTTTTTCTGCACTTTTTTGAAGAACTTGTTTTGGGTCAGGTTGTGCTTCACTAAACCCTAAAAGAAACATTTTGTTTTACCAAATTGACACTTTGTATTAATTTTTAGCGGTTAGAAGTTTAATTGTTTGTATAGTGGATCAATGCGATACTTTTTGTAGATATAATTGTTTCTTTGTGTAGCACGAAGACTTTTCTTGGTGTATATTTCTCAATTTCTGCAATAAGAAAATAAAAAAAATATAGGCCTGCCAAACAGTTGCCACATTCAGGTTTTTAACCATGTTGGATCAGTTAGAAATCGTACGCGACCCCTTTTATTTTTAATTGCTAGGGTTAGCTCAGGGGTACAACGCCACATTCTCTCCCAAATACACAACTGGGTTAGAGATAGATGGCTGTTTGTATTTTGATATCCAGGCGACAAGAAATCTACTGCGCAGCAGAGCACGAGCTTCTCTTCTAACAATGCAGAGCCTTCTTCCGTTCCATCACAATATAATGAGTGGGGAGGGGGGGCGAAGCATTACTAAATAAAAATTCAGTTGGTAAATTTCAGCGTTTTTTTTACTGGGATAGAGATGCGAAGCCTTTTTTCATGCAATTTGTTCCAAGAATGATCCAGTGGTGTTATGGGACAACGGTAAGCTTTTGATGAAACAATTATAAAAGGGGAATGGTTTCTTTTTATGGGTTGGCATTTTTGAGACCACTATGGTGTCACGGACTGTAATGACGTCATTGTCAAATCGTAAAAGTTTCTCAAAGTCGGTAGATCGGGAGATATATCAAATATTAACTCTAAAGCAATAAATCAGGGGAGGCCAGACTTGCCTCACGCTAGAGCTATACACAATATAAACAAAATTTGAAAGAGCCACACCACTGGTTCAGATTTTTAATGCATCCAAATTGAAATTAAAACCCTTGTTTAGCTGAATCGACGTATTTGCATCCAAAATGAAGGTAAAGACCTGTTTGGCGAATTACTATTTTCAAAGCCTGAATTCACTTATTTGGTATCCAAATTTAAGGTGTGGGCTTTTATAAAGGAGTGTTAATTGACAATAACTTTAGAGCAACATCACTTTTAATCAAAGCAACATGAATTAAAAGAGCCTTATTTAAAGACCCAAAAGGGCGCATGCGGCTCGCGAACAGCGGTTTGGCCACCCCTGCCATAATAAATTGGCCACCCCTCTTTGTAATTTGCGGCATGTGCTCCTACAATCGTAATTGTAATTTGACACTTTACACTGACAAACTTCTTTAAGGACTTAATTAATAGTGGAAGACCACGCCGAAGGAAAGCAAAGAACCGAAGAAAGAGCGACAAAAGAACTATTGTTTGAACAATGAAAGCTAAACAATGTCAAATACGTAATTCGGGTTTTGTATTGTTGTACAGCGCCCTACCTACGTGAAAGACAATGAACAATAGAAACAAGACAAACAGAAGAGTTTGACATTTTAGATAGGTCACTTGTCAATGCTAAGGTAATGGGTTGCTTTAAAGCCAAGGAATCATGAGCATATAATATTCTTTTGTTACTTTAACACAAAGCAAAACTAGACTTCGCTAGCGTTTCAAAACGAACGCGGCTACAATAAAACCACAATATTGCGTATCGGCTACTAGAAAACAATAACACGATAGGCATGTTGAAATTTCACTCCACTCTCTTGTTTATCTTCCAACACAATCAAATTGAAGGCCGTATATACATCTATACATCATAGCATATACATCCATGCGTATAGACATCTATCCAGTACTAGTGCCGGCACAGCGTTTTTAGAAGTGCAACCAACAAACGAAGTTGCCGCATATCAAGCGTTTTCTTGAAAGCAAAACATGAGACATAGCCAACACATTCTACAATTAAAACAATTTTATAGTCTTCATTACGATTCGACTGAAAATCGAACTCAGTGCACCGAGAACCAAGCGCCGTGATGCATTTGAAAATTGTGTGTATGTGTGTACGTATGGGAGAGGTGATTGTTTGACCTGAATTTTTAGGTTAGATAAAAACCATCAATTTTACTTTTGGTTGACTAGGTATTTTAATTCCACAGCATTGAGATAGTTTTCTCTGAGTTTACCATTCTAAAACCGTATTTTACTTGAAATATCTTCGAAGTACAACATTTTACAAACACTTAGCAGATTTTATGACTTTTCAAACAACCAAACATTTTATTGGAACTTTTCCGTTTCACAAAACTAATTAGCAAATGCAGATTTTCTCGCCAACTCTTCAAACAATTCTGCGGCCACGAGAATATTTCTGACAGTTTGCAGCAAATAAACTATTTTAGTAGTAGTGATTCAATCGTTAATAAAGTTAGGCAAACAAAATAAAACTTAATGTGCGAAGTTAAACTGTAATCTTATTACGAGGGTAAGTGAAAGTCGTATTTTTGGCGGTACAAAAAGCTGTCAAACCAATAACAGTGAAAAAATAGATTGTTACGGGTTTTATTTAAGAAGTCACAGTCATAAAATGGCATACTCTTGCTTTAGGTAATGAAATATATTTCTTTGTTTTTACTTCAAAAGGCAATTGTTGAATCTTAGCATTTTTCAGATGCAATTCAAACAGCTCCTGCCGACATAAAAACTTGATGATTTGTGAATGAAGGTGGCAGGGAGAGATGGGTTGTCGCATCGAATTGCACAAAGCATTGAAAGTAATATTTTGATGATTTTCTAAAGCTGAATAGCTCTTGCTGTTAACACCAAGATGCGTTGTCACATGGTCTTGACACATTATTTTGCACCAACAATTTGGTCTCTTATTACTATACACACTTGCCGAATTGAAGCCAGCGGTAAGATCTTCAAAGACAAGGGTGCTTTTTAAGCTCAGAGCTTTGACTGATGCCACTCAGTAGCAAGTAATGACCAAAGTTTCGTGTAAACAGAAACTTTGCTGAGGCAAACGTAAACTACATAAAATTGCACTTCAATGCTCATTGATTAAATGCAATAAACATTTGAATTTTTGTAGTGATTTTCAAATGGAATAAAATTGTTTTGCTTGTTGTTCAAGTGTGCTATTGCACAAAATACAAATATAAACGTACATACAACTTGTTAATAACGGAGATTAGCATAAAATTGATCTTCTAAAAATAAAGACATATATTGTCACAGGTTTCAAATCTAGAATATCATTTTCAAATTTTGAATCACAAAAAAGCTATCTACGTATTGTACTTGGGTATATTTTATTGAAGAGTTGCTTTCTACTAGTAGGAGAGGAAAGGTTGGAGACAAAAAAAAAGGGAATGGCTGCAAGGCTACGGCTAACTTTACGCTGTAGCATTAAATTCTTGAACGTACTAAAAAAAAAAGGACAAGATATCATCACCATTACTTTATCAAAGATTTTGCGAAAGGAGACATCAAAGTCACAAGATGTATTTTTTAACTCTTTCGCTCCCGCGATCATCAACTGATGATCTCGTGTTTTCAGTGTTTACTTCAAATTTTTTAAAATTGAGTTACAAAATTAGTTTACAAAAAATCGATTTGTGACTTTATTTTTCATCCGATTTTCATAAAATTTTCAAAAGATCACGCTTATTTCCTCACGCATCCGAAAATGTATAATTTGTGCCCTAATTCTTGGATTTTTATACCCAAAAACGGTTAAAATGACCAACAACCCAGTTGCAGACGACAAAATCGGCCAAATTCTCAGCACGTGTCAACTACACTAAAATCAAATTGAGATTACATCTTTACCACGAAACCAAACCCTTTATCATTGACACAGTCTGAAAACTACTCTTTTGAGGCACCATTTGACAAAATTTCAAGCGATAATGATAAATTTTACTTTTTTAAATTTCCAAATTTTTTAGGGGTCTCAAAACCCCCCAAACAAATTTGAATGGTAAGTAGATAAAAGTAAATGTAGTACGTAAAAAATATGATATGTTGCTAAATACCAGTCTCATTTGAAAGCTTAGAAAATTTGCTTTCCAGCAATATATAGCTTTAAATAGTTTAGACTAAGTGGTATATGATATTTACTGATCAAAAATGAGTACTGTACATCATGTCAGTTCAAAACCCCAAAAAAATTTTTGACTTACCTTTACTAAATTATGATTTTTACAAAAACTACACCCTTTAAAAAGATAAAATAAATTGCAAATGTTTCACTGCTAAAGTCGTCATTTTGTATCAAGTTTCCAAGGAGACAAGAAGCGAAATACAAGTTCAAAAGCTATCAGAAGTTTGGCTTCTCTAAATCAAAGTTTGCTGTATCCCCCTTGTTTCTCAACAAATGGGAAGGGTGTAAACAAGCGATTGTTTCATTGTCAGTGACAGCATATTCTATTTAAACTTGATATTTTCTGAATCTTGAAGAAATTCCCTGTTCAAAAATACATAAGGTTTCATGGTTTAGGCTAACCTCTAGCAGATAATAACTGATCATATTTTAGGTACTGAATTTAACTACCAAAATTTGGTACCGGTCGGTACCGGTCAAAAAAAGGTCATGTGCCTCAGAAAATTGCAAATTGTAGAAAACCTAGGCTTTTAGGTAAGTTTTGATTGATGTACCTTGAAAGCTTATTTCCTTAGCATCATTTTGCGACCATTTCTAAAAAAATTAATTGAAAATTAAATCTGTAGTGATCTTTGAGGTGAGGGTACCTCTTTAATTTTGAAGACAACTACCCCCCAGTTGAGGGGGGCTAATTTGCATAAAATTTGCATATTCAAAAAAATTGCTTTTTTTTCTATTTGAAATCCTCAAGAAATGTAGATTTCAACGATATATCACACTTAATGTAGAAGTAGACAGCTGAGTAATGATTTACAAACAAACTTGAGGTACATAATTATGATTAATTATGATTGATTTTGACAGTTTTTCGCGCTGCCACCTTACGGACATTTGTTTTCGCTTTTCACGCGGGAGCAAAAGAGTTAAAAGTCACTCAGAATTTGGTCACAAGCAGGCGTTACAAGACTAGATTTGGTGAAGACCATTTTTAAAGATTGCTCTCAAAGGGAAAGTAATTTGATTTTTTGCTTTATTATCGAGGCATAAGAAGAAGGAAACAGGGCACAACGTGACACCCTGAATATGCGAGTGATTACAGCGTACTATCGAAAGTGTGCATGGAAGCGCAATCACATTTTGGAGAAATTTTGAGAAATAACAGCTTTATTTGTAGCATTTTTTCCTCCAGGCTTGCACAAAGACGAAAGAGGTGCCAAGCATAGGACAACTGTTCAGACCTGCATCGGAATTTCATGTTTAATTGTGCAACTTGGATTGTTTGGTGTCAAACAATAATGGTCAGAGTGTAATCGCTGAGTGACATTGCAGAACAATGTTGAAAACGGCAATAGAAGGCATTTTTGCAGCATTTAAGAGCGTTTGTGTACGTTTGCATTGGCTTTTACTACTACGCTTGTGTTTTGAAACGACCTCAGGCTGTAAATGGATAAGGACAATAGCGTAATCCCTGCTCAAAGCACTTTAAAAGCCCTCCAAGTTGTTATGAGCTCTCAACGCGCGCAAGTTTACATATCAGACCTTCGCCGGCATTCCCTTGCCAAGTCTTGCCAAAAAATTACAAAATGGAATTCACAAATCATCGCCTTGGCGCTTGGAAATAAAAAGTGTATTTTGTCGTACATCTTTACGCTCCGGTCAAAAGAAAACCTTTGCGGTTATGCTACTGCGACGTTGTTTATAGACCCGCTTCGGAGTTATCAATACAACAGGCTGAGTCCGTTGCAATCATGCCTGGTAGTATCGAGAAAAACAAGAATAAAGCGAATTCAGTCACTTTAAAGTGCAAATGCAAACAGAGTACACCGTAGCGACCGCTCGCGTCTCATCGGTGCAGATGGTGACTGACAACTGGTCGAAGCAACAAATAAATTAAAATTTCCTTTAGTCGAAAAAATATACCTTGGCACTAAAAACTTGTTTCGCTTAAAAAATGATAAAAAAAACTGTCTAACAAAACAAATGCATTTACAGATTTATCATATCGCTTCCAATACGATGCTTTTATTGGGGCAGGAAGTGTTTTTAATTTTTTAAGTGGTTGGGTGGAGTCGAAGCTCAACAAAGCGAAAACTGAACGCTTTATTTGCTTTCTTCACGCTAAAAATTAGTATGCAAAATAGCAGTGATAAAGAGCAATTGTTGCAAATCGATCAGTTCTTGAATCAAATCCAACCAGTTCGTGCACCAAGATCTTCGAAAGCAGCAACTCACTGTAAATTGCCGTTCCAAAATGCAGTTTTTAAAGATGGAATAAAATGTGCGTGAAAGGACTCGTACCAAGCGCAAGCAGAGCCAGCAGTTAGAGTGTTGGAGAGAGAATTTCTAGATGTGCATCACGTAAAATTTAGTTCCTAAACATTTGTTTCGATCCCGCCCATTACTTGCCTAAGGTGAAAATTGGGTACTTACGTATTATCGGGAGGACCTTTAAAAAAACGACTCAAAAATTTGCAGTGTACACTGCCCCGTACATTTACATACCGGGCCTACCCCTTCAGTGTACACTGCCTTTCTTTTAAAGCCCTGGCCAGCTGAGATTCGAACCCGACCTTTAAAAAAACGACTCAAAAATTAAGGTCCTCCCGATAATACGTAAGGACCGAAAATTGTCTATTTTTAAAGGCAATAGTTCTTGCATTTTTAGATAATTTAACTCTTTTGTTCTCCACGAATTTGAGAATACAGTACCAAGCGCCCCAGATTTACGAACAGACGCGTTTTACTCGTCATGGCGTCATGCTTGGCATAATAATATTATTCATAAAACATGTCAACTATAGTTTGCAAAATGTAGAGAAGTCTTTAAATCAATGTAATAGCTTTAAAAACGCCAGGCTTGTGCAAATACAAAAGCACGTAAGAACTAAAGTCTTTGCCATGATGCCAAACCCAGAGGCAAATTAAATAAACACGAGTATGGCTGGTTTTGTGGCATTTTACTGCAAGCTTTGAAACGCCAAGATTAAGCGTATTTGAAAATGCTGGCATGATGCAAAATTTTAAGGGGAATCTTCTGTAGAAATGCTGTAGCAGTTACAAACGCATTTTTCGAATTGCTTTCAGCGCTGTCACTAGTAGACTTGACAAGGTAGGCCTAGGGAGTACCTACAAGCCCGGCCCTCAAATCGGTTTAAAAGGCCAGGATATTTGCTGATATGCACCTTTCTAAAAATAAGCGCAGAAATTCAATTTTACAAGGTCGCCTTTCAAAGCAAAGATCTTGAACTTGAGATAAGATCAAAATCTCAATTGTTAGAAAATAGTCTTTAAATACATGCGAAAACAAAAAGTAATCAATAGCAGCCTCCAAACTTCAGCGTCGGTTTCGGATCAGCTTCTCGACGGCCCTGGTCACGATATCAAAGTTCTTTTGGTTACGAAGAAAAAATAAAAGCCACTGTAGTGGAGATTGCAAATAAAACGAAATTAGAAGACGGTCGCAATGTTGAAGAGCTTTGAAAAATTCTATTTCACTGTAAGCTTTTTAGACGGGTTAAATCAAAAGCTACACTCATAAAAATAATCAGTTTCTTAAACATAATTGACACCTAAAAGTATGGGTTCGCGTTTTGTGTTCTTGCAGGGGAAACTACTTTTGTGTGAAAGTGTATCATTCATCATTCATCAAATCTTGGAAGAAAAAAGTGTTCTCTTCCCTAATTTTAAAAACTTTTATAGGCGCACTTATCAGCGGGGATAGGCAAGAAAAAAATTTTGCAAAATATTTCAAAAAGACGACTTTTAACAAAGTACTTACCTGCCAGCCTGACTCGGCGTATCTGTAGTACATGAAGTTGTCGGCTATCCACTTGCAGATGGCTGTGAAAGACATTTTGTGTTTTTTGCTGTTCTGCAAGGCCATGCAGATGAGGGTAGTGTAAGAGAATGTGGGCTTTACATAGGGGTTGTTCCGATAGTCCACCTGTCCGGGCATAATGTCCAACATCACCTCCCGAGGGGAGAACGAGTACTGGGAAGTGGGGGAAGCTGAAGAAACAGGAGCCTCAATAACCGGGTGGGCGTGTTGAGGTCCATTTAGCACAGTTTGAATCTGCGGTAAAACGGCGGGCTGGGTTCGATTAGCTTCGTGTGCTCCTTTGAGCCTTGCATTGATGACGCCATTCATCCAACCAGCAGCGGTATCCCTGATTTCAGTTTCGTTTACATTGGAGTGAGGAAGAGACATTGGGGGGTTAAGTGGAAGTCCTCTTACCAGGATTTTTGAAGAGGATACCGAAGCGGAATGCATTCTAGGTTCGGAATCCGACGGAACAGGAGGCGGAGTCGGTCTACCAACTGCAGGAGCAGCCGAGGAGGAGTTTCTTCCAATCTTTGCCGAAGTTTTCCGGTTTCGCTGCTTGTTTCCTCCAGGTTGAATGTTCCAGTTTCTCCTTGCATAGTTGATTTCTCCGTTTTGAAAGTGCTGTGCTCCTGGATGGTGTAATCCGTTTTTAGTTTGAGTCGGCGGAAAAGGTGGAAATATGCCTTGATTTCGCTGTTGGCTAGTATCTTTTCCGTTGTCTTTGGTTGGATTGCTGATGTTGACATTAAGATTTGATAACCAATGTAAGCTAGTCAAGCTGTCGTCCAACACATCATAATCATTTGCCTGAAAAATTAAACAAAAAAGTAGTTTCACCACACAGTATCGGTAAGATGCCGAGCTTGTGATAGGCATACACTGTGTCAGCAATACTGGAAACTTCGAAGCTGATCTCAACCCAAGTTGTTTTTTAACAACCGTGAAGGCTTTCCCGCGATTGAAAAATAATGAGATAAACCATTACAGCTGTAGCAACGAATTGGCACTTTACGACAATATTTGTTCTATTTCACTGCTTTTGGTACAAAGGCATTGCGCCAGTAGCGTTGTTAACTCCGAAGCAGGTCTGAACACTAGTTGTTTTTGTATGTTACTTCAAAGGTTTTCCTTGTAAATCATTATCGGGGGTGTGGAGACATCAGCACAAAAGTGGGAGCGCAAAAAAGACAAAACTGAGAATATGATAAACAACCTGCTTTATTTTTGTTCATATGGGCTGCTGTGTAAGGTGAACAATGTAAGAATGGCCCACTGATTGTTTAAGCTTAAGGCAGGTTCAATACAACTTGCACTGCTGAACAAAAGAGACAAACACGAAAAAACAAAGCACTAACATAAAAGAAAACAAATACTGGGGTGAGAACAGTGGTGCAGCACAAAACTGACGCACCAATGAACCAAAGCCAGAGCATCACCATTTGGGATCACACTCGCAAATCCTGAGGTTCACGCCATCAGTCGACAGCGAGCTGGCCAACAAAACCCATGTATCTCAGGTGCTCTAGCGAGGGACTGAACTTGCAAATCGTACGCTTTACAACACCAGTTCACATCAAAAACAAAGCCCATAAATCCCAAGTGTTTTCACTACGGAGAAAATTCACAAATCCAGAGCCCTACGTCTTCAGTCACCAACCGATACATAACCCACAAATTCCAAGCGTTCCCGTCAGGGACTTAACTCGCAAATTCCCTGTCCTGCACCATTAGTCAACATCAGTTACAAAACCAAGACATTGCGATTGTTCCTGCCAGGAGCTAAACTTGTAAATTTTAGTGCTACACCATCAGTTGGCATCAGATACAAGACACGCGAATCTCAAGCGTTCTCATCTGGGACTAAATTTCTGAATTCAGAGTCCAAAACAATCCGTCTACATCAATTACAGAACGCGAAATTCAGAGAGTTCCGTTAACAGACTAAACTTGCGAATTCAGAATCCCAAACAATCAGTCGACATTAATCACAACACCTGACTATCCTGATTATTACCTTCAGGCAAAAAGCGCACGACTTAGCGATTACAGGACCACGGCGTTACCCCTAGACAATCTTCATATGCATGGTTACCCATTAACCGCTTTTTACAGCCCGCTGGGTGAACGGCTTCAACTGTGCTAGCCCGGTTGAAGCATGAGATAAAACACCGCAGTTTTAGTGGTAACAGTTATCAAAAATAGCAAGTTGGTTTCTGGTAGGGCTCGACTCTCCACCGGTGAAAATGAGGGAACCTTATCTCTTTTTGCGCTCTATGTCCCTACCTTTGATTGTGGCATTTTTGAAAAGGTTTATACATGTATATAGCAACACATGCAAACATAAGTTGCTTTGCTGCACAAGACTAGCAATGAAAGCATGAAGCGGGGTTTGCATCAAGGACATTGATTTTTTTACTCAAGAGTTAAGAGTGTTGTATTAAGTGATTTCAAAAAGGCGCTGGGAACACCTTGATTATTTGTGGGCTAGCAACGTTGGCTTTTGCCTATTTTATGATGGCGCGTTAAAACGCGTTTAGACGCTCTTGTAAAACTTAATTCTTATTTACTGCTGTTTAATACTTGGTTTAGCCGCAACTTTTTAACAAGGAAAAACGAATAAAACTGATTTATGGCCATTGTTCACTACTGTTTTGCGTTTTGGTTAAGCATGGTCTAATAAGTGTTTGCAGCATGATTGTACTTGGATGTCTGCCTTTCTAATTTGCCATCTAGTTGGACCATTTGAACTCATGCGAAAGCGTGTTGTCGATGTTTACATGTGGTAAACAAAATAGGAAGCAGGCAGGGTATGGGAACTATACCGGCTATTTGTTCGTAGAAATTTAAGCAACATTATAAGGCGTTTTAAAGACTTTTCAATTCTTTGTGCAGCGCCGTTTCACAAACGAAATATCTGGCGTTATTAGTAATTCTAGGCTGGCTGCTCAACCAGCATGTCGTAAGTGGCGGCCTTTGGATAACACCAACAGCGGTACGAATTCTTGCTGATGGGGCTACCCCCTACCAGTCCGCAATTGGTATTCATTACCGGTTGGTGACAGACTGCTGCTTCTCTCTGGCCTTCTTCCTAGGTTCAACCTAAGCATTTATTTCATGCCGTGCCTCCAGCTCAAAGAAGAAAAAAGTTGAACACAACAGAAGGAACGAGTTGGCCAAACTAAAAATAACCTGGCAAACAAGTTACTTACTAGCTGAGGGCAACGAGCACACAGAGCCTGAAAATTCTTCTTCAGCTTCTCTTGGACTTGAACCCGGGTCATACGATTTGGATCCGCACTTTTCATCACGCACTCACGTGACCAACGTCGCAACAATACAACTTTAATAATGTTATCCTAAATCCAGTCGCCTAACTCCTGTCAGGAAACATACTATTTAAGATATATTTTACCTATAGCGCAAACGAATAATGTAGTCACATGGGTTATAAAGGCAATCTATGCACCCCACAACCTCAAGCCACTTCCCTTTGTTCATCGGGAGAAAACAGTAAAGCTGGTCACCCAGCATTTTGCAAGAGGTGGCAGTTGGATATCCACCAATGGCATTACGCCTTGTTGATGGTGGGGATACCAGACTGTTCAAAATTGCTGCATTCATGATTAGTTGGAAATCGACGGTCGCTTTACATTATCCAAATCTTTTTTTGTAAATTTCTGAAAGGGGGAACTCCTTTTGCATATCTTACTTAGGCAAACAAAAATTATAAGTAGAGCTTTGTTAAGCATGACAAAAATTAACAAACGTAATAAATTTTGTTACATATCACGTTTGTTAATTTTTATGTTAAATAAAGCTAATGTTTACTCTTTGACGGCTAACAAAGAAATATTAGTAAGGTTTGCAGTGTGAATCAATATATCAGCCTAAGTTTTTTGCATCAAATTTCAAATCGTTGGTAAATCTTGAGAGCATAATAGATCAGTCTCATAAAAAGATTAAGCCAAGGCCTTGTCGTTCGTCCGCCGAAATTCACAGAGTTTATTGGCATGCTTAGGTGTTCAAGAAATTAACAGCGGTGTTATCGGTTAGACTGTCTCAGTATTAAAAGTCGTGCCTCAGACCTCAGAATAGCTGGTGCAGATAGCTAGCTAACAAGACTGTCTTGTGGTTGTGACTTAGGCATATGACTGGTATGCATCGAGGCTAACATCATAATCTGGTCTGCATCAAGGCTAATTTCATAGCCAGACCTCAGTCTTGGATGATCTTACACAAACCCTTGAGAGTAACAGATGAAACATCATTAAATGTCATGCTTTTTTGGCACTTCATAACGCAACGGTTTTTAGCGCCCTAAACATTTATAAATCATGACCGATTTCATAATTAATTTTCCATCTAATCCCATCGGTGATTGCAAAGAAGAAGATGACGGCTATTTTATTGGTTTATCACATGCCTCAGCAAGGGTACTGAAACCAGGTTTACCAAGTACTAGGGGATTCTCAAAACACGGCCGAACCGCAACGCTGAATGCTAGCGATTGCTTTAAGCTGCGCACACAGCCATTTAAAAAGCTGTATGTACCGGCAATTCCATTCCTTATTTTAACTCAGCTTTGTTCTTGGTGACAAAGAGAAATAAATAACAATAGATGAATTATGGATTTAAATCTATTTTTTGATTTCCTATTGTTGATATAGGCAGAATAAAGTTAGGTGCGGTACCTCTGCTGTGTTTGTAAAAAAAAATCTAGACAAACCTCTACATAAAAGAGAGCAAAGAGTAAAAAAGCCAAAAAAATATGAAGAAAAGATTTGATTTTTGGCTTGTAACGATGACGTCATTCTGGACGTCAAAATACTGCTACAAGTTCAAACTTTGAGAAAAAAACTCATCTTACTTTGACTTGGTCACTGGGCTTAGGCTCTGCCAAAATTTAGTGGGAGATAGCGAAAATATGAAGAAGATTTACGATAAAGTTATTTGATGTTTCTAGCAAAAGACCTTTACCTTCTTTGAGGAAAAACAGACGAACTCAGCCCTATCGTTCTGCCTTGTCCAAATAGAGAATTGAAAATTTTAAGCTTATTTTTAATACATAATATCGGGGAAGACGTTTTCTCCTTATACCACGAAGTAGAAAAAATCAGCAGACGATACAAATTATTCAACATGTATCGTGTGCTGCCGCCGTATTTTGTGATCTTCTTAACATATTCTGCGTACAGCCTTGAATCTAGACATAAAGTAAACGGTGGTCAAGTTAGATGTATGGTTGGAGGAAAAATATTCTCCAAAATCCTTTATGGAGCTTTTAATAGGTCAGTTTCATACATTTGCACCGGTGCCAAGTGCAGGATCTTAAGTGTCTGCTTCAATAAGCCTGTACAGCATTGATTTGCTATATTTTTGTTTTATTCCAGCGTTTTCTACGCCAAAACCTATAGTAAGGCACCATGCCGTGGTAAGATCTCTATCGGCCCATTGGTCAGAATGATTTTGGGTCCCACTTTAGGCGACGTGGCCACAAGTAGGCCTGCAAAAGTGTCGCCTTTAATTACATTGCATCAATAAGAAAAAGGATTCTCTTCAGTACACTCCTCGTCAATATTCGCTGTCTACCTTACAAAGCAACACAAACGCAAACAACTGCATGACATAGATTTACCAAGTGACGGCGACATGTGTACAAACAATACGTTCAAAGCCAACTAAAGACTAAAAGTGCAGCTTCATAAGAAAATAAAGTTACTCATCGCAAATATCGGCAGCGAACTTTAGCAACTGAAAAAACGATTGTCATTAAAACGCGAAATTCCAAATCTGTGGACTGGCGGCCAGGCATTCCTTGGGCCTCCATTAACACGCCACATGGAAGACATTTGAAAACGCTACTCTATTGAATGGAGAAGGGAGGAGGGAATGTAGTGGAACCAAGTTAAATTTAACAACTTTTCTCAATGGGATACAATAAATCGATTTAGTTTATTGCTATAGCAGGTGTAAACAGTGCATTTGGAAAGCCAAATGTGGTTTATAAAGAAGTCAAAACCCCAAGAAATATCAAAACCTTGCTATTTTAAAATTTCGTAGCATGATGGCATCAGTAACACATGCATAGAAAGTATATCGAAACGAAATTGTATTAAAGTGCTATTTGCTAACCTTTCTTTGTATAGAAATCACCTTAAATCAATACGGCATCGGTTTGTAGCATCTGGGGCTTAATTTTGAAATAATGTAAAAAATATTCCAGACATCCAAAAAGTGTAGTTCTGCAAAAATCAAACCTTTTACTTTTTGGAGTTCCTCAAGGTCCAATATGTGAACTAAGTTTCTTTATGTTGAAAAATTCACTTCTACAAAACCTGCAAACCACTTCTAAACTTCTTGCATTGATCAATATACTTCGTAAGTTTTACGCCTTACAATTTTTTTCCAACTGCCCGAAAATGTGATAAAAAGCACAACACATATTTTATTATGAGATAATAATGGCTTGTATGATTCAAGATTAAACAATGTCAATCCAATAAAAGAATCTGCCATGCAGTCTTCTCAGTACAGTACTAATTATAGTCTGTTACACTGGGGGAAACCTCAAATAGCGTCACCCTAAAATTTCAAAAAAGCTTTAAGTAACCACTAATTAGGGAGCAAATATTTTTCGAAGCAAGTAGCGAAAGTGTCATTCCCTAAAACGATCTAAACCGGAAGGATCACACCGTCTACACTTTACTAGAGTTGTAAAATATATCGCTAGCTCCCAGCTAACGTTCATCAGCCGGCCCCGATACAATCACGCTTGTCCGGTGAAAAAACTATGTTTAATAGTGATACAGAGCTGCTGACCGAACTGCTTTTTTTCGGAACTATGCTGAAATCATATTTGACTTCTATTAGAAACAGCTTATCATAAGTAAATAAACATAGGGGTTATTGTAAAATGCATTTTCAGCGCCAAACGCACAACTTGTTCTCGCTACATTGTAAACTCTGCGGGTGACCAGAGGATTCTGTCACAGGACTTGCTACCTATGAAACCTGTTCATTGTGTATATATTTTTAACTTATTGAATACAAGTGAATACACCTATAAAACCTGTTGAATACAAGTGTAAAACAGGTGTTACAAACTACAGTACTTTTAAATTCATTTATAAGCTCGTTTTATTCATAAACTATGCTAAATAGGATTAAGATAATGACTACCTTTAATCAATTTCCAACGCTGTATTTGTGTGGTTCTTTTGACTGTTTTTAATACTCTAGCTCTAACTTACATCAATTATGTCCCCCTCAAAAAAAGAAACGTGATAAAACAGTTTTCTTTGAACAATTTCGTCAACCTACGCAAGGCTTTTACCGGTTACCACCAGTGCAGCATCGACCTAATCTGTGTTGTACTTCAAAATCCAGCATTTAATCACCTTTGCAGGTGTCAAAGTGATATATACCTTAATAAGAAGTCTGAAATCAACACAAAAATCTGGAAATCTAGTCAATTTCTATTTACATATCGCTTTTAACTAAACAATCGTAGGCGCATACTTTTCTACAGCTGACCGTTGCCTAACTACAAAATAAACACCATAAAACACAGACGGCCGATGAAGCGTCCTTTGAAAAAAGAAAAAGGCGCGTTTGAACATGGATGGAAAACGCGAAACCTCTTGAATTTGATTTACAAGCAACAAAGCCATAGCCACTGTTGACGACAACAGTATAAGAGGCTTAGCCAGCAGCGTCGAGAAGCGTCGGTGGCTCCAAAACGTTTGGACTTGCAACAGTAATTTTTTTGCGCTGACGTGCTCAAAGAGGCAAACGCTGTAGGGCCAAGGGAGGCTTTAGCTCTACTAGTTAAAACAACTCTGAATGGAAAACCAGCGCTGACTTATTTGAAGAGACCTAATAAATAAATTCTTCAAGTTGTCATAAAAAACCTTCTGACCTTTCTCAAATATCCTGAAATATGGTTTTACGCATACGTAAATACGCATACGTTATACAGATATGATGGAGAAAGAGGCGATGCTCATTTTCAAAAAATTTTAAAACTAGACTAGGCAATCTAAACCTCCCAAAAAGAGTTACTCCTAAAAATCATTCCTAAAAAGACAGAGGGCGACAAAGAGACAGACATTGAATTACTCCTAAAAAGAGTAACCATTGCACATCTTTGAGATTTGTCTGTACCTGGTATTGACAATCACTTCAATTTTGAGGAATTGTTTGTTACGTCAAACCTAACTCCCGAACTAATACGTAAAAACTTACAGCTTTGTTTGGAAATTTGAATTATTTGAAAAAAACTTCAATAAGAAAACTGATTCTTAAACTTTTTAAAACCCGCCCCCGGTAAAGATGCCAACAAAGCCCGCTTCTCACTTCATCACGAAATCGAAAACATTACAGTAAACGTCAAACAACCTTTAACAATGGGGAAGAATATCGGTGTATTCGGAAATCAAAAGTTTGTTTTCAGACTATGAAATAAATATTGTAGTGCCAATTTTATATCGCCTTCGCAGTTCAATTTGTTCCCAGGTTTTGTCTTTATATTCACAAGTGGAAAAAAATCCACTTTCACGCAGGAAAATGAACAAAAACGGCAATAGGGTTTGCAGACTTCAAGCCACAGTACGCACACTTTTATGCTACCTGCACATGCTTTGCCTACAAATCAATTACTGGCATTGCTTCAAAGTCATTTTTAGCCTACTGTGAAGTAACACTCAATCTAGAATTCCTTCTGTCTATCGTCGGTAAGTATGCTGTCTCAAAGATGAAAAAATTTCTTAAATAGACCTATCTTCTGTATTCAAAGTTCAGTGCCACTCAAGTCTACAAAATGACGCATAAATTCCAAGAGATCTTAAGCTCGTTCTTCAGTTCTATTTGATTTTTCTCAAGTGCAGCATCTAGGTTGGGAAATCAATTGCAGTTCCTTTTTTGAGCTTATTGTCATTATCCCATTCCTTGCTTTGCCATAAAAGTTGCGAGCTTTATTTGGCATTGTATTATTGATAAGGTCAGTAACTTAGCCCTGCAAGATTAGATTTGAAAATATCCTCGAGGTATGCCTACTGAAATCTCTCTATCGTGTATGCAAGAAGATCCTGTGTCCCATAAGCATCATCATTGCATAGTTTCAGTTGATCTTTTATTAATTTTATTCACCGATAAATTTCCAATCATCGATGTTGTGAACTCGCCAGACCACTGCACTGCTTCAATCGTTTGTAGTTCCCGCCCCTGACAACTTCTCCTCATGCTTTATGTTTCCATTCGTCTTTTCTGCGGGGCTGCGTCATCACATCTGTTTCGACACATAAGTTCCCAAGTTTTTATTGCGCTTCCTTGCCATGTTCACTGTAACCTCTCCCGTCTTCGCTACAATAGACACAATTTGACCTCTTTGACGAACACGGCCGTGTTCGCTTTGACCTCTTTCATCTTCGCTGCAACGGGCACAGGTTTTTTAAAATGTTAGGTATTTGGATTTGATAATCTTTTGAGCAACGTCCACGGTCACCTGACTCATAGTACTTTTTATACCATTCTGTCTTTCTACGAACTCTTTATGCCGCATGCTCTTTCACGCCTCTTTCTCTAATTAAGACTCATGATATAGGCTGTGGGGAGTTTGAAGATTTCTGGGGCTTCATTGTCTTGCGCCATGCCTCCATACCGAGGAAATGGTCGCATTATCACAACAACAATGGCCAAAACTTCGGAGGTTCTTCAACAAAACATGAGCAGATTTCCAATGGCAATTGGCAAAACCTCATCATTAACCACGTTGTCAGGTGAAAGTTTTTGCGCTCGGTTTTAGGCCACAACGGTCTCATGCAAATACTGCAAGCAAAAGGGTCTGCTCCAGGCCATTTTGATGCAATAACCAATATGCTATGTTATTTTAACTTTTGACATTGCATTTGTTTATCTATCGGTATGATCTTCGAATTGTGCTGGTCGATTGTATCATTTGTTTTGATGACAATTGTTAAATTAATTACAATTTTTAGATAATCCAGAGCCACAGTAACACTTTTTTTGAGAATGAAGATTTTTGGGGACGGTAGGCATTTTTCAGGCGAGGAAAGAAAAGTTGGCATAGTAACGTATTAAGATTTAGAGCCGTGGTTCCGCATTATTTAATTTTACTCTTAAATCAAGCTGTGTTTCTCTATAGCGGCTTAAAATTCAGGTCAAAATAAATGTATGGCGAGTCAAAGCACTCATGCACGGTGGTCGCATCTTGAAAATCGAGAGCAATTCTCTGCCTAGCGCGACATGATGGATTTTTTGTACCCCACTTACAGACTCACACTCCTCCCTAAGAAGCGCCTTTTCCCAGTTAAAAAAACCCTGAATTAGAATGCTTTCAACACGTTGTTATAAAATAGGATAAAAATCATGACGCCACGACTCTAATTTGTTTGTCAAGACGTTGTTATCATTACTAGTAGTGTAGAAAAATCAAAACTAATGGAAAGAGAGGGCGACTTTCATTTTCAACCCGTGGCTTTTTTGATTAACTCATTGGAAAAGTGCCAACAACTAACTTTTCAGTTTGTCGCTTAAACGGCATTTCAAAAAATTTGAAATTTCCTGCTGTATTTTTATACTCTGTAGTTGTGGGAAACTAAAACCTACAGAAAACAATGAAGCCATCTCGTCACGATGACGTCACAACATAAGATAATTTTCCTGAAATTTCCATTTCTTGACGGAAAAAAACGATTTCTTGCTCCAACGAAAGCCAGTCCCCAACTTTCCAACTTGTGAAAACTTTATTTCCTTGGGGTTTAAGATTAGGTGCACAAACAACGCTTAATTGAAAAATTCTTCTTCTTTGTTTTATGAAAAAAAAGGGTGACCGTAAAAACGTGATTAAAAGCCTTTCAGGAAGGTATATAGAAGCCACTTTTCGTAAAAAGTTATTGCCAAAATTTGAAATTTTCTGACAACGCAAGAAGCAATTGTTTTTAAGTTTTTTTTTTTATTTTAAGCATCTCTGTTACATTACAACGCCGTTTGTTATGATTATAGTGAACTAAGCAGGTTTACCGACGTCGCCTGGCAAGGCTACCAGACAGTTACATAGGGTTGAAATATCAACTTTTCCGAGAGCAGAAACAAAAAGTTGATAAAAATGTGGACATCGCCCCCTCTGTCTCTAATCTCGATCATTGTTTTTGAATTTGAACTGGTCTTAGGGGTTAAGATTACAGCTCAAGTAACGCTTGATTGAAAAATTCGTTTTCTTTATTTTATCAAAAAATGGTGACGGTAGAAAAGCCCATTATTGCACCTATGTTACACTAAAATCTGGTCGGTGGATTACACTCTTATGCCGTAACCTAAAATATTGTTAGAATTTAGCTGTAAACGGTTTACTTTGGTTTGGTTAGGTCTTCCGTAGCTTGGCTTATGCCAAAACGAAGCAACATACGCGCAAAGAGAGGCTTTGGTCGTGCAAATAGGTCTACAAATCACGAGAAATCGTAAGTAGTGTTCGCTCTTGTGGAAATTGTTCTTACTATTTGATGTCTTATTTCTTTTTTTTTATTTGCCATACTTATCCTCCATTCACAAGAAAGCTACGTATTGCTATGTTTTGAACGGTAAGTCCGCGCTCACTTGGGAGTTGCTATTTCCGAGGTGTCTGGGTCACCTGTCTTCCACATAAAGGTGTAAATACATTATTCCTGTACATGTAATTACATATCGATCACTTTTGCATCTTATCCAACACACTTCAAAAAGGAAGTGATAAAAGTTGGAGAAATTGTAGGTTGCTTCAATTGTGAGCAAGTTCAGTACATTGGCCCATATTACTGTTTATCAGCATATAAATTACGCATGCTCCGTCAGTATTGCGCTAGAAAAGATTCCATGTAGTAGTGCATGAATGAGACCAAACACAGATAGGATTTTTGTGTTTGGTCAAATGCTAGTCCGCAAATTGATAGCCTGCTAAAGTGCAACCACTAGCTCTTAAAGATTTATTTCGCTTGACTTCGGTAAAATCACAAACAAGATCACTTGCATTACATGGGCTTCGCGATCGTAATTTTTGCGAGGCCTCGCTTCTATTCAATACGGCTCTGCACTACACCATTATTTTTTTGCCCCCGTTTTACTCAAGAAGTTTTTTCTGAGGGTAAAATACACAATCTTAACAATCGATTCAATCAGCAATGAAATCATTACCGACAGTAAATCTTACTGATTTTTGTTTTGTTTGCTTTTGTTTGAAGCACCCAGAACTGATCAATCTTAATGTGAAAACAAACAGATTTGGAAGCGCCGCCTGATACAAACGCACTTATGCAAATCTTGTTTGGAACTGTAGTCTAGTACGTGCAGTGTGCCATTGTAACCAATAACTTCATTTTTGCTTTAAAGAAGCAATTTACGATAACTTTTCCGTTTGTCATGCTGAAAAAAAGCAGCAAATTTGTCGAAGTGACATCAACGTGACTTTGAAGACAAGAAGTTTGGAAAAAGGTGTAGACAATGTTTAGCATCACTGTTGATGTCCTAAGCACCTGGAGGATGAAAATGCAACATAACAGGAGCGATACGTAATAGTTACGCGTATCTTGCACGAGGAAAGGTTTGGTTTATAGATGTAGTTTGTTTTTCAAAAAAAATTATAGTGATATAAAATTGTAGGAAATTAAATCCTAAACCGAAAATACTCTGCATTCACATTTGGCAATGAATAACAATCGTATCTAAGATTTGAACACAGAGAGGTGCTCGGCCACAAAGGTGTTGTCTACAAGTAATATGTTATAACAGACTACAGAGGCGTGTGTTGTCGGCATTGTCAAATGCCTTTAAGAGAAACATTTTTACAATTTGGAGCTGCGTGTTTAGCAATTTATTTCAAATCTTCATGCACTTCGGTGTGTTTGTGTATGTGTGGTAAAAGAAGAAGCTAGGAAATTATTGGTTTTTTTATCAAAACTGCACAACTGTATATCTAATACATACGAAGAAGTGGTTAGGATCTCTCCGCTTGTGTTTGTCAAGAGCGCAAACAAAGGAAGGAAAAGAAGGCTGAATCCTCTAATGCTGTGACAATTCGAACAAAAAAGAGATGAAGAGCTTTTTCCCGAAACACCAAACAACTTTGCGACAAAGAATATAGTAAGTGTTTGGTCAACTCATTCTTGACCAAAATCTTGGTGGCAAGCATGTTATCTTTTAAGAGATGCGATGGTAACCAATTCCTTTTCAATCTGTAAGCAAATACGAAATTGGCAACGTCTCTTTTACTTTTGAGTTCAGTGCTCTTCCTTGGCCCTTACCCAATAGGATTTCAGCATCCCCAAAATACATTTAATGCTGACAGTATCTCAGGATGTAGAGATGGATAACTGTTAGCATGGCAACAACCAGTGACGCTGAAAGATTGAAAACAAGTGCAATAGCAAACTAGTTTGAGATAATAACAGTGATGGTTTTAGTAGTCAACTTTTAGAACTAAATTTTTGACAAATATGGGTTGCTTTGAAAAGAATCAAAATGAATATCAACATTTTAAAAAAATATAGGCTCAGGATGCAGCATTTCAAAAAAATTTGGTTTTCACGAATAACCTCAGGTCTGGGTCCGCAAAACGCTGCTCAACTTCTCTCAACGCTGCTGGCTAGAACACATAGCTTTTTGCGTGATGCCAAACAAGGACAATTTTGAAGTTACAAAGTGCAGCCTATTAGCTTTACTCTCTGCTGAATGAATATTTGCTTTTCCCTGTATGTTTCATCCGCTAAACGTCGCACTTGAACGGCAAAATAATAAAATTATGAAGCTGATCACGCAGCATTTAATGTCAAGAAATTTAGCTTTTTGTCTTCTGCTAAATAACGAGGCTAAGTTCAAGATTGAAAAAGTTGTCTTAAGTTTTACATTGCACCAGTTTTACATATTTAAGTGTTACATCTTCCAAAATTGATTTTGAAAAGAGCTTTTAAACAAATAAGAAATTTCAGTATATGTGAAGTGCAGCTTTCTAATGAGTTTAAAGTAAATTTTTGTCACATTTCAGAAAGTGCTAAAACCCAGGTTTTTTTCCTTGAATAGGTCTTAGTTCAAATCACCTTAAATTCGTCACTCACACGCATTTTTAAGCTCTAATTATTAACTATGTTTACTACAACACCCGCAAATTTTGTTGTTATGCACGCTTTAAGATATTTCCATTATTGGCTAAATGCACGTCAAACTTTTTACCTAACTTTGCCCGTGCGTAGAAGATAGCATAAAGAATGTCTGTACTGATTGATATATCACTATTTTTTCAATCACCATCAGCCTATGCTTGCAGCAAGAATTTAACTAACTAGAGCAAGAATGTTCAAACTACGGCCCGCGGGCCAAACCCGGCCCGCAAAGGCTTTTTGTCCGGCTGGCGGAGACCCTTTTTATCCGGCCCGCGGAGCTCTTTTCACAATTGCAAAACAAATTTACTCCACGAAAAGCATAATTTGCGACACCGATAGGGGTGGGGGGGGGGTGACCGTTTTTTGGAGACTACCTAATTTTTAGGCAAGATAACGCTTTCTACAACGTTGCTGATCGTTGGTTCCCACCTACTTTGAGTTACCTCTGGCCCCCGGGTCTTTAAAATGTCAGCAATGTGGCCCTTCGTGGAAAAAGTTTGGACACCCTGAAGTAGAGCGTGGTAGAAAATAAAAAAATGTACCGCAAAAAAACTTTTTTTTTCTTGTACGGAAAATTCTTTTAATTGTCTTGCTTTTGCCAAACAGAAGCTTTGAAGTAGTTGTGGCCAAGGGGTTTGGTTCGCTTAATTCTCGTTATTCGCTGCAATTTATTTATTGCAATGATGGAGTCACGGTTTCGATCCCCACAAACAGAGGTGACCACAGAAGTAATCGGCAGCTGCCACTGCGACGTTAATGTCCTGATTTGGGAAGAAGTTGTTTTTTAACAAATAGAGAAAGACGCAAAAGAATGTTGGCAAAACGCCAGTGCTTTGCTTTGTACATGGGTATGAGCCCATAATTTGTTTGCTAGTGCCTTGCGAAAATTGGGCCACCGCGACCAGTAAACTGCTGATTGTGACAGAAAGAAGACCATAGCCCGGCAAGCACCTCAGGAAAACAATCATAAAACTTGTAGTTTTTTCCATACCATCCCTGCGTGCTGAGAGTCAAGCAGAAAAGCTGTGAACCTCGCTTTCAACATCTTACGTTGTCTGTTTAGATATGTGACTAGACAAAAAAATAGAGCCCGGCCTAGTTTACCTATTGCAAAGTGAACGCTACGACCACCACATCAACGCGCCTGTCTTTTTCTCAGTTAATCTGACTGGAACGCTTCATCCAAAAGTGTCACTGAAGTGTAGCAACAAAGAGAAGAAAGCAAAGGAGTTTCTTTAACTGATTATAACCGTTTTTTTTTCAACACGACAATTTTTTCAACACTGACGTATTAAACTATGTTCATACAAGTAGGCTATAAATTAAACCTGTATCCGTATGAACCGACCTTCGCGCAACATAGTTTACCTTGCAATGTACAGTAGGCTATTGACTAAATAAAAACAGCTATAGTAACTTTATTGTTTCACAACAATGCAGACATTTCAACGAAACAATGCCGCAATTGTGTCATCATACTGCCAATTATATTCGTACTGCTGTTTGTTTTCTGTTCGCAAAAATTGTTCATAAAAATTTTCGACGCTCCATATCTCAAAAACTAGAGCCAATTCGAAAAAACTATACGCATATTTGGGTTCAGCGACCTCGATATATCCTAGAATCAATCTCACATTTAGTGCTAAAATTTTTTTGTTGACCAGTGTTATAAGAGTGCCCACTTGGAATGTAAGCAAATTGCTTCAAAATAATGAATGACATACGCGAGAAAGACAAACAAGTCCAACAGGGCCCAGCGTATTTTTCCGATTGTATATTGTAACACATATCCACTTATTAAGATAAAGGAAAATGAAGAGGTTTGTGAATCTTGTTTTGCGATTTGAGCATCATTAATCAACAAGCGTAGCAGCGAGAAGCCATTGCAACCAAGATGGTGGAAGATCAAACGTGATTTGTATCGATTTAAATGTCAACTACACTTCAGGAAAATATCAAGACGGCAATCAAGGTGAAGCGCTTAACATCGATGTACTTGGTTTCCGCGTTTTCTAACTTATATACTGCGTTTTGTATGCTTATAATAGGACCTACTGATTTTACTTTTGTACTTTCAATAGATTTTTTGCATTTGATTCTGCACCATACTTAGTTAAGTCAAAAGAAAAAGTTGAAGTAATATTTTTAAGGAAAAATGAAATAAATAAAAAATGATTGTTTATTATTGTTATTGTAAATTCAAGAGTTTAGAAACGTTGTAAATTGAGTTTTGAAAGCCCCTACAGAAATTTATGCACTAAATATATCAAAATTAATTTTTGTACTTGAGTGCGTCGTTCCGTGTATCGAGAAAAAAAACTTTTTTTACCTTTAACGTACGTAAATGTATTTTTACGGGTAGCGTTAATAATGATGGGGCATTGTGATGTAAACCCGTTGGTGCTGACAACAACGATGTTCATACAAATACCTTTGTTTTGTCTCTAATCCAAATCGCTCAGTTTTGACAAATTTTGATTATTTTCTAAAAATAGATTTACGCTGGCTTAAGATTTTCATCACAGAAAAATATAGATTTAGATGTTTACTGTAACGAGTTCGTGGAACAGAGACCCTTGGGGTAGTCTCCGAACCCGAGACAGATTGCCGTGAAACTGTTTAATAAAATAGATGAAACGCGCCCCTTGCACTTCCTTTCTTCAGTCGCCTAAACTTTCGTGCACCAATCCTTTGATAAACGCATATTGACCATAAAGAACTGAAACTTGAAATTAAGGTATCACAATTAACAGAAAAACAAGATGGGATGGTGGTGGCGTTGTTGGCGACGTTGGCGTTGTTACCGGTGTAGCGGTGTAACGATGTAGCGTAGTTAGCGGTATAGCGAAGTTAGCGGTTTCAAGCTAGTTTGACCCCCAAGTACCTTCTTTACTACAGCTCCACAAACACGATCAACAAAAGAACAACTTATCCAATTTATCTACTTGGTTTCTTACAAGCTTCTTTTGACACTTTCGTCTTTTGCTCGAACGTGCAGGTTTACAAAACAACGTAATCCTTCCTGCTACGTGTCTACTTGAGAATGCTGTAAGATGTGATAGGAAGGCAGTTTTCGCAGCGTCGCTTTAGGGTCAACTTTGCCAAATTCAACTACTAATCAATAAAAACGATACCTCAAGTAAAACACACATAACAACGGCACAACGCGGGTTCAAATCACAGATTGACTACGCGAAAACATGGATTTAAAGCATTAGATGTTGGCAATTATTGTAACAATATTTAAATTTGCCGTTATCGATTTAGCAAAATTTGACTGATATTTACGTCTAAAATATACGTTTGCAGGCTAGGTGCATGATATAAGCTTGATACAAACTTGTACTTTAGAATCAAATAAGCTTGGAAGTCGTAGTTCAACGTAATGCGCCACAATGGCTCTATACTTTTAATACGCTACTATACCAACACAGTGCCGTAACATCCCAGCTTTTCGCTTCCCACCCAAAGAATGCCTACCATCTCCGTTCCCAAAAAATTCTTACCATGGCTCTTCTGTTGTTTATTTAAAAATTGTCATCAAAACAAATGAAAGTATCGCTGCTCAAGCCCAAAACTATTCGAAGATCATACCGATAGATAAACAAATGCAATGTCAAAGTTAAAATAACATAGCATATTGGTTATTGCATCAAAACCGTCTGGAGCAGACCCTTTTGCTTGCCAGTGTTGCAATGAGATCGTTGTAATCTAGAGACTGAGCGCAAAAACTTTCACCTGACCACGTGGTTAATGACGAGGTTTTGCCAATTGAAGAGCTAATTGATTAATGAAAAGCCTCCAAAGTTTTGGCCATTGTTGTTGTGATAATGCGACCATTTCCTCGGTACGGAGGCATGGTACAACACAATGAAGCCCCAGAAATCTTCAAACTCCCAACGTTCTAAATCACTAGTCTTAATTAGAGAAAGAGGCGTGAAAAAGCGTGCCGCATAAAGAGTTCTTAGAAAGACAGAATGATAAAAAAGTACTCTGAGTCAGGTAAGGGTGGACGTTGCTCAAAAGATTCTCAAATCCGAATATCTAACATTTTAAAAAAGCTCTTACCGCTTTAAAGCGAAGACGGGAGAGGTCAAAGTGAACATGACGAGGAAGTACAATAAAAACTTGGGGACTTATGTGTCGAAACTAACTTGATGAGACAATCCAAAAAAAAGAGGTGTCGAAACAAATGTGATGACACAGACCAGAAGAAAAGATGAGTTGAAATATAAAGCTTGGGGAGAAGCTGCCTGGGGAAGGAACAACAGATGATTGAAGCAGTGCAGCGGTCTGGCGAGTTCACAACATTGATGATCGAAAATTTATCGGTAAATAAAGTTAGTGAGAGATGAACTGAAACTATTTCCTGAAGCCTATGGGTCACAGCATCTTCTCGCATACACATTAGAGCAGTGGTTCCCAACCACTGTGCCGCGAAATGATTGCTGGTGTGCTGCGAAGAGATGATACCTAGGAGCCATTAAATTCCATTTTGCTTAAAAGAAATTAGCAAAATCCCTCTTTCAAACAATACAATACAGCGAAGAATTTTTGATAATATTGAGGAAAGTGTAATATCAAAATTTCAAAAAAGTTTGTTTGCTCTCCAAATTGATGAATCCACTGAAATCAGTGATCATGCACAGTTAATTGCATTCATACGTGTCATGGATGAAGCTGCCATAATTAATCAATTTCTATGCTTTAAACAGTTACCCACAGCTACAGAGGGTCAAGATATTTTTGATACAATCACAATATGCGTCGAAAAATATGGCTTATCTAGGGATTCATGCGTGGGAATGTTTACTGATGGAGCTTCATCAATGGTTGGTTGTATAAAAGGTTTGCATCTTCAGTAGAAAAACAAAATCGTTACATCGTACGAACTCATTGCTTTTTACACTGAGAAGTGTTAGTTTCAAATATAGAACAATATGGATTAAAAGAGGCAACGAATCAAATTATAGAAATGGTAAATTTTATAAAAACTCGACCCTTGAAGTCAAGAATTTTTGAGTTGCTGTGCAAGGATATGAATTCTCGTTATGTTCGTTTACTACTTCACACGGAAGTAAGATGGTTATCAAAATGGAACGTACTATCTCGAGTAATTGAGCTTCAGAAAGAACTTCTTTTTTTTTTGAAAATGAAAAACTCGATAGATTTTGTAAATACCATAAAAATGAATTGTGGATGTCAAAATTAAGAGTACTTAAGTGAAATATTTAGACATCTTAATAGTCTGAACAGCAATTCGCAAAGTAGAAATGAAAATATTCTTACAGCAACAGACAAATTAATTGCTTTTAAGAAAAAAGTTGCAATATGAGAGAAAAGAAAAGGGGAAGATAATTTGGATACATTTCCCTTGATTCAAAAAACTTGTGTTTCCGAGATGATTCCCATTGTTGTTGAGCGTTCGACATGTTTAGAAAATATAATCAAGCAATATTTTTTCTCAATCATCATTAAAGAATTTGATCGGATTCACAATCCGTTCCGAGATTTATCAGTCATCAACTATTACAATTTTAAGTTATGTGAAGAGGAAGAATAAGCTAGCCTTTCCAGTGATCGTGCTCTCAAACTGAATTATGCACGACTGCCATTGGACGCCTTTTGGATTTCTGTTATGGGAGAATATCCACCAACTCTAAGTAAAAAAGCCATCAAAATATTATTGCAATTCTCAACTTCCTACCTATGTGAACTGGGATTTTCTTACCTGAACAACATTAAAAAAAGGGAACGTAAAAGACTTTAAAATATTGAAGAAGATTTAAGAGTGTGTCTCTCTCTCACATTTGTCCAAATATTGCAGCAGTAGTCAAGAAGCGCAAGGCACAATTGTCCCTCTGACATTTACCATGATTATTTTATACCAGATAGTGTAGACAAGATAAGTTGATTTATGTGAATAAAAATTTTCCTTATGTGATGTTGTTTGTTTTTTATTGTTTGATTGTAAAAAATCTTGCAGTGCTAAGTTACTGATCTTATTAATAATTCAATGCCGCATACGCTTTCATGGCGAAGCAAGGAATGAGGTAAGGATGAGCTCAAAAAAGGAAATGCAGCTGATTTCCCAACCTAAGTGCTGCACTTATGAAAAATCAAATTAAACTGAAGAACGAGCTTGAGATCCTTAGGAATTTATGCGTCATTTTCTAGACCTGAGTGACACTGAACTTTGAATACAGAAGATAGGTCTATTTAAGAAATTTTTTCATCTTTGAGACAGCATACTTACCGACGATTGGCAGAAGGAATTTTCGGAGATTAAGTGCTACTCCACAGTAGGCTCAAAAATGACTTTGAAGCGCGGCCACTAATTGATTTGCAGGCAAAATGTACAAATAGCATAAAAGTGTGCGTACTGTGGCTTTTGTTTTTTTTAAATGAAATTGACATCGAAATCGAAGCAGCCATGCGCATTTCAAAACCATACAAAACTATGGACTAAAATCCTCGATTTGAACAAAATTTTTATAACTGGTGGGTAGCTGATTAATGTTTCCTATACAATTTTCAAACGCTAGTGGATTCGTTAGATTATTGTAAACTCATTGCTCTCCTTCATAATTTACGTGCCATTTCAAATGATCAGACAGTTTTGCTAGCAAGCATTTTCCCACAAAACTCGTATTTGCAGCGTCCAAAATTGGTTTGAGAGACATTCCGTTTTGTTAACCTCTCTAAGTAACCCAAATGCATGCGGTTTATTATACAGTTTTAAGTTTAGTTCCGTAGAGTCGACCACGGATGGTCAAACTTGCTTTACACTAGAGCCACATTCCAAACTACTTCATAAGTTAAAGAGCCGCAACGCAAAAATTTATTGCTCATTTTCTCTGAAAATCATTGTGAGGAACACTCGACACCAGCCAGCGTCACGAGCTCAAAGAGCCACGCAACAAGAACATAAGAGCCGCAGTTTGGCGGCCTCTGAAGTATACTATATGTTATTCTTGCGACTATAATGGAATCCAATTTCTTCAGTTCTTTTAACTAGCCAAAGATCGGTCACTCTTCCACCTCCGACACGCAGCGTGGCAAAAGATGAGAAAGCACAGCTGTTTCTGATCAGTTTGTGTGTTCATAAAATTCTGTCTCATTTGATCGTTCATGCGTGTAAGCTGAAGCTCTGATTGTTGGACTTGGGTAAAACCGAACCATTTCGGCAGATATTTTGCTAGGCACGCATAGGCGTAGCCAGGGGGGCCATGGCCCCCATGAATTTTAAGTCAAATTACAAAACAGTATCAAAAAAAAAAAAAAATTTTTTTTGCGCCTCGGCAGATACATTAGAGTTTATTGTTGACGTTTGGCAAGGGGGTGGGGAGGGAGGTGGGTCGGACGTGACTTTTTAAGTTTTTGAACTTTCAAATGTTATCAAACAAGATGTATACGTTTTACACACTAAATATCGCCGAAGTTTTTCTTCTAATTCGCATTCGAGTGATGAATTGATATTCCAAGTAATGGTAATTGCAAGAAATAAGCGTCTCGCTGAGCGCTTTCTTGTTTTATTGCGATGCGGACTACTACAAAGACGTCGCTTCTTTTATCAGAACCTTCAACCTACCAGTGGCAGTGGTTTCCTTGAAATTGCTTGAATAGTGCGTTATACGTCACAATTAAAGTTGAACTATTAAAGCCGTTCTTGATAAAACTACATTAGATCAATGAAATTGCATTCGCACTTTCTCAGTTTTGTACAGCTTTGTACAGTAATTTTTATAGTAGCGACGAGCGTAGTTCACGAAAGGTAAAATACCGTTATAAGTGAATGACGTCACATTAAAAGTTGCAAAATTTGGCCCCCGCCTCAATTTTTTTCTGGCTACGCCCTTGTAGGCACGGTCAAATTTTTGGCACCTAAAGATGGAGAAATTCCATTAAATATAGTTTGGTTCCTTTTTAAGTTATCTTTCTGAGCTGTAAATACCATATTTATAGTGTGCGGTTGCACTCGACATGGAAATCTACCAAGATTTACCGGCTGTGAAACTGATGCTCAAACCAATACACCACTGCGACCACTTTGCAGGATTTATTGCTGAAAAGTTTTTGAATTCAAAAATAATAACCTGTTTTGATTGACATTAAAAGCTAATGTGGGTCGCTAGCAATCTTTACAACCTATTTAGCAACGTTTTATAACAACAGTTTATGAACTGTTTTTATTGATATCATTTATTAGGTTGTACAAAAAACTTTGAAACTGATTTACACGAAAGTCATACTTGACGCTCAACGATAGGATATTGGGGCGAGTGAAATATATGAAAATTTACATAGTTTACCATGAAAAACTGAAAAACGTTCTGGTTCTGAACAACCGTGACTGCTTTCCATTTTGACAATAGCTTAATAAAAGTAAATGTCGTGAAATTTTATTTTAAATCTAACCGATATATAGAGGTTTTTCGGTAAACGCTGAATTAGCTCTACTCTGACGATGTAAAGAAATATCAATGGAGTAACATATTTTATTGAAAGTTTACACAGTAACTGAATTGTTGATGAGCATTGAAGAGCTTAAACACAAAAGAATTGAAGTAATATGCTAGAAAATATACTGCAACTACAGTTACTCGGCAGATGTTACGAATGCCATTTTGAGAATAAAGTGAATGTGTTCGAACTAATTGAGAACATTAAACCCTTTTTGAAATGAGAATGACATAGAAAATTGTTTGAAATCAACCGCAACATTGATGGAGTGACATGTTGATGAAGAAAATGAGCGGTCTTCATTTACGCCTCAGAACAAAAGTTCTCTTTTGGAAGGAAAAATGCTAATGTGTGTTTTGCTCATTGCCCAGGATCTTGTTGAATTTGCGCTTGCTATGGAAAGCATACCACTGAAAGTCAAATGGTAAATGCAAGATCTGAATCATCAATATGCTTTTTCAATGAAGACACAGATATATTTATTGCATCATTTCCAAGCTTTTTTTAGTAAATTGCTCAAGCGATTTTCTAGATTCTTTTCAAAACTGTCTTGTTTCAAAACACTATTATACAGATACTACTTGTTCGCTCTGTGCACTCCTACCATTGAAAAGCATCAAGGTAATAACTATAATTGTACGTAGCTTATCGTTTTTGCCTTCATGTTATTCAATGCCAGATACAGCGAACATTTTGTACAGGTTTGTTATGAAAATTTATATTGTGCAAACAACACAACGCAGCTCTCTTCCATGAACGAATGGTTCACATTGCAGTGACGGACATTGAGTTTCAACCGTGTACAATAATCCATGTATAAGGCCAGCATCAGAACCAGGGACCACTTGTGGTGTATCATCAACACACAGATACGGTTTGGAATGCTGGTGTCCATTATCTCCTGCCATAATATATCCAGTGTATTCCTTTTTCCAATGAGGAGGACAAGTATCACGTCCGGGAATCATCAACTAAATTCAAACGAGATAAAATTTACCAAATTCGAACGAGATAAAGTTGGGCACTGGAAACGCAAAATGCTTATGATAGCACAAAATTGTTGTCTTACGTAATCACCTGATTAACTGTTTCTTTTGCCAAACAAAGAGCACAGGGCACATTAAACCTTTGCAGACTATTTCCTTCAGCTCGTGAAAGATCAAACAAACCCAAGTGATTGTAATATTCCATTCCGTAAATGAGCGAGTGTCCTGGTAATCAAAATTGTTTTCATGTTTAGAGTTGACCAGTTTAGTCGTGCAGATGAAACATAACTAAAAAGAGCAGTGTTTATTGGCAGTAACCACTTAAATTTACAGAAAAATGTTGGTTTATCTAATGGAGAAATGGGCGGTATTTTGGTGAAATCAGTGACGAATGGTATTAAAGCATTTCGAAACGAAAACATATTATTTTTGTACTCTTTCTTTTTCAGGAAAATCAATTGATAAATGCAGTTTTGTGTGACATCTTTAATCATACGTTTTACAATAGCTAGAATGTATTGTTGATATTTTGCGAAAAAGATTTGTGACCATGTTTAGTGTAACGAAGATTTTTATTAGAAAATGAGGCACACAAAGCATTTAACCTGGGTAGATATGTCATTAGAGTAGATTGAGAGTTTTGACAAGAACGAACGTTTTGTTGTGAGTGAATAGAAAACAGTTTTATGGGTGTCGCAAATTTGTTGTTTAACGTTTTGTTGTGTGGTAATTCCTCAATGAGATGCGATCCTTGGTTATGTGAACGAGTTGCTGAGTTTGTTATTTCGATGAGACATCGCAAACTGCTGAAACTAAATCTGTGTATTTTTATTCTTACTGTTTTCTTGTGTTAGAAAGCACTTCGTTTGTCAAACTAAAAAGCACGTTTTTAGATTGCCTTGGTGTTGTTATCTGTCCCCTTCCGAAGAACGAGGGCATTGCGGAAGATTATGGAGCCCAGAAGCCGAGCAACTCCTCACAGTCTAGACCAGTGGTCGCAGAGAGACAGAAATCTACCAAAGAGCGAGCGGGACAAATAGTGCGTAGCTGGACAGTGCAAAATGAGATGAGATGTGTCCTAGGATGGATGTCCGCAGGTGCTGCATGAAGGATTCTGGATTGTGCCAATTTTAGTTAGATAAGGGTATAACAGAAGGCTGTGTACTTTGTAGCAAAGACGAAGGAGGGCACAACAAGTGTGACGAGGGAGCACAAGTTCTTCAGTGGAAACCGAGGAAACCTGTGTGTCAAAGAACGTAGTTGAGACAGTAGCCTCCAGTCGGAGAAAAGAGATGAGTGGATACAGGATCAAAGAGGAGAGAGACTACGAGGGATTGCACAGGCATGAATAGCGCTCCCCGTATGGCCAGCTTATCAGCCGTGTCGGTCCCCGGGAGAAACAAATGTTCGGGAACCCATTGTATCCTATTAATATGGAGGAAAGAGAAGACAGTTCCTGCCAGATGTAGCAAAGAGATTGAGGTGAAAGGAAACACTGAGGAGAGAGCAGAGTGGCAAGGACAGAGCGAGAGTCAGAGATGAAAAAAGGAAAAGAAACACAGCATTCTGTCCAGATCATCAGATCGTGAGATGGGAGAAAGTCATGGTGAGCGAGAGCCGCACCTTGGCGAGAAAGAAGCAAATTGAAGCGGAAACATGCAGAGGAAAGGGTGGACTCTACCGTAAAGGAAGGCAGGTTCCAAGAAGAACCGGAGAAAGAAAGCAAAAAGAACTTCCCGAGGAGAAGTAGGAAAAAACATAAGCGGGTGATGGATGCAAATGCTCTCCAGGAGAATCTGCACAGTCTTGGTTTCACTCCAAGTTTGGCCAAACTTGAAAAGGGAAAGAAGGTTGAGAAACAACAGGCCCGCTCATATGATGACAGAACGAAAATACTCAGGATGACACGTAGGAGAGGCAAAAACGCCTCAGAGAGGAGAAGAGGGATTGGGAAAAACGAGAGGCTGACGGAGATAGCCCGACTAGCCGCTCAATATAGGCCTTCCAATTTGGTTAAGTTGATAACGCTAAGAAAACGAAACCATGCGGGTGAAGCATAAGTGAGAAGCGGTCCAAGAAAAGCTTTATACAGAAGAGAGAAGGACTCCTTAGAGCGGGCCCATGAGGAAGCAAAGATACATTGTAAGGCCTTGAGACGAGGAAACAACTTGGCTTTTAGCCGAGATTAGCTTGGTGAGGATCCAGCATAAAGAGAGCAGCTGACGGAAGAAGGCAGAGAAGCACAAAGATTACTGATGAGAAAAGAAAAAAGTACACGGCCAAAAACGGATCCTTGAAGAACGCTTTGACGCACTCAAAAGGAACGACTTTTGTGATTTTGGAAAACCACGCAAGCGCACCTATCAAAAAAAGGAAGGATTGAGTCTAACCAGCAAAGCAAGCAGCAAGGCCAACCGAAATAAGTTAGTGAAAAAAGTAGAGGTGCCAGACAGAGTCGAAAGCGTTCGAGAAGTCGAGAATATCAAGTGTAGTCCAAATGCCAGGCTTGGGGTTTGTTAAAAACACTCAAAATGGATAAAGATTTGACGAGAAAAATAAAGATTTTGATTAAGAGTAGACCATCCAGGATGGAAATCGGTCTGACGGAAAAAGAAAAGTAAACGCGATAGAATGGTGCGTTCCAATAGTTTTGAGACGCAGGAGGTGAGAGAGAAATAGACCGGAAGGAAGCTAGAGAGTCGAGAGGTATTCCCATCTTATGGATGGGAATAATAGAAGATGTTTTTCAGATGGAGGAAAAAAGAATACAAAAACCAGGAAAAATTGAAAGTGTATAGGAAAAAATTTATGCCAAAGCGAAGAAGGTGGTTTAGCATGGGATAGGCAACTTTGTCTGGGCCAGTGGCAGTGTACGAGAAGAGGTATACGGCAGCTGCAGAAATTCAGCGGGGGAGAAAGGGCAGCAGAAAGATGAATGGGCTTCCTCAAGGCATATGGCTTGGCTGAGCTCCAAGATAGCATCTGGCTCTGCCGCTCTGCTCGAAAAGATAGCATCTCCCACTTTTTTGTCTCCCAGCCAAAGACTTTGGCTGGGAGACAGAAAAATGGGATCTCAGGTAGTCGGCGGAGACCGAAGTCAATTCCCTTGGAGAGGAACAGCTGGGGAAGTTAGGAGGGGAAGAAGATGAGGAAGAAGAGCCTGCCACAAAACGAAGAAGAGAAAACACATAAATTTAGGATTGTTAATCCAAACATTGTTAATTGATAGCTTTCATAAAACTGAACCATTTCGATGGATTTTATTTATTTGTCTTTGAAACTTAAATGCTATTTTGATTATTGCTTCTATTTTAATTAATGCTAAACTTTAAATAGCAGTAATGAATTTAAAACTGTTAAATTTGCTTGTTAATCATGCCAACAAACACATTGAGATGTGGGAAATATAAGCATGTTATGTGAAATATTTATTAGTATTCAGTTTACATGTCAATGAAAATGCGAACATATTCTGACTTTTTGGGTTTGTTTTCAAAAAGTATTTTATTTAAGGCTGATGCGCATCTTCCAAAACTTCATAAAATTGATGCAAGGTTACGATAAAACAATGCATAAAATAAGTAAACATGATGGAAATAAACAAAACTTACTTGATGGTGTTAGATCTTCAAACTAAATAAAACAATATTAGTTAAACCTAGAAAGGCTGCGATGTCGAAAATGACACCGGAGAATATTTAAATTGCAGTTTCACTATAATGTTCTCAAGATAAATAGCTGTGATTTCTAGACAATTATTATTTCTGGATACTTGAAAGCAAACAACATTTGGATTGGAAAAAAATTTTTTGTTTTCTTTGTTTTAGCTTGGTTATACCTCGAACGGCCACGGTGCCGAAAACGACATCTTGTTTTAAACAGGTTATATTTTGTCGGTATTACAAAATCGAATTCTTCGGTCTCAACTGAAGATATCACAAATGCTGACCTACTAAATCCGCGATTTTGTTTAAATAGAGTCTATTGTGTCGCGTAATTTAATTCATCACCAGCAGCGTTACTTAGGGGAGAAAAGCTTTGACTGCTGACCACTTGCTAGTAACTAAAAATTAGTTGTTGCCTTCGTAGCGTTATCAATACTTTTCTAGTCTCAGATAGATAGGGATGAGATGTCAACAAAGCAAAATTGGTACAGTGTTGATGCAGTTTTGAATCGAGTGAAATATTCTTGGGATGATATGAGCAGTGGAAGTGGACACGGTGATGATTTTACTCCTACAGTGACACCCGAATCTGACGCAACTGGTTCTTCGGATTCTAGTGCAGAAGAAAGCAAAGGACCATCAAACGAAGATATGTTTATTGTTCATAATATTTATTACTAAATCATAGGTATCGCTAGTGATGTATGGCACTGCCAAATTTCAATTTAACTGATTTGTCTTCTGATATTTTTTGATATTGTTCCAAGGTCTGGTACAACCTGGAAGCCGCTCACAAGCACAAGCGTTAGGCGGTCACCACAGGCTGCTGTTTTCAAAGCGTCTGCAGGTTTTACCAATGCTGTGAAAACAGGGCTTCAAATTATCCGTATGCAGCATAGAAGATGTTTGCAGATGAGCCCATGCTTAAAAAATTTCTAAACTGGTAGAGGGATTGAGATCGCAGCACACACAAGCTCAAAATCCAACGGACTCCTCATTACCCACAGTTTTTAAAAACAACCAAGGATCACTCACCAACAAACGAAAGAAGAGTCATGGCAAGGAGTGCACCAACATTACTGTAGCCACTTAGCAAACCAATCTGTGGTAAATGTGCAAAAGAGAAAAGTAAAGTTGTGCATGTTGTTTGTGCAAGCTGCAGTTCGCGATCAAAACATATCATAGAACACAAATATGGAATTTTTTAGATGCTTTTGTCAATTCACACATTTACTGAACACGTTCACTAGATATCGAGACGATATTTTGAATTAGGTTTAATTGCTCCTGAAGCACTGTGTTATTTGTGTAAATACAAGCAAAATATTGTAAAGCGATATCTATGGAGTACATGTACCTAATGTTAAATTACCGGTGTCGAAAACGACACCTCAGCCGTTCTTGGGATATGTGAGTAGCCGGCCTTTCTAGTGCCAAAACTATATTTTTGGTAAAAATTCAAATGACATCAATGGTAAGCAATGAAAAAAACGTGCTTATTTTAAGTGTATGGATGTTTGGTAACCTTAGTTTAAATGGATAGAAGTTTGAAGATAAAAGTTTTATCAAAAAAACATTTGACGTTACTTCTTTATCGCCGTCCTCAGCGTTTCTTTTGTTGACGTGCTTTTGTTTTTCGACCTCACGCTTGCTTATGTGACGATGAATTTCGACATCACTCAATAGATTGTTTATCGCAATGAACTGGTTTTCAAGTCTAAATAACAATATACTGATCTTTATGTTTATTCTAGATTTTACAAGTAGAAAAAGTAAGATTCACTGTAAGAATACGTAATGATTTATGTGTAGCATCAAAGAGAAATAATACAAAATTGTGCACAAAACAAAATCTTGTCAATTTAATCTAAAATGAATTTGCGATTGCTTCTCTGAAGCTGCCTCAGTCAAATTTAGACTATTCAGTTCTCATTAACTTGTTCTTTTGTTTGCTTTTATATAATCATCTTTTTATAAAATTACTTTGTTCATTTTATGATTCATGCTTTTCCTATCAACATAGAATCCAATGCAAATTAGTAGGAATCCAGCTACCATTAACAAATTTTTAACATTCATCAGATTTCTTTTGAACAACAATCTGTGATTAAGTTTGGAAGCAGATTTACAGTCGCAATCATACAACTCCTGAAGCTTCATAATTGAAATCGTAACTGAAACTTGCTATGGCCAACAAAGAATCGAATTGTGATCTTTGTCATAAGCACTATGCGTTAAATATGCTCTCCAACTGTAAGCAAAAGAAAAAAAAGGTTTTCATCAGACGTTGATTTCCGTAATTTGTTTTTCCCGTTCAAGTAGTTATGAAATTTTCCCAGAAAACATTGGCATTGGATGCAAATGATTTTAATACAAGATTCTTCCATTGCAGCGTCATAGGCATTGCTGCTGAATCAATGCAATTACGATCAAAAATCGGTTGTAATGAAATATAAACATTACACTGTTACCACATATTATGATGTTTTTGCTTTATCATTATCAACCTATTTCACACTGTCTGTAACATGCTAAAATATATATCATGCTATCTGGTATCAAGCAGCAATTTTTCTTCAAAAATTCTTCAAGATTCTCACCTCAAACAATTGTTTATTTTAAAGCATGAACAGTCCCGTAGCACTCCAACTTCGGGCCCCCCCAAAGTAAGCGCAAGAGCCCCTGCGCACAGGTCATATCACTTTAGAGGTGTAAAATTGAAAAGCTGCATTAAGAAAATACACCACAATTTGTACATAAGTAAACAGGCTAATGTCAGAATAAAGCATGCCGATACCGAAGGGGCAAGTCATAAAAAATTCGGCACCGATGCCAGAGTTCAGTAGGACATTTATGCAGACACTGCGAAACGAAAGCAATGACACTGAAAAACATGAAAAAGTTATAAAAACACAGTATCATTTAAATAGTCTGGAGCGAACCTTTTTGTTCGCAAATGCTGTTATGACATTGTCATAATCAAGAGATCGGGCGCAGTCATTTTCGATTGACAACATGGCTAATGAAGATAGTCTACTGTCTGTCATAGACGTTCTATTAAAAGTTTTGATCAGTTTCAATTTGCTCAAGCTTCTTTCAGCGCTGGCAACAGTCACGGGGCAAGTTAGTAAGATTCGAAGTGCGATGTACACATTCGGATACAATTCAAATAAATGAGTCTTTAGAAGATAGTTCAGAAAGTCTTGAGCCGTATTGAGATTGCGTTTTTTTTTGTAAAATTAAAACAAACCGCTGTAGCTCAGCGCTCATTTCATCAGAATCAATGTCACCGAACTTTTTTTGGAACTCTTTACAGCAAGTAAGAAGAGCATTTTCTTGTTGCACAAGCAAAAGTTTGTCTCGTGTGTACAAAAACGAAAAGGCGGAAGAAACCTCACGTAACAAATTAAAGCGCTCCTTTATTGACATAATAGCCTGGTCTACTAATGGATAGAAAAAGTTGCTTTGAAATTTCAGTTCAGGGGTAGCTCGTTATTCCTCTTCACCTTGGTAATCAAACAATCTTCTTTTCTTTCCACTTCTTGACGGAGGAAAAGAAGGATCAATATGCAATTCCTGTGCTATTTCAACAGCAGATGTTGCGGCACTGTCATAACCCGTTGTGCGATAGTTTTGCAAAAACTTTTCAGTTGCCTGGATTTCCGTTTCCATTGTATGAAGGGAGACTCCATACGATTGAAGAATCTTGCTTGCTTTATTGACTTGGAATAGGATATCATACCAAATAAACACCGACAAAAGAAAACTCCATTTTGATAAGTGAGCTATCAACGATTTTGTTTCTGAGGCAGCTCTTCCATCTTTTCTTTCTATGGAAATGGCTTCCAAGTCTTTCAGTGCCAGCAACACCTCTTTTAAATTGTATCGAAGAGGTTTGATGCATTTAATTCTGCTTTCCCAACGAGTATCAGATTGTGACTTTATGGACAGCTCCACATGTTTCTTCAAAATTTCCCAACGCTGAGCAGAGGAAGAAAACAGCACATACAACCTTGTAAGTACTCCAAAAAATGTCAATGCTTCCATCGATGAATTAGCACTGTCAACAACAACTAACTTAAGGGTATGGTTTGCACAGGGCACGTAAACAGCTTTGGGATTGATGTCTAGCATTCTTGCTTGGACCCCAGAATGTTTTCCTTTCATGTTAGCACCATTATCATATGACTGACCTCGACAATCAGACAATTCGAGTTGCAGTTTGGTCGCTTTTTCTAAGAAAGCGTCCAACAAGCCTTTCCCAGTACTGTCACTTATTCTCAAGTAGCCAAAAAATGTTTCTTTAACAACAGCAGCTTCTTCATTACATAGTACATAACGGAGAATGACAGACATTTGTTCATGATGTGACATATCTGGAGTGCAGTCCAAAATTATAGAAAAATATTTTGCCAATTTCAATTGCTGTAAATTTTCTTTTTCAACTTCTGTCGCTAGCAATTCAATTAGTTCATTTTGTATGGTAGGACTCAAATAGTGATCTTTAGCGTTTTTATTCTTGATTCTGTCTTGAAGCTCTTTTAGGATCGGATCTCTTCTTGCCAAAAGCTCAAATATACCCAGAAAATTTCCATTGTGAGGAGATCCTAAGACTTCTTCAGATCCTCTAAAAGCAAGATTCCTTTCCGATAGAAACAAGGCAATGTCGATAAGTCTCTCTAAAACATTTCTCCAAAAACGTCTTTCATTGAAAAAAATATTCATCTCGCGTTTGTCGATAGTGGATGAATTTCTTATCCCTTCAGCTAGCAACATCCATTGACTGCAGCATTGTTGGTGGGAAATGCCGTTTTTATGGTCTTTCAGTTTTTTCGAAAAACCCTCCCATGTATTTATACCACTACAAAAGGGGCTTAGTGTTTTTCCAAATAGCTTACAACAAAAGCAAAAAACTTGATCTGATTCCCCACAATAAACTAGCCACGACCGTGAAACACTTTCACCATTAGGTAACACACGTTTATAATGGTTGGAGGAAAAACGTCGCCTTGGAGTTAAGTTATTATATGGAAAATTCATTATTAGTTGATGTGGTCCACGCTTTACTATATCACATCGTTGAGCATCAGAAATACTTTCAGGCCATTTACATGGGTCATCAGGGATAGGGGTAAATTGAGATTCAGTTATTTTTGATATTGAAGGTTGCGTATCGGCAGGTAAATCACAACTTAGATTTTCTGGAAATTCACAATCACTTTGATGCTGATCGTCATAGTCTTCTTTTTCTTGTACACTATAGTTTTCTTCATCCCTCTCGGTACTAGTGCCAGTTCTACACTGCTCAGTAATCTTGAAAAAATCTGTCATCTTGGGCAGTTTCGCTACAGCATCTCGAGCAGTGGCTGCTTCTTTTCTCTTTTGAGCACCACTTTTTGAACGTTTCATTCTATACAATGTCAATAAAATACTTTATCTGCACTCTGCAGTGTATATATATTGTCCCGGTATTTCTAGCCAAACAGAATTCCAGACCATTCTATGATTGTTGCGTAACAACGGCATTGTTACGTCAATCGAATATTCAAGATTCTACCAGAAAATCAATCGAAATATTCTAGATTCTGCGAGATAAAATGACGTCGCATTCACTTATGATGTCACAAGCCAATTTCTTCCTACAGTTTAAATTGGTTGTAAACAAGTCTGCTGAACTGAAAATAGTCACGTAGCCAAAAAGCAATTTCAGACTAACTTGGGCCCCCAAAGTTGGCCTGGCCCCCCCAATTGGGGGATTTGGGGGGCGGCTGCTACGTCTCTGAGCATGAAATCAAGACCATTTAGCGGGAAAATGTCACTGTGCTGCAGCTAAATTTTAAAAGTTTCATAAAAACGAATCTTTACAACCGAGAACGCCGTAATAGGCTCGAAATATCACCTTGTTGAACTACAAGAAACCTATGTAATTGAACTATTTTGAACACAAGTACAAAATGTGTGCGTATGCACGTAATCTACATTTATTATGTTGATGAAGTTACAATACATCCGTTGTGAACTTAATGATACCAGCAAGACTTTTTTAACAATGCGATAAATGGTTTTGGGTGTCTAAACTTACAGTATAGCAAACCGCTCACCGGTTTAGATAGCGGATTAGAATTTTTGGTAAAAATTTTGAAACGCTATGAAATATATAGGCTATGCTAAATTTGTTTCCAGCCCACTAACATCCAAATGTTGTTTCAAATGACCACGAACTACGGTTTCTGTGTCTTTTGCAAAATTTTTGTAGTGTGCGCTGGTGCAAGGTGCTGTTTGTGGGTTGTCACTTTTTATTCACAGCTCCAATTAGCGCCAAAGCCAGCCATACATCGTGTAATTTCAAAATCATAAACTACATATTGTTTCTGGGAATGCAATGACATTCTATCTCTTCAGCATTACCAATTTACCTGATCGAAGACTATTCATCATTAGGTGTTCCCCGTTTTAAGAAAATGGGAAAAGAAATTAAAAGGTGTTGATGCGTGTGTTTTTTCAATGTTGCCTCATTTACTTATATCAATGAACATATTCTGGTATTGCGAGAATTTATTTAAACTGGACCACCGTTACGTGTAAAAGGATTGGTGTAGAACAGGGGTGGGCAAACTACGGTCCGCGAACACTTTTTGAAACTTTGCCACATTGAAATAAATACAATAAGGGGATTGACAAGGAGCAAAAGCGACGGTGCGAAATGGCGATAACTTTTTTTTTTTTTTTTTAGTGACACCATCGCTGAGATACTACATTGCAAGGACATTTCGCGAAATTTTGAGCTAATGGAATTACTTTACAGCATGCAGCTGTACGAGCCAACAAGCCCTGGCCCTCGACCACTTTTAAATGGCCGATGCGGCCCTCCGGCTAAAATGTTTGCCCACCCCTGGTGTAGAACATTGTAATTTGTGTACTGCTTTCTGTTACTTCGATTTGGAATTGAACCCGAGCCGACAAAGCTTGATTAAGTCACTTTTGGTTCAACACTTGATTTCTACGCTCTTGTATTGTATTGCACAACGCACTAATAACCTAAAGCATACTTCACTTGTCGATGGTTGCTACTCGGATCTCTAGTCTGCACCTCATTGTAATTGTCGGAAAATTGTCAAGAATTATCACCTTGCCTTAGGAGTGGTTTTGCACCAGAATGTCCTCAGTAATTTGCTATCTAGTTGGAGTTAGTATGTTAAAAGTACAATTAAAATCTTTTCTTTTGCAGAGTTTGATTGTTAGGTTTACGTGGTGAATTTGTTAAGTTCAAGTCGACAAATGTGGGAAATGAAGTAGTAATAGATCCGAGGAATATTATAGCCCAATTATTTAGTAACCGCTCGTACTGTTGATCGACATTGAATCTGATTTGTTAGTTGTTTGTATTGTTAACGGTTCTGTAATATCGCAAGTTATCTTCAATGTGCACCGAGCTCCCCCGGATTGCTTGTTTAGCAGCGTCGGACGTGGTAGAGACACAAGAAGAACTTCCGACCCGATCGATTGAAGCGAGCGCGTTATTAAAAAGGCTGAAGTATTGTAAGAGCTAGAACGAAATGTAAGCTGGTCCGTCATTGAACCAGATAGTATATCTTACAATTGGCCTCGTCATTTTGCGCCAACTGCTGGTGTAGTATTGCTATGTTCAGAATTTACTGCGCAATTCTTTACGAATGTAGCTTTACAGAACCCCTGACCTTGCTTCGTAAAACCCAAAGTTCCGCGGAACCCACCTTGAGAATCACTGGCCTAAACGATTCAATATATTATAGGCACGTGTTTGAGAATGTGCAATAGAGCAACCAGAAACGAAATTTGATAGGGGACGAAAATATGCGGTTTGGACTTTTTGGTTTTTGATTATTTTTTGAGATGGTTGTTTTGCTGTGGGCGTTTACTCCCTTTTCCAAGAAAAATGTTTTTTATCGAGGCATCGACGTGTTGAGGCGATTTTACTTGAAAATGGACGTCTCACCTTAATTGAGCACAAGAATTTTAAGTAGCACGGTGTATTTGTCTCGCGGGTTACGCTTATAAGAAGTGGCCAATATCTCCTGCTTGCCCCACCTCTAATAATGTGTAAGTTCTTTTCTTGATGGATTATCAACTTAATAATGAGTCAGTGAAACTGGTACCCGTGATAATTAATTGCCAAAAAATCAAATAGTTTGACATTGAGAAACGTTCACCATCCTCTAGCAAAACCAAAAATTTGCGTTGCCCCACTTTTGATGCATAGTCCGTTCGTCATTGGACACGAAATTGTTTTAATATTTAATTCATTTTCTTGCAGATCTATTTTATGTTAGATTTTGTTTGTCAGATAATGTAACTTATAAAATTTTTCTTGATAGATAAAAGTCATTAAATGTGAAGCGACTCAATGGCGTTTGAAGACTCAATAGACAATTTGAAGGATATTTATTGAAGTTAAGCTTATTCGTCGTTGTTGGGAGGCTGACCTGGGCCCGGCACAACATCATTTGAGATTCAGAACCAGTGACGCAAAAAATTAATTTATATACGAAACTGCCTGCTTGTTTTTCCCAATTTCGAATTATAGCCTGTTTTAAAGATTGAGTTCTTGATTGTAAATGTTTGCCATGTTTTGAGTTGGAGAACTTTTTGGAAGATCAATTTATTGATAGCAAAGAGTTTTGAAAAGATATTTTAGAGATCAATTTTATAAAATTTTGTTCATACTCTTAATGTGCGGAATGGGAGGGGTGCACAACAACATGTCCCACGGGCTCCCTAAAAGATTTTGGAACCGGGTGTGTCGGCACCCCCTAAACATAGATCTCTGTCAACGCTGCTTAGCTAAATCTAAGAGTACTTGTAACAACTCAGTTTAAAAAGAAAGATTTTATAAATTTTTAGGAAGGCAATTGCCATTCTGCTCTCTTGGCTTTTGTAAACTAACCAACATATGTGGGAGAGTATAAAACACATTGACAAAAATCACACCCTGTAGAAGATTTAAAGTTGTTTCTAGAATCAATCACTTTTCAATACCAATAGACTTTATGAGAACAAGATTGACTGGTAGAGCTGACTGCACCTTGCTTAATACTAAAAATAGCAGTGTCGTATTTAGAAACAAATTATTGAATGAGGCCAAAGCATTTTATAAATCGAAGACCTTTTTTGGAGATTAGATTTAGAAACCAAGAATTTTGCTCAATTTGTTCTCGAAATGGATCTTTATTGCCCATTATATTGTACAAACAAACATGAAGATCTTTATCTTTTTACATTTTTGCTACTGTGATACTGTTTGGGGAAAGATATCGCCATTTATTTTTCCTAAATGCGCCACTCAATGATAGCAGCATTTGTTTTTCGATATTCAAACCAAAAACAGCCAACTTCAACAAAGAATTTTCAGAAAACAAAAATTTAAAACTGCTCTTAGTGCTAACATACTTCATTTTAATATAACACAGGTTAAAATATTCCGTCAACTTAAGTAAAAGTTATAACTACTTGTCACGAATAAGTAAATTTGCGTTGTAGTGATGGTTTATATACAGTATATGTGTATGGTTGCTGTAATCTGTTGCTTTTGGTCTGCCGTGATTATTTCATTCGTAAATCTGAATTGTCTCGAGTCCAATTTGATTTTATATCTAGGCTGATTTTCGCAAAAGATCTTTTTTTGTTCGCATTAAGATTTGTAGCGCGCACGTCTCTTCTTACGTCGTAATGGTGGATCACGTATTGTGTTCCAGAGTAATCGAGTGAACTTTTTTTCTTCTCGAAGATTTTTAATTGCCGATTACATAATTTATTAGCGATGTTTTTTCTTTGTCACATGATGTTGCTCCTGAATTTTCTGGACCGCCTCCCATTTTATATATTAGGCGGCGAGATTTTTACGCATTCAGAGAGAGAGTAGTAGTAGAAGAGAGAAAGAGAATAGTAAGTGCATAGAGACTGCAGAAAATAAGAGTGTTCTTTGGTGATTTATTGTGGATTATTAGCGCGACAAGAATCAAGCGGTTAATTGGTGGATTTGTTTTTTGGTTGGGTTCTGATTGATATTAGAGTGCATTGGTTTCTGTGATTGAAGAGTGAAGGAATTTGAAGTATAAGAGTATTTTGTGAATATATTTGTTCTCTTCTTGATCGAGAGGTGCTTGGTTCAAAGTATTTAGTAGAAGCCAATCTTCACCTAGTTGTTTAGTTGCAGTCAGACCTAATTATTCGAACGATACTATAATTCGCCTCAACTTTAAGAAAAAATTAAAGTTGAGATAAAACCAAAATTCTATTGTACGCGACACTACTCATAAAGCGTTATTTCCCATGGAATCTACTCAACTAAAAGTAGAAGCAATAAAAAATAATACTACTCAAGTTGTAAGTAGTTCGATACTAAAAAAGCTACTGAGGTAATTTACTTACGTGGAACTAGTTTGTAACTGACCACCTCTGGTCAATTCATACCCAAGACTTCAAAAACGCTATTTTCAGCTTCCTATTTAGCAAACTTGGTAAATCTGTTTGTTCTGTTTACCGATAATGCATATGACGGGTTATGTGAAATACAGGTTGGAAGGTTTAGTAGTGCACATGTTACGGTGGCCCCATGCGATTAAATACTAGAAAACATAGTATGAGATCAAGAGCATCAGCTAAAAAAAGAAAAAAACTAGTTCGAGCAAAGACCATTACTCCGCCACATGAAGATAAAAGGAACTCATTTAGTGTATTTACCACAAACAAGACAAACGAAATTGGCGGCTTTTCCCTTGCATTGTATTTTTTGTGTCTTGGTCTACGCGGGTCGGTAATGAAAGCCATTTTAGGTCTTTGATATGATTCGATGATTAAAATAAAATAAACCCAGGTTTATAGATTACGGAGCAACTTTTCTGCACGATCGCGCCGAAATGATGCTGTTTGCAATTATATTCCAAAATTAAAAAAAAAAAATTTTCATTATTTGTTAAATGCTGTTGTAAGTGGTTAGCCACCTGAATATCACTACACAAGCTGTGAGCATTTATATTAAATCAATTACTTTCACAATCCATAATATATTTTAACAATTATTTGTAGGCAATGCTTTAATGGAAACCATCAATTACGGTATTTTCATTTGTAAGGTAATCAAGAAAAAATTGAGCTATTTCGACCAGTTCATAGGACATACCATTAGGTAATAATATTAATCAGGGGTGTGCAACCTGCGGCTCACGGCGTGACACGTGACATTTTTGTTGCCCGCGGTGGCCTTTGGAAGGATTTTGAAATTTTAGGGGAAACTGAAGCTACAAAATTTTGACGAAGTATTATTCTACGAAAGAAAAAAGTTATCATTGACCAATTTGGGTTTATTAGACAAAATTACAGCTGTGTAAACTGTGATCTCCGAAAAAAAGACTTTCACTGCCATATTCCATGAATACTGTCACTAATCACATTATGATTTTTAAAACTGTTTTAAAAATCATAATGCTATTGCACAACCCAGGTATAAACTTTGATTAAATGACATTAGATTAGACTGAAAATGTTGCTAAGTACTTGAGTGCTAACACAGAAATGAATCAATTTTTCAGAAAAATGTTTCATAAAAATATTAACAACCAGCCCGCGTTGCCCGCATGACCTCTTCTTAATTATCAACTTCCGCAAGAATATCCGTTCAGCCGACGACGTCTTGACCGATAGATGATTAGTCAAAGCAATCACATGCAAAACTTGATGAGTCAAAAAAATGTCAATTGTGATTCTTATATTTCAGTATGCACACCACGCCAAACTCCACAAATTGGCAAATGCGATTTCGGTCGGTTTGATCCCAAACAGTTAAAATGAAGTGACCTAAATATTTTTGATCACACTTTGAAATGAAATTCAAGATTTTGCACGAATGTTGAAAAACGTTACTTCATTTTAATTGTTAACGTGATACGCAACTGCATACGTAGTTATAAAATCTGGAGTTTGCTTCTCGCCCGGAGGCCAATTGATTAGAAGTTAAAAGCAGCACAATAGACTGGCAATAAATAGATCTGCAGTTATTATTTTGTTGTTTGATCCAAAGTTTCGGAGTTTTGCTTAGTGTTTGGCAAGATACGAATATAGTTACTCACAGCTATCAAGAAACATGTGTTTGAAGGTAGTTGTCGAAACAAATGCAAGAGCACTCAAAAATATATTTCATTTGAATAGACAGCGTCAATTGAAATGATGGGTAAAATTTAATTAAAACAAACAATAAATTCTACATACCAATTAGTTGACCACAGGAAATTAGGAAATAGAACTATAGGACTACAGGAAATCCAAAGACTTCTGTAGTCAACACATATGCTTGATCGATTTTGCAATAAAAAAGAGATATTAACGAATAAAATGCTAAATTAAATGGTAATCGAAAAGCGTTTTAGGCAATTAACAGTTTGACAACAACTTCTAATTACTAAGAAAATCGGTCAATTGCTTTAATATGCAATCTATGGAAAGTAGAACCATTTTTAACTTGAACCAAATCAAGAGCATCAAAATAACAGCAAACATCAATTGATACAATTTTAATTAATTTGACCCAAAGCATACGATGAAATAACTCATATATTTATAGTCAAAATTTGAATTCGGATCCAATATTTTATACGAATGACGACAACAACTGAGCAGCACATTTTGATAAGTTAACTCGAAACAAATTGGGACTAAATAACCAAGTATCTGTTTTCAGAAGTAAAAACTGTAATGTATTGATTTAAATCCGAAATCTTATAAAAAGATTTAGAGAAAGCATCAAAACGACAGCGGCGAAGACATGAAAAAATGTTGTTTGATTTTTAATTTGAATAGTGAATTAAGTTCGGCACAAACTAATCTTCTGGCATTAAAACATTTTAATCATGAGAAAATTTTATACTTAAACAAGGAGCAACTTTGCAAAATTTTTTACGAAAGCTTGCTTTAAACATGCATAGTTTGAAGATATTGGTTTGGTGTGTGTGCATCTGGCACAATTACCTCGATGTCTAACCACAGTTTTCCCGTCTATGCATGCGGCCTGATACTACTGAGTGTAAAGTATATACGAGGTGTGTCCGAAAAGTAACGAGACTGGTGTTATAAAAACTGTATTGAAAAATATTGAAATATACCAAAGTCAAATTCCTTCAAAGTAATTCCCTTCCACTTTGAAACACTTGTGCATTCGCCTTTTCCAGGATTCAATACACTCTTGGAAGACATTTTCTGCGATCTTTTTGAGCTCCGTCGTCGCGGCCATTTTGATGGAATCGATGTCAGAAAAATGGGTTTTCTTCAGAACAGATTTGATCTTGGGAAAGAAGAAAAAGTCACACGAGGCCAGATCGAGGGAATATGGGCGGTATTCCAAAGTTGCAATGTTGCTTTCTGCGAAAAACTGACCAATACTCAGGGCTGTGTGATCAGGAGCGTTAATGTGATGGAGCCTCCATTCGTGAGCTTCACAAAAAGGTCCACCTCTTGTCACGCACTGTCTCATAAAGCGCCGAAGAATGTCTTTAAGACATCGTTCATTTCGAATTCCTACCCCAAGGCCAAACAGTGAACCAAACCGTCTATAAATACAAGCAAACCTTGCCAATAGTTTGAGTCTACGTTAAATTATTTAAATAAAAAACATTGTCTCAAAAATCCAATAACAGAGCAAAATTTAGTTTAGTCAATGGTCCATGTGGCCTTTATCTTCCTCCATGACTTCTTCTTCTTAATGTGGAGGCGCATTTACTATCGGGATCAGGTGCTGGCATTGATGGTATTAAGCCAGCATCGAGTATTGTCACCCAAAACCGTCGTACCAGCTACCCCTCGAGATGCACGATGTATGGGGCACGGTCAGATAACGTGGTCTGCGGTCAGTTTGGTGGCATCACACACGCAATTCGGTGAGGGATCGAGATTCCATTTGTACATGGATAAATGAAAATTCCCAACGTTAATCCGAAGGCGACTGAGCTTAACAGATCAAGCTGTTTTGGACAAGCTCATTACAAGGGGCTGGGTATTGGCCCTAGGAATAAAAATACGAAGTATATTGGATTACTCTGCGCTCCACCTCTAATTTGTCTACTGAGCCATGTCAATGCCTATTTCAGATAGGTCACTTTATAGTTTCCGCGTAGTAGGCACAAATAGACTTTTAGATTTCGGTTTGTCCTACTACACATCTGGTGGACCGTGTAGAATATGTTCTGGGCACAGGGTGCCACGCTTGGTCAAGGAGATTGTTGCCTCCCAGATGTGAAGCTCGGCTGCTTGAAAGCCTGAAATGATTAGCAGGTGACTTGTTGGAGTGGGACCTAGGCATTCAGTGACAATGCAAAAGTGTCATTCAGACCACTATCCACAAAGTGGGCGTGTTTGTTGCGACACCAAACTGATGCGCAGTATAGTAGGGCAACTGTACGTAGTGGTTTAGCGCCAGCACCCTATCTCGAGCCCACAAGTCTCCTCAAAAGCGTGACTCGAGTGGATAGTTTTTGCGCAATGTCTCGAGATGGTGGCAGAACGTGAGTGATCTGTTCAGTCTTACCCGAATTAGGTTGAAATTGGGCAGAATGGCAAAAGTTTACCGTTAGCATAGACTTCAAGCTCGCGTTTAGCTTTGCGATTGTGTAAATGAAAGGCTGCTGTTACCGTCTCAACGTGGTTGAGTTTCAGCATCCGAGTCTTGAGATACGCTCAGAGTGTGGTCATGTTTTGGCTCAAAGTTCTTTACAAATCCTTCCAGAAGAATGCAACAGAGCCAGGTCATCGCCATAAGCATACTTACTGGAGGATGTGGAGAGAAGATCGCATATATAGATGTTAAAAGGTGGGTGGCCAAGATCAATCCATGAGGGAGACGGTTTTTCAGGCGCTGAAGGCTGCTTCGCTTGCTGTTAGCGGCGGTGAGAATAAAGCTTAGATGAGGGTATTTAAAAGCTTCTATTTCAGATAAGCTCCAAGATTATCTGGATTAGTTGCTTATCCGAGAGAAGTCTCAGCAGCTTTCAGGTGGCCGCGTTACCAGACAGTGTCATAAGCCGTCGACAAACACGGCATCGGCCTTTATTTTAGTCTCAAAAGAGTTTTCGATGTTTTGCGTGAGCAAACGGCTTGGTTTACGGTTGACCTTTCGTGCCGAAATCCAACCTGCTCCCGAGGGAGCTGCGGATCGATAATTGGTTCAAGACGGATGTGGATAAGCCTCTCGAGGATCTTGTAGAGGACACAAAGCAGAGATATTAACCGAAAGAACTTAGGTTTTTGGATCTCGACTACTAGTGCTCTTTTCCAGATTTTGGGGATTTTGAGTCAGCGCAAGTAGCAAGAAAGAAAGCCACAAAACCAGGATTTCAGAGCAGCTGCAGCATGGAGTATTAGCACTGGAGAAATAAGCCACAGCCAGGAGTTTTACCTGGGTTTAAGTATTGAATGGCAACAATGAATACTCTTGATGTCAAAATTTCCAAAAATAATTCACTGGACTTGATGTTGTGGCCCTCCAGAGGTTCGGCACTTCTTGAGATACGAGTCGATGTGACTCACGATTAACATCATCATATCTCCCCTTTCCAACCAGTTGAGACGCAATGGCGTCAGCTGAGGTAGGACAGACATGACCACTCTGAACTGCTTCAGACCATTGATCCCTCCGTTTTCTATCGAGTCTGTTGGACAGGCTTGTGGCAGCACTGCTAGAGTTGTTTCCATCAAAAGATCGCAGGAACACTCGGTAGAAGTTCTTACACTCTGCATACCAGCACGATATGTAGTTGTTTCGATAACCTCGTGGAGTAGATTTTTTGACTTGCTGAGCCGATGACGTCGCGGGAGTCCTGATAGGCCTGATCCACGTTTGGTGAATAAAGTGGTAAGAAATTTATTCGTCAAAGCTGCGTAGTAGGTACTCTTGACCTTACAAAAGTTCCATCGTTTAACGGGCATGCTTGGCACTGGCAAAGCAAACCTTGGTGGTGTGATTAACAATGGTTGATGTTGTGGCTTGGTGAACTCTTTAAAATATGTCTGTGAGGTAAGCGGCTATCCGAGTCAACACTACCAAACATAAGATACTACCAAACATAAGATCAGGGTTAGTACCACTATTTCAGCGGCCAGAGTGGAAGCTGGCAGAATCGTTTTTGGGTTATAAAGAAGAGCAAGTCTGTTAATACTTGCCCAACCACCCAGATACTCCCCATCCGCACTAATGGCACCATAACCCTAATCAGTATGAGAGCAGTTGAAGTCGCCAGTGTAAAGACGGGGTGATGAAATAGTGGGAGATCAGGAGTTTGCAATCGTGAAGTTAGAGGTTTGTAGACGTTGACTATTTTGTACCCATCAACGCCCACACACAACCACTTGGTCTCTAATTTAGGTGGAGATTGTTTTGAAAGCGTGTATTTTAGTAGCTTATGGACAAACGTGGAAAGGCCGTGCTTTCTGCCTACGAAGAAAACAGAAAGTGTAAAGCTTGCAAGAATTAACTATTTCGCAGAAGTGCAGTGGGTCTCCTGTTAGTGAAGTCCAGAAAACGAAAGCCTCATGCTGTACAGCATGGTGGTAAAGAACGTTTATCCTGCTTGTAGTGAGACTTTCTGTGTTCGTACGTATAATGGTGGGCCTTCGAAACGTGTTGGCGATGTGCCCTGAACAGGGGCATGCTTGATTCACATGCATTTCCCAGTCCTGAAAAGGATGTTTGCCAATTAACAGGCTCAGACTGAACATCGAAATGGGTAGGTCTGCTTCCATTGTGGCAGAATTGGTTTGGCATGCAGGCTGGAACAATAAGTCACTGGCTCCGCCACGTTTGTACTTATAACAGTAATTTTTTGCGATGGCGTGATTAAAAGCGCAAATCCGGTAGAGCTAAGGGAGGCTTTAGCCCTGTTGTTCAAAACAACTCTGTATGCAAAACCAGTGCTCACATATTTAAAGATGCTCCGTAAATATATTCTCCAAATTGTTATTAAAAACCTTCAGACCTTTTTAAGAAATCCTGAAATATGGTTTACTGGGCCCTTCCCCTTCGCATCAGTACTGTTTTGTACGCGTAGTCGACGTTTTTCCAAGAAAAGTTCTAATTTCTTTCTTCACAAATTTTTTTCAGGCTACGCATCTTGTAATAATATAGATATGATGGAGAAAGATACCATGTTCATTTTCAAAGAATTTTAAAGCCAGCCCATTTTGAAAGCAATCGAAACTTCCCAAAAAGAGTAACCATTGCACATCTTTGAGATTTGTCTGTACCTGGTATTGACAATCACTTCAATTTCGAGGAATTGTTTGTTACGTCAAATCTAACTCCCGATCTAATGCGTAAAAACTTACAGCTTTGTTTGGAAATTTGAATTATTTGAAAACACTTCAATAAGAGAGTGGATTCTTAAACTTTTTGAAACGCGCCCCCAGTAACGATGCCAACAGAATTCGCACTCCACTTTACCACGAAATCGAAAACATTACAGTAAACGACAAACAACTTTTATGAATGGGACGAATATCAATGTACTTGGAAATCAAAAGTTTGTTTTCAGACTATGAAATAAATATTGTAGGGCCAATTTCATACCGTCTTTACAGTTCATTTTGTTCCTAGGTTTTGTTTTTATGTTCACAAGTGGAAAAAATCCACTTTCACACAGAAAAGTGAACAAAAGCGGCAATAGGGTTCGCAGACCTAAAGCCACAGTCGGCACACTTTTATGCTACTTGCACATGTTTTGTCCGCAAATTAATTTCTGGCATTGCTTTAAAGTCATTTTTAGCCTACTGTGGAGTAACAGTCAGTCTCCAAAAATTCCTATTACCAATCGCTGGTAAGTATGCCGTCTCAAAGATGAAAAAGTTTCTTAAATAGGCCTATCTTCTGTATTCAAAATTCAGTGTCACCCAAGTCTAGAAAATGACGCATAAATTCCAAATGATTTTAAGCCCGTTCTTCAGTTCAATTTGATTTTTCTTAAGTGCAGCACCTAGGTTGGGAAATGAACTGCATTTCCTTTTTGAGCTCATCATTAGCCCGGTTTTTGCTTTGCAATAAAAGTATACATTTGGCATTGTATTATTGATAAGGTCAATGACCTAGCCCTGCAAGATTAGATCTGAAAATGCTCTCGAGGTATGCCTATTGAAATTTCTCTATTGTGTATGAGAGAAGATCCTGTGTCCCATAAACTTCAAGAAATAGTTTCAGTTCATCTTTATTCACCGATAAATTTCCAATCATCGATGTTGTGAACTCGTCAGACCGCCGCACTGCTTCAAATTCATTGTAGTTACTGCCCCTTGCAGCTTCATCTCAATCTTTACGTTTCCACTCATCTTTTCTTCTGGACTGTGTCATCACATTTGTTTTGACACATATTTTTTTCTGGACAGTTTCATCAAGTTTGTTTCGACACATAAGTTCCCAAGTTTTTATTGCGCTTCCTTGCCATGTTCACTGTAACCTCTTCCGTCTTCGCTACAATGGACACAGCTTTTTTAAAATGTTAGATATTCGGATTTGAGAATCTTTTGAGCAGCGACCACGGTTACCTAACTCAGAGTACTTTTTTACCATTCTGTCCTTCTACGAACTCTTTTTGCCACACGCTCTTTTACGCCTCTTTCTCTAATTAAGACTCATGATTTATATTGTGGGGAGTTTGCAAATTTCTGAGGCTTTATTGTTTTGTGCCATGCCTCCATACCGAGGAAATGGTCGCATTATAACAACAATGGCCAAAACGTTGGCGACTTTTTACCAAAAATTATGTGGATTTCCAATGGCAATTGGCAAAACCTCGTCATTAACCAAGTTGTCAGGTGAAAATTTTTGCGCTCGGTTTTAGACAAAAACGATCTCATGCAAGCACTTGCAAGCAAAAAGGTCTGCTCCAGGCCATTTTGATGCTATAACTAATATGCTATGTTATTTTAACTATGACATTGTATTTGTTTGTCTATGGGTATGATCTTCGAATTGTGTTGGTCTTGAGCAGCAATTCATTTGTTTGTGTTGATGACAATTGTTAAATAAACCACAATTTTTAAATAATCCAGAGCCACAGTAACAATTTTTTCGGGAACAGAGATTTTTGAAGAAGATAAGCATTTGTTGGGCGAGGAAAGAAAAGTTGGGCTGTTACGGCACTAAGTTGGCATAGTAACGTATTTAAAATTCAAAGCCATGGTGCCGCATTATTTAATTTCACTTTTAAATCAAGCTGTGTTTCTCTATAGTGGCTTAAAATTTAGGTCAAAATAAATGTATGGCGAGTCATAGCACGCATGTATGGTGGTCGCATCTTGAAAATTGAGAGCAATTCTCTGCCTAGCGCGATATGATGGATCTTTTGTACCCCACTTACAGACTCATACTCCCCCCTAAGAAGCGCCTTCTTCCAGTTTAAAAAAACCCTGAATTAGAATGCTTTCAACACGTTGTTATAAAATAGGATAAAAGATCTTGACGCCACGACTCTAATTTGTTTGTCAAGACGTTGTCATCATTACTAGTAGTGTAGAAAAATCAAAACTAATGGAAAGAGAAGGCAACTTTCACCTTCGATCCGTGGCTTCTTCGATCAACTCATTCGAAAAGCGTCGAACTTTTCAGTTTGACGCTTAAACGGTATTTCAAAAAATTTAAAATTACCTGCTGTATTTTTATACTCTGTAGTTGTGGGAAACTAAACCCTACAGAAAACAATGATGTCACTCGTCACGATGACGTCACAACATAAGATAATTTTCTTGAAATTTTCATTTCTTGAAGGAAAAAACGATTTCTTGCTCCAACGAAAGGCAGTCCCCGACTTTCCGACTTGCGAAAACTTTATTTCCTTAGGGTTGAACATTAGGTGCACAAGCAACGCTTAATTGAAAAATTCTTTTTCTTTGTTTTATGAAAAAAAAAAGGACAACCGTAAAAACGTTATAAGCCTTTCAGGAAGATATATAGAGGCCACTTTTCGTAAAAAACTATTGTCAAAAATTTGAACTTTTCTGACCACGCAAGAAGCAATTGTTTTTAAGTTTTTTTTTGATTTTGAGCATCTCTGTTACATTACAAGGCCGTTTGTTATGATTATAGTGAACTAAGCGGGTTTGCCGACGTCGCCTGGCAGGGCTACCAGAGAGTTGCATCGGGTTGAAATATCAACTTTTCCAAAGGCAGAAACAAAAAGTTGATAAAAATGTAGACGTCGCCCCTCTGTCTCTAATCTCGATCATTGTTGTTTGAATTTAAATTGATCTTAGGGGTTAAGATTACAGCACAAGCAACGCTTGATTGAAAAATTCGTTTTCTTTGTTTTAGCAAAAAATGGTGACCGTAGAAAAGCCCATCATTGTTCCTATGTTACACTGAAATCTGGTCGATGGATTATACTCTTATGCCGTAGCCTAAAATATTGTTAGAAGTTGACTGTAAACACTTCCCTTCGGTTTGGTTAGGTCTTCCGTGGCTGGGCTTATGCCAAGACAAAGCAACATACGCGCAACGAGAGACTTTGGTCGTGCAAATAGGTCTACAATCACGAAAAATCGTAAGAAGTGTTCGCTCTTGTAGAAAGTGTTCTAACTATTTAATATCTTATTTTTTTTATTTGCCATATTTATCCTCCATTCACGAGAAAGCGAATTGCATCGCAATGTTTTGGACGGTAAGTCCGCACTCGCTAAAGTGCAACTACTACCTCATTAAGACTTATTTCGTTAGACCAGGGGTGGTCAAGCTGTGGCGCATGCGCCATAAGGTGGCGCATTGCATGATTAGAAGTGGCGCATTGTAACCTTGTGGTAATAACACGCAGCTTACAACCGCGAACAAATCTTTGTTTTTGTAAACAAACGCGACATGGGAGGGAAATACTTGCGCCAGGATTTATGGAGATTGTGGCGCATCTGAAACCGTATAATAAAAAGTTGACGCATAGTAGGTGAAAGGTTGGCCACCCTGCGTTAGATTTCGGTAAAATCAAAAAAGATCACTTGCATCAAATGGGCTTCGCGATCGTAATTTTCGCGGGGTCTAGCTTCTATCAATACGGCTCTGCACTACACCGTTATTTTTTGCCCCCATTTCACTCAAAAAGTTTTTTCTGAGAGTATCAATACACAATCTTAACAATCGAATTATCATCAATGAAATCATTACCGACAGTAAATCTTGCTGATTTCGTTTTGTTTGCTTTTGTTTGAAACACCCAGAACTGATCAATCTTAATCTGTGTCGCGTTTTAATATAATGATAATATTAAATATAGAATTTTCGATTCTATCTCTATCTTAAATCTCTTTAAAATTGAGGCAACGTGTGATAATCGCTCGGATAATTAGGTCTGACTGCAACTTAATAATACTTAGAAAAGATTGACTTCCACAAAAAAAACACCTTAAACCACGTTAAGACAGAATAATGTATTCTCAGAAATAATACTTCACGACTTCGAGCTTCTTCGCTCAACGATCTCAGAACTAATCACTTTATCGCACAATCAGGAAAACCATCAAACTAATTTCGCTAATAACTGTTCAACAATTGCCATGTCCACAGAATCCACAATAAATTATCACCAAAAAAAAACAATAGCCCGTCAAACTATCTTCCTGTTCTCTGCCTAATCTCTAAACTCTCTCTTTCTCTTCTCTCTAACTAGAAAAATTCCCGTCGCCTTATATATTAGTCCCAAAAACCAATCCAAAAAACGCTAGAACGAAATCATGTGAAAAAAGAAAAAAAAGCATTTCATGTTATATAATCAGTTATCGAAATTCTTCGAAGAAGCTGGAATTACTAGATCAGGGGTCACCAACCGTGTGCCCGCGGGCACCATGTCGCTCGTGAAGGCAATATGAGGTGCCCGCCAGCCTGTTTTAAAATATTCTCAAAATTGTTTCAAAGTCGATGGTGGCTCCAAAGAAAAAAATAGGTAGCCTAGGGTTGCCAGACATTGGCCTCCGAAGTAATGGCAACAGATATGTAATGGCATTACCTGCCAATACAACATAGATCGAACATCAAGTCCAGGGTGTTGCAGACTAGGATAAGTGCGCCCCCACTTTAATCAATATCCAAAAAGTAGCCCGTGGTCCAAGAAAGGTTGATGACCCCTGCATTAGATCAATCTAGAATATTGTAATGTGATTGACGATTGTGACGTAACGAAGGCAAACTTACAGCAAATTCAATTGCGAGGAAAAAATGTCTTTTTTTCAATCGTTAGCCTAGTAAGCAAAGTAATACAGCATCATACACATAACGAGAACTATTCTTATAAGGCAAGTTTCCTTATTCGTGACAATCTGCAAACAAACAGAATTGAAAGCGTCGCCTGATACAAACGCACTTATGCAAATCTTGTTTGGAACTGTAGTCTAGTACGTGCAGTGTGCCATTGTAGCCAATAACTTCATTTTTGCTTTCTTTAAAGAATTTACGATAACTTTTCCGTTTGTCATGTTGAAAAAAAGCAGCAAATTTGTCGAAGTGACATCAACGTGACTTTGAAGATAAGAAGTTTGGAAAAAGGTATAGACAATGTTTAGCATCACTGTTGATGTCCTAAGCACCTGGAGGATGAAAATGCAACATAACAGGAGCGATACGTAATAATTACGCGTATTTTACAGGAGGAAAGGTTTGGTTTATAGATGTACAGGGTGGGCCATAAGTTTCCATACATAGGCAAAATAAACATTTTATGTTGAAAAACCATTTTTATTTATATAATGTGCTCTATATGATTCCCATTGTTTTCAAAGCACATATTAACCCGTGTTTCCCACTGTTGATAAACACGCATCAGCACATTTGAAGGTATGCTTCTAATGTATGTATGGATATGCAATTTGTATGGATGCCATTTGTTTGCTTTTAAAATGCGCCTGATACTCGATCTGCTGACACCACTTTCTGCAGACAACCGTCGCGTGCTTTTTCTGGGACTCTGTACAAGCGCTGTAAGTATCGTAACTGTTGTGTTTTCATCGGTGGCCGTACGTCTTGGACCACTTCTTGGTTGATCTGCAACATTTCCAGTTTTCTTAAACTTGCTAATAAGTTTAGCCACAGTGTCATGTGTGATGTTCGTTCCATGTTTTCTGTTGAAGTTCAGTGCAACCATGCGACTGCTTCCCGACCCAGCCATCAGTATGATTTCAATTCGTTGCTCTTTCGTCAAACGCATCTACTAGGGTATGTGGAAAACAAAAAAAATACACTATGTATGTATTATAACAAAAACAAATACACTATATATCTGGAAAACAAAAAAAATACAATATGTATGGAAACTTATGGCCCACCCTGTAGTTTGTTTTTCAAAAAAATTATAGTGATATAAAATTGTAGGAAATTAAATCCTAAACCGAAAATATTCTGCATTCACATTTGGCAATTAATAACAATCGTATTTAAGATTTGAACACAGAGAGGTGCTCGGTCACAAAGGTGTTGTACAAAAGCAATATGTTATACCAGACTACAGAGACGTGTTTTGTCGGGATTGTCAAATGTTTTCAAGAGAAACATTTTTACATTTTAGAGCTGCGTGTTTAGCAATTTATTTCAAATATCCATGCACTTCAGTGTGTGTTTGTGTATGTGTGGTAAAAGAAGGAGGTAAGAAATTATTGGTTTGTTTATCAAAACTGCACAACTGTATATCTAATACATATTATGAAGAAACAGATTAGGACCTTTCCGTTTGTGTTTGTCAAGAGCACAGACAAAGGAAGAGCACATTTTTGAAGGCAGCTTGTTTTCATGACATTTAGATACGTCACTGGATTTTGATAAGAATTAGAGGCTTTAGCCAATTTGAAGGATATTTATTGAGGTTAAGCTTATTCCTCGTTGTTGAGAGGCTGACCCGGTGTGGCACAACATCATTTGAAATTCAGAACTAGTGGCGTAAAAAAATTAATTTAATTACAAAACTGGCGGCTTGTTATCCACTATTTTAAATCATAGCCTGTTTTGAAGATTGAGTTCTTGATTGGAAATGTTTGCCATGTTTTGAGTGGAAGACCTTTTTAGAAGATCAACTTTTTGATAGTAAAGAGTTTTGAAATTCTATTTCAAAAATCAATTTTATAAAATTTTGTTCTTTCTCTTAATGCGCGGTGGTGGGAGGGGGGTGCACACCAGCATATCCAATTAGCTCCCTAAAAGATTTTGGAACCGGGTGCGTTGGCACCCCTGAACGCTGTCAACGCTGCTGAGCTGAATCAAAGAGCACGTGCAACTAAGATTAAAACAAAGAATTTATAAATTTTCTAGGAAGGCAATCGCCATTTTGCTTTCTTAGCTTTTGTAAACTAACCAACATATGTGTACGAGGTAAGAGTATGAAACATATTGCCAAAAAATCAAATCCTGCAGAAAGTTCAAACTTATTTCTGAAACCAATCACTTTTCAAAGCCAATAGACTTTATGAAAACACGGTTCACTGATAGCGCTGACTGCACCTTGCTTAATACTAAAGAGTTGACGTATTTAGAAACAAATCATTGAATGAGGGCAGAGCATTTTGTAAATTGAAGACCTTTTTTGAGATTAGAGTTCAAAACCAAGAATTTCGCTTAACTTGTTCTCGAAATGGATCTTTATTGCCCATTTTAGCATACAAACAGACACGAAGACCTTTTTCTTTCATATTTTTGCTACGTGATACTGTTTGTGAAAATCTATCGGTTTTTATTTTTCCTAAATATGCATGCCACTCAATAGTAGCACCATTTGTTTTTCCAAATTTTCCAAATTTCCAAAACAGCCAACTTCAACAAAAGAATTTTCAGAGAATAAGAATTTAAAACTGCTCTTACTGCTGGCATACTTCATTTCAATTTAACAGACGATAAAATTTTGACATTTATTCAGTAAAAGTTATAACTAATCATGCAGTATTGTTTCTCATGTAATTTATACAAGTAAAAGTAAAAGTAGTAAAAAAAAACTACTCAAGTTATAAGTAGCACGATTCTGGAAAACCTACTAAGGGTATTTGTTTAATTTAAACTACTTCCCTACTGACCACCTCTGGTCAATTCATACCAAAGACTTCAAAAAGTCTATTTTCAGCTTCCTGTTTGGTAAACTTGGCAAGTGTGCTTGTTCTGTTTACCGGTAACGCATATAACGGAATATCTTCATCTTTTTGTGAAATACAGGTGGGAGGGTCTTGTAGTGCACATGTTACGGTGGTCTCGCGCGACTAAAAAACCAGCAAGCATAGCATGAGATCAAGAGCATGAACCAAAAAAAGAATAGAAATAGTTTGAGCAAAGACAATCACTTTGTCACATAAAAATTAATCAAACTCATTAAGTGTGACAACCGCCACTCATTCACGAGTGATACGGCTTCGCAGAGGTTGACAGACCATCCACTACAGTGGACCCAGTATTAGGTCCCACAAGTGTGACGGTCTAAGCTATGCTTTATTGAAAGCCTCTAGCTTCTTATTGGTCACCAACTGCACTGAAGAGACCTGATAGGTCGAAACACTGTCACTGTTATTAAGTGTATTTATCCAAAACAAAACATACGAACTTGGCAGCTTTTCTATTCTCATTATTTCTTTTGTGTTAAGTGCTAACTGGGAGGTGATGAAACCACTTTTGAAGTCTGTGATATGATTCAATGATAAAAATGAAAGGAACCCAGGTTTATCGACTACGAAGCAACTAACTTGAGGTTTCCAAACCGTTGCGCCCAAATCACGCTGTTTGCGATTATATTCCAAAATCCGAAAAAGGCGAAATTCGGTCATTTTTTTCATTAATTGTTAAACGCTATTGTGAGTGGCTAGCCACCTGAACATCACTACACAAGCCATGATCATCCATACTAAATCAGTTACTTTCGCCCTGATAAATATATGCCAACAGTTATTCGCAAGCAGTACTTTGATGATAAAACATCAAGTATTATTTTTGTAATCTAAACAGGGAAAAATTGAGCTTTTTCTATGAGAGTGTGCCTTAGGGACCAGCTGGTAAGAAATGCTGTTAGATGGTAATATTAACCAGAAATGTGCAACCTGCGGCCCGGGACGTGACATTTTTGTGGCTTTTGGAAGGACTTTGAAATTTTTTGGGAAACTGAAGCTACATAATTTTGGCGAGATATTAATCTGCGAAAGAATGAAAAAGTCATCACTGACCAATTTGGGTTCATTAGGCAAATCTACAGCTGTGAAACTATGATTTCAAAAAGAAAAGGGGTCTGCACTGCCATATCCCATGAATGCTGTCTCTAATCACTGCTGGTGAGTTTAATCGAGTCCGCATACGAAGTTTAAGTCGTTCGTGGAATTTTCAAAAACTCAGAAATCAGCAATGCTTGCTAAAATGGTTGCACTCTAGGTTATGACTTTTAAAAACTTGTTTGGAAATGATAATGCGATTTCACACCCCTGGTATAAACTATAATTGAATTGCATTACATTCTATAATTATTTATACATTACATTCTATAATTTGGGCATATAATCGCAATTTCAATTTGCATCAATTTCTCTGAATGCGTCATAAATGCAATCTTTTAATTCATTTACTGTTTTGGGATTCTTTTCCTTGTTCTTTACATACTCTTTGTTCTTTACAACACCCCAAAAAAAGAAATCCATTGGTGTCAGGTCAGGTGAGCATGGTGGCCATTCAATGCTACCTGTTCTTCCGAACCAACGCTGTGTAAAGACTTTGTTAAGGTAATCTCTTACTCTTAACGCATAATGTGGAGAAGTTCCATCTTGCTGAAAGAAGAGTTCATCAAAGTTAGGTTTAGTTTGAAGTTATGGCACTACCACTTCACAAAGAATTTCCAAATAGTTCTCTCCATTAACTGTATGCCTACTTTTGGGCCACATAAAGTGCACTGCTGGTAACTTCAAAGCACATAAAAAATAGTTTAATAACTGTATACCTACTTTTGGGCCATCCTGTATAATATAACATAATTATTTATTTAACCGTCCGCTTCACAATTGGTAGACCCGGGGTTCATTCCCCAAGTTTACAGCTTTCCTGCTAGGCGCTCAGCACATAGAAATAGTGTGGAAAACAAGCCGGAAAGCTTGCTTGTTGTGTCTTTGAGCAAGGCACTTAACAGAATGCCTCCATCTTCAGGTGGCGGGGTCAAGCTGTCTACCCGTCGTGGTGGCTTAGTCTGACTAAAAACATACAAACCGAGATGAGCTTATACGCATAAATAAATGAATTATTTATATATTGCATTACGTACATTATATTGAAAATATAGCTAAGTACTTAAGTGCTAACACAGAAACGAATCAATTCTTCAGAGAAATGTTTTATAACAATATTACCAATCAGCCGGCGTCGCCCGCATCCCATTTTCCTGATCATTCACTTCTGCAAGAATATCCATTCGGCAGACGATACCGTCCGGACCGATGAAAGATGAGTGAAAGCAATCACAGTCAAAAATCATCAATCGTGATTAGAATGTCTCAGTATGCACGCCGCGCCAAACCCCATAAATTAACAATTGCATTTTTAGTCAGTTGAGACAAAAAATTAAAATGAGGTGAACTAAATATCTATGGTCTTACGTTGAAATTGAATCCAAGATTTTGCATGAATGGCAAAAAACTTACTATATTTTAGTCGTTGACCTGATACGCAACCACATGCGTAGTTCTAAAATCTCGAGTTTGATTATTTGCTGGTGGACAATTGATTTCAATAGATTCCGCTTAATTTGGCCGCCAGTTAATCGGGTCAGCCGTTTAATTGGGCCAAATTATTAACAAAATCCAATCAAAGATAATGCACTACGTTAAATCCGCATAATCGGGCCACTACTCCGCTTAATCGGGCCACAACTGTAGTCAGACATACACTAGTTTAATTGCAAAACCGCCTTTGTAGTGTAATAGAACTCAATATCACAAAGCCAACTATATTATGTAACAATTGAAAAATACAAGCGCAAATTATTTTGTCATTTCATGCCCTTGGACATGGTAATTGTTGTGTTTTGTTGCAAATTTTGTAAAATCCCAAGCAGAGATGCCACAAAAAGATTTAACAATTACTGAAAGAGTTGTTGTCCTAAGAAAAATTAGAGAGCAACCTCCAAACATTAGTCATCGCCAGCTAGCTGAGATAACTGGTGTATCAAGGACAACCCTGGCACAGATACTGCAAGACTTCGGATAATTGGGTCAGCCGCTTAATCGGGCCAAATGGTGCTTATCCCGATGTGGCCCGATTAAGCGGAATCTACTGTACATACAAAAAGCAGCGCAATAAACAGACAGATGTTAGAATTACGTCAAGTTAGTTATAATTTGATCCAAAGTTTCACAATTACACGAAGTGCTTAGCAAAAGATACAAATACATACAGCTATCAAGAAAGTTGTATTTGAAGGTGGTACAGGGTGGTCGCTAGAAAAGCGGGAAATTTGTCATCAACGATTTATTTTTACAAAGAATAATTTTTTCAAAGTTTTTCAAAGACAAATGTTATATTATACTCAAAGGTATTCAAAATGTCGTCCGTGCACTTCATTGCAACGTCTTAATCTAGAAATCCAAGCTCGTGTGGCGTTTTGAAGGGTAACTTGTGAGATATCACTCCAAGCTCTTGCCAAGCACGTTTTCAGATCATCAATGGAGTCTATGTCACGTCACAGCTTCAAAGCAGCACCAGCTGCTTCAGGACCTTTTTGTTTCAAAGTTGCTACAACACTATCAAACTGATGCTTTGTAATCGTTGAAAAAAAATTTGGTAACACAGCTAGACATTTTGTCAGTCCCCAAGTCGGATTTTCAGTTTTGAAAAGAATTATCACCTGCCTTTGAAATTCTGAAATCTGTTTCCTGCTGCTCCCGTCCATGATGTGGGTATCAAAATAGAAATTGAAGAAATGATTAAGCCAGAACTAATGAAATGAATAATACACACCCCTTCGATAACAAAAGAACCAATCAGAAAACGTCAATCACGCATTTTATTCATGATCTAATCTGATTTTCAAATTTCCCGCTTTTCTAGCGACCACCCTGTATTACGGATTAACGCCGTGTTTTTTCAAGTTTTACTGCATGAATCGCTGTATTATTTCTGCATAAGCCGTTGTGTCTTATTGTCTACACTGTCTCTGGAGTATTCTGAAACAACGTGGCTTTAAGTTGGCGAGAAAGATTACTAGGGAAATTTAGAGCTTTATAATTTGTAACAATAAAAAGAAATTTCATTCAGCTTCATAATTTGTAACAATAAAAAGCAATTTCATTAATGCAAAATATGCTCAGCTGATGGATTGGTGTTGTGCATTAAGGATCCATTTAGACGTTATCAGTGAGTACTTTTAGATTCCGATTATTTATCACCAACGGTTGCTGTCCCAAAGTACTGCAATCGCCTACAGGTAGTGAGTCAAAACAAATGCATCAGCAATCATAAATATATTTCATTTGAACAGGCGGTATCATTTAGAATGATAAATGAAATTTAAATAAAACAAACAATTAACCTTGCATTCCAATTCGTTGACCGTAGGAAAGCGTAAGGAGAATAAAATGACTTCTGTAATCACACATGCACACGATCAATTTCGCAACAAAAAGTAATATACATACAAAATAAATGCGCACTCAAACGAAAAGTGTTTTATGGATTTGGCAGTTTGATATTAATTCCAAATTACCAAGTCAATTGCCTAAAAGCCCAATCTATGGAAAGTGGAAACACTGTTAGTTTAAACAAAATTGAGTGTATGAAAATAACGACAAACATCAATCCATGCATCAGTTTGACTCAAAGCATTCATTGAAATGACTCAAGTATTTTTGGTCACAACTTTAATTTAGATCCAACATTTTAGACAAATGACGGCAATAACTGAGTAGCACAATTCAATTAGTTGTCTCAAACATAATGGGATCAAACCGCCAAGTATCTGTTTTAAGAAGTAAAAACTGCAATGTTGGCCTATTGATTTAAATATGAAATCTTGTAAAAATATATTTAAGAAAGTATCAAAATGACAGCGACAAAGACATAAAAACTTATCGTTTGTTTTTGATTTGAATAGTAATTAAGTTTGGCGCTAACTGCTCGTCACAAATGAAAAAATATTAATACTAATAATATTTACAATTTATGGTAGTGTGGGTATCGAGTTTCTGTATTGTTGTACAGTTCCCACAGCACGTCGGATTCCAAGAGCAAATATACTTCTAATCATAAACGCAACGTCGAATGCATAAATGTAGACTTGCGATAAATCTTGAATCGAATCGAATTGAATTGAATTTGATTGAATCGAATGAATTTGAATTTGAATTGAAGCGAATCGAATGAATAGAAATGATAATGCCTCTTTTTGTATGCTTGTTTACTAGGCCCCTCTGCCGTACGTCAAACGGAACTACGCCTAGCCATACGGCTTAGTCACCCAGTATTTTTACTTTATAACAAGAAAGCGGGCATTATTCATGGTATGTAACTATGTATGTTCTTTTATAACCAGTTTGGAGGCCAACAAATGATTTTGATATTGTGGCCAACGAATGATTTAAAATAACGATATACAGCAGGGGTGGGCAACCTTTTTAGCCGGAGGGCCGCATTGACCATTCAAAAGTTGGCCGAGGACCAGTTCTTAAAATCTTGCAACAATTTCGAGCTTTGAAAATGGTGGTCTCCAAAAAAAAAGTCATCACCCTGTGATTGGACGGAAAATGTGTCTGTGCGAACCAATAAATGCTCTTTTCATCGTGGCATGTAAAGTTTTTGGCTCTTTAATGCGGCAATGCTTTCCCCTCTTATCATCATAACTCAGATTTACTGAAGTTTTAAAAGTGTTCGCGGGCCGCACAAAATGCTCTCGAGGGCCGCATGCGGCCCGCGGGCCGTAGGTTGCCCACCCCTGATATACAGTAAAATAACGAGCGCATGAACAGAACGAGAATGTTTATGAGTCACCCACCTAATTTCAGCAAAACATCAATGATCCGGAGTTTTTCTCCCGTAAGGTCGCCATAGAAGCAGTAGTTTCGTAAAATTATTGATAAAAGTTTGCCTTAGCATGCAAAGTTTATTCGTGCTAGTCCGGTTTGTGTATGTGCCACTATTTTCTTGTTGTCTAACCAAATTCTTTTGGTTTGCGGCATTAAACTGTATAAATCGGCTGTACCCAAAAAAATTAGCAGAATTTTTTAAGTATTACTCAGCAATGAAATGCATTCACAATTTTCACAGAGTTACCTTATCACCACTTTTACAAACTATCTAAGAGCTAATCATTTGAGTACAAATGAAATCATTCAAATAAATATATTAATGTGTATTTAAATGTCTCAAAAATGCAATATCAGAGCAAAATTCTTTTGTTTATTCTATGCTCGATGTGATCTTTATCTTCCTACACGACTAAACGAAGGCGTTTCTTTCAAACTAAAATGCTGTATTTTTTGAATTATTTATTGTGCTGCAGTCAGAACTTTGTGGAAGCCGTTAATAATTTTTAGTGATATCTGCTGTATTCTATTCTAGATAACCTGTGTTACCCTACTTGTGTCTGAAGAAGGCCGATGTTATTGACAATCGTCATTGTTACTAGAATAAAATTGACTGGAGACGGGGAAAAATGTCGTCATCCAATAGCTGAATGTAGCTTTCACTATTAGTCCGTGTTCTAAAAATTTCAATGAAATGACTGTTTATTTTTTCATTGTAAGATCTTCAAGCTGATCCAGAACTCCAATGATAGAAAAGAATGAATTTGTTTTAGTGTTGAGCATGATTGCGGGAGTTTAGTTGTGTTTTGATGTGAAGTTTCTCTCATCTACAAAAATGATGCTTTTTTACATCAAAAGTCAAGCAGCGGCAGCAAGTTTTTCTTTTAACACTTTGGTCTTTCTTAATAATGGCATTATTCAAAACCGCTTCAAACACCTGCCACCAACCATCGGTTTGGTCTTCACGTCAAAGCGAATGCTGCCATAAGCTTGAAAGGATATTTTACCTAACACTCAGAAAAGCACTGTCATATATGAATATAGGTGACATTGCCACAGTCGGTACATAGGACAGGCAACTTAGTGACTTCAGGATCCTACAAAGCAGTATAATGCTAAGTGGTTGAGAAAGCAAATGACTCGTACACGGCGATCTCGACCTGACAGACTGTGTGAACAAAATAACACTGAACCGGATTAAGACTCTGCCATTACCTTGTATCTCTTAGGAAATCAGCAACGTAGATGAAACTACGACAACAGCCAATTTTCTATCTCGTTTCAGCAAGCAGCTGTATCCACCCTAATATGTCACAGGCTGTTTGTGTCAAGACTAAGCAGCCGAGAAAGAAAGGGTTGAATTGTATAATTTTGTTGTTTTACTTGGCCTCCTACTGTGCATTCTTCTTTCATTTTGCAATTGCGAAATTTTTTTCTTTGGCGGGCGGGAATTGTCATGCTAGCGCTGTTGTAGACTCAACTTACAATAATTGCTCACCGTCCCCAATTATTGAGATATAAGAACTTACTGACAGTAGCTCTTCCTCTTTGACGTGATACCACCTCTGATGAGAGCAGCTTTTTTCAAAGCTGTGTCAAAATTTTGTGCCACCTACAGGATATATAAAAACGTTTCTTGATACTAAAGTTTTTGCGCGCTCATCAGTTGTAAAAATACGTGATAATAAAGAAAAACAATAGAAAAATTTGCTCAAAATGATCACCAGCATCATACGGTACCATACAGCAATCTATTACATCATGTCAATAACCCGCGACCGGTTTCGACCTTATTGGGTCTCATCAGGCGGGTGTAAAAAACACTCAATAATAAACATGCTAAAAAAAACAAATTTGCCATTGGGTGCAAAAAAATGCAATACAAAACAATATGATACAGCAATACATATATCATGGGGGTCACACTCAAGGACACACACACATGACATGGACAACAAGTCACATCAGTAAGCCCTAATAGGGGTGCGGGATCATTGTCAAGACTTATCATTAATACATGAGTTGCTAGTTGCTAGCCAGCAATTTTCAAGGCAATCTCCTATCAAGAGGGATTTTTTTGCACCCAATTTCAAATTTGTTTTTTTTAGCATGTTTATTATTGAGTGTTTTTTACACCCGCCTGATGAGACCCAATAAGGTCGAAACCGGTCGCGGGTTATTGACCTGATGTAATAGATTGCTGTATGGTACCGTATGATGCTGGTGATCATTTTGAGCAAATTTTTCTATTGTACGTTGATGCTGGAGGCAGATCCCTCTTGATAGGAGATTGCCTTGAAAATTGCTGGCTAGGAACTAGCAACTCATGTAATAATAAAGAAAAACAACTTTTTTCTAAAATGCAATTTGTCGTTCCAGTTACAAGTGATGACGATATCTTGTTTTGGAGAACTTCTATTTGGAATTTTATTGCTTTGCTCTATTTATAAAATGTCGTGCATAGAAGTGATACGTGTTGTTGCGTCTACTCCTGGAATTGAACCGGTGACCCCAGCCAGAATAAGAGGCGTAATTCTTACTGTTTTGTGTTTGCCGAGCCGGCTTGCTTGCTATTTGTTTATTTGTGTGTATGTGTACTTCAGCTAGTAAAATTACCACCCGCGTCGGCTATTTTTGGCACTAAATATGAGCAGCGCAGCAACAAATGCTGCAATTGTATTTGCCAAAACATTCGTATCAATCAAAATATTTCAACTTCGGAACTGGGAAAAAAACTTCTTTGAAACAATTTTCTATGTTTGTTTTTTTTTGTTTCTTGGAATATCAATCATTTAGCTTTAAAACTCGTTTTTGGCTGTGCTTTTGCCATTATTCAATAAAAAGATTGACAAGATACAAATTGCTGCCGTTGATCAGCGAAAGAAAAACAGAGGAAAACGCGTTTCGGCTCTTATGTAGCGAAACTGATCAGAAAACATAATTCTGACGCTACACGTGTATCTATGGTTACTGTATTTATCATAATGTTATCAATTTTCATTAAAATGTATTACAATGTCATTGCTGCAAGTTATTTTTTTGTAAAATATGTTCATACAAAACATAATTTTCAGTGCAAAACCGATGCAAGAATTGAACTCATGCCAATCGTAATTATGCCATTTTTTATCAATCATTGATTTGATAAGAACGATGATGCCATTAACGAATACATTTTGAGAATAAAGTGAGTGTGTAGGAGCAAGTGAAGAACATTAAAGATTTTTAAATTAAGTTGATATAGGAAATTGTGAGTTTGAAAGCAACCGATGAATACATTTTACTCAATTATTTTTATGCTTTGGTAAATTTACTGTATTAAACGATTTTCTAGATTTATTTACAAACCGTCTCGTTCCAATACTCTATCATATAGATACTACTGATTTGCTCTGTGCACTCCTACCATTGAATTACATGAAGGTAATTACCATAATTGTAGGTAGCTTGTCGTTTTTATCTTCATGTTATTCAATGCCACATATAGCAAACATTTTGTACAGGTTAATTATGAACATTTATATTGTGCAAACAACACAACGTAGCTCTCTTCCTTGAACGAATGGTTCACATTGCAGTGACGGACATTGAGTTTCAACCGTGTACAATAATCCATGTACAAGGGCAGCATCAGAACCAGGGACCACTTGTGGTGTATCATCAACACACAGATACGGTTTAGAATGTTTATGTGAATTAGCTTCAGCCATAATATATCCAGTGTATTCCTTTTTCCAATGAGGAGGACAAGTATCACGTCCAGGAATCATCAACTAGAAATTAATGACAAAAAGTTTAGGTTTGTTGCAAACGCTAATATTCATCCTACAACTTCCGAATTTTACAACGGTACTGGACATGCTAAAGAATTTAAATAGCAGAAAATCGTTATTTTACGTAATCACCTGATTAACTGTTGCTTTTGCCATACAAGCAGCACAGGGCACATTAAAGTTATGCACACTATTTCCTTCAGTCCGTAAGAGATCAAACAAACTCATGGGATTATTATATTCCATTCCGTAAATGAGCGAGTGTCCTAGTAATCAAAATTGCATTCATGTTTAGAGTTGTGCAGTTTAGTCATGGAGACGAAACACAACAACTAAAAAGAGCAGTGTTATTGTGTTATTAGAGTAGATTCAGAGTTTTGACAAGAACGAGCGTTTTGTTGTAAAGACATTTTTATTAGCGTCTCAAATTTTTTATTTAACGTTTTGTTGTATGTAAATTTCTCAATGGGATCCCATCTTTGGTTACGTGAATAAGTTGCAGAGCATGTATTTTTCTGACGCGACATCACAAACTACAGAAACTAGATCTGTTAATTTCTAATCTTACTGTATTCTTGTGTTGGGAAGCACTTCGTTTGTCAAACTGAAAAGAGCGTTCTTCGATTGTTTTGATGTTGTTACCTGACCCCTGACAAAGAATGAGGGCATTTGCTGAAAACCATGAAGCCCCAGAAACCAAGCGATTTCCTAAGGCGTGGGCCGGAGTTCTTAGAAAGACAAAAAACTGCCAAAGAGCAACCGGCGCAAAAAGTCCGTAGCTGGACAGTGCAGAATGAGATGAGAGGTGTTCTGGGACGGATGTCCTCAGGTGCTGCATGAAGGATTCTCGATTCTGCCAATCCTAGTGATATAAGAGCTTAACTATTTTCCTGTCCATGCATCACAAGTGTGTCTGCTGAAACGTTTGCGCATCACATGTGATGTGCAGAACATTTTTATGTAAACTCATTTTTTTGTTTAAATGTTTATGCAAGAATTCCGTTTTGGTTAGAATGTATGATTTAGTAGACCAGCTTGTATGAATCCAATAATCGAGCACCATTTTTAAATTTCTTTAACAAAAATTCATTAATGAAACATCGTTCAATCATGTCGCTCAGTTATACATTTGTGTATCAATATTGTTTCATTTTTTTGCTCAATTATACACTTGTGCATACGCTAAAGAATATATTGTTGTTGTAATCCTTGCACCGGAATCGTGCTGATTGTTTCACTGGTGCTTGTCGTTGAAAAAGGGTAAGCAAAACGGGTGCTTGCCAGCGGCCCATTCAGTGAAAACTTGTTTGAGTTTCTAAGGTTACGTGACTTCACAGTGCTCATTCAGGGATAGGCGTACGAGTATCCACCTTTAATTACCCTGGAAAAAAAAAGGTTAACAGAAGGCTGTATCCGATGTAGCGAAGACGAGTGATGGCACAACGAGCGTGACAAGGGAGCACAAGTTCCTCAGAGGAAACCGAGGAAACCCGTGTGTCAATAAACTTCGACGAGACAGAACGCCTCCTGTCTGACAAAAGAGAAGAGTGGATACGAGAAATAAGAGGAGAGAGGCTACAAGGGATTTAAGAGGGACGAGTAGCGCTCTCTATCTGGCCAGTTCATCAGCCACGCCATTTTCCAAAAGACATATGTCTCCGAAGATCCACTGTAGCCTGGTAAAAGAGGATGAAAGAAACGACAGTTTTTGCCAGATCTTCCAGAGAGATTGAGGTAAAAAGAAAGGCGGAGAAGAAAACAGAGTGGCGAGAACAGAGCGAGAGTCATAGAGGAAAAAAGAAAAGAATTAAAGATCGTGAGTTGGATGAAAATGTCAAGAAGAGCAAGAGCGGCACCTTGGCGAGAAAGAGGAAGATTGGAGCGGGAGCAACAGAAACAAAGGGTGGATTTCCAAGAGAAGTAAGGAAAGTTCCAAGGGAGAAAGGGAGGGCAAGCAAAGAGAACCACCAGAGGAGAAATAAAAGGAAGCATGAGCCGGAGAGTGGACACAAAAGCTCACCAAGTCTGGAAAAACCTGAAATGGGAAATGAGGTTAGGAGGCAAAGGGCTTGTTGATGAGATGACAGAATGAAATCAGTCAGGGTGACTCGTAGGGGAGGTAAAAAAGTTGCAGTGGAATTGAAGTGGAGGGGGAAGTTGAATAAAAAAAGGTGGGGCTGGAGGTTAGCTTGGTGGGCATCTAGCACAAAAAGAGCAGCTGATGGAAGAAGGCAGAGAAGCACAAAGATCACATATGAAACGAGAGAAAAGTACAAGACCATGAACAGATCCTTGCAAAACACCTTTGCGGACCTGAGAGGAGCGACTTTTGTGATTTTGAAAAACCACGCAAACGCGCTCATCAGAAAGGAAATATCGAGTCCAACGAGCAAAGCAAGGAAAGAGGTCAGCCGAAACAACTTTGTAAAAAAGAACTGGGCGCCAGACAGATTCGAAAGCTTTTGAGAAGTCGATAGTAGCAACAATCGTCCAAGATCCAGTCTTGAGTTTGCTAAACTCATCCGAAATAGACTGAGAAAAATAAAGATTTTGATCAAGAGTAGGCCATCCAGGGCAGAAACCGGCCTGAAGGGGAGAGAGATTGGTGTTAGACTTCAAAAAGAAAAGTAGACGCTTTGTCTAGGCTAGTGGAAGCCGTCAGAAATTCAGCGGGGAAGCAGAAAGACAAATGACCCTCCTCAGGGCATATGGCTCGATGGAGCTCGGAAAGATAGCATCTGGCTCTGCTACGCAAGGCCTTTGGCTGGGAGACAGAAAAATAGGATCTCAGGTAATCGGCGAAAACCCAAGCCAAATTCTTGGTAGAGGAACAAGTGGGAAAGTTGGAAGAGGAGGAAAATGAGCCATTGACAGAACGAAGGAGAGAATACTCACATTTCGGGTTAGATTTAGGAGAGAGAGAAGAGCAAGTCGCCTGCTATGCCTCATGCCTCAGTCTTGATTTTGGCGATGACAGACTAGATATGTCGGGAAATAAAGATGCAGGCCTGACAATCTTCATCACTACTATGGGCCGAAGCAAAAGCCTCATATCTTTCACTAACCGCTTCTTCCACTTTAGGAGACCACCAGGCTTGAGATGGCGTTTGGCGCGGCCGAAAGTAATGGAAAATTTGGCCCCATTCAGCGCCAGAGAGGTAAATAGAACTGCAAAAGAGGAAAAAGACGAGTATTTCACTGTAGAAGCACAGTGAGAGTCGAAGTAAAATGCCAAGCCATTCAAATAAACTTTCTTCAAATTGAAGGAAGGGGGGCGTTCGTTGGGGCGAAAGACCGGAGAAAGAGGGAAAGTTAGTAGAATTGTTAGATGATCAGAACCCAAGTCCTGATGTACCTTCCAGGAGAAAGAGAAGGCGATAGAGGAGGGAACAAAAGAGGTTTCATGAAAGGAGCGACTGCCAGACGAGTGATGGAGAGGAGTAGATATGTCATGGTCATTGAGAGGAAGGAGATCAGAGGAGATGACCCAATAGAACACTTCCTTCCTACAGAAGAAGCAGGGAACCAGCAGGGAGAACAGGTCCAGAAGTAAAAGCTGCCTAGAGATTCGAATGTAGAATAAGAGAGTAGTGAATAACTTAAGTAGACCCATTTGGAGCAGATGTAACATTTCATTGATCTACCTTTCCAGGTCAAATCTTAGCGCATACTGACCAGGAAAAGGCGAGACCAGGGTTAGAATGAACGCTGCTGCTTATCAAGAAAAGGAAAAAAATGAGAAGACGGGCAAAAAAGAGGCAGGAGAAGTGAGAAAACAATAGACCGATTTCAAAAAGGCCATGTGCTGCCCTTTGCCTCTTGTTCAAAGGGCAGCACGGCAAAAAATGGTTTGTGTGAGGGGAGTGCCCCGGGTAACTTGTATCCTCATGAAGGCCTACAGCCATTTTGACTGAAACGGGGTCGGGGACAGCATCACCACATTGAGGCGGGTGTTGATTGGTGCAGCTTAGATAGTGTTCGTTGATGTTGTTGGGTTGAAACGATATGTCGATTGTTGATAAATGTTTAGCTATAACGTAAAACTAACTTTTTGTATTCCTTGTTTTGTTTTATATATTTCATTTGAATAAAACTTTATTGATCAGTTTGTGCGTAGTGACTTAATGTGGTGTATATAAGTGTAAAGGAATCACGACAAAGGGACATCTTTGTTGTAAAGGCCAATGGAAGTTTGTAATTTCTTTTTAAACACACTTGTACTTGTGATGAATGTAGTACTGAATATTTTTCTGGCTACCCTGTAAGACAAAATGAAATCCAACATATTATTCTCCGGTAGAGCTCGGCGCCTCACAGGGTTAGTTTGCTTTACAAAATCAAGTCACAAAATTTATTTTTCTACTAGTTCTAGTCGATACCTTATTAAAAATTAACCATGTTTTATGCATTGCATTGTTGCTTTAAAACTTGTTTTTCACTTAATTATCTAATCGAAATCATTGAGCGCGTAAGAAAGAGGATCTATTGAATGTATCATATTTTCGCAATGGAGCGCAAAACCGTACAACAAAAAAACTTGACTTCGGCAATCTGGGACTCTCACACATTTTTGCTAATCCTAGTCTTCAGTTTGTTGGAGCTGGATGTTATACAAAATATTCGGCGAAATCTTTGCTACTGCAATCAAGTCAAAAATGAGCTCTGCATTTCTTGAAATCAAATATCGTGCCACCAAAAGATACAACTACCCGCTTGGGAATTTTTAAATTAGATGAATTCAGAAATTAGATTTGAAAACCACGTTAGCACAAACAAAGTTGAATTTTCAATTAGTTGTAGTCTTCAAAGATTAGCATAACACAGTTGTAGGCAGAAAGTACGAGACCATGAAATTAAGTACATTTGAAAACAATACCGGTTAGCAAAGACATCCACATACTTTTTAGTTCTGAGTGGACGGTATACAACCAATAAATTGTTACGATATTAAGTGTGGCAACCAAGCACATCAGTGTTAAGCGTTTCACCTTGATTGCCGTCTTGATATTTTCCTGGAGTGTAGCTGACATTTAAATCGATACAAATCACGTTTGATCCTCCTCCAGGTTCGTTGTATTTACTTCCCGCTGCTACACCTGTTGATTAATCATGATTGAGCAGCATAAATCCGACGACATATCAACATTTATACGAAACCAAAGAAACAAAAGATTGTGTTGTAAAACGTCTGGTTACCGTAGGCGGTGGGTGACAGGAGGATCACATCTCCATCAAAATATATAATCAAATAGGCATAGGTCTTATTGATATTATAAATATTTGCTTTATATCAACATACAAGCTTAAACCATCAAGTTTCAAGCATTAGATATTGCCATATTTATTAAAGTCCATTTCATTTTTATATAATTATGATGAAGAACTAGGTTATTCACAATTAAGATAGCTTTGAAAAGTGAAATTGCTTATCAACATTCAACATTTACTTGCCTTCATAAACTAGCTCGGTGTGTTCTGGTCCTTCACAATTTCTACTTCCCCATCTGATGTACGTCGCTCCGCCACGACCTGCTTGCGTTATAAATACTTGCATCTCCAAACACCGTTAATTAATAGGTTTCATATAAATTTATAATTATAACGCTTTACACAAAAATTACGCGGATAGTTTTTGTTTGATGTCAGATGATAATTTCATTGTGGTTTTTGTTTTCATCAATGCTAAACTTTGAATAGCAGTAATGACGTTAAAACTGTTAAATTTGCTGGTTAATCATGCCAAGAAAACCCATTCAGATGTGCGAAATCAAAAAACGTTTTGTAAAATATTTATCAGTATTCAGATTACATGTCGCTAAAAATGCGAGCAAAATCTGACATTTTGGCTTTGTTTTAAATAAGTATTTTGTTTAAGGCTGATGCGCATTTTCCAGAACTTGATAAAATCGATGCAAAATTGTGGTAAAATATTGTATAAAGTAAGTAAACATAATGCAAATGAACCAAACTTACTTGAAAATGTTAGATCTTCAAACTGAATAAAACAATATCAGTTAAAACTATATTTTTTATAAAAATTTAAATGATATCAATGGTAAGTAATGAAAACAATTTGCTTATTTAAAGTGTATGGATGTTTCCTAATCTTAGTGCAAGGATAGATTAAAGGTTTTATGTAAAAACAGTTGACGTTACTTCCTCATCACCGCCCTCGGCGTTTCTTTTGTTGACGTGATTTTGTTCTTTGACTTCACGCTTGCTCACGTGACGATGGATTTCGACATCACTCAATAAATTGTTCATCGCAATGAACTGGTTTTCAAGTATAAATAAGAATATATTGAACTTTATGTTACTTTATCTTTCTACTTTTAATCAAGAAGGCAAAGAAAGGTTCACTGTTAGAATACGTGATGATTTGAGTTAAGCACCTAAAAGAAACAATACAAAATCGTGCACAAAACAAAATCTCGTCAATTTTATCTAAATTAAATCCGTAGTCGCAACTGTGTTGCTGCCTCAGATATATTTAGGCTATTCAGATCTCTTCGACTCGTTTTTTTGTTTGTTTTTATATAATCATCGTTTATGAAATTACTTTGTCATTTTATGATTCATGCTTTTACTATCAACATAGAATCCAATACAAATCAGTAGGAATCCAGCTACCATTAACAAAGTTTTAACTTTCATCACATTTCTTATGAGCAACGATTTTTGATTAAGTTTAGACGCAGATTTACAATCATAGTCACACAACTCGTGAAGTTTCATATTTAAAATTGTTACTGAAACTTGTTATGACTGAAAGAAAAGTGAATTGTGATCTTTATCATAAGCACACTGCTTTAAATATGCTTCCCAAATATAAGGAAAAAGAAAAAAAGATTTCCATCACACGCTCATTTCCGTAATTTGTTTTTTTCGTTCAAGCAATTATGACATTTTCCCAGAAAACATTGGCATTGGATGCGAATGATTTTAATACAAGATTTTGTATTGCAGCGCCATAGGCATTGCTGCTGAATCAATGCAATCACGATTAAAAAATCGGTTGTGATGAAATATGAACATTATACTTTTATGCCATAGTATGATGTATTTTTTGTAACTATCCGCTGTTTCTCATTTTCTGTAATATGCTGAGATACCTGTCATGTCGTGTGGTATCGTACGGTACTTCTAAAATGTAGTGTGGTTGAGCAAGAACTTAATACTGGGCCGTTGAAGACGAATGTCCGCAATTTGAGAGAGTAACACAAGTGATTTCGACAAGTCACAAACAATCGTGCAATCCCGTTGTTGCATGTTGATGTCAACCTCAAACAAGTGTTATTTCAAAGCATGCAATCAAAACTATCGCGCAGGAAGATATTAATTTGTTTTAGTTGAATATTGAAAGTTCCTTAAAAATGAAACTTCACAACCGGGAACGCCGTATGAGACCCCAAATGCCACCATTGTCCAACTACAAGAAACCTATGCATTTGAACTATTTCCAAAACAACTAAAAAATGTATGCGTATACACGTTATCTACATTTATCATATTGATCAAGTTACAATATATAGGTTGTGAACTTGATGAAATCGACAAGATTTTTTTTAAGAATACTATGTATTGTTTTGGGTGCTGAACTTTTGATGAATAGTAAATCGCAAAAACTGTTTAGTTAGCTGACTAGAGTGTTAGATAAAATTTTGAAACGCTAGGAAATTAATAAACCCATGGCAAATTTGTTTCCAGCCGGCTAACATCGAAATGTTGTTACATTTGACCATTAACTACGGTTTGCATGTTTTTCCGCAAAATTTTCGAAATGTATAGCGCCACAGTACTGCTTGTGGGTCGTTATTCTCTATTCACCGCTTCAATTAACCCCAAAGCATGCTTTCTATTGTGCGATTTGAAATTTATAAACTACATGTTGTTCCGGTGACTGCAATAAATCCAATCTTTTCAGCATTTCTAATTTACCAGAGATCGAAAACTATTTATCATTAGGCATTCCCCGTTTCAAAAAAACGGGAAAAGAAATAAGAAGTTGTTGGTAGGTGATATTTTCAGTGGTCTAGTTTACTTATATCAATGAGCTTATTCTGGTAGTGCGAGAATTTATTTAAACTGGACCATTGCCACGGGTAAACGGTGCAGTACTGTTAGCGCTGTTCGCAGTCTATATAGACTTGAGTTTTCATTTTTTATCAATTGCAGTGGTGGTCAAAGCAACCAACAAATCTACATGGACAAAAGTATTTTTACTTATTCTACAAAATACTCATTTAAAAGTCGAAAGTAATAACAGACGTACTCACTTTAGTAAAAGTAAAAACTAATTGATGATATAACTACTCAAGTAATGAAAGTACAAAGTAGTTATATTTGTTTTTAGTTTTGTCCTGCATTAGTACTAAATGATTCAATTTATTATAGGCACGTGCTTAAGGAGAAGGGCAATAGAGTAACCAGAAACAAAATTTGGTTGGGAATAAAAAATATTGCGTTTTGGATTTTTTGACCTTAAATTATTTCTTTGAGAATACTTGTTTTGCTGAGGACGTTTATCTTCTTTTCCACGAAAAACGATTTTTTATCTGGGCATCGGCGTTTTGAAGCCGTTTTACTTGAAATGAGACTTTTCGCCTTAGTCGAGCCCAAGAAATTTAAGTAGCATGGTTTATTTGTCCCCATGGCCACGCTTAAAAAAAGGAGCAAATTTCTCATTCTTACCTCACCTCTGGTAGGGTGAAAGCTTTTTCTATGACAAAACAAATCATTAAGTTTAATAATGAGTCAATGAAACTAGTACCGATAATTAATGGACAAAGGAACAAAGAGTCTGTTTATACAAAGCGGTCATTATCCTCAAACAAAACTATTTACTCAGCACTATTTCACTTTGATGGATCGTCCGTTCGTCATTGGACACAAAATTGTTTTAATAATTAATGTATTTTCTGTAGATTTATTTTATTTAATTTTTGATTGTTATGCTATGCATTTTATAAAATGTTTATTGATAGATAAAAGTCGTTAAAACCTGAAGAGACTGGATGATATTGAGGTTTTTTTGTTTCTACTAATACAGAACTTGAATGTTATGTTATTTAAGATTTGCAATAATAAAGCCATAGGCGTAGCCAACAAAAGACTTTGGATGGAGGCAACAGAGAGGAAAACTTCTATCTGCCCTAACACAATTTCGATGGTGGCTTTCTTTTCATGATATTTGGAGACTCCACAAAATTTTGATACGAATCAGAGGTATAAGGCAATTTGAAGGAAATCTATTAAGGTCAGGCGTATTTCCCGTTGTCGAGAAGCTGATCTGGAACCGGCACCAACTGATTTGAGGGTCAATTCCAGAGGTGAAAAAATTAATTTAATTACGAAACTGGCGGCTTTTTATCTATAATTTCGTATTAAAAGCTGTTTTGAATATTAATTTTTTGTAAGCAAATTTTTGCCAATTTCAGAGGAGATAAAGCTTTTGGAAGATCAATTTTTTAATAACGAGTGGTTTTGAGTATCTTGTTTTAAATATCAATTTTATATGATTGTGTTTTATTTTTTCCATGAGCGGAGGTGTGAAGTGGGTGCACAACAGCATATTCCACGAGTTCCCTAAAAGATTTCGGAGCCGCGTACATCGGTACCCCCTAAACCTAGATCGCTATCAATGCTGCTGAGCTTAATCTAAAAGCACTCACAACTAAGCTTAAAACGGAGAATTTATAAATTTTTAGGAATGCATTTGCGTACTAACGTGACTGATTGTCTTTTGTGAGCTAACCTACATATGTGGAAGAGTATGAAACACACTGCCGAAAAATCACACTTAGTACTTCTGAAACCAATCACTTTTCAAATCAAAACAACTATATGATAACAAGAATCACTGGTAGCACTGACTGCACCTTGCTTAATACTAAAGAGTAGCGATAAAGCATTTAAAAGCAAGTTTGTAAATGAAGGCAGAGCATTTTGTGAAGCTAAAAGTTTTGTTTTTTTGAAATTAACGTTTGAAACCAAGCATTTCTTTCAATTAGATCTCGATATGGATCATTTGTTGCCCCATATAGTGTTCAAACTGACAAGAGGGTCTTTATCTTATTACATTTTTGCTACTGTGATACTGTTTGTGGAAAACCATCGCCCTTATTTTTCCTAATTACGCCACTCAGTAGCAGCATCATTTGTTTTTCAAAATTCAAACCCAAAATTGCCAGCTTTGACAAAGATTGACACATTGACCGCGAGGGACGTAATATTACGTCCTTATTTTTCCTTTCTGTACGCTGAAGACGTAACTATAGATGTCTTTCAGCTAAGTTTAATTTCGATCGTTTTAGCGTCTGGTATAATCGCCGAATCTTTTCCTATGAAAATAGCTGAGCCAAGTTCTTTTTTCTCTTCTTTCTAAAGCTTTTTTTGACGTTTTGCTGGAGTTCTAAGCTATCGTGATTTTCGCAGAAAAACCGAACAGCCTTGGTAGAAATAACCGCACAGTATCGAAAAAAAATAGACTCCATTATTATCATTAGACTATAACCGTCATGGGAAAGGAAAAGAAACTCGCTACATGTGCGAAACATGCTCCTCAAAACCAGTTTGTGTGTGGTTCCTTGCTTCAAAAAATTCCATAGTGAAGTCTGCATTTGACTGCGGTATACCAGTCAGTGTACTATTTCAAACAACATGATATTGGTTTCTTTATATTGATTTTGCAGATTTGAACTGCTTTGTTTATTCATCTTATTTTGGTTGATTGTATTATGATTGTTCGAAGCAGGGATGTGGAAGCGGAAGCGGTGGAAGCGGTCTTTTTCTGTGGAAGCGGAAGCGGAAGCGCGAAAAATTCCACCGCTTCCGCTTCCACATAGGGGGAAGAATGGAAAGAGAAAAGAAATTGGTTCTGCTATCCTTCGTAGAAGAACGAATAGGGGAGCATAAACATTAAGAAATAAGAGCGAGGAGGAGTCGTTTGGAGAGATGTTGACCTCTACATAATCAGAGTAGGGGCCAAGCGAAGAAAGAGAGGAGGTAGAAAGCTCAGAGGAGAATAAGCTCTGCTTGACGAAAATAATGACGCCGCCGCTAGCGTCTGCGACATCAGTAGAAAAAATATCAGATCGAAAGTGGGTGCGATCAGATCGCAGAGCAGAGAATCCAGAGATCTGAAAAGAGGAAGATAAATTAAGGTTAGAATCCTGGATATAAATAAGATCAACGGAATGAGACGAAATAAAGTGTAGTAGTTTAGTGCTCCTGGCGCGGAGACCCCTAGCATTCCATTGAAGAACCCTGAGAGAGTTAGGGAGGGGAAGAGAAAGCAGGAGGTAAAAAGAAACAGCCAGGAGCATGAGGCGGTGGTGAGGGTGCAGAAGGAGAAGATACAAAGTGGGCGGAAAAAGGATAAGAGGTTTGAAGGTGAGGGTGGAGTGCGAGTGCTGCATTAGCGAAAGGGGGCCAGATTGAGCAGTGAAGGTATACAAGCTGGAGGAGTCTGAGGAGGAAGTCACAGTGCTGGTAGGTGTAGAATCTCCAAAAAAAGCAGGGAGGGGAGCTCCAGAAGTGAGAGCTGCCAAGAGTTTTGAATCTAGAATAGGAGAGTAGTGATCACTTTAAATGAACCCAATTAGAGCATGAGCAGCATTGCACTGTCCTACCCTTACAGGTCACATTTCCAGCGTACACTAAATGGGGAAAGACAGAGCAAGGGTTAGGATAAACGTTGCCGCTCATCAGGACAAGGAGAAGAATGAGAAGACGGGCAAGAGAAAGGCAGGAGTAGACAGAAGACAGGCCAATTTTAAAGAGGCTGCGTGCTACCCTTTTGCGGTCGTTTGGGGGCTGCACAGCGAAAAAATGGTTGGTGTAAGGGGAGTGCCCGGGGTAACTGGGACCTTCGGGAAGGCCAACAGCCATTTTGACCCAATCCAAACGGGTCTGGGACTTACTTCACCACCACGTTGAGGCGGCTGTTGATTGGTGTAGTTTAATTTTGCTCGCTTTAAATGTACATACTATATATACGACAGAAATTTCGCACTTCACTATCCAAAAAGATCGGAATCAATACGTGTTTTGAGGACGGATAGAAGGTCGGTAATGATAATTAGAGTTAAATTTAACTCAAAGTCAGAGTTAGTTGAGGATAGAGAAGGAAAATCAACGCTATACGGTGTAATTTGTTGTTGTGACGACAGGTTATTGTCGAGAGCTGTAATATGTAATCATACGGTTTAGATCTGAGAAGCGTTAATTCATTTCTTACCACTACATGTTCTAGTTGTTTATTTTTATTCAATTGCGCTGTATAAGATTAAACTGAACCGTTGATTTGATATACAAAAAATTATCTTTCCAGCTAAAAAGGTTTTTGAGATACACATATGTTCCCATATGGGAACATTGGCAGGTTGCAGCAAAAAAACTCAAAAATAAAAAAATTTTGTAAAATATTTTTTTTTTACTTTTTATTCAAAATTACAAGCAGGATGCATCGTGGTACACGCCCCAACACATGCTTTTAGTCGCAACTCGTACTTTTATTTGAAGCTCGCTTTCTTTTTTTGGTTCTCTCGGTCAGAAAACCTATTTGATCCTCCTCTACATCATCTATATGTTCTTTCACTTTGAGCTCACCAGCAGGTTCAAAAGCCGTTTCAAAGCCTTGAGGAACTTCTTCATTATCACTTGCTTGATCACATTCATCGCCACCAGCAGGAATGAGTAGAACTACACTTCTTGTTCTCTCTATTGTTTCTACTAGGTTTCTCACTTCTGACGTAGTAGTAGCATGAGTTACACGTCGGTATGAAGACTTATTAATAAAACCTTTTTAATAAAACACTTTCGCTAACTACCAAAAATGTTACCCGAGCGTGATATTGCCATGGAAACTGATCACGTAATTAAAGCTTATTTCACGGCATTTTCCACCTTTAAAATTTCTCAAACAATGCAATAAACCACACCAAAAACTGTAGAAAGCTAAAGAAAAATGTTTCCTTGTATCATTTTTGCTGCTTTTTAATGCTACAAAAATTCGTTATTTAAGAAAGAAACACGTGATTGATTATATGTTCCCATATGGTAACATTGGTAAGAAACGGGTTAAGTTAACTGTTGTAAAAGTAGTTGTAAGTAGTGAAGGAACTTGTAATAACTGTCTATTTGTTGAAGTGTTTAATTATTTTTTGAAGTGTAGTAACGAAATATTTGATTTTCTCGCAAGCAATTCGTGATTTCTAAATTTTTGTTAGTGGGAGTTCCGTGACAAACACGAAAGTACATTAGGGGTTCCGCGATGACAAAAAGATTGAAAAGCACTGTTCTACATTCAACGCGAGTTCTGATATCTAAGAAAAAGAAACACAGAGTAGTTCGAAACAATAAGCTTAAGCGAAGTAGGTAAAGTAATAGCAATAAATGAAGGTTTTTGTTTTCTCAAAATGATAAAGTGTAGGAGAAGGCAGGCTACAGACCCACAAAAGTTAAAAGAAATTGTCAACGGTCGTTTTTTCATTTTTTGTTGGTGGAAGCGGAAGCGATAGGTGTGGAAGCGGAAGCGGAAGCGTTTGAAAAATAACCGCTTCCACATCCCTGGTTTGAACACAATTTTACATGTCGTTACATAGCACGTTTTGCTTTTTTCGGTTGTCAGACATATCGGCAAAATATGCGAATGTCGCCGAATACGGTTAGATCACCTGCCCTGTATCCTAGTGACCGGCAGGCGACGATTTGACGACTAGAAGATAGCTCGGTAGAGTTCAACGACTACCTTCTATGCCCTATCCTTCGGCCTAAGGACTTACGCTTATGAAGCTAAGTTGCAGCCCACTCTTTAACACCACAACTTATATTAATGCATAAGCGGTCGCACTCCGACAATCACGGACACCACGCTGTAGCAGCCGATAGTCCCCCTTCCTTCTAATAGTACTTGGCCCTTGCCTTCTAATTCTTCACCCTTCTTCCTTCTTTTCTTCTCTGTTCTGTCGTCTGTTTGCTTTTATCTCTTTCTCTTTTTTCTCTGTTATTTCCAAAATGACCCACCCGTATATATATGCTTCCCATTCGAACGTAACCGAAACAACATTCCCAAATATTTTAGCCAATCAAAAAAAAATCTAGAAACTAAAAATTAACAAGAAAAGGTTTGAAAACGGGGGAATACCGGAAACTGCTACCCAAAGAACAACCAATAAAAACGCATATAAAATCAAAATAAAAAGGCTTATCTACGGGGCGATTACAGGAAATAATTACCAATAAAATTACTTTGAGGATAAAATACATAAGCGACAGTTTGTGTACGGGGAAATACCGGAATTAATGACCAAAACAGCAAAACTACGTCGACACGGGATAATGATTGAATATTCAAGAGATTATTATTGTTACATACGCCCCCCCTTAAGAATATTATCCCATAATATTCAACACAATAATAATAATAATAAACACATAAGAAAACACGCACGCGAATAAAACACAGCGATAAATAGTCTCAGTCCCATTGCCTCCTATCCCTTCGATTACCCATTAGTCCGTCACAATACGACTCAGATAGTCCGCCACAACGTTGTCCTTTCCCGGAATGTCCTCTACCCGGTAATCGTACCCTTGCAGTGCCAATGCCCATCGCATAACCCGATCATTGTGAAATTTAGCTTGGTTTAAGTAGCTTAGGGGTTTATGATCCGTCTGCAGGATAAAGGTTTTCCCCACCAAGTACAAACGGAATTTGGTTATCCCCCATACGATCGCTAAACACTCCTTCTCCAGGGTGGAGTAATTCTGTTCGGCGGAGGTTAGCTTCTTGCTGCCGTATGCCACAGGGTGGTATTTACCCTCGTGCTGTTGCATAAGGGCAGCTCCCAAGCCGCGATTTGACGCGTCAGTCTTTAGCACAAACGTTTTTGTATAGTCCGGCACACGCAATATCGGTCTTCTAAGCAGGCTCCTCTGCAGATTGACGAACGCCTTCTCCTGCGGATCTCCCCACTGAACGCGAGTCGGCTGTCCCTTCTTCGTCAGGTCACTCAACGGCGCGGAAATTGCCGCGAAAGATGGTATGTGGTCGCGGTAGTAATTAGCTAGGCCTAGAAACGATCTTACTTCCTTCTTCGTGGTTGGTCTTCTGGCGTGACGAATCTTCTCCAAGTTCTCGTCGTTGACAGTGATCCACTCACCCCCAACCAGATGCCCTAAAAAGTCCACCGACTTGGTCCCAAACAGACACTTGGTAGGGCGTGCCGCCAAGTTCGCTCGCTGAAGACGGCCCAACAGCTCCTCCAGTGCCCGTAGATGTGACTCCCAATCTTCGGTGTAAATGATCAGATCATCGATGTAGCTGCTGACGTGATCCATCCCCAATAGAAGTTGTCTCATCCCACGAACAAGCGTTGCACCGGAATTCTTCATGCCAAATGGCATCCTTAGAAACTCGTAGCATCCGTCCGGCGTGACAAAAGCAGTTTTCGGTACATCCTCTTCAGCCACCGGTATCTGCCAGTACCCCTTGCTCAAGTCGATTTTTGAAAAATACCGGCTTCGTCCCAATTGTTGAAATAGGTCTTCGGCAGTGATCATAGGCTCAGGATCGGCGATAGTGAGTTTGTTCAGCTTACGGTAGTCGACGCAAATGCGATTGGATCCGTCCTTCTTCTTGACGATCACCACTGGCGATGCATAAGGCGAGCTCGATTCTCGAATGATACCTAAACTAATCATTTCCCTAATTTCCCCCCTTAGCTCCTCCCGAACAGCGTAAGGTAACGGATATGGCTTGGATCTAATTGGTTCATTTTCAGTGAGCTCAACCCTGTGTTTAATAAGGTCAGTCTTCCCTGGAAGGTCAGTAAAGACATCACTGTACTTCCCCAAGACATTCATGATCTCCCCTTGTTGCGCTTCACCCAAATTCACCCCCAAACAAACATCTTGAAGGCCCTCCTTCTGTTGGAATGACCCCAGATCCATCAATGCCTCTTCATCGATGCTATAGTCTTCTTGCCCCTGAATGCCTCGCACACTGACCCCAACCAAATTTATGCCCTGATCAGCCCCTGTGACCCCCTGGGCACAATCTTCCGAGGTCCCTTGAGAGTCATTGTTCTTATCCCTTTCAACATATCGTTTCAACATATTAATGTGATAATTTCTTGTTTTACGGTTAACTTCAACCTGATAATTATCTCCCCCTTGGCACCCCTTGACGGTATATGGCCCCCTCCATTGCATCAACAGTTTGTTATTATCGGTAGGAAGCAATATCAGTACCTTGTCTCCAACACGGAAAACTCGCTTCTTGGCCTTGCGATCGTACAACCTCTTGTTTCTGACCTGGTTTTTCCTCAACTCCTCTTGAGCCATCTTCATCGTCGTATCTAGCCTTTCCCGCAGTTCCAAAACGTACTGGCAACTGGTCGTGACCTCTGGAACGTCCACCTCCTCCGTCCAAAGCTCCTTCAAAATTTGAATCGGACCCCTCACCGTCCTTCCATACAGCAATTCGAAGGGCGAAAACCCAGTAGACTCCTGGGGCGCTTCTCTGTACGCAAATAAAAGCGGATTAATAAATCGATGCCACTGGCGTGGCTGGTCACTACACAGCCGCCTCAACATCCTTTTTAACGTCCCATTAAATTTCTCCACCAGACCGTTACAAATCGGGTGATATGGGGTGGTAGTTAACCGCTTAATAGATAACAATCTCGTCACCTCTTTCATACATTCGGATACGAATTGCGTGCCGAGGTCACTAAGTACTTCTTCCGGCACACCTACACGACTATACACATCCAGTAAAGCCTCTGCCACACTCTCCGTATCAATATTCTTTAACGGTACTGCTTCTGGATATCGTGTTGCATAGTCAACCAAAGTCAAAATGTACCTGTGCCCCTTGTCACTCGCGGGTGTGATAGGCCCGACTAGATCAATTGCCACCCTCTTAAATGGAAGATCGATCAACGGCATTTCTCCCAACGGGGCACGAGGAACAGCTCCCCTGGCGACTGTTTTCTGGCACACGTCACAAGACCTGCAAAAACTGGTAACATCCCTATGCATACCTGGCCAGTAAAAATTAGTCTGAATTCGGTCCTCCGTCTTCTTTACCCCCAGGTGTCCTCCAAACATCGAATCGTGAGCCACTTCCATCACTCTAGTTCTAAGTAACTTAGGTACCAAAATTTGCTTACCGGTCTCTCCCGGAATATCCTTCCGCTGGCGCACGCGATACAGAATCCCCTTCAGCTTCTTATAGGCAACCACATACTTTCCCCGGTTTACCTCCTCCTTCATATCCTGGAACCTTCTCAGGCTAGGATCATCTTCCTGCCATCTCATCAGTTCCTCCTTCGATACCGCCACCTTGCTTGCTACCTCCTGCACGTTCAACGGCTTTGAACCTTCGCTCGCCCGCTCTTGTGCCCTGGTAGCCACCGCAGCCGACGTGCTCCACTTCGGATTTGGGTCGTCTGGCCTCCTCGCTCCCGGTACATTTCCGATGATGAGATCGAACAACGGATCCAGCAAGCATAATGCTTCAACTACTCCAGTATAATACGGAGTATCTATATTAATTCTAGCAATAGGAGCTTTCTTAAGCGTCCTATCTACCATCATCATGTGTCCCGTTTCCCCAGTCAAATAGGCTTCGTCCACCAAACTCCTTCTAACAATTACACCACTGCAACCGGTATCCCTTAAAACCTTCACAGTCCTATCCCCTACCCTTCCAGGTAACACAAGCAAATTATCCTTTACCTCGGTCTCCATGCACGCTCCATTCAGTACCTTAATCTTCTCCCCAGTTTTCAGTTCCAGCCATTCTTCTCCGATTGCCGGCTTGTCTTCTTTTATTTTCTTCGGTACTTGCATCACGCAAGCGACTCGGTGAGGCTGGTTCGACGGCCTACCACCACTTCCAGCTCTCAATCGAGGTGCGGGCTGAGGACGCTGAGATGACCGACAATCCCTCGCTTCGTGGCCTATAGCTCCACACCTGAAACAATGAAAATTCCTCCCTTGGCTAGGGGCTTCTCCTCTACGAGCCCTAGCATGCTTAAACGGGCACTCCGCCGCCCGATGACCTCTACCATCGCAATAGTAGCATCGCATCACCTCTTCAAATCTCTCCACGGCCGAATCCCTGCTACCGTGGCCCCCCGCTTCTTGTCTCGCCAAAGCACCTTTGCTCGATAGCTTCTTATTATGAGCCACTAAATATTGCTCGGCTATCCTCGCCAACTCTTCCAAATCTTTCGGACTGCGCTCCATCAGATGTATCGCCACATCTTTTGGGCACAAATTCGTAAACTGCTCGCGCACCATCAATTCCATTACTCCCTCGTACGACTTGTCCACACTAGCCATCTCCACCCACTTATCAAAATAGTTCGAGATTCTCACTAGAAACTGGCTTGGGGTCTCTTGACCCTCAGGCTTGGCTCCCCTAAATCTCTCTCGATACCCATGCTCTGTGAAGTTGTACCGCTTCAGAAGGGCAAGGTGCAAGCGATCATAGTTCAAGGCGTCTTCAGTTGATAGACCCGAGTAAACCTCAAGTGCTCTACCGGAAAGCAGTGGACTTAGACGGGTCGCCCAAGTCTCCTTTTCCCACCCTGCAACAGTCGCATATCTCTCAAAACGCAACAAGTAGCTGTCCAAGTTATCCTTCCCATCCACAAATGAAGGTAACTCTGGGGCCCTAGCACCTGCCGCCATAGGCCTTCTGTCTTCCCGTCTCTCCAAACGTGTCTCCGCCTCAATCCGTTTGGCTTCCAACTCTATTCTTAATTTTTCTAACTCCATCTCTGCCCTTCTTTCCTCAGCTTCGGTTCTGCGAACCCTCTCCCTCTCTTCAGCCTCGCGAAGTCTCTCCCTCTCCCTCTCTTCAGCCTCGCGAAGTCTCTCCCTCTCTTCAGCTTCGCGAAGTCTCTCTCTCTCTTCGCGCATCTCCTTTTCGGTCTCCTTCAATCGGCGCCACTCATCAATTAAAAACTTGCTCCTCTGCTTCTCATCCAACCCCAATGCTTCTACCTGCTGCCTTAGCTCCTCCAAAGTGATAGACTTGCTCTCAGTAGCCGTACTGTTACTCTACCAACCTACAAGATTTCCCGGACGAGCCCCCAAGTTGTCGCCGAATACGGTTAGATCACCTGCCCTGTATCCTAGTGACCGGCAGGCGACGATTTGACGACTAGAAGATAGCTCGGTAGAGTTCAACGACTACCTTCTATGCCCTATCCTTCGGCCTAAGGACTTACGCTTATGAAGCTAAGTTGCAGCCCACTCTTTAACACCACAACTTATATTAATGCATAAGCGGTCGCACTCCGACAATCACGGACACCACGCTGTAGCAGCCGATAGTCCCCCTTCCTTCTAATAGTACTTGGCCCTTGCCTTCTAATTCTTCACCCTTCTTCCTTCTTTTCTTCTCTGTTCTGTCGTCTGTTTGCTTTTATCTCTTTCTCTTTTTTCTCTGTTATTTCCAAAATGACCCACCCGTATATATATGCTTCCCATTCGAACGTAACCGAAACAACATTCCCAAATATTTTAGCCAATCAAAAAAAAATCTAGAAACTAAAAATTAACAAGAAAAGGTTTGAAAACGGGGGAATACCGGAAACTGCTACCCAAAGAACAACCAATAAAAACGCATATAAAATCAAAATAAAAAGGCTTATCTACGGGGCGATTACAGGAAATAATTACCAATAAAATTACTTTGAGGATAAAATACATAAGCGACAGTTTGTGTACGGGGAAATACCGGAATTAATGACCAAAACAGCAAAACTACGTCGACACGGGATAATGATTGAATATTCAAGAGATTATTATTGTTACAGCGAACTATGCACTTTTACGATCAGACGCGTTAGCGTGTACCGAGAAAAATTCGCCGCGGTAAATGTGTTAAAATAAATGAAATAGTAAAACTGTTCCTAAAGCTAACATAACTCATTTCAATTTAACAGAGGTTATGATTTTTGCATATACTTAAGTAACAGTTATAACTACTCAAGTAGTGTTCTTTCCCATGTAATTTACTTAAGTAAAAGTAGAAGCAGCAAAAGATAAAACTACTCAAGTAATTAGCTCGTTAATGCAAAGCCTACTCAGAACATTTACTTGAGTAGAATTATTCGCTGCTGACCTCCTCTGATCAATTCATACTAAAGACTTCAAAAACGGTATTCTCAGCTTCCCTGCTCGGTGCTTTCCTGCTTAGCAAACTTGGCAAATCTGCTTGCTCTGTTCAATAGTAAAGCACTTAACGATTCACCTTCATTTATATACGACATACAGTTGGCGGGTACAGCAGTGTACATGTGACCTTGGCTCAGTGCGACTAAAGTTATAGCATGAGGTCAAGAGCATGAGCAAAAAACAAAGTATTTCGAGCGAAGAGCATCATTCTGTTACATGAAGATTAAAGAAACTCATTAAGTGCTTTTCCGAAAAACAAAACAAACGAATTTGGCGGCTTCTTTAACTTTTCCTTTCTGTGTTAAGAGCTGAGCGGTGATGAAAACCATTTTTGTAGTTTTTGATATGATTCCACAAGGTAAATGAAATGAAATTATGATTATAGACAAATTTTTAGTTCCTACACAATTGCGCCAAAACCATGCTGTTTGCAATTATATTCCAAAATCCGAAAACAGCGAAACCCTGTCATTTTTTTTTCATTAATTGTTAAACGATATTTTGGATTGCTAGTTACCTGAACATCACTACACACCTGTGTACATTTATACAAAATCAATTACTTTCACAATTCAAAACAAACTCTACAGTTATTTGTAAGTAATTCTTTAATCATAATCATGAAGTACGGTACTTTTATTTGAAAGCTAAACAAGAAAAAATTGAGCTTTTTATATGATACAGTGTACCTTAAGGGCTACTTGACAAAAAATGCCATCAAGTGATAGTGTAAATTTTAATTACATGATATTTTATTAAACTAAAAATATTGCTAGGTACTACAATGCTAACACAGAAACGAATCCATTATTCAGAGAAATGTTTTGTAAAAATATTACCAATCAGCCGGTGTCGCCCTCATGCCATTTTCCTGATCATTTATTTCTGCAAGAATATCCATTCAGCAGACGACGCCGTCTGGACCGATGAAAGATAATAAGTGAAAGCAATCACAGTTAAAAATCATCAATCGTGATTTTTATGTTTCAGTATGCACGCCGCGCCAAATTCCATATATTAACTGTATTTTTAGTCAGTTGAGACAATAAATTAAAATGAGGTGAACTAAATATCTATGGTCTTACGTTGAAATTGAATCCAAGATTTTGCATGAATGGCAAAAAAACTTGCTATATTTTAGTCGTTGACGTGATACGCAACCACATGCGTAGTTCTAAAATCTCGAGTTTGGTTCTTTCCTGGTGGACAATTGATTACATATAAAAAGCAACACAATAAACAGACGATAGATAGAATTACGTCAAGTCAGTTATAATTTGATCCAAAGTTTCACAATTACACGAAGTGCTTAGCAAAAGATACAAATACATACAGCTATCAAGAAAGTTGTGTTTGAAGGTAGTATTCTGAAACAACGTGGGTTTAAGTCGGCGAGAAAGATTACTAGGGGAACTTAGAGCCTCATTTTTGGTAATAATAAAAAGCAATTTTATTATATTTCATTTGAACTGGCGGTATCATTTAGAATGATAAATAGAATTTAAATAAAACAAACAATTAACCTTGCATTCTAATCCGTTGATCGTGGGAATACGTAAGGAGTGTATAAAGACTTCTGTAACCACGCATACATGCGATTTATTTTGCAACAAAAAGTAAGACATATACAAAATAAATGCGCAATTGCATGCTAAACGAAAAGTGTTTTAAGCTATAGGCAGTTTTAATATCAATTCCAATTTACCAAGTGAATTGCCTAAACGTGCAATCTATGGAAAGTGGAAACACTTTTAGTTTGAACCAAATTGAGTGTATGAAAATAACAACAAACATCGATGAATACAATTAGTTTGATCCAAAGCATACGATGAAATGACTCAAGTATTTTTGATCAAAATTTTAATTTGGATCCAATATTTTTGACAAATGATGGCAATAACTGAGTAGCACAATTCAATTATTTGACTCAAACATAATACAGTATGATCAAACAACCAAGTATTTATATTAAGAAGTAAAAACTGGAGCAAATGTATTGATTTTTGTAAGATTAGATATAAAATCTTACGAAAATATATTCAAGAAAGTATCAAAATGACAGCGACAAAAACATGGTAACTTGTCGTTTGGTTTTGATTTGAATAGTAATTAAGTTTGGCACTAACTGCTCTTCACAAATCAAAAAATATTAGTACCAATAACACTACGTAACAAAATTAAAAAAAAAGTTTGTTTGGTTAATTTTTTTAAGTGTGTATGTATGATTTTCAAGCGCTGATTTTAAAAATTCTATCAGTTTTTTCTGTCATTGATCGTTTTAAAGATACAATCATTTCCGTTTTTTATGATTTTCCGTTGACTGTAGATTTCTTATGCAGTTATGCTTGCTGTGATCTGTCTCTGTCAGCATTATCATGTCGTAAATCGGTGTTTTATTTACTTGAGAGAGTAAATGGGCATATGGGAGTGCAAAATCTCACTGATAAAAGTGCTTTTATTACTTATCAGTCCTCAGTTGCGTTTTTATTTCAACCAAAAAAATTCAGAATAGTCTAATTAGAAAGCCATGTTCAGTGTTTGCAGAGAGAAGTTCCGCGTTGTAGTCAGGAACCTAACAGCCAGCCATGTATGTCAACAGCCTACTCAGTAGTCTTCTATGATTATATTTCATAGAGTTAAGTCTTGTGTTAATCTTAATTGAGTTCATCGTTTAAATAGTGTAATAAAAATGGCTAGTAGACAGTGCAAAACTTCACCAGATTGCTTTTGTTATGTATGTGAATACTACATCAGCGGCCAACATTCTTCATATAGACTTGTGAAAGGAACAAAGTATTGGACAGCGTATAGACTTTATTTTGGGATGGACATTGGCGATCAGGAAAAGTCCTGAGCACCACATGTAATCTGTGGCAGCTGTCGATCTAATCTTGAAGGATGATTGAGGGGTTCTGGAAGAATTATGTCATTTGCAGTTCCCAAAGTTTGGAGAGAGCCCCAAAATCATCATGATGATTGCTATTTTTGCATGATAAACATTTCGAAGTATCGCAAGGTTAGAGGAAGAAGAGCTATGACGTATTCAAGTATACCTTCATTCATTGTACCTGTTCCTCACAGTGACGCCTTACCGGTTCCAAACCCACCATCAAATGTGAGTAATTTTCTGTGGGTAAGCGTAACTAACAGTAATTTATATGTTCTGAGACTGGATCTAATTTCTTGCTATGTACTTGTTCTTTATCATTTTAGGTAGAAACGTACTTAAGTGAAGACTCAGCAACAGCAAGTGAAAATTCAGACATTAATGCAGAATATGCACCAACAACAAGCGCAGAACCTCATTTTCCGACTAAACAAGAATTGGATGGTTTAATACGTGATCTGGGTCTTACAAAATCTGGAGCAGAGTTATTAACATCCAGACTGAGTGAGAAAAATCTGCTTGGCGATGACTGCAAGAGTACTGCCTATAGGAAGAGGCACTCGGAGTTTTCTGTCTATTTTGATGTTACTGAAAACCTTTGCTATTGCAAACACGTAAAAGGCCTGTTTCGTGCTGTTGAAATAGATCATGATCCTACTAAATGGCGGCTTTTCATTGACAGTTCTACCAAAAGTCTTAAAGCGGTGTTACTTCACAATGGCACTATATATCTATCACTTCCACTTGCTTATTCACTGCAGATGAAAGAAGACTATGAAAATGTCAAGCAACTGCTCAATAAAATCAATTATGCTCAGTTTAAGTGGTATGTTTGTGGTGACTTCAAAATGCTAGGGTTTTTGCTGAGTCTGCAGGGTGGATACACAAAATACTCTTGCTTTTTGTGCTTGTGGAATAGTAGAGCTGATGGTAAGCACCACGAGAAAATTCATTGGCCGACACGGGAAGAACTAACACCAGGGATGTATAACGTCATTAGGGAGCCTCTTATAAGCCGGGAAAAGATTTTACTGCTACCACTTCATATCAAATTAGGTCTAGTAAAACAGTTTGTTAAAGCTTTGGATTTTGAAGGAGAAGTTTTTCAAGAAATCCGTTTAATGTTTCCCAGGCTATCAGAGGCCAAAATAAAAGGCGGTATATTCGTTGGTCCCCACATAAACACAATGTTAAAGTCTAAAAACTTGGAAGAAAAAATGAATGAAACAGAAAAGGAAGCCTGGCAAGCATTTCGAGGTGTGGTTGATGGATTTTTGGGAAATAAAAAGGATCCAAATTACAAAGAGTTAGTGAAAAAGCTTATCAAAAGTTACCAAAACATGGGTCGTCGCATATCTGTAAAACTTTACTTTTTATGCTCTCATCTGGATTTCTTTCAAGAAAATCTTGGTGACTTCAGTGAGGAGCTTGGTGAGAGATTTCACCAGGATATTGAGCCAATGGAAAGACGACATAAAGGCCGCTGGGACAGTGCAACGATGGGAGACTACATTTGGTTTTTGATAAGGCAAGATAAGAGTGGTCATAAAAGAAAAGCTCGCTCAACAGTGTATTTTTGAATGACTCTTATTATTTGAAAACTCTGTGTTATGTTTTGTCTTCACGTCTTCTTCTTTATGAACCATTTTCAAATTGACTTTTGCGTTTAATATGTATTGAACGGAACCTTGATATGTAGTTAGAATCTAGTGCAAGGTAGAACGCAATCTGCTAGCTACAGCTAGGTCGGATAAAACAAAAAGTATGAATATCTTAAAAAGTAATAATGATACAAAAAAACTAACCGGATTTTTAAACTCAGCGCTCAAAAATACATGAAGGGGCACTGAAAAAAGTAGCCAAAGAAAAATTGTGTTGCGTAGTGTAATATTTACAACTTATAGTTGCAGCAGTTTCGCAAAATTATTCATGGAAGTTTGCTTTAGCATGCAAAGTTAACCGTGTTAGTCACGTGTGTGTATATGTCACTATTTTCTTGTTGTCAAACCAAACTTTCTTTCTGCTTTGCGGCATTAAACTGTTCTATGTACAGTAGATAAATCGGGTGTACCCAAAAAATTAACACAGTTTTTTAAGTATTACTCAGCGATGTAATTCATTGACATATTTCACAGAGTTACCTTATCACCACTTTTACAAACTATCAGTTCCCAATCATTTGAGTACAAATTAAATTATTCAAATAAATAACAATATCTCAAAAATGCAATATCAGAGCAAAATTCTTTTAGTTAAGTCTATGCTTCATGCGGCCTTTATCTTCCTACACGAAGGCGTTTCTTTCAAACTAAAATGCTGTATTTTTTGGAATTATTTACAGTGTTGCAGTCAGAACTTTGTGGAAGCCGTTAATAATTTTTAGTGATATCTGTTGTACTCTATTCCATATAACCTGTGTTAGCCTACTTGTGTTCGATGGAGGCCCATTTACTGACAATGGTCATTGTTATTCGGGTAAAATTGACTGGAGATGCGGAAAAATGTCGTCATCCAATAGCCGAATGTAGCTTTCACTATTAGTCCGTGTTCTAAAAATTTCAATGAAATGACTGTTTATTTTTTCATTGTAAGATCTTCAAGCTGATCCAGAACTCCAATGATAGAAAAGAATGAATTTGTTTTAGTGTTGAGCATGATTGCGGGAGTTTAGCTGTGTTTTGATGTGAAGTTTCTCTCATCTACGAAAATGATGCTTTTTTACATCAGGAGTCAAGCAGCGGCAGCAAGTTTTTCTTTTAACAATTCGGTCTTTCTTAATAATGGCATTATCCAAAACCGCTTCAAATACCTGCCACCAACCATCGGCTAGGTCTTCACGTCAAAGCGAATGCTGCCACAAGCTTGAGAGGATATTTTACCTAACACTCAAAAAAGCACTGTCATATATGAATATAAGTGTCATTGCTATAGCCCAGTGGTTCTTAACCGGGGGGCACGCCTTCCCTGGGGGCATACATAAATTTTCAAGGGGGCGCGGGCCCTAATGTGTTTTGTCACACATTCTTTATTATTTATGAGATTAACGTTTTCTCGCCTATTGTATGGTTGTCAATGCTTAAATACTGTCTGAGATATTATTGTGAATAATTGTAGCTTGCCGTTACATGATAATCCTGTTTCGTAAACTGAATAATGTATGATGTCATAAAACAACTAAATTATCAATCGTGTTTACTTCATTTTGATAAAACTTTGGCAGAGAGGTAAAGCATTTTAAAATCCACACTGTTGATATAGCAAGTAACTTTAATAAATTAAAAATCATTTTAATTCGTATAACATCTTAAATTCGAACGTTTTCGACTTTCATAAAGCCCTTTTCAAGAATTAAATCTGTAAATGTGACGTAATAAATTAAAATAATCAACGATAATTTCAAATAATACACATTATGAAGATATAGTACTTCTAATGGCTGTAAAAACGTAGCCAACTTTAAAATAAATAACAGCTGGGAGAGATTGGATGCAAAAACTTTTAAGCTCATCAAAACCAGGATCAAAATCTTCCAGAAATGGCAAGATTCCCAAAATTATCCGAAAATCCAATATGGAATGTCATGTTACGATTACGTGCAGTAAGTAAAGTTGTTGTAAAATTCTGCTAATATATGTTTAGCAAAAAAGAAGCTCCACTTGCATAGCATTGTTTATTAAGGCTAGGGCTATGCCGTTTTATAAGCAAAGCTTCATGAATTTTTGCTTCATAATCTGAGTTACATTTTTTCAATATGGTGAAAGAATTAATATTATATTGTAGATTAGAGCAGGTGGGGCATGACAAAATGTGGTCCTTAATTGCGCTTTTTCTTGAATCTGCTAAATTCAGATGCTCCTTCACTCTGGTGATCAAATGTCGGGAAGACATACCAATGTATGTCAAGTTCGTATCACACGAACAAGTAAATTTATAAACGACATTTGAGCATAGAGGCAAAGGCGTCTCTGATTTCAATTGAAAATACTGTCCTACTTTATTTGTGCGATAGAGAGGAAGCAGCCTTACATCAAAATGTTTTGAACATAATCGAGAGAGAGCTTTCACAAAACGGATTGACGCTTCACCAACATACGGAACAAAAATAGGACATAATTCCACGTTATTTACTACACTTAATTCATCAACAGGTATATCGTTAAGTTTGGCTTTAAATTTGTTGTAAATTTTATCAAAAAACCAAGTCGGATAGTTATTATCATAAAATAAGCGTTTCAACTTTCCAATCTCGACTTCAAATAAATGCTGGCTGGAACAAATAGATTTAGCTCGATTAAGTAAGCACAGCACAAGGCTCGACTTCCAAACATTTGGACATATTGCATTAAAGTTCAATAAAATGCCAGTATTAGTCTCTTTTCGCCACACACTTAAATCTAATTCATTTTCTCGAATTTGAACATGAACATCCAGAAACGGGAGTGCCTGCATTGATTTTTCCATGGTAAACTGCATGTTTGAATGCTGTTTATTTAACAGATTCAAAAATTTTTTTATCGATAGATTGTCATCGAAAATTGCAAAAACATCATCCACATATCGTAAATATAATTTAGGGTAAAAGCCATTTGTTTCATTGAGAAGCTTATTTTCTAAATTTGCTAAGAAAAAGTTTGCTAATGTCGGTCCGAGAGGTGACCCCATTGCTACTCCGTCAATCTGTTTGAATAGTTCACCATTGTATAGAAACATTCCCTGAGTTGCCAATTTCATGAGCTTGATGAAAGCATGCTTTTCCATTGGTGGTGTATTCGGATTGTCTTTGTCAAATAGATAGTTTGCTATAATTTGAGTGGTTTCTTCTAGTGGTACGTTGGTGAAGAGTGAGACTGCATCAAAGCTAACCAGAATTTGATGTGATTGAACTTTTACCTGTTTTAATTTTTCAATAAAGTGATTGGTTGATGACAACATGTATTTATCAGGGATGGAGGGTTTAATAACGGAATCCAAAAATTTTGCAAGTTTATATTCAGGTGTTCCGATCATGCTTACTACGGGCCGTGCTGGATTATTTATTTTATGGACTTTGATTAATCCATACAATTTTCCCGGTTTACTACCTGTGGGTATGAGGCTTTGCATAATGTCCTTGTCGACGTTCTTTAAGTACTTTCGAATAAAATATTCAATTGATTTTTCTTTTGAAATTACTGGATGAAGCTTATTGGGCTTTATCATCACCTTAGAAAATTTTGTTCTATCTGAAATGATTTGCTCTAGCTTTGAATCATAATCGTCACTGTTTAGAATAGCGATTCCGTTTCCTTTGTCATGCTTGCAAACTCTGAGGGTTTTATCCTTTGAAAGGGAGTTCAAACAGCGGTGCAAAGCAATATTGTTTCTTGAAGAACATGTTCGCTTGGCACTGTCAGTAAATTTTGCACATATAAATTTCAAATTATCTTTGAAGTCATCATCAATCACAATAGATTTCTTTCTTTTGATGCTGTTCATACACTTTTCAATACCAACTTTAAATTCATCTATCTTAAATTTTTTTGGCAAAATGTGATGATTCAAACCAAATCGTAAAGCCTCTTTCTGTTTTAAATCTAGTTTTTTACTGCTGAGATTAGTGACCGATTCTGGGCATCTTATTCGTTCTTTCTTCCAAAGATTAATCAGTTTTTTGTTATGTATTGCCAAAATTTGCTGTGCAGAAGATTTAAAGAACCTGGTTAATAATGCAATCAAACACTGTTTTTCAATAAAGGTGACTTCGGATAAGATTTGTTGCTTCACACTCCGAAACCTGCTTTCTGCAATTCTAAGTTCTCTATTGGTTTCTTTTAGTTTTTTACTTAAAACGGATTGAAATAAGTAATCTGGTTTTTTATAAACACTTAAATTAGGGGGTTTAAACTTCAAAAAACGCGGGCAAATTTTCAGATCCAAACAAGTTTCAAAATAATTGACGTCCAACTTCAGTTTCACAACCTTCAAACCTAATCGTTCATTCTTCCGAAATAAACTCACCGGAATTCCTCTTTTCTTGCTTATTGAATAATACAACTTTGGCAGAGAGGTAAAGCATTTTAAAATCCACACTGTTGATATAGCAAGTAACTTTAATAAATTAAAAATCATTTTAATTCGTATAACATCTTAAATTCGAACGTTTTCGACTTTCATAAAGCCCTTTTCAAGAATTAAATCTGTAAATGTGACGTAATAAATTAAAATAATCAACGATAATTTCAAATAATACACATTATGAAGATATAGTACTTCTAATGGCTGTAAAAACGTAGCCAACTTTAAAATAAATAACAGCTGGGAGAGATTGGATGCAAAAACTTTTAAGCTCATCAAAACCAGGATCAAAATCTTCCAGAAATGGCAAGATTCCCAAAATTATCCGAAAATCCAATATGGAATGTCATGTTACGATTACGTGCAGTAAGTAAAGTTGTTGTAAAATTCTGCTAATATATGTTTAGCAAAAAAGAAGCTCCACTTGCATAGCATTGTTTATTAAGGCTAGGGCTATGCCGTTTTATAAGCAAAGCTTCATGAATTTTTGCTTCATAATCTGAGTTACATTTTTTCAATATGGTGAAAGAATTAATATTATATTGTAGATTAGAGCAGGTGGGGCATGACAAAATGTGGTCCTTAATTGCGCTTTTTCTTGGCATGACAAAATGTGGTCCTTAATTGCGCTTTTCATTTTGATAATTTAGCAGTTGCAAATCTACATTGTAGAGTAGGCTGTAGCCTACCACATCATGCTAAATTCAGTCAGTGAAAAAATTAATGGATTTTATAATTACGGTGTTTTTTCTTGGCCTCCTGCTGTGCATTCTTCTTTAATTTCGCAATTGTGAAATTTTGTTTTTGGCAGGAATTGTCATGCCAGCGCTGTTGTAGGCTCGACTCACAGTAATTGCTCATCGTTCCAATTATTGAGATATAAGAAGTTCTGACTCTAGCTCTTTCTCTTTGACGCAATACCACCACTGATGAAAGCGTCAAGAACAGCTTTTTTCAAAGTTGTGTCAAAATTTTGTGCCATTTACAGGATATAGAAAATCGTTTCTTGATACTAAAGTTTTTGTGCGCTCACCAGTGGTAAAAATGCATGGTAGTAAAGTAAAACAATCTGTTTCTGAAATGTACGTTGTCGTCCCAGCTACAAGTGATGATGATATCCTGTCTTGGATACCTTCGATTTGAAATTTTATTGTTTTGTTATATTTGTGAAATGTTGTGCTTTCAAGTGTTACGTATATCTATGGTTGCTGTGTTTATCATAATGTTATCATTTTTAATTAAAATGTATTGCAATGTTATTGATGCAAATTGTTTTTTATGAAATATGTTCATACAAAAGATAATTTTCAGCGCAAAGTCCATGCGAGAATTGAACTCGAGCTAATTGTAATTATGCAATTTGTTATCGTATCAGACAATTGTCTCTGCACTGTGTCAATGCTTTTATTTTCTTATATGGTCGTCATAAATTGCACCTAAAGCAATGCAGTTGCAACTGCATGTCTTAAACATTTCCCATTGCAACCCTACGTGGTAGTTGTGAAGGAAAAGTAGAGGTAACCTGAGTGCGAAAAAGGAAGCAGCCTCGTGCGTTACATAACCTTAGAATTCGTCACATGGTTGTTGAGCAATTTTTCCCGGGTTCAGAGACTGCCGAAGGTCTCAATTCAGCAAATTTGTTACAATCCATGTGCTAAAATCCTCAAGTTTTTGAGGATTCATTAGATCATTGTAAACTCATTGCGCACCATTATAAGTTACGTGGTATTTCAAATGATCAGACACAGTTTTGCTTGCAAGTGTTGAATCAGATTGAATCAGTATCAAAATTGAATCAGATTTCGATTGTTGATATGACAACAACAATGATACCATGAATCAATGCACTTTTGATAATAAAGTGAATGTGTTAGAGCTGGCGGAGAACCTCAAAGATTTTTTCAAATAAGAGTAACACAGAAATTTGTGAGTTTGAAATCAAACCGCAACGTTGATGGATTGACGTGTGGATGAAGAAAAGGTGCCGTCTTCACGTACACCACAGCACATAACATTCTGTTTTCGAAAGAAAATATGCTAATGTGTGTTTCCCAAATTGCCCAGGATCTTGTTGCTACGAAAAGCACGCAACTGAAAGTCTAATAGTTAATATAAGATCTGAATCATTTTTGTGCTTTGTCAGTGAAGACATTTTACTCAATTATTTTTGAGCTTTCATTTGGTAAATTTATTGAGCGATTTTCTGGATTTGTTTTACTATTTTAACACTATTGTATAGATACTACTTGTTTGCACTGTGCACTCTTACCATTGAGTAGTATGAAGGTAATAATTGCAACAGTGGTTAGCTTGTCGTTTTTTTCCTTCATGTCACTTAATGCTACATACGGCAAACATTTTGTACAGGTTAATTACGAACATTTATATTGTGCAAACAACACAACGCAGCTCTCTTCCATGAACAAATGGTTCACATTGCAGTGACGGACATTGGGTTTCAGTCGTGTACAATAATCCATGCATAAGGCCAGCATCAGAACCAGGGACCACTTGTTGTGTATCATCAACACATAGATACGGTTTAGAATGTTTATGAACATTATCTCCAGCCATAATATAACCAGTGTATTCCTTTGTCCAATGAGGAGGACAAGTATCACGTCCAGGAATCATCAACTAAAAATTAACGAGAAAAACTTTACGTTTGTTGCAAACGCTACTATTCATCAAATGTATCTTAAATTTTAGATGAGCACTGAACATGCCAAATACGTATGATAACACAAAATCGTTATTTTACGTAATCACCTGATTAACTGTTACTTTTGCCATACAAGCAGCACAGGGCACATTAAAGTTGAAAATGCTATTTCCTTCAGTTCGAGAAAGATCAAACAAATTTAAGTGATTGTAATAATCCAATCCGTAAATGAGCGAGTGTCCTGGTAATCAAAATTATATTCTTGTTTAGAGTTGTCCAATTGAGTTATGCAGATGAAACATAACAACTAAAAAGAGCAGTGTTTATTAGCAATTGCCACTTAAACCAATACAGAAATGATAGATTATTTAAAGTATAAATGAGCGGTATTTTGGTGAAATCAGCAACGAAAGCATTACAGCATTTCGAAACGAAAACATGTTACTTTTGTACTTCTTCTTTTTCACGAAAATCAATTGATAAAGGCAGTTTTGTGTGACATTTTTAATCATACAATTTAGAAGAGCTACAATGTATTATTGATGTTTTGCATAAAAGATTTTGTCCATGTACAGCGTAACGATGATTTTTATTAGAAGATGAGGCACTCAAATCATTAAACCAGAGTAGATGTGTCATTAGAATAGATTGATAGTTATGACAAGAACGAGCGTTTGGTTGTGAGTGAAAAGAAGACAGTTTCATGGGTGTCGCAAAATTGTTGCTTAACATTTTGTTGTGTGTAAATTCCAAAACGGGATCCGATTCTTCATTATGTGAACGAGTTGAAGAGCTTGTTATTCTGATGTAACATCGCAAACTGGAGAAACTAAATCTGTTATTTTCTGGTCTTACGCCATTTTCTTGCATTAAAAAATTTGTTCAAACTAAAAAGCGCGTTCTTAGATTGTCTTGTTGTTGTTACCAGTCCCCTTTTAAAGAATGGGGGCATTGTAGAAGGCCATGGAGCCCCAGAAGCCGCGCAATTTTCCAGGGCATGGACCAGAGATCGTAGAGAGACAGAGAGTTGCCAAAGAGCAAGCAGCGCAAAGAGTCCGTAGCTGGACAATGCAGAATGAGATGAGAGGTGTCCTAGGACGCAGGCTCTGAATGAAGGATTCTCAATTCTGCCAAATCTAGTGAGATAAGAGCTCAACAGAAGGATGTATCCGTTGCAGCAAAGACAAGTGAGGGCACAACCATCGGGACGAGGGAGAAGAAATTCTTCCGTGGAAATCGAAGAAGCCTGTGTGTCAATAAATTTTGATAAGTCATACACCTCCAGTCCAAGGAAAGAGAACAGTGGATACGAGAGATAAGAGGAGGGTGAATACAAGAGATGGCAGAGGCACAAGTAGCGCTCCCTGTTTGGCCAGCCTATCAGCCGCGTCGTTTCCCAGGAAAAACGAATGTCTGGGAACCCGCTGTATTCTGATAGTACAGGAAGAAAGAGAAGACAGTTCCTGCCAGATCTTTCTGAAAGATTGAGGTAAAAGGAAAGATGGACGAGAAGACAGTATGGCGAGGACAGAGCGAGAGAGTCAAAGAGGAAAATACAAAAAGGTACAAAGTAATCTGATCAGATCGCCAGATCGTGAGTTGGGAGAGAATCAAGGTGAGCAAGAGCCACACCTTGGCGAAAAAGAGGGGAATCGAAGTGGGAGCATGGGGGAGAAAGAGTGGACTCCATAGTGAAATAAAACAGGTTCCAAGGAAGAAAGGGAGGGCAAGCAAAGTGAGTCCACCGACGAGAAGTAGGAGAAAGCATGAGCCAGTGAACGCAAAAGCTCTCCAGGAGGATCTGCAGAGACTTGGTTTCACTCCGAGTCTGGTCAAAGGAAAAAGGAAAATGGGAAAAAGATTGGGAGACAAAGGACTCGCTTATAAGATGACTGAGCGAAATGAGTCAGATTGACTTATAGGAGAGGCAAAGATGCCTCAGAGAGGAGAAGAGAAATAGAGGAAGACGAGAGGCAGCCTGAGATGGCGCGACTAACCGCTCGATAAAGGCGTTCCAATTTGGATAAGTAGGTAACGTTAAGAAAAGGGAACCATCAGGGTAAAACATAAGTGAGAAGCGGTCGAAGAAAAGCTTTATACATAAGATAGAGGGATTTCTTAGAGAGACCCCATGAGGAAGCAGAGATTTAGCATAAGGCTTTAAGTTGAGAGAAAAATTTAGCCTTCAGCGAAGATGCATGTTTAGAAAAAGAAAGAGTGAGGTCAAAAGTGATTCCAAAGGAAAGTTGGAGTGATATTGAAGCGGAAGGGTGAATCGAATAAAACGAAGTGGGGATGGAGGTTAGCTTGGTGAGGATCCAGCATAAAGAGAGCAGCTGATGGAACAATGTAGAGAAGCACGAAAATTATTGATGAAAAGAGAGAAAAGTACACGACCAAAAACGGGTCCTTGCGGAACACCTAGACGAAATTGAAAGAAGTGACTTTTGTGATTTTGAAAAACCTTGCAAGCGCGCCTACTGGAAAGAAAGGATTGAGTCCAAGAGCAAAGCAAGGAGGAAGGCCAGCCGAAATAATTTTGTGAAAAGGCCAGGGTGCCAGACAGAGTCAAAAGCTTTGGAGAAGTCGATAATAGCAAGAATCGTCTGATAGCTTGTCTTGGGTTTGTTTAATCCACCCGAAATGGACTGAGAAAGATAAAGAATTTGATCAAGAGTAGACCGTCCAGGGCGGAAACCGCCCTGGCGGGGAGAAAAAATAGAGCTAGACTCCAGAATGAAAAGTAGACGCGATAGAATCCTGCGTTTGTATATTAATAGTTTTAAGACGCAGGAGGTGAGAGAGGTAGGCCGGAAGAAAGCAAGAGAATCGAGAGGCCTTCCATTTATGGATGGAAATAATTGAAAATGTGTTTCAGATGGAAGGAAAGGAATGCAAAGTGCAGGAAAGATTGAAAATATGTAGGAGAAAATCCATGCCAGAGCAAGGCAGGTGCTTTATCATGGGATAAACAATTTTGTCTGGCCAATGGCAGTGGACGAGTAGAGGTTACAGGCAGCGGCGAGAAATTCAGCGAGGGAGAAGGGGGCAGCAGAAAGACGAATGAGCCTTCTTGGAGCAGGCGGCTCGGCGGAGCTCGGAAAGGTAGCATCTGGCTTGGCTACGCAAGGCCTTTGGCTGGGAGACAGGAAGTGGAATGTCAGCCAGTCGGCGAAAACCGAAGCCGATTTCCTGAAAGAGGAACAGTTGGGGAAGTTAGAAAAGGAGAAAGATGAGGAAGAAGACCACGCAAAAAGAAAGGATAGAATACGCAGATTTAGATTAGATTTAGGAGAGAGAAGAGCAAGTCGCCTGCCATGCTTCAGCCTTGGCTTTGACGACGACAGACGAGGTGTGTCAGGAAGCAGAGATGTAGGCCTGACGATTTTCATCACTTTTATGAGCGGAAGCAAAAGCTTTTCGTCTTTCACTAACTACTTCTTTGACTGCAATAGACTACCAGATCTGAGTTTGGCGTTTGACGCGGCCGAAAGGAATGGAAAAATTGGCCCGAATCCAGATCCAGAGAAGTAAAGAGAGCAGTAGAACAGCATAAAGAAAGAGACGAGTATTTCTTTGTGGAAAAACGGTGAGAGTAGAAGTAAAAAGCAAAGCCGTCCCAACGAGCTTTCTGAAAATTGAAGGAAAGGGACGTTTGTTGGTGCGAAAAACCGGAGGAAGAGGAACTGTTAGTAGAATCAGTAGGTGATCAGAACTCAAGTCCTGAAGTACGTCTCAGGAGAAAGAGAGAGCAAGAGAAAAGAGGGAGCAAAGAAGTTGTCGGGAGAGGAGCGGCTGTCAGAGGAGTAATAGTCAGGGTAGGTATGTCAGGGTCATTGAGAGGAAGAAGGTGAGAAAAGGTGAACCAATCAAATACTTCCTCCCCACGGGGTTCAGAACTAACTTTTGAATCGCAGTGGGGAGATTGCTGTTGAAGTCCCTCAGAATCAAAAGATTTCTGGTGGAGGAAAGAATGCAGGTTTCTGCTATCTGTCAAAGAAGAGTGAATAGGAGGAGCACAAACATTAAGGAATGATGGCAAGGAATAAGTGTTCAGTGAGATGTTGACCCCTACATAATTAGAGTAAGTGTCAAGCAAAAAGAGAGAGGAGGTAGAAAGTTCAGAGAAGCACAAGCCCTGTCTCTTGAAAATGATGACGCCGCCACTAGCGTACGGGTAATCGGGAGAAAGAATGCCAAAGAAGGAGTGAGTGCCGTCGGATCGCAGAGCAAAGAATCCAGGGATCCGGAAAAAGGAGGTTGAGTTATTGTTGGATTCCTTTGTACAGATAAGATCAACAGGATGAGACGAGATAAAGTGCAGTATTTCAGTGCTATTGGCTCGGAGACCTCCAGCATTTTTTAAAGACTCGTGAGCGAGTCAGGGGGAAGAGAAAGCACGTCAAGAAAAATGTGGGGGTGGGGATGGTGTATAGAGAGGAGATACAAAGTGGGCGGAAAGATGGTAAGAGGTTTGAAGGCAAGGGTGGGGTGGGGGCGCTGCATTAACAGAGGGGGCCAGATGGGCCAGGTAAAAGAATGGAGGTATACAAGCTGGAGGAGTCCGAAGAGGAAGACACATTGTTGGTAGTTGTGGGACCACAAGACCTCAAGAAGGGCCTCACGAACCACAAGTAAAGCAGGAAAGAGAACAGCTCCAGGAATGAGAGCTGTTTTGAGTTTTAAATCTAGAAAAGGAGAGTAGTGAACTCCTCAAATGTACCCATTTGGAGCAGATGCAGCATTGCACCAATCTACCCTTCCAGGTCACATTTCAAGCGCACACTAAACTGGAAAACACGAGGCCAGAGTGAGGATGAACGTTGTTGTTCATCAAGAAAAGGAGAAGGAAAATAAGAAGACGGTCAAGAGAGAGGCAGGAAAAAAGAGAAAACTTTCGACCAATTTCAAAGAGGACGTGTGCTGCCCTTCTGCGGTCGTTTAGAGGGCAGCACGTCATAAAATTGGTTTGTGTGAGGGGAGTGCCCGAGAAAACTGGGACCCTCGGGAAGGTCAACAGCCATTTCGACCAACGGAGACGGACCGGCGCGATGGTGCAGTGGTTAGAGCGTCCACATTGTAGTCGGTAGACCTGGGGTTCATTCCCTAAGTCGAGTCATACCAAAAGACTTTCAAAAATGGTATTCACAGCTTTCCTGCTTGGCGCTCAGCATATAAAAGGGATAGTGTGGAGAACAAGCTGGCAAGCTTGCTTGTTGTGTCCTTGGGCAAGGCACTTAACGGGACGCCTCCACCTTTATGTGGCAGACAGGTGGCCCCACCCGTACTTCACCGGATTATAATTGTGAAGTTGCTAACCCAGCATGTCAGACGACTCTTGGGTACCCACTAGTGGCAGTCCGCCTTGTTGGTGGTGGGGCTACCGGTCACTGAAGACTGGTTCGAAATGGGCTGCCATCTTCCCCTAGCCTAATATCAATTAGGTTGACGGCATGAACTTGAATTACCGTTCATGCCGTACCTCCATCCCAAGGAAGAGGAGGGGTAAACACACACACACACACACACCAACGGAGACTACACCATCACGTTGATGCAGCTGTTGATTGGTATAGCTTAGATTCTCTTTGTTGATGTTATTGGGTTGAAATGATATGTTGATTGCTGATGAATGTTTGACTCTAACGTAAAACTAACTTTTTGTATTCCTTGTTTTGCTTTATATATTTCATTTGAATAAGACTTTATCAATAAATCTGTGCGTAGTGGTATAATGTGGTGCATATAAATGTAAAGGAATTATGACAAAGGGAGATCTTTGTTGTAAAGGCCAATGAAAGTTTGTACTTCTTTTCTAAACACGGTTGTATTTGTGATGATTGTAGTACTGAATATTTTTCAGGCTACCCTAAACGACAGAGTGAAGTCCAAAATATTATTCTATAGTAAGACTCGGTGCGTCACACGGTTAATTGAAGAGCTGAGTTCTAAAAGTGCCTAAGTCAAACTTTGACCCAAATGCAGTTTGACCTTTTTCAAGCTGTAAGCGTATGGGTGTTAACAATCCGTCAAAATATTAGTCAGAGAAAAAGTACCTTATTGCTGTTTTACTGATGTATTTATGTTTCGGTGACCACGATTTTTATGCTAAAAGCATTTAATTCTACCATTTTTGGTTCAACTACAGTTGAGTCAAAGTGTGACTTAGCTACTTTTAAAACTCATCTCTTTAATTTGCTTTGTGAAATCAATTCCCAAAATATTTTCTACTAGCTCTACTCGCAAAAAGTGCACAATTAAACATGTTTTATGCTTTGCATTGTTCTTTCAAAACTTGATTTCAAATTATTTGATCGAAAATTCGAAATCACTGAGCGCTTAACAAAGGAGATCTACTGAATATACTATATTCTCGCAGTGGAGCGCAAAACCATACCACAAAGGAATTTGAAATTGATAATCCGGAGCTCCCAAACATTTTTGCTGCGCCATACTTTAGTTTGTTAAAGCAGTCTAGTTAAACAAAATATTCGGCGAAATCTTTGCTATTGCAATATCGCAAACAAGTCAAAAATGAGCTCTGTATTTTTGAAATCCAATTTCGTTGCACCAAAAGATGGAACTACCCGCTTGGAAATTTTTTAATTAGACGAATTCAGAAATTAGATTGAAAAACCTCGTCGGCGCAAATAAAGTAGAATTTTTACCAAATTATAATTTTTGAAGATTGGCTTGACACAATGTTAGGCCGAGCGGATGAGACCGTAAATTAAGTACATTAAAAAACAATATAAGTTAGCAAAGACATCGACATGTTTTGAAGTTCTGAGTAAACGGTATACAAACAATAAATTGTTACAATATAAAGTGTGATAACCAAGCACATTGATGTTAAGCGCTTTACCTTGATTGCCGTCTTGATATTTTCCTGGAGTGTAGCTGACATTTAGATCGATACAAATCACGTTTGATCCTCCTCCATGTTCGGTGTATTTACTTCCCGCTGCTACACCTGTTAATTAATAATGATTGAGAACCACAAACGACATAACATGTCAACATTTATACGAAATCAAAGAAAAGAAATTTTGTCGAACAAAAATATTGTTACGAGAGGCGGTGGTAGACAGAAGGATCACATCTCCATCAAAAATTCTACACCAACCTAGTCAAATATAAATCCTCTTAACATTGCAAATATTTGCTTTATTATAAATTACAAGTCTAAAATCTTCAAGTTTCAAGCATCAAACATTGCCATTTTTATTGAAGCCAATTTCATTTTTATATGATGATGATGAATTACGCTATTTACAAATAAGATTTCTTTGAAAAGTGAATCTGCTTATCAACATTCAACATTTACTTGCCTTCATAAACAATCTCGGTGTGTTCTGGTCCTTCGCAATTTCTACTTCCCCATCTGATGCACGTCGCCCCACCACGACCTGAATACGTTAAAAACTTACATCTCCAAACATCGTTAATTGATAGGTTTTAAAAAGCGGAACCATTTTGATTGATTTTACATTATAGTCTTTAAAGCTAAGATGTTATTTTGATCATGGTTTTTGTTTTCATTAAAGCTAAACTTTGAAGAGCAGTAATGGGGTTGCAACTGTTAAATTTGCTTGCTAGTCATGTCTACAAACCCATTGAGATGTGGGAGATCAAATAATGTTATGTAAAATATTTACCACTATTCAGATTACATGTCGGTGAAAATGCGAGCATAATCTGACATTTTGGGTTTGTTTTCAATAAGCGTTTTGTTTACGGCTGATGTGCACCTGCCAAACCTTGATAAAAGCGATGCAAAATTGTGATAAAATATCGTATAAGGTAAATACACAAGATGCAAATCAGTCAAACTTGCTTGATGGAGTTAGATCTTCCAACTGAATAAAACAATAGTAGTTAAAACTATATTTTTGGTAAAAATTCAAATGATATCAATGGTAAATAATGAAAACAACTTGCTTAGTTTAAGCGTATGGAAGTATGATTATTAATCTTAGTTTAAATGGATAGATAAAAAATTTTATCAAAAAACATTTGACGTTACTTCCTCATCACCGTCCTCAGCGTTTCTTTTGTTGACGTGATTTTATTTTTTGACTTCCAACGTCGATTGCTGTTGCTAACTTGCACGAATATATTCTGAAGACACTAGGCTGTAATCGAAAAATTGTTAGTGTATTTATTGACCTTGCAAAAGCGTTTGATGCAGTCAACCATGATACTTTGGTGTATAAGCCAGAACAATATGGAATACGTGGAACTGCTAACAACTTAATTTGTTTTTAGAAAGCAATTGGTAAGGTCACATGGTGTTTTATCAACAATATGTGACATTAAATTGGATGTACCACAAAAAAGTGTTTTAGGTCCTCTGTTGTTTTCAATACACACAAACGATATCAGAAGCTGTGCTCAATTTAAGTCTTCCTTACGTCCTGATGATGGTTTCTTAACTTTATCACATAAAAACATTAAAAATTCGCAAATGATCACAGAAAATGAACTTTCAAAAATCAGTAGATGGTTAAGAGTTAACTAGCTTTTCGTTAACATAAAAAAACTAACTTTCTAGCATTCTCAAAATAAAACATAAATTTGACCATTAGGTTTAAAGATTCCAAATTAAGCCGATCTTAATTTGTGCGACATTTAGGTGTGTTTATTGACAATAAATAAAACTGGACTAAACAACTATACCTTTTTCCATACCAATTGAAAATAGTTGCAAACTAAATTGAATAGTTTCTAACCAAATGAGAATAATTGCTAACCAATTCTGTGGTCCCATGCATGAACCTGATTAGCCACATTTTTTGCAAAAATGAGTTAGCACCCTGACACTATTACTTTTACCTAAATTTGATTCAAAAATTTTTTCAGCGACTGATATTGAGTGAGTAAAATGTTATGATATTTTTTCCAAACAGTACTGATATTCTATTTCACATTTTCCGTTCATGAACCTGATAACCCACAAATCAAGATGGCGGCTCTTTTGCAAAGTCTTGCAGGAAGACCAAAAAAAGAGTAAACTTCGGCTTAATGCTGTACTAGAGCTAGTGGATAATAGTAAGTTTATGATCTCTTAAATTATACCTCTTGGCATGATATGTGCTGAAAGTGTTTTGCATGTTGCGTAGGGTGGAGTGAAACAAATTGTTTTTTTCAAATCAAAAAACCAGGCTTAATTAAGTAGGTGTTTAGGTCTAAAAACATCTTCCAAAGTTGTTCTGGGGTTCTGCCACTTACACCCAGGTGGCTAAACACCCCCAAAAATGTTGTGTTCCCCCAAATTTATAAAAAATCTCATAGCTTAAAAAATTGTTAAGCTAGAAAGTTGATTTTGGGCCTAAAATGGTTAGAATACCCAAGAATATATCTACTTAAATACAACTTTTTCTTCTAACTACATCACACAAGCCATAAATTAGCAAAAATGATGTTTTTGCTAATGGCGAAGTAAAACTTTTACCTATAACGTAAATCGCCTTGTTTATTCACTTTGTATTTTATATATACATCATTGCTTTTGCAGTCTTTAAGTGGTTTTGATTAACTACTGTATTACTAGTCAAAATTAATTAGGTACCACGAGTGTTATCATTTTGGAATGCTTACAAGAAAAACTGTTATTGGAGTTTGTGAGCGTCAAGGAAAATATCTTTTTAAAAGCTGTCACTCCTTTCCAAATAGTGTTCTCCCAACCAAACGAGATGTTTTGCAAAGATTGCTTCATGAAAGAATTTGGCGAACAGGAGCTGCAGCTGTCACTGTTGCAAATGAACTATATGAACGCTGGACCCACTGTAATATTTATTGCATAAGTGTAGATGGCATTGTGTTTAGGACTTTAACTCTGGTCAAAGATTTTCGACCGATTGAATCTCAGCCAAAAAAAGGGAAAAAGGAATTCAACACCAGTGTGACATTTATTTATAGTATTTATATGACGGAATTTTTACGTGATAATGAAGAATTGTTCGATATTTTTTGTAGTGACCAGAAACAGCGACGAAAACTGGAGGAAATTAATAAATTGAAAATCAATGACGATGACTTTGCATTTTATGAAGATTAAATAGATCCTAGAGAAAAAAATGTTTGGATGTCGTTGAACCAGTTGATCAGTCTGATGTAATGTCTCAAAAACAATCCTTTTCTAATAATACAGTTTCAACAAGCTCAGCATATATTAATATTGTAATTGGTTTTCAATCTAATGCAAGTACTAGTGAAAATTCAGAAATATCAGTATCATTTGATTCAGCGTTACCTTGCTCTTCAAAATCTATTTTGCACCAGAATCGAGTTACGTTAAAAGAACTTGCAATGGTTTGTGTGCGATATGAAGAGTCTGATAGAGCTGGTGCAGCTATAGCTTCGGCTACATTAAAAGCTTTTGGAATTGTTACTGAAGAGAATAAAAGATATGTGGTGGATAGAAGCAAGTTCGAAGAGAAAGGCAAAAATACAGAGAAGAAATTAGAAACAAGGAGCAACAATTATTTGAATTAGTGGATTCCATTTTTGTAGATGCAAGAAAAGATGCAACAATGACAATAGTTGCGATAAATGGAAATTATCATCGCCAAACAGTTATTGAAGAACATTATTTAATTGTAGGAGAGCCTAATGGTTTTTATCTCTCACATGTAATGCCAGAAGATGGGGCTGGATATAAAATAGCAACATCAGTTTATTCTGCAGTCAAAGATACAGCTCTGTAACAAAAATTAAAGATTGTTGGATGTGATGAAACCGCTGTAATGACTGGCAAAAGCAAAGAATTTATTGCATCATTAGAAACTTTAATAGAAGGACCATTGCAATGGGTTATATGCTTGCTCCATTTAAATGAGCTTCCTCTCCGACATGCTTTTCAAAACTTAAATGGCGTAACTTCTGGACCAGACTCTTTTTCAGGACTTATTGCTAGGCAGTTGAATGGTGCTGTTTCTGAGTGGAAAGTAGTGAAGTTCATATCTATCCAACATCCAAAATTTCCTGTTATTTCAACCTCTTTGATAGATAATTTAAGCTGCGATCAATATTATGCTTACAGGATTTGCTCTGCCGTCATGCTGGGATCAGTTGATGCTAATCTTGAGTTTCTCAAAGTAGGAGGGCTAAACCATTCACGCTGGTTAACACTTGGATGTCGTATTCTTCGATTTTTTGTTGCCCAAGAAAAGCCGACATCTAATTCAAACACTTTGGCAGAATTTTTAATTAAAGTTTACTTTCCTGGTTGGTTTCAAATCAAATTCAACAACAAGATTACTGATAGACCAAAGGACTATCTCAATATCCTTACATAAGTAATAGGATTTCCAAACAAAATTATTCAGGATATTGCTATAGCGGTTTTGCAGCGAAATGCTTATCTTGCTTACCATGAAAATATATTACTTGCGATGCTGGCTGATAATAATCACAATGTCCGTCTTCTTGCTGTTAACAAAATACTTAGCATCAGGGTATCTAAGAAAAATTTGAATAATGTTGGTCGTGATGAAGAAGTAGATATACGAAAATTCATGACACCCAAAATCAATACTAATGCGAAAACTTATTATTCCTTGTCAAACTTGAGTTTAAAAGACATGCACGAGCCACCTGCATTAAAACACTTATCGAATAAAGAAATTGAGGCTTTTCAACAACATAAACTCAACCTGGAACATCCTTGCCACAATCAAGCTATTGAAAGGCATATAAAACTGGTTTCTGAAGCTTCAGCAGCTGTTGGTAAATTTGAAAATAGAGTTGGACTTATGAGACAGAAAATGCGATCAAGAAAACTACTGTATTGAAAACTTTTAACACCAAAAAGCAATTTAATCCCTAAAAAACTTGAAAATTAGTAAATTGAGCAACATTTGTTATTCTACATAGTGTGTGACTATTGTTGAGTATATGGTGTTGGATGCTCTTTTGTCAATTTTTCTTGCTTCAAAGACTGCTAGATTAAAATGATAAGTGAAAGTTTCTTTATTTGTGCAAGTAGCTACGAAATGACTTTTATTAAAACATGAATTTCACAACAATTTCTTAATAACAAATAATTTTTTTAACGATTTTCATCAAAAACATCATTTTTGCTAATTTATGGCTTGTGTGATGTAGTTAGAAGAAAAAGTTGTATTTAAGTAGATATATTCTTGGGTATTCTAACCATTTTAGGCCCAAAATCAACTTTCTAGCTTAACAATTTTTTAAGCTATGAGATTTTTTATAAATTTGGGGGAACACAACATTTTTGGGGGTGTTTAGCCACCTGGGTGTAAGTGGCAGAACCCCAGAACAACTTTGGAAGATGTTTTTAGACCTAAACACCTACTTAATTAAGCCTGGTTTTTTGATTTGAAAAAAACAATTTGTTTCACTCCACCCTAATGTTGGGTATATTTGCTGTGAAAAGTGCTGTTCTATGCGGTTCTGTCTCTGATCCTGCTAAATTGTTTGTAATTCTAGATCTACCACTGAGTAAGGATGCCTTATATAAGGATGCTTTTGCAATGGAACATTGCCTTCATCCAAACAAGGATATAAATAGAAGGCGTATTTTGTCAAAACTCAGAATGGGGTCTGAAATTAGCTGAGAAACGGATTGACATAAGAGAGTGTCAATACATACCAGCCGATAGTTTGCACTCAATGTGACTAGGATAAGAAGGAAATGAGTACCATTTTTTGATAAACTGCTCCATTGATCAGGTTGATTGAGAGTATTATAGGTTCATCTCAGTTACTTTTGTGATTTTAAGGGAAGTGGTGACACATCTACATTTACATTCTTGATAATGGGTGATAAATATTTGAATATTTTGAGTCACATTTTCACTTATTTAAAAGCATTATCTTTAAAGCTCTTTAGTGTTCAGATTTAGTTAATTATTAATTTAATTAATTATTACTCACAAGATGGTCACACTAGTTCAATTCCTATCTTGGATTTGCGTAAATATTGTCTGGCCATATTATAGCTAGTCAGATAATGTTGATATGATTTTTTTAAGAAGAGTTATGCACCAGCTCGCTCATTCGACAGCGTTTTAAGGTAACTGTTTAGAATTTGATAATTTTTTCGTCTTTCTTTCTTCGTATTGATGCATGTACGAAAGTTATATCTCATACTTATACATCTGATCTAGACCGTGGTGGACACTAGCGGGGGTAAAAATAGCGACCGCTATTAGCGCCGCTATTGTTGCGTTAGTGTTTGCTTTAGCGCAGCTATTGTCGTTGTGAAGTTGCGACAATATTAGCAAGCGTTGCTTTGTGTTTACAATAGCGCTAGCGGAAACTGCGCTAATTTTTTCAAAAGCAGTTGCCGCTAGCGCTAAGCCTGCCCCTTGTCAAAATACAAATATCGTCTCAAAAGTGCAAAACTTTCAAAAATCACAGGCTGCCACAGAGCATCTTCGGAAGACGAATTTTTATAAAGAGCGTTTGCGGAGAAGCCAGGAAAAGACAGCAGCAGTGAGAAGCTATTATACAACATTTTCTCGGAGAGACACGAGTCTCAAAGCAAATCGATTGCTATGTTGCTCTCTAATGTGATATTAAGCAAGTTATTTGTAAAATACAACACCACCATACTTTCCAATGCATTAGTGAAACGCCTGTTTTCATCAGAAAAAGATGTGCTGAAGCAAAAGCGATCTGGACTCAGCGATCAATGGTGGATATATAGGTTGAGGCAAGTGAAGCACTTGCCTTGGATCTCCTCTTTTTTAGGGGCCATCTTTATGGCTTTATAAATTGTCACAAAACTTTATTAGCCTTTGGAAAAGAATATACCCCTACGTTCTAACTATTTTTTTGTCATTCTGAAACTTCAAGCTTGAAATTAAAGACACTAAACACAAGACATATTTTTAAAAACGGCGTAACCAACGCAAAATCAATGAAACTGGAAATGCTGAAACAGTACTTTTTATTTGTTTGCCATGCTATGTTGATGAAAATCTGTTACGTATTATTTTTTATTACATTACTGTAAAGTTAGAAGAGTGTAAATACACCCTATTTGTTAAAACGTAAAGAAAAAAAGAGCTTGAGAGGAGAAAGATTAACAATAAAAAGAATAGATTTAGTGGATTTCAGTAAACTATTTAGTGATGCAACTCATAAAATCTATTATCGCAAATGTGGCTTGCAAATGGTGACCAAAAATCAGTTATGCGCATGAAAAGAGCATGATTCAATTTTTAATCATCTTCCGCTCTTTCATGCAGACGTGACATATGCGTTTTCTAACCTGCGTTATTCCATTTCCTCTTTTAGATACTACAGCAGAATCAAGACCTGAAGTTGACTTTAACTTTGAAAAAACTCATTTAGAAAAGGACATATGGCATTGACATTGAGGACAGCAGACTGCCAGATAACTGCCAGTCCTGTATTTTATAATAATGGGACTCTTTATAGTAGGTCGAGCTGGTTGAATTTATATATTGTTTAACTAATACGTTTTATTTTTATTCTTTGTTTTAGTTTCTTTTTTACTTTTTCATATGGACTATGGCTTTGAAATCTCTTCCAATGATAATTGAATCTTTGTTACAAATTGAGCTTAGCTTAAATAATAAAACTAAAATAATTTGCCAAATAATTTTTTCAATGCACAAACTTGATATGTGGGTTATCAGGTTCATGCAAGGAAAATACATAAAATCATATCAGTTTTTTTAATTTGCTTCATAACTTTGTTCGTGTTGACGTTTATATGCTAAAATAATTCACGAATAATTTTGTAAATACCTTTGACATAATAAAAAAACTAAATGTCATTCTACAACTGCATTTGTGTTTTACAGCTCTTTAAAATGAACTGCAATTTTTTCAGTGTAATTGTTGTGTGGGTTATCAGGCTCATGCATGGGGCCACAAAATTGGAATAGTTGCAAACTAAATGGAATTGTTGCAAACTAAATGAGAATAATTCTTGTATTCTTTAGCATTTGTATTAATACAAAAATAAGTTTATTTTTCACCATATTACCTTATCTTACTTTTATATTTTTAACTTCTTTCCTCTTTTTCCATTTTAAATTTAAAATATTTAATAAATTGTTAATTTATTTGAGTGCTGTTGTTGAAACTTCATTGGTAAAATCATTTAATATTTCTTGTTTTTTGGATAAATAAACATTTATGATACAAAATTTACCCATGCCTGGAAGAACTGAAGATGATTGTTTAATGATTCCTTATGATAGGTTGTATTGGTTCTCTCAGACTGATACACCATGAAATAAAAAGGGGCTCATTTTGCAGGGAGGATGCAATGCAGTGGATGCGTATTAGTTTGAGAAATGCATATAGTCTTTATACTAGTAGAAGAGCTGTTGTGTTAGTCTTAGACAATGATTCCTGCCATTCTGGTATTGAGGAGATTTTATTGGAATAGGAATTTAAAGATCATAAATTCCTAAAATTTACTCAGTACGGCCCCATGTTCAATCCAATGGAACATGCTTGGTCTGTTGTGAAAGCGGACGTAAAGAAGAATATGGCCGAAAATATGGCTGACATGTTGAATGACAAAATCTGTGGCTCATTGACAGTTATGGAAATCGTTTGACATGAAATTTTAATAAATGAATGCTTTTAAGTATTTTTGAATTATTTGTTTTTTTATTGAATTAAAAATTTGATTTTATTTTTCTTATTTTGTTTGCAACTATGCTCAATTAGTATGGAAAAAGGCGTAGAATCAATTGTAAAAAAGCTTTTTATGGCAACAGGGGTACTGTATAGGCTCAAAAATATATACATAAGAAATATTTGAATAAAGTCTATTATAACATAGTATATCCACATTTGCAATAAGGATTTATAAATTGGGGAAATTACCTGCAACATTTTTAATGAAAGTTGCAAGTTAAGCAGGACCAAATAATTAAGATTTAAACCAATCACTTATAACCAAAAACTAGACTATTGTCTTTCTATAACCAAAACAACATACTAAAAATAAATTGAATATATCAGTTGGAAACAGCTAAATTTGTGACCAAAATTACGAACCACGCTTCACCACCTCATTTTGAGAATTTCTATTCAAAGTTATCTGCAATTCACCCATATACTACTCAAGCATCACGAAAAGAAAACTTATTCCTCCCACGAAGTAACTTTAAAAAACTGAAAAATCTGTATTAATTTCTGGAACAAAAATTTGGAACAATATACCTCAACCTTTCGATTACTTTATCAAAAGCCTCTAGCTTGGTCACCAACTGCACTGAACAGACCTGATAGGTCGAAACAGTGTCACTGTCTGCAGTTTGCTAAGTGCATCGCTAGCCTCTTGCATTACTATACATGTAAAATATACCTCAAATTATTCGAAATAAAGCAAGCAAACCTCAAATCGTCAAAAAAGCACTTAAAAAATGCCTACTGAAAGAACAAAAAAAAAACGAAAAGCTTATAACGTCAAATGTAATCAATTTTTTTGTTATTAAAATCAAATTGGCGAGAAGGTTTTGGATGAACAATTTGATTAAATTGCGCAACAATAACAGCAATACATTTTTGTATTTTATATAAGATATACGAAAATTTGTTTATTCACTGCCTTAATTGAATACTTGCGTTTTATAGATTATATATTGTTTTAATTAGCGTATATAATTAAGTCATTAAATCTTACATGTATAGTAATGCAAGAGGCTAGCGATGCACAAGAGGCTAGCGATGCCTTGTGACCACTAGGCTGTGACAGCACTATTGTTCTAGCAGTTGCTAGACTTAGTGCACCTGCGACAACCGCCACTCATTCACGAGTGATACGGCTTCGCAGAGTGCTGACAGACCATCCACCAAGTGGATCTAGTATAGATCCTGCAAGTGTGGCGGTCTAAGCTATGCTTTATTAAAAGCCTCTAGCTTCTTGTCGGTCACCAACTGCACTGAAGAGACCTGATAGGTCGAAACAGTGTCACCGTCATTAAATCTTGTTTTTAATTTTCAGCTTTTGTCTTTATTGATAGGCCTGTCTTGTTTTTTTTGTTATTTTTGTTTTGTCTTTTTTGAAGTGTTCCTATTTTTTTCTCGATATGAGGAGTAGAAGACTCGACGACCTGCTGTTAAACTGCTGCATTACTGTCTTTCGCTACTCCTCTATAAACTTAATTCTTAATTTTGTATTGATATGTGGTATATAAAAGCAGTGTAAATAGTTCTTGATAAATAAACGTTGCTATTGCTTGCTTGTAAAATGTTGTGTTTACAAGTGATTCATGTATCTATGGTTGCCATGTTATTCAAAATGTTATCAATTTTAATTACAGCTTATTGCATTGTGATTGCTGCAAATTATTTTTTATAAAATGTGATCATACAAAAAATAATTTTCATCGTAAAGCCCATGCAAGAACTGAACTCTTGCCAATCGTAGTTATGCCATTTGTTAGTGTATCCAACAATTGCCTCTGCACAGTATCACTGCTTTTATTTTCTTATTTGATTATCACAAATTGCACCTCAAGCAATGCACCAGCAACTGCACGTCTGAATATTTTCCATTGCAACATTACGAGGTACTTGTGAGGAAAAAATAGAGGTGACCGGAGTGGGAAAAGGAAGCGGCCTCGCGCGTCACATAACTTTACAATTCGTCACTTGGTGGTAGGGCAATTTTTCCGAGTTCCGAGACTGTCAAATTTCCTCAATCCAAAAAATTTGTTACAATTTACGTGGTATAAACCTTGAGTTTTTATGACTGGTGTGTAGCTGATTGGTGTTTTTATAAAATTTTCAAACGCTAGTGGATTCATTAGATTATTGTAAACTCATTACATTTGTTTATAAATTACGTGCTATTCAAATAATTAGACACAGTTTGCTTGCAAGTGTTTTTCCACAAAACACGTATTTGCAGCATCCAAAATCGATTTGGGAGACATTGCATTTTATTGATCTCTCCAAGTAACCTAAATGCATGCAGTTTATTAGATGATTTTAAGGCTAGGCCCGTAAAGTAGACCTGGGGTGATCAAACTTGCTTTATACCAGAGCCATATTCAAAATACTTCATAAGTTAAAGAGCCGCAACGCAAAAATCTATTGCCCATTTTCTCTGGAATTCATCGTGAGGAACACGCAACACCAGTGTCACGAGCTGAAAGAGCCACGCAAGAACAACAAAAGAACCGCAGTTTGGCAACCCCTGAAGAAGACTATATGTTATTCTTGCAACTATAATGGAGTCCAAGTTCTTCAGTTCTTTTGACTAGCCAACGATCGGTCACTCTTCTTCTTCCGACACTCAGCGCGGCAAAAGTTGGAAAAAGATAGCTGTTTCTGATCTGTTTGTGTGTTTATAAAATTTTGCCTCATTTGGTTATTCATACGTGTAAGCTTAAGCTCTGATTGTTGGAATTTCGTGAAACTGAACCATTTTGACCGATATTCTGCTTGGCACAGTCATATTGTGACACCTAAAGACGGGGGAATCTCATTAAATAGAGTTTGATGCCGTTTTTAAACTATCTTTTTGAGCTGTGAATACCATTTTTATAGTCTTTGATTGGACTCGACAAGGACATCAATCCAGACTTATCGACTGTGAAACTGATGCTCAAACCAATACACCATTGCGCAAGAAATGTTGCCGAAAACGTTGCTGTTGCAATTGTATTTTTGAGTTCCAAAGCAGCAACAAGGTTTGATTGACCTTTAAAGCCAATGTGGGTCGCCAGCAACCTTTACAACCTTTTTAGCAACGTTTAAGAACAAAATTTCACAAGTTTTTTTATTGATATTTTTTGTCAGGTTTACCAAATTTTGGAACTGATTTACACTAAAGTCACACTTGACGCTCAACGATAGGGATAGTGTGACAAATGAATTATAAACGGTTCAAGTTTACATAGTTTACCTTGCGAAATTGAAAAATGTTCTGGCGCTGAATAACCGTAACTGCTTCCCATTTTGACAATCCTCTAATAAACGTAAACATCTTGAAATTTTAATAAAATCTAACCGATGTACAGTGAACCCTCGTTTATCGCGAGGGATACGTTCCAAAAATAACCCGCGATAGGTGAAATCCGCGAAGTAGTCAGCTTTATTTTTTACTGTTATTTTACAATGCAATACTGTACTGCAGAATGAAACAAAAAACAAAACCTCTTTTCAGGCCCAAAATGTGTTTAAGAAATAGAAATATTAACGTATATATCAACTTTTTTCACTTTTTTCAACTTTTTTCACTTCTAGACAACAGTAAAGCCCCTGAGCCAATCAGGATTCACTGTAAAAAAAGCACTGTAAAAAATTCCGCGAAGCAGCGAAGCCGCGATAGGTGAAGCGCGATATAGCGAGGGATCACTGTATAGAGGTTTTTCGGAAAACGCTGAATTGGTGCTATTGCGACGATGTAAAGAAATATCAATGGAGTAACAAGTTTTACTAAAATGTTACACAGTAACTGAATTGTTGATGAGCATTAAAGAACTTAATCACAAAAGAATTGAAGTAATATACTAGAAAATGTATTGCAAGTACAGTTACTTGGCAGATGTTTTGAAAAATTACTGACAGAATGTATGCTACGATATAAGCCTAATCAGGTGAGTACATGATATCGAAATTGAATCACTTTTCGGTTGCTGATTTGATAACAACGATGCTGCCATAACAATATTATTACATTTTGAGAGTAAAGTGAGTGTTTTAGAGCTAGTGGAAAACATTAAACACATTTTCAAATGAGAGTGACATAGAAAATTGCGAGTTCCGCAACACTGATGGAATCATGTGGTGATGAAGAAAGTGAGCTATCTTGATTTGCGCCACAGAACAAAAATTGTCTTTTCGAAGAAAATATGCTAGTGTGTGTTTTCCAAGTTGTCCAAAATCTTATTGAGCCCGCGCTTGCAACAAAGAGCACTCAACTGAAAAGAAAATTTTCAATGTAGGATCTAAATCATTTTTGTGCTTTCTCCATGAAGACATTTTACTCAATCATTTCTGAGATTTCCTTTGGCAAATTTATTAAACGATATTCTGGATTTATTTACAAACTGTCTGGTTTCAAAACACTATTATGTAGATACTATTTGTTTGCTCTGTCCATTCCCACCATCGGACAGCGTGAAGGTAATAACGATAATTTTAGGTAGCTTATAGTTTTTTGCCTTCATGTTACTCAACGCCACATACGGCAAATATTTTGTAAGGGTTAATTGTAAAATTTTATATTGTGCAAACAACACAACGAAGCTCTCTTCCATGAACGAATAGTTCACATTGCAGTGACGGACATTGGGTTTCAACCGTGTACAATAATCCATCTTGAAGGCCAGCATCAGAACCTGGGAGCACTTGTGGCGTATCATCAACACACAGATATGGTTTAGAATGCTTGTGGGCATTATTCTCAGCCATGATATAACCTGTGTATTCCTTTTTCCAATGAGGAGGACAAGTATCACGTCCGGGAATCATCAACTAAAAATCAATGAGAAAAAGTTTAGGTTTGTTGCAGACGCTAATATTGATCCAATAATTTCCAAATTTTAGATGGGCACTGAACATGCTAAAGATTTATGATAGCACAAAATCGATATTTTACGCAATCACCTGATTGACTGTTCCTTTTGCCATACAAACAGCACACGGGACATTAAAGTTTTGCAGACTATTACCTTCAGTTCGTGAAAGGTCAAACAAACTCAAGGGATTGCGATATTCCATCCGTAAATGAGCGAGGGCCCTGGTAATCAAAATTGGATTCATGTTTAGACTTGTGCAGTTTAGTCATTCAGATGAAACACAATAACTAAAAAGAAAAGTGCTTGTTAGCAATCGCCATTTAAACCTATACAGAAATGTTGGAAAAATTTAATGTAGAAATGAACAGTACCGGTATTTCGGTGAAATAGGTGACGAATGGCATTAAAGCATTTTGAAACAAAAACATATTATTTTGGTACATTTTCTTTTTCAGGAAAATCAATTGATAAATACAGTTTTGTGTGAAATCTTTAATCATGCGTTTTACAATAGGTACAGTTTATTATTGATATTTTGCATAAAATATATCTGTCCATGTATAATGTAACGAAAGTTTTTATTAAAAGATGAGGCACACAAATCATTGAATCAGAGTAGATGTGGTATTGGAATAAATTCGGAGTTATGACAAGAACAAGTGTTTTGTTGTGAGTGAAAAAAAGACAGTTTTATGTGTGTCGCAAATTTGTTGTTTAACATTTTGTTGTGCGTGAATTCGTCAATGGGATCCGATTTTTTGGTTATGTGAGCGAGCTGCAGATCTTGTTATTCTGACGCAACATCGAAAACTGCAGAAACTAGATTAGTTACTTTCTAATCTTACTGTTTTTTTGCGCTTAAAATTTTGTTTTTCAAACTAAAGCGTGTTTTTAGATTACCTTGTTGTTGTTGTTACCCGTCCCCTTCTGAAGAGTGAGGGCATTGCAGAAGACCATGAAGCCCCAGAAGTCGATCAATTTTTAGGACATGGACCAGAGGATAAGAGGAGAGAGACTACAAGTGATTGCGAAGTCACGAGTAGCGCTCCCAATCTTGCCACCATATCAGCCGGATCGTTCTTCGGAAGATACGAGTTTCCGGGGATCAATTGTAGCCTGATAATATAAAGAAAAGAGAAGGCAGTTCCTACCAGATCTGCCAGAGAGATTGAGGTAAAAGGAAAAGCAGAGGAGAGGACATAGTGGCTAGAATAGAGCGAGAGTCGGAGAGGAAAAAAAGAAACAAAACAATATGTCCCGATCACGACATTATGAGTTGGAAAAGAGTGAAGGTGAGCGAGAGCCGCACCTTTGCAAAAAAGAGAGTGATCAAAGCGGGAGCATGGGGCGCAAAGTGTAGACTACACAGTGACTTATGGCAGGTTTCAAGAAGGCGAGGAGAACAAGCAAAGAGAACCTCTCCAGGAGCTTTGTGCAGAAGAGAGAGGGATTCCTTACAGCCGTCCCACGAGGAAGAGATAGAGTGCAAGGCTTTGAGAAAAGGCAAAAGCTTTTAGCAAAAATACGTGTTTAGATAAAGAAAGTGCGCAGTTGAAGATGATCTCAAGGAAAGTGGGGATAGGTTTAAAGCGGAGGGGAAAGTTGAGTAGGAAGATCTGGGATTGAAGGTTAACTTGTTGGGGATCCAGCATAAAGAGAGCAGCTGATGAAAGAAGGCATAAAAGCACGAAGGTCATTGATGAGAAGAGAGAAAAGTGCAACTCCAAGAACGGATCCTGGAAGAACGCCTCGACGGACCCGAAAGGAGCGACTTTTGTGATTTTTATAAACCACGCAAGCGCTTTTATTAGAAATAAAAGATTGAGTCCAACGATCAAGGCAAAAGGGAGGCCAGCCGAAGTTTGCAGAAAAGAGCGGGGTGCCAGACAAAATCGAAAGCTTTCACGAAGTTGATAGTAGCAAGTATCGTCTGATTGCTAGGCTTGGGTTTGTTAAACTCATCCGAAATGAACTGAGAAAGATAAAGAATTTGATTAACGTTAGACTGTTCAGGGTGAAAACCTGCCTGCGGGGAGAGAAAATGGAGTTAGACTCGAGAAAGAAAGCTAGACGGAATAAAATGTTTAAATAGCTTTGAGACGCAGGAGGTGGTAGAGATAGGCAGGAAGGAAGCAGGAGAATTGAGAGGCTTTCCTATCTTATGGATGGGAACAATAGAAGATGTCTTTCAGATGGAAGGAAAGAAATGCAAAGACCAGAAATGATTGAAAATGTGTAGAAGAAAATTTATGCCAGAGCGAAGAAGATGCTTTAGCACGGGACAAGCAACCTTGTTTGGGCCAGCAGCAGTGGACGAGAAGACGTTTGTGGCAGCCGTAAGAAATTCAGCGAGGAAGAAGGGAGAGCAGAAAGACAAATGAATCTCCTCAGGACACATGGCTCGGCGGAGCTCTGAAAGATAGCATGTGGCTCTGCTACGCAAGGTCTTCTTTGTTTGGGAGACAGAAAAGTGGGATCTCAGGTAGTCAGCCGACTCCCTGGGAGACCGAAGTCCGACCGACAAGATCAAAGCAGACACTCTAGAAGACGAACAGTGGGGGAACTCCGGAAAGGAGGAGGATGAGAAAGAGCAGCCGTCGACAGAACGAAGGATAGAATACACAACTTTAGGGTTAAATTTAGGAGAGAGAGAAGAGCAAGTCGCTTGCCATGCCTCAGCCTTTGCTTTGGCGATGACAGACGAGACATGTCTGGAAGCAGAAATGGAAGCCTGACGATCTCAATCACTTCTATAAGCGGAAACAAATGCATTACGTTTTTCACTAACCGCTTCTTCCCCTTTAGCAGATCACCAACTGCAGGTTGGCGTTTGACACGGCCAAAAGGAATGAAAATTTGGCTGCATTCAGTACCAAACAAGTAAAGAGAGCAGCAGAACAGGAAAGACACGAGTGTTCCTCTGTAGAAGAACAGTGAGTGTCGAAGTAAAAAGCAAAGCTACCCCAACGTACCTTCTGCAAATTGGAGGAAGAGGGATGTTCAATGGGGCAAAAGACCGAAGAAAGAGGGAAAGTTAGTAGAAATGATAGGTGATCAGAACTCAAGTCCTGAAAATCTTCTCAGGAGAAAGAGAGAGCGAGAGAGGAAGGAGCAGAGGAGATGTTGAGAAAGAAGCGGATGCCAGATGATTGATGATGAAAAGTAGGTATGTCAGAGTCATTGAGGGAAAGGAGGTCAGAGGAGATGGACCAATTGAATAATTCTTCCCGACAAGATTCAGAAGTACCTTTTGAGTCCCAGAGGAGGAGATACTGTTGAAGTCTCCAGAATGAAGAGTTTTCTGGAGGAGGAAAAATGGGGGCGGATAAAGAAGTCGGTTCTGCTATCCATCGAAGAAGAGCGAATAGGGGTGTATAAACACAAAGGAAAAAGAGTGAATAGAAATTGTTCAGTGAGATGGTGACCCCTACATAATCAGAGTAAGGGTCAAGTGAAGAAAGAGAGAAGGCAGAAAGTTCAAAAAAAGAAAAGCCCTGCCTGATGAAAATGATGACGCCGCCACTAGCGTGCGGGTCATCGAGAGAAAGAATGCCAGGCCAGGAGTGAGTGAGATCGGATCGTAGAGCAGAGAAGCCAGGAATCCGGAAAGAGAAAGATGAGTTAATGTTGGATTCCTGGATACAGATATGGTTAACAAAATGAGACGAGATAAAGTGTAGTATTTCACTGCTACTGGCTTGGAGACCTCCAGTATTCCATTAAAGAACCCTGAGCGAGTCAGGAAGAAGAGGAAGCAGGAAGTATAGAAAAACAGCCAGGAACATGTGGGGGTGAGGACAGAGAGAGGAAATGCAAAGTGGGCGGAAGGAGGGTAAGAGGTTTGAAGATGAGGGTAAGTTGGGAGCGCTGCATGAACAAAAATGTTAAATGGGCTAGGTTAAACAGTGGACTTACACAAGCTAGAGGAGTACGAGGAGGACGACACAGTGTTGGTTGGTGTGGAACCTACAGAAGAAGAAGAGACGCAGCAAAGAGGTCAGCTCCTGGAGTGGGGGCTGCCTAAAGTTTTGAATCCAAAAGAGGAGGGTAGTGAGCAACTCAAATGGACTTATTTGGAGCTGGTGAAGCATTACACCGATCTACCCTTTTAGGTTACATTTCCAGCACGCTTAACAGGGAGAGGCGTAACCAGGGTTGGGATGAACGTTGCTGCTCATCAAGAGAAGGAAAAGAATGAGAAGACGGGAAAGAGAGAGGCAGGAGAAGAGAGAAAACAGTCGGCCGATTTGAAAAGGGCTGCGTGCTGCCCTTTATTGGTCGTTCAGAGGGCAGAACGGCAAAACTAATGGTTTGTGTGAGGGAAGTGCTCGGGGTAACTGGGACCCTCCTGAAGGCCAACAGCTATTTCAAGCCACGGGGATCGCATGATCATGTTGATGCGATTGTTGATTGGTGCAGCTTAGATTGTCTCCGTTGGTGCAATTGGATTGAAATGATATGTAGATTGTTGATGAATGTTTAGCTAAAACGTAAAACTAACATTTTGCAATTTTTGTTTTGTTTTGTATTTTACATCAGAATAAAACTTTATGTGCGTAGTGACTTAATTTGTGGATATTGACTTAATGTGGTGCATATAATTGAAAAAGAATCATGACAAAAGGACATCTTTGTTGTAAAGACCAATGGAAGTTTCTACTTCCTTTTTAAACACACAATCCTTTGTGATAATTATAGTAATAAATATTTTTCAAGCCACGGTAAACAACTGAGTGAAATCCAACATATTATTTTATAGTACGTCTCATGGTTAATTGAAAAGCTAAGTTGTAAAAGTACCTAAGTTGTAAAAGTACCTGATCCAAGTAAAGTTGACCTCTTTCAAATGGTAAACATATTAGTGTTAGTCATCGGACAAAATATTAGCCAGAGAAAAAGCACTAAATCCTGTTTACCGATGTACTAATCATTCGGTGACCACGATTTTCAGACTAAAATCACTTAATTCTGCCATTTGTGGGTCAACTACAGTTTAGTCAAAATGTCACTTAGGCACTTTTTGAACTTATCACTTCAATTTGGTTTATGAAATTAATTTACAAAATTATTTTCCTACCAGCTCCGCTCGCGAAATAGCGGACAATTAACTTTTTTCTTGCTAGCTTTCCATCTATGGACTTCAAGACGCTTCAATCAAACGGAAAACTTCAAGACGCTTGCAAATTATCCTATCGCCTGAATTAAACTACTTTTTGGTTTTACTGTATTATTTAGAAGTTGTTCTTTCTTACTTGGTATAATTATTACTTATGCCTTGCTTAGTGAGCGAATTGTAAGAACGTTTATTTCATGAAAAATTACGTTTTAAGGTGGACGCAATAATGGACAGTACCAAACGTATTTCCTGTTATACAAAAGTAATCAAAAATTGATACATTTTAGTTTACTGATAAAAAAGTATTTTCACCCAAACATAAGTAAGAATTGCGGCCAATAACTTGTCATAAATTTTTCGTAAAGTTTAATGTTCCATTTATGGAACAGTGGCGGGTTGCTGTACAACTACATTAGAAGACAAGCAAGTGTTAGTTTTCTGCCCAGACGTTTATTTCGTTTATTCACGCGAAACAATTACTTTAGTAACCAAAAGAGCTATCACATTTGGACTTACCTGTTTCACTGGCAAGCAATTAGTTGTTAGAAAGAAAGCGAGTGATTGACGGTTATAAGTAAAGATGAACCCAAAGTTTTCTATGCTGTAACAAAAACGACAAGAGTAGCAACTATTGCAGAAGCGCATGAAGCTATCAAAGGTTCAAGAAATGTCGTCAATGTATTCCCGCCAAATGCCGGTGACTCCGGTAATCAGGATAGCGATACAGAAGAGGTTTCAGCTGAAAGTATAGAAGAAATTTACAAACGAGCCGGAAAGCTTGAGATTGAAGAAGATCTTGAAAGTAACGACGAAGCTGAACTGCCTTTGCCAACACGTACCAAAAAAAAGACGACAAGAACTGACTAGATGGAAGAAAAGTCTCTGGTTTCGAAAGAGCTTTTCAAAGGGAAGAACTAATTTTACAGAAAATTTGTCAGATTTGGAGGGAAATTCACCTTACCACCAAGTGTGGAAAAACTTGTTTTCCGAGGACATACTGGAGCACATTGTTCTTCAAACTATCTTTATAGCAATCAAGATCAAAACAACCAACATTTTGTGTTATCGAATAAAAAAAATGCTATTTTTAGTAGTAATTTTGCTTACTGGCTACCATAGCCTACCGGAATAACATCGCAAGTGGTCAACGCAGTCTGATTTGGGAGTTCCAGCAGTGCATAATACAATCAGTAGAAACAGATATCACGAAATGAAAAGATAACTACATTTTGCTGACAACTAAAGGCTCACAGAAGGAGATAAAATGAGCAAAATACCTCTTTTGTATAATATGCTGAATTTCAATTTGGTTCAGCTCGGTATTGTTTATGAACTATTGGGTGTAGGTGAGTCAAAGGTGCCATACTTTGGATCTCACAGTGTCAAAATATTTATCAGAGGAAAGCCAATTCGTTTTGTTTAAAAAATTTGGAGCCTGTGTGAAGGTGATGGTTATCCGTATCCCATGCATGTACGAGGTGCCTCATAAAAGTTCTAGAACTGTGCTCTCTGTGTAAGTCATAGTTAAGCTATAAGACTAAGTTAAATGGCAGACGATTTAATAACTTCTTGAGAGTATTTAACCGCAATTTCAGCTCATATCAGGGAAAAGCAGTCAAACGCGATCATCCAGCCTGTAAGGAAACGTGTCATCAATAATATCGTTTCTCTCATTTTCAGTAATTCCAATGTTTTGTATCGCCAACTTTATTTTGATAATTTTCTCACTATCGACTGTCAGGTAATTGAATTAGCTGCAAAAAGCCTGATAGCCACAGGAATCATACGACAAAACAAAACAGAAGGGGCAAACAATCAACTTGTTCAAAGCAAAGAACTTCAGAAGAAAGAAAGAGGCACATACGATTACCGCAGTGATGGAAAGATATACATTTGGAAATAGTACGAAAACTCGGTCGTAAATATCGCACATAACTGGGAAAATCATAAACCTGTGCCCAAAAGTAAGGCAGAAGATAAAAGGAGGAGCTAAAGAAGTCACACAGCCACGTCTTATTAATTCGAATAATAAAAGTATGGGTGGTGTTAATCTGATGGACCGTTTTCTGGAATCATATCGCCCAACAATGACACTGGACCTTGTTCGTAAACTTTCTCAACGTTACCGTTGTTGCAGCGTGGAGAATATATTGCCGACTTGGCTAGCAAAAGATATCTCACTTGGAGTTTTGGACACAGGTGACTGTTTGCTTGCTTAACACTAGCATTACCAGGATTTGCAACTACCTAGAATTAACAAGCGCGTCAATTGACGCAGCGTTGTTTTGTGAGTAAAACACTAAACTCAGGTTTTTAATTGAGATGATAAATCACAAACTATGTTATATTGAAGAACTAAGCAAAAACAAAGACAAGCAAACAAGCGGGAAATACACCTTTTTATGAGGTGCAAGTTTTTCATTGTTTAGTCTGACATACCACATACAGTTTTTTTGCAAATCATGCAAATATCTGTTGTTTGTTTCTGCAGTCTTTGCCACAAAAAGGTTTGCGTTTTTTAAGTGTTGGAGTACACTCAGCAACAAATGCATTGCTTTCAGTTTGTAGCTTTTTGTTTGGAGTGCCCCCCGTCAGTACTTCGGTAACTCTCTGTATGAACATTTTGCGGCTTATGCTGGAATTGCAAACGTGCTTGTAAATAATCCAGCTATTTATAAGTGCCATGTCTGTTTCATTATAAAATACATGGATTGGCCAGCGTCTGCTTCCAGCTTTTACAGAGTAGCATCTTGACATTTGGTCAAGAACATCTATAGCTGCTGCTCAGGCTATATGGTTTGAGATAGGGAAATTCACGACAAATAGCCGCAAACTCAGTCGCTAAATCAAGTGTCCACAAAGTGATGATGTTGAGATACGAAATTTTATTACAGCTCCGATATCCAAAATGACCACATGGTATATTTGATAGGGCGACAGGTTTTCTAAAACACAATGCAAGTGTAAACAAACAGCTACGATAAACACTTAACTAACTTCATAATGTAGACATATTAAAAATAGGGATTTCGATGCAAATTCGAAGATCAAAAACGGCGTTGCGACGGTGTAACATATGTTGTGATGGAAAATTTACAAATACTACGTCGCAAGCCAACAATTCACATTCAAACTTACTAAGTACATGCAAGATACATACAAACTTACTGAACTATTTGAGGTCCCACGCAAATTATTAATTTTCAAGATTGTCGTCAGCAGCAAAACACTGTTATTTCCTCTGGTTCAAACTTTTTACAGAACCGAAGAACTACGCTCTTAGGCCTTATATACGGTAGCAACAGCCAATCAAAATTCACGATACAGGCCACGTGTAGTAAACTTTCTAGAATAATCAAGCCGGAATTTCTCAGATCTTGTTCTATAGATTCCAATTGTCACATTTCGCAAGTTAAACAGTAGAATCACAGTTTCGAAATTAAGTGGTGCGTAGAGCGAAAAGTAAAGACACGATTAGATTGTCTGGTGGCAGAACAAAGCATTCAATTGTTACGTATGTCCAAATTTGATGAAGGCAGTTACGGGGGTTCGTCTTTGTGCAAATAAATACTCCTAAAACAAAGCGAACAGACAAACGGCGAAATAGTTAATTAGCACATTTGGTTTTTCTTTATAGTTAAAAACAAATATCCAACAGCTGGCAGACAGTTTTGGACCACATAAACTAAAAGGTCTCCAGCAGAGTGAAAATCAAGCATTGAATTCGAGCAAACAGCACATTTGCCAAAATAAAAATTTAAGAAGTGTTCGATCCGTGACACACCGCCCCCCTTAAGCCGATGAGGGGTCACAAGGCTTAACACAAAGGCGCAAAAATGTACACCAAAAATACAATTTAATTTACATAAGAATCATACACTATCACATTCAAGCAATGCGCACATCTTAGAAATTGGACGAACACACACAGAAAACTGGGTTTGTATTTTGGCGCTTCTAATCAGACCCTGTTTGTCTGGAAAGGTTTCGATTACTCGGCCCATGACCCAAGAGCTACGAGGTGAGTTATCCATTATAAGAACTATGTCCCCATTTGTGACATTGCGTGAAGTGTTGACCCACTTAGAGCGCTTTTGCAACAATGGCAAATATTCTCTAGTCCAACGTTTCCAAAATATATCTGCAAGATACTGCACTTGTCTCCAACGTCTCCTAGCAAAATTGTCCTTTTCTGAAAAGTTACCAGGAGGTAGGGAAACTTGTTCCTTTAAGAGGAGCAAATGATTAGCTGTTAATACATTTAAGTCTCGAGGGTCATCCGTTAAAGTGGTGAGAGGTCGACTGTTTATTATGCCTTCGACCTCGCACAAGAGGGTGAGTAAACTCTCGTCAGTTAAAATTTGTTCGTTGCATATGCCAGTCAAAAATTTTTCGAGTAGAGCGAATGAGTCGCTCCCAAACACCACCATGGTGAGATGCTCTGGGCACATTAAACTTCCATTTGATGTTGCGTTGCAAAAGGAAATCATTTATCTGGGCTTGATTCCAATCATCAATGGCTTGGGTAAGTTCCCGTTGGGCCCCCACGAAATTAGTCCCGTTGTCAGACCAAAGTTCCGCGACCTGGCCTCTGCGTGCAATGAAACGTCTCAGGCTTTGAATGAACGAGCTGGTTTCCAGGCTATATGCCACTTCAATGTGTACTGCCCTGGTGGTGAAGCAGGTAAACAGTACTCCATACCTCTTTAGTTTAGATCGGCCCTGCCTCACCAAAAATGTTCCAAAAAAATCCACTCCAACACAGGAGAAGGGAGGTTTATCAGGAATAAGTCTTTCCTCGGGTAAATTAGCCATTTTTTGTGTAAGTGCCTGTCCTCGAATCTTGCGACACTTTACGCACTTGGACAGCACAGAGCGCGCCACAGAGTTAACACTTACTATCCAAAACCTTTCCCTTAGCTTAGCAATGACGTGTAGGCGTCCCGTGTGGCCTAGTCTTTCGTGTTGCTCTCTGATCATAAGCTCACTCTCATAACACTTAGGCAGAATGATCTGATGCTTGTTGTCATGTGGAAGACTTGACTTTTGTAGTCGCCCACCAACTCTTAGCATTCCATGTTCCAAGTACGGATCCAAATTGCGCAATGAGCTTGAAGATGAAATTTGTTCACCTCTTTGCAACTTCTCGATCTCTTTTCCATAGTATCGCCGCTGCAAGTGTCGGAAAATTAGGTACTCCGCCTCCTGAATCTCTTCAAGACTCAGAAGATCCTTCACATTTAAATGCGATCGACCAAGCCAAATGTTTTTGCAACGAATCACCTGAGCGCAAACTCGCTTTATTTTATGCCAGCTTGAGTAGTTCCTGCATAGTCCATCCAAAAGGCTGATGTCTGGTTGCACCTTTACGGCATAAATAAGGGTTTGGTCTCTTCTTACTTCCGGATCGCTTGTAAACTCTGGTGTGGTAGGATTTTGAGGAATGGTAGGCCAGTAATTAGGTGGCTGCCACAAAAAAGCTGGTCCAATTTTCCACCGATTACATTTTAAAAATTCGTCGATGGTCAGTCCACGTGTAAGTAGATCGGCTGGGTTATCTTTGGAGGGAACATAATGCCACTGTGAGGGGTCACACACGTTCTTGATTCTCTGAATTCGATTGGCCACGAAGGTGTGGAAGCACTTGCTTTCATTGTTTAGGTAGCATAGAACAGTCACGCTATCTGTCCAGAAAACGGATTGGACTTCCAACTCTGGCATTTGTAGTTCTCTGCGAATCATCAAGTCATTCTGGGAGGCCACCACTGCAGCGCATAGTTCCAATCTTGGAATGGTTAGTGGTTTCAGAGGGGCTAGTCGACCTTTTCCAAAAATGAGGGAGCAGTGGATTTCACCGTTTTTGTTGATCATCCTCAAGTAAGTGGCCGATCCATATGCTCCCTCTGATGCGTCTGCGAAGTGATGTAGTTGTGCGTGAACGATATTGCCAAATTTGGGAGGCTTGAAACATCTTGGCAATGTGAAGAGCTTCAATTTAGGAAGTTGCTCGAGCCAGTTTAACCACTTCCCCTTTTCATTTGGGGGAATCGGGTCATCCCAGCCCAACTTGTCACGGCAAAGTTTTTGTAGCAATACTTTTATGGGTAAAACTGCCACTGCTCCAAAACCCAGTGGGTCAAACACAGAGTTTATCATTGACAGAATCCCTCTTCTAGTGCATGGCTTGTCTCTTCTTTGAACCTTAAATGTCAATGAATTTTTTTCCACGTTCCATTGCAGGCCTAAAGCTCTTTCTGTGGGTAGCTCATCACTAGCTAAATCCAAATCTAAAGCTTCCTTAGACCACTCTGACTTAGGGATCGAACCCATGACCTCTCGACTACTGCTTATCCATTTGTTCAAGCAAAAACCTCCTTTATCCAACAGATCGCGAAGCTCATGTACCAGTTTAATGGCTGTTTCGACCGTGGGAGCTGAAGTTAAGCAGTCATCAACGTAGAAGTCGCGCTTCACTGTTTCCACAGTTCTCTTGTCAAATTCTTGCTTGTGATCGGAAGCTGCACGCTTCAAAGCAAAATTGGCACAGCTAGGTGAACTCACGGTTCCGAAGGGGTACACGGTCATTCTGTACTCTTCAATTTCTTCATCTATATTTCCATCTTTCCACCAGATAAAACGAAGCAGGTCTCTATCTTCAACCGGGATTCTTACCTGATGGAACATGGCCTTGATGTCAGCCTGAACTGCCACTAGCTCCCTTCTAAATCTCATCAAAACGCCCAGTAAGCTATTTGTGAGGTCCGGTCCCTGCAATAAGTTACCATTTAAACTAACCCCATTAAACTGAGCTGAGCAGTCGAAAACCACTCTGATCTTACCTGGCTTTTCAGGGTGGTAAACTCCGTGATGCGGTAAGAACCATGTTCTACCTTCGGGCCCTGGCTTCTCAACCCTCTCACAGTAACCTTGGTCTATCATGTCGCTAACGAACCTTTTGTAGTCATTGTAGAATCCATCATTCCTGCTGAATTTCTTCCTCAGATGACTCGCTCTCTGCAGTGCTTGAACTCGGTTGTTTTGTAGCTTGAGATTTGGATACTTGATCGGGAGTCCGATTTCGTAATGGTGATCCTCCAGTTGTTTGGTAGATTCATTGACGGCTTTCATGAATCGCTGTTGATCGACTGACATCTCTTCCTTTCCGTTTACCAAGGAATCCATGATATCGGTGCAGAGAGAGCACATAGGGTGGTTCTGACTGTCGAATGAGGACCTGACAAAAAGGCTAGTCACGTGATCCGAACGACCGCCTGCGCAATTCAATGTCCATCCCACAGGTGTACGAATCGCATAGCTGCCAAACGGTTCTCTTATGACCTCTTGCGGTTGCATCACCATTCGATTGTTATTGCCAATTAATAGACCAACTTTGCATTTCACTTCCGGGATGTAGACATCTTCAAATTCAGCGTACTGGTCTGCATGAGCTTGAGTTGGGATGTCCTTATGGTTAACTGGCAGTTTCTTGCAGGAGTAAAGTGAGCTCAGTGGAATGCAGCAGATTTCGTCCATGTCAGTCACTTCCAGATTAGACACAATCTTTGTTTTTTGATGTCCTTGATCTTTATTGAGCGTGATGGTGCGAATTCCGACCTCCTCACAGTCTTCTATCTTTAGCTTTTTTCTAAGATCTTCAGTGACAAAGGAGTGTGTGCTGCCAGTGTCCAACAAAGCCTTGGTGATAACTAACTCAGCAGACCCTTTTCTTCGTATCTTCACCGGTACTACGGGTAGCAGACTTTGTTCCATCTGCGGCAGATTGATGAGTCCATTTTTAACCACTTGCTTAGGTGTCTTGGAACTCTCGTTCTCACCATCCTTTACGGGCTTGCTAGCAGGATTTGATTCATCTTCGTCTGGTGGATGCAGCAGTGTTGTGTGAAACTGCTTACAATCACGCTTTTTGCAAGCCTCATTTTTGCGGCGGCAGAACTTAGCAAAGTGGCCTTCCTTTAGGCAGGCTCTGCAGAGTTTGCGTTGACTGACAAACTCTATCCTCTCGTGGTAGTTAAGGTCTCGGAACCTTTTGCATTGGTTTAGGAAGTGCTCCTTTTCACACATGAGACACTTGGCTGCGTGTGTGTCTTTGCTGTTCTTTACTTGTGTGGAAAAGTTCTTCGTTTTTCGGCTGGTACTGTTTTCCTGACTACTGTACGACTTGGAGGAGGTGGGTATTTGAGAAAGATTGGTGCTCTCTCGAGTCTTCTGTCGCACAAAATCACCGAGATCATTGATACTAATATCTCGGAGTTGTTTGTGCAATATTTGGTCCACCTCGTGGTTCCAGGCAGGTATCCAGGGTTGCGGCAGGCGATTCATAATTTTTGTCACCATATCCATGTTGTCCATCCGATTCAAGCAATCCATTCCTTGCAGAGTTATCAGACAAGAGGTAAAATCCGCTGAAAACTTAATCAGGCTTCTATGGTCATTCTCGCTAAGCGCTGGTCCTTTAACAATAGGTCTAATGCACGCTTCAATGACCTTATGCCTCTGACCAAAATACGACTGCAACAACCCTCTTGCTTCCTGATAACCTCGTTCTGCTGTTTGCATATGTTGACACCCCTTAATCAGAGAGTGCGCTATATCCTTAGTGTAGTGCAACAAAAAGAACAGCTTTCTATTCGAGTCGGTCAGTTGCTGATCAATCAAGACGTCGAAGGCCTTAATGAAGCTAAAATAGTCAGCTGGGTTACCATTGAAAAACGGAGGTTCTACCTTAAGGGTAGGTAATTTAGTAAAATATGAGTTATGTTGGGAATCGTCGGAATGTGCCAAAACATTAGCTGGATTAATAGGATTAGCATTGTCGGACAAGGTAGGTGTCTGCATAGCGCTTTGTGTGGGCACGTAAACCCCTGGGTGTATTGACGCATCACAATTAAATTGAGACATTACTCTAGTATTCCCAGTACCATTAGAACCAAGCACGTTAGTATTAGAAGCCTTAGGGACATAAAATGTCTTAGTTTCAAACGGCTTACTATATGGGTTAAGGTTTGAGACCATTTTAGCACAATTTACGTTAGCATCGCCATTAGCTTTAGGCGAAGTACGAGGCACTGCCACTGGTACGGAAACGGAACTCGACACGTCAACCACAGGTCTTAAAATTAAAGATTCGTTATCAGGCACGGTTTTCACGAGCGGCACTTCAAATTTAGGTTTCAAATCCATGGGCTTATTAATATCAGTGAGCATGCCACTACGAGCATTCCTAGTGAGGCCTGATTTAATTACGTCACTTTTCACACGATTATCATGCAAATTGGTGAGTGCCTTATTTGAGGCATTAGCAGTGCTAGGTATATTTATTGCAGCGTCCGCATTGTTTCCGACCATATCAACCACTGTAGATTTGCTTTGTTCGGGGTGGTCATGGGGGACGTTATCGTTAGCAACAAATGTTAGCACATTAGTATCACATTTACGTTTATCCGCACAACCAATATTAGAAAGTTCACTACTTAGCTCCGCATCGACCTGATCCAATTCGGCTTGTAAATGAGCATGTTCCAATTGTTGTTGGAAGATCATGTCTTGATGCTCTCTTTCTTTCATCAGTTGAAACTCTCTTTCCTCTTCATGACGTCTTTGGGTAAGCTGTTTTTCTTCCAGGCGAAGGCGCTGCTGCATTTGTTGCTGCTTCAATTCGTCAATGTGTTTCTGCGACTTGATTCTGGCTTCCAATGCTGCCTTGCGAGCCCTTGCGCTGCTTGTAGATGATCTCGACCAATTGCTCCGGCTTGACGTTGAACGCCAGGAGGTACTTGAGTGGTGGGATGATGGTGCGACCGAAGGAAATGTCGAAGAGCCAGCCATCTTCTTTGATTTGGATCGAGTCAGGATTTCGCTTTTGGGCGCCTTTGGCTTGTAAGCTGATTTGTTGGAACGCTCACTTCGTTCATCATTTTTGTCGACTCGATCCTTGGTTGTTGAAGGCGTTGGTGCTGCAGGCGACATACTTTTCTTCGGTTCATCCTCTGGGGTTGATTGGGTTAGTGCAGTTTGGGCAAGATCTTCCTTTTGCATTGCAGAAGCCATTATATGACGTCGCAGATTCAAGAACGAGAGAACTGGGGGGGGGGGGGGGAACAGCAACCAATTTTGTTCACGAAGAAGTATTCAATGTTCAAGATTAGCTTTCCAAAAAGTTCAAAAACTTACATATAGCTGCTGCTCAGGCTATATGGTTTGAGATAGGGAAATTCACGACAAATAGCCGCAAACTCAGTCGCTAAATCAAGTGTCCACAAAGTGATGATGTTGAGATACGAAATTTTATTACAGCTCCGATATCCAAAATGACCACATGGTATATTTGATAGGGCGACAGGTTTTCTAAAACACAATGCAAGTGTAAACAAACAGCTACGATAAACACTTAACTAACTTCATAATGTAGACATATTAAAAATAAGGATTTCGATGCAAATTCGAAGATCAAAAACGGCGTTGCGACGGTGTAACATATGTTGTGATGGAAAATTTACAAATACTACGTCGCAAGCCAACAATTCACATTCAAACTTACTAAGTACATGCAAGATACATACAAACTTACTGAACTATTTGAGGTCCCACGCAAATTATTAATTTTCAAGATTGTCGTCAGCAGCAAAACACTGTTATTTCCTCTGGTTCAAACTTTTTACAGAACCGAAGAACTACGCTCTTAGGCCTTATATACGGTAGCAACAGCCAATCAAAATTCACGATACAGGCCACGTGTAGTAAACTTTCTAGAATAATCAAGCCGGAATTTCTCAGATCTTGTTCTATAGATTCCAATTGTCACATTTCGCAAGTTAAACAGTAGGATCACAGTTTCGAAATTAAGTGGTGCGTAGAGCGAAAAGTAAAGACACGATTAGATTGTCTGGTGGCAGAACAAAGCATTCAATTGTTACGTATGTCCAAATTTGATGAAGGCAGTTACGGGGGTTCGTCTTTGTGCAAATAAATACTCCTAAAACAAAGCGAACAGACAAACGGCGAAATAGTTAATTAGCACATTTGGTTTTTCTTTATAGTTAAAAACAAATATCCAACAGCTGGCAGACAGTTTTGGACCACATAAACTAAAAGGTCTCCAGCAGAGTGAAAATCAAGCATTGAATTCGAGCAAACAGCACATTTGCCAAAATAAAAATTTAAGAAGTGTTCGATCCGTGACAACATCGACTCTCACCTTAGTTTTGTTGAAAAAAAGTACTGTTTCTGGTTTCTTTTTCAGGTATATCTCCGACGGAGTGGCAACATTTGGGTGCAATGGACTTAGTATATTTGCGGATTTTGACTTCTTACACTGATACTCAGTTATAGTAACTGTGGCAACAGCAGCATCTGCTAACTTGACAATGGTGATGTCATGTAGGCTGCAAGTTTCTTGCAGATTGTTTGTATTTCCCTTCGGTTCGATCGGATCGATCCGACAAGGCTGCAGCCTTGTTTTGCCAACCGCAAACAAAGATCTAAGGATGTGAAATAATCGTCACTGGTTACGTTGTGTCCCTTCTTGAACAAGCGCATCATAAGTTTCATCACTACGTTAATTGGCACGCTCACATCAACATTCTTGCTCTCATCTTTTCCTACATATGGGAAACCGTTGAATAAATATTTTGTTTCAACATCAACAGCCATTCAGAATTTTTTTCCCAAATTTATCCGGTTCGTTGGCCATGTATTGTATAAATTTGCACCGTGCCTTACACGGGAGTAGCTGCTCATCAACGGTAATATTAGCATTAGGCCTGAATGCCTTCAGAAAATTTTCAATGAAAGGATTTCACAAAGATGAAACTAAACAAAATTTATCCTTTTTTCGATTTTGTCTTCTTTTAGACTTCAAATTGAATCGTAGGTATTTCATAATCTCAAGAAATCTGTGACGAGGGATAGTTTCGCTTAACAAGGAACACCCCCACAATCTATTCTGCACACTGAGGATGGGTAATGTTCCACCACCAATAACTCCTCGGGCAATGATGACACCAAGAAACTTCTTCAACTCATCTAAAGGTATCCTTCAGTTAGGATCACCCGTAACTCGCTTAGTTTCAGCAATGGTACATTTTTGGATGCTTCTCGGCATAGGCTCGTTGAAAAGAATCCAAAACGATGAAAGAGGACTATCAGAAATGATGCGAGAGAAAGCATACACAGTAGGACCTGGTCGAATTCTTATTACATTTTGCTGCTGCAAGCGCCCACTAACAGCTTGATTTGGCGCTAAAGCCTGCCAACATCATCCATTTTTACCCCGAAAGATCTGCTCATCATCTTCTTTCCTAGCTTCAGTGTTCACGTTATTTGGAGAAACAGCGGCTCCAGAATCTAATTCATCGTCATTATCTGAATCAGAGGATTCTTCATCTGATAAAGCTATTGCTACTACCTCATTTTCTACATCATCAGACTGTTCCCCGTCCGAATAATCTGACGAAATATCTTGAACAATTCTAAAGCTTGAGTAGCGGTAAGTCTACGCGACATTTTTTCCTTGAAAATCAAAGTAATATAAGCTATCAAACAATTATCTCACAAATGCTATTGAAATACTATGATGATCAAATAAAATTCAACAAAGCATATATCTACAGTACTTTTGTGTGAACCAACTCCATCCCTGCTTCTGCAGTACCATACACGTGGTGTAAATCCACAGTACACAGCTTCTGTACAGTGATAAAGAGCTACAGTTTGTGAATGTAATCTACGTGATGCCATTATTTTACAATAAGACATCAAAAGCCTTGTCAAACAAAACAAAAGGTTATGTACAGTAATCCGCCAAAATAATCTCACAACAGCAGCGTCGTTTACACTTCTCAACATTAGATTGACTGCAGCGTCAATTGACGCGTTTGGTAATTGTAGGTAGATGTGAGTTTATTTCCGTGACGGATGAGAAAAAACTTTCTAAAATTTTAACGGATTGTGTGCATCTACAAAAAAATAAAAGTCAAAAAGTTTCAATAAAAAATACGGTATATGCTTCAAGTAATAAAGCTTTGAAAATAAAAAAACGTCAATTGACGCGCTTGGTAATCCTAGTGTTAAAACAGAGGAGGAACCCCAAAATAGACCAGACGGAGAAGCTGAACTTCCACAGGACGTGAGATTTGATAAAATGAACCACTTCCGAAAACCAACTTCTTAATGACATCGCAAAATGTGCAAAAAGATATTAAAACCATGCGTAAAAAATGCAATGTACGCCTGCATGGAGAACGTGGCAAGCTTTGTTTTGAAGTGTATCATACCAAGCAACAAAAATGTCCTCGAATAAAAACAGGGTATGCTTTTGCTGATTGAGTTTACGTGGTGTTGCGTAAAAAGCGAAACGCTATCATTGAAGCAACAAATTAGTAAGGCGAAAATTTGTGTACAGTAACCAGCCAGTGTTCCACAAATGGAACATGACGTAATTTACTTCCGAAACAAGGTATAAACATAAAATTTAGTATATAAGTTATTTACTACCTACAAACACACATGTATAAATATAAAACAGATTTGAACATGAGAACTATACTCGGTAAGAAAAAAGTTAACCGTGTTTTATGTTGGCATTATTCCTTTAAAACTTGATTTTAACTTCATTATTTAATCGAAATCACTGAGCGCGTAACAAAGGAGATCTACTGATTATACTACATTCTCGCAGTGGAGTGCAAAACCATACAACAAAGAAACTAAAAATTTGCAATCAGGGGCTCTCAAACATTTTTGCTGACGGTACCCTTTGGTTTGTTGGAACAGCCTTGTTATACAAAATATTCGGTGAAATCTTTGCAATTGCAAACAATTCAAAAATGAGCTTTGCATTTCTTGAAATCTAATATCGTGCCACAAAAAATACAACTATCAACTTGAAATATTTTAAATTAAACGAATTTAGAAATAAGGTTTCAAAACCTATTAGCTCAAATAAAGTGGAATTTTTAACCAATTATAGTTTTCGAAGATTGGCATGACACAGTGATTGGCAGAAAGTATAAGATCATAAAATTAAGTACATTTCAAAACAATATGAGTTAGCAAAGACATTCACATGCTTCGTAGTTCTACGTATACTGCATACAACCAATAAATTGTTACGATATTAAGCGTGGCAACTGAGTACATCGATGTTTTGTGCTTCACCTTGATTGCCGTCTTGATATTTTCCTGGAGTGTAGCTGACATTTAGATCGATACAAATCACGTTTGATCCTCCTCCATGTTCGTTGTATTTACTACCGGCTGCTACACCTGTTAATTAATCATGATTAAGAACCACAAACATCACAACATGTTGACATTATTACGAAACAAAAAAAAAACAAAAGTTCGCCGTACAAAAATATTGTTACGGTAAGCGGTGGAAGACGGGAGGACCACATCTTCATCAAATATTCTAAAGCAATCTACTCAAATATAGATCTATTGATATTGTAAATATTTGCTTTATTACAACCTACAAGCATTAAACCATTAAATTTCAAGCATCAAATATTGCCATTTTTATTAAAATCGATTTCAGTTTTATATGATAATGAAGAACTAGGCTATTCATATTTAAGATCTCTTTGAAAAGTGAAATTGGTTATCAACACTCAACATTTACTTGCCTTCATAAACAATTTTGGTGTGTTCTGGTCCTTCGCAATTTCTACTTCCCCATCTGATATACGTCGCCCCACCACGACCTGCATACATTATAAAAACTTACATCTTTAAACATTATTAATTAATATGTTTCATAAAACCGATCTATTACGATGGAATTTATTTGATAGTCTTTGAAACTCAGATGTTATTTTGATTACGGTTTTTATTTTCATTGATGTTAAACTTTGAATAGCAGTAATGATGTTGAAAATGTTAAATTTGCTTGTTATTCATGCCTACAAACCCATTGAGATGTGGGAAATCAAAGCATGCTATGTAAAATATTTATCAGTATTCAGATTTCACGTTGGTGAAAATGCGAGCATAATCTGAAATTTTTGGGTTGTTTTCCAAAAGTGTTTTATTTAAGGCTGATGTGCATCATCCAAAACGTGACAAAATCGATGCAGAATTATAATATAATATCGTATAAAGTAAGTAAACATGATGCAAACGAATCAAACTTACTTGATGGGGTTAGATCTTCCAACTGAACACAAAACAATATAAGTTAAAACTATATTTTTAAAAAAGTTTAGATGATATCAGTAGTAAGCAATAAACAATCTTGCTTATTTTATGCATACGGATGATTGGTAATCTTAGTTTAAATGAATAAATACAAGATTTTATTAAAATTACATTTGACATTACATTTTTATCACCGTACTCAGCGTTTCTTTTGTTGACATGATTTTGATCTTCGACCTCACGCTTGCTCATGTGACGATGAATTTCGATATCACTCAATACATTGTTCATTGCAATGAACTGGTTTCCAAGTCTAAATAACAATATACTAAACTTTAAGTTTAATATAATTTTAATCAAGTAGAAACGTAAAATTCACAGTTAGATTACGTCATGATTTGTGTTCAGCACCAAAGAGAAACAATACAAAATCGTGCACAATACACAATCTCGTCAATTTTATCTAAAATGAATCTGCGATCGCAACTGTGTTGCTGTCTCAGAAAAATTTGGGCTATTCTGATCTCATAGACGCGTTCTTTTGTTTGTTTTTGTTGTAATTATCTTTTATAAAATTACTTTGTCATTTTATAATTCATGCTTTTTCTATCAACATAGAATCCAATGCAAATTAGTAGGAATCCAGCTACCATTAACAAGGTTTTAACTTTCATCACATTTCTTTTGAACAATCATTTTTGATTAGATTTAGAGGCAGATTTACAATCATAGTTATACAACTCGTGAAGCTTCATATTTGAAATTGTGACTGAAACTATGAGTGAGAATGAAGCGAATTGTGCTCCTTGTTATAAGCACAATGTCTTAAATGTACTTTCCAACTGAAAGCAAAAGAAAAAAGTTTTTCATCAGACGTTCATTTCCGTAATTTGTTTTTCTCGTTCAAGCAATTATGACATTTTGGCAGAAAACATTGGCATTAAATGCGAAAGATTTTAATGCAAGATGTTTCCATTGCGACGTCATAGGCATTGCTGCTGAATCAATGCAATCACGATTAAAAAATTGGTTCTGATGACATATGGTCATTACACTGTTGGGCCGCATTATGATGTTTTAGCTTTATAACCATTAACCTCTTTATGACTGTCTGTACGTGCCAAAATACGCGTCATACCCTCTGGTATCCAACAGTGATTTTTTTCAAAAATGCTCAAAAATTCTTTAAGATGCTCATCTCAAACAAGTGTTATTTTAAAGCATGAAATCTAGACTATCTTGCCGGGAGATTTCACCATGCTGCAGCTAAATTTTGAAAATTTTATAAAAACGAACCTTTGCAACCGAGAACGCCGTATTAGACTGCAAATGTAACGTTGTTGAACTACAAGAAACCTATGTAATTGTACTATTTAGAACACAATTAAAAAATGTATGCGTATGTACGTTATCTACATTTATCATATTGATCAATATACTGGTTGTGAACTTTATGATATCGACAAGATTTTGTTTAACAATACGATGTTATAGTTTTGTGAGGCTGAACTTTTACTGCATTGCAAATCACTCAATTGTTTGGGCAGCTGATTAGAGTTTTTGAAAAAATTGAGTAGTCTTATTTTTATACTTTAACTTGAGTAGTTTTATTTTTATTACTTCTACTTTTACTTGATTAAATTACATGGAAAATAACGCTACCTGAGTTGTGTTAACTGCTACTTAAGTAAATGCCAAAAACTTAACGTCTGTCAAATTAAATTGAGGTATATTAGCATTAAAATGAGTTTTAAATTTTTGTTTTCTGAAAATATTTTGTTAAATTGGCTCATTTTTGTTCGAATTTTGAAAAACAAGTGGTGCTATTATTGAGTGGCGCTTTCAGAAAAAAGAAAGGGCGATGGCTCTCCCCAAACAGTATCACAGTAGCAAAAATATGAAAACATAAAGGTCTTGATGTCTGTTTGTACACTAAAATGGGCAATAAATATCCATTTCAAGAAAAGATGAGCGAAATGCTTGATTTCAAACTCCAATCTCCAAAAAAGTTCCTCAATTTACAAAATGCTCTGCCCTCATTTAAAAAATAGTTTTTAAATACGAAACTGCTACTATTATTAAGCAAGGTGCAAAATCATATTTTACCAGTGAACCGCGTTTCATAAAATCTATTGGTTTTGAAAAGTGATCAGTTTTAGAAATAAATTTGAACTATGTACAGGGTTTGATTTTTTGTCTATGTGTTTCTTCATATCTTGTTTGGTTCACAAAACCAAAGGAAGCAAAATGGCAATTGCCTTCCTGAAAAATTTATTAATTCTGCGTTTTAGGTGTAGTTACAAGTGCTCTTAGATTCAACTCAGCAGTGCTAACAGCGATCTAGGTTCAGGGGATGCCGATGCAACCGTTTCCGAAATCTTTTTGGGAGCTCGTGGGATATGCTGTTGTGCACCCCTTCCACTCTTTTCCATTAAGAGCGTAAACAAAATTTTATAAAATTGATCTCTAAAATAGGTTTTCAAAACTTTTTACTATCAAAACGTTAATCTTCGAAAAAGATTCCAATCGAAACATCGTAACAAATTGAAATTAAGAAGTCAATCCTTAAAATAGGCTATAATTCAAAATTGGGGATAATAAGCCGCCAGTTTCGTAATTAAATTTATTTTTTTACGCCACTGCTACTGACTCTCAAATGATGTTGTGCCGGGCCCGGGTTGAGCCTCTCAACAACGAGGAATAAATAAGCTTGACTTTAATAAACATTCTCGCAATATTAGAATACACTCATTGATATAAGCAAATGATGCAATATTAAAAAAACACTCGTATCAACAGCTTCCTATTTTTTTTCTGACTTTCTTTTAACGGGGAATGCCTAACAATAAATAGCAGGGTGGTCCCGAAATGTATGGCAAAAATTTTTTTCCTATAGCATTCTGACCACCCTGCCATTTTTTACATTTGCTAAAAGAAGGTAACACGCAAAATTTAAGAAAAATTGGCCTTTATTTAGAGGTGCCGCACGAGGTTACAAATCAGAAAAATACACCATTACTAGTTGGTGCGTTGATCGTTGCATAAAATATGGCAAAATCTCAAAAGCGTTACAGTTGTTGAGAGAATATACCACTTTTGTGAAAAGACAGGAAAAATTATGGCAGCCTAGGTTGATGCTAGATATATTGTGTTCAGAATTTGGTTGTACAGTTACTATACCTTAACACCCAGCTTTTTGCACTTTCGTGACTTAACATTTGTGTTCTTTTAGTGACTCAAGATAAAGTACTTGGATTTATATCAGGTAAATTCCAAGGAGTTTATTGACTGGCTGAAGGTTAACTTTCATGTAGTAAAAGATCATTAAAAAATGTGCTAGTCAAGTCCTTAATAATTTTAACTTTATAGGTTTTAGATGTCTAAGAAGAGTAATGCAATTTAGGCATGGTATCAGTGGTACAAAGCCTATTACCAGAAAGGGCAATTAATATTTGGTTAATTGGTCCCACTTCCAAGAAACTGTCTGGGAGAAAGCTCTTTGTGCAGAGGAAGTCTTTAGCGTGTTTTTTTATCTTCATGAGATTGAGAAGGTTACCATTAAAGAAAGTTGCAAAGAAGTAATTAATATGTGTATTTTATTTTAAGAGAAAGCTATAATCATATTATACACAAAAACACTTGCAAAAAAAAGAGTGGAAAAGTTGTTTCTGCAATGGAAAGGGCTTCAAAAGACGGCATTAAGGAAACCTGATACACAGACAAGAAAAGAGAAGTTTACAGCAGACATTGACAAACTATTTGACATAGTACAGGCCGGCTACATCTTACTTAGCTTGTTTACTACGTGGGAATAGATCTTGCTTCGCAATAACTATTTGGAAATGTACATGTTATGTAAAAATACCATGGTCTTTCTACGTAGAAACTATTTGGCTATGTACATGTCATGCATCACCGGAATCGCCTTGAAATGCCCTTAAAATTTTTTCAAAAGTTTAAAAATCGGTTAAAAAATGAGGTCACAAATCAGTTTTTAACTAAATTAATTTTGTAAAAGTATTGCAATTTAAAAAAAATTATCAAATAATGATCTCTGGTAGCAAAAGACCGCGTCAATCGTGCCAGGCAGCATTATGATATCATAGAGCAAGTTGAAGCGTGCAGAAAAAAAGCAAGAAGAATGATTAGAAAGCTTAAACTGTTTTAACAAAGAATCTGTTGTTGCATTGCCATTTTAGCAATAATTGTTGTAGAATTTTTTTTGTCGTGGGCACCTTGCTAAGATCTCCTCAAAAAGCTTTTTATCGTGTTTCTACCATCAGTATTTTTGAGTAAATTAAGAAAAAAGTTTTAGAATTAATCATTAATTATAACGTCATGTGACATCCTAAAAAAGTTGAAATAGTTGATGTTGGGAAGTGGGATACCGGTTTTTCTTTAAGCCAAAACCGCGTTCCTCGGTCCAAAAATGCAATTTTTAAAGCGTTATCTTCAACTATGACTTCATCATGAGGTCACAAACCCTAGTATGACACTCATCTTGAGGAGCTGATCAATTGTGCCAAGTTTGATGTTTGTAGGCCTTGCAGTTTCGGAGAAGATAAGACAGACTCACAGACAAACAGAATTGCGCTTTATATATTAGAAGGGCATTGTTGAGTCGGTACATAGGACAAACAACTCAGTGACTTCAGGATGGTACGAAGCAGTATATTGCTAAGTGATTGAGAAAGCTGATGACTCGTACACGCCCATCTCGACCTGACAGATTTGTGCAAACAAAATCGGATTGAGACTTTGTTATTGCTTGGTATCTCTTATAAAATGGACACTGTACATTAAACTACGACAACAAGCAATTTTCTGTTCTTGCTACAGTACGCAGCTCTTTCCACCTTAATATATCATAGGCCAGGGAGGGGCAAACTACGGCCCGCATTTCGTGCGGCAAACTACGGAGTATATTGTGCGGTCAGCCAACACTGACAGAAACTTCCATGTATTTAATTTAATATGACAGGGGTGTCCGCACTTGTGGTACTAAAGAGCCAAAAAAGAATGGAAGCCATCATTGAAAGAGCCGCTACGCAGTTCTTAGTTTGAATTGACACATTATGCGTTCAAATAGAGGGTGATGACCTTTTTTTTTTGGGCACAATCATTTTCAAAGCCCTATAATACGACGTTGAAAGAAGTTATTGCAAGATTTAAAGCTATTGAAAGCTCTTGCATTGTGTACAGCTAATGCAGTATTTTAAGCACTGGCTCTCGGCTAACTCTTGAATGGTTAATGCAGCCCTCCGACTAAAACGTTTGCCCACTTCTGTCATAGGTTGCTTGTATCAAAACTCATTGTCAGATGTTTTGTAGACAGAAAGAGTTGAATGGTATAATTCTGGCGTTTTTACTTGGCCTCCAGCTCTATATTCTTCTGCTATTTTGCAATTGTGAAATTTCTTTCTTTGGAGAAAGTTGCCATGCCGGCGCTATTGTAGTGTGACTTACAGTAATTGCCCAATGTCTCAGTTATTGAGATATAAAAACTTTTTGACTCTAGCTAGAGCTTCTTCTTTGACGCAATACCTCCACTGATGAGAGCGTTAAGAACAGCTTTTATCAAAGCTATGTAAAAATTTTGTGCCACTTACAAGATATATGTACAAAAACATTTTTTGATGCTAGAGTGTTTGTGCGCTCATCAGTTGTAAAAATGCATGGTAGTCAAGTAAAACAATCTATTCCTAAAATGCGGGTTGTCGTTTCAGCTGCAAGCGATGACAATATTCTGTCTTGGACATCTTCCATTTAGATTTTATTGTTTTGTTATATTCGTGAAATGTGCTCACAAGCGATACGTGTATTGATGGTTGCTGCGTTTATCATAATGTTATCAATTTTAATAAAAATGTATTGAAATATGATTGCTACTAATTATTTTTTATGAAATTTGTTCATGCAAAAAATAATTTTCAGAGTAAAGCCCACACAAGAATTGAACTCCTGCCAATCGTAATTATGCCATTTGTTATGGTATCAGACAATCGCCTCAGCATTGCATCACTAACTCTTATTTTCTTATTTGGTCATCATAATTTGCACCACAAGCAATGAAGCAGCAAATGCTTGCCTTAAATATTTTCCATTGCAACATTACGTGGTAGTTGTGAGGAAAAAATAGAGGCAACAAGAGTGCAAAAAAGAAGCAGCCTCGGGCGTTACATAACCTAACAATTTGTCACTTGATTATAGAATAGTTTTTCCCGATTGTGGACACTGCCAAAGGGTCTCAATTCAGCAATTTTGTTACGATCTCTGTGCTAAAATTCTCCTTTAAGACAAGCTTTATGACAGATGTGTAGCTGATTTGTGTTTTCTATACATTTTTCAAATGCTAGTGGATTCGTTAGATTATTGTAAGCTCATTGCGCTCTTTTATAAATTACGTTCTATTTCAAATGATCAGACAGCTTTGCTTGCACGTGTTTTTCCACAAAACTCGTATTTTGCAGCATCTAAAATTGGTTTGAGAGACATTGCGTTTTATTGATCTCTCCAAACAACTCAAATGCATGCAGTTTATTACACGATATCAAGACTAGGCCTGAAAATAGACCAGGGGTGATTAAAATTGCTTTACACTAAAGCCATATTCAAAATACCTCCTGAGTTAAAGAGCCGCAACGCAAAAATTTATTGCCCATTTTCTCTGAAAATCATCGTGAGGAACACGCGACACCAGTGTCACGAGCTCAAAGAGCCACAAACAAATAACAAAAACGCCGCAGTTTGGCGACTCCTGAAGCAGATTATATATTGTTCATGCGACTATAACGGAATCCAACTTCTTCTGTTCTTTCAACTAGCAAAAGATCGATCACTCTTCCTCTTCCGACACTCAGCGTGGCAAAAGATGAAAAAAGATAGTTGTTTCTGATCTGTTTGTGTGTTTATAAAGAGTTGCCTCATTTGTTCACTCTTGCGTGTAAGCTTAAGCTCTGATTGTTGGAATTTAGTAAAACTGAATCATTTTTATCAATATTCGGCTAGGTCATGGACTAAAGAAGGAGGGATCTCGTTAAATAAAGTAACAAATCCACGGTGTTGTCCCATCATAGCAGGTGCGCCGTCTGTTGTAACTGGGAATATCTTTTTTATATCAATCTCTCTTTCCTTAAAATTTTTGGTGAAGATATCAAGTTTTTTTTTTTTTAGTAGTACTTTACATATGTTTCAAGCAACAAAGCTCTTTATGTACTTTGCCGCTACTGCAGAACCTAGCCACAACTGCTAAACGTGAATTGTCATATATATCTATGCTTTCATCAAGAGCTACGCTGAAAACATTTGTACCTTTTAATGCAACAGTTTGCTGCTCAGTTACATCAGTAGCCATGTTCGTGGTACGTCTCTCAACTGTCCGAGGAGAAATAGGCATGTTTTTGACCCTTGAAATTATGGTGCATTTGTTTGGCAAATTATCAAACAGCGCTTCAGCACATTTAAGAACGGCCTCCTTTACAAAACACCCCATTAGTAAATAGTTTTTCATTTTTAGCAACGACCTCCACGACTTTATAGCTACCTTCGATTGTTCGAGTCGTGCAACGAATCACTTTCTTGTAAAGGTTGCTTTGATTTTTGTAATGAAATACTGCCTTTTTCAGAGATTCGATCTTCTCTGCTTCGTTCTTGAAGGAATTCTCGTGCTTCGCTTCAAAATTTTGTTTTATGCTTAATGTTCGGCAAACGACGTTTTGACAACAAAGAGCACACACACGGCTTGGTCGTCTTGAGAAAGAAACCCGAAATCCGTGTTACAGAATTCTTGGAAAGATCTCACATCTAATTTAAGTTTCTTAGAAGATGCCATTAAGGCTGATTTCATTAGCCTAAATTTGTAAATTTTTCGGCAGAGAGGTTGTTTTTAATAATCAATTAGCAAACAACAATAAGCAGGCAAACATTTTATCAAAAACTATTCAAACGCTATCAGCCAGACATTCAGCCCTCATCAAGAATATACATAACTAACACAACTTTACAGCAATAACTGTAGGTGTAACGAGCATTGCTACAACTCAATATCAAGAAAGTTAAGGCGTGTCTACACCTCAATTTTATTTATTCTTGCACCGTAGCGCATCTTGGTTTATTCTAATTTGTTTGTGCTAATGGGAACTCGCATGAACTGGATTGTCTTGGGCCAAATTTTTCGTTCTCACAACGGGACATTTGTGAGTGTGACTGGAAGACCCACAACAGACATCGCAGACATAGAAACTGTCGAGTGAATTGCATGCTTGATTAATTTTCAGACTGTTGATTTCGTGCAGTGTAGACAGTTTGAGCTTGTAAGTACGCCGCGAACAGTCATAGTGTAGATTTCGTCTGCGCGTTAAATCACTTGGCGTGTCATAAAAAATCTTCTCACGTGACACAAATGGCACGCGTGCCAGGGGTTGCCGACCCCTGCTCTAACCAATACACCAATGCGCAGAAAATGTTGCTGAAAAAGTTGCTGCTGCATTTGTATTTTTCAGTCCGAATACATTAACAAGTTTTGATTGACATTAAAAACTAACGAGGGTTGCTAGCAGCCTCTTCACCAACGTTTTAGAACAAAAGTTCACAGGCTGTTTTTATTGATATCATTTGTCAGGTTATACAAAAACTTTGAAACTGATTTACACGAAAGTTATACTTAGCGGTCAACAATAGGGGTATTTTGATGATCGAAATATAAACGGTGAAAAATTGATATACTTTACTATTAAAAATTAAAAAACGTCCTGGTGCTAGATAATTTTGAATACTTTAATTGACGTAAACATCATGAAATTTTATTGTAAATCTAACCGATGTATATTGGTGTTTCGGTAAACGCTGAATTGGTTAAGCCGAAGTAAAATAATATCAACGGATTAACCTATTTTATTGAAAGTTTATACAGTAATTCAGTTGTTGATGAGCATTGAAGAGCTTAATTACAAAATATTGGAAGTAATATGCTAGAAAATATATTCCGAGTACATCAATTACAGTTACTTGACAGAAACTTTGAAAAATTGCTGACAGAAAGTAGGCTACGGTATGAGCTTTATCAAGGTGAATGCATGGTATCGGAATTGAATCACTTTTCGATTGTTGATTTGATAACAATAATGATGTCAGTAGCGAAAGCAATTTGAGAATAAAGTGAGTGTGTTAAAGCTAGCGGAGAACATTAAACGTTTTTTCAAATGAGGGTGACATAAAAAACTGTGAGTTTGGAAGCAACCGCAGCAATGATGGAGTGATGTGTTGATGAAGAAAATGAGCTGTCTTCATTTACGTCTCAAAACAATTTCTTTTGGAAGGAAAAATGCTGATGTGTGTTCTTCAAATTGTCGAAGATCTCATTAAGCCTGCGCCTACTACGAAAAGCACTTAACTGAAAGGCGCATACTCCATGCCACATACAGCAAACATTTTGTACAGGTTAACTACGAACATTTATATTGTGCAAACAACACAACGCAGCTTTCTTCCATGAACGAATGGTTCACATTGAAGTGACGGACATTGGGTTTCAACCATGTACAATAGTCCATGTACAAGGCCAGCATCAGAACCTGGGACCACTTGTGGTCTTCTTCTTCTTCGAGTCCGTTTGAGCTAGATTAAGTTGCACCAAGCCGTTGCGATTTTTTTGGAATTGCTGGTACATTGTAATAAGTCATCCATGGTGCAGATTATTCCAGTTTTTTTGCAAGTTAACAAATGGTTCATGGTTTGATTTTCTTTTCCACACTGGCAGGTGGTATCAGTGCCGGGGGGGGGGGGGGGGGGGTAAGTGGCCCCACTTCAGTAGAAGAGATTTGGTCTTGCCTACACCTGATCTTAAACGGTTGAGACAACCCCATTTATTCCATTGTAACTTGTATCTTGGGGTAGAGATTCTTGAACTGGGAAATTTTGGAGCTTATGTTGATCTGAAATATGGTCTGTGTAGTTCTGCCATAGGTTCTGTCTTTTGAGTTGGTGCGTGGTGTGCTTGTCGAGAGGAGGAACAGTTCTAAACTCGGCTGTCAATCCGTACATGGGATGTCGTTGGTCCAAATTGCATTTTTGTCGTTCAGATTGGCTGGATACATCACGGAGAATGCTAGGGGGGGGGGTCGATTCCTGCCCAGCTTTACACCTTGTTAAGGGGGTCGGTTTAAGGCATCCAGTAATTCGTCGGCATGTATCATTCAGAGCTGAGTCGATTTTGTAATGTATCACTTGTGGTGTATCATCAACACACAGATACGGTTTAGAATGCTTGTGACCATTATATTCAGCCATAATATATCCAGTGTATTCTTTTTTCCAATGAGGAGGACAAGTATCACGTCCAGGAATCATCAACTGAAAATCAATGAGGAAAAGTTTACGTTTGTTGCAAACGCTAATGCTCATCAAATAGTTCCCAAATTTTAGATAAGCACTGAACATGCTAAAGATCTATGATAGCACAAAATAGATATTTTACGTAATCACCTGATTGACTGTTACTTTTGCCATACAAACAGCACAGGGCACATTAAAGTTATGCACACTATTTCCTTCAGTTCGAGAAAGATCAAACAAATTCAACAACGGATCGCGATATTCCATTCCGTAAATGAGCGAGTTTCCTGGTAATCAGCATTATATTCATGTTTACACTCGTGCAGTTTAGTCATTCAGATGAAACATAACAACTAAAAAGAAAAGTGCTTGTTAGCAATCGTCATTTAAACCTATACAGAAATGCTGGATTATTTAATATAGAAATGGACGGTATTTTGATGAAATCAATGACGAATGGCATTAAAGCATTTTGAAACGAAAACATATTATTTTGGTACATTTTCTTTTTCAGGAAAATCAATTGATAAATACAGTTTTTGTGTGACATCTTTAATCATGCATGTTACAATAGGTACAGTTTATTATTGATATTTTGCCTCAAAAATTTCTGTCTCCATATAATGTAAGGAAGGTTTTTATTAAATGTTAAGGCACACAAATCATTGAACCAGAATAGGAGTGTAATTAGAATAGATTTAAAGTTATGACAAGAACGAGTGTTTTATTGTAAGTGAAAAAAAGACAGTTTTATGTGTGACTCAAATTTGTTGTTTAACATTTTGTTGTGTGTAAATTCGTCAATGGAATCCGATTCTTAGTTATGGAAACGAGTTGTTGAGCTTGTTATTCTGACGCGACCTTGCAAACTGGAGAACTAGATTAATTACTTCCAAATCTTACTGTTTTCTTGCACTAAAAAAAATTGTTTGTCGAAATGAAAAGCACGTTCTTTGATTGACTTGTTGTTGGTACCTTTCCTCTTCCGATGGATGAGAGTATTGCGGAAGACCATGAAGCTCCAGAAGTCGGACAATTCCTCAGGGCGTGGATCAGAAGTCGTAGAAAGACAGAGAGTCGCAAAAGAGCAAGCGGCACAACAAGTCCCTAGCTAAACAGGGCAGAATGAGACAAGAGGTGTCTTAAGACGGATGTCCGCACGCGCTGCGTGAAGAATTCTCAATTCTACCAATCCTAATGAGACAAAAGCTTAACACTAGAATGACCAAGCTTTTCAACTACCTACAAGTATCAGATACGTTGTGTAGAATAATGCAATATTGAGGTCTTTAAAAATAATATTAATGCGAAAATAACTTTTTGAACAATTTAAGAGCTGTTTTAATGTCATTTGCTGCACATCAAATCGCTAAGGGATAAAACGAGAGGGTGTACAAGGTGATACAAGACAACTGAGATCAAAAACACTGCAAACATAAAAACCGGGTTCAAAACCGCTACAAGGGTACAGGAGCAATGGTCCTTCTCTGCATTTTTCAGACAATGTCAAAATTAAGCAAATCTTTAAAAATATAAACAGTTTGTTACAATTTAGCAAACAGAGACTTATATTGGCACATAATAGAGTTACTTAGTTTGGCCCACTTTAAAAGTTATTTGTACTTATACATTCAAGCTTTTACGAGTTACAACGCATTTAATGACAATTAAACATTACTTACAATCTAGCAACAAACGTTTTTATGACATGCATAATCGACATTGTTTTTTCGCACATTTTCCGCAAACTGGTTTGACACAATTACCGCAAACATTTGTTGTTCTAGAGACCTGATAGGTCGAAACAGTATCTGTTGTTCTGTTTTTGCATTGCCTGGTCGAACAGATTCTGCAACATTTAGCGGGTGGAGATTGAATATTTGCTTTTCTGTTTGAGTGCTATATGGAACATTACCAGTCAGCTCTTCACTAATCTTCTGTATATATTTTCTGCGAGAGATGCTCGATTTGCGTTTTTATAGACAATCCAACTGTTTACAAGAGCTAGGTGTATTATATGGTAAAAAACGTGTGTTGGCCACCGTCTGCTTGCGTCCTTCACCGAATAAATTCTCTTCATTTGATCGAAAACATCTACCCTAAACTTCGTTTTGTTGTAGAAAAAAACAGACTCTGTTATTTTCTTTGGGTTATTTTCTTCTGGAATAGAAACGCTTGAATGTAAGGTGCTCAAAATATTGACTGATTTTGATTTTTTGCATTGATAAGGGTGATGGTCACAGCAATATCTTTTTTTGATTTTACAATGACGGTGTCGTGCAGCTTTTGCTTAGTTTTTAGAACATTTGGAATTTCTTTTCGATTATGGCGAATTGTACCAACAAGACTGCAGTTGTTATGAGGAAGTTTCAAAGAAAGAGGCAATGACGTAAAGTAATTGTCGCAAGTGACATTGTAGCCCTTTTTGAATAGTGGATCCATGAGTTTCAGTACGACATCAGTGGGTACACTAACATCATTACTTCTGGCTTCATTTTTTCCTAAGTATGGAAAGCCGTTGTAAAAATACTTACTTTCCACATCCATAGCCATCCAAAACTTCAAGACAAATTTGTCTGGTTTATTTGCCTGTACTGTATAAACTTACAGCGAGCTTTGCATGGCAGTAGTTGTTCATGTACAGTAATAAAAACGTTTGGAATGTACGCTTTTTGGCAATTTTCAACAAAAGGAATCCATATGGAAGATGCCAAACAAAATTTATCATGCTCCAAATTTGTTCTTTTTCGCTTTTTAAGTCAAAACGAAGGTATCTCATAATTTCCAGAAATTTATTACGTGGCATTGTGCTATTGAACAATGGACAGCCCCAAACGCTATCCCACATGCTTTTGATAGGCAAGTTTCTCCCACCAATTGCCCCTCGAGCAATAATCAAGCCAATAAATTTCTCTAAATCGTCTAAGCTTATTGTTCAGTTGGGGTTTTTTGTGACTCGCTGTGCTTCAGCTTTAGTGCATTTTCGTATGTTTCTCAACATCGGTTCATTGATAAATATTCGCAAAGACGAAAGAGGATCGTTGAGATTTACTCGGGATACAGAGTATGCAGTAGGTCCTGATCGTATTTTGACAACATTTTGTTTCTGCATACGGCCTTGAGAACGTTCAAAAGTATCCAATATTTGCCAACGTGATCCATCTCGACTAACTATATCTTCATCAACTGCAGCAATGACTTAACTTGGGCTTTCATCATCTTCATCAGTGGCGCTAGATTCATTACGAGGCTGAGCAGCATCTATGGCATTTTGAATGGGCGAGGGCGCAGAATGTGAATTCATTTGTACCGTTTGTATTATGTCCTCAATCTCATTTACATCACTATCGGATAATTAACCATCTGAAGCATCACAAGGATTATCATTAAAAAACTTCAAAGTCTCAACTACGTTAAGATTACGTGCCATTTTCATTTAGATGTAAAATAACTGAACACCTGCCAAAATGCAAAGAGTTTATTCTTTGTTGTTGTTTTTTTACTATTTAGAGTCTTGTTACCCTCTCTACTTTTGCCATAAAAGGCATGACAACTCAAGCAAATCTAACCCATTCAATCAACACAAAATCAAGTCTTCTGTTCTCCTTCATGTTTTGGCCCTAAGTTTTCTACTGCATTGCATGGTCATTGTAGCTTAGTACTATGAGAATCAAAGTGCAATAAATATATTTTAGCTGTACCGAGTCAAAAAAGTTTTCTACATAGATACCAGTTGTTGGACAAAACTTCAAGCTGGAAAAGAATAAAGCAAGGTATCAACACTCAACAATAGCTGTCGGCCACATCAATAGACTTTTAATCGATCTTTTGATGCTGCCGATAACGGTTATTGTTTTTCTTTTTGTTTGGTAATCGTTTGGTGTGGCTGACAGTAAAAGCTGGTGGTGTTGCCTCGCATTGTTTCTTGTTTGCTAGAATTTTAATGAAAAAATGCATCTGGCGTCAATTGAAGTACTTGGTCCTTCTTGGTAGAACTACTGATTATTTTACAGCTGAACAACTAAAAGCGTTAGAATTAAAGTGAATTAAGTACTTCATTGAAAAAATAAAAGTCAGCAAAAATGAAAAGAAAATATTGCAATTGTGCCAATTTACCAGCATTTGAAATCTAAAAACGTCAATTGACGTACTTGGTCCTTCTAATGTTAACATTATATCTACTAGGTAATGAGTCAAAAAATTGATTCTTGCTACACCATCTGATTATTTTGAAAATTCTTTTTTGGATGCAGCGCCGGTAGGATTGGGAGAGCACTACTTTTGATGTAGATATTGGTACTGCGTGTCCTTTTCCTACACCCTTACTACTCTTTACACCACGGCCGTTGATGCCGTTTTTAAACTATCTTTTTGAACTGTCAATATCATTTTTATAGTCTTTGGATCTGCTCGACAAGGAAATCAACCCCGGTTTACCGACTGTAGAACAGATGCTGAAACCAATACACCAATGCGCAGGAAATGTTGCTGAAAAAGTTGCTGCTGAAATTGTATTTTTGAGTGCAAAAACACCAACAAGTTTTGATTGATATTAAAAACTAACGAGGGTCCCTAGCAACCTTTTCAACCTTTTTAGCAACGTTTTAGAACAAAAGTTCACAGGCTGTTTTTATTGATATCATTTGTCAGGTTATACAAAAACTTTGAAACTCATTTACCCGAAAGTCATACTTGACGGTCAACAATGGGAATATTGTGACGAGTGAAATACAAACGGTACAAAATTTTAATAGTTTACCATGAAAAATTAAAAGCGTTCTGGCGCTGAATAACCGGTGAATAATTTTGAATACTTCTACCCTTATACTCCCAGACTGGTCATTTTGGCCCGTAGCAAAGTTTAAATGTGTGTTACTCGCCTTGTTCTTACTTTTATGCAATGAGATTTTACTAGTTTTTGAAGTAACCTTCACAAATGCTTTCACAAGTTTTCGAATGATTTATGATGTAAACGTTTGCTGTAACGTGTAGTAGTCGCGTTACTTCCCAATCGGGTCAAATTGACCCATGCCAAAGAATGCAATTTTTCTCAGCAGTTTTACATGCAATTTCTTTGTATTGAAAGCGTTCTCTAAGGACACATTAACTTTTGTGTCTTGTTTCACAGCAGAAAACCTGGGAAGAATAGCTACTAAACTACTTTATTAATGTAATGAATGATGTTCCACCTTTGTAAATTGCAAGGCACATCCAGTGCCGATTTATGCTGCTAAAACGGCTGCAATAGAATACGAAGAAAGGAAAAAACAAGGTGGCAGCGGTGAGATTCGAATTTGCATTCACGAATTACCGGTCTGCAGCTCTATCAATTGAGCTGCACTGGCCCTGCTCTTCCTCTGTTCGCATTTGAGCTTGTATCATTCCGATCTAGTTTGATCAAGCCACAATTATGACGTAATGCCTAGGTAAGAATGTTATTAGTTGTAGCTTCCCTTTGTACACAACTAATAACTGCTTTATTAATGTTGTAAAGAACCTTTGTTTCATTTTTTCTGGGAAAGGCTGTTAGTTTAGAAAGCAATCCGTTTGGTTTTGCAATGAAACCTCAAGCAATTGAAAACTAGCTTATTTGTGGTAATTTTCCCATTCAAAAAGCTTTGCCTCTAGGAAGTTGTGAAAGAAATGTGAGCAATATACTTTATCAATAGGTTTCTGTTGCAAGGTGTTGCAGTTATAGGTTACTGCAGTGGTTCCCAACCTATGCACCGCGGCACACCAGTGCGCCGCGAAATGTCATCAGGTGCGCCGCAAAAAATATTGAAGTTAAATTCAATCAAGTACGCTTTAAAAAATTCACGCCGCCCACGTTAGTCAGTACGGCACACTAACGATATTGTTGATAGTAATTGAGTTGTTTTTGGTTGGTGAATGTATCATTCAAGTTTATTTACGCTTGAATAAGGTTCGTTGCATTGTGCAAAATAATGCATGAAATAAATAGCGATTGTGACATATACAAACACTGACACACATCTAAGCCAGTCGACTGTGCCCTAACTACTACCGTACGATACTAAACTAAATTGTTTGCACTCGGTCAAGATATTATACTTGTCGCGCTTTAAGTTACCCAATAAAATGGATAAATTTATCAAGAGGAAACAAAGTGATGATAATGAATCAGAAAGTAAACGTTCCAAGGCAGCAAAGCCCTGTGATAAAGCACCAAAAGCTCGACCAAAACGTCAATACTGCGATGATTATTTGAAATATGGATTTCACTGGACTGGTAGTGAGGATCAATCTTTCCCTCTGTGTGTCATTTGCGGCGAAAAAATGTCAAACGAAGATATGGTCCCCAGCAAGTTAAGTAGACATTTTGTAACCAAACACTCGCAGCTTCAAGATAAAAATCTGAACTATTTTCGGAGACTACTAGAGCAACAATTCAAACAAAAAACCGCTTTTCAAAAATTGTTAACTGTTTCTGAAAAGGCACAAGCTGCTTCCTATGATGTCGCCGAAATGATCGCGCAGCAAACAAGATCACATACTTTGGCTGAGTCGATCATCTTGCCTGCTTGCAGAAAGATAGTAAAAAGAATTCTGGGTGACAAAGCCGAACAAGAAATACGCAAGACTCCCCTGTCAAATAATACAATCCAAAGACGTATTGTGGATTTGTCTGCTAATATCGAGGAAACTGCGCAGACTAAACTTCAAAGCACCGTTGAATTCGCTTTACAAGTTGACGAATCAACCGACATCAGCGGCAAACCACAGTTACTTGCGTTTATTCGTTTCGTTGATGGAAATCAAATAATAAATCAATTTTTGTGCTGCAAGAAAATGTCACTCACTACAAGAGGTCAAGACGTCTTTGACATATTATCTGCTTACCTTGAAAAATGGAATTTATCATGGAATTCGTGCATTGGAATATGTACTGATGGGGCGCCATGTATTGTTGGCAGTATTAAAGGTTTTGAATCACTCGTACAAAAAGAAAATCCTGATGTTGTACAAACCCACTGCTTCCTCCATAGGGAAATACTTGTTTCAAAAACAATACCAGATGACTTAAGTCAAGTTTTAAAACAAGTTGTTCAAATGGTTAATTTCATCAAAATGAGGCCGAAGAAGTCTCGTTTTTCCGAGAAAATCTGTGTTGATATGGACTCTCGGCACAAACGTTTGATTCTGCACACTGAAGCGAGGTGGCTCTCAAGAGGAAAGGTGCTATTGCGTGTATATGAACTGCACAAGGAACTTCATGCATTTTTCAAACCAGAAGAACATGAACACTTCTGTGAATATTTTGAATGTGAATTCTGGCTTTCAAGGCTAGAATATTTGGCAGAAATATTTGCACATCTCAATGGCCTCAACACAAGCATGCAAGGCAGAGAAGAAAACATTCTGACTTCATCAGATAAGCTGATTGCATTTAAAAAGAAAGTTGCAATTTGGAGAAACAGAGCTAAAGATGGTAACCTTGAGATGTTCCCTTAAGTACGACAAAGCTGCATAAAGAAAATTAGCCCCATTGTATTTCAACACTTAACAACTCTGGAAGAAAAAATTAACTTTTATTTCCCATCACTGAAGACCGATGAGTATGACTGGGTTCGAAATCCTTTTATAGAGAATTCATCTAGCACTGGTCTTTTATTATGTGAAGAAGAGGAGTTGACATGTGTTTCCAGTGATCGTGGACTTAAAATCAAACATGCTGGGGTACCAATAGATACATTTTGGATTGCTGTCAAAGAAGAATACCCTTCATTAGCTAAAAAGGCCTTGACCATTCTGATGCAGTTTTCGTCATCATATCTATGTGAGCTCGGATTTTCAACACTCCGCAATATGAAGTCTAAAAAACGAGAGCGGCTTTGTTGCATTGAAGAAGAAATGAAGGTTTGTCTCTCTGAAATACGTCCTGACATTGAATTGGTTGCTAGGAAACATCAAGCACAAGTTTCTCACTGACAGAATTGTTGCAATCCTGTCATAAAGACGCAAGTACAGTGAATTTCCTGGAAACAAGCTAAATTACGGTTATTGCCTTAATTTTTCGTTGTGATATGTAAAAAACGGTCAATTTGAATAATTTTGTATTCAAAATATTCGAGGTGTGCCAAATAATTTTCGTTTTTTCTAAAATGCGCCGCGACAGGAAAAAGGTTGGGAACCACTGGGTTACTGGCTAGCTACACGATATGAGAAAAGGATGGCCACCGAATGTTGTACGGAGGACTCCTGTTGAGACTAGTCTTTGTATGAAACAGAACGCGATATAGGCTTTGAGTTGTTGTTGATGACACAACTTAGCTGTAAGTTCTTGCATACAAAGTATGCATGTGTTGTAGTTGTATGGTTAGTCAGAACAATAGTGTCAAAATGCTTGGTTAAAATGATATTTTTTTGATTGCAAAGGGGATATTTTAAGCTTCTGCTCAATCTGTAAACAGTTTTTCTCTTTCTGTGGCTATTTTGCTTGAATAAAGTCAATATAAGCAAGAATCTTATTCCAGATATAGTTTTTAGTCTACTTTTTGTTGATAACAATGAGGATTCAAGCACTAGCGAAAGATACCTGGATGATGACAATTGCAGCGATTATGTTCCTTCAGACGATGACAACGAAGAAAACATTATTCTTTCTGATCCAGAGCATGATTCCGAGTATAATAATGATGATGATAATGATGATGCAGTAGCTAGAGATGCAAATGACAAAAACATTACAAACACCACTGCTGCGCTCTTCAAATCAAAAAGTGGTATAGAAAGATAGGCCGCAAAACCACCACTTCATTTTACTTCTAAAACGTCAGGAAAGCTGGGCGGCAGAACCGCCAACTCATCGTACTTCTAAAACGTGTGTAAAGCTGGGCCGAAGAACCGCTACTTCATCTAAAACGAGCCAAAGAAATATAAGAGAAAAGTCTGGACCAACAAGATATGCCTTGAGGACGAGTGGTTTGCTTGGAGGTTGCTTTTGTTTGTTTTTTTTAGAAATAATCTTCTTCAAGAAGTATGTAAATGGACTAATAAAGAAAGTCGAGATGTATTTTCAAATAACTAAAAAGATACTACAAGTGTAGAGCTAAAAAAGTGATTGGAACATTATTACTAGTTGTTGTATACAAGCTAAGTAACGAAGATCTTCTCAGTTGTGGCATATGGAACATTAAAGACCAAGTTTTTGTAAAATCATCTCGCGTAATCACTTTCAAAACTAATTACGTGTCCTTCAATTTGATGATGTTGCAGCTCGACGATCTTGCAGATTACCAGACAAATTTTCAACCATTAGAAATTTGGAATGAATCTCTTTTGGATTCATTTGTTCCAAGTCCCAATCTGACGGTAGATGAACAACTTGTAAAGTTACGTGATCGTTGCCCATTCCGCGAATATATGCCATCTAAACCAGGAAAATATGGCATCAAGTTCTGGGCAATATGCGACTCAACATTATATTACATACCGAAAATGGATGTGCATAAAGGAAGAGAAATAGGTGAGCCGAGGGAAAAAATCTAGGTTCAAAATTAGGGCTAAAACTCTGAGAATCTTTTTAAAAAATGAGAGAAATATTACCTGTGATAACTTCTTCACAAATTTGGAGTTAGGAAGAAAACTGCTAATGCAAAATTTCACCATTGTGGGAACAATTCGAAAGAACAGGACAGAGCTCCCTGCAGAATTTGTGTCCACCAAAGACAGAAAAGAATCTATAACTCTCTATGGCTATCAAAAAGAAGCGACGATTGTTTCCTATTATATCAAGAAAGGGAAGGTGGTTACTCTTCTGAGTACCATGCATTCAGATAAGGGTATTGAATCGCCGGTTTCGGAAAAGAAACCAGACATCATTACGTACTACAACGCAACGAACGGCGTTGTAGATACTATGGACCAAATGGTGATATGGTTTACTTCCAAAAGAAAAACTCGAAGATGGTCCATGGTAATATTTTGTCACATGCTGGACATCAGCCCTTTAAACGCTTTTATTACTTTAATATCCCTCAAAAAAGAAAACCATGCTGGAAAACGTGGCAACAGATTGAGGCGCAGCCTACTAATTAGCTTGGCAAAGGGGCTGGCTGAACTTCAGGACAAAGATACAATTCAAATACAGGCTTCTTCATCTGAAAATACAAGCAGGCGAAAGCGCTGCTCCATGTGTCTTTGTGTCCATGTGTCCTGCTCCATGTGTCCGCTGCTCCACACAAAACGAAAACCCTTTGTGAAACCTGTAGCAATTATGTTTGCAGTGATCACTCTGTTGTCATTTGCAGGAAGTGTTGTGCCAAATAATTTTACTGTGTCGCACTTGTTTACATTCTTTTATTGTCACTTTTGTTCATTACAGTCTTCTATGTTGGAATAAACTCCTATATGAAAGCCGAACGATTTACTTATTGAGTGCTTGTTCATATTGCTCTTGAAAACCAGCCTAAACGTTCAATTTTTGTAATGATGCATACACAAACAAAACATTTGCATTTATAACAATCATCAGCTTGATTATTCCATTTTCTCATAGCACAAAAATCTTCCTCTTGTACAAACTTCCTCAGGCGTAATATACTGAAAATAATTTGTGGGTCAAGATGACCTGTATGCGAAATAACTCGACTCGAAAAATCCGGGAGTATAAGGGTCAATAAACGTAAATATAAAGAAATTTTATTGTAAATCTAACTGATGTATAGAGGTTTTTTCGTAAACGCTGAATTAGTTTTATTGTTGTCATGTAAAAAAATATTAATGGAGTAACAAATTTGATTGAAAGTTTATACACTATCTGAACGGTTGATGAGCATTAAAGAGCTTAATTACAAAAGAACTGAAGTAATATATTATACTAGAAAATATATTGGAAGTATATCAATTACAGTTACTCGGCAGAAGTTTAAAAAAACTGCTGACAGAAAGTAGGCTACGGTATGAGCTAAGCTTAATCAGGTGAGTACGTGGGATCGGAATTGAACCCTTTTTTGATTGCTGATTTGATAACAACGATGATGCCATTAGCGAATGCCATTTTAAAAATAAAGTGAGTGTGTTAGAGCTAGTGGAGAACATTAAACATTTTTTCGAATGAGAGTGACATGGAAAACTGTGAGTTTGGAAGCAACCGCAACACTGATGAAGTGACGTGTTGATGAAGAAAATGAGCTGTTTCCATTTACGTCGCAAACAAAAATTCTCTTTTGGAAGAAAATATGCTGATGTGTGTTTTTCAAATTGTCGAAGATCTCATTGAGCCTGCGCTTGCTGCGAAAAACACGCAACTGAAGGTCAAATAGTCAATGCAGAATTTAGATCATTTTTGTGCATACTAAAGTTTACTCAAACATTACTAAGCTTTCTTGGTAGATTTTTAAGCGATTTTCTGGATTTATTTACAAACTGTCTTGTTTCAAAGCACGATTATATACTGTAGATACTACTTGTTTGTTCTGTGCACGCTTGCCATTGAATAGCATGAAGGTAATAACTATAATTGAAGATAGCTTATCGTCATTTGTCTTCATAACAATCAATGCCACATACAGCAAATACGTATTTTGTACAGATTAATTATGAACGTTTATATTGTGCAAACAACACAACGCAGCTCTCTTCCATGAACGAATGGTTCACATTGCAGTGACGGACATTGGGTTTCAACCATGTACAATAATCCATGTACAAGGCCAGCATCAGAACCTGGGACCACTTGAGGTGTATCATCAACACACAGATACGGTTTAGAATGCTTGTGACCATTATATTCAGCCATAATATATCCAGTGTATTCTTTTTTCCAATGAGGAGGACAAGTATCACGTCCAGGAATCATCAACTGAAAATCAATGAGGAAAAGTTTACGTTTGTTGCAAACGCTAATGCTCATCAAATAGTTCCCAAATTTTAGATAAGCACTGAACATGCTAAAGATCTATGATAGCACAAAATAGATATTTTACGTAATCACCTGATTGACTGTTACTTTTGCCATACAAACAGCACAGGGCACATTAAAGTTATGCACACTATTTCCTTCAGTTCGAGAAAGATCAAACAAATTCAACAACGGATCGCGATATTCCATTCCGTAAATGAGCGAGTTTCCTGGTAATCAGCATTATATTCATGTTTAGACTTGTGCAGTTTAGTCATGCAAATGAAACATAACTAAAAAGAGCACTATTTATTAGCAATCGCCATTTAAACCTAGACAGAAATGTTGGAAAAATTTAATGTAGAAGTGAGAGGTATTTTGGTGAAATCAGTGACGAATGACGTTAAAGCATTTCGAAGCGAAAACGTATTATTTTTTACCCTTTTTTTTAAGAAAATCAATTGATAAATGCAGTTTTGTGCAACATCTTTAATCATACGTTTTACAATAACTACAATGTATTATTGATATGTTGCACGAAGGGCCCGCTCTTAAGATGACAGAGCGAAATGAGTCAGAGTGACTCGTAGGGGAGCCAATGATACCCAACAAAGTAGAAACGGGATAGGAGAAGACAAGAGACTACCGCGAGTAGCCGCTTGGTGAAGGCGTTCCAATATGATTTAGTTGGTTATGCTAAGAAAAGTAAGCCATTCTGGAGAAGCATAAGTGAGAAGCGGCCAAAGGAAAGCTTTATACAGAAAAGAGAGAGATTTCTTAGAGCGGCCCTATGAGGAAGTAGAGATACAGCGTAAGGCTTTGAGACGCGGGAAAAACTTGACCTTTGACGAAGATACATGTGTAGAAAAGGAAAAAGTACGGTCAAAGATGATCTCAAGAAAATTGGAGTGGAAGTGAAGCGGAGGGGAAGACTGAATAGAAAGAGATGTAGCTGGAGGTTTGCTTGGTAGAGATTTAGCATAAAGAGAGCAGCTGACGGAAGAAGTCAGAAAAGCACAAAAATCATTGATGAAAAGTACAATGCCAAGAACAAATCCTTGCGGAACACCTCGATGGACTCGAAGTAAGCGAATTTTGTGATTTTGAAAAACCACGCAAGGGCGCCTATCAGAAAGCAAAATTGAGTCCAACGAGCAAAACAATGAGGGAGGCCAGCCGAAATAAGTTTGTGGAAAAGGACGGAGTACCAGACAAAGTCGAAAGCTCTGGAGAAGTCGATAGTAACAAGTATCGTCTGAGAGCCATGCTTGGGTTTATTAAACCCATCCGAAATGGTCTGGGAAAGATAAAGAATTTGATCAAGAGTAGACTGTTCAGGGAAGAAACCGGCCTGGCGGAAAGAGAAAATAAAGTAAGACTTTAGAAAGAAGAGTAGACGCGATAGAATGATGCGTTGAAATAGTTTTGAGACACATAAGGAGAGAGAGATAGGCCGGAAAGAAGTAGGGCAGTCGAAAGATTTTCCCACCTTATGAATGAGAATAATAGATGTCTTTTAGATCGAAGGAAAGGAAGGCAAAGACAAGGAAAGATTAAAAATGTGTAGCAGAAAATCAATGCCAGAATGAAGAAAGTCCTTTAGCATAAAGTAGGCAACTTTGTCTGGGCCAGTGGCAGTGGACGAGGAGAGGTTTTTGGCAGCCACGAGAATTTCAGCGGGCAGAAAGACGAATAAGTTTCCACAGGGCACGTGGCTTGGCAAAACACGGAAAAATAGCTTCTGACTTTGCTACGCAAGGCCTTTGGCTGGGAGACAGAAAAGTGAGATCTCAGGTAGCCGGCGAAGACCGAACTTGACTACCTGGAAGAGGAAAAGTTGGAGAAGTTAGGAAAGGAGAAAGGTGAGAAAGAAGAGCCAGCGACAGAGCAAAGTAGAGAATACACAGATTTAGGGCTAGATTAAAAAGAGAGGGATAAGCAAGATAAGCAAGCCTTGGTTTTGGCAATGACAGACAAGGCATGTCGGGAAACAGAAATGTAAGATTGCAATCTTAATCACTTTTATGAGCGGAAGTAAAGCCTTACGTGCTTTTCCAACCGCTTCTTCCACTGCAGTAGATCACCAGGCTTGAGGTTGGCGTTTGATGCGACCAAAAATAATGGGATTTGGCCTCATTCAGTGCCAGAGAAGTAAAGAGAGCAGCAGAAGAGGAAAGAGACGAGTATTCTTCTGTAGAAGGACAGTGAGGATCGAAGTGAAAGGCAAAGTCATCTCAATGGGCTTTCTGAAAATTGAAGGAAGGAGGACGCTTGTTGGGGCGAAAGACCAGAGAAGACCAAAAAACCGGAGAAAGAGAAACAGTTAGTAGAATTAGTAGGTGATCAGAACCCAAGCCCTGAAGTTGATGTTCTTTTTTTGTTTTGTTTTTTGTTTCATTTGCCATATTTATCCTCCATTCACGAGAAAGCGAAGTGTATTGCTATACTTTGGACGGGAAGTCCGCACTCGCTTGGGAGTTACCTTTTTCAAGGTTTATGGGCCACCTGTCTGCCACATAAAGGTGGGGCGTCCCGATAAGTGCCTTGCCCAAGGACACAACAAGCGAACTTGCCGGCTTGTTCTCCACAACCTTCTTTTAATGCCAAGCGCCAAGCAGGGAAGCTGCGGATGCCATTTTTTTAAAGTCTTTTGGTATTACTCGACAAGGGGAATGAACCCCAGGTCTACCGACTGCGAAGCGGACGCTCTAACCACTACGCCATCGCGTCGGTTTTCCATTAAAAAAAGAACTTACATACTACCAGAGATGAGGGAAGTGTGAGAGATTGGCCAAAACTTAGCCTTAGAGACAAACTAATCATGCTCCCTAAATTTCTTGAGCACGATTGTGGTGAAACGTCCATTTACAAGTGAAATGGCCTCAACAAGCTGAAAACAAATTTAGCATAAGCTTATGAATTTCCTAGCGTTTCAAAATTTTACCAAAAATTCCTATCTGCTACCTAAACCGTGAGCGGTTTGCTGTTCAATAAACGCTTGGCCACACAAAACTATACATTGTATTGTTAAACGAAATCTTGTCGACATCATAAACTTTACAACCAATATGATGATCAATATGATAAATGTAGATAACGTGCATACGCATACATTTTTTAGTTGTGTTCTAAATAGTTCAATTACATAGGTTTCTTGTAGTTCAACAACGTGACATTCGGGATCTCATAGGGCGTTCTCAGTTGTAAAGGTTTGTTGTAGTGGAACCTTAAAAATTTTGCGGCAACACAGTGACATTTTCCCGCAATATTGTATAGATTTCATGCTTTAAAATAACACTTGTTTGAGGTGAGTATCTCGAGGAATTTTGAAGAAAAATCACTGTTCGACATCAGACGGCGTAATATATTATTTTAATACGTTATAGACAGTGTGAAATAAGTTGTAAGTTATCAAGAAATACATCATATTATGACATAACGGTGTAATGTTCATATTTCATCAGAACCGATTTTTTAATCGTGATTGCATTGATTCAGCAGATGCCTATAAAACTGCAATGAGAAAATCTTGTATTAAAATCTTTCGCATTCAATGCCAATGTTTTCTGCCAAAATGTCATAATTGCTTGAACGAGAAAAACAAATTACGGAAATGAACGTCTGATGAAAAACTTTTTTCTTTTGCTTTCAGTTGGAAAGCATATTTAACACGTTGTGCTTATGACAACCAGCACAATTTGCTTCATTCTCAGTAATAACAAGTTTCAGTTACTATTTCAAATATGAAGCTTCACGAGTTGTATGATTATGATTGTAAATCTGCTTCTAAATCTAATCAAAAATGGTTGTTCAAAAGAAATGTGATGAAAGTTAAAACCATGTTAATGGTAGCTGGATTCCTACTAATTTGTATTGGATTCTATGTTGATAAAAAAAGCATGAATCATAAAATGACAAAGTAATTTCATAAAAAGATGATTATAATACAAACAACCAAAAAACGTGTCAATGAGATCTGAATAGTCCAAATTTTTCTGAGACAGCAGCACAATTGCAATTGCAGATTCATTTTAGCTAAAATTGACGAGATTTAGTATTGTGTACGATTTTGTATTGTTTCTCTTGGGTACCAAACACAAATCATGACGTATTGTAACAGTGAATCCTACTTTTTCTACTTGATAAAAACTAGAGTAGAATTAACATAAAGTTCAGTATATTGTTATTTAGACTTGAAAACCAGCTCATTGCGATGAACAATTTATTGAGTGATGTCAAAATCCATCGTCACGTGAGCAAGCGTGAGGTCGAAAGACAAAATCACGTCAACAAAAGAAACGCTGAGGACAAAAATGAAAAAGTAACTTCAACTTTTTTTAGATAAAATATTCAATCTATCCATTTGAACTATGATAGCCAAACATTTTTACGCTTAAAATATGCAAGTTGTTTTCATTATTTACCAATGATATTATCTAAATTTTTACAAAAAATATAGTTTTAACTGATATTGTTTTATTTAGTTTGAAAACCTAACACCATCAAGTAAGCTTGGTTCTTTTGCATCATGTTTACTTATTTTATACGATGTTTTATCATAATTTTGCATCGATTTTATCAAGTTGTGGCTGATGTACATCAACATTAAACAAAATATTTTTTGAAAACAACAGCAAAATGTTGGATTATGCTCGCATTTTCACCGACGTGTAATCTGAATACTGGTAAATATTTTGCTCAACGTTCTTTGATTTCCCACATCTCAATGGATTTGTAGGCATGAATAGCAAGCAAATTTAGCAGTATCAACCCAATTGATATTATTTAAAGTTTAGCATTAATGAAAGCAAACCATGATCAAAACAACATTTGAGTTTTGAAGACTATCAAATAAAAACTATCCGCTTAATTTTTGTGTAAAGCGTTATAAATTTTATGGAACCTCTCAATTAGCGATGTACGGAGATGTAAGTTTTTATAACGTATGCAGGTCGTGGTGGGGCGACATACATCAGATGGGGAAGTAGAAATTGCGAAGGACCAGAACATACCGAGCTTGTTTATGAAGGCAAGTAAATGTTGAGTGTTAATGAGCATTTTCACTTTTCAAAGCGATCTCAATTGTAAATAGCCTATCTCTTCATTTTCACATAAAATGCATTAACTTTAATAAAAATGGCAATATTTGATGCTTAAAACTTGATGGCTTTATGCTTGTATGTTGTAATAAAGCAAATTTTTACAATGTCAATAGATCTATATTTGGGAAGGTTGGTGTAGAATATTCGATGAAGATGTGATCCTTCTGTCTCCCACCGCCTCCTGTAACAATATTTTTTACGGCGAAATTTTCTTTCTTTGATTTTGTATTAATGTCAACATGTTGTGTCGTTTGTAGCTTTTAAAGATGATTAATTAACAGGTGTAGCAGCAGGAAATAAGTACAACGAACATGGAGGAGGATCAAACGTGATTTGTATTGATTTAAATGTCAGCTACACTCCAGGAAAATATCAAGAGGGCAATCAAGGTGAAGCACTTAACATCGATGTTCTCGGTTACCACACATAATATTGTAACAATTTATTGGTTGTATACCGTCCACTCAGAATTAGCAAACACGTCGTTGTAATTGCTAACCTATATTGTTTTGGAATGCACTTAATCTCATGAATTCATACATTCTGCCTACCCAGTGGTAGGCAGAATGTGTCATGCTAATCTTTCAAAACTATTATTGGTTAAAAATTCCACTTTATTTGACCTAATGAGGTTTTCAAATCTGATTTTTGAATTCATTTTATATAAAAATTTCCGAGCGGGTAGTTGTATCGTTTGATGGCACGATATTAGATTTCAAGAAATACAGAACTCATTTTTGACTTGCTTGCATTAGCCAAGGTTTCACCGAATATTTGGTATAACAAGATTGCTTCAACAAACTAAATAGTACGGTTAGCAAAAATGTGTGAGAGCCCTGGATAGCCACATTTAAGTTCCTTTGTTGTAAGGTTTTTTGCTTTACCCCAAAAATGCCATATTTTCAAAAGATCTCTTTTGTTAGGCGTTCAGTGATTTAAATCAAATAATTAAGTTTAAATCAAATTTTAAGGAAACAATGCAATGCATAAATTGTTTGGCGAGTAGAGCTAGTAGAAGAATAATTTTGTGAATTGGTTTCATAAAGAAAATTGAAGAGCGGTGTTTTAAATTTACTTAAAGGCGAAAGTACACCAAAGATCACCACTTGGTCCAGCTTTGGCTAACATCTTTGTTGATATTATGAAGAAATTTATTTTCTCAAACACAAAAGCCTCCAATATACTTCAGATATGTTGAAGATACGTTTGCCATCTTTGATAACGAAGCTGAAGCAGATGAATTTCTGACTAAATTCATCTGCCTGCATCCATCCCTCAGAATTACCTTTGAAAAAGATAAAGAAAAATGTCTGTCGTTTCTTGACGTCTATGTCGAAAGAACAGATATTGGCTTTCAAACCAGTGTATACCGGAAACCACTTTCTCTGGCAAGTATTTTCGTTGAGAGACCTTTAGTCCTCTCAATCGCTCAGTTTTTTACCCTTAAGCGATTTGGCTCAAAAAAGTGCCCTGTGTACTTGAGGGTCCCTTGGATATATAAACTCTTCATAAACCTATAAAAGGAAACCAAAACCGCTGTGGAAAGTTGCTATAGCTCCGTCAGACCCGCTTGGTCTTTACCTCAAAGCGCATGCTTCCAGTAGCCCGCAAGGATGTTCTACCTACCGCTCAGTAAGGCTTTATCATTAATGAATACAAGCGCCGTTGTGATAGTTGGTACGTAGGGCAAGCACCTCAACGACAACGGAATCGCATCAAGCAACATGTTCGGCAATAGTTAAGGCAACAATTGACCCGTCTACGCCGATCTCAACCACACAGATCGTGCAAACGAAAAAACACCAAACCGGACTGTGACACTGCCATTGTACAGCATCTTCTAGAAAATGAATAATGTGCATTAAACTATGACAGCAAGCAGTTTTCAATCCTCGCCACAGCACGCAGCTTTTTCCACCTTAATTTCTTAGAGGCTGGTGTTATGCAGAGAGAAAGAGTTTGTTTTGCATACAGGAAGAGCTTATTTACACTCTCAAACTCTTTCGATAGTCGCGCGGTTCCTATCTGGCCTCTTGCTGCTCTTTCTCTAGCATTTCACTATTGCAAAATCTCTTTCTTTGCCGCGCTTTACAATGCTAGCGCTACCGTTTGCTTGCCTTGATTGCCTAACGTCCAAACTAGTCACATAAAACACTTACTCACTCCAACTCTTCCCTTTTGACGCGATACCGCCACTGATGAGAGTGTCACAAAAAGCTTTTAAATTAAACAGCTTTTTCAAAGCTATATTAAAATTTTTAAAGACACACAAGTCACATTTTGACTTAACTGTAGTTGACCCAAAAATGACAGAATTAAGTGCTTTTAGCGTGAAAATCGTGGTCACCAAATGATAAGTACATCGGTAAAACCGGACTTAGGTACTTTTTCTCTAACTAATATTTTGTCAGATAGTTAACACCCATATATTTACCGTTTAAAAGGGGTCAACTGCATTTGGGTCAAAATATGATCTAGGTATTTTTTGAACTCAGCTCTTCAATTTACCGTGTGACGCACCGAGTCTTACTATAGAATTATATGTTGGACTTCACTCTGTCGTTTGGGTTAGCTTGAAAAATATTTATTACTATAATTATCACAAGTACAACTGTGTTTAGAAAAAAAGTAGAAACTTCCATTGACCTTTACAACAAAGATGTTTCGTTGTCATGATTCCTTTACATTTATATGCTCCACATTAATTCACTACGCCCAAATTTACTAATAAAGTTTATTCAAATGAAATATACGATAAAACAAAGATTACAAAACCATAGTTTTACGTTATAGCCGAACATTTATCAACAACCAACATATTACTTCAACCGAATAACATCAACGAAGACAATCTAAGCTGCACCAATCAGCAGCTCCATCAACGTGATAATGTAGTTCCTGTGGGTCGAAATGGCTGTTGACCTTCACAAGTGTCCCAGTTACCCCGGGCACTCCTCTCACACAAATCATTTGTTTTTCCGTGCTGTCCTCTGAACGACCGCCGAAGGGCAGCACAAAGCATCTTTGAAATCGGTCGACTGTTTTCTCTCTTCTACTGCCTCTCTCTTGCCCGTTTTCTCATTTTTCTCCTTCTCTTGCTGAGCGGCAAAGTTCATCCTAATTCTGGGTCCGTTTTTCTCTGTTCAGTGTGCGCTGGAAATACAACCGGGAAGGGTAGATCAGTGCATTGCTCCACCTGCTCCAAATGAATTCATTTGAGATGCTCACTGCTCCTTTTCTAGATTCAAAACTCGAGATAGTTTTCACTCTTGAAGCTGTCCTCTCTGCTGCGCTTCTGTTTTTTCTGGAAATCCCACACCTACCAACACTGCGTCTTCCACTTCTTACTCCTCCAGCTTGTATATTACCACTGTTCAACCTGGCCCATCTGGTCCTCTCTAGTAAGGCAGCGCTCCCGCCTTACCCTTGTCTTCAAACATCTTACCCTCTTTTCGCTCACTTTGCATTCCTCTCTCGGTTTTCTCCCCGCCCCCACATGTTTTTGGCTGTCTTTCTATGCTTCCTCTTTACCCTCTGACTCGCTCTGGGTCCTTCAAAGGAATACTGGAGGTCTCCGAGCCAGTAGCACTGAAATACCATATTTTATCTTGTCTCATCCTGTTGATTTTATTTGATCCAGGAGTCCAACCATGAGTCATCTTCCCTTTTCCGGATCCCTGGCTTCTCTGCTCTACAACCTAAGCGCACTCACTTCCGATGTCCCGCACGTTAGCGGCGGCGTCATCATTTTCGTCCAGCAGAAATTGTTCTTCCATAAACTCTTTACCTCCTCTCGCTCTTTGCTTGGCCCATACTCTGATTATGTAGGGCTCAACATTTCAAATCAACTCTTCCTCGTTTATGTCCCTCCTATTTACTCTTCTTTGACAGATAGCAGAACCAACTCCTTTCCTCCCTCCATTCTTTCCTAATCCAGAAATCTCTTCAATCTGGAGCATTTCAACTGATATCATTTTCTCTGGGAATCAAAAGGTACTTCTGAACTCCGTGGGAAGAAACTATTTAATTGGGTGATCTCCTCTGACCTCCTTCCTCTCAATGATCTTGACATACCGAATCCTCTCCATCACTTTCCTGGCACCCACCCTTCTCCCGAGTTTCTTTGCTCCCTCTCTTTCGCTTTCTCTTTCTCCTGGTAGTTACTTCAGGGCTTGGGTTCTGATCACCTACTAATTCTACTAACTGTTTCTCTTTCTCCGGTTTTTTGGTCTTCTCTGGTCTTTCGCCCCAACAAGCGTCCTCCTTCCTTCAATTTTCAGAAAGCCCATTGAGATGACTTTGCCTTTCACTTCGATCCTCACTGTCCTTCTACAGAAGAATACTCGTCTCTTTCCTCTTCTGCTGCTCTCTTTACTTCTCTGGCACTGAATGAGGCCAAATCCCATTATTTTTGGTCGCATCAAACGCCAACCTCAAGCCTGGTGATCTACTGCAGTGGAAGAAGCGGTTGGAAAAGCACGTAAGGCTTTACTTCCGCTCATAAAAGTGATTAAGATTGCAATCTTACATTTCTGTTTCCCGACATGCCTTGTCTGTCATTGCCAAAACCAAGGCTTGCTTATCTTGCTTATCCCTCTCTTTTTAATCTAGCCCTAAATCTGTGTATTCTCTACTTTGCTCTGTCGCTGGCTCTTCTTTCTCACCTTTCTCCTTTCCTAACTTCTCCAACTTTTCCTCTTCCAGGTAGTCAAGTTCGGTCTTCGCCGGCTACCTGAGATCTCACTTTTCTGTCTCCCAGCCAAAGGCCTTGCGTAGCAAAGTCAGAAGCTATTTTTCCGTGTTTTGCCAAGCCACGTGCCCTGTGGAAACTTATTCGTCTTTCTGCCCGCTGAAATTCTCGTGGCTGCCAAAAACCTCTCCTCGTCCACTGCCACTGGCCCAGACAAAGTTGCCTACTTTATGCTAAAGGACTTTCTTCATTCTGGCATTGATTTTCTGCTACACATTTTTAATCTTTCCTTGTCTTTGCCTTCCTTTCCTTCGATCTAAAAGACATCTATTATTCTCATTCATAAGGTGGGAAAATCTTTCGACTGCCCTACTTCTTTCCGGCCTATCTCTCTCTCCTTATGTGTCTCAAAACTATTTCAACGCATCATTCTATCGCGTCTACTCTTCTTTCTAAAGTCTTACTTTATTTTCTCTTTCCGCCAGGCCGGTTTCTTCCCTGAACAGTCTACTCTTGATCAAATTCTTTATCTTTCCCAGACCATTTCGGATGGGTTTAATAAACCCAAGCATGGCTCTCAGACGATACTTGTTACTATCGACTTCTCCAGAGCTTTCGACTTTGTCTGGTACTCCGTCCTTTTCCACAAACTTATTTCGGCTGGCCTCCCTCATTGTTTTGCTCGTTGGACTCAATTTTGCTTTCTGATAGGCGCCCTTGCGTGGTTTTTCAAAATCACAAAATTCGCTTACTTCGAGTCCATCGAGGTGTTCCGCAAGGATTTGTTCTTGGCATTGTACTTTTCATCAATGATTTTTGTGCTTTTCTGACTTCTTCCGTCAGCTGCTCTCTTTATGCTAAATCTCTACCAAGCAAACCTCCAGCTACATCTCTTTCTATTCAGTCTTCCCCTCCGCTTCACTTCCACTCCAATTTTCTTGAGATCATCTTTGACCGTACTTTTTCCTTTTCTACACATGTATCTTCGTCAAAGGTTAAGTTTTTCCCGCGTCTCAAAGCCTTACGCTGTATCTCTACTTCCTCATAGGGCCGCTCTAAGAAATCTCTCTCTTTTCTGTATAAAGCTTTCCTTTGGCCGCTTCTCACTTATGCTTCTCCAGAATGGCTTACTTTTCTTAGCATAACCAACTAAATCATATTGGAACGCCTTCACCAAGCGGCTACTCGCGGTAGTCTCTTGTCTTCTCCTATCCCGTTTCTACTTTGTTGGGTATCATTGGCTCCCCTACGAGTCACTCTGACTCATTTCGCTCTGTCATCTTAAGAGCGGGCCCTTCGTGCAACATATCAATAATACATTGTAGTTATTGTAAAACGTATGATTAAAGATGTTGCACAAAACTGCATTTATCAATTGATTTTCTTAAAAAAAAGGGTAAAAAATAATACGTTTTCGCTTCGAAATGCTTTAACGTCATTCGTCACTGATTTCACCAAAATACCTCTCACTTCTACATTAAATTTTTCCAACATTTCTGTCTAGGTTTAAATGGCGATTGCTAATAAATAGTGCTCTTTTTAGTTATGTTTCATTTGCATGACTAAACTGCACAAGTCTAAACATGAATATAATGCTGATTACCAGGAAACTCGCTCATTTACGGAATGGAATATCGCGATCCGTTGTTGAATTTGTTTGATCTTTCTCGAACTGAAGGAAATAGTGTGCATAACTTTAATGTGCCCTGTGCTGTTTGTATGGCAAAAGTAACAGTCAATCAGGTGATTACGTAAAATATCTATTTTGTGCTATCATAGATCTTTAGCATGTTCAGTGCTTATCTAAAATTTGGGAACTATTTGATGAGCATTAGCGTTTGCAACAAACGTAAACTTTTCCTCATTGATTTTCAGTTGATGATTCCTGGACGTGATACTTGTCCTCCTCATTGGAAAAAAGAATACACTGGATATATTATGGCTGAATATAATGGTCACAAGCATTCTAAACCGTATCTGTGTGTTGATGATACACCTCAAGTGGTCCCAGGTTCTGATGCTGGCCTTGTACATGGATTATTGTACATGGTTGAAACCCAATGTCCGTCACTGCAATGTGAACCATTCGTTCATGGAAGAGAGCTGCGTTGTGTTGTTTGCACAATATAAACGTTCATAATTAATCTGTACAAAATACGTATTTGCTGTATGTGGCATTGATTGTTATGAAGACAAATGACGATAAGCTATCTTCAATTATAGTTATTACCTTCATGCTATTCAATGGCAAGCGTGCACAGAACAAACAAGTAGTATCTACAGTATATAATCGTGCTTTGAAACAAGACAGTTTGTAAATAAATCCAGAAAATCGCTTAAAAATCTACCAAGAAAGCTTAGTAATGTTTGAGTAAACTTTAGTATGCACAAAAATGATCTAAATTCTGCATTGACTATTTGACCTTCAGTTGCGTGTTTTTCGCAGCAAGCGCAGGCTCAATGAGATCTTCGACAATTTGAAAAACACACATCAGCATATTTTCTTCCAAAAGAGAATTTTTGTTTTGCGACGTAAATGGAAACAGCTCATTTTCTTCATCAACACGTCACTTCATCAGTGTTGCGGTTGCTTCCAAACTCACAGTTTTCCATGTCACTCTCATTCGAAAAAATGTTTAATGTTCTCCACTAGCTCTAACACACTCACTTTATTTTTAAAATGGCATTCGCTAATGGCATCATCGTTGTTATCAAATCAGCAATCAAAAAAGGGTTCAATTCCGATCCCACGTACTCACCTGATTAAGCTTAGCTCATACCGTAGCCTACTTTCTGTCAGCAGTTTTTTTAAACTTCTGCCGAGTAACTGTAATTGATATACTTCCAATATATTTTCTAGTATAATTCCATATAAGAGATTGTGGGAAATTCAGTTCTAGCTCCGATCCAGAATTCAGTCAAGGGATTTGTTTGGAAAATCTAGTTTTAAGTTTGAGTCACTCGAAAGCTGAGCAAATTCCTCCTGAACTTTATATGGCAGGTGGTTAATCTCACTCAAGCCAATCACAAATGGTTGTCGATTGAAAGATAACTTTTTTAAATCAATATTTGTAACAAAATATTAATAAAACTGTCTTTCTAGCGCTTTTAAGTGACCTATTATAAGTTTTGCGATAAAAGTTTACAATGATTTTTCTCGATTATAGAATTGTCGATACTGCAAAACATTTTAAACAAATCCTTGTTTACCATATTTTTCCAAACGTTGATCTTTTTAATAAATTTTCAATTTCATCATTCGAAGTAAATAAATTGCAATCTCTTCCTTGAAGAGACAAGTTGAGATGATTTAATTTATCAAAAAATATGACAGACAACGCAACTTGGATAGCCATTGATTATTTGGAAAAAAGCTACATAATCACATTTTTGATCGCTCAAAAATATCTCGATTTCGTTCTTCAATAACAATAATCTTCTTGAACTTTCACCTTTTGATATCCTTACTTATTTCACCTTACTTCAGCATGTAATAATAAATTTGTTTAGTGGGAATCCGTATTCTTAAAGAGATTTGGAAATAAGCGGCTGTTAAGGGCATGGGTCTAAACAAAATATATAATCTTTACAGCATCACAAAGCACATTTTTCAATGTTGGTGTTAATTTTTTGCTGCGCAGGCCTCCCGATGAATAAAGCACTAAGTAAAAGTCACATGATCATAATAGCAGCTTGAAAAAAATGATTTAAAACCAATATTTTTGCCCGTAACTGAGCTAATTTAGTAATATCTGTTGCTTTGTCCAACTGAATTGAAAACTTTGGGCTTTCTTTAATTCTTTTTATTAGTTGCACTAAGGTAAAATACAACATTTTGCTCAAAAATAATCACCAACATTATACGGCACGATATAGCAATCTATTGCATCATATCAATAACCCACGACCGGTTTCGGTCTTACTGGGTCTCATCAGGTGGGTGTAAAAAACACTCAATAATAAACATGCTGAAAAAAACAAATTTGTCATTGGGTGAAGAAAAGATTCCATAAAAACAATTTGATATGGCAATAGCTATATCAAAGGAGTCTCATTTAAGGACACACACACACACACACACATGACATTGATTACAAGTCCCAACAGTAAGACCAAATAAGGGCTAAGTGATCCCTGTTACTTAGTTGCACTAAGTGACCACCGTTAAGTAAAAAATTCTATTCTCGAAAGTGTCGTTTAACCAAGAAATTTTTCGAATATCATTGCCATATTTACTTCCATGTAGTATTTCTACCACTTTAGTAGCAGCAGGTAATAAGAGATCTTCTCCAATGGTGAACGGCTTTTTATTTCTAGCAATAGAGTATGAAACTTTATATGGCACGAGTAAATATTTTTCATTAACGATCATAAATTTTTCAAAAAAATGTTTTCTTTATTTAAAGATTTTAACTGTCTTTCAAAATATTCTTTTGGTTCATTGACACACGAAGTGTGCTTGGATTCAAGATGTCTTTTCGATTTTGATCGTTTCATACACTCCGTAGCTAATAATTAATTTATTGCAGATTAGACAAAGAGGCTTTTCATAACCATTACGATTTTTAAATGTAAAGCCAAGTTGAAGGAAAGACTCATCATATTTTCTTTTTCGCATATTAGATGTCTGTTTGCCAATACTAAGCTCTGCTTTAGAAGACTTTGTAGCATTGCTATCTGCGTCATGACCCTTCTTACTTATGTACAACCATTTATCCATGGTCAAAAAGCATTTTAATTCTGAAAGGACGAATCAATGTATAAAAATAACATATTGCATGCAATAATTAATTAATTATAATTATCGAATCAATAAAAACTATATTATTTTCGCGATGTCCACTCTCGCGTTGTGATGGAACATAGACAACTGATTACACTGGCACAAATGTCAAATTCACAACCACGCGTTAGTTTTTATCAATAGTGAATTGATTATGATGCAATAAAGACAAAAATGGCTGAAGAAGTAAGCGACTCTTCTTGCATTGCTGTATTTACCTTTTTTGTATTTCTATGTTCAATAATTTTGCAGAAGTTTCAGCTTGACAGTTTTCAAATTCAAATAACGAGTTTATGTTCATAATCTAGATAATATTTCTCAAATAATCTTTTTTTAAAAATGAATTTATTACTCTTCTTTCTTGCTAAATAAGTTAATTAGTAATTAATTAGATTATTTTCATTTGAAGTTAGTCTAGGCCCTAGGCTATGATAGCAGCTTCCAGTTTTGTAATTGGTTTCGAAACAAATCTAACTCAACTTATTATACGAATTATAGGAGCTGGTGTTAGCCTGTTTAAGATATTACTTTTAATTAATGGATGTTAAGGCATATAGGCTAACTGCAATCAGTTGAATAAAATACCACTTCCACGACCGGTTTCGTTCCAAGCATACCACTTCCACGACAGGGGTCACTTAGTGCAATTCATGTGACCGTCGGTTCAATACCTGAGTCCACCTGACGAGTTCTAATAGGAACGCAACCGGTCGTGGAAGTGGTACATGTATTTTATTCAACTGATTGCAGTTAGCCTATATGCCTTAACATCCATTAATTAAAAGTATCAACTTATTATGTTTACTTTTAATTTTGAACGAGAACTATTCACATATTCTTTCTTATCAAAGTTTTGACAAAACTTAACAAAACCTACCATAACCACTCCGTCCGGCAAGACAGCAACAAGACGACAGCAACTCAGTCCTGCAAGTCATTAAAATCTCGCGACGCCATGATTTCACGAAGCGACCTCATTCGGAGTCGCAACCCATACTTTAAGAAGTCCTGGTCTATACCATTGATACGTGTATTTATTTTACTGTGTTAAACATCATGTTATCCATTTTGATATAAACCCATTGTATAGTCATCGTTGAAAACATTTTTTTGCATGAAATATTTTCCTTTCGTTACATATCGATGTGGAGTTTAAATCAGCGCTTCTCAACCGATGGGCCGCGGCCCACTGATGGGTCGCGAAGGTCCTTCAAGTGGGCTGCGAAACGTTCTGCCACAAATTAATGATTTTTTTGGAAAAAATTATGAATTACGAAAGCTAAAAATGTAATATAAACTTAACACTCTTTCGTTTTCTAGCAACTTCCTTCCTTGAATACATAATTGTTCTGAAACAAATTTTTCATAAACTGGGCCCCAAAACAAAGTCTCGGCGAAAAGTGGTCCATGACATCAAAAAGGTTGAGAAGCACTGGTTTAAATAATGTTGTAATATTCTTATTTTTCACTACCTAAATTTTGTAGTTTGCTGCGTAGCACATGCGAGAACGGAAATCGTCCTAATTGCAGTTGTGTCACTTGCTATCACATCAAACAAGCGCCTTTGCACTATATCGTTGGCGTACTCAATGGCGTAACCGACGCGATGGTTAGAGCGTCCGCTTTGCAGTCGGTAGACCTGGGGTTCAATCCTCTTGTCGAGTCATACCAAAAGACTTTAAAAAATGGTATTCACAGCTTCCCTGCTTGACGCTCGGCATTAAAAGAAGGTTGTGGAGAACAAGCCAGCAAGTTCGCTTGTTGTGTTCTTGAGCAAGGCACTTATCGGGACGCCCCACCTTTATGTGGTAGACAGGTGGCCCAGACACCTCAGAAAAGGCAACTCCCAAGCGAGTGACGTCCCGTCCAAAATATAGCCATACAATTCGCTTTCCCGTGAATGGAGGATAAATATGGCAAATAAAAAAAAATCACTGCTCTTATTTGCTTCATTTGGTCATTACAGAATGCATCTCAAGCAATGCAACAGCAACTTTTTATCTTGAATATCTTCCATTTTTGCCTTACACGGGAGTTGTTCAGAAAGTTAAAGGTACCAGGAGTGCGAAAAGGACGTTATCATGTGCTTTTCAAATCTTACAATATGTTACGTGACTTTAAAATAATTTTTCTTGGTTTAGAGACTGTAGAAAGGTCTCAATCCAGCAAATTCGTTATAGATTATTGGCTAATATCCTCCAGTTGAGCATATTTTTGTGACTGTTGAGTAGCTGATTAGTGTTTTCTATGCAATTTTGAAACGATAGTTAATACTGTAGATTTTTGTAAAAAAAACTCATTGCAGTTCTTGATAATGTACTATTTTGGATAATCAGACGCTTTTGCTTGTCAGATTTTTTCCAGTCAACTCGTATTTTACAGAGTCTAAAATTGGTTTGAAAGACATTGCTTTTTATTGACCTCTCCAAATAATCCAAATGCATACAATGTATTATAAGATTTCAAGATTAGACCATTAGATTGACTATAAGTTATTCCTTTGTCTATAATGGAATCCAACTTCTTCAGTTCTTTGAACCAACCAGAGTCGTTCACTCTCACTCCTCCAACACTTGACCTGATATAAACCTAGCTGGCTCTGCTGGCTACTTTTAGAAAGGTAATGGAGTGCAGAAACATTTGGGGATCACGCAGAGCCGGTATATATTTTCCCAAGCCTTCCGTAGGTTGTAACCACGTGTTATTTGCTTTGTTTGCAGGATGGGATTAATTTGAAAATGAGCTTGCTTGAAATCAAAAGGCAACAATTTCATCATTTTTTTCATTCCAACATGTAATATTTGAATTGGTCTTGGCGTCAAAGTGATTAATTGGTATACAGAAAAAGAAGGAAGGGATAGCAAGGAGTTGCTCCAAGTATATCGAGTTCCTCGCAACTTCTTATTTATCTTGTTATCACCATAGGCGTCCTTAAACTTAACAAACTTTTATCCTTTGAATTTAGCAAAGGTTTGAAAGAATGTTAAAGTTGTGGAATGGCGCCGAGATGATTGATATGTATTTTCAGAATTAAGCCATTTAGTATTAGGATCGCTACTTACGACGTAGACGTATTTGTATGCGCTAACGCCTCTGACAGCGCACTGTTGTTGAGAATACCAAATCAGGTGGCTGCGCCAGCTTTACCAAATTGCAAAGGAAATTCTTTCCACATTTAGATCAGGGGTCATCAACCGTATGCCCGCGGGCGCCAGGTCGCTCGCGAGGACGATATGAGTCACGGAAATTCACTTCAGCGAAATTATGAAAAGTAACTCTAGCCTGACAAAGATTTGGACCGCGAATGACACAATCGCGGCAGCAATACAAGTGTTGACCTTTTTTTGGAGATTTTGATTATTTATACTGTAAGTGAGTCGGGTGACAAAAGTAATGTCACATATAATTGGGGTCGGCCGAAAAAAAAACAGATTTGCAGAAAAGGGTCCGCGAAGCAAAAACTTTGGAAAACCCTGATCTAACTGATAGCTCTTCGCATGATCAGTAATCAGAAAGTACCCTTCAGTTCAAAAAAGGTTGGTGACCCCTCATTTAGATCATATGTAGCACGACACTAATATGTTGTTGTAAAAGATATAAAACAACATATCAGGACCATCTTTGTTCCCACTCCTCTTTTTTTGGGGTATAATCAAATGTTTTGCTACGAGTTGGTTACTGTTTAAAATGCTTAGAAACTTTATTCTTAGATAGATCTTTTTGAACAGTTTGATGGATAATGCAAAAATTTATGCACTCGAGAAAGAAGGGACAAGATGTACCAAAGGTCTTAGTTTTTCTAGAAATTGCAATTTTGTGAAAAATAAGCACCAAAATTATGAGAATTTTTAACCGGTAGGCTTCATTTCATAAACGTTTACAGACTTCATTTTTTGATGAATCTTTTTTAAACGTAGACAGATAGTGCCAAAGAACCATGTTTGTGAAGAAAAGTAGTGAAAGTGTACCGAAGAAACAACTTTGTCTAACAATTCCAAGTTGGTTATATAAAGTAAGGTAATTAATCAAGTAGAATAACTGTAGAATAGAGCATAATGTATAAAAAACAATTTTTGATCAGCCATTATAAACTAGTCCTTAGTCCTAAGTAATTAAAATCACATATCGCTGAAAAGAAAAAAGGCTAAGCTTTTAAAGGACAGTGTTTGTTAGTACCTTATTAGGACTTTTATGGATAAAATTTACCTGTTTTTACTCCACTTACCACTTTTTGGTAAGGGAAAAAGTTACACAACCGGAAATAAAGTTAAAGTTTTTTTGATATACAGTGGAATTCGGTTAATAAATCCATGGTTAATAAATCCAGCCGCTTATTACATCCAATTTGCTTGGAACGGAATCGTCCCAATCCTTTCCCGTTATAAAAACTTCGGTTAATAAATCCAAGCGCCGCTTAATACATCCAGTTTACGTGCTTTATGCAGTCAAATTTTTCTTCATTATGTACTAATAAGTACAATATATTGGATTATCAGTTTCGTATGGACAAGTACGTACATGTCCTTGTGTACTGGTAGGCCTAATCAAGCAGACTAATTGAACACCAGTCGTAGGAGTTGTGCAGTTATTGTTGCAACTGAAGCGGTTTTATGAAATTTAACTTAAAGAAAAGTTTTCTGGATTTCTGGCAAAGTGAGGAGGAGTTTAGAAACTGAGTGAGCATTGATGATGATGTTGAGATTGTGCAAAATCAGACTGAGGAAGAATTCACTGAGAATCTTGTTTCAATGATACAAAACCAGGATGGAGTTGTTGAAATTTCTGATGACGAAGATGATGATAATGATGGTTCAGAGGAAGAAACGCCATCAGCAGCAGAGATGCGGAAATGTTTTCGTCGCTTGGCCCTGGGGCTAGAGCGTACTGGGTTTAAGAAGATGGACATGCTTTGTGATATCAAAGAAGAAGTGGATGGTCATCTGAGGAAAACATTTCCACCAAAGCAAACTTTATTGCGCAGATTTTTCTGTGTCGAATAAATACTGAAAAAATACTACATTTTGTGCATTTTAGAAAACGCCGTTTATTAAAGCCGCCGCGTATTAAATCCAAAACCGGCTGTCCCGAGGTGGATTTATTAACCGAATTCCACTGTAAAAACAAAAAATAAATATCATACTATCGGAATTGCTTTAAACTTCCCTTTAAATTTGATGAAAAAGTTTCAAAATTGGTTTAGAAATAAGGTCATAAATCAGTATTTAATTAAAGTGATGTTGTAAAATCGGTGCAATTTTTAAAAAAGCTATTACATTATGATCTCTGTTAGCAAAAGGCTGTCAATTGTACTAGATGGTATTGTGACATCATAAAGCGAGTTTTAAGCGTTGAAGCAAAAGAGTGCAATCATGCTTAGAAGGCTTAAAATACATGAGCAAAGAATTGCCCGTAACATTGTCAAACGAGCATAAATTGTTTTAGAGCTATTTTTATCGAAATTGTCTCATTAATACCTCCTAAAACAGCGTTTAATTGCGTTTCTACAATGAGTAGTTTTTGAGAAAATACAGCTTACAAATTGAACAATTAAGCATTGATTGTGACGTCATCCGAGATCCCAAAGATATAAAATTTTTATACGATATTACTTTGGGTAGTAGCTTTCGTTAGAGCACAAAACAGTTATGCTCTCTCAAGAAATGTCAATTTTAAAAAAGTTATCTTTAATTATGACGCAATAATGACTTCAAGAATACCCTTATGACACTCACCCCGAGGTGGTGATCAATAGTGCCAAGTTTGATGTTTGTATCCCTATTACTTTTGGAGGAGCTAAAGTGTACGTAGGTAGATACAGAAAGAATCGCGCTTTATATATTAAATGAGAAGAGAAAGCTGTTTCTGACCGGTTTATATGGTTTCAATATTTCATCTCATTGGTTTATTTTTGCATGTAAACTGAAGATGTGATTGTACGACTTTAGTGAAACTAAACCATTTCGACAGAAACGAGTGTTCTGCCAAGCACGGCTACATCCTTCGCACCTAAGCATGGAGAAACCTCATTAAATAGAGTTTGATGTCTTTTTGAGTTATCTGTTTTGAGCTGTAAACACCATTTTTAAAGCCTTTGTTTTTTTTGTTTTTTTATTTTAACCTAGACTCAAATGAATGGCTACTGATCTCTTGGATAGTTTGTAAACATGATGATAAGGTAGCTCTGTCAAAATCTTCAATGAACTTCATCGCTGAGTAATACTTAAAAATTGGGTTCACTTTTCAGCTACACCCGATATATACTTTACACTCAGTAGTTTAAGGCTGCATGCAACAAAAGAAAAAAACTTTACTTAAACAGCAAGGGAATCGTGGCAGATGCACTTATATCTAACCAACATGTTTAAACTATGCATGCTAAAACAAACTTTCATAAATAATTTGCAAAGATACTCCTACTGTAAGTAGAAATTTTTCTCAGGGTTAATATTTTTAATTTAAGAAGATTAGTTTGTGCCAAACTTAATTAACTATTCAAATTAAAACCAAACGACGGCTTTTCCTGTTTTCGCCGCTCTCATTTTGATGCATTCTCTATATCAGGGGTGGGCAACCTTTTTCTGTTTGCGTGCCAAAATCGGCTAAATCAATGACAAAATTCTTCCGGGTGCCAACCAAAATTTGTGACACCATACTACTTGACATCCTTAAAGGTGTATGTGAAGAGCCTTGAAGAAATAATAAAAATTTACCCAAACAGTGAAAACACAGTATAACCAAAATTACATTTATTCACCATGAAAACAACGCCAAAACAAAAACAATATTTTGCCTTTTTCAAAACAAAACATGCACAATAAACTTTTTAAACAAAACTTAAGTTACTTTTCTTGTGCTATATCAGTGAGACTTCTGCTGCTGCATCAACGCTCATAGAGATTTTACATCGGGTTTATATTTTGTGACCTTCAGAGATATACAAGAACTACTAGTTTCATCAATCAGGCCACTCCTATTACGAGAATTAATAATGTTCATAACTGAGAATAAAGATTCACAAGCATATGTAGACGAAAATATCGAGAGTAATGCTGTTGCAAAGTTTTTTAAGTACGAAAAATTTTCAGGAATGGCATTCCAAGTCCGCAATAGTTGGTTTTTTGCACTTCTCTCTAGTATTCCCTTCTCTAATCGCCTTTTTTCAATGTTTTCCAAGTCAACTCTAAGGTCAATAAACTTTTGTTTCCAAATTGAATCACTCTGAAATTCAATCAACTGCATTTCAAATTTATCCATGAAAACTTTTGTAGGTTTAGTTTCTTTATTCTTATACTGTCTGGAGACCTCATTAATTTTACTGCCTCTTCTAGTTTTCTGAATTTTGAAAATTTTGTTAAGAATTGCTCACCAACTGACTCAATAACGTTAAAAATAGCTTCTGAAGGCTTTTAAAATCTGTTCTATCATCGTTTTAGAGATCATTAATATACCTCTTGAGGTTTGAAAAGTATTTAATTCTCTCATCTTCAATATTTTTCTAAGAGACCTCTAGTTTTTTTCAAAAACCTTTACGTATTCAAACGTAACATCAAGTGCCTTACTACTACCCTGTAATTTAACAATCATTTCATTTAGATGTTCACAAAAATCTCCAAAGAACATCCGTTTTGAAACCCACTTGTAGTCAGACAATTCTTGGTAAGAAATATGGTGGTCATTTAAGAAGATTTTTATCTCGTAAAAGCATTCAACGAATTGTTTCAGAACGAAACATCGCCTAAGCCATCGAACATTGTTGTACATTTTTAAACTTTGATACATAGAATCTACCTAATTCAGTAAACCATCAAATTGTCTTTTACGTAATGCCCGAGAAGAAATGCAGTTCACAACTTTGATAACTGTTTACATCACTTCCTGAAGTTCCTTCTGGCCAGCTTTTGTTCATAATGCCTCTTCGGGTGGGATGCAATGAAAACTTAACACTGGATGACCTACTTCTTTTGTGAACAAACTTACAAAACCTGCCTTTTCACCAGTCATGCTGGGAGCGTCAACAGTTGTAACAGCCACTAATTTGGAAATGTCAATTTGATGAAAAGAAAATTCGTTTATAACAGTCATACATATTTCGGCTCTGGTAGTACGCTCAGGTAGTGTTAGAAGGGCAGCGATCTCTTAACATATTTCATCACCTTTACAGAATCGAGAAAATATTACCCGCCCAGCTGATGCTCTCAGTATTTTCATCAATAAAAATAGAAAAATACTTGCATAAAGACAAATCTTGTCTCAACTGCGTAGTAGTATCACTTTCCGACTTAAGTATCCTACCTTTAACTGTTTTCCTACTCAGAGACAAATCTTTAATACGCTAAATAATCTTTTCTTTTTCTGAAAAATTGTCAAAAAGAAGTAGTGCACCCTCTAACCAAGCTTTTATGATATATTCTCCATCACTAAGTGGTTTTCCATGTTAAGCAATTACCTTGGAAACTTCAAAACTAGCAGCAACTAAGTTGGAACTGGACCTGTCCGAGATGAAGTTTATAAAATTATCAGCTTGTTTTTTCTTTTGCTGAGTTTACTACTAATTAATTTTCTTTTTTTCCTCTTCGGTTCTATTATTTATGTTATTATGAGCATTTTCAAAGTTCCTTTTACAGAAGATGTTCTACAAGCAATCGCTTTGAATCAGAAAATACGTAAAACTTTATTGTCTTTCTCAATCACAACAAATTTTTTAGTCCAGTGTTTTTGGAATACTCTGGCATCTTCAATTGAACGACGTTTCTTAGCTGATAGTTCTGACATCATACACAACCTGTAAGGGCAAAAAACGTAATCAAGTTCTTTACTGAAAAACAAGAGGTAACCCTAAAATACTACAATAATTTGAACTTAATAAAATCTTTCACTCATCTGCTGCAACTTATATTTCTTTCAAAATCCACCGATGGCAGTACAATAACAAGCAACTCTACCTAGTATGCGCTCTACAACTTCATAAACCAAGCTGAAATGAAGAAAAAATGGCGGCGCAGATGGACGATATTGCATCAGAGTGTAGCCAAATGACTACTACACCCGTTTTGAGAAAATTTGTTAAGGTTGCGAACTCACCAAGTTATTACGTCATAATATATTTCTAAGTAGCCATGTGGCATCAAAAGCACAAAAATGGTTAAATTAAACAACGGATTGTTACGAAACGAAAATGAATAAACGAAAACCGAGTTCCATACGATAATACTGTGACTTACAAGTTGTTAACTATTTCATTTGAAGGGGCAAAGATTTCGTTTCCTAGGCCTTGTTCACGTGCCGGATAGTAGGGCTCGCGGGTCAAGCTCGGCACGCGTGCCAGGGGTTGCCCACCCCTGCTCTATATTTTTTTTTATAAGATTTCGAATTTGAATGGATACATTGCGGATTTTACTTCTAAAAATAGATACTTGCTCGTTTAATCCCAATCAGTTTGCGTCTACTAGTCAAATTATGTTGTTCAGTAAATGTTGCCATCCATCTAAAATCTTAGATCGGAATTCAAATTTTGACCAGAAACTTTGAGTCATTTCATCTTATGATTCGGGTCAAATTAATCAAAATTGTATGGGTCGATGTTTGTTGTTGTTGTCTTCGTTCCTTCGATTTGGTTCGAATTAAAATCATTTCCTCCATCAATAGATTGCATTTTTAGGCATTTGACAAATTTTCTTACCAATTAGAAGTAGTTATCAAACTCCCCAATTGCCTAAAACGCTTTTCGTTTACCATTTAATTGCGCATTTTATTTGTAAATATCTGTTTTTCATTGCAACATAGATCAAGTGTATGTGTAATCACAGAAGTATTGGACTCTCGTTACGTATTCCAATGGTCTCAAATTGGTATGCAAAATTTATTGCTTGTTTTAGTTAAATTCCACCCATTATTGTAATTGATGCTGTCTATTAAAATGAAATATATTTATGAATGCTCTTGCATATGCTTCGACTTACTACCTTCAAACACAAATTTCTTGATAGGTGTGTGTAACTTTATTCGTATCTTGCAAACACTAGGTAAAACTCTGAAACTTTGGATCAAACAACAAAATAATAATTGTAAATCTATCTACTGTAGTATCGGTGTATTAGGCTGCTTTTAACTTCTAATCAATTGTCCACCATGCGAGAATCACATTTTAGATTTTAGAACTACGCATGCAGTTCCGTATCACGTCAACGACTAAAAAAATTATGTTTTTCTCCATTCGCTCGAAATCTTGAATTCAATTTCAACGTGTAATCAAAAGTTTTTAAATTACCTCATTTTTGCTGTTTAGGTTCAAACTAACCAAAATTGCAATTGTCAATTTGTAAGGTTTGGTGTGGTGGGCATATTGAAGTATAAGAATCACAACTGACACTTTTTTTCGCTCATCAAGTTTTAGATGTAATTGCTTTGACTAATCATGAATAGATCAAGTCGTCGGCTAAACGGATATTTTTGCGGAAGAATGATTAGAAGAAGGCATGCGGGCGATGCCGGTTAGTTTTTAATATTTTTATGAAACATTTTTCTGAAAAATTGATTCATTTCTGAGTTAGCGCTCAAGTACTTCGAACATTTTTAATACATTGTAATGCCATTTAATCAAAATTTACACAGGGGTGTGAAATAGGATTATGATTTCCAAAAATGTTTAAAAAGTCATAACCCTAAAGCGCAACCATTTCTGCCAACAGGCTGATTTCTAACTTTTTGAAAATTCCAGAAGCGACTTCAAATTCGTATGTGGGCTCGATTTAGCTCACCATCAATGATTAGTGATAGTGTTCATGGGATAAGGCAATGAAGATCTTTTTTTCTTGGAAATCACAGTTTTCACGGCTGTAAATTTGCCTAATAAAACCAAATTCATCAATGATAGTTTTTTTTCTTTTGGAGATTGATACTTCTTCAAAATTTTGTAGCTTTAGTTTTTCAAAAATTCCAAAGTTCTAAAAATTCCCAAAATTCCAAAATACAAAGTCCACGGGCCACCGTGGGCCACAAAAATGTTACTTCGTGGGCCTCAAATTGCACATTTCTGGGTAATATTATTATCTAACGGCATTTTTTATTAGCTGGTCCTTTAGGCATACGGTATCACAAAAATAATTCAAATTTTTCCTCTTTAGCTTGCAAATGAAAGTACCGTATAGTACTTCATGGTTATCATTAAAGCATGACCTACAAACAGCTGTTGGAACATATCATGGATTGTGAAGGTAATTAATTTAGTATAAATGATCACAGCTTGTTTAGTGATATTCAGGATGAAAGAAATGACAGAAGTTTGCTGTTTTGCGATTTTCGAATGTAATTGCAAACAGCATCATTTCGGTCCAATTGCGTAGAAACTTTGAGTTAGTTGCTTTGTAGTCAATAGACCTGGGTTCATTTCATTTACATCATCGAATCATATCACAGACCTTAAAAATGGTTTTCATCACCGCTCTGCTAAGCGCTTGCCACATAAAGTTAAAATGCAAAGAAAAAAGCCGCCAAGTTCGTTTGTCTTGTTGGTGGAAAATGCATTTAATGAATTTCTTTTATTTTCATGTGGTGAAGTGGTGGTTTTGCTAGAACTATTTTTTCTTTTTTTAGTTCCATGAGCTTGATTTTATGCTATGTTTGCTAGTATTTAGTTGCACGGGGCCACCTAAACATGTGTACTACAGGACCCTCCCAACTGTATTCCACATAAAAATGAATGTATCCTGTCATATGCATGCCAATAAACAGAGCAAACAGACTTGCCAAGTTTGCTAAACAAGAAAGTTGAAAATAGCGTTTTTAAAGGCATTGGCATGAATTGACAAAAGGTGATTAGTAACAAAGTAGTTATATTTCAGTAGATATTTTCTGTAGGTTTTTCAGTATCGTACTACTTATAACTTGAGTAATTTTATTTTTTACTACTTCTACTCTTGCTTTATTAAATAACATAAGAAATAACGCTACATGAGTAGTTATAACTTTTAATGAATAGGTGTCAAAATTTTAACCTCTGTTAAATTGAGATGAAGATTGTTAGCAATTTTAAATTCTTTTTTCTGAAAATTCTTTGTTGAAGTTGGCTGTTTTTGATTCGAATTTTGAAAAATAAATGTTGCTACTATTGAGTGGCATATTTAGGAAAAATAAAGGGCGATGTCTCTCCCCAAACAGTATCACAGTAGCAAAAATGTGAAAAAATAAACATCTTCATGCACGTTTGTACACTAAAATGAGCAACAAAGATCGATTTTGAGAACAAATTGAGCGAAATTCTTGGTTTCAAACTCTAATTTTCAAAAAAAAGGTCTTCGATTTACTAAATGCTTTACCCTCATTTAATAATTTGTTTCTAAATGCGACACTGCTACTTTTAGTATTAAGCAAGGTGCAGTCAGCGCTACCAAAGAACCATGTTTTCATAAAGTCTATTGGTTTTGAAACGTGATTAGTTTTAGAAAAAGTTTGAACCTTTTACAGGGTTTGATTTTTTAGGAATGTGTTTCATACTCTCTCACATATGTTGGTTAGTTCACAAAGCCAAGAGAGTAAAATGGCAATAACCTTCCTAAAAATTTATAAAATCTTCGTTCTAAACTGAGTTGTTACAAGTGATCATACATTCAGTTTAGCAGCGTTGATAGCGATCTATGTTCAGGGGGTACCGACGCAACCGGTTCCATAATCTTTTAAAGAGCTCGTGGGATATGCTGTTGTGCAAACCCTTCCCACCCCCGCGCATTAAAAGCATGAACAAAATTTTATAAAATTGATCTCCAAAATAGGTTTTCAAAACTTTTTACTATCAAAAAGCTGATCTTCCAAAAAGGTCTTCCACTCAAAACATGGCAAAAAATTTGCAATCAAAAACTCAGTTTTCCAAGCAGGCTAAAATTCAAAATTGTCGTTGATAAGCCGCCAGTTTTGTAATTAAATTGCAAGTAATTTTTTTACGCAACTGGTTCTGAATCTTAAATGATGTTCTGCCGGGCCCAGGTCATCTTATCATCAACGAGGAATAAGCTTAACCTCAATAAATATCCTTCAAATTCCCTAAAACCTCTGATTCTTATCAAAATCCTGTGAATTATCTAAATATCATGAAACAAGCCGCCATTAAAAATGTGCTTTGCAGGAAAAATTTGGCTTTCTTCTTTTCTTCCATCCAAAATCTTTAGCTGGCTACGCCTAGGGCTTTATTATTACAAATCGTAATTATCATAATATTCTAAGTTATTTATTAGTAGAAACGACAAACCTAAACGCCATTGAGTTGCTTCACATTTTAATGACTTTTATCTATCAAGAAAAATTCTATGAAGTACATAACCTTACAGGGAAAATCTAAAATAAAATAGACCTACAAAAAATGCATTAATTATTCAAACAATTTTGTGTTCAATAACAAACGGACGATGGATCAAGATGGGGCAATGCAGAATTTTTGGTTTTGTTAAAGGATGGTGACCGTTTTATAATGTCAAGCTATTTGATTTCTTGGCGATTAATTATCGGTACCAGTTTCACTGACTCGTTATCAATGACTTTTTCCATCAAAAAAATAACTTACACACTATCAGAGGTGAGGCAAGAATGAGAGATTGGCCACTTCTTATAAGCGTACCCTGGGAGACACATAGGCCATGCTACTTAAATTTCTTAGGCTCGATTAAGGTGAAACACCCATTTTCAAGTAAAATGGCCTCAACACGTCAATACCTCAATAAACAAAACTTTTTTTCTTGGAAAAGGGAGTAAACGCCCGCCGCAAAACAACCTTGGGGAAAAATAATCAGGAGCCAAAAAGTCCACACTGCATATTTTTGTTCCCTATCAAATTTCGTTTCTGGTTGTTCTATTGCCCCTTTCACTTAAACACGTGCTTATACTATATTGAATAATTTAGGCTAATACTGGACAAAACTGCAAACAAATATAACTACTTTCTATTTTTGCTACTGAAGTAGTTTAATTTTCAGATAAATTTTACTTTTTGAGTAAACAGGTCGGTTATTATTTTGTAGATTACTTTTACTCGGGTAGATTTTTAGGCTGCTTTAACCGTCTCCGGAATTGTTAAAGAACTTCAATTCAGGTCCACGACTGCGAGACGACGCTAGCATTACTACGCCGTCAGTTGGTAGAAAATGATTACGCCAATTATTTCAACTGCACCACCGCTACGTGTACACGTAGCGGTGGTCCAGTTTAAATAAATTCTCTCAATACCGGAATAAGGTTATTGATATAAGTAAATGAGGCAACATTGAAAAAACACACGTATCAACAGCTTCTAATTTCTGTTTCTCGTTTTCACGTAACGGGGAATGCCGAATGATGAATAGTCTTCGATCTCTGGTAAATTGGAAATACCGAAGAGATTGGATGTCATTGCAATCACAGAAAAAATATGTAGTTTATAATTTTGAAATCACACATTAGATAGCAGTATTTGGCGTTAATTGAAGCGGTGAGTAAAGAGTGACGACTCACAAGCAGTACTGGGGCAGTGTACAATACAAAAATTTTGCAAATAAAACAGAAATCGTAGTTTGTGGCCATTTAAAACAACATATGGACGCTAGCAAGCTGCAAACAAATTTAGCATAAGCTTATCAATTTCCTAGCATTTCAAAATTTTACCAAAAACTAATTTGCTACCTAAACTGGTGAGGAGCGGTTTGCTATTTAGTGTAGCCATACAAAACTATATATCGCATTGTTAAAATATCATTGAGTTCACAACTGAAATAATGTAACTTTATCAATATCATAAATGTGGATAACATGCATAAGCATACAATTTTTAGTTCTGTTCAAGATAGTTCAGTTACATAGGTTTCCTCTAGTTCAACAACGCAAAACTTGGATCTCATACGGCGTTCTCTGTTGCAAAGGTTCGTTTTTATGAAACTTTCAAAATATAGATGTAGCGCAGTGACATTTTCTTGCGAGATAGTCTTGATTTTATGCTTTAAAATAACACTTGTTTAAGGTGAGCATCATGAACTATTTCTGGAGAAAAATTACTGTTCGATACCAGATAGCATGATATATATTCATATTTCAGTATGTTACAGACAGTGAGAAATAGGTTGATAGGTACCGAAAAAAACATCATAATAAGGCATAACAGTGCAGTGATCATATTTCATCACAACCGATTTTTGTTTGCGATTGTATTGATTCAGCAGCAATGCCTATGACGCTGCAATGGAAGAATCTTGTATTAAAATCATTGGCATCCAATGCCAATATTTTCTGGGAAAATGTCATTACTGCTTGAACGAGAAAAACAAATCACGGAAATGAGCGTCTGATGGAACTACTTTTTTCTTTTGCTTATTGTTGGAAAGAATATTTAAGACTTTGTGCTTAAAATAAGAATCACAATTCGTTTCTTTCTCGGCCATAACAAGTTTCAGTTACAATTTCAAATATGAGGCTGCACGAGTTGCATGATTATGATTGTAAATCTGCTTCTAAAATAAATCAAAAATCGTTATTCATAAGAAATGTGATGAAAGTTAAAACCTTGGTAATGGTAGCTGGATTCCTATTAATGTGTACTGGATTCTACCTTGATAAGAAAAGCATGAATCATAAAATGGCAAAGTAATTTCATAAAAGATGATATATATATAAATAAAAAAAAGGATCGATTACAACTGAATAGCCTAAACTTGTCTGAGGCAGCAACACAGTTGCGATCGCAGATTCATTAGATAAAATTGACGAGATATTGTTTTGTGCACAATTTTGCATTGATTCTCTTTGGTGCTAAATACAAATCATGACGTATTCTAACTGTAAATCTTACACTTCCTACTCAATAAAATCTGCAATTAATATAAACATCAGTATATTGTTATTTAGACTTGAGAACCAGTTCATTGCGATGAACAATTTATTGAGTGATGTCAAAATCCATCGTCACGTGAGCAAGCGTGAGGTCAAAGAACAAAGTCACGTCAACAAAAGAAACGCTGAGAACGATGATGAGAAGGTAACGTCAGCTGTTTTCAGATAAAATCTTTAATGTAGCCACTTAAACTAAGATTGGCAAATGTCCATTCACTTAAAATAAGCAAATTGCTTATATTACTTCCCATTGATATCATCTCAATTTTTACCAAAAATATAGTTTTAACTGCTATTATTATATTCAGTTTGACGATCTAACACCATCAAGTAAGTTTAGTTCATTTATATCATGTTTACTTATTTTATACGATATTTTTTCATAATTTTTCATCGCTTTTGTAAAGTTTTGGCAGATGCACATCAGCCTTAAACAAAACACGTTTTTGAAAACAAACCCAAAATGTCAGATTATGCTCGCATTTTCACCTACATGCAATCTGAATATTTTTAAATATTTTACATAACGTTCTTTGATCTCCTACATCTGAATGGGTTTGTAGGCATAATTAACAAGCAAATTCATCAGTTTCAACCTCGTTACTGTTGTTCGAAGTTTGACATTAATGAAAACAAAAACCTGATCAAAATAACATCTGGCTACCAAATAAAACTATCCGCGTATTTTGTGTAAAGCGTTATAAATTTGAAAGTTATTAAGCGAAGAAGGAAATTGTAAACCTTGCAACTAATTGGCAAAGCAGCATACGGGCGTAAGGGGCATTAACAATTTATTAAAATGAATATGCCAGGAAACAATAATGAGTATACCACCCAACCAATTTAGACGAGACCATCCCTGGACGCGTTTCGTCCTTTTGGACTCATCAGCAGGGCCCGTCCCGTCACAAGCAAAAGTAACCCACTCATTAACGTTATCCTTAAAAAAAAATCCAACACATGCAGAAGCACTGAGACTTCAACCGACGACGTATTGCTTTGCTTAGCAGGGCGGGTTGACAAATAGGTTGATTTTGGTTGCATATCCATTGGGAGATCAGTTTACACACTGATCTGAAAAAGCAGATTAAACGCTGCATTTATAGCCTAGCGCCTTGACTTTGCAATGCCATCACGCTCGAGGCGAGTGCGTTGACAATTCACAAGGTGGGAGCCGGGCGACCTTTGATAGACGTGTCGAGCAAATCCATGCCAACGAATTTTCACTCTATCTCACTTCGCAGTAAACCGGGCCTCCTACAGTGAAAAGTGTTGGATTTTTTTTTTAAGGATAACGTTAATGAGTGGGTTACTTTTGCTTGTGACGGGACGGGCCCTGCTGATGAGTCCAAAAGGACGAAACGCGTCCAGGGATGGTCTCGTCTAAATTGGTTGGGTGGTATACTCATTATTGTTTCCTGGCATATTCATTTTAATAAATTGTTAATGCCCCTTACGCCCGTATGCTGCTTTGCCAATTAGTTGCAAGGTTTACAATTTCCTTCTTCGCTTAGTAACTTTCAAATCTATAGTTTTTTCCCTACTTGAAAATAGTTGGCATGGATTTGCCCGTTTCACTGTAGGAGGCCCGGTTTACTGCGAAGTGAGATAGAGTGAAAATTCGTTGGCATGGATTTGCTCGACACGTCTATCAAAGGTCGCCCGGCTCCCACCTTGTGAATTGTCAACGCACTCGCCTCGAGCGTGATGGCATTGCAAAGTCAAGGCGCTAGGCTATAAATGCAGCGTTTAATCTGCTTTTTCAGATCAGTGTGTAAACTGATCTCCCAATGGATATGCAACCAAAATCAACCTATTTGTCAACCCGCCCTGCTAAGCAAAGCAATACGTCGTCGGTTGAAGTCTCAGTGCTTCTGCATGTGTTGGATTTTTTTTTAAGGATAACGTTAATGAGTGGGTTACTTTTGCTTGTGACGGGACGGGCCCTGCTGATGAGTCCAAAAGGACGAAACGCGTCCAGGGATGGTCTCGTCTAAATTGGTTGGGTGGTATACTCATTATTGTTTCCTGGCATATTCATTTTAATAAATTGTTAATGCCCCTTACGCCCGTATGCTGCTTTGCCAATTAGTTGCAACGTTATAAATTTATATGAATCCTAGCAATTATCAATGTTTGGAGATGTAAGTTTTTATAACGTATGCAGGTCGTCGTGGGGCGACGTATATCAGATGGGGAAGCAGAAATTGCGAAGGACCAGAACACACCAAGCTTGTTTATGAAGGCAAGTAAATGCTGATTATTGATAAGCAATTTCGTTTTCAAAGCGAGCTTAATGGTAAATAACCTAGTTCTTCATGATCATATAAAACTGAAATTAACTTTAATAAAGATGACAATATTTGATGCTTGAAACTTAATGATTTTAGGCTAGTATGATGCAATAAAGCAAATATTTATAATATTTATGTGATCTAGGCTTTTTCATTAAGTTAGTGTAGAATATTCGCTGGGAATGTGACCCTTCTGTCTCCCACTGCCTCCAGTAACAACACTCTTTACGACACAATTTTGTTTTCTTTGGTTTGGTGTAAATGTTGACATGTTGTGTGATTTGTTCCGCTTAATCATGATTAATTAACAGGTGTAGCAGCGGGAAGTAAAAACAGCGAACATGGAGGAGGATCAAACGTGATTTGTATCGATCTAAACGTCAGCTACACTCCAGGAAGATATCAAGACGGCAATCAAGGTGAAACACTTAACATCGGTGTGCTTGGTTGACACACTTTATATCGTAACAATTTATTGTTTGTATACCGTTTACTCAGAACTACAAAATATGTGGGTGTCCTTGCTAACCTATTTTGTTTTCGAATGTACTCATACTCAATGTACTTTCTGCCTACCACTGTGTATGCCAATCTTCGAAAACTATAATTAGTTAAAAATTACACTTTATTTGAGCCAACAAAGTTTTCAAATCTAATTTCTAAATTCGTCTGCTTAAAATATCCCCAAGCGGGTAGTACTATCCTTTGGTGGCACGATATTAGATTTCAAGAAATACGCTCGTACAGAGCTCATTTTTGATTTGTTTGCGATAGCAAAGATTTCGCCCAATATTTTTTATAACAAAAATGCTCCAACAAACTAAAGACTAAGATCAACAACAATGTTTGAGAGCCCCAGATTACCAATTTTAAGTTCCTTTGTGATATCGTTTTGCGCTCCACTGCGAGAATATAGTATATTCAATAGATCTCCTTTGTTATGCGCTCAGTGATTTCGATCAAATGATTAAATTAAAATTAAGTTTCAAAGGAACAATGCAATGCATAAAAAACATGGTTAATTTTTAAATTTTTAATAAGTTTGCGATTAGAGCTCGTAGAAAAACTATTTTGTGAATTGATTTCATAAAGTAAACTAATCGTGTGATGTACCGAGCCCTGCCATAGAATAATATGTTGGATTTCACTCTGTTGCTTAGGGTAGCTTGAAAAGTATTCATTACTACAATCATCAATAGTACAAGTGTGTTTAGAAAGGAAGTTAAAGTTTCCATTTGCCTTTACAACAAAGATGCCACTTTGTCATGATTCCTTTACACTTATATGCACCACATTAAGTCATTACGCACAAATTTATTGATAAAGTCTTATTTAAATGGAATATATAAAACAAAACAAAGACTACAAAAAGTTAGTTTTACATTATAGCCAAGCATTTATCAACAATTAACATATCATTCCAACCCAATAACATCAACAAAGACAATCTAAGCTGCCCCAATCAACAGCCGCTTCATCGTGGTGGCGCGGTCCCCGGCCCCGTTTGGGTTGGGTGGAAATGGTGGTTGGCTTTCACGAGGTTCCCAATTACCCAGGTGACTCTCCTCAATTTTTTACCGTGCTACCCTCTGAACAACCGCAGAAGGGCAGCAAGCAGCCTCTTTGAAATCGGTCGACTGTTTTCTTTCTTCTCCTGCCTCTCTTTTGCCTGTCTTCTCATTCTTCTCCTTCTTGTGATGAGCGGCAACATTCATCCTAACCCTGGCCCGTCTTTCAATGTTCAATGTTTAGAGTTTAAAGTTCTCTTCTTCAAACTGCTCCAGCTTGTATATCTCCACTGTTCAACCTGGCCCGTATGGCCTCCCTCTGCTAATGCAGCACTCCCGTCCTACCCTTGTATTTAAACCTTTTACCCTTCTTCCGCCCACTTTGTTTTTCCTCCCTTTGTTTCCTCCCCACCCCTAATGTTTCTGGCTGTTTTTCTACAGTACACCTACTATTTCCTCTTCTCCCCCTGACTCACTCATGGTTATTCAATGGGATATTGGAGGACTGCGAGCCACGAGTACTGAAATGCTACACTTTATGTCGTCTTATACTGTTGACCTTACCTGTATCATGAAATCCAATCTTAACTAATCTTCATCTTTCCGGATCCCTGGATTCTCTGTTCTGCGATTTGATTGCACTCACTCCTAGTCTGCCATATTTTTTTCGATGATCCGCACGCTAGTGGTAGCGTCATCATTTTCTTCAGGCAGGGCTTTTCCTTCTCTGAACTTTCTACCTCCTCTTTCTGTTAGCTTGACCCCTACTTTAATTATGTAGGAGTCAACATCTCACTAAAAAAATTCCTCCTTGCTCTCTTTCCTTAGCGTTTGTATGCTTGCCCTATTCGCTCTTCTTCAAAGGATAGCAGAACCGACTCCTTTTCTCCCTCCATTTTTCTTCCTCCAAAAATCTCTTTATTTGGGGGAATTTCAGCTGCCATCACTTCCTCTGGGACTCAAAGGGTACTTCTGATTTCCGTGGGGAGGAAGTATTGGATTGTGGCTTCCTTACTCTCAATGAACCTGACATACCTATTCTTCACCATCACTCCTCTGACGGTCGCTTCTCTCCCGATACCTTCTTTGTTCCATCCACTTTCGCCCTCTATTGCTCAAGGGTAGCAATTACAAAATTAGGTTCTGATCACTTACCCATTTTACTAACTCTCCCTGTTTCTCTCGTGTTTCGCCCCAACGAACGTCCACCTTGCTTCAATTTTCAAAAAGCTTTTTAAAATGACTTTGCCTTTTACTTCGACTCTCACTGTGGTTCTACAAAGGAATACTCGTCTCTTGCCACTTTTGTTGCACTCTGTACTTCTCTGGTACTGAATGCGGCCAAATTTTTTATTACCTTCGGCCGCGTCAAACGCAAATCTTAACTCTGGTGGTCTTCTAAAGTGGAAGAAGCAGTTAGTGAAAGACATAAGGCTTTTCCTTCTGCCTATAGAAGCGATGAAGATCTCCACTTCCCGACATACCTCATCTGTCATCGTCAAAGCCATGGCTGAGGCATGGCAGGCAACTTGCTTTTTTCTCTCTCCTAAATCTAAACCTAAATTTGTGTATTTTCCCCTTCTTTCTTTTGCTGGTTCTTCTTTGTCATCTTCCTCCACCACTAACTTCCCCAATGTTCCTCTCCCAGAAAATCGGGTTTGGTCTTCACCGACTACCTGAGATCCCACTTTTTCCGTCTCCAAGGCAAAGGTCTTGCGTAGCAAAGCCAGATGCTACCTTTCCGAGCTCCGCCGGTCCATGTGCCCGGAGTAGGCTCATTCATCTTTCTGCTTCCCTTTCTCCCTTGCTGAATTTCTCGCAGCTGCCACAAAACTCTTTTCATCCACTGCCACTAGCGCAGACAAAGTTGCCTATCCCATGCAAAGCCACATTCCTCGCTCTGGCATGTTTTTTTCCCACATATTTTCAATCGTTGCTGGTTTTTGCATTCCTTTCCTTCCATCAGCGAGACATCTTCTATTATTCTCATCCATAAAATGGAAAAGCCTCTCGACTCTCCTTCTTCCTTAACGGATTATCTCTCCCACCTCCTGCGTCTCAAAGCTATTTGAACGCATCATTTTATCGCGTTGACTTTTCTTTCTGGAGTCTAACTCCATTCTCTCTCCCCGCCAGGCCGGTTTCCGCCGTGGATGGTTTACTCTTGATCAAATTCTTTATCTTTCTCAGTCCATTTTGGATGGATTTAACAAACTCAAGACTGGTTCTCGGACGATACTTGCTACTATCGACTGCTTGAAAGCTTTCGACTTTGTCTAGCATCCCGTCCTTTTTTACAAACTTATTTCAGTTTACCTCCCTCCTTGCTTTGCTTGTTGAACTCAATATTTCCTTTCTGATGAGCGCGCTAGCGTTGTTTTTTTTTAATCACAAAAGTCGTTCCTTCCGGGTCCGTTGAGGCGTTCCGCAATGATTCGTTCTTGTTCGTGTACTTTTCTCTCTTCTCATCAGTAATCTTTATGATTTTCTGCCTTCTTCGATCAGCTGCTCTCGTTATGCCGGATCTCCACCAAGCTAACTTCAGGCCTAGCTCCACCTTTTATTCAACTTTCTCCTCCGCTTCAATCCTACTCCAACTTTTCTTGGGATCACCGTTGACCGCATTCTTTCCTTTTCTAAACATGTATCTTCGCTGAACGCCAAGTTTTTCCCTTGTTTCAAGGCCTTATGCTGTATCTCTGCTTCCTGGTGGGGCCGGTCTAAGCAACCCTTCATTCTTCAGTATAAACCTTTTCTTCGACCGCCTCTCACTTATGCTTCACCCGGATGGTTTGTTTTTCTTAGCGTTACCAACTTAAACAAATTGGAACGCATTCATCGAGCGGCTAGTCGCATCACCTCCAGCTGTCTCTCGTCTTCCTCCATCTTTCTTCTTCTCTCCGAGGCCTCTCTACCTCCCCTACGAGTCATTCTGACTTTTTTAAGCCTGTCATCTAATGAATGGGCTCTTCGTTTTCCAACCTCCTTTCCCATTTCATGTTTTGCCAGACTTGGAGAGTTTTTTCAATTACTCACCGGCTCATGCTTTCTTTTACTTCTCTTCGGGAGTTTCTCTTTGCTTGTCCTCCCTCTTCTTCTTGGAACCCTGCTTTCCTTTACTGAGGAGTCCACCCTTTCTTTTTCTTGCTCACGCACCGATCCCTCTCTTTCTCGTCAAGGTGCAGCTCTGGCTCACCTTGATTTTCTCCCGACTCACGATCTGGTGATCTGGCAGATTACTTTGTTCCTTTTCCTTTTTTCCTCTCTGATTCTCGCTTTACCATTCTGTCCTCTCCTTCGTTTTTCCTTTCACCTCAATCCCTCTGGCAGATCTGGCAGAAACTGTTTTCTCTTTCCTCCTGCAATATCAGGCTACAGTATATCCCCGGACACTCGTTTCTCCTGGGGAACGACGCTGCTGATAAGCTGGCAAAACAGGGAGCGCTATTCATGCCTCTGCCATCCCTTTTAGTCACTCTCCTCTGATCTCTCTCGTCCACTGTTCTCTTTTCTCGGACTGGAGGCGTACTGTCTCGTCGAAATTTAGTTGTTCTGGGTTTCCACTGAGAAACCTGAGCGACATAATTGAGCGATCATTGATTGACAAATTTTTGTTAAAAGTATAAAAAAATGCTGCTCGATTACATTCATACAAGCAGGTCCACTAGCTTACACGTTTGAACCAAAATATGATTCCTGCAGAAACGTTTAAATAAAAAAAATTTAGTTAAGATAAAAATGTTCTTCGCATCACATATGATGCACAAACGTTTCAGCAGACACACATGTGCATCACATATGATGCATGGACAGGGAAAGCGTCAAGCTCTTATCTCATTAGGATTGGTAGAATCGAGAATTCTTCATGCAGCGCCTGCGGACGTCCGTCCCAGGACACACCTTATCTCATTGTGCACTGTCCAGCTACGGACTCTTTGCGCCGCTCGCTCTTTGGCGGCACTCTGTCTCTCTACGATCTCTGGTCCAGGGCCCGGGGAATTGCCCAGCTTTTGGGCTCCATGGTATTCCTTAATGCCCTTATTCTTCGCAAGGGGACCGGTAACAACACCAAGACAATCTAACAACGCGCTTTTCGGTTTGACTAACATAATGTTTCTTAACACAAGAAAACACAATAGAAAAATTTGCTCAAAAATGATCACCAGCATCATACGGTACCATACAGCAATCCATTACATCATGTCAATAACCCGCGACCGGTTTCGACCTTATTGGGTCTCATCAGGCGGGTGTAAAAAACACTCAATAATAAACATGCTAAAAAAAAACAAATTTGCCATTGGGTGCAAAAAAAAGAAAAAAAAAAAAAAAAAAAAAAGAAAAAAAGAAAAAAGCAATGCAAAACAATATGATACAGCAATACCTATATCATGGGGGTCACATTCAAGGACACACACACATGACATGGACAACAAGTCACATCGGTAAGCCCTAATAGGGGTGCAAATGTCGCGTCATAATAACATGCTCTGCAACTCGTTCACATAACCAAGGATTGGATCTCATTGAGGAATTTATATACAACAAAATGTTAAACAAAAATTTGCGACTCCCATAAAGCAATCTTTTTGTCACCCACAGCAAAACGCTCGTTCTTGTCAAAACTCTAAATTTATTCTTATAACATAATAACACTGCTCTTTTTAATTTTTATGTTTTATCTGCATGACTAACCTGCACAACTCTAAACATGAATACAATTTTGATTATCAGGACACTCGTTCATCTACGGAATGGATTATCGCAATCCCTTGAGTTTGTTTGATCTTTCACGAACTGAAGGAAATAGTCTGCATAACTTTAATATCCCCTGTGCTGTTTGTATGGCAAAAGGAACAGTTAATCAGGTGATTACATAAAATATCGATTTTCTGGTATCATAAATCTTTGTCATGTTTAGTGTCTATATAAAATTTTGGGAATTACTTCATGAGTATTAGCGTTTAAAACAAACCTAAACTTTTTCTTATTGATTTTTAGTTGATGATTTCTGGACGTGATACTTGTCCTCCTCATTGGAAAAAGGAATACACTGGATATATTATGGCTGAATATAACGGGAGCAAGCATTCTAGTCAGTATTTGTGTGTTGATGATACGCCACAAGTGGTTCCTGGTTCTGATGCTGCCCATAACCATGGATGGTTGTACATGGTTGAAACCCAATGTCCGTCACTGCAGTGTGAACCATTCGTTCATGGAAGAGAGCTGCGTTGTGTTGTTTGCATAATATGAATTTTCATAATTAACCTGTACAAAATGTTTGCAGTATGTAGCATTGAGGAGCATGAAGGAAAAAACTATAATCTAACAACAATTATAATTATTACCTTCATGTTACTCAATAGTAGGAGTGCACAGAGAAAAACAGTAGTATCTATACAATAATGTTTTGAAACGAGACAGTATTAAAATAAATCCAGAAAATCACTCGAAAGTTCTATCAAGAAAAGCTCAGGAATGTTCGAGTAAACTTTAGTATTTGTCCTCATCGAGAAAGCACATTGATAATCCAGATACTGCATTGACTATTAAACTCTCAGTTGCGTACTATTTGTGGCAAGCATGTGTTCAACAAGATTCTGGGCAATTTGGGAAACACACATTAGCATTTTACCTGAGAAAAGGGAATTTTTGTTCTGCGTCATAAAAAAGACGGCTTTTGTTTTTCATCAACACGTCAATCCATCAATGTTGCGGTTGCTTTCAAACTCACAATTTTCTACGTTAAGTTTATTTGAAAAATGTTTAATGTTCTCCACTAGCTCTAACGCACTTGCTTTATTCTCAAAATGGCATCATGGTTATTATCAAATCAAAAATCGAAAAGTGATTCAATTTCAATACCATGTACTCACCTAATTAAGCTTATATCGTAGCATACATTCTTTCACGAATTTTTCAAGATATCTGCAGAGCAACTGTACTTGCAATATATTTTCTTGCTTATTACTTCAGTTATTTTGTGATTAAGCTCTTCAATGTTCATGAACAATTGAGTTGCTGAGTAAACTTTCAATAAAATACGTTTCTCCATTGATATTTCATTACATCGTCACAATAGCATTAACTCAGCCTTTATCGAAACACCTCTATATATCGGTTAGATTTACATTAAAATTTCATGATGTTTACATTTATGAAAGTATTGTCAGAATGGAAAGCAGCTACAATTATTTAGTGCCAGAATGTTTTTCAATTTTTCACGGTAAACTATGTAAATTTTTACAGTTTATATTTCACTCCTCACAACACCCCATAGCAGCTCTAGAAAGGCAATATGCTTGCCACCAAGATTTTGGTCAAAAATAGAGTAAGTGTTTGATCTATTCTTTGTAGTAAAGTTGTTTGTGGTAAAGTTGTTTGATGTCTCGAAAAAAGGTCTTCATCCCTTTTTTGTTCAAAGTGTCCTAGCTATAGAAGATTCAGCCTCCTTTTCCTTCCTCTGTTTGTGCTCTTGATAAACATAAGTGGAAAGATCCTACCCTGTTTTTTCAAAAAATCTAATAGATAAACAGTTGTGCAGTTTTGATTAACAAATCAACAATTTCCTACCTCTATCTTTTACCACACATACACAAGCATACACACACAAACACACACCCTGAGCGCTTGCATATTTTTGATAAATTGCTAAAAACTCAGCTCTAAAATGTAAAATGTTTCTCTTTAAGACATTTGACAATCCCGCCGAAATACTTGCCATTATTGCCAGGTATAACAGTTTGTTTTTGAACAACACCTTCGCGGCCGACCACCTCTCTGTGATCAAATCTTAAATGCGGTTGTTACTGTTTGCCAACTGCGAAAGCAGAATATTTTCTTCACAATTTTATATCACTATAATTTTTTTGTTTTGAAAAACAAACTACATCTAGAGACGGTGACACTGTTTCGACCTATCAGGTCTCTTTAGTGCAGTTGGTGACCAATAAGAAGCTAGAGGCTTTTAATAAAGCTAGCAGTCGTTAGACTAGCAGTAGTTGTTCTAGCAGTCGTTAGACGTAGTGCACCTGCGACAACCGCCACTCATTCACGAGTGATACGGCTTCGCAGAGGTTGACAGACCATCCACTACAGTGGACCTAGTATTTGGTCCCACAAGTGTGACGGTCTAAGCTATGCTTTATTAAAAGGCTCTAGCTTCTTATTGGTCACCAACTGCACTGAAGAGACCGGATAGGTCGAAACAGTGTCACTGTCTGCAGTTTGCTAAGTGCATCCCTGGCCTCTTGCAAAACTACATCTATAAACCAAATCTTTTCTCGTGTAAAATGGGCGTAATTACAACTTATCGCTCCGGTTATATAGCAATTTCATCCTCCATCAACAGTGATGTTGAACATAGGACCAGTTGTCTACTTCTTTTTCGAACTTCTTATCTTCAACGTTACGTTGGTGTCATTTTGACAAATTTGCTGCTTTTTTGAGCATGACAAACGGAAAAAGTTATCACACATTACTTCTTTAAAAAACGTAAAATGAAGCTATTGGCTACAATGGCACACTGCACTTACTAGACTACGATTCCAAACGACATTTGCACAAGTGCGTTTGTATCAGGCGATGCCTCCAATTCTGTTTGTTTTCACAATAAAATTGATCGGTTTTGGGCGCTTCAAACAAAAGCAAACAAAACAAAAATCAATAAGATTTGCTGTCGGTAATGATTTCATTGCTGATAATCGATGGTTAAGATTGTGTATTGTTACGCTCAGAAAAAACTTTTTGAGTAAAATGGGGGCAAAAAAACGGTGTATTCCAAAGCCATTTTGAATGGAAGCGAGGCCCCGCGAAAATTATAATAGCACAGCCCATTTGATGCAAGTGATTTTGTTTGTGATTTTACCTATGTCTAGCGAAACAAAATCTTTATGAGATCGCAGTTACACTTCAATAGACTATCAATTTGCGGACTAGCATTTCACCGAACACAAAAGTCCTATCTGTGTTTGGTCTAATTCATACACTGGTACATGGAGTCTTTTCTAGTGCAATACTGACGAAGCATGCGTAATTTATATGCTAATATACAGTAATATATGCTAAAGCACTGGTCTTGCTCACAATTGAAACAACCTATAGTTTCTCCAACTTTTATCGCTTCCTTTTTTAAAGTGCGTGGAAAAAGATGCTGAAGTGATTGATGTATACAATGTATTTAGAGGAATAAGATATTAAATGATAAGCGAACTACTTACGACTTTTAATGATTGCAGGCCTATTTGTACGACCAAAAGCCTCTGAATGCGCGGGTGTTGCTTCGTCTTGGTGTAAGCGCAGGCATGGAAGACCAGACAAAACCGAAGTGAAGCGTTTACAGTAAAATTATTATTATAGTATAGATTATGGCATAGAAATATAATCTATCGACCAGATTTTACTGCAACGTCGGTACAATATTGGACCAAAGTTAGACGGAAACTCAATAGAAAAAAATAGGCTCAGAAATTTATTTACGGCGTGAAATTATGGTCACCAAATCTACTATCGTACCTATGAAGGAAATTTTTGTTGTTGAAAACGGATTATTATTGCTTTATGGTGGGCCAAATCTCGATGAAGTTTTGACATCAAAAAAGAATTGAAATTCTAAAACCTGGCAAACCGTGAGAAAACACTGCAAAAATCTATTGTCGTATTATCTCAAAATGGCCGAGCAGCCAGAAGTCAAGGGTCATGCAAGCACGAAAGTCGTCATATTACTTTTATCGCGATAACCACCTTCAAATGGAAAAAATCAACAATGCAACTTCCCATTGAAATTTACAAGCTGAGACAAACTAACAACAAAATTGTAAAGCTTTGGCAAAGGTCTAAAAAAAACTCCTCCTTTGTTGTTCCTGTACTTGGAATGCCTTTTCCATTTTTCGTTTCTTCGGGGGTTAAAATGCAATCCCACTTTAGTATTTTCCTCAAAGTGTTGCAAAGGGTGTTTCCACTTAACCCATCTATGTCTCGTCCTCACTCCAATGTAAGCGCAACTGAAGTAAGTAGACCGGATGTTGTTTTTATCAATGACATCATAATACGAGGCCACAAAAGGCGCGCGAGGCAAATCGAACCAAACCAACTGTTTTACCGCAGATTTAAACTGTGTTAAATAATCCTCAACACGCAGTTGCTGTTGTTGAACCTCTTATTTCTTTTGCTGGTCCCTCTTCTCAGTACTCGTTTTGTCATCTATAGGTGATTTTGGTCATTACAGCCCGACAAGCTGACCCTCAATTTAATTTTTATGCGAAATCTATTTTCTCTGACACTATGTTAACAGCGTAGCCTTGCAAAACAAAGTCTTTTACAGCGATTTACAAATGAATAGCTGACAACTTGAAGTGCAAAAGATACATCAATTCAGGCTGGCAGAACAGTGCTTTTGTTTAATCTCCTTGTTGCATCGTTTTATTAGAAGTTTTTTATATGATAATAGGTAAAGTCGTATACTTTTATCCTTCGGTCACGAAAAAATCTTTGCAGTTTATAGATAGATTATTTTGTGTTGGACCCGCTTTGGAGCTATCAATTCTGCAGAAAGAATTATTTTTTTAACCCTTAATTTTTTTAAACTCTTTTTTAACCCACGTTATTTATCAATTTATATTCTACCTACCCACTTCTTGATGAAACAAAATACTCAAATTAGGTTTTTGAAGAAGTAGGAATAAGTATTTAGAGTACAACTTTTACTAAAACCAAAAAAAACATTTAAGTTTTTGAAAAAAAGACATCTCTTAGAAATCATAACTAAGCTAATTTTAGTTATAAGCAACTGTAAAATGAGGTCACAAATCAGTTTTTAACTAAACTGATTTTGTAAAAGTGTTGCAGTTTTTGAAAAAAATATGAAATGATGATCTCTGATAGAAAAAGATTGCATTAATCGTGCCAGGCAGCATTATCACATCATAGAGCGAGTAAAAGCGTGCAGAAAAAAAGCAAGAAAAGCATGCTTAGAAAGCTTGAAATGCTTAAAAAAGACTGTTGTTGCATTGCCGATTCATCATTAATTGTAGTAGGGTTTCTTTTATCAAAGGCACTTTGCCAAGATTTCCCGAAAAAGCTTTTAAGAACGTTTCTACGATCAGTATTTTTCAGTAAATTAAACAAATACTTCGGCACACGGTATAGTTGGGAAAAAACTAATAACTTTAATCCAAAAATAACAGCCAAGCAACTAGTTCAAATTTAGACTCCAACCTAGTTTAAATTTCGACTCCAAATCCTTTCCTCTCCGTTTATTTAACACGTGACCATCGCTTCTTGTGTGTTCATTTTTGTGTCAGTATGGCGTAGTTGCTAGCCAACCTGTTTGAGGTACATTATTTGCGTTGAAAATGGCACCAGTTGAGGGCCGAAACGTTCGCAGTATGTTTTTAACAAGTTGCTTGGCTGTTATTTTTGGATTAGAGCTAAAAAACACATTTTACAAATAATTGTTGATTATGACGTCATGTGATATTGTAGCAGCAGTAGTAGTAGTTCAGTTTTTATCCGGTGTTGTCCCCTTAGCAGAGATGGCTGGATTCACCCCATTTCCTTTGCGATTGCTCGCACTCCATCTCTCCACTTCTCTCGATTCAGGGCATCCTCCTTCTTCAAACCAATCTTCTCTGTCTCCTTCTCCACTTGCCTAGGTTGTCTTCGGTCGTCCTCGCTTTCTATTGCCACTCACTTCAAGATCCAGAGCAACCCTCAAAACACTATCGTCATCCTTCCTCAGCACATGTTCATATCATCTAACTCCATTCACTGTTGCCAACCGGCCTATTGTTTCCTTCAACTCCAACATGTCCATCTGTTCTTCAGTCGTCTTTCTGTCAACAACTTTCTGGCCGCACATGGCTTTCATCATAGCTCCCTACGCTCTCCTTAAAATTGATTTTTCCTTTTCTTTTAAACACCATGCCTCGCTTCCGTACAGTATTGCTGATCTTAAACAACAACGATAGACTTTACCTTTCATCTTCAGAGGGAATCTATTTCCAAGCAATAACTCTCCACTTTCCCTGAATCTTACCCAACCGATTCTTGCTCTTTCTGTAACTTCCCCTTCACAACCACCACTAGCATTCGGTCTGTCTCCCAAATAACAAAATCCATTCACTGTCTCCACTTCATTGCACAACTTCTCGATCGAATCCACCATTCCTTCCAATATTCCTTTACATTTCAAGCAAACAAAATGCATTGCCAATCTAGCGGTAGCTTTCTTTATTTTTGCACATCTGCCACGATCCCAGTTTCCACATTTTGTTCACAACACTGAATTGCCATGACTCTCTTCTCACAAACTCCACATGAATCTATTTTGCTCTTGAATTGTTCTCCTTCCGACCCACTTACCATCACTTTTGTTTTTCTGATGTTGACTTTTAACCCTATTAAGGCCGGGATTTTTTGCTTTCTATGTCCGGAAGGGGGGGGGGGGGGGGGTCGATTCGACCCGACACTTTGGCAGCTAATAACTTCTAACCGCTCACAATAGCGATTCCGTTTTTGCTCAGATAGATACAAAATTTATTTTTCAATCTAGTTATATACTTTTGGTTATGATCAGATTAATAGCGTTCAAGTTATTGCAAATTAAATGCACAACCTTAGTTTTTAGATTTTTGACTGAATTTAAAATAAAAAACAGACGGGGCATTTTCTTTTTTCGTAGTGTTTACTCTTTGACGTTGTGGTTGTGCGATCGCCTAAGCGAAATTTATCAATGTCAGCTACCAGGTAAAAAGTTCAACAACTTATCATCAATTTGCCATTTTGCTTTTTACGAGAAAGTTACCAGCCGTGATGTTTGTTTAACATTTCTTATGTTGGGCTACTCGCCATATGCCATATCTCCAGCTAGATTTTTGTAATTTGAATTGACTGTTAGTAAATGTGAAGCAGGGTGTGAAATAGCATTTCAACGACAAAAATTTCTTAGCTTTGTGAAATTATTACTCTTTTCATTTAGACAAAAAATGCAAGCTATGCTTGTTCATCACGGATAAATATTTTTATTGATCAAGACATAAATCTCATTCAAATTAAGGAATGCCCACGAATCATATGACTCTTTTATTCTTTCCTCTCCCTTATGCGACGCAATACGACGTTTTTGTAAGTCCTTCCCATCCTTGTGTGCAGACTTAGACGATTAGAATTTTTTTAGCATTTTCAAATTAAATTAAACTTAGAATTAGAGCATTAATGCTTTTCTCAAATTAGGGTAAAATAAAATGAGAGCTTTTCTGATTATCACCAATTAAGTGGAATCGGAATTAGAAATAGAGCTTTCCAGTTTTTCTGAAATTAGTTTGAAATTTTAATTACCAAGCGAATTTTGATGCCATTTGAACATCTTCGCAAAACCACTTTGTATTTGCGACAATTCTAAGACTTTTCATTTTTGCCACCAAATCATTGTGAAGATCTTTTTGCTTTTTGGAGATCACCTAATTTCGATTTTGATTTTCGGCCAAAATTTTCGCAAATAATAAAAAAAGTTCTTGTCATTTTTCAGATTCGACTCTTCGGTCAGGAACTTTTCTAAAATTAGATTAGAGTTGAAAGTAGGGATTTTTTATATTACACTACAATAAGAGACTTTTAGTTTTTTTCAAATCAGAATTAGCGACTTTTTGCTGTAATTTATCGAATTAGCCAGCTAGAATTAATCAGTTGTCCAAGTCTGCGTATGTGAAGAGTTGAATAAAAAAGTGCTCAAGCAAACTTAAGTTTTGAATTTGCTACAAAAACCTGTGACATCGAATGATTGTAAACTTTAATTCTTTTTAGTAGCAAGTTTGTCCTACAACGATATGTCTATATAGCCTATCTTTTATCTCTCTCACCATGATAACACCAATACGGCAGTTTTGTTTCCCTCTGGAGGCGTTATATGATATTTATACGGTCCTTACAATTTTATATTCCACCGGGATTAATTATAATGTCACCAACTTGAGGTTTATCATCGTAACTTGTGCTTTAAGGCGTTAGTGAATTTAGAACTATTAATTAAAAAATCTCTTGCAATTAACAGAATACATTACAAATGTGAAACAAAATAGGCTATTTCTGGATTAGCTAGTACGCAGTCATGCTGTTACTGCTTATAATTTATCGTCTAATATGAAAATACGGGCACACTACATTAAATTTACGGGTAATATCAGCAATACATATATCATCGTCAAAAGCAGCAATACGCTTGTATGCTTCAAAAACAACTACGGCAGTGCAATTTTATCCGTAAGTGTAAGCCTAACAACAGTTTAGTCTTGCAAGGAGAAATCTCAAATGCCAATAAGACGCTTATTACACAAAGGCTTTGTGCATTTTTGGCACTGGCTCAATTGCTTAGAAATTTTGTTTTTCTTTTCTTTTGATCGTTTTCCTTTAGTCTTACTGATACATGCATCGTATCGCCTTCGTTTTTGACTTTGATGAGGAAAAAAGCCACTTAACGTTTTTACATTTTGGAGGATATTTTTTCCCCCAGCACTATCTCAATTTTGCGAACTACAGAAGACTTTATATCAATTAAACTTGGTTGTTCTATATGTGGGCGAATCAAAGACATAGCTAGTTTAAATCCGAAATCTATAGATTTTATGTTTTGAGGCTGCAGATCATTGTTCATTGCATATATCGTGCTGGCGTTCACTCGACATGTGTTCAAAACATATCAAAATGCATTCATAGTCCAGCGCTTTGATTTTGATGTACAGCTGTAAAACCCCATTTTTTGGTCAATGATGTCTGTTTCGCCTTTTGAAAAGTCGTATAGTTTGTAAATAGCGGGCTTGCTTTTGTTGTCATCTTTTGTAGTTGCAAGAAGCGGTGGCACTGTTCACAGTAATAAAGCATTTCGCTTTCCTGAACTTTTGTTTTTATCACATACGAGTGCAGATTACATATGCCGTTATTCTTTTCCCAATAGATCTCGTATGAGTTTGTTTCTCGGTCTTTGATTTCTCTAATTTCGGCTGGAATTGCTTTTCTATTTGATTGCAAAGTTCCTACAGAAGTTTTTCCGCGGTCAAGCAGCCACTGCACCATTGGCATTGAAGTATACAATCTGTCATATGATATGTTTCTTGCCACTAAGTTTGTGTGGCATTCCAAATTTTGAATTAGGTATTTTACTGTTTGTGACGTCCCAGGAGTGTAGTAAGATGTCGGCTCTACTTTTGGCTTATCAGAATACACAGCAGTTGAAAAGGCAAATGGATAGCGAAAAGCATTGATTGATTTCTACAGCATTCCATACTTGGCTGGTTTGCTCGGATTAAATTGTTTGAAACTGATTTGCGTTCTCGTAGGACAAAGAATATCATCCAGCGACAAATAATTATTAGGAACTAAAAATTTCCCACAGTTTTTGTTAAATTCTTCAAAAATTTGGCAAAAAGCTACAAATCTATCGTATTGCTAAGAAGTAGGACGCGTTTTATGATCATCAAGTGATATGTGGGCAATCAAAAATTTAAAATTATCCCTTGACTTAGCTGCACTAAAAACTGGATTGCCAAATATTTCATGGAACATCGCATTAGTGCTTTGATGTGCTTGTCCTAGTAAGCCTCGCATGTAAATCATTCCAATCAGTGCCGATACTTTCGAAGGTGGTTCTGATCCCTAACACAAAAGATCTTTTTATTTTTCACACCCGACTCTTCGGTCAGGAACTTTTTCGAAATGAGATTGGAATTGAAATTAGGAATTTTTCAAATTAGATTAGAATTAGAGACTTAGTTTTTCAAATTAGATTAGAATTAGTGACTTTTGGCTACAATTCACCGAATCAGCCAACTAGAATTACGCATATTTTGTTGTCCAAGTCTGCGTGTGTATGTGACGAGTCATATGGAAAAAGTCCTCAAGCAAACTTAAGTTTTGGATTTGTAACAAAAAGCCTGTTATGTCAAACGATTGTAAACTTTAATTTGTTTTGTTATCAAGTTTGTGCTACAACAATAGACCTAAGTAGCCTATTTTTGATCCTCTTCCCCATAATAACACCAATACGGCAGTTTTGTTTCTCTCTGGAGGCATCATGTGATATTTACACGGCTCTTACAATTTTATAGTTACCAGAAGCTAAAGAGGCTATGTTTTCAATGTCGTCGTTTTTTTCGTCAGATACTTCATTCAAAATTTTACTTAACACTTCTTCAGGTCATACATTGACATGAGCTATTTTTTTACTACTTTTGTTTGCGACATTTATATGCCTGAAAGAACAAAATTATTCGTTAAATATCATATAATCATCACTATCTTATACACCGGCAGAATATTTAAATTTTAGTAGAAACGAGCAATTTGAACATTTCAAACATAGAACTAAAATGTATTGGCTGCATTCCCAATGTCATAAGAAACTTTTGATTTCTTAACTATTCCTGTATTGAAGTAAAACAATTAGAAATTTTACTTATCGAAAGTAACATGAACGTAGTTTGGAGTAGGGGTGGGCAAACTACGAACCGCCAGCCGCGTGCGGCCTGCCAGAGCATTTTGCGAGGCCCTCCAAACTTATACAAACTTCCATGAATTTAATTCAATAAGAAAGGGTTGGCCGCACTTGCCGTACTGAAGAGCCAAAAACGATAGAAGCCATCATTGAAAGAGCCGCTACGCAGTTCTTAGTTTGAACTGACGCATTTTCCGTCCAAATAAAGAGTGATGATCTTTGTTTTTGGAAGCCATCATTATCAAAGCCCTGCAATACGTCTTTGCAAGAAGTTATTGCAAGATTTTAAGCTATTGCAAGCTCTTGCATTGCATACAGCTATTACAAGATTTTACGCATTGGCCCTCGGCGAATTCTTGAATGGTCGATGCGGCCCTCGGCTAACTCTTGAATGGTCAATGCTACCCTCCAACTAGAAAGTTTGCCCATCTCTGGTTTAGAAGAATGGAAATGACAAGACGATATTTGAGTCAGCATTCAATCTTATAATGTTGTGACAGTTGACGCAAGCTGTAGTTTGAACTTGAAACGTCAACTTCAATGCAAATGCCTTTCTGCTCGGCAATGCAGTAGGAAACGTAATGATTTTACCAGAGGCGTTTTTATAAAAGTCGATAAAAGAACATGGAAAAAAATCTTCATTTGCTTTTGGAAGTGTGTAGATGTAGAATACAAACACATTACTTTTGTCACGCGGTCAACAGAAAAAATTTTGGTATTGATCACAAACTCAGGAGATGTTCCACAGCTCCTTCTCCCCTTAAAAAAAATTAAATTTTGTGATTCACGATTGGCTTCTTGCGTTTTGGATTTGTATTTGCTGGTAAAAATTCGGTATTCAATTAATTACTAACAGCTTACTCGTAAAGCAACGGAAATCAAATTTTATAAAACTCCTAAATTAAATTTTGCTGTCTGTCGCCCCTGCGTCCCTTAGTCTACCACTGCATATTTTCCATCCAATAAAAATTGCAAGTGCGCTCGTTGCTCTCCCACCAACCGATCCCCAATTTTAATTGGTAACAACATTACAAATTGCAGACAGTGACACTGTTTCGACCTATCAGGTCTCTTCAGTGCAGTTGGTGACCAATAAGAAGCTAGAGGCTTTTAATAAAGCATAGCTTAGACCGTCACATTTGTGGGACCAAATACTAGGTCCACTGTAGTGGATGGTCTGTCAACCTCTGCGAAGCCGTATCACTCGTGAATGAGTGGCGGTTGTCGCAGGTGCACTAAGTCTAACATCTGCTAGAACAATAGTGCTGTCACAGCCGAGTGGTTACAAGGTCTTACATGTATAGTAATGCAAGGGGCCAGCGATGCACTTAGCAAACTGCAGACAGTGACACTGTTTCAACCTATCAGGTCTCTTCAGTGCAGTTGGTGACCAATAATTATAAATCATTATGAAAAGCAAAAACTATATTATCACGCCGCCAAATTTATTTTCTGGCTTTGCGCTTGAAAACAATTCTTTTTGCTTTGTTGCATTTGCCAAGTATCAAAATTACGAAATTTTTTCTTGCATTACTTTGTCGGTAGGTTATGGTCTAGCGTCAAGAAGGTATTATTTATTTAACTAAAAGTTACAAAATAGCCGTGTATCTGAAAACACTTTGATGTTTTCGGCTTGTCAAATTAAGAGTTGCTATTCACAGCGAAAAGGTTTTGAGAAGAAAGATTTCTGAGAAACCGTACAGTTTTACTGTCAGTGCGTCAATTCAAACAAGTTCTGTGGTTTACGTAGCTCGTCACGGTTTTGCGTGTGCGCTCTTTCTCCTTTTTTTCTTTATTATACAAAAGCAATCGATAAAGAAATTTTCTCGAGTGGGTTTCGAAATTGCTATGTTTTAGTCAAAACTACAAAGAATATCTTTGTCAGTTTATGACCAACCAAAAGCCAGATAAACTTTAGGAAAAGTAAAAAAATTTCAAACATTTATATCAAGCGGTCGCTACGTTACAACAGTTTTAATTTGCTGTGGGTCGAATCGACCCCCCCCCTGGGCCAAATAGGTTTAAACCTCTACTTTCCAGTGCATCCTTCCTATTCCAAAATCTTTCCTTGAGTCTTTCAAAGGTTTTACTTATGAGAACAAGGTTACCTACATAATGTAATTCATAAACTACACCCTTTCTTGTATTTTTTGTAATTACGTCCACAACTATTGCAAACAATAGTGGCGACAGCACAGATTCTTGATATATAAAAAAAATTCTGATAAAGAAGTAAAATCAGTTGAAGCTAGTAAGTCGAGTGATTATGCCTATAGGCTATATGTTGATCCTGTGACTATAACGGAATCCAACCTCTTTTGGTTAAATATAGCAGGCATTCCTCGTATGTCAAGTGTAACAATTTTTCAATCAGATCACTTCGTTCTTTCGACAAATTTTCTATTTGAATTTAACGTTTCGCTCCCCTTAGTTACCTGGGAGCTTCTTCAGAACACGGTAGATGTTAATAATGTAACATACAAACTGTACAACATAAAATTACAAAGACTACCTGTATTACTAAACACTAAAAATTATTTATCAACAGGGCAGGCAATCACGTAATAACAAAAACATTGTTACATCCCAGATACAGGAGTGGCCAAGTGAAAAGTGTTGTGAGAAAGTGTTGTTGTGAGAAAGTGTTGTGAGAAGAGTGTTGTTTCTCACAACACTTTTTACTTGGCCACTCCTGTATCTGGGATGTAACAATGTTTTTGTTATTACGTGATTGCCTGCCCTGTTGATAAATAATTTTTAGTGTTTAGTAATACAGGTAGTCTTTGTAATTTTATGTTGTACAGTTTGTATGTCACATTATTAACATCTACCGTGTTCTGAAGAAGCTCCCAGGTAACTAAGGGGAGCGAAACGTGAAATTCAAATAGAAAATTGTCGAAAGAACGAAGTAATCTGGTTGAAAAAAAAACTCTTTTGGTTACTCAACTGGCTAAAGATTGGCTACTTTTCCTCCTCTGACATCTGCCGTTGACAAAAATATAAATGAAAAAACGCTATTCCTGATTTTTTGTGTGTGTTCAAAAGTTTGCCTTTTTGGTTTGTTTATGCGTATTTGCTAAATGTCTGATTGTAGGATTTTAGTTGGTCACGACCATTTCGTCGGGTAGTCTACAAAGCATGGTAATCTGTTTGCCTAAAAATAGATTTCAATAAGAGCTCATTTGAAAAAGAAATATGTCTTTCTCATCTTACAAAATTGAGCTTGCAGGGTTTTTTTACGCCTTTTTAGTAGAGAATACACTTTTTTAGTAGGAAATATCACCATTTATAATTTTATTGTTTTGCTATACTTGTAAAATGTTGTGTTTACAAATGAAACGTTTGTCTATGGTTGCTGTGTTAATCAAAACGTTATCAATATAATTACAACGTATTACATTGTCATTGTTGTATATTATTTCTTATGAAATATGCTTATACAAAAAATAATTTTCAGAGTAAAGCCCATGCGAGAAATGAACTCCTGCTAATCGTAATTATGCCATTGGTTACTTTATCAGACAATCGCCTCTGCACTGTACCACTACTTTTATTTTCTTATTTGGTCATCATAAATTGCACCTCAACCGATGCAGCATCAACTGCATGTCTTGAATATTTTCCATTGTAATTTTACGTGGTAGTTGTGAAGGAAAAGTAGAGGTAACCGGAGTGCAAAAACGAAGCGGTTTCGAGCGCTACACAACCTCACAATTCGTCACTTAGTTGTAAGGCAAGTTTTCCCGGGTTCAGAGACTGCTGAAGGGTCTCAATCCAGCAAATTTGTTGTACTCTATGGGCTAAAATCATCAAGTTTTTATGACTGGTGTGTAGCTGATTAGTGTTTTCTATACAATTTTCGAACGCTAGTGGATTCGTTAGATTATTGTAAACTCATTTCACTCATTTATAAATTACGTGCTATTTCAAATGATCAGACAGTTTTGCTTGAAAGTGCTTTTCCACAAAACTCATATTTGCAGAGTCTAACATCGATTTGAGAGACATTGCGTTTTAATGACATCTTCAAGTAACCCAAATGCATGCAGTTTATTGTACGATTTCAAAATTAGGCTGTTAGAATAGACCAGGGGTGGTTAAACTTGTTTCACACAAGAACCACATTTAAAATACTTAATAAGTTAAAGTGCTGCAAAGCAAAAAGTTATTGATCATTTTCTCTGAAAATCATTTTAAGGAACATTCGATACCAGTGTCACGAGCTCAAATTGCCACGAAAGAATAACAAAAGAGCCGCAGTTTGGCGACTCCTGAAGTAGACTATATGTTGTTCTTGCGACTATAATGAAATCCAATTTCTTCAGTTCTTTTAACTAGCCAAAGATCGGTTATTCTTCCTCTTCCGACACTCAACGTGGCAAAAGATGAGAAAAGATAGCTGTTTCTAATCTGTTTGTGTGTTAATAAGATTTTGCCTTATTCGTTCTTTAATGCGTGTAAGCTTAAGCTCTGATTGTTGGACTTTAGTGAAACTGAACCATTTTCATCGATATTCTGCTAAGTACGGTCATTTTGTGGCACTTAAAGACAGAAAAATCTCATTAAATATATTTTGGTGCCTTTTTAAAATCATCTTTTTGAGCTGAGAATACCATTTTTATTGTCTTTGGTTGGACTCGACAAGGAAATCAACCTTGGTTTGCCGACAGTAAATGTGATGCTCAAACCAATACACCATTGCAAGGGAAATGTTGCCGAAAAAAATGCTGTTGCAATTGTATTTTTGAGTCCGAAAATAGCAATAAGTTATGATTGACATCAAAAGCTAACGTGGGTCGCTTGCAACCTCCTCAACCGTAGCAGCAACGTTTTAGAACAAAAGTTTATAAGCTGTTTTTATTGATATCATTGGTCAGGTCATATAAAACTTTGAAACTGATTTACACGAAAGTCATGGTTGGCGGTCAAAGATAGGGGTATTGTGACCAATGAAATATAAACGATGCAAAAATTTACATAGTTTACCATGAAAAATTGAAAACCGTTCTGACGTTGAATAACCGTAGCTGCTTCCCATTTTGACAATACTCTAATAAATTTAAACATTATGAAATTTTATTGTAAATCTAACCGATTAATAGAGGCTCTTTGGTAAACGCTGAATTAGTTCTATTGCGACGATGTAGAGAAATATCAACGGAATAACAAATTTTATTGTAAGTTTGTACAGTAACTGAATTGTTGATGAACATTGAAGAGCTAAATCACAAAAAAATTGAAGTAATATGCTAGAAAATATATCACAAGTTTATCAATTACAGTTACTGAGCAGAAATTTAAAAAAATTACTGAAAAAAAATATGCTACGGTATAAGCATGATCAGGTGAGCACATGGTATCAAAATTGAATCACTTTTCAATTGTTGCTTTGATAACAACGATGATGCCATTAACGAATGCCATTTTGAGAATAAAGTGAATTTGTTAGAGCTAGTGGAGAACATTAACCCATTTCATTCCAGAATTCAGGAGGGCAAAGAAATTTGATTTACTTAGTGTATAATAATTGATATAGGGCCTATTAAGACTATGTATAAGTTTCATAAAAATTAAAAAATATTTACTGTGATTTTAGAACTAGTCCCATATGGGGATCATGGAATGTAGGCGTATTGCTTATAAATTGTTATATTCAAATTAGAAGACATTTATTCAAAACTTTATGATAATAATATCATTACAATTACAAAACTATCACACAAAGTCACATATTTGAGTTAATTTTAGTTAGAATGGTATGCTTCCAAACACTGTACATGAAATCCAAGGTTGCACTGTCCACATTGCTTCCTGGCATTTTTCTTGCACACCTTGCATTTTCTTTGTTTCCCATCATCAGTTCTTTCAAAAAAATGCTTTTCGCCAATAAGGTTGAGTGGCTGTGGCAATCTCGGGACTTTGACACCAGGCTTCTTGGGTTTTGAATTGGTGTCAGTCTTCAGCAATGCTGTTGTTACGTACGCTCTGAAGTCGAGGAGATCCATTTTTTCTTCCGGATGAAGAAGACTACAATGTATGACTGTTAACAACAGCCACATCCAGACAGTGAGTTACCAATGAGAAATATCATTTTTTACTCTTTATGCCCACTCTGTACTTCTGAGTCTTCCAATCAGCCAAATCTCCCCCGAGCATACCAGCATTATATTTCGTAATACTCTTGGGTACTTGAACTGGTTGGCCTCGACGATTTGTCTGTTTCATTGGATTTACTCCATCAACATTTGACATTACACTAACAATGCTATTGTCCTTCCAAGTGCAAGCAAACAACCCAGAAATGCATCAACAGCAGTTTTCAGGAATCCCTTTTCTTTCTTCATCAAGTCCTTCTTTGCTCCAAAAGGATTTCCAGGAAGTCTGTTGAGTCTGACAGTACCAGAAGCCTTGATACCAAGTTCTGTAAGACTCTTCATCAAATACATGTTGATAAAGAAATTGTTGAAGAAAACAGAGACACCAGAAGGTATTTTCTCAAGAAGATTCAAAATCCCCTCTGTGCCAAGTAGAACATCCTTTGGTCTTGGTTGTGCATTGGCTCCCTGATACAAAAAAACTTGTAGATATAGCCAGATGGGCTGCGCAGTGCCACCTCCTTGAATCCAAATCGTACTGGTTTCCCCCTGATAAACTGTTTTATGGGGTGTCGACCATAATACCCTACTATCTTTTTATCCACGGAATATTTGTCACTAACATATCCAAATAGCAGGAAGTTTTCGTTTATTTTTTCTCAAAGGACTATTTTGAAACAACGGTCCTTACGATTTTCAGGAATTTCTAGGTTGTTGTTCAGATGAAAGTATTTCTTCAATGCCATGAACCTGTTTTTGGACATGGCTTTCCTAATAATTGGAAAGTCAAATTTGGGATGTAGACTCGAATACAGTTCTCGCCTCGGATAAGCACGATGCCCAGAAAGCAAAAGAATGCCAACAAATACCATATAATCTTCAATGGTGCAGTGAAAACTTGGATCATTTTTCTGTGTAGCATAAATTTGGCTTTGGTGTTGTATGATTTCAAATATGCCACTCATGATTAGCGTAAACAATTCAAATGGATTTTTGTCAATAAATTCACGAATCAGTTCCTCCATGACAGTTTTGTTTTTGTAGTTATCAATTGTGGGTACAGTCGGCTTTGGTGCAGATTTCTTCCATTTGGGGATTTCCTTTTGTACTATTTTTGCACGCTTAGATTTCCTTATTGATGTTTGATCTTCACTTTCATCATCTGTACCTACATAAACTTCAATATTTCCTGGCACATCCACAATTTGATTGTCACCTATTTCTTCATCATCAAATTCTTCGGCATCACTCATTTCATCAACAGTTTCTGGTGGAAGTTCTATGATATCAACAGTCTCATGTTGACAATTTGTTGGTATTTCATCTTTCATGGTTTCTAAAAACTCCACAGCCCTGTCAATGTTCATAAACTTTTTAGGTTTACTCATCTGAAAAAAAGGTAAAAATGTAGGCAAAATACCACAATCCCCAATTGGGACTTTTATCATTCAACATGCCCAAAAATGAATAATGTAAGATAGAGAGACTAAACACAGTACATTATGATAAATATATACATTTACTTTATATTTGATGGGCATGTTGAAATTTACAAATAAAACAAATACACAAAATCTTACTTTGAAGTTATGAAGTTGAAAATTGGAAAATAGTACAAATTTGAGATGAAATTTAAAACAAAAAATATGTTCAATGTAAAAGTCTTTCAATGCGAAATTAAAATATAATGTCTCTACAATGATATAAATTAATTTATATTTTGTGAAACCTTCAAATAAAGAAGAAATTCCACTCTAAAGTGTGATCCCCAAATGGGGCTTGTGGAATGAAATGGGTTAAACATTTTTCAAATGAGGGTGACATAGAAATTTGTCAGCTAGAAAGCAACCACAACATTGATGGAGTGACGTGTTGATGAAAAACATGTGCCGTCTTTATTTGCGCCCAGATCAGAAATTCTATTTTGCAGCGTTTAATCTGCTTTTTGAGATCGGTGCGTGAACTGATCTCCCAGTGGATATGCAGCCAACACCAACCAATTCGTCAACCCGCCCTGTTAAGCAACGCAGTACGTCGTCGGTTGAAGTCTTAGTGCTGCTGCGTCTGCATTGCTTGTTTTTAAGGATAACGTTAATGAGTGGGTTACTTTTGCTTGTGACGGGACGGGCCCTGCTGATGAGCCCAAAAGGACGAAACGCGTCCAGGAGTGGTCTGGTCTAAATTGGTTGGGTGGTATACCCATTGTTGTTTTCTTGCATATTCATTTTAATAAATTGTTAATGCCACTTTTTCTCGTATGCTGCTTTACCAACTAGGTCCAAGGTTTACAAATTTTATTTTGTAAAAAAACATGCTAATGTGTGTTTTGCATATTGCCCGGGATCTTATTGAACTCGCGCTTGCTACGAAAAGCACGCAACTGAGAATCGAATAGTTGATGTAGAATTTGGATCGTCAATGTGCTTTCTCGATGAAGACATTTTACTCAATCAATTCTGCGCTTTTTTTACAGTGCTAAGTTTACAGTGCTAAGCGATATTCTGCATTTATTTACTGACTTTCTCGTTTCAAAATACTATTATATAGATACTACTTGTTTGCTCTGTGCATTCCTACCATTGAATAGCATGAAGGTAATAACTATAATTGAAGGTAGCTTATCGTTTTTACCTTCATGTTACTCAAAATGTCATTACTGCTTGAACGAGAAAAACAAATTACCGGCGCAATAATGCAGTGGTTAGAGCATCCGCTTTGCAGTTGGTAGACCTGGGTGTTCATTTCCTAAGTCGAGTCATATCAAAAGACTAAAAAAAATGGTATTCACAGCTTCCCTGCTTGGCGCTCAGCACATAAAGGATAGTGTAGAGAACAAGCCGGCAAGCTTGCTTGTTGTGTTCTTGGGCAAGGCACTTAACGGGATGTCTCCGTCCTTATGTGGCAGACAGATGGTGGGGCCAAGTAGTCTACCCGCCGTGGTGGCCCAGCGTGACGAAAGACATGCAAACCGAGCATGAGCTCATACCCGTGAATGAAAAAAAGCACAGGAGGAAAGAGAAGTCAGTTCCTAACAGATCTGCCAGAGATATTGAGGTAAAAGGAAACGTTGAGGAGAGAATAGAGTGGCGAGGACAGAGCAAGAGTAAGAGATTAAAAGGAAAAAAAACAACGCAATCTGTCCAGATCACCAGATGGTGAGTTAAGAGAAAGTCAAGGCGAGCAACAGCTGCACCTTGATGAGAAAGATGGGAATCGAAACGATGGCATGGAGCAAAAAGATTGGACTCCACAATGAAAGAAAGTCGATTTCAAGGAAAAGAGGAGGCAAGCAAAGTGAACCTCCGGAGGAAAAGTAGGAGAAAGCATGAACCAGTGAGTTAATGAAAAGCTCTCCAGGAGAATCTGAAGAGACTTGGTTTTACTCCAAGTCTAGCCAAACTTGAAATAGAAAGAAGTTTCGGAGACAAAGAGCAAGATGTGAGAGAAAAATGAGTCAGACTGACTCGTAGGGGAGACAATGACGTCTCAGAGAGAAGAAGAAAAATAGTGAAAGACGAGAGCCATCCAGAGATGGCGCGGCTAGCCGCTCGGTGAACCCTTTCCAATTTGGTTAAGTTCGTGAATCTAAAAAAAGGAAACCATCCGGGTAAAACATAAGTGAAAAGCGGCTGAAGAAAAGCTTTATACAAAAGAAAGAGGGATTCCATAAAGCAGCCTCACGAGGAAGCAGAGATACAGCGTAAGACCTCGAGACAAGGAATAAAATTGGCCTTCAGCAAAGATACATGTTTAGAAAAGAAAAGAATACCTTTGAAGATGATCCCAAAAAAAGTTGGATTGGAATTGAAGTGGAGGGCGAAGTTGAAAAAGAGGAAAAGGTGAGACTGGAGGTTAGCTGGGTTGGAATTCAGCATAAAAAAGGAGCTCATGGAAAAAGACAAAGAAGCAAGAAGATTATTGATGAAAAGTGAGATAAGTACAGGGCCGAGAACAATTCCTTGCGGAACGCCTCGACGGGCTTAAAAGGAGCGACTTTTGGCATTTTGAAAAACTACGCAAGAGCGCCTATCAGAAAGGAACAAGCAATGCAAGAAGGGAGGCATGTCGACATAAGTTTGTGAAAAAGGGCGGGGTGCCAGACAGATTCGAAAGCTTTCGAGAAGTCAATAGTAGCAAAAATCGACCAATTGCCAGACTTGGGTTTGTTAAACCCATCCAAAATGGATTGAAAAAAATAAAGAATTTAATCAAGAGTAGATCATCCATGGCGGAAACCAGCCTGGCCGGGAGAAAAAATGAAATTAGACTCCAGAAAGAAAAGTAAATGCGATCAAATGATGCGTTCAAAAAGCTTTGAAACGCAGGAGGAGAGAGAGAGATAAGCCAAAAAGAAGAAAGAGAATCGAGAAGTTTTCCAATCGTATGGATGGGAATGATAGAAGATGTCTCCCAGATGGAAGGAAAGAAATGCAAAGACCAGGAAAGATTGAAAATGTGTAAGAGAAAATTTATGCTAGAGCGAGGAAAGTGCTTTAGCATGAAATAAGCAACTTTGTCTGGGCCAGTGGCAGTGGATGAGGAGAAATCTGTGGCAGTCGCGAGAAATTCAGTGTGGGAGAAGGGGAGCAAAAAGATGAATAAACTTACTCAGGGCGCATGGCTCGGCGGAGCTCGGAAATATAGCATCTGGATCTGCTAAGCAAGGTCTTTGGCTTGGAGACAGAAAAGTGGGATCTCAGGTAGTCGTCGAAGACCGAAGCCGACTCCCTAGGAGAGGGACAGGAAGTTAGGAGAGAAAGAAGATACAAAGGAGAGAAAACAGAACATAGGAGAGAAAACATAGATTTGGGTTAGATTTAGGAAAGAGAAAGAGATAAGCAAGTCGCCTGCCATGCCTCAGCATTGGTTTTGGTGACAACAGACGAGATATGTAGGAAAGCAGAGATGTAGGCTAGGCCTACCACTAAATAGCTCATTTTTTAAATTGTGAAAACGATCACCATTTGGGCGACGTCATCAGTTTTGATTATGTTTCATCCCCCTTACACTTTTCAAAATTACCAATGGTATTTTGTGTCATCGTTCTTTCTTTTTGAATACTTCCAGTCTTGATTAATAGATCAACGTGATTACCATTACATGTACAGGAACTATAGCCGATATTGACTACAACATTTCATTGTTGCTCTAATAAATGTTTGTAAGGTAAAGCTGGCGCATCTGCATTAATTGTTACTTATAAATCGGCACTGGGTGATAGTACGGCCTGGTGGGGTTAAATCGTACCATACTTAGGAGAAAAATGTTTTCTATTTTGCTTGATAATAGCTTTATAGAGCTACCGGGATTAAACACGAAAATTTGGGAAAAGCAAGAACTCATTTAACTTCTATAAGCATACCTACGCAAGGAAAAAGGAATATGAATCATAATGCGTAGCCAACAGGGACATCAGAAAGTTTGAGGGAAATCAAAATTAACAACGTCACTGTGTCAAATCGCACTGCATGGAAGATATTATTGGTATTTTGCTTTTCAGATCTACCGGCATCAAATCAAACATTTGGGGAAAAGCAAGGACTCTTTAAACTTCCCAGGGCACGTCAAGAAGGAAGGAAAGAACATGCTACATAATACGTAGCCAGCGAGGACATGAGAAAGTTTAAGGGACAATTAAAAGAAAACACCGTCAATGTGTCAAATCGCACCACACAAAAGAGATTTTTGCTATTTTGCTTCAGAATAACTTAATATCAGAAAAGTGTTTCCTATTTCCAAACTACGGGAAACGCAAGGCTCTCTTGAATTCTTGTCAGCAATGAACAGAGCACATAGATCTAAGACATAGCCAAAATTTGAAATGAGATATTCTACTAGGTAAAGAAGCACAAAAAGTCGTGAACATAAACTATTGGTAACTCTTCATACAAGAGCCTGATAGATGAAGCCGGCTTGGCCGGATGAACCGATACTCTCAATTTCGACGTTACTCATGGGGCCCCTACAGGTGACGCCGTTGTATATACTATAAAGCAAAAATTTTTTCTTATGGTGATATGCTGTGTGGTAAGGTATTTACGTCTATACTCTACGGCATTGTAACAAAATCCCAAATTTAAGAAAAAATCAACTTAACCCTTAGATGCAGGAATGGGTCTGGGAGGCCCGGCAAAATTTTTGTTTTGAATTTATGTCGACTCTATTAAACATATTGCTCAGACGTTCCAGGTATTCTTCTACAATTTATTCGAGATTGCTTTCGTGGATTAATGCAGAAAAAAATTCTTTGCTGGTAGGGGGGCACCCATTTCATTAGACTATGCTGAATTTTTGGGTACCAGTTTCGCTTGGACTTTCAGTTTTGTGCTTTGCCTCGATCGCTTTCCAATATTATACCGATATTATTCCGATGTATTTTGGAGTATATCTCTTTTTTTACTTATTTTTATTATTTGTTTTCGCAACCTGATTTTAACAAAAAATCTCTACTGCTTCTTTTGGCCACGCTTTTAAATATGCTCGTGATTTTGCTTAAGTTGGGAATGTAGCTAAAAAGTTAAACTCACGTCACATCGTTAGTAAGCTTTGTGTTATAGGGTCGCTCGTATACGATCCTATAGCCTCTCCACGGCAACCAACAAAACAAGCCGCTAGCACTAGCGGTTTGTTTTCTTGGTTGCTAGCTCTAGTCTTATGAAAAAAATAGTAGAGAGAAAATGTGTAGAGACTGTCTCAGAGATATCTGTAACCAAATTAAAAGGATGCCACTATCGCTATTCGAAAAAAGATCGTAAAAATGCCATAGTATGCAAGAAATGTAACAAAAACGTGTGTAAGTAACATAGTTCTGTCATTTGCAACAATTGTCCGTAAAATGCTGAGTTGTTTGTTAACTTGTGCTTGTAATTTTAGTGTGTGCTTGTCTCCAGAGTGAGTTTTGAATTGGATCTTCGTGCTGATTTTGTACATAAAGTTATGCAGTGGAACCAAAATACATAAAACACACTTCTACAATACGGTACTTTATGTGTAAATGCTCCATTATAAACCAACAAACACAACCTCAAATGAAAACATACTACTTTTACAGAGGTGGGCCTCAGAGGCCCGGTTTCTGCATTGGTGTGGATTTAAAGGTTCCTGCATCTAAGGGTTAAAACCATAACCATATCAATTTGTAAAACGGAATTTAGAGAGATCAATAGCCGTTTTTGTCGCTATGCCGGAAACAAGACCGTTAGCGCTGTCAAATTTAGAACTTACTACCACAGATGTTAATAGGAAAGAGGCAGCACCATATCGCGTAATAGGATTTCCAATAAGTAGTTTTTCTTTTATTGTGAAAGGAACCACCATTTTGCCGCTACAATCAGTTTTGATTAAGTACAATCTCTTCTCCCTCACAAGTACCAACAACAATTTGTGGCATGATTTTTGTGAGCATTGTCAGTCATGATCAAGAGAATATGATTATCACAATTTCGTGCACAAGAATTGTGAAAGTGAATAAAATTCATTAACTTTTCGGTATTGCTCACGCAAGAGCTCGATGGTTGAAGCGAGTTTTGAAAGCCCCTACAGAAATTTATGCACTAAATATACCAAAATTAATTTTTTGTACTTTACTGCGTTTTTCATCTATCGAGAAAAAGAGTCCATTTTTACGGCCAAAGTACATAAATACATTTTTTACGGGTAGCTTTAATATGGATGGGGCATTTTGATGTAATCCCGTTGGTGTTGGCAACAACAATGTTCATTGAAATAGCTTTGTTTCTTCTCTAATCAAAATTGTTTAGTTTGGACAAATTTTGATTATTTTTCTAAAAATAGATTTAGGCTGGTTTAAGATTTTTACTACAGAAAAATGTAGATTTAAGTGTTTATCATTACAGATTTTGCGGAATTTGACTGATATTTACGTCTAAAATATATGTTTGCAGGTTAGATGAGTGATATAAGCTTGATATACATATGTACTTTAGATTATTTTATTGTAATTCAGTTTTGTAGGCAAAATGAATCTTGAAAATGTGGTTCTAAATGTAATCTATAACAAATGCAGATTGGCGTCACCCGTATAGAAATGTCTCACGTGCAGTTGCATTGCAGTGAAAGTGTTATCAACTGTTATGCCCCAAGTCTTGATATTCATTCTAATGGTTTAAAACTGTTATACACTACTTTCAAAATTCTTAGTACTCCAAGGATTCCAAGAAAATATTAAAACTTAGTAGAAATTGACTGTTGTTATTTCAAAAGCATATCATTGAAGCTGTCAAGAAAACCTACATTTATAAATTGTTTTCGCTAAAAAAAAAAACATTCTCAAAAAATATGTTTCTGCTTTATGATGTGTTTGGGTGTGGGTGTTTTTGGTTTCATTCAAAAATTGCTCCATTTCTTCACTAAGTAATGTTGTAGTTCAGGAGAGGTTTAAATGTTGATTGTTAGCAAACTCTTTGTAGTTATTTGGCATGATCTATCAACGTTATAATAAAATAACCTAGGCGCCTTAAAAATAAATATGACTATATCATCAGGAAATTCTTTTATTTACGTAATGGAATATCACGATCCTTTGAATTTGTTTGATCTTTCTCGAACTGAAGGAAGTAGTCTTTACTACTTCAATGTTTCCTGTGCTGTTTGTATGACAAAAGGAACAGTTAATCAGGCAATTAAGCTTAAGATAACAGTTTTCCGTTTTTATGAATATGTAAGCGGGTAAGTTTTTCCAATGGTTACTTAAAACTTTTGAATTAGAAAATTGTTATATTATGTTTTGAATTAGTGTTTACAGCAACGTTAATCTTTACTATTGAACTTTAGTTAATGATTCCTGGTCGTGAAACTTGTCCCTCTCATTGGGAAAAGGAATAAACTGGATATATTATGGCTGAGAATAATAACTACAAGCATTCTTAACCATATCTGTCTGTGTATTAATGATACAACTCAAGTGGTTCCAGGATCTGATATTCGATTTGCTCACCGGATGTTATACATGACTAAAACCTAATGTCAGTCACTACAATGAGAACCATTTGTTCATGGAAGAGAGTTGCGTTGTGTTGCTTGCACAATACAAGTTTTCATAACAAACTGGCCTAATATTTTCAATTTCTGTTTAGTAATTGTTAACCCTAGGATGCAAAACGTGGGTCAAATTTGACCCGGACCAAACAATATTTCAAATATTTTTGCGTGCGATCAGTTTCATCTTCCCATATTTCTTTAATTCTTCATCTAGCCTATTCTTCAGAAATTCTGACACTTGTTATAATTTTATCTTGTACCACCTCCACATTACGAGCATTTTTGAAACATCACCCCACTAATGCAAAACCTGGGTCATTTTTGACCCGTTCTTTTTTGATGAATTTCAGTGTAAACAACCATTATGTAGAAAATGCAGTAGCCCTGAATGTTGACTGCAAGCCTTCTTAGCCTACTATTACCACGTTTCAGGTCATTATAGCCTTTGATGTTGTAATAATGCTACCTGTTATTGCAGGAATGGCTCTATCATAGATACTGGTATTATATAGTGGTTAGTTTAGCTACTAGCTAGACTATGCAGGATAGGCAGTCTGCAGTTCTGCACTAATGCATTGTTGTACAACTCTTTCCCCGCCATGTCAAACTAGCTTAGTATAGCCAGAGATTTATAAACAGCTTTTAGCAGTTTTAGGGATGAAAGAAGTAAGAACTGTGGAAATTACAGTACCAGACTAAATTTATAAAATTACTGGTTTATTGGCATTATCTTAGTGGGTGGTACATAATAAATATAACTATAGTCTGATACAGTACTGCATATCCGCAGTGTGATAGGCCTACTGTGAATTGTGGCACATATAATCAAAGTCTGATACAGACATTTGAGACATACAGAACTGCATAACCATGCCTTTATAGTGTAGCTCTACTGTTTAGGTCAATATAAGCGATTAGTCTACACAGGTTTATCAGAAGTGGTGTTTGTATAAATAAATACATGATCACATCTTATTTTATCCATCAAGAAGGTTGAAACAACTATGGCGGGTGCAAAAGATCGTTTCACAACTGACACGGTTATTTAGTTGCTGCTAGAAGAGTGTGACGATTACGATGCCATTCAATCGATTGGTTTAGAATCTGATATTTCTGACGATATGAGTGATTTTGAAGATTTTACCCAGAACTCAGATTCATACCCAGACGATGCTTCGTCAACCGACGAGAGTGACGAAGATGAGCCCCAAATGCAGTCTGACAGGATAAGTAAAAACGGGTTTTAGTGGAAAGAAGACCCTCCTTCTCATGGCAGAGCGAGATCATTCAATATTTTGAGAGCACGTCCTGGGCCTATAGGAGGTCTTTTTCATTGTATTGCTTCGCCACAAGATGCATTTCATAAATTTATTTCTTGCAATATTGTTGAAGAAGTTCTACACTGCACCAACTTAAAGGGTCGAAGAGTAGCAGCCCAACACAACAAAACATGGAGAGCTGTTGATAAAGATGAGCTTCTTGTATTCATTGGCTTAGTTCTTCTTGCAGGTGTAGAGAAAAGCTGGGATGTACCCGCACGGGAGCTGTTTTGCGATCTGACACAAAACCCTATGTATAGAGCAGCAATGAGTATAGGAAGATTTGAAGATCTACGAAGGTATTTTAGATTTGATGATAAGAGAACCAGGCATTCAAGACTTGAAACTGATCACATGGCAGCATTCACAAATGTGTGGAAATTATTCTTGGACAATTGCAAAACTAACTTCATACTCAGTGAGTGTGTTACTATTGATGAACAGCTTGTTCTTTTTCGAGGTAGATGCAAGTTTCTACATTATATGCCAAGTAAGCCTGCAAAGTACGGCATAAAGAAATGGTGGATGTGCGATTCAGTTGTACCCTATGCAGTTGATGGAGATGTTTATTTGGGAAGGCAACTTGGAGAAAGCAGGCAACAGAATCTTGGAGAGGCTACTGTTTTGAACTTGAGCCGTGGAATCAGTAAAACTGGTGAGTGCTAGTAAAGCAAAATATTGAATCCATAATTACTAAAATGTTAACCTTGTTTCTACAGGCCGAAACATTACAGCGATAATTTCTTTACGAACATCCCGTTGGCTGAAAAGCTGCTCGCGGAGGACTTAACAGTTGTTGGCACTCTTCGTAAAAACAAGCCAGAAATTCCCATAATAATGCAGCCATCCAAAACAAAAGAGAGATATAGCTCTGAATTTGGATTCAAAAATAACATGACCATGGTGAGCTACGTACCGAACAAAGGAAAAGCTGTCATCCTCTTGAGCACCATGCACAATGACAAAAGTATACATGATGGACCAAAAAAAGCCTGAAATTATTTGGTACTACAATCAGACTAAAGGAGGAGTAGACACCATGGATGAAATGATCCGATATTACTCATGTAAAAAGGCAAACGAAGAGATGGCCCATGGTTCTTTGGTATAACATGCTGGATGTTGCAGTTATGAATGCATACACACTATTCAAAGATGTACACCCTGAGTATATGAACGGCGTCAACCATAAGCGACGTTTGTTTCTGAAAGAGCTGGTAAAAGAGCTTGTCATGCCTCACATGACATGGCGTCAGAAACAACCCGCGCTCAAGAGGCACGTCAAAGAGGCAATGACAAAGTGCGGGTTAGTTTTTTCACACATGATCCAACCTCGAAGTGCATGCCTGGTGCAAAAACGAAAGAGGTGTCAAGTTTGCCCTACTGCAAAAGACCGCAAAGTTAGCTCTTGTTGCTTGAAATGTCAGAAATCCGTGTGTAAGGACCACAGTAGTTCTATAACAACGGTAACTTGCTATGATTGTGTGGACGCTGTTTAACTGCATCGGTAGGCTAAAAGGTATTTGTCTTTTCCTTGTTGCTGTTTCTTTTTATTTCTGTTTACATGTTTCACATTGTTTCGTTACGTTTACACGTTGTTTCAATGATTTTCGTTAGTAAAACACAGAGGTTTTGAGAAAAATTTGTTCTGAAACACTTTTAGCACAATTTAGGCTTGAAATGCCATTAAAACCAATACGGGTCATTTTTGACCCACATTTTGCATTGTAGGGGGTAAACAAGCGTTCTGCATCCTAGGGTTAAAATGTAAATAAATATATAAAAATGTACTCTTTGTTTCCAACCTACAGGTGTTAATCGGTTTACGTATGTTCATTGCTCACGGAAAACCAACAATAGTTTGTTGTATTGTTTGTTGTCTTTTAAGGACAAGCGTATTCAACATCGGTTTTTCATATTTGCTGATACTGAATTATATTGTACTGCCCATACATGCACATAGTCAACAGTGCAACCCCCTTGCTTTTGGTAATCGTATCAGTGGGGCTGAGGTAAATTAGCCTTGTAGTCTTTACCACCTGCCTGCCACATAAAGTTTGCGGTAAAGTGCTTTATTAAAGAACACAAAAAGCAAACTTGTCCGCTTTTCCACCATACAATTTTTTTGTGCTGAACATCTACCGGGAAGCTGTGAATAACGATTTTAAAGTTCTTGATATTTTTGTTGTTGCTACCCTCCTTCTGAGGGGTCGGGTTATGGAAGAAGACCATGAAGCCCTAGATGGTACCAAGACCTGAACCAAAAATTCTATAGAACAAAAAGGTCGCCAAAGAGCGAGCGGCGCAAGGAGTCATTAGCTGCACAACACAGAATGAAATAACTGTCCTGTATTGGATGATCGCATGCGCTGCACGAAGGATTCTCAATTCTGTAACTTTTAGTGAGGTAAAAGTTTAACAGAGATCTCTGTCCGTTACAGCGAAGACGAGAGAGCACTAAACAAGCGTGACAAGAAAGCACAAGCTCCTCAGCAGATACTAAAGGGACCTGCTAGTTGAAGAATTTCGACGAGACAGTGGTGGTCCTCCTGGAATTTAGACGAGAATAGAAAAGTGAATACTAGAGATAAGAGACTAAGTGAGACTGTAGATGGTTGGAGCAGCGCATCTCATCTGGCCAATGCAACAACCGTGTCATTGCCCGATTGAAACGAGTGACCGATAACTCATTGTAGTCTAATAAAAAAGGAGGAGGAATGAAAGGATAGTTCCTGCCAGATGTGCAAAAGAGTGTGAGATAAAAGAAGAACGCACGAAAAGGAAATATAGCAAAATCAAAGCAAGAGTCCGAGAGAAGGAAAAAGGAAGAGAATCGGCGGACTTGTTGGTGCTGCAGAGACTAGCAGAGAGCTTGCATAGAAGCGCGGGTTTCATCGGAAAACTTAAACAAACTTGGTCTGCCTATATAAGATAAATTAGCCTCGGAGCCACAAAGAGAGCATTTGACAAGAACGCCGCTTTGATATTTTTTGACCAGAATATTGAACCCAGGTCTACTGTCTGCGAAGTGGAGGTTCTAATCCTACACTATCACCCCGCTACGACTTATTAATTTTCATTTTTATACCTCACATCTCTTTAGCTATAGGCCTACTGTATTAAAAGTATAATTTTGCCAGCAGAACTGGTGGCTACGAAGCGGGTCCAAACACAAAATATTGTAGATATAACTGCAAAAGTTTTTTTCCTTGACTAAAGGATAAGATATACGACACAACTAATTAGAGCGCAAGAAAAACTTTTGGTGAAACAATGCGACTAGGAGATTTAACAAAGCATTATTATATTTCAATCAGATCACTTCGTTCTTTCGACAATTTTCTATTTGAATTTAACGTTCCGCTCCCCTTAGTTACCGGGGAGCTTCTTCAGAACACGGTAGATGTTAATAATGTAACATACAAACTGTACAACATAAAAATATAAAGACTACCTGTATTACTAAACACTAAAAATTATTTATCAACAGGGCAGGCAATCACGTAATAACAAAAACATTGTTACATCACAGATACAGGAGTGGCCAAGTGAAAAGTGTTGTGAGAAACATAAGACATTACTTATTGGAGACAAACACACTATAAACAGTCGGAAAATTTGCACCATCATTGCGATTAATAACATTACATGAACAAACCTTTTGATTTATCAAAAAACTTTCCGCAACGCGACGTCTGTATGCATGTGATTCTGACTTCAGAATTTTGACATTATCTCAATCTATTCTATGATCGAATTCCATAACATGTTGACTCAGCGCTGACTTTTTAGTGTTAAAAGTCTTAACCGCATCAGCATGTTCTCGTTTTCTAGTTCTAACACTACGTCCTGTTTCACCTACATACACAGCATTGCAATCCCGGCAAGAAATTTGATACACCAAACCACGCTTTTGTTCAAAATTAATAACATTTTTAGGTTTGCGAAACAACGAAGACAACGTGTGATGTGGTTTCAAAGCCACTCCGATACCAACTTGAGTCAAAATTCGGCTAATAGGTTCGGAGACACCTTGCACGTAGGGAATCGAAGTGAACCGTTTCAGTTTTTCTGTTTTTCTAAAATATGATGACATCGTAATCCTCAACGCGGATAAAGGTAACAGCACTGCAGTAATGGATAAACTGAAATATGACAAAAAACTTTTAGGGTTGTTATCTGATTCTGCAACATACCAAGTAATTTTAAAAAATCCAATCTGTTCCTTTGAAAAGCGTTTAAATCGTTACATCGGAAGTTATACAAAAACGACAAGATTTCCACTTATTTGTACAAAACTTTACGTAGTAGTGATTCAGTTTTGCCAAGAATATATGGACTTACGAAAATTCATAAACCCAATGTTCCTCTTCGTCCAATTGTTTCCTTCATTGGTACAGCTACCTACCAGCTTGCCAAATTCCTTAAGCAAATTCTTGTTCCCTTAGTTGGAAATACCCAATACACTGTCAAGAATTCCTCTGAGTTTGTAAAATTGATTTCATCCATCAAACTTGGCAAATCTGAATCACAAGTTTCGTTTGATGTGGTAAGTTTGTTTACTTCGGTTCCACTTAAAACCGCCAAAACCATTGTGGCTAATAGAGTCGGCGATGATTGCACTTTGGGAGAAAGAACAAGCCTTGCAGTGCCGGAAATCATGGAAGCATTAGATATTTGTTTACAATCATCGTTTTTTGTGTATAATGACGTCATTTATAAACAGATTTTTGGTTGTCCGATGGGCTCTCCTTTGTCATCAATAATAGCAAACATGGTTATGGAAGAGATTGAGCAAACAGCTTTGAACACGTATTTGAATCCTCCGTCTTTATGGTTACGTTATGTTGATGATGTGTATGCTATTATGGAAAAAACTGAGGTCGAGCCCTTTCATGATTACTTAAATACTATATCTACTTTAATAAAGTTCACTAAAGAATTGGAAAAATCAGGACAAATAGCCTTTTTGGACGTAAGCGTACAACACATGGAAGATGGATCCCTTGCAACATGCGTATACAGGAAACCAACACATACGGACAGGTATCTTCAATATTCGTCTCATCACCCGGTTAATCAAAAGGTTAGTGTGGCTCGCACATTATTCTCCAGAGCCAACAGTATCACATCCAATAACGAAAAAAAGATTGAAGAGTTTCATCAGATAACAAAAACCCTAAAAAATAACGGATTTCCCAGTAACAAATGTAGTTTCAAGAAGTACTTGAAAAATCATAATTTTAGAAAAACAGAAAAACTGAAACGGTTCACTTCGATTCCCTACGTGCAAGGTGTCTCCGAACCTATTAGCCGAATTTTGACTCAAGTTGGTATCGGAGTGGCTTTGAAACCACATCACACGTTGTCTTCGTTGTTTCGCAAACCTAAAAATGTTATTAATTTTGAACAAAAGCGTGGTTTGGTGTATCAAATTTCTTGCCGGGATTGCAATGCTGTGTATGTAGGTGAAACAGGACGTAGTGTTAGAACTAGAAAACGAGAACATGCTGATGCGGTTAAGACTTTTAACACTAAAAAGTCAGCGCTGAGTCAACATGTTATGGAATTCGATCATAGAATAGATTGAGATAATGTCAAAATTCTGAAGTCAGAATCACATGCATACAGACGTCGCGTTGCGGAAAGTTTTTTGATAAATCAAAAGGTTTGTTCATGTAATGTTATTAATCGCAATGATGGTGCAAATTTTCCGACTGTTTATAGTGTGTTTGTCTCCAATAAGTAATGTCTTATGTTTCTCACAACACTTTTCACTTGGCCACTCCTGTATCTGTGATGTAACAATGTTTTTGTTATTACGTGATTGCCTGCCCTGTTGATAAATAATTTTTAGTGTTTAGTAATACAGGTAGTCTTTATATTTTTATGTTGTACAGTTTGTATGTCACATTATTAACATCTACCGTGTTCTGAAGAAGCTCACCGGTAACTAAGGGGAGCGAAACGTTAAATTCAAATAGAAAATTGTCGAAAGAACGAAGTGATCTGATTGAAATATCGTTACACTCGACATACGAGGAATGCCTACTATATTTATAGCATTATTTTGCCAGCATAAATCGGCAAATCTGTTGAACATGAAGTTGTCGGGTATTCAGTTGCAGATCGCTGTAAATGATTTTTCTTTGCAAGTCTACACTGATAAGGTAATACCAGAGAAAACAGATTTTACATCAAAGTCAATTTGATAGTCAGCCAGTCAGGCTATAATGACCAACATCCCCTTTCAGTGGCAAAGCGAGTACTGTGGAAGGGGAGAAGCTAAAGAATCAGGATTCTCAACAACAGCAATGGCGTGTTGAGGATCATTTAACAGAGTTTGAATATGAAGTAAAACGGTTGGGTTGGTTTGATTCGCCTCGTGCGCGCTTTACAGCTTCACATTATGATGTCATCGATCAAACCAGCATCAGGTTTACTGATTTCAGTTGGATTGGTATGAAAATGAGGACGAGACATCGGTTGGTTAAGTGGAAACACTTATTGCGATATTTTGAGGAGATTTTTAAAGCGGAATTGCATTTTAAGACCCGAAGATACAGAGAGCGGAGGCAACCTTCCAAGCACAGAAACAGCAAAGGAGGAAATTCTTTCGACTTTAGCCAAAGTTTTACAATTTTGTTGCTGGTTACCCTCAAGTTGTAACTTTCAATGGGTGCTCGCAGTGTTGATTTCTCCCGTTTGAAAGTGGTTGTCGTGGTACAAGTGATGTAATGAATTGGGGCTCGGATGATCTTTGACTTTTGGTTTTTCGGCCATTTTGTGATACAACAACCTGAAATAGGTTTATGCAATGTTTTTTCGATATTTGCCAGGTGTTTAAAATGTCAATTTTTTTTAATTTCAAAACTCCATTGAGATTTGACCGGCAGTAGCGTGCATGTACTGGGACTATTTTGAAAACAACTAAACATGAGTTTGCACTTTATTTCTCACTTACATTCCATTCCACTTACAAAGTTTCGACTGTCCGAGAAGCAAATAGTCCTCTAAAATTTACCTGCAATTTTAAAAAACCAAACTATTGCTTTCGAGTTTTGTTTCTGAAAACTCTTATTTTGCAGCACCAAAAATTTGCTAGGGAGAAACATTGCTTATTATTCACCTTTCCAATTAATGCCAATGCTTACAATTTATCCTCTGCTTCCAAGATTATGCCTATTATCTACAGTATATGTTATTCTGTGACTATAATGGAGTTCAACCTCTTTTGGTTTATCCAACTGGCAAAAGATTGGTTACTTTTCTTCCTCTGACGCCTGCCGTTAACAAAAAATGGGAAAAATGCTTCAGAATTGTTTGTGTGTTTTCAAAAGTTTGCCTTTTTGTTCAAGCGTGTTTGCTAAATGTTTGATTGTAGGACTTGAGTTGAACTTGACCATTTCTTCGGGTAGTCTGCAAGGGAGGGTCATCTGTTTGCCAAAAAAAGATTTCATTAAAAGACCATTCGAAAAAGGAATTTGCCTTTCTCATCTTACAAAATTGATCTTGCAGGGTTTTTACGCTATTCTTTTTAAGTAGGAAATATCACCATTTAGAATTTTATTGTTTTGTTAAATTTGTGAAATGTTGTGATTGCAAGTGAAACGTTTATCTATAGTTGCTATCTTAACCATAATGTTATCAATTTTAATTAAAACGTATTGCTACGTCATTGCTGCAAATTATTTTTTATGAAATATGTTCATACAAAAATAATTTTTAGCGTAAAGTCCATGCGAGAATTGAACTCGTGCTAATCGTAATTATGCCATTGTTATTGTATTAAATAATTGCTTCCGCACTGTATCGCTGCTCATATTTTCTTATTTGGTCATTTTTCTTATTGGTAAATTGCACCTCAACCGATGCAGCATCAACTGCATGTTTTGAATATTTTCCATTGTAACTTTACGTGGTAGTTGTGAAGGAAAAGTAGAGGTAACCGGAGTGCAAAAACGAAGCGGTTTCGAGCGCTACACAACCTCACAATTCGTCACGTACTTGTAGGGCAATTTTTTCCCGGGTTCCGAGATTGCTGAAGGGTCTCAATCCAGCAAATTTGTTGTACTCTATGGGCTAAAATCATCAAGTTTTTATGACTTATGTGTAGCTAATTAGTGTTTTCTATACAATTTTCGAAATGCTAGTGAATTCGTTATATTATTGTAAACTCATTGCACTCATTTATAAATTACGTGCTATTTCAAATGATCAGACAGTTTTGTTTGCAAGTGCTTTTCCACAAAACTCATATTTTGCAGAGTCTAACATTGATTTGAGAGACATTGCTTTTTATTGACCTCTCCAAATAATTCAAATGCATGCAGTTTATTGTACGATTTTAATATTTGGCCCGTAGAGTAGACCAGGGGTGGTCAAACTTGCTATACACAAGAACCACATTTAAAATACTTAATAAGTTAAAGTGCTGCGAAACAAAACTCATTGCCTATTTTCTCTAAAAATCATTGTGAGGAACACTCGACGGTGTCAGGGGCCCAAAGTGCCACGCAAGAAGAACAAAAGAGCCGCAGTTTGGCGACCCCTGAAGTAGACTACGTGTTATTCTTGCGACTATAACGGAGTCCAGCTTCTTCAGTTCTTTTAACCAGCCATAGATCGATTATTCTTCCTCTTCCGACACACAACGTGGCAAAAGTTGAGAAAAGTTAGCTGTTTCTGATTTGTTTGTGTGTCTATAAGATTTTGCCTTATTCGTTCTTTAATGCGCGTAAACTTAAGCTTTGAAAATTAATAGACATTGGTGAAAACCATTTTGACAGATATTCTGCTAGGCACGTTATATTGTGTCACCTAAAAATGGAGGAATCTGTAAAACGGCTGCGAAACTGATGCTTAAACCAATACACCACTGCGCAGGAAATGTTGCTGAAAAAGGTACTGCTTCACTTACATTTTTGAGTCCGAAAACAGCAACAAGGTTTGATTGACAGTAAAAGCTAATCTGGGTCGCTAGCAACCTTTTCAATCTTTTCAGCAACGTTTTAAAACAAAACTTCACAAGCTGTTTTTATTGATATCATTGGTCAGGTTATACAAAAAACTTTGAAACTGATTTACACAAAAGTCATACTTGGCGCTCAACAATAGGAGTATTGTGACGAGTAAAATATAAACGGTGCAAAATTTACATAAGATGTCTTGACACCAATTAATTAAATAAAATTTACATAGCTTACCATGAAAAATTAAAAAACGTTCTGGCGCTGAATAACCGTAACTGCTTCCCATTTTGACAATTCTTTAATAAACATTAACGTCATGAAATTTTATTGTAAATCTAACCAATGTATAGAGACGTTTCGGTAAACGCTGCACTTGTTCTATTGTGACGATGTAAAGAATTATCAATGGAATAACATATTTTATTGAAAGTTTATACAGCAACTGAATTGTTGATAAACATTGAAGAGCTTAATCACAAAAAAATTGAAGTAGTATACTAGAAAATATACTGCAATACAATTACTCGGCTGATGTCTTGAAAAATTACTGAAAGAAAGTATGTTACAGTACAAACTTAATCAGATGAGTACATGGTATCGAAATTGAATCACTTTTCAATTGTTGCTTTGATAACAACGATGATGCCATTAACGAATGCCATTTTGAGAATAAAGTGAGTGTGTTAGAGCTAGTGGTAAATCTTAAACATATTTTTCAAATGAGGTTAACATAGAAAATTGCGAGTTTGAAATCAATCGCATCATTGATGGATTGATGTGTTGATGAAGAAAATGGGGCGTCTTCATTTATTATGCCCCAGATCAAAAATTCTCCTTTGAAAAGAAAAATGCTAATGTGTGTTTCCCAAATTGCCCAGGATATTGTTGAACCCTGCTTGCTGCGTAAGGCACACAACTAAGAGTCCAATAGCTAATGTAGGATCCAGATCATCAATGTGCTTTCTCAATGAGGACAAATACTAAAGTGTACTGAGATTTTCGTGATAGATTTTTCAAGCGATTTTCTGGATTTACTTAAAAACTGTCTCGTTTCAAAATACTATTATATAGATACTACTTGTTTGCTCGGTGCATTCCTACCATTGAATAGCATGAAGGTAATAATTGCGGCATTGCGGAAGATCATGGAGCCCCAGAAGCCCGACAACTCCTTAAGGGTTGGACCAGAGATCGTAGAGAGACAGAGAGCTGCCAAAGAACAACCGACGCAAAGAGTCCGTAGCTGGACAGTGCACAGTGAGATGACAGGTGTCCTGGGACGGATGTTCGCAGGCGCTGCATGAAGGGTTCTCGATTCTGCCAATCCTGATAAGAGCTTAACACTTTCCCTGTCCACGCATCACATGTGATGCACATATGTGTCTGCTGAAACGTTTGTGCATCATATGTGATGCGCAGAACATTTTCATTCAAACTAAGTTTTTTTAATTAAGCGTTTCTGCAAGAATTTAATTTTGGTTCGAAGATGTGAGTTAGTACACCAGCTAGTATGGATCCAATAATCGAGCAGCATTTTTTATACTTTTAACAAAAATTAATAATCAAACATCGTTTAATTATTTCCCCCGGTTGTACAGTACATTTGTGTATCTATATTGTTGAATTTTTTTTCTCAATCGCACACTTGTGCATACGCTAAAGAAAATATTGTTTTGGTACTTCTTGCACCGGAATCGCATTAGCCGTTTTACTGGTGCTTGTCGTTGAAACAAGGCTAGAAAAACAGGCACTTGTATGCAGCACATTCAGTGGAAATTTTTTAACTTTTTGAAATTTTGGTAATTCATAATTCGCACTTAGAGAGATGGGCGTGCGAGCTTCCACTAGTAATACCTTAGAAAGGGAAAGGGTTAACAGAACGCTTTGTCCTTTGTAGCGAAGACGAGTGAGGACAAAAACGAGCATGACGAAAGGGAACAAGTTCCTCAGAGAAAACCGAGATAACCTGTGTGTCAAAGATATTAGATCGAACAGTACGTCTCCAGTCCTAGGAAATAGAACAGTGGATACGAGAGATAAGAAACTACAAGAGATGGAAGAAGCTCAAATCCTTGTGGTCTCTCAGTTTGGCCACCTTATCAATTGCGTCGTTCCGTGGGAGAAACGAGTGTCTGGGGACGCACTGCAGCCTGATAGTACAGGAGGAAAGAGAAAACACTTCCTGCAAGATCTGCCACAGAGATTGAGGTAAAAGGAAAAACGGAGGAGAGAACAGCAGAGTCGGAGAAGAAAAAAAAGGGATCAAAGCAATCTGTCCAGATCACCATATCGTGAGTTGGGAGAAAATCAAAGTGAGCGAGAGCTACACCTTGGCGAAAAAGGTGGAGATTAGAGCGGGAGCATGGGAAGGAAAAGGTCGACTTCACAGCAAAGGAAGGCATATTCCAAGGAAGAGAGGGAGGGCAAGTAAACAGATCCTCCCGAGAAGGTGTGTGGATGCAAAAGCTCTCCAAGTCTGGCCAAACCTGAAATGAGAAAGAAGATTGGGAGACGAAGAACCCCTCATAAGATGACAGAGCAAATGAGTCAGAATGACTCGCAGGGGAGACAATGACGCTTCAAAGAGGAGAAGAGAAATAGAGGAAGACGAGACGCATCCTGAGGCGGCGCGACTAGCCGCTCGATGAAGGCCTTCCAATTTGGTTAAAGTTGGTAACTCTAAGAAAATCAAACCATCCGGGTAAAGCACAAGCGAAAAGCGGCCGAAGGAAAGCGTTATACAAAAGAAAGAGGGAGTTCTTTGGGCGGCCTCAGGAGAAAGTAGATATACAGCGTAAGGCCTCGAAACAAGAAAAAAACTTGACCTTCAACAAAGATACATGTTTAGAAAAGGAAAGAGTGCGGTCGAAGGTGATTCCATGAAAAGTCAAGGTGGAATTGAAACGAAGGGGAAAGTTGAACAAAAAGAGGTAAGCCTGGAGGTTACTTGGTGGGGAACCAGCATAAAGAGAACAGCTGATGAAATAAGGCAGAGAAGCACAAAGATCATTGATGAGAAGACAGATAAGTACAGGGCCAAAAATGCATACTTGCAGAACACTTCGACAGACCTAAAAGAAGCGACTTTTTTGATTTTGAAAAACTATGCAAGCGAGCTTAACAGAAAGGAAAGATTGAGTCCGACGAGCAAAGCAAGGAGGGAGGCCAGCCGAAATAAGTTTGCGAAAAAGGACGGGGTGCCAGACAGAGGCAAAATCTTTGGAGAAGTCAATAGTGGCAAGTATCGTCCGAGAACCAGACTTGGGCTTGTCAAACCCATCCGAAATAGATTGAGAAACATAAAAGATTTTGATCAAGAGTAGACCGTGTAGGGCGGAAACCGGCCTGGTGGAAAGAGAGAATGGAGTTAGACTTCAGAAAGAAAAGTAAACGCGATAGAATCATGTGTTCAAATAGTTTTGAGATGCAAGAGGTGAGAGAGATAGGCCGAAAGGAAGCAGGAGAATCAAGAGGATTTTCCATTTTATGGATGGGAATAAAAATAAAATGTCTCCAAGACCGAAGGAAAAGAAATGCAAAGTCAGGAAAAATTGAAAATGTGTAGAAAATGATCTATGCCAGAGCGAGGAAAGTGATTTAGCATGAAGTAAGCAACTTTGTCTAGGCTAATGACAGTGAACGAGGAGAGGTTTGTGGCAGTTTCGAGAAATTCAGCGAGGGAGAAAGGGCAGCAGAAAAACGAATAAGCCATGGCTCGGCGGAGTTCGGAAAGATAGCATTTGGCTCTGCTAAGCAAGGCCTTTGGCTGGGAGACAGAAAAGTGGGATCTTAGGTAGTCGGCAAAGACCGAAGCCGACTACCTGGGAGAGAAACAGTTGGGGAAGTTAGAAGAGGGGAAGATAACAAAGAAGAGCCAGCAACAGAACGAAGAAGAAAATACACAGATTTATGGTTAGATTTAGGCGAGAAAGAAGAGCAAGTCGCCTGCCATGCCTCAGCCTTGGCCTTGGCGATGACAGACGAGGTATGTCGGGAAGTAGAAATGTAAGGCTGACAACCTTCATCACTTCAATGAGCGGAAGCAAAAGCCTTACGTTTTTTGGTAACCGCTTCTTTCTCTTCAGTAGACCACTAGGCTTGAGGTTAGCGTTTCAAGCGGCCTAAAGGAATGGAAAATTTGGCCGCATTTAGAACCAGAGAAGTAAAGAGAGCAGCAGAAGAGAATGAAGAAAGAGACGAGTATTTCTTTATAGAAGGACAGTGATAGTCGAAGTGAAAAGCAAAGCTATTCCAACGAACTTTCTGAGAATTGAAGGAAGGGGTCGTTTCCTGGGGTGAAAAACAGGAGAAAAGAGGGACAATTGGTAGAATTGGTAGGTGATCAGAACACAAGTTCTGAAGTACCAAACAGGAGAAAGAGTGGGCGAGAAAGGAAGGAGCAAAGGAGATGTCGAGGGAGGAGTTATATCGCAGATATCGCAAGATATCGCAAAACGTTTCAAAATGTTTTGTGCGCCAGCAGTTGTAAAAACGCACGGTAGTGAAACGAAACATTTTATTTATAAAATGTGCGCTGTGTTTCCAGCTACAAGCGATGACGACATCCTGTCTTAAGATATCTTCAATTTAGAATTTTATTGTTTGTTGAATTTGTGAAATATGCTGCGTATACGTGTCATTATGTTTGCTGGGTCAAGCATAATGCTATTAATATCAATTTAAACGCATTGCATAGTCATCGTTGAAAATATTGTTAGCATGAGATATCTTCCTTTAATTGCATATTAGTGTAAAGTGTAAATAATGTTGCAATATTCAAATTTTTGACGATCTAAACTTTGCAGTTGGCTACGTAGCTTATGCAAGAATTGAAATCGTGCTAATAATTATGTTATGGACTATCTTATCAGACAAGTCTCTTGCACTTTATTACTGCTCTTGTTTACTCAAGTTTTTCGTTACAGATTGCACCTCAAGCGATGCAACAGCAACTGCATGTCATAAATATCTTCCATTTCAACCTAACATAAGATTTGTTAAGAAACCTAAAGGCAACAGGATTGCAAATAGGAAGCTACCTTGCACGTTTCAAATCTTACAATTTGTCACATGATTCTAGGGTAATTTTTCCAAATTTATGCTCCTCAACGAAAAAAATTTAGCATGAAGAGTTTTTATTCTAAATTTAATCAAAAAGAAATTTTTGCTAAAGGCTGAATTTGTTCTTTTGCGACCATAAAAACAATATCAATGGAACAACAAATTTTATTAAAGGCTTATTCTGTACAGTAACTTAAATGTTGATGAGCATTAAAGAGCTTGATTATCAAACAATTAAAGCAATATCCTAGGAAAATAATTCAGAAATATTTTAACAGTCATTTAGCGGTGGTTTTAAAAAATTGCCGACAGAAAGTATATTACTGTACAAAATTAGATGAGAACGTGGTGTCGAAATTGAATCACTTTTCAATTGCTAATTTGTTAATATTGATGATGCCAATAACAAATGCACTTATGAGAGTACAATGTTTTAGAGCTAAAGATCTACATTAAACATTTTTTTAAATGAGGATGACCTCGAAAATGGTGAGTTTGGAAGCAACCGCAACATTGATGCAGTGATGCTGTTGTTGAAGAAAATGAGTAGTCTTCATTTACGTCACAGAACAAAAATTCTCTTTCAGCAGGTAAAATATCAATGTGTATTTTGAAATTGCTCAGGATCTTATTGACTATGCATATACGCTGCGTAAAGCACCCAACTGAAAGTCCAATATTCAATGTAGGATCTGGATCATCATAGCGCTTTCTTCATGAAGACATAGGCATACTAAAGTTTACTCAAATATTACTAAGCTTTTCCTGGTAAACTTTTTAAGCGATTTTCTGGATTTATTTAAAAACTGTCTCGTTTCGAAACATGTAGTAGGAGATAGGTTCTTGTTTTTTCTTTCATGTTACTCTGAGCCACATGTAGCAAATATCTTGTACAGATTAATTATGAACATTTATATGGTGCAAACAACACAACGCAGCTCTCTTCCATGAACGAATGGTTCACATTGCAGTGACGGACATTGAGTTTCAACCGTGTACAATAATCCATGTACAAGGCCAGCATCAGAACCAGGAACCACTTGTGGTGTATCATCAATACACAGATACGGTTTAGAATGCTTGTGGTCATTTCTCTCAGCCATAATATATCCAGTGTATTCCTTTTTCCAATGAGGAGGACAAGTATCACGTCCGGGAATCATCAACTAAATTGCAATAAGAAAAAGTTTACGTTTGTTGCAAACGCCAATATTCATCAAATAATTCCCAAATTTTAGATGGGTACTAAATATGCTTGAAGATTTATGATAGCAGAAAATCGATACTTTATGTAATCACTTGATTGACTGTTCCTTTTGCCATGCAAGTAGCACAGGGCACATTAAAGCTTCCCAGACTATTTCCTTCAGTTCGAGAAAGATCAAACAAACTCAAGTGACTCCAATATTCCATTCCGTAAATGAGCGAGTGTCCTGGTAATCAAAATTATATTCATGTTTAGAGCTGTGCAGTTTAGCCATGCAGATCAAACATAACCACGATAAAAAGCAATGTTTATTAGCAATTACCACTTAAATCTAAACAAAAATATTAGATTGTTTCATGAACAAATAGGCGATATTTTGGTGAAATGAGTGACGAGTGGCATTGAAGCGTTTTAAAACGAAAACATATTATTTTTGTACTCTTTCTTTTTCAGGAAAATTAATTGATAAATGCAGCTTTGTGTGACATCTTTAATCATATGTTTTGCAAGAGTTACAATGTATTATTGATATTTTACATAAAAAAATTTTTGACCATGCATAGTATAACGAAGATTTTTATTGGAAGATGAGGTGCACAAATCATCAAACCAGAGCAGATGTGTTATTAGAGTAAATTCAGAGTATTTTAATGAGAACTAGCGTTTTGTTGTGAGTGAATAGAAAACAGTTTTATGAGTGTTCCAAATTTTTTGTTTAACATTTTGTTGTGTGTAAATTCCACAGTGGGATCGGATCCTTGATGATATGAACGAGTTGCAGAGCATATTATATTGAGGCGACATCGCAAACTACAGAAAGTAGATCTGTTAATTTTTAATCTTACTATTTATCTTAAAAAGCACTTTTTTTTTATCAAACTGCAAAGCGCGTTTTTAGGTTGTTTTGTTGTTGTTGTTGTTGTTGTTGCTACACAATTTTTCTGAAGGATTTGAGCATTGTGAAAAACCATAGAGTCCCAGAAACCTGGAAACTCTCCAGAGCTTGGACCAGAGGTCGTAGAGAGTAGAGAGTCGCCAAAGAGCAAGCGGTGCCAAGTGTTTGTAGCTGGGGAGCGCAGAATGAGATGATAGGTGTCCTGAGAAGGATGTTCGCAGGCACTGCATGAAGGATTCTCGGTTCTGCCAATCCTAGTAAGATAAGAGCTCAACAGAAGGCTGTGTCTGTTGCAGTGAAGACGAGAGAGGGCACAACAAGCGTGACGAGGGAGCGCAAGCCCCCCAGATAAAACAGAGGGAATCTGTGTGTTAAATGATTTATACGAGACAGTACACCTCTAATCCGAGATAAGAGAAGAGTGGATACGAGAGATAAAAGAAAGGAGACCACGAGGGATTGCCGAGGCACAAGCAGCCCTCCATGTCTCGCTAGATTATCAGCCACGTCGTTCCCCTGGAAAAACAAGTATCTGGGGACCCTTTGAGGCCTGATGGTACAGGATGAAATAGAAGACAGTTTCTGCCAGATCTGCTAGAGAGGTTGAGGTAAAAGATAAAGCGGAAGAAAGAACAGAGTGGCAAGGACATAGCGATATCCAGACAGGAAAACAGAAAAGGAACAAAACAACCGTTCCAGGTCACCACGTTGTGAGTTGATATAGAGTCAAGTGGTAAGAGCCTTACCTTGGTGACAAAAAGAAGGATAGAAACGGGAGCATGGGGCGGAAAGGGTGGATTCCACAGTGAAATAAGGCAAGTTTCAAGAAAGTGAAAAACGACAAGCAAAGAGGACCTCCCGCGGAGAAGAGAAAAAAGGTTGAGCGGGTGAGTAAGAAAAAGCAAAAGCTCTGCAGGAGGATTTGCAGAGATTTGGTTTCGCTCCAAGTGTAACCAAACATGAAATGGAAAAGGAAGTTGGCAAACCAACGGCCTGCTCATAAGATGACGAAGCGAAATGATTCCGGATGGCTCATAGAAGAGACAAGACCCCTCAGAGAAAAGAAGCAGAATAAGAAAAAAAGAGGGCAGCCGGAGATGGCGCGACTAGCCTCTCGGTAAAAGGGTTCCAGTTTGGATAAGTTGGTAACGCCTAGAAAAGAAAATCATCCCGGTAAAGTATAAGTGAGAAGCAAACGAAGAAAAGATTTGTGCAGAAGAGAGAAAGACTCCTTTGAGTCGCTTTTTGAGGAAGCAGAAATATAGCTTGAGGCCTTAAAACAAGAGAAAATCTTGACCTCCAGCGCAAATTGAAGTTTAAACAAAAAAAGAGTGCAGTCGAAGGTGACCTCAAGGAAAATTAGAATGGAAGTAATGCTGAGGGGAAAGTTGAATAAAAGGTAAAGGTAGGGCTGGAGGTTAGCTTAATGGGGATCCAGCAAAAAGAGAGCAGCTGACTAAAGAACGCAAAGAAGTATGAAGATTATTGATAAAAAGAGAAAAAATACACGGTCAAGAATTGATCCTTCAGAACGCCTCGACGGATTTGAAAGGAGTGACTTTTGTAATTTTGAAAAACCACGCAAGCGTGCCTATAAAAAAAAGTTGATTGAGTGCAACGAGCAAAGCAAATATGGAGGCCAGCTGAAATAAGTTTGTGAAGAAGGGACGGGCGTCAGACAGAGTCGAAAGCTTTCGAGAAGTCGATAGTAGCAAGTATCATCTGAGAATCAGGCCTGGGTTTGTAAACTCATGGGGCAGTCGAGAGACTTTATCATGATATAAAAAGAAATAATAGAAGATATCCATCAGATGGAAAGAATGGAATGCAAAGACCTGCATAAATTGAAAATGTGTAAGAGAAAATCTATGCCAGAGAGAGGAAGATGTTTTAGCATGGGATAGTCAACTTTGTCTGGGCCAATGGCAGTGGACGAGGAAAGGTTTGTGATAGCCGCGAGGATTTCGATGGGGAGAAAGGACAGCAGAAACATGAATGAGCCTCCTCAGAGCACATGGGTCGGCGGAACTCAGAAAGGTATCATTTGGTTTGCTACGCAAGGCCTTTGGCTGGGAGACAGAAAAGTGGGATCTCAGGTAGTTGGAAAAGACCGAAACCGACTTCCAGAAAGAGGAACAGTTGGGGCAGTTAGGAGATGAGAAAGATGGAGAGGAAGAGCCGAGAACCGAACGAAGGAGAAAAGAAACAGATTTAGAGTTAGATTTAGAATAGATAGAAAAGCAAGACGTTTGGCATGCTTCAGCCTTGGTTTTGGCGATGACAGACGAGGCATGTCAGGAACCAGAGACGTAGGCCTGACAATTTTCATCCCTTCTATGAGCAGGAGCAAACGCCTTACGTTTTTCACTAACCGCTTTTTTGACTTCAGCAGACCACCAGGCATGAGGTTGTCGCTTGACGCGACCAAAAGGAATGGAAAATTTGGCCGTATTTAGTACCAGAAAATAAAAGAGAGCAGCAGAAGAGAGTAAAGAGTTTTTAATATAGCTTATTTGAAAGCTATATTAGAGTAACGAGACGAGTATTCCTCTGCAGAAGGACAGTGAGAGTCGAAGTAAAAACCAAAGTAACGAGTTTTCCGAAAATTGAAGGAATGAGCGTTTGTTGGGCGACAGACCGAAGGAAGAAGGACAGTTATAGAATTGGTAGGTGATCAAAACTCAAGTCCTGAAGTACCACTCAGGAGAAAGAAAGGAAGAGAGAATGGAGCAAAGGAGATGTTCGGAGAGGAGCAACTACCAGAGAAGTGATGGAGAACAGTAGATATGTCAGAATCATTGAGAGGAAGGAGGTCAGAAAAATGACTCAATCAAATACTTTCTTCCAACGGGGTTTAAAAGTACCTTTCAAATTTTAGAGAGGGTGATGGCAGTTGAAGTCCTCCAGAATGAAGAGACTTATAGAACTGGAAAGAATGGAGAGAAAAAAAGAGTCAGTTCTGTTATTTGTCAAATAAGAGCGAATAGGGAGAGCATAAACTTTAAAAAAAGAGAGCGAGAAGAAATCGTTTAGTGAGAGGTTGATTCCTTCATTATCGCAGTAGGGGTCAAGCAAAGAGAGAGGAGGTAGAAAGTTCAGAGAAAGACAAGCCCTTCCTGATGGAAATGATGGTGCCGCCACTAGCGTGCGGGTCATTGGGAGAAAGAATACCAGGACGCAAGTAAGTGCGATTAGATTACTGAGCAAAAACTCCAGGAAACCGGAACGAGGAGGATGAGTTATGGTTGGATTCTTGGATACAGATAAGGTCAACAGGATAAAACTATCATAAAGTGCAGTATTTCAGTACTCCTGGCTCGTAGACCTCCAATAGTTCATTGAAGAACCCTGAGCGAATCATGGGGGAAAAGGAAGCAGAAGGTATAGAAAAACAGCCGTAAACATGTGAGGAGCGTACATAGAGAAGATATACGAAGTAGGCAGAAGGAGGGTAAGAGGTTTGAACATGAAAGAGGGGCAGGAGCGCTGCATTAGCAGAGGGGGCCAGATGGGCCAGGTTCAAAATGGAGGTATACAAGCAGGAGGAGTCTGAAGAAGAAAGTACAATTTTGGTAGGTGCTGGACCTCTAGAAGAAGCAGGAACCCAGCGAAGAGGACATTGCCAGGAGTGAGAGCTGCCTAGAGTTTCTGATGTAAAAAAGGAGAGTAGTGAGCACCTCAAATAGACTCATTTGGTGCAGATGCAGCATTGCATCGGCCTACCCTTCCAGGTCACATTTCCAGCGCACACTGTACCGAGAAAAAGAGGGCCAGTGTTAGAATAAACGTTGCCGCTCATCAAGAGAAGGGGAAAAAAGAAAAGACTGACAAGAGAGAGACAGGAAAAGAGAGAAAATAGTCGACTGATGTCAAAAAGGCTGCGTGTTGCCTTTCTACTGTCGTTTAGAGGGCATCACGGCGAAAAAATAGTTTGCATGAGAGGAGTGCCTCGGTATAACTGGGACGCTCGTAAAGGTCAACAGTTATTTTGACCCAACCCAAACGAGGTCGGGAACTGTACCACCACGTTGAGGCGGCTGTTGAATGGTACAGCTTGGATTGTCTTTGTTGATGTTGTTGGGTTAAAATGATATGTTGATTGTTGATGAATGTTTGAGTATAATGTAAAACTAACTTTTTGTAATCTTTGTTTTGTTTTATGTATTCCATTTGAATAAGACTTTATTAATAAATTTGTGCATAGTGACTTAATGTGGTGCATATAATCGTAAAGGATCATGACACAGGGGCATCTTTGTTGTAAGGGCCATATTATTCTACAGTAAGGCTCGGTGCGTCACACGATTAGTTTGCATTACGAAATTAATTCACAAAATTAGTCATCTATCAGCTCTGTTCGCAAAGCAGCCTACAGATAACCATTTCTTGCGCATTGCATTGTTCCTTCAAAACTTGATTTTTACTTAATTATTTGATCGAAATCACTCGGCGTGTAACTATGGGGATCTATTTAATATACTACATTTCTAACTAATTATGGTTCTCAGAAATTGGCATGACACAGTGGTTGGCAGAAAGTATGAGTCCATAAAATTAAGTGCATTTGAAAACAATATAGATTAGCAATAACACCGACATGTTTTGTAGTTCTGAGTAGACGGTATACAAACAATGAATTGTTGAGTTATAAAGTGTAACAATCAAGCACATTGATGCTAAGCGTTTCACCTTGATTGCCGTCTTGATATTTTCCTGGAGTGTAGCTGACGTTTAGATCGATACAAATCACGTTTGATCCTCCTCCATGTTCGCTGTATTTACTTCCCGCTGCTACACCTGCTGAATAATCATGATTAAGAATCATAAACAACACCGCAGGCCAACATAAGCAGGAAACCAAAAAAACTAAATTTTGTCGTACAAAAATATTGTTACTGGAGGCGGTGGGAGACAAGAAAATCACACTTACCTTAAAAATTCAACACCAACCTACTCAAATATAGATCCTATTGATATTGTAAATATTTGTTTTATTACAACATACTAGCCTAAAACCATTCAGTTTCAACCATCAAATATTGCCATCTTTATTAAAGTTAATTTTGATTTTATATGATGATGAAGAGCTAGGCTATTCACAATTAAGATCGATTTGAAAAGTGAAAATACTTATCAACATTCAGCATTTACTTGCCTTCATAAACAAGCTTGGTGTGTTCTGGTCCTTCGCAATTTCTGCTTCCCCATCTGATATACGTCGCCCCACCACGAACTGCATACGTTATAACAACTTACATTACCAAACACGGTTAGTTGATAGATTTCATAAAACTGAATCATTTCGGTGGTTTTCATTCAATCAGATGTTATTTTGATCATGGTTTTTGTTTTCATTAATGCTAAACTTTGAATAGCAGTAATGAGGTTGAAACTGTTAAATTTGCTTGTTAATCATGTCTACAAACTCATTCAGAAGTGAGAAATTAAAAGCATGCTATGTAAAACATTAACCAGTATTTAGATTACATGTCGGTGAAAATACGAGCATAATCTGACATTTTGGGTTTATTTTCATAAAGTGTTATGTTCAAGGCTGATGTGCATCTGCCAAAACTTGATAAAATTAAAGCCAATTTATGATAAAATATCGTATAAAATAAGTAAACATGATGCAAATGAACTACACTTACTTGTTGATGATAGACCTTCAAACTGAATAAAACAATATCATTTAAAACTATATTTTTGTTAAAAACTCAAATGATATCGATGGTAAGTAATTAAAACAACTTCATTGTATTAAGTGTATGGATGTTTGGTAATATTAGTTTAAATCGATATAAATGTGAAGATCTTATAAAAAATACAATTAACGTTACTTTATCATCACCGTCCTGAGCGTTTCTTTTGTTGACGTGATTTTGTTCTTTGACCTCACGCTTTCTCACGTGACGATGAATTTCGACATCACTCAATAAATTGTTCATCGCAATGAACTGGTTTTCAAGTCTAAATCACAATATACTGATCTTTATGTTTATTCTAGATTTTATCAAGTTAAAAAACGTAAGATTTATAGTTAGAATACATCATGATTTGTGTTTAGCACCAAAGAGAAACAATGCAAATCGTGCACAAAACAAAATGTTGTCAATTTTATCTAAAATGAATCTGCGATCGCAACTGTGTTGCTGCCTCAGACGAATTTAGACTATTCAGTTCTCATTGACACGTTCTTTTGTTTTTGTATAAATATATATATCACTATTTTATGAAATTACTTTGTCATTTTATGATTCATACTTTTCCTATCAACATAGAATCCAATACAAATTAGTAAGAATCCAGCTACGATTAACAAGGTTTTAACTTTCATCACATTTCTTATGAACAACGATTTGTGATTTGCTTTAGAAGCAGATTTACAATCATAATCATACAACTCGTGAAGCTTCATGTTTGAAATTGTAACTGAAACTTGTTATGGCCGAGAAAGAAGCGAATTATGCTCCTTGTCATAAGCACAATGCCTTAAATATGCTTTCCAACAATAAGCAAAAGAAAAAGTTTTTCATCAGACGTTCATTTCCGTAATTTGTTTTTCTCGTTCAAGCAGTAATTACATTTTCCCAGAAAATATTGGCATTGAATGCGAATGATTTTAATACAAGATTCTTTCATTGCAGCGTCATAGGCATTGCTGCTGAATCAATGCAATCACGTTCAAAAATAGATTGCGATGAAAAATGATCATTATATTGCTATGTCGCATTATGATGTTTCTGCTTTACCACTATCAACTTATTTCACACTGTCTGTAACATACTGAAGTATATATCATGCTGTCTGGTGTCTAAGAATAATTTTTCTTCAAAACTTCTTCAATATAATCACCTCAAACAACTATTTATTTTAAAGCATAAAGTCAAGACTATCTCGCGGAAAAATGTCACTGTGCTGCAACTAAATTATCAAAGTTCCACAAAAACGAATCTCTACAACCGAGTACGTCGTATTAGGCTCCAAATCTCACGTTGCTGAATTATAAGAAACCTGTGTAATTGAACTATTTTGAACACAACTAAAAAGTGTATGCGTATGAACGTTGTCTGCATTTATCATATTGATCAAGTTAATACATCGGTTGTGAACTAAATGATATCAACAAGACTTTTTTAAACAATGGGATAAATGGTTTTGGGTGTCTAAACTTACAGAATAGCAAACCGCTCACCGGTTTAGATAGCGGATTAGAGTTTTGGTAAAATTTTGAAACGCTAGGAAGTTAATAGGCTTATGTTAAATTTGTTTCCAGCCCGCTAACATTCAAATGCTGTTTTAAATGACCACGAACTACGGTTTCTGTGTCTTTTGCAAAATTTTTGTAATGTGAAGGAGCAAGGTGCTGTTTGTGGGCTGTCATTCTTTATTCACAGCTCCAATTAGCGCCAAAATGTGCAATTTATGGTGCGATTTCAAAACTATAAACTACATACGGTTTCTGTGATTGCAATGACATCCAATCTCTTCAGCATTACCAATTTACCAAAGATCGAAGACTATTCATCATTAGGCATTCCTTGTTTCAAGAAAATGGGAAAAGAAATAAGAAGCTGTTGATACGTGTGTTTTTTCGCTGTTGCCTCATTTACTTATATCAATGAGCCTATTCTGGTATTGCGAGAATTTACTTAAACTGGATTACCGCTACGTGCAAAAGGATTGGTGTAAAATATTGTATTTTAGGTACTGCTTTCTGTTACTTCGATATGGAATTGAACCCGAGCCGACAAAGCTTGATTAAATCACTATTGGTTAAACACTTGATGATGATTTCTACGCTCTTGTATTGTATTGCACAACGCCCTAAATAAACTAAAGCGTATTTCACTAGTTTAAATGGCGGATTGTGATTGCAACCTGGATCTTTAGTCTACTCCTTTTTGCAGTTAAGAATAGTCACCTTAGTTTTAAGGTATTTTTCGCACCAGAATCTCGTTAGTAATTTGCTATATAGTTTGAGTTAGTATGTTAATAATACAATTGAAATCTTTTCTTTTGCAAACGTCAATTGTTAGGTTTATTTGGTGAATTCGTTAAGTTCTAGTCGACCAATGTGGTAAATGAAGTAGCAATAGATCCGAGAAATATTATAGCCCAATTATTTAGTAACCGCTCGTACTGTTGATCGACATTAAATCTGGTTTGTTAGATGTTTACATCGTTAACGGTTCCGTAATATCGCAGTTATCTTCAATGTGCACCGAGCTTCCCCTGATTGCTTGTTTAGCAGCGTCGGACGTGGTAGAGACACAAGAAGAACTGCCGACCCGATCGATTGAAGCGAGCGCGTTATTAAAAAGGCTGAAGTATTGTAAGAACTAGAACGAAATGTAAGCTGGTCCGTCACAGAACCAGATGGTATATTTTGCTATTGGCCACGTCATTTGGTGTCAACTGGTGTTGTAGTATTGCTATGTTCAGAATTTAATGCGCAATTCTTTGCGAATGTAGCTTTTCAGAACCCCTGACCTTGCTTCGACCCAAAGGTTCCGCGGAACACACTTTGAGAATTACTGGCCTAAATGATTCAATATATTATAGGCAGGTGTTTAAGGAGAAGGGGCAATAGAGCAACCAGAAACGAAATTTGAAAAGGGACAAAAATATGCGGTTTGGACTTTTCGGTTTTTGATTATTTTTTGAGATGGTTGTTTTGCTGCGGGTGTTTACTCCTTTTCCAAGAAAAATGTTTTTTTTTCGAGGCATCGACGTGTTGAGGCGATTTTACTTGAAAATGGACGTCTCACCTTAATCGAGCACAAGAATTTTAAGTGGCATGGTCTATTTGTCTGGTGGGTTACGGTTATAAGAAGTGGCCAATCTTTTCTGCTTGCCCCACCTCTGATAATGTGTAAATTCTTTTCTTGATGGATTATCAACTTAATAATGAGTCAGCAAAACTGGTACCCATAATAATTAAGTGCCGAAAAATCAAATAGTTTCACATTGAGAAGCGTTCACCATCCTCTAACAAAACCAAAAATTCTGCGTTGCCCCACTTTGATGCATAGCCCGTTCGTCATTGGACACGAAATTGTTTCAATATTTAATTCATTTTCTTGCAGATCTATTTTATATTAGATTTTGCTTGTCACGTATTGTAACTTATAAAATTTTTCATGAAAAATAAAAGTCATTAAATGTGGAACGACTCAATGACGTTTAGGTTTTTGGTTTCCACTAATAAAAAACGTACTACATTATAATACTTATTGTAAGATATACTTGCTGGTTTACCGGCGGGCCAGGTCGATGTTCAAACCAGCTCTCACAATCTTTTAGCCCTATCAGCGACGCGCTTACCTCTATCGATTTGTTCCGAGATTTTCCTGCGTTTCTGCTACCGTAGATTTGCCAAACAGACGATTAGGGGGAGTTTGACGTTTACTGTGAATGATTCGTATATTGCGGAAATTTGAACGATGTAACAACCAATTAATAGACTCAATGCGAACGACTGCGCTAGCGGTTACCAATATTTTGGGCTGCACGGTTACCCAGATTTATTAACACTTCCTTACTAATTTTCCTACTCACGATTTACTAATAAGCAGCAATTTAGCTCTGTAAAAGAAAAACTGTTCAATGGTATCAAAACTGCAGCAGAGATTCTAGTGAGCAAAATACTAACGTCAAAGTGACAATTCTAATTGCTATGTAATGTACATCAGAACCAACTGACAACCTTCGACAACACATGCACGTTTGGGGCAATTTGGCGCCTGTGCAACACAGTCCAATAAAGGAAAAACTCGATTGAATTACAGCGTTGAACAACGAAAACTAGGTCATGCACCGTCTGCCCGGGTTCAACTCCAAATCGGGACAACGGAATGCAGCACACACATACTAATATTTTACACTTATGATTTGTAATAATAAATCCGTAGGTATAACCAGTTAAAGATTTTAAATGGTCGAAAAAAGACAGCAAAAGTTTACCCGCAGAGATCATTTTTGATGATGGTTTGTTTTCATGATATTTAGATACTTCACAGGATTTTGATAAGAATCAGAGATTATAGCCAATTTGAAGGATATTAATTGAAGTTAAGCTTATTTTTCGTTGTTGAGAGGCTGACCTGGGCCCGGCACAACATCATTTGAGATTCAGAACTAGTGACGCAAAAAATTAATTTAATTACGAAACTGGCGGCTTATTTTCCCAATTTCGAATTATAGCCTATTTTGAAGATTGAGTTCTTGATTGCAAATGTTTGCTATGTTTTGAGTTGGGGACATTTTTGGAAGATCAATTTGTTGATAGCAAAGAGTTTTGAAAACATATTTTAGAGATCAATTTTATAAAATTGTGTTCATACTCTTAATGTGCGGAATGGGAGGGGTGCACAACAACATGTCCCACGAGCTCCCTAAAAGATTTTGGAACCGGGTGTGTCGGCACCCCCTAAACATAGATCTCTGTCAACGCTGCTGAGCTTAATCTAAAAGCACTTGTAACAACTCAGTTTAAAACAGAGATTTTATCAATTTTTAGAAAGGCAATTGCCATTCTGCCCTAACCAACACATGTGGGAAAGTATAAAACACATTGACAAAAATCACATCCTGTAGAAGGTTCAAACTTGTTTTTAAACAAACAATCACTTTTCAAAACCGATAAACCTTATGAGAACAAGATTGACTAATTATTGAATGAGGGCAAAGCATTTTGTTAATCAAAGACCTTTTTTGGTGATTAAAGTTTGGAACCAAGAATTTTGCTCAATTTGTTCTCGAAATGCATCTTTATTGCCCATTTTAGTGTACAAACAAACATGAAGATCTTTATCTTTTCACAGTTTTGCTACCGTGATACTGTTTGGGGAGAGTCATTGCCCTTTTTTTGCTAAATGCGCCACTCAATAATAGCACCATTTGTTTTTCGATATTCAAACCAAAAACAGCCATTTTCAACAAACAATTTTCAGAAATCAAAAATTTAAAACTGCTCTTAGTGCTAACATACTTCATTTTAATATAACACAGGTTAAGATATTTCGTCTACTTAAGTAAAAGTTATAACTACTTGTCACGAATAAGTAAAATTGCGTTGTAGTGATGGTTTTTATATACGAGTATATGTAGGGTTGCTGTAATCTGTTGCTTTTGGTCTGCCGTGAATATTTCATTCGTAAAGCTGAATTGTCTCGGGTCCAATTTGATTTTATATCTAGGCTAATTTTCGCAAAAAATATTTTTTTCTTCGCATTAAGATTTGTAGCGCACACGTCTCTTCTTACGTCGTAATGGTAAATCTCGTATTATGTTCCAGAGTAATCGAGTGAACTTTTTTTCTTCTCAAAGATTTTAAATTGTCGATTACGTAATTTATTAGCGGTGTTTTTTCTTTGTCACATGATGTTGCTCCTGAATTTTTTTCGGTTGAAATTCATCTACTTTTTAGTTCAGTGCCCTTCTTAGGCCCTCAGCCAATAGGATCTCCGCATCCCCAAAATACATTCAATGCTGACAGTATTGTAAGGATGTAGAGTTGGATAACTGTTAGCCTGGTAACAACCGGTGACGGTGAAAGGTTGAACCCGAGCTCAATACCCAATTATTTTGAGATAATAACGATAATGGTTTTAGTGGTCAACTTTGAGAACTGAATTTTTAACAAAAATGGTTGCTTTGAAAAAAATTGAAATAAATATCAACATTTTTTAAAATATGGGTTCGGGATGCAGCATTTCAAAATATTTGGTTTTCATAAATAACCTCAGGTCTGGGTCCGTAGAAGGCCGCTCAACTCCTCTCAACGCTGCTGGCTAGAATACACAGCCTTTTGAGTGATGCCAACCAAGAACAATTTTGAAGTTATATATTGTTGCTATTAGCTTTTCTCTCTGAAGAATAAATATGTATGTTTTATCCGCTAAACGTCGCACTTGAACAGCAAGTTAATAAAATTATGAAGCTAATCACCCAGCATTTAATGTCATAAATTTAGCTTTTTATCTTCTGCTAAATACCGAGGCTAAAATTCAAGATTGAAAAAGTTGTTTTAAGTTTTACATTACATCTGTTTTACGTATTTAAGTTTTAAATCTTTTAAAATTGATTTTGGACAGAGCTTTGAAGCAAAGAAGAAATTTATAAATATGTAAAGTGCAGCCTTCTAATGGGTTTAAAGTAAAATTTTGTTACATTTTAGAAAATTTTAAAACCAAATTTTTTTCCTTACATATTTCACACCTTATATCACCTTAAACTTATCACTCACATGCATTTCATTAAGCTCTAATAATTAATTATGTTCACAGCAACACCCGTAAATTTTATTTTTGTGTGCGCTTCAAAATGTTTCCGTTATTGGCTAAATGCACGTTGAACTTTTTACCTAGCGTTGCCCTCACGCAGAAGATAGTGTGAAGATTGTCTGTACTGACTGTTACATCACTATTTTTTCAATCACCATTATGCTGGCAGCAAGGATTTAAATAACAGGAGCATGGTAAAAAATGATAAAATGTAACATAAAAAAATTTTTGTATCCTTTACGGAAAATTGTTTTAATTGTCTTGCCTTAGCTGGACATAAGCTCTGAAGTAGTTTTGGCCTAGGGTTTTGGTTCGCTAAATTCTTGTTATTCGCTGCAATTTATGTGACACGGTAATGGAGTCACGGTGTCGATCCCCACAAACAGAGGTGAGCGCAGAAGTAATCGGCAGCTGCCACATCGCCCCGTTGCGGTCCTGGTTTGGGAGCAAGTTGTTTTTTAACAAACAGAGAAAGACGCAAAAGAATGTTTGCAAAACGCCAGTGTTTTGCTTTGTACATGGGTATGAACTCATAATTTGTTTGCTAGTGTTTTGCGAAACTTGGGCCACCACGACCAGTAAACTGCTGATTGTCACAAAAAGAGGGCTATAGCCCGGCAGGAAGACTTGCAGTTTTATCCATACCATCTCTGTCAAGCTGAGCGTCAAGCAGTAAATCTGTGAATTTCATTTTTAACATCGTACGGCGCATGTTTAGGCATGTGATTCGACAAGGAATAGAGCCCGGCCTGGTTTATCTGTTGCAAAGAGGACGCCACGAACACTCACCTCCGGGCCGGTCATTTCTCAGTTAACCTGACTGGAACGCTTCATCCAAAAGTGTCACTCTCGTGCAGTAACAAAGAGAAGAAAGCAAAGAAGTTTCCTTAACCGATTACAGAGTGCCCACTTGGAATGTGAGCATCTTGCTTTAAAATAATGGCTGCAACAGGCCAGAAAGGCGATGGATCCAACAGGGCCCAGCGACCCGTCCGCTACAACATTAATCTAGCTGGACTCTTAGTGGCCGGATTTGCTGATGCAGAAAAAGTCGTTGAACATATCTGGCTGCACTTCCTTCTGACAAAGTAATCCAGGAGATGATCGAAGAAAACATGGATTAGGATTTGTCGTCAAAACTAGAAAAGCTTTCGGCACTTAATTCGTGAGAGGTACAAACAATTTTTATCCTGCATTGTTTTTGGAGATAATCAATTTAATGTCAAAATTTTGTGACACCTACAACATATATAAAAACGTTTCTTGATACTAAAGTTTTTGTGCGCTCATCAGTTGTAAAAGTGCATGGTAGTGAAATAAAGCAACTTATTTCTAAAATGTGCGTGTCGTCCCAGCTACAAGCAATGACGATATTCTGTCTTGGATATCTTCCATTTGAAATTTTATTGTTTTGTTATATAAGTAAAATGTTGCGTTTACAAGTGATACGTGTATTTGTGGTTGCTGTGTTAATCATGTTATCAATTTTAATTAAAATGTATTGCAATGTCATTGCTGCAAATTGTTTTCTATGAAATATGTTCACACAAAAAATAATTTTCAGAGTAAACGAAATGCAAGAATTGAACTCCTGCTAATTTTGTTTGTTTGTTTGTTTACCTCTCCTCTTCCTCGGGATGGAGGTACGGCATAAACGGCAATTCGGATTCATGCCGTCAGCCTAATTGAAATTAGGCTAGGGGAAAGATAGTAGCCCATTTCGAACCAGTCTTGAGTGACTGGTAGTCCCACCGCCAACAAGGCGGACTGCCACTGGTGGGTACCCAAGAGCCGTCTGACATGTTGGGTTAGCAACTTCACAATTTTAACCCGGTGAAGTACGGGGGGGCCACCTGTCTGCCACATAAAAGTGGGGCGTCCCGTTAAGTGCCTTGCCCAAGGACACAACAAGCAAACTTGCCGGCTTGTTCTCCACACTATCCCTTTCATATGCTGAGCGCCAAGCAGGGAGCTGTGAATACCATTTTTTAAAGTCTTTTGGTATGACTCGACTTAGGGAATGAACCCCAGGTCTACCGACTACGAGGCGGACGCTCTAACCACTACACCATCGCTCTGGTATCCTCCTGCTAATCGTAGTTGCCATTTTTATTGATTTATCGATAGACTATCGCTTCTGCACTGTATCACTACTTTTATTTTCTTATTTGGTCATCATAAATTGCACCTCAACCGATGCAGCATCAACTGCAAGTCTTAAATATTTTCCATTGCAATCTTACGTGGTAGTTGTAAAGGAAAAGTAGAGGTGACTGGACCGTGAAAAAGAAGCGGCCTCTCGCTTTACATAACCTTAAAATTCGTCACGTGGTTGTAGAGCAATTTTTCCCGGGTTCCGAAACTGCCAAAGGGTCTCAATCCAGAAAATTTCTTACAATCTATGTGTAAAATCATCAAGTTTTTATGACTGGTATATAGCTGATAGGTGTTTTCTTCACAATTTTCAACGCTAGTGGATTTGTTAGATTTATTGTAAACTTATTGCAATTCTTTATAAATTACGTGCTATTTCAAATGATCAGACAGCTTTGCTTGCATGTGTTTTTCCACAAAACTTGTATTTTGCAGCGTCCAAAATCGATTTGAGAGACATTGCGTTTTATTGACTATTCCAAATGCATGCAGTTTATTGTACAATTTCAAGATTAGGCCCGTAGAGTAAACCAGTGGTGGTCAAACATGCTTTACACTATAGCCACATTTCAAATACTTCATAAGCTAAAGAGCTGCAACGAAAACATTTATTTTCCATTTTCTCTGAAAATCATTGGGAGGAACACTCGAAATCAGTGTCACGAGCTCAAAGAGCCACGCAGCAAGAACAAAAGAGCCGTAGTTTGGCGACTCCTGAAGTAGACTATATGTTATTCTTGCGGCTATAATGGAATCCAATTTCTTCAGTTCTTTTAACTAGCCAAAGATCGATCACTCTTCCTCTTCCAACACTCAGCGTGGCAAAAGATGAGAAAACACAACTGTTTCTGATCTGTTTCTATGTTTATAAAATTTTGCCTTATTTGTTTGTTCACGCGTGTAAGCTCAAGAGCTCTGTTTGTTGGCTTTAGTAAAACTGAACCATTTTGGCTGATATTTTGCTAGGCGCGGTAATATTATGGCATTTAATGATGGAGGAATGTCATCAAATATAGTTTGGTGCCGTTTTTAAACTATCTTTTTGAGCTGCAAATACCATTTTATAATCTTTGAATCGACTCGACAAAAAAAATCAACCCTGGTTTTCCGGCTGTAAAACGGATGCTTTAACCCAGGGGTGCCCACGCTTTTTCAGCCTGAGAGCTACTTATGACATGACCAAGTCAAAAAGATCTACCACCTACCAAAAATGCAAATTATATTATTTATAAATATATTGAGAATTATTTATTTTTATTTATACAGTATATGCTGGTGTACCTTGCATTACTGCTTAAAACTATACATTACTACTCTGTACATTTTTTGTCATTACCTTACTCCGATGACTTGCACTTTATGAAATCAGCCAGTGATGCATTGTCCGGACAGTAGCTACTGATAGCCAGCCTTAAGCAGACTTCCAGATGCTCATCAGTCATGATGGAACGGTTCTTGGACTTTATGATCTTCATGTAGGAAAAGGCTGACTCACATAAATAAGTGGAGCCAAATAATGCACTCAAAAAGGTAGCACATTTCCTAATGTTTCGGTACTTGTCCTCTATGAGTAAGTTCCAGAATTGTCCATGAGCTCTGGCCTTGATCTGAAGATCGGCTTGAAGTGTCAGAATCTTATCTTCCACTTCAGATGAGCTTAGGTGGAAAAGTGTTGTAATTTTTGACGCCAGTGAAACAACCACAACATCTTCCTGGAACGGATAGCACATGAATGTAGCGACTGGCACGAGTAAAGCAAAGTCTTGAAAGCGTCTGTGAAACTCTGAAAGACAATTGTCAATTTGGTTTATGTAGCGCGCACTGTCAAGCTGCGCACATGACTGCGTTTGTGTCTCCAGCTCTGCTGCGAGGTTCTTGAAGTTTGCCAAATCATGGCGGTGGAGCTTTGAGGTGAGATGTTGCATTTTTCGTTTAAAAGCATTAACTGAGCTGATCATATTAATCCCAGTTTTGTCTTTTCCTTGCAGCTGTAGATTGAGGTCATTCAACATGTTGGTCAGATCGGTTAAGAATGCTAAGTCCAGCAGCCACCGATGGTAATTTAGTTGAATATAATCTGTATGTTTCCCTTCACGAAGAAACTCCTTGATCTCCGGCAACAGTTCTCGAAATCTTTGCAGGAATTTCCCCGACTTAGCCATCTCACATCGGTGTGCAACAACAACTCCAAGTGGTCGCAGTCAGCCTTCTCCAGACGTGCACGGAACAGTCGTCTTTGAAGAGATCTAGCTCGAATAGAACAGGAGATCTTTGTTGCCACATTCATTATCTCTTTCATGTTGAGCATTTTTGCACATAATGCTTGTTGGTGTATAATACAGTGGTAATTGAGGAAGTCTGGAAAATCATCGTCTTCCCTGCACTTGGCGATAAATCCATTTGAGTGAACAATCATGGCGGGTGCGCCATCCGTGGTGATGGACATCAGTTTGCAGACTGGGAACTGAGTTTTCTCAATAAAGTTTTTGAAAGACTTAAATATGTCTTCTCCTCGTTTGTGTTCTTTCAAAGGCAGTATTGTTAACAGCTCCTCTTTTGCAGTCATGTCAGTAAAAACCATCCGAATAAAAACGCACAATTGTGCTGTGTCACTCACATCTGTAGACTCGTCGAATTGAAGTGAGAAACACTCACAATCTGCGATGTCCTTCCAAAGTTTCCGGGTCAAATCCTCAGCTATGGCTTCACTGCGCCGTGTTACTGTATTTCTTGATAGCTGAAGAGCTTTGATCGAACCTAGTATTTCTGGTTTGTTTTTAAAGTCTCTAAACAATGAGTCTGCCGCTTCAATAAATTCTTCTTTTACCATCTCTCCATCTTGAAAGGATTTCTTTTTTTTTACGATGAAGTGATTTACTCGGAATGATGCTTCAGTGACTGCCTTTGCCTTTGAAGTTACCTGTGTGAAAAATGACTGCTGTCCGGACAATTGAGATTTTAGTTCCTTCAACTTTTTCCTTCTCAACTCGCTTTTCGGAGGAAACTCAGTGTCATAGTTTTTATGAGCAGTCCGAAAATGACGCTCCACATTAATTTTTCCCTTCTTTGGTAAAGCAATTTTACACTGACAGATGAGGCAAACACACTTCGAAAATGACATTATGAAAAAGAAGTCCTCCTCCCACTCTGTATGGTAATGGTAAGTCTTCGGCTTTTTACTTGGTTTCGCTGTTCCACTCATTTTTGTCTCTTCTTATTCGCTAGCTTGCTAGAGTTTTACAGTACTTCGTGCAGTTGTATGAGCATGTGCAGTGACGCGTGTGTCAGAGAATTGTCAGGTCAGATGTCATAGTGACAAAAAATAATTACCTAAGTCTTAAAATAAAATAAAAAATAAAAATGTCATTGTGAGGATAGACGATAGGCTGGCGCCAACTTTTTTAAATATTCTTTTAAATTTAATTTTTTTTAATGCCGTGCGATCTACCCACAATCCTTCGCGATCGACCGGTCGATTGCGATCGACGTAATGGGCACCTCTGCTTTAATCAATACATCAGCGTGTAGAAAATGTTGCTGGTAAGGTTGCTGTTGCACTTGTATTTCTGGGTCAGAAAATAGCAAAAAATCTTGATTGACATTAAAAGCTAATGTGGGCCGCTAGTAACCTCCTCAAACTTTTTAGCAACATTTTAGAACAAAACTTCACAAGCTGATTTTATTGATATCACTTGTCAGGTTATACAAAAAACTTTGAAACTGATTTACACGAAAGTCACACTTGGCGGTCAAAGATGGGGGTATTGTGACGAGTGAAATAAACGATGCAAAATGTGCATAGTTTACCATCAAAAATTAAAAACCGTTCTGGCGTTAAATAACCGTAGCTGCTTCCCACTATGACAATTCTTTAATAAACGTAAACATTATGAAATTTTATCGGAAATCGAACCGATATATATAGATTTTTCGGTAAACGCTGAATTAGTTCTATTGTGACGATGTAAAGAAATGTCGATGGAGTAACAACTTTTATTAAAAGTAACTGAATTGTTGATGAGCATTGAAGAGCTTAATCACAAAATAATTGAAGTTATATGCTAGGGCAAGAAAATATACTGCAAGTACATCAATTACAGTTACTCGGCAGATGTTTTAAAAATTTACTGACAGAAAGTATGCTACTATATAAGCTCAAATAGATGAGTACATGGTATCGAAATTGAATCACTTTTCGATTGTTGATTTGATAATAGCGACGATGCTATTAATGAATGGCTTTTGGGAATAAAGTGAATGTGTTAGAGCTAGTGGAGAACATTAAACATTTTTTCAAATGAGAGTGACATAGAAAATTGTGAGTTTGAAAGCAACCGCAACATTGATGGAGTGACGTGTTGATGAAGAAAATGAGCCGTCTTCATTTACGCCACAGAACAAAAGTTCTCTTTTTGGAAGGAAAAATGCTAATGTGTGTTTCCCAAACTCCCCAGGATCTTATTGAGCCTGTGCTTGCTGCGAAAAGCACGCAACTGAAAGAAAAATAGTCAATATAGGATCTTAATCATCTTTGTGCTTTCTTGATAAAGATTTTTTCTCAATTATTTCTGAGCATTCCTTTAGCAAATTTATTAAGCGATTTCCTGGATATATTTACAAACTGTCTCGTTTCAAAATACTATTGTTTAGATACTACTTGTTTGCTCTGTGCACTCCTACCATTGAAAAGCATGAAGGTAATAACTATAACCGTTGGTAGCTTATAGTTTTTTGTTTTCATGTTATTTAACCGCATACAGCAAACATTTTGTACAGGTTACTTATGAAAATTTATATGGTGCAAACAACACAACGTAGCTCTCTTCCATGAACGAATGGTTCACATTGGAGTGACGGACATTGGGTTTCAACCGTGTACAATAATCCATGGTGAAGACCAGCATCAGATCCTGGCACCACTTGAGGTGTATCATCAACACACAGATACGGTTTAGAATGTTTGTGTCCATTATTTCCAGCCATAATATATCCAGTGTATTCCTTTTTCCAATGAGGAGGACAAGTATCACGTCCGGGAATCATCAACTAAAAACCAACGAGAAAGAGTTTACGTTTGTTGCAAACGCTAATATTCATCAAATAAATCCCAAATATTAGATGAGCACTGAACATGCTAAAGATTTATGACAGCTTATATTCAGTATTTTACGTAATGACCTGATTAACTGTTCCTTTTGCCATACAAGCAGCACAGGGCACATTAAAGTTATACAGACTATTTCCTTCAGTTCGAGAGAGATCAAACAAATTCAAGGGATTGTAATATTCCATCCCATAAATGCGTGATGATCCTGTTAATCAAAATTGTATTTTGTTTAGAGTTGTGCAGTTTAATTATGCAGATGAAGCATGACAACTAAAAAGAGTAGTGTTTATTAGCAATCGCCACTTAAACCTATACAAAAGTATTGGATCATTTAATGAACAAATGGGCGGTATTTTGGTAAAATCAGTGACGAATGCATTAAAGCATTTCAAAACAAAAACATATTATTTTTGCACTTTTTCTTTTTCAGGAAAATTAATGGTTAAATCTAGTTTTGTGTGACATTTTTAATCATACGTTTTACAATAGCTGCAATGTATTGTTGATATTTTGCATAAAAGATTTGTGATCATGTATAGTGTAACAAAGATTTTTGTTAGAAGATGAGGAACCAAAATCATTAAACCAGAGTAGATGTGATATTAGAGTAGATTCAAAGTTTTGATCAGAACGAGCGTTTTGATGTAAGTGAAAAAAGACAGTTTTATGGGTGTTGCAAATTTGTTGTTTGACATTTTGTTGCATGTAAATTCCTCAGTGGGATCCAACCCATCGTTATGTGAACTAGTTGCAGAGCATGATATTCTGACCCGACATCACAAACTGGATAAACTAGATTTGCTAATTTCTGATCTTACGCTATTTTCTTGAATTAAAAAATTTGCTTGTCAAACTAAAAAGCGCGTTCTTAGATTGTCTTGCTGTTACCCGACTACTTTCGAAGAATGGGGTCGTTGCTGAAGAACATAAAATCCTGGAAGCCGGGCAATTTCCCAGAGCCTGGACCAGAGGTCGTAGAGAGACAGGGAGTTGTCAAAAAGCAAGCGGCGCAAATTGTCCGTAGCTAAACAGTGCAGAATATAATGAAAGTTGTCCTGGGATGGATGCCCGCAGGTGCTCCATGAAGAATCTCGATTCTGCCAATTCTATTGAGATAAGTGCTTAGCAAAAGGCTGTTTCCGTTGCCGCGAAAGGAGTGTATACGAGAAATAAGAGGAAAGAAATTACAAGGGATAGCAGAGGCAAGAGTAGCGCTTCTTGTCTGGCCAGCTTATCAGCTGCGTCGTTCCCTGAGAGAAACGAATGCCCGGGGACCCATTGTAGCCTGATATTATAGGGAAAAAGAAGACAGTTCCTGCCAGGGAGATTGAAGTAAAAGGAAAAACGGAGGAGAGTACAGAATGGCGAGAACAAAGAGAGAGAGTCAGAGAGAAAAAAAGTAAGTGGAACAAGCCATCTGTCCAGATTACCACATCGTGGGGTGGGAGAGAGCCAAGGTGAGCAAAAACCACACCTTGGCGAGAAAAAAGAGAATCGGAGCGGGAGCATGGGCAAGAAAGAGTAGATTTCATAGTAAAGTAAGGCATGTTCCAAGCAGAAGAAAAGAGCAAACAAAGAGAATTTTCTGAGGAGAAATAGGGAAAATATGGGCCGGTAAGTGTAGGCAAAAGCTCTCCAGAAGAATCTGCAAAGACTTGGTTTTACCCGAAGTCTGGCCAAACCTGAAATGGTAGAGAAGTTGGGAAGGCGAAGGGCCCGCTCATAAAATGACAGAGCGAAATAAGTCAGGGTGACCCGAATAGAACACAATGACGCTTCAAAAAGGAAAAGTGGAATAGGGGAAGACGATAGACAGCCGAAGATGGCGCGACTAGACGCTCAGTGAAGACGTTCCAATTTGGTTAGGTTGGTCACGTCAAGAAAAGGAAACTATACAGGTTAAGCATAAGTGAGAAGCGGCCGAAGTAATACTTTACACAGAATAGAGAAGCACTCCTTAGAGCGGCCCCGTAAGGAAGTAGAGATACATCGTAATGCTTTGAAACAAAGAAAAAAATTGGCCTTTAGCAAAGATACATGTTTAGAAAAGAAAATAGTACAGTCGAAGGTTATCCCAAGGAAAGTAGAGGTGGAATCGAAGCCGTGGAGAAAGTTGAATAAGAGGAGATTAGGCTGGAGGTTGGCTTGGTGGGAATCCAGCATAAAGAGAGCAGCTGACGGAAAAAGGCAGAGAAACACAAAGATCATTGATGAAAAGAGAAATAAGTACATGGCCAAAAACGGATCCTTGCGGAACACTTTGATGCACTTGAAAGGAGCCACTTTTGTGATTTTGAAAAACCATGCAAGTGCGCCTATTAGAAAGGAACGAGCAAAGCTAGGAGGAAGGCCAGCCGAAATAAGATTGTGAAAAAAGACGGGGTGTCGGACAGGGCCGAAAGCTTTCGAGACGTTGATAGTGGCAAAAATTGACCGATTTCCAGGCTTGGGTTTGTTAAACCCATCCAAAATAGATTAAGAATGATAAAGAATTTAATCAAAAGTAGATCATCCATGGCGGAAACCGGTTCTGGCTGGGAGAGAGAATGGAATTAGACTCCAGAAGGAAAAGTAAACGCGATAAAATGATGCGTTCAAATAGCTTTGAGATGCAGGAGGTCGGAGTGATAGGCCGAACAGAAGCAGGGAAATCCAGAGGCTTTTCCATCTTATGGATAAGAATTATAGAAGATGTCTCCCAGATGGAAGGAAAAGAAATACAAAACCAGGAAAGATTGAAAGTGTGTAAGAAAACAATCCTTACCAGAGGGGGCAAAAGATTGAAGAAAGAGGGACAGTTAGTAGAATTGGTAGGTGATCAGAAATCAATTCCTGAAGTTCCTCGAAAGAAAATAACAGGACGAGAAAGCAGGGAGCAAAGGAGATGTCGGAGGGGAGTGACTGCCAGAGAAGTAATCGTGAGAAAGGGGCATGTCAAGGATGTCAGAGAAGATGACCCAATCGAATACTTTCTTCTCACAGGTTTTAGAAGTACCTTTTGAGTCCCAGTTTGGAGATTGCAGTTGAAGTCCCCAAATAAAGAGATTTCTGGAGGAGGAAAAAATGGAGGCGGACAAGGAGTCGGTTCTGCTATCCGTTAAAGAAAAGCAAATAGGTGGAGCATAAGCGCTAAGGAAAGAGAGCAAGGGGGAGTTGTTTAGTGAGATATTGACCCCTACATAATCAGATAGGGGTGAAGCGAAGAAAGTGGGGATGTAAAAAGTTTAGTAAAGAACAAGTTCTGCCTCATGAAAATGATGACGCCTCCACTGGCGTGCGGGTCATCGGGAGAAAGAATGTCAGACCGAGAGTAAGTGCAAACGGATCGCAGAGCAGAGAATCTCGGAATCCAGAAAAAGGGGTATGAGTTAAGATTGGATTCCTGTATACAGATATGGTCAACAAGATAAGACGAAATAAAGTGTAGTATTTCAGTGCTTCTGGCTCGGAAACCTCCAGTATTCCATTGGAGACCCCTGAACGAGTCAGGGCAGAAGAGGAAGCAGAAAGTATAGAAAATCAGCAAGAAATATGTGGAGATGGGGAAGGAACAAAAAGAGGAAATACGAAATGAGCGGAATGAAGGTAAGAGGTTTGAAAACGAGGATGGGGTGGGAGTGCTGCATTGGCAGAAGACGCCAGATGGGCCAGGTTGAGCAGTGGAGGCATACAACCTGGGGGGTGTCCAAAAAGCAAGACACAATGCTGGTTGGTGTGGGATTTCCAGAAGAAGCAGGGACGCACCAGAGAGAACAGCTCCATGAGTTATAGTTGCCTAATGTTTTACATCTAGAAAAGGAGAGTAGTGATCACCTTAAATAGACTCATTTGGAGCAGATGCGACATTGCACCTATCTACCATTTCAGGTCACATTTCCAGCCCACACTGAACAGGCAAAAACGGGGCTACAGTTAGGATAAACGTTGCCGCTAATCAAGTGAAAGAGAAAAATGACAAAACGGGAAAAAGAGAGGCAGAAAAAGAGAGAAAACAGTCGACCGATTTTAAAGAGGTTGCGTGCTGACCTTCTGAAGTCTTTTAGAGGGCAGCACGACAAAAAATGGTTTGTGTGACGGGAGTGCCCGGGGTCAATGGGATCCCTGGGAAGGCCAACAGCCATTTCAACCCACGGGAACCGCACCACCACGTTGACGCAGCTGTTGATTGGTGCAGCTTAGATTGTCTTCATTGATGTTGTTGGGTTGAAATGATATGTTGGTTGTTGATGAATGTTTGGCTATAACGTAAAACTAACTTTTTGTAATTCTCGTTTTGTTTTGTATATTCCATTTGAATGAGATTTTACTTAGAAATTCGTGCGTAATGACTTAAAGTGGTGCATATAACTGTAAAGGAATCATGACAAAGGGACATCTTTGTTGAGAAGACCAATGGAAGTTTCAATTTCCTTTCTTAACACACTTGTACTTGTAATAATTGTAGTAATAAATATTTTTCAAACAAGATGAAATCCAAAATATTTTTCTATAGTAAGACTCGGTGCTTTACACGGTTTATTTATTTTATAAAATCAATTCACAAAATTATTTTCCTACTAGCTCTACTTGAAAAACAGCGTGCAATTAATCAAGATATTTGCATTGCATTGTTCCTTTAAAATTATATTTATCTTGATTATTTAATCAAAATCACTGGGCACGTAACAAAGGGGTCTACTGAATATATGTTATTCTCGGCTGCGATTGCAAAACCACACAACGAAGGAGTTTTAATTCAGCATTCCGTGGCTCTCAAATATTTTTGCTGACAGTACCCATTAGTTTGTTGGAGCATTCTTATACGAAATGTTTGGTGAAATCTTTGCTACGGCAACAAATCAAAAATGAGCTCTGTATTTCTTGAAATCTAATATCGTGCCACCAAAAGATAGAACTACTCACCAGAAAATTTTTAAATTAAATCAATTAAGAAAAAAAGTTCTGAAAACCTCGTTAGCGCAAATAAAGTGGAATTTTTGATTCATTATAGTTTTTGAAGATCAGCAAGGAACATTGGTAGGCAGAATGTAAAAGACAATGAAATTAAGTACATTGGAAAACAATATAGATTAGCATGACGCCCACATGATTTGTAGTTTTGAGTGGATGGTATACAAACAATGAATTGTTGAGACATAAAGTGTAACAATCAAGCACACCGATGTTAAGCGTTTCACCTTGATTGCCGTCTTGATATTTTCCTGGAGTGTAGCTGACGTTTAGATCGATACAAATCACGTTTGATCCTCCTCCATGTTCGTTGTATTTACTTCCCGCTGCTACACCTGTTGATTAATCATGATTAAGAACCACAAACAACACAACAGGCCAACATAAGCAGGAAACCAAAAAAACTAAATTTCGTCGTACAAAAATATTGTTACTGGAGGCGGTGGGAGACAAGAAAATCACACTTACCTTAAAAATTCAACACCAACCTACTCAAATATAGATCATATTGATATTGTAAATAATTGGTTTATTACAACATACAAGCATAAAACCATTAAGTTTTAAGCATCAAATATTGCCATTTTTATTAAAGTTAATTTCGATTGTATATGATGATGAAGAGCTAGGCTATTCACAATTAAGATCGCTTTGAAAAGTGAAAATACTTATCAACATTCAACATTTACTTGCCTTCATAAACAAGCTCAGTATGTTCTGGTCCTTCGCAATTTCTGCTTCCCCATCTGATATACGTCGTCCCACCACGAACTGCATACGTTATAACAACTTACATTACCAAACATCGTTAGCTGATAGGTTTCATAAAACTGAACCATTTCGGTGGTTTTTATTTGATAATCTTCAAAACTCGGATGTTATTTTGATCATGGTTTTTGTTTTCATTAATGCTAAACTTTGAATAGCAGTAATGAGGTTGAAACTGTTAAATTTGCTTGTTAATCATCTCTACAAACTCATTCAGAAGTGAGAAATTAAAGGAATGCTATGTAAAATATTTACCAGTATTTAGATTACATGTCGGTGAAAATACGAGCATAATCTGATATTTTGGGTTTATTTTCATAAAGTGTTATGTTCAGAGCTGATGTGCATTTGCCAGAACTTGATAAAATTAAAGCCAATTTATGATAAAATATCGTATAAAATAAATAAATATGATGCAAATGAACTAAACTTACTTGTTGGTGTTAGATCGTCAAACTGAATAAAACAATATCATTTAAAACTATATTTTTGTTAAAAACTCAAATGATATCAATGATAAGTAATTAAAACAACTTCATTGTTTTAAGTGTATGGATGTTTGGTAATATTAGTTTAAATGGATATAAATGTGAAGATCTTATCAAAAAAACAATTAACGTTACTTTATCATCACCGTCCTGAGCGTTTCTTTTGTTGACGTGATTTTGTTCTTTGACCTCACGCTTTCTCACGTGATGATGGATTTTGACATCACTCAATAAATTGTTCATCGCAATGAACTGGTTTTCAAGTCTAAATCACAATATACTGATCTTTATGTTTATTCTAGATTTTATCAAGTTAAAAAACGTAAGATTTATAGTTAGAATACATCATGATTTGTGTTTAGCACCAAAGAGAAACAATGCAAAGTCGTGCACAAAACAAAATGTTGTCAATTTTATTTAAAATGAATCTGCGATCGCAACTGTGTTGCTGTCTCAAACAAATTTAGACTATTCAGTTCTCATTGACACGTTCTTTTGTTTTTGTATAAATATATATATCACTATTTTATGAAATTACTTTGTCATTTTATGATTCATACTTTTCCTATCAACATAGAATCCAGTACAAATTAATAGGAATCCAGCTACCATTAACCAGTTTTAACTTTCATCACATTTTTTATGCACAACGATTTTTGATTAGGTTTAGAAGCAGATTTACAATCATAATCATACAACTCGTGAAGCTTCATAATTAAAATTGTAACTGAAACTTGTTATGGCCGAGAAAGAAGCGAATTGTGCCCCTTGTCATAAGCACAATGCCTTAAATATGCTTTCCAACTATAAGCAAAAAAAAAGTTCTTTTATCAGACGCTCATTTCTGTAATTTGTTTTTCTTGTTCAAGCAGTAATGACATTTTCCCAGAAAACATTGGCATTGAATGCGAATGATTTTAATACAAGATTCTTCCATTGCAGCGTCATAGGCATTGCTGCTGAATCAATACAATCACGATCATAAATCAATTGCGATGAAATATGATCATTACACTGTTATGTCATATTATGATACTTTTGCTTTACCACTATCAACCTATTTCACACTGTCTGATATTTAACAGTAATTTTTCTTCAAAACTTCTTCAAGATGATCATCTCAAACAGCTATTTATTTTAAAGCATAAAGTCAAGACTATTTCGCGGGAAAATGTCACTGTGCTGCAACTAAATTATCAAAATTCCACCAAAACGAGTCTTTACAACGGAGAACGCCGTATTAGGCTCCGAATCTCACGTTGTTGAATTATAAGAAACCTGTGTAATTGAACTATTTTGAACACAACTAAAAAGTGTATGCGTATGAACGTTGTCTGCATTTATCATATTGATCAAGTTACAACATATCGGTTGTAAACTAAATGATACCAACAAGACTTTTTTTAACAATGAAATAAATGGTTTTGGTTGGCTAAACTTTTACTGAATAGCAAATCGCTCACCGGTTTAGATAGTGGATTAGAGTTTTTTGTAAAATTTTGAAACGCTAGGAAAACAATAGGCTTATATTAGTTTTCTTCAGTGCAGTTGGTGACCAATAAGAAGCTAGAGGCTTTTAATAAAGAATAGCTTAGACCGTCACACTTGTGGGACCAAATACTAGGTCCACTGTAGTGGATGGTCTGTCAACCTCAGCGAAGCCGTATCACTCGTGAATGAGTGGCGGTTGTCGCAGGTGCACTAAGTCTAACAACTGCTAGAACAATAGTGCTGTCACAGCCGAGTGGTCACAAGGTCTTACATGTATAGTAATGTAAGAGGCCAGCGATGCACTTAGCAAACTTTCTTATTGGTCACCAACTGCACTGAAGAGACCTGATAGGTCGAAACAGTGTCACTGTCTGCAGTTTGCTAAGTGCATCGCTGGCCTCTTGCATTACTATATATGTAAGACCTTGTAACCACTCGGCTGTGACAGCACTATTGTTCTAGCAGTTGTTAGACTTAGTGCACCTGCGACAACCGCCACTCATTCACGAGTGATACGGCTTCGCAGAGGTTGACGGACCATCCACTACAGTGGACCTAGTATTTGGTCCCACAAGTGTGACGGTCTAAGCCAGTGGTTCTCAAACTTTTGAAAAAATTTTACTTTGCGGTCCCCTTTCAATTTTTTCAACCACTCTCGGTCCCATGTAAATTTAAACATAAATTCTGGCTCAGTTGTAAGGACATTTATCATAAAATACTATGTGTATTAGGCAAACAGCTATTCATTCTGAAAAGAAAAAAGTAAATATCTGTCAACAATTTTACAAGCACAGTTTAATGGGATGGGTGCCCTTACTTGTCTTCCAGCAATTCCTCTATGTTGGGCAGTGTGTTGGCTAGGGCAACTCTCATGTCATGGGTTACATCCATCCTGTTTCGAGATTTTGTTTTGATAGTAACGAGAGTGGAAAACGCTTTTTCGCATTCGTAGGTGGTAGGAAATGGAATCAACAATTTTAGAGCCATCTTTGCGACAGCTGGGTATGGCTCTGCCATTTGAATCCAAAAATCACTGCAACACATTTCACGAAAAACAAATTTTGCATCCCCATCATTTACCAAATCAATAAATTGCTCCTCAGCCAAGTTGTCCTCTGAAGGCAGATCGCTAACGGAGAGTGCAAATGGGTTGTTGATGAAGCGGTAATATTTTTCAAATTCCAGTAGATCGGGAAAGTATCGCGATATTTCTTCTTTAAGAATTGAAACATGGCGCTTCATCACTTCAAGGATATCGTCATCCACGTGAAGTGCGTTTTCATCAAGAAATGTATTTAACTGTGAAATGGGGCAAAGTTCCTGTTATCCAGTTTTGAATTACATAACGCTAACTTCATTTCAAAAGCAATTTTTCATGACAATGGAGAACGGTGATTTCCCTTCCTTGTAAGGCCAGGCTGAGAGAACTCACGTATTCGAAGATGTCTACCAAAAACAACAGGCATGTCAGAAAGCGGTTGTCCGTGAATTTTTCGGACATTACTTGTTTAGCTGTAGCTTTATGCAGAAATTCGTGTATTTCTTTTCGTAGAACAAAAACTCTTTTCAGTACTTTTCCCTTTGAAAGCCATCTCACATGCGAGTACAAGAAAAGTGTTTCAAATTCGGAATCACTTTCTTTGCATAAATCACGAAACAGGCGTGAGTTGAGTGCGTTTGCTTTAATGAAATTCACTGCCTTAATCACATCGTTCAGAACACTTTTCAACTCCTCAGGCATTGTTTTTACCATAGGTGCTTGACGATGAATAGTGCAGTGCGTACGAATCACATCTGGGCACTTTTCCTTTACCAAGGTCTAAAAACCGGAACGGCAGCCAATCATCGCTGGAGCACCGTCGGTGCAGACCCCAATAACACGCTCCCACTTGATAGCATGCGCCTCAAAAAATCTGTCCACTTTGTCAAATATTTCCCTTGCGGTTGTTTTAATGCTTAGGGTTTCGCAAAACAAGAATTTGTCTTCCAGATGCTGATTATAAACATAACGTACAAAGACGCAAAGTTGGGTTAAGTTAGCTACATCCGTAGTTTCATCAATCTGGATCGCGAAATCGTTAAAAATTGAATTCTGAATTTTCGAGACTGCCTGTGACAGAAAGTTATCAGACAGCTCAGTTATTCGCCTTCTGACAGTATCATTTGACAAAGATACGTGTTTTAGCTTCTGAAGCTCAGAACTTCCCAGCACATTCGATATGATGTCTCGGCAGCAAGGCAATATTAACTTTTCTCCAATGTTGTGGGGTTTTTCGGAGGCAGCTATTTTTCGTGAAACCTCATAGGAAGCTTTCAGACCACTCTTAGTGTCTTTCCAAAACATTCCTGATTGATCCAGCCTGGACTTGATCAACGTTTCAGCTTTCGTTTGAAGAAATTTAAATCCTTGTTTGATGAATCAGGATGATGCGTTTCTAAATGTCTTTTTAGTTTGCTGGGTTTAAGTGAAGTAGATACCAACACTGTGCAGCATAAAACACACTGCGGTTTCTCTTCTCCGTCACATTTTATCGCCGTAAAACCAAATTTTAAATACGAATCGTCATATCTCATTTTCTTTTTGGAGGCATGGTGAAAGCAAATTTTCAACAGTAGCTTAGCCAATTTTTGAAGTATTAAGTTCTGAAACTCAAAAATTATAATTATAACTGCAAGCTAGTCTGCACTAAAGCTAATACCTCGACAAACACTTTTTAGGAAAAAGCTGGCTATACGCTTTTACATGTCCGCGTTAAATTTGGTTTGTCTTAAAACTTAAGTTGCTACTTTTCATCCAAACACGCATACTTGCTCTAATTTGTACTCAACTTCTTCTTTCTTATAAATATTCAAGACTTATATTTTATAAACAGAATGATTGAGAAAAAGAACTATTACGTAATAATTGACTCTCAGTCGTACAATGCCCCATTGTGTGTTGATACGACCTCTAATAACAGATTTATTGAGCAGTGAGCTGCATCGATTATAGATCCAGCTAAATTTCTCACCTTGATTCATGCTGCCACTTTATATACGGCGCATCAGAGACCCCTCGCGGTCCCCCTGAAATTGCGTCGCGGACCCCTAAGGGACCGCGGTCCCCAGTTTGAGAACCACTGGTCTAAGCTATGCTTTATTAAAAGCCTCTAGTTTCTTATTGGTCACCAACAGCACTGAAGAGACCTGATAGGTCGAAACAGTGTCACTGTCTGCAGTTTGCTAAGTGCATCCCTGGCCTCTTGCATTACTACACATATATTAGTTTTGTTTCCAGCCCGCTATCATCCAAATGCTGTTTTAAATGATCACGGACTACGGTTTCTGTGTCTTTTGCAAAATTTTTGTAATGTACAGGAGCAAAGTGCTGCCTGTAGGCTGTCATTCTTTATTCACAGCTCCAATTAGCGCCAAATTCTGCAATTTATTGTGTGACTTCAAAATTATAAACTACATACTGTTTCTGTGATTGCAATGACATCCAATCTCTTCAGTATTACCAATTTACCAGAGATCGAAGACTATTCATCATTAAGCATTCCTTGTTTCAAGAAAATGGGAAAAGAAATAAGAAGCTGTTGATACGTGTGTTTTTTCGCTGTTGCCTCATTTACCTATATCAATGAGCTTAGTCTGGTATTGTGAGAATTTACTTAAACTGGATTACCGCTACGTGTAAAAGGTTTGACGTAAAATATTGTAATTTGAGCACTGCTTTCTGTTACTTCAATATGGAATTGAACAAAAGCCGACAAAGCTTGATTAAGTCACTGTTGTTTAAACACTGCTGTTTAATTTTTCCAACTCAGCTGTGAGATTGTTTTGTTATAGAGGTGGGCAATGTGGCTGTGGCTAATTGAAGCAGCGGTAAAATAGAGCAACAAAATATTTAGACAAAAGATATTGTTAGAGCAAACACAGATGCAAAAAAATTGCAATTTAATGAAACTCAATCGTAAATCTCAATTTTTTTTTACAAATGATCGATGTTTTCATTATGACTTGCTCACTGTAAGGACAGGCCTCCTTTTTAACACTAATTGGTTTTAACCACCTTTTTAACACTGTTGGTTAAACACTAGTTGATGATTTCTACGCTCTTGTATTGTATTGCACGATGCACTAAATAAACTAAAGCGTATTTCATTAGTTTAGATAGCGAATTATGATTGCTACTTGGATCTTTAGTTTACACCTTGTTGTGGTAAGAATAGTCACCTTAGTATTAGGAGTGTTCTTCGCACCAGAATCTCGTTGGTAATTTGCTATCTAGTTGGAGTTACTATGTTAATAATACAATTGAAACTTTTTCTTTTGCAAACTTTAATTGTTAGGTTTATTTGGTGAATTCGTTAAGTTCAAATCCACAAATGTGGCAAATGAAGTTGTAATAGATCCGAGGAATATTATAGCCCAATTATTTAGTAACCGCTCGTACTGTTGGTCGATATTGAATCTGATTTGTTAGTTGTTTATATTGTTAACGGTTCTGTAATATCACAAGTTATTTTCAATATGCACCGAGCTTCTCCTGATTGCTTGTTTAGCAGCGTTGGCCGTAGTAGAGCCCCAGAAGAACTTCCGACTCGATCGATTGATGCGAGTGCGTTATTAAAATGGCTAAAGTATTGTAAGAGCTGGAACGAAAGCTGAACTGGCCTGTTACTGAACCAGCTAGTACATCTTACAATTGGTCTCGTCATTTTGTGTCAACTGGTGGTGTAATATTGCTATGTTCGGATTTCTGAGTTTACGGAGCCCTGATTTTAACTTTACTTAGCTTTATGGAATCCTGACCTTGCTTCGTGAAACCCAAGGGTTTCGCGGAACCCACTTTGAGAATCACTGGCCTAAATCATTTAATATAGTATACGCACGTGTTTAGGGAGAAGGGGCAATAGAACAACCAGAAATGAAATTTGATAGGGAATAAGAATATGCGGTTTGGACTTTTCGGTTTTTGATTATTTTTTGAGATGGTTGTTTTGCTGCGGGCGTTTACTCCCTTTTTCCAAGAAAAATGTTTTTATAGAGGCATCGACGTGTTGAGGCCATTTTACTTGAAAATGGACGTTTTACCTTAATCAAGCCCAAGGAATTTAGGTAGCATGGTCTATTTGTTTCCCCGGCTACGCTGATAAGAAGTGGCCGATCTTTCATAATTGCCTCACCTCTGCTAGTGTGTGTGCTCTGTTGTTGATGCAATATGTCATTAAGTTAGTAACGAGTCAGTGAAACTGGTACCGACAAAAATCAATCGCCCAAAAATCAAATAGCTTGACATTGTGAAACGGTCACCATCCACTAACAAAACCCTAAATTACGCATTGCCCCACTTTGATGGATCGTCTGTTCGTCATTGGACACAAAATAGGTTTAATAATTAATTTATTTTCTCGTCTTTTATTTTAGATTTGCTTGTTAGGTAATGTATTTTATGGAATCTTTATTGATAGATAAAAGTCATCAAAATATGGAGCGACTCGATGGCATTCAGGTTTTTGTTTTGTATCAATAAAAAGTTAGAATGTTGCGATATTTATGATTTGTAATAATAAATCCGTAGCTGTAACCAGCAAAAGATTTTGGATGTAGAAAAATAGAGAGCAAAATTTTACCCGCAGAGCACATTTTCAATAACGACTTGTGTTCATGATATTTAGATACTTCACAGGATTTTGATAAGAATCGGATGTTTTAAGCAATTTGAATGATATTTATTGAGGTTAAGCTCATTTCTCGTTGTTGAGAGGGTAACCCAGGCCCGGCACAACATCATTTTAGATTCAGAACCAGTGACGTAAAAAATTAATTTTTTTGCAAAACTGGCGGCTTATTGTCCACAATTTTGAATTATAGCCTGTTTTAAAGATTGAGTTCTTGATTGCAAATATTTGCCATGTTTCAAGTGCAAGACCTTTTTGGAAGTTCAACGTTTTGATAGTAAAGAGTTTTGAAACTCTATTTTAGAGATCAATTTTATAAAATTGTGTTTATGCTTTTAATGCGCGGGGATAGAAGGCGTGTGTACAGCAGCATATCCCATGAGCTCCCTGAAAAATTTCAGAATCGGGTGCGTTGGCACCCCTTGAACATAAATCGCTGTCAACGCTGCTGAGCTAAATTTTAGAGCACTTGTAACAACTCAGCTTAAAATGGAAATTTTATAAATTTTTCAGGAAGGCACTCGCGATATTACTCTCTTGGCTTTTGTGAACTAACAACATATATGGGAAAGTATAAAACAAAAACTCAAAAAATCAAACCCTGTAGAAGATTCAAACTTATTTTCATAAGTAATCACTTATCAAAACCAATCGACTTTATGAAAACAAGGTTCACTGGTAGCAGTGTCGCATTTAAAAGCTAATTATTGAATGAGGGCAAAGCATTTTGCAAAATCGAAAACTTTTTTTAAAGATTAAAGTTTGAAATCAAGAGTTTCGTTTAATTTTTCTCCAAATGGATGTTTTTGCCCATTTTAGTGTTCAAACAAACATGAAAAGTTTGATCTTTTAACATTTTTGTTACCGTCATACTGTTTGTGGAGAGCCATCGCCCTTTGTTTTCCCTAAATAGTAGCACCATTTGTTTTTCAAAATTCGAACCAAAAACAGCCAACTTCAACAAAGAATTTTTAGAAAATAAGAATTCAAAACTGTTCTTAGTACTAACATACCGGTACTTCATTTTAATTTAATACAGGTTAAGATTTTTCATCTACTTAAGTAAAAGTTACAACAATTCATGTAGCGTTATTTTCCATGTAAGTTACTCAAGTGAAAGTAGAAGTAGTAAGAAATAAATCTACTCAAGTTGTAAGTAGTTCGATACTAAAAAACCTATATAGGTAATTTACTTACGTAGAACTACTTTGCCAGACCACCTCTGCTCAATTCATACAACGATTTCAAAAAGCCTAGTTTCAGCTTCATGGTTTAGCAAACTGGGCAAGATTGCTTGTTTTGTTTGCCAATAATGTATATGACAGGTTATGTGGGATACAAATTGGAATGTTTAATAGTGCAGATGTCACGGTAGCCCCATAAAACGAAATACTAGCAAACATAGTATGAGATCAAGAGCATGAGCTAAAAAAAAGAAAAAAACTAGTTCGAGCAAAGACCATCACTCCGCCACACGAAGACAAAGTGTATTAATCAAAAGTAGACAAACGAACATGGCGGCTTTTTTCTTTACATTGTATTTTTTGTGTTTAGGTCGAAGCAGGTCGCTGATAAAAACCTTTTTTAAAGTCTTTAATATGGTTCGTTGATGAAAATGAAATAAAACCAGGTATATTGATTACAAAGCAACTATTCTATACAGTCCCACCGAAATGATGCCGTTTGCAATTATATACCAAAATCCCAAAAAAGCAAAATTTCATTAATTGTTAAATGCTATTGTAAGTGTCTAGTCACCTAAACATTACTACACAAGCAGTGAACATTTATACTAAATCAATGACTTTCACAATTCATAATATATTAGTAGGCAATGCTTTAATGATAACCATTAATTTCGGCATTTTCATTTGTAAGCTAATCAGGAAAAAATTGAGCAATTTCGACCAGTTGATAAGAAATGACGTTAGGTAATAATATTGACTAGGGGTGTGCAATCTGCGGCCCACGATGTGACATTTTTGTGGCCCGTGATGGGTCTTGAAAAGACTTTGAAATTTTTGGGGAAACTGAAGCTACAAAATTTTGACGAAGTATTAATCCACGAAAGAAAAAAGCTATCATTGACAAATTTGGGTTTATTATGCAAATATACAGCTATGAAAACTGTGATCTCCAAAAGGAAAGATCTTCACTGCCATACCCCATGAAAACTGTCACTAATCACTGCTGATGTGTATAATCGAACTCGCATACGAACTTTAAATCGCTCGTGGTATTTTCAAAAAGATAGAAATCAGCCTGCCTACTAAAATGGTTACACTCTAGGATTATGATTTTTAAAACTGTTTTAAAAATCATAATGCTATTGCACACCCCTGGTGTAAACTATAATTAAATGGCATTACATTATACTGAAAAACTTGCTAAGCATTTGAGTGCTAACACAGAAATGAATTAATGCCTCAGAAAAATATTAACAACTAACCGGCATCGCCTGCGTATCCTCTTCCTGATCATCAACTTCGCAAGAATATCCGTTCAGCTGACGCCGTCTTGACCGATAGATGATTAGTCAAAGCAATCACAGGTAAAACTTGATGAGTCAAAAAAGTGTCAATTGTGATTCTTATATATCAGTAAGAGTACCACGCTAAACCCAATAAATTGACAATTGCAATTTTGATCAGTTTGATCCTATACAGTTAAAATGAAGTGATCTAAATATATTTGGTCCGACGGTGAAATCGAATTCAAGATTTTGCCCAAATGGCTAAAAAACACTGCTTTATTTTAGTTGTAAACGTGATACGCAACTTCATGCGTAGTTCTAAAATCTGGAGTTTGCTTCTCGCCTGGTGGACAATTGATTAGAAGTTAAAAGCAGCACAACAGACTGACAATAGATAGATCTACAATTATTATTTTGCGTTTGATCCAAATTTTCAGAGTTTTACTTAGTGTTTTGCAAGATATGAATATAGTTACATACAGCTATCAAAAAAACTTGTGTTTGAAGGTCGTAAGTCGAAACGAACGGAAGAGCACTCAAAAATATATTTCATTTAAATCGACAGCGTCAATTAGAATGATGGATGGAATTTAATTCAAACACACGATAAATTCCACATACTAATACGTTGACTATAGGAATAGATTACAAGAATCCAAAGACTTCTGTAATCAACACATATACTTGATCGACTTTGCAATAAAAAAAGAGATATTTACGAATAAAATCCGCAATTAAGTGGTAAACGAAAAGAGTTTTAGGCAATTGGCAGTTTGATAATAACTTCTAATTACTAAGAAAATCTGTCAATTACTATAGTGCAATCTATAGAAAGTAGAAGCAATTTTTACTTGAACCAAATCGAAGGCATGAAAATAACAGCAAACATTAATCAATACAGTTTTGATTGATTTGACCCAAAGCGTAAAATGAAATGACTCAAATGTTTATGGTCAAAATATGAATTCGGATTCAAGATTTTAGACAAATGACGAAAACAACTGAGCAGTACATTTTGATGAGTTGACTCAAACATATTGGGACTAAATAACCAAGTATCTATATTCAGAAATAAAAACTGGATTGTATTGATTCCGATTCGAAATCTTATAAAAAGATTTAGAGAAAGCATAAAAACAACAGCAGCGAAGACATAAAAATTTGTCGTTTGGTTTTAATTTGAATAGTAAACTAAGTTCAGCACAAACTACTCTTCTTAAATTAAAAAATATTAGCCCTGAGAAAAATTTCTACTAAAAGTAGGAGCAACTTTACAAAATTTTTCACGAAAGTTTACTTTAGCATGCATAGTTTAAACATGTTGGTTTGGTGAGTGTACATCTGCCACTATTTCTTTGCTGTCAAACCAAAGTTTTTTTCCTTCTTTGCATGCGGCCTTAAACTACTGAGTATAAAGTATATATATCGGGTCTACCTAAAAAGCAAACCCAATTTTTAAGTATTTCTCAGCAATGAAATTCATTGACAGTTTTGACGGAGCTACCTAATCACCACTTTTACAAAGTCTGTAAAAGATCAGTAGTCAATAATTTGAGCCAACGTTAAATGATTCCGACAAAACAATCATTCCAACAAACGTTAAATCTCAAAAGTGCAAAATCAGATCAAATTCATTTAATTAAGTCTATGCTCGATTCATTTAAATTAGTCGTGCACATTTGGCAATCAATAACAACCGTATCTAAGATTTGATCTCAGAGAGACGATCGGCCACAAAGGTGTTGTCCAAAAACAAAATGTTATACCTGGCAACAGCGACGTGTATTTTGTCGGAATCGTCAAATGTCTGAAAGAGAAACATTTTTTATTTTGGAGCTGAGTTTTAGTACTTTATTTAAAATATTCAAGCACTTCAGTGTGTGTTTGTGTATACGTGATAAAAGAAAAGGTAGGAAATTATGGGCTTGTTTGTCAAAACTGCATAACTGTAAATCTAATACATATTTTGAAGAAACAGGGTAGGGCCTTTCTGCTTATGTTTATCAAGAGCGAAGACAGTGGAGGAAAAAGGAGGCTAAATCCTTTATTGCTGTGACACTTTGAAAAAAAAGGAATAAAGACCTTTTTTTTCCGAAACATCAAACAACTCTGCTGCAAAGAATAGAGTAAGTGTTTGGTCAGCCTATTCTTGACCAAAGTCTTGGTGGCAAGCATATTCCCTTTTAAGAGCTGCAAAGATGAACAATTCCTTTTCAATCTGTAGGCAAATACGAGGTCGGCAACATCTCTTCTACTTTTGAGTTCAGTGGTCTTCCTAGGCCCTTAGCCAATAGGATCTTCGCATCCCCAAAATACATTTAATGCTGACTGATAATATTGTTCGTGCCTTTTGTTGTGTCGCTGCAAGGGAGTTTATTCATTTGGCTCTTTTCTCGCCTGATAAGCTTTAAGCTGCCTTCAGACCGCCGCAATTACACTAGCTTATCAGTTGCTGTTTTGGGTTGCCAGCGAACGGACGTGTTACTTGCCCTGGACAGAATATTAAGGAATTTCAAGTTCTTGGAAGCTTAATTAGTTAGGTAAATATCATTCTGTTGTAGGCAAGCCACCGCATTTTTACGATTATTCATGCTTTGTTTCTTACATTAACAGAAACTGTTTTCGAGTACGCTTTGTGTCGCTAGTGTGGCTGTCGCGTTTATTTTGGAATAAAGGAGTTGCAATAGACGCGTACGCTTGACAGAACAATGGCAAAGGAAGGGAGGCGAACTTGAGACGCGTTGGCTAAAAGCGTCGACGGGGCGTGTGACAGATTCAGCACTTGGCCCACGCTGAATTAAAAGATCTGTTGCATATCGTTTCTAACTAACGTTTCTAACTATTTGATTGGTAGAGCCTTTTTGGCAAGGCTCGTTCGGTGGAGATTAAGTTGGAAGGTTCTTCAGTAGCAGAAGCTGTGGAGAGAAGCAGCTTTGACTTCGAGAATTCGACGAAGAATCTGAGTTGGAGCCCGGAGCGGTTTTGAAGATTTTGAGGGCTCGTGTTCGAAGTCAACTGAGGAACTGTACATCATCGGCGACTGGTTTCTGGACAATTGCGTGTGGTGCAGGTAAGACCTTGTACTTAATTTTGTTAAAGTGCTTTACCATTTTATTTATTAGCATTTTCAAGTATTTATTTGCTATGAGTTCCCCGGATTTATTGCCTTTGATTAAGGCTTTAAGGCAAAAGCATCTAATAGTGGAGGGGTTAATGCTAAATGTTGAAAATGCTAAAATTGTCGAAACATTAGTCAATGATATCAATTTCAATTTTGATAGTTTAATGGTTGACTGTGTTGCCTTGCCCGATAAGGAGCTAACCCCTGGCACTGATGCTATCAAACAAAATGTCGTTGTAGCCAAGCAGGAGTTTGACAATCGAGTCACTGCGTGGTTTTTCAGAGCTAACGAGGGTTGCAGTTATAAAACAGCCTGCGATGTGCCAGATATTGACCGGTGTAGTGCCCCCTTTGGCAGAGCCCCCTCTGATGCCTGCTCTACCACTTCTAGTGTTGCCAGTCCAAAAAAGAAAGAAGGTCAAGTTAAGCTCAGGTTGGCCACGTTTGCTAAGCAGCCCGATGTGGAAAGGTTTCAACAGTCTGAAATAGACAGACAAACGGTTGAACGCGCCATGCGAGAGGTAGAATTGGCACAACAAAGTGTAAGCGATCTTCAGAGAACTATTGACCAAGAAAATAAAAAACGACAGAGAGATGTAGAAATAAGGATGGCTGCCTTAGAAGTTAAAGCTTGGGAGGAATTGTCAGAATCTGAAAATCCTGCATTTTCCGCTGCCGATAGGCCTGACGCGGGGAGTGAAAGAGTCAAAAGTAATAAGCTTTCCCAACGTCAAAAATGGGGCCTTAATGACGATCAAAGATTTGAAAGCGCCCAAGTTAAAAATTCTTTTTGTAAAAACCCGTTGATACCCGCTGCCGTTTACAAAGAAAGGCTCGAAAAGGAACATATTATTTCCAACCCTTCCAAAAGAAGGTGACAATATGAAGGCAAGATCGAAGCTGGTGCTGCGCCTAGTGTTAGGGTTCAGACTGATTTTAGACCTAAGGAAAGTGAAGTAAAGGTTTCCAGCAAGCTTTGTAATCGGTATCCATGGGTTAGAAAAGGTTACGCTGAGCCTAAAGTTTTAAATGTAAAACATGTGGAGAGATTTCCCTTAGATCAGGAAGTGGTATACGGAATTGAAATTGAACGACGGAAAGTCGAGAGTTTGGATGATAGAAGATATATAGCCCCAAAAAGAGGTGCCTATGCTTCTTTGCCTGTTGTGCATGATTACCCTCCACCCCGATCCGAGATTCCGATATTCGATGGAGACCCTTTGTCGTACTGGACATTTATTCGCAGTTTTGAGACCCATATAGCTCAAAGAATGCCGACAAATGCGGCGCGATTGGTGTACTTACTGCAGCATTGCTCTCCGCGAGTCCGTAAGAATTTAGAGCACTTTTCACAGAATTTAGATGCTGGATATCGATTGGAATATGAGAGCCTCTTTAACGACTATGGTCAGCCTCATATTGTCGCTTATTTCTGTGAAAAAAAGACTACTGAATTACCTTGTTTTGAAGTCGAGAGGCTCAGACGGTTTAAAAGCCTTTTCCGTTCTCATGGAGAAGAGCTTGATTTTGCTGCAGGACTTGGGGGATTTTGCGTCACTGAGTTCTCTGGGAACCATACAGCGATTAACGGAGAAGCTTTCTGCGGAGACTAGAAAGGGATGGATGAAATGGGCATTTGAGTTTCTTATGCAAAAATGGTACCAAGCGAAACTTGCTGAGCTAGTGCAATTTGTCAAAAATGAAGCTCAAGACGTAAACTCCTTGTATGGAAAGGCGTTCTACGCAAAAGGAAAGGAACGTGATTCTCTTGCGCTTACAAATAAAAAAGCTGGTGTGTTCAGCGCTAGTGTCACGCCAGAAAAGGCTTTGCTAGAAAAGTGCCCTTATTGCAAAGGAGATCACAAGCTTGCTCATTGCAAGGACTTTCAGCAGTTAGCAAGGTACAAGCGATTAGTCTTTTTAAGGAAATCACATCGATGCTTTAGATGTCTGGACTGCAGTCACAGGATTCGTGATTGTAAATCTACGCAAGGATGCATGATTGAAGGGTGTAATGATACTCGGCGCCATACCTTGCTGCATCGCCATGAGGAGCAAACGGAAAGCTCTTGTTGTGCTGCTGTGGAAGGATTGGCTGCAATTAAGGATAAGAGACCTTATTTGATGACGGTGCCAATAAGAGTTAAATCCGGCAGTAAAGAGGTGTTGACTTATGCCCTGTTAGACTCCGGGTCTGAGCGTTCGTTTTGTGTGCGAGACTTAGCCAGAAAAGTGGGTGCTAGGGGGCCCAGATGCAGATTGCCCATAAAAACACTTTCATCAGGAGCCAGCGTGGATGTGGTCGATGGAGAATTGATTTCTATAATCGTGAGTGGAATGAGCGACGACAGGAGTCTGGAACTACGTGATGTTGTAACCGTAAAAGATATTCCTGTAGAGGGTTTTTCTCCTCCGTCCCTTGATATTCTTAGCAATTTGGAACACTTGCGTGGCATTAGGTTTGAGGATCTACCAAGCAAAAGGTTGGACTGCTCATTGGAATGGATGCTGCGTTTGTTTTTAGACCGCTTGAGAGTAGGTTCGGTCCCACTGGATTTCCTAACGCTATGAATACCTTGCTTGGTTGGGTGTTGTTTGGACCCAAAGTGGAGTCATCCTTGGCATCAGGCTTCGAGAGATTGGGTTACCCGTGCTTGCATTCTTCACTGGTTGCGGAGGAGGAGCTTAATTTACCTCCGCACAAGTTGGTTCTGCCCTCAGGACTGGATATCCCAAGTTCGCGTGAAGACCGCAAGGCTTATGAACTAATGAAAGATTCTGTACAGTTAATAGGCGGGCACTTTCAGCTTCCACTGTTATGGCGATCAGAAGATGTGAAGTTACCTAACAACCGTGTCCAGGCCGAGAGGAGATTAAATTCCTTAAAAATAAGATTGAACAAACATAAAGGTCTGCATCAGAAGTACGTAGAAACTATGCAGAAGTACATTGACTGTGGTCATGCACAAGTGGTGAAAGAGGAAGTAGAAGTCGTTACAGATCGTACTTGGTTTTTACCTCATTTTCCGGTCCTAAATTCAAACAAGCCTGGAAAGCTGAGAATCGTTTTTGACTGCGCGGCGGAGCATCAGGGAACCTCGTTAAACAAAGTTATTATGCAGGGTCCTGACCTGGTCAACTCTTTGGTTGGAGTGTTGCTTCGCTTCCGTTTGGATCAGGTGGCATTGGTTGCGGACATAGAGGCTATGTTCCATCAGGTCAAAGTGAAGCCCGAGGATCGTGAGTCGCTAAAGTTCCTGTGGTGGCCTGATGGGAATAGGAACAGAAGTCCAAAGGTTTATCAAATGACTGTTCATCTTTTCGGGTGCACATCGTCACCTAGCTGCGCAGCATTTTGCTTGAGAGAGGCAGCGAGGAGGTTTGGCTCAGATTTCTCGAGTGGAGTTTCTAAAGTTGTTTGTAGAAACTTTTACGTAGACGATTGCCTGGTGTCAGCTGACTCGACGGAGAAAGCTGTCTGCCTGGTTTCAGAGCTTCGTCAGTTGCTCCTTAAGTCTGGTTTCCGATTGAAAAAGTGGGCATCTAATTGCCCAGAAGTATTGGCTGAACTACCTAAGGAGGAGTGTTTGGGAGGATCAAGGCCACAGCCATTGGACGAATCAGTTGGTGAACGCGTGCTGGGTTTGAACTGGGATTTGAAAACTGATCATATATGCGTTAAGGTCAAGATAGCAGACAAACCTCTTACAAGAAGAGGTATTTTGTCGATGTCCCATTCCCTCTTTGACCCGCTGGATATGGTCGCTCCAGTATTGTTGGAGCCAAAACTATTGCTGAGAGAGCTAAAAAATAGAGAGTGGGACGAACAGATCACGGAAGTAGAAGCAAAGCGCTGGGAATCGTGGTTGGCGTCATTAGATGAGTGGGTGCATAAAACCGACTACATGGTTTGGACCTCTTAAGTACGAACTTTATCATTTCTCGGATGCTTCGTCGATCGCCTATGGAGCAATTTCATATTTGCGCATTGAGGATGAACGAGCCAATGTTCATTGCACGTTTGTTATGGGAAGGTGCCATCTGGTGCCATCACTCACAACTACCATTCCTCGACTTGAACTTTTGGCAGCTATCGTAGCGGTGCGGTTATATCAAACCATAAAGGCTGAGTTATCCGACTTACAAGTCAGCAGCACTTATTTTTGGTCCGATTCCATGGCTATCATTCAGGAGATTTACAACTGTACCAAGAGATTTCCGGGTTTTGTAGCCAACCGGATGGCTGAGATAGAGAGATATACGGAGATTAGCGGTTGGAGATATGTACCATCAAAGCAGAACCCTGACGACTGTCTGTCGAGGGGCCTGACGACAATTCAGCTGTTAAAATCATCGAGTTGGTTGTGCGGACCGGCCTTTTGAGCAAACTGCCCTGTCAATGGCCACCCCAGCTGGCCAAGTTGGTAGATTTGCCATTGGAATTTCCTTTGTAAGAAAGAAGAGAAAGGGTTTTTTCCGTCCTGGATGCTACCAGTTCTGAGCAGATGTTGCCTGCGAATGCCTTGACATCTGCGTTTTCTTCCTTGTATCGACTAAAAAGAGCTGTCGGTTGGTGGAGAAGATATTTGTGTTTTTGAGGTTGAAGGTAAAAGGTAAATTAGTCGAAGATCATCAAGTGTTTAGAAAGGAGTTGGCCGTTGAGGAGTTTAAGCAAGCAGAAATGAGTTTACTGCGTTATACTCAGCGTCAGGAGTTTTGAGAAGCATTTGATCCTTGTGCAAGGTCATCGTCTAAGCAACTGTTGCATCTAAACACGTTCATCAAGGAAGGCATTTTAAGAGTTGGTGGCCGTTTGTCGAATGCTTCTGTTGGATATGACACCCGACATCCATACATATTATCTGGCCGGAGTCACTTTGCTAAGTTGGTGATAAAACAGTATCACCAACAAGCTGGCCATTCTGTTTTAATGCACACAATCAGTTGCTTGAAGGAAAGTACTGGGTTCTAAAAGGTTCATCTGCTGTGCGAAAAGTACAGCAGATGAACCTTTTAGAAAATTGATGATTGCGTCGTTTGTCGTCGGCAGAATGCACTGCCAGAGAAGCAACTGATGGCAGACATTCCGTCTTCACGATTGCAAGTGTCGCTTCCCCCTTTTTTTCACACTAGAGTGGATTACTTTGGGCCTTTCACTGTGAAGTAAGGTAGGAGCCGTGTGAAGCGGTATGGATGTATATTTACCTGCATGACAACAAGAGCAGTCCATCTTAAGCTAGCCCATTCGCTGTCCACGGACTCCTTTATATCTGCTCTGCGTCGATTTGTGGGGCGGCGAGGATGTGTCAGTCGTATTTATTCAGACAACGGCACTAATTTTGTAGGAGCTGACAAAGAGCTTCGTAAGGCGTTAGAAGATTGGAATCAACATCGCATCGCTGCATGCTTACAGCAGAAAGAAATTGATTGGCATTCTAATACTCTTACTGCCAGCCACTTCAGGGGAGTTTGGGAAAGGCTTATTTGTTCAGTTCGGAAAGTTTTAGGTTCCATTGCAGGTCAAGCAGTATTCACAGATGAGTCATTGAGTACGCTGCTGGTCGAGGTGGAGAACGTATTGAAATCTAGGCCCTTAACCCCCGTATCCTTTGTTGATGGATCACATAAGCCTTTAACTCCCAATGATTTGTTAATGGATCGTCTCGGTTCTGGTCTTCCCCCTACACGGATATCGAGATCTGACTCGCATTACTTGAATAGATGGAGAAACGTACAATACTATGCCGACGTATTCTGGGAACGATGGGTTAAGGAATATATGCCATTACTTAATCCGCGACCAAAGTGGTCGAGCGTACGTCAAAATTTTGCATTGGGGGACATTGTTATCTTGGTTGATGAGACCACCTCCAGAAATAAATGGCCGTTAGGACGAGTAATTAAAACCTTTCCTGATGCTAAAGGTCTTGTATGCAGTGTGCTTGTCAAAACAGCTCATAGCGAGCTCAAGCGTTCTATCAGTAAATTGTGTCTTCTTGTGCCCTCTGCTACTTCTTAGCCCTAGGCTAAGAAAGTTTGTTACCTTGCTGTTTATTCATGTGTGCCTTGGTATTCGTGCCTTTGAATTTGTTGTTGTGCGTTATTACTGTGTATTTATTGTGAAAATATCCTCCCTACGGTGGTATATTTTGGGGGGAGAATGTTAAATAGTGTTCGTGCCTTTTGTTGCGTCGCTGCAAGGGGAGTTTATTCATTTGGCTCTTTTCTCGCCTGATAAGCTTTAAGCTGCCTTCAGACCGCCGCAATTACACTAGCTTATCAGTTGCTGTTTTGGGTTGCCAGCGAACGGACGTGTTACTTGCCCTGGACAGAGTATTAAGGAATTTCAAGTTCTTGGAAGCTTAATTAGTTAGGTAAATATCATTCTGTTGTAGGCAAGCCACCGCATTTTTACGATTATTCATGCTTTGTTTTTTTACATTAACAGAAACTGTTTTCGAGTACGCTTTGTGTCGCCAGTGTGGCTGTCGCGTTTATTTTGGAATAAAGGAGTTGCAATAGACGCGTACGCTTGACAGAACAGCGGCAAAGGAAGGGAGGCGAACTTGAGACGCGTTGGCTAAAAGCGTCGACGGGGCGTGTGACAGATTCAGCACTTTCAATCTGTAGGCAAATACGAGGTCGGCAACATCTCTTCTACTTTTGAGTTCAGTGATCTTCCTAGGCCCTTAGCCAATAGGATCTTCGCATCCCCAAAATACATTTAATGCTGACAGCATTCTAAGGACGCAGAGTGGGATAACTGTTAGCATGGCAACAAACAGTGACGCTGAAAAGTTGAACCCGAGTTCAATATCAAATTGTTTTGAGATATTAACGGTAATGATTTTAGTAGTCAACTTATTAGAACTAAATCTTTAACAAAAATGGTTGCTTTGGGAAAAATCGAAATGAATATCAACATGTTTAAAAAACATGGGGTCGGGATACAGCATTTCGAAAAAAATTTAGTTTTCATGAATAACCTCAACTCTGGGTCCGTAGAAAGCCGCTCAACTTCTCTCAACGCTGCTGGCTAGAACACACAGCCTTTTGAGTGGTTCTAAACAAGGACAATTTTGAAGTTATCAAGTGTAGCCTATTAGCTGTACTCTCTGCTGAATTAATATGTGCTTTTCCCTGTATGCTTCATCCGCTAAACGTCGCACTTGAACGGCAAATTAATGAAATTATGAAGCTGATCACTCTGCATTTAATGTCAAAAATTTTGCTTTTTGTTTTCATTTAAATAACGAGGCTAAAGTTCAAGATCGAAAAAGTTGTCTTAAATTTTACATTACATCAGTTTTACATATTTAAGTTTTACATCTTCTAAAATTGATTTTGCAAAGAGCTTTCGAACACATAAGAAATTTAAATGTATGTAAAGTGCAGTTTTCTGATGGGTTTAAGTAAAATTTTGTCACATTTCAGAAAATATTGAAACCACATTTTTTTCCTTTCATCCATCACAGCTTAAATCATTTTAAACTTGTCAATCACACGCATTTCTTAAGCTTTAATTATTAGTTTTGTTCACAACAACACCCGTAAATTATATTTTTATGCGCGCTTTAAAATGTTTCCATTATTGGCTAAATGTACGTTGAACTTTTTACCTAGCTTTGCCCTTACGCAGAAGATAGTGAGAAGATTGTTTGTACTGACTGTTAAATCAATATTTTTTCGATTACCATTATGCTTGCAGCAAGGATTTAAGTAAACAAGAGCGTGGTAGAGAATAAAAAAATGTACCACAAAAAAACTTTTGTATCGTGTACAGAAAATTATTTTAATTGTTTTGCCTTTGCCGAACAGAAGCTTTGAAGTAGTTGTGGCCACAGGATTTTGGTTTGCTAAATTCTCGTAATTAGCTGCAATTTATTTAATGCGGTGATGGGGACACGGTTGTATCTCCACAAACAGAAATGAGGCAGAAGTAATCGGCAGCTGCCACCGCGACGTTGCTGTCCTGGTTTGGGAATACGTTGGCTTTCAATAAACAGAGAAAAACGCAAAAGAATGTTGGCAAAACGCCAGTGTTTTGCAAGAAAACTTGTATTTTTTTCCATACCATCTTTATAGTGCTGAGCGTCAAGCAGTAAAGCTGTAAATCTCGTTTTTAACATCGTACGTCGCATGTTTAAGTATGTGACTCGACAAAGAAATACAGCCAGACCTGGTTTACCTATTGCAAAGCGGACGCTACTACCACCACATCACCGCGCCGGTTTTTTCTCAGTTAACCCGACTGGAACGCTTCATCCAACAGTGTCACTGTAGTGCAGTAACAAAGAGAAAGAAAACCAATTAGTTTCTTTGACCAAATATAGAGTGCCCACTTGGAATGTGAGCACCCTGCTTCAAAATAATGACTGCAATGTGCCAGAAAGACGAACGATTCAATAGGGCCCAGCGACCCGTTCGCTACAATATGGATCTAGCTGGACTCTCAGAAGCCAAATTTGATGTTGCAGAAAAACTCGGTGAACATGAATCACACTACACTTTCTTCTGACAAAGTAACGCACGAGATGATCAAATAAAACACGGAGTAGGCTTAGTCGTCAATACTACAGAAGCTTTGGACACTTAATTTGTGAGAGGTACAAAAATTTTTATGCTGCATTATATTTGGAAATAATGAATTTAATGTCAAATACTGTGACACCTACAACATATATTAAAACATTTCTTGACACTAAAGTTTTTGTGCGCTCATCAGTTGTAAAAATGCATAGTATTGAAATAAAGCAATCTATTTCTAAAACTTTTGTTGTCGTCCCAGCTACAAGCGAAGACAATATCCTGTCTTGGATAACTTCCATTTGGAATTTTATTGCTTTGTTATATTTGTGAAATGTTGTGCTTACAAGTGATACGTGTATTGATGATTGCTGTGTTAATCATAATGTTACCACTTTTAATTAAAATGTATTGCAATGTCATTGCTGCAAATTATTTTTTATGAAATATGTTCATACAAAAAATAATTTTCAGAGCAAAGCCCAAGCGAGAAATGAACTCCTGCTAATCGTAATTATGCCATTTTTTATCAATCAGACAATTGCTTCTGCTCTATATCACTGTTTATATTTTCTTATTTAGTCATCATAAACTGCACCTCACCGATGCAGCAGCAACTGCATGTCTTGAATATTTTCTATTACAACCTTTCGTGGTAGGTGTGAAGGAAAAGTAGAGGCAACAGGAGTGCGAGAAGGAAGCGGCCTCGCTCGTTACATAACCTCACATTTCGTCACTTGATTGTGGGGCAAATTTTCCCGGGTCATGGGACTGCCGATGGACCTCAATCCAGAAAATTTCTTACAATCTATGTGCTAGAATCTTTAAGTTTTTATGACTGGTGTATTGCTAATTAGTGTTTTCTATACAATTTTGAAACGCTAGAGGATTCGTTAGATTATTGTAAACTCATGCTATCGTTTAAAATTACGTGCTATTTTAAATAATCAGACAGTTTCGCTTGAAAGTGTTTTTCTGCAAAACTCGTATTTTGTAGCGTTTAAAATCGGTTTGAGAGACATTGCGTTTTGTTGAGCTCTCCAAGTAACCCAAATGCATGCAGTTTATTATACGGTTTGAAGATTAAGCCCGCGGAATAGACCAGGGGTGATCAAACTTGCTTTCTCTGGAGCCACAATCAAAACAATTCATAAGTTAACCCTTTACGGACCAAATTATTTTTTTTAAACTAAAAAAATTTTTTTTGTGAGTTTTGCGTTTGTAGCCTGACTCGAATCATGATTACGATTTAAATTTTTTAAAAATCTTTTTTTTTAAGATTTTTTTTTTAATGGACGAATTCGTCCATTTGGGAAAGAAGAAGCCACATTTGAATGCACGTATTTTAATGACCACAAGCAAAGTATCAAAGTCATGCAAGAAAATCATAACAAAACATCACAAAAGCAATTACAAGCAAAAACTATCACAAATGATGTTACAAGTTGAATGTTTTAGTGCTCAGAGAAACATAATATGCCGGTATCAGCCCTTGGAAATAATTGATAATTATATAAAAATCTTTGATTTACTTGGTATGAAAGTTTTTGAAACAATTGTTAGAGCTATTCAAGCATAAGCTTATGTCACATTTTGAACAATATACATTGGTTTTTCCACTGCAGCCTGGGTTTTTACACATTTTTCTGCTGTCTTTAATTTCTGGCCAATGACCAACATTATCAAACCGTATTGCCTGATCTGGAAGAGTTTGATATGGTCTTCTTCTTTTAGATATGGCATCTTTCATTGGCGGAGATGGTCTCCCTCTCTTTGTTTCCGCAAAAGCTTTGTTTTCTTTCATTAAACAATTTGCCACTTTTAATTTAAACGGAGCTAAAGCAAGAATTTCAGATTTAGGCAATTTTAAACTGATTGCATCACGTTTGTATAAAAGCCAACTGTTTACAATGACCATATCAATCATGTGGAAAATTAACCGAAAGTAGTACTTCTTTGACCTGATGTTAATTCGGTAAAGTTCAATCAAACAGTCAGCCAAATCAACACCTCCCATAGATTTATTGTAAAGTTTAATGATGTTGGGGCATTCAACATCAATTTTTTTTCGTTGTTTATAATCAAATCGTGATACTGTAGTAAGAGGTCTTGATTTAGCAAATGTCGAAATGATATTTACAATTTTGTTGTCGCACCATTTTACATATGTAACTTCAATTGGATCTCCAGTTGATCTTATTTCTTCATATGCACCTCTTCCTTTTTTCATTAGATCTTTGTCATGGGCTTTTCCTTTTTTCATTCCCGGTATGCGATTCACGCGAACTGTTCCACAACACCATATTCCTCTGGTAGCTAAGTGACGCATCAGTGGAATGGAGGTAAACCAATTGTCAAAATAAAGAAAGTGATTATGATTATTTGGAATGGATTGTGCCAAATGAAGTACAGAGTTTGCGCTTGCTTTGAGGTCTGGAATATTTTCATCATTTACTGGTTCTATCTTTCCCGTGTACGGAAGGAAGTCATATGTCATGCCTTTGCTGTCAGCCAAAACAAAAAATTTATATCCCCATTTATGAGGTTTATTCGGCATATATTGTTTTATTCCACTGTGCCCTTTAAATGGAACAATTTGTTCATCAACACACAAGCTCTGCGTCATTGGAATTTTTCGAAATTTTTCTCGCAGATAATCTACCATTGGTCGAATTTTAAAAAGTTTATCTGGTGTATTTAAATCCAAAGTTGTGTTGTCTACCATATGAAATTTAGATTTGATCTCCTCCCATCTGTTTCTACTCATAACATCAGCTACAACCTCTCGATAATCCAAGCTGTTTTGACCAATGCATTCGAGTATTTGGCAGTTTGCTAATTGAAAAATAAATAGAAACTCCTAACCATTGCTCCATTTCTTTTATATTAACATTAAGTAGTTTGTTTGGATTGATCTGTGCCGAATATAGATTGCTTTGACAAACAAGTACATCCAAAAATTCATCAGTAAAAAAAGATCTAAAATAATCTATTGGCTCCTTCAAAACATCTGCAATTTCATGTTCTGGACCAAGATATTCATATTCATGAGTGTAATCAAAAACATTTCCTTGTCGCCATGAAACCCGAGAAGAAGGAACACTCTCATCTTCAGAAGAGTCATCGGCAACTGGATCATCTGATTGTAATGATGTTGATCTCTCATTAGATAAATCTATTTGAATAGCATCTGCAAATGCATTCCTTTTATATTTTATGCACCCGATTATTATTGTGGCAGAAAACAGCAAGTTACACAACACAAAATCCATTAAAAACAAATCAACTAGAAGCTTAGTAATGGCACTTGCAATGTTTTGCTTCAGAACTTGTTCATTAGTTTTTGCTTTCTGTATCAGATTTAAAGCCACAGTAGTGTAGAGGCAACTGCTTCAGACTTTGGAACTAAAGGTATGGATTTTAAAAACTATGAAATCATCATTGTTATTCCGGAGGAAAGGCATCAAGTAGTTGAACTGCTAAGTTGCTCCAGCAAAAACTGTGGTTCAAAATTGACTACGTAATGGTAAAAATATACTGAATCAGAAGGGCTGAGTCTGCAAAACATTGAATAACACAAAAAGAAACTCTTTTTTTAATTTTTAGTACCATATTATTACTCTTGTCAGTATTATGTAGTACTGGTACACCATTAGAAAAACAACAATCACCATCAATAGCATCACGTTCAGGGATAAAATTAGGATCCAGAAAAGAATCATCTTCTGAATCAGAGTCGACATCACTATAAACAGAACCAAGAGAAATGTCACGTATTTGTATATTTTGGGCTGGCTTTCGAATCTTTTTTCCATAAAAAGTAGATGCACTTAGACCTGTTTAAAAAATAAATTAGCTTATGATTATGATTAAATGTGTAAGTTTCCTGGTTGTAACCTAACCACCTAAGCTTTTATTAAATTTCATATAAGAGATATTTTGCTTGCTGTGAAATGGCCTACATCTGAGCAAATGAAATTGAACCACTAACAGCAGCCTATGTCAATATATACCTAACTGAAATCTTTGACCAAAACTTCTATTTAAAGTACCTTCTCTGAACAAATAGGCCTATATATCAATACATTCCAGTAAAAGTTACTAAACACTAAACAATCTTTACAAAAATAAAATCGATACAGAATTTAGTGGTAGTATGTTTCATTACAAACAGAAGTTCAAATTGCATTTATTCATTATTTCAGTGTTCTCTTGCCCGATCGGACGAAAACGTCCATTAATTTTTTCCTGTGATAACTTTTCACATAGACAAAATATTTTGAGTTTCTATGCATGCAAGACTTTTTACATATTACCTTTATCGGTACAAATTATTTCATATCTATAACTTGCCTGGTGTGTTGTCCATAACTTTGTAAATGAGACCGAACTGCCTAATATTATTCGACCATGAAGCTGCTGGCTAAACTTCTCAACAGATTAACTAAAAATGGCGGGAAAAAACAACAGCATGGTTTTCTTGTAAGAGAAAAAGATTAGTAAAATGTGGTAATCGTCCTTTTGGGAATTCGAGGCTTAAAAATGGTTTTACAGTAAATTCAAAATTATCGGACGAATTCGTCCGCTTGGGCAGTACAGGGTTAAAGAGCTGCAACGCAAAAACTTATTGCCTATTTTCACCGAAAATCATTGTGAGAAACACTCGACACCAGTGTCACGGAGCGCAAAAAGCCACGCAAGAAGAACAAAAGAGCCGCAGTTTAGCAATCCTTGAAGTAGACTATATGTTATTCTTGCGGCTATGATGTCATCCAACTTCTTCAATTTTTTTAATTAGCCAAAGATCGGTCTTTCTTTCTCTTCCGACACTCAGTGGGGCAAAAGATGATAAAATTTAGCTGTTTCTGATCAGTTTGTGTGTTTATAAAATTTTGCCTCATTTGTTCGTTCATGAGTGTAAGCTTAGGCCCTGATTGTTGGACTATAGCGAAACTGAATCATTTCGACAGATATTCTGCTAGGCACGATTAGATTGTGTCACCAAAAGATGAAAAAAAATTTTTTAAATATCGTTTGATGCTTATTTGAAATATCTTATTGAGCTGAGAATACCATTTTTATAGTCTTTGGTTGGAATCGACATGGAAATCAACCCAAGTTTACTGGCTGTGAAACTGATGCTCAAAGCTATATACCATCGTGCAAAAAATGTTGCCAAAAAAGTTGCTGTTGCAATTGTATTTGAGTCTGAAAACAGCTACAAGTTTGATTGACATTAAAAGCTAACGTGGGTCGCTAGCAATCTTTACAACCTTGACAGCAGCGCTTTAGAGCAAACGTTCACAAACTGTTTTTATTGATATCACTTGTCAGGTTATACAAAAAACTTTGAAACTGATTCACGCGAAAGTCATACTTGGCGCTCAACGATAGGGGTATTGTGACGAGTGAAATATAAACGGTGCTAAATTTACATAGTTAACCATCAAAAATTGAAAACCGTTCTGGCGCTGAATCACTGTATCTGCTTCCCATTTTGACAGTCCTTTTATAAACGTAAACATCATGAAATTTTATTGTAAATCTAGCCGATATGTTGAGATTTTCAGGTAAACGCTGCACTTGTTCTATTGCGATGATGTAAAGAAATATCAATGGAGCAACAAACTATATTGAAAGTTTATACAGCAACTGAATTGTTGACGAGCATTGAAGAGCTTAATCACAAAATGATTAAAGTAATATGCTAGAAAATATACTGCAATTACATCAATTACAACTACCGGGCAGAAGTTATGAAAATTTACTGAAAGAAAGTATGCTACGTTATAAGCTTAATCAGATGAGTACATGGTATCGAAATTGAATCACTTTTCAATTGTTGATTTGATAACAACGATGATGTCATTAACAAATGCCATTTTGAGAATAAAGTGAGTGTGCTAGAGCTTGTGGAGAACATTAATCATTTTTTCAAATGAGAGTGACATAGAAATTTGTGAGTTTGGAAGCAACCGCAACATTGATGGAGTGATGTGTTGATGAAAAAATGAGCGGTCATCATTTACGCCACAGAATAGAAGTTCTATTTTGGAAAGAAAAATGCTAATGTGTGTTTTGCATATTGCCCAAAATCATTTCGAAACGGCGCTTGGTGCGAAAAGCACGCAACTGGAAAGAAAATAATCAATGTAAGATCTAGATCATCAATGTGCTTCTTCGATAAAGACATTTTACTCCACCATTTCTGAGCTTTCCTTTGGAAAATTTATTTAGCGATTTTCTGGATTTATTTACAAACTGTGATGTTTCAAAACACTATAAATATAAACTACAATGTTTAAAAACACAAAACACTATAAATACAAGTAGTATATAAACACTACTTGTTCGCTCTGTGCACTCCTATCACTGAATGGCATGAAGGTAATTACTATAATTGTGGATAGGTTCTTGTTTTTACCTTCATGTTGCTCTATGCTACACACAGCAAATATTTTGTACAGGTTAATTATGAAAATTCATATTGTGCAAACAACACAACGCAGCTCTCTTCCTTGTACGAATGGTTCACATTGGAGGGACGGACATTGGGTTTCTACCATGTATAATAATCCGTGCACAAGGCCAGCATCAGATCCTGGAACCACTTGTGGTGTATCATCAACACACAGATACGGTTTAGAATGCTTGTGTCCATTATTTTCAGCCATAATATATCCAGTGTATTCCTTTTTCCAATGAGGAGGACAAGTATCACGTCCAGGAATCATCAACTAAATTCCAATGAGAAAAAGTATTATATGTTGTGGACGCTAATATTCATCAAAAAATTCCCAAATTTTAAATCGGCACTGAACATGCTAAACATTTATGATACCAGAAAATCGATATTTTTCATAATCACCTGATTGACTGTTCCTTTTGCCATACAAACAGCACAGGGCACATTAAAGTGATGCAGACTATTTCCTTCAGTTCGAGAGAGATCAAACAAATTCAAGGGATTGCGATATTCCATTCCGTAGATGAGCGAGTTTCCTGGTAATTAAAATTGTATTCATATTCAGAGCTGTGCAGTTTAGTCATGCAGATGAAACATAACAACTAAAAAGAGCAGTGTTTATTAGCAATCGCAACTTAAACCTGTACAGAGATGTTGTATTATTAAATGGCGAAACGGGTGGTATCTTGGTGAAATCAGTGACGTATGGCATTGAAGCATTTCGAAACGAAAACATATTACTTTTGTACTCTTTCTTTTTCAGGAAAATCAATTGATAAATGCAGTTTTGTGTGACATCTTTAATCATACGTTTTGCAAGAGCAACAATGTATTATTGATATTTTGCATAAAAAAATTTATGACCATGTATAGTATAACCAAGATTTTTATTGGAAGATGAGGTGCACAAATCATAAACCAGAGATGTGCTATTGGAGTAGATTGAGAGTTTTGACAAGAACGAGCGGTTTGTTTTGACCGAAGAAAAGACAGTTTTATGGGTGTCGCAAATTTGCTGTTTAACGTTTTGTTGTGTGTAAAGTCCTCAATGAAATCCGATCCTTCGTTATGTGAGTTAGTTGCAGAGCTTGTTGTTCTGACGCGACATCGCAAACTACAAAAACTAGATCTATTAATTTCTAATCTTGATGTTTTCTTGCGCTGAAAAATTTGTTTCTCAAACTAAAAGGCGCGTTTATAGATTTTCTTGTTGCTGTTATCCAACCCCTTCGAAAGGATGAGGGCATTGCGAAAGACCATGGAACCCCAGAAGCCGGGCAATTCCCCAGGGCATCCCCAGACCAGAGGCGGTAGAAAGGCAGAGAGTCGCCAAAGGGCAAGCGACGCAAAGAGTTCTTAGCTGGACAGTGTATAATGAGGTGAAAGATGCCCTGGGATGGATGTCCGCAGGCGCTGCATGAAGGATTCTCGATTCTGCCAATCCTAGTGAGATAAGAGCTCAACGGAAGGCTGTGTCCGTTGTAGCGATGACGAGAGAAGGCAGTGCGAGAGTGACGAGGGAGCACAAGTTTCTCAGTATAAACCGAGAGAACCTGTGTGTCAAAAAATTTACATGCAGTATCCCTCCAGTCCGAGAAAAGAGAAAAGTGAATGCGAAAGATAAGAAAAGAGAGACTACAAGGGATTGCAGAGGTACGAGTAGCGTTCCTCGTCTGGCCAGCTTATCAGCCGCGTTGTTCCCCGGGAGAAACGAGTGTCCGGGGACCCACTGCGTCCTGATAGTACAGGAAGAAAATGAAGACAGTTCCTGTCAGATCTGCCAGAGAGATTGAGGTAAAAGAATAAACGGAGGAAAGGACAGAGTGGCGAAGACACAGCGAGAGCCGGAGAGGAAAAAATGAAAAGGCTTTTAGCCGTCGATCCCGATCACCAGATTGTGAGTTGGGAGAGCGTCAAGGAGAGCGAGAGCCGTACTTGGGGAGAAATAGGGTATTGGAGCGAAAGCATAGGGAGGAAAGAGTGAACTTCACATTGAATAAAGAAAGGTTTTAAGGAAGAATGGGAGGGCAAGCAAAAAAAACTTCCCTAGGAGAGGTAGAAGGAAGCATGAACGTGTGAGTAAATGCAAAAGCTCTCCAGAAAGATCTGCAGAGAACTTGGTTTTACAATTTTGGCCAAACATGAAATGGAAAACGAAGTTGGGAGACGAAGAGCCCGCTCATAAGACGACAGAGAGAAATGAATCGGTCTGACTCGTAGGAGAGGTAGTGACACCTCAGAGAGGAGAAGAGATATAGGGGAAGACGAGAGGTAGCCGGAGATGGCGCAACCAGCCGCTCGGTGAAGGCGTTCCAATTTGATTTATTTGCTAACGCTAGGAAAAGGAAACCATCCGGGTAAAATATAAGTGAGAAGCGGCCAAAAAATGTGTTAGGCAAAAGAACAGGTACTTCTTCGGCGGCTCCATGAGGACGAAGATAGACTGTGTAAGGCCTTTCAGCGAAGATAAATCTCTAGAATAGGAAAGGGTGCAATCAAAGATGATCCCAAGGAAAATAGCAGTGGGATTGAAACGGAGGGGAAGTTGAATAAGGAGATTGGTTTGGAGGTTAGCTAGGTGGAGATCCAGCATAAAAAGAGCAGCTGATGGAAGAATGCAGAGATGCACGAAGATCCTTGATGAAAAAGGGAAAAGTACAGGGCCAACAAGTGATCCTTGCAGAACACCTCTACGGACTCGAAATGAGCAACTTTTGTGACTGTGAAAAATCACGCAAGCGCACCTATCAGAAAGGAAAGATTGAGTTCAACAATCAAAGCAAGTAGGGAGGCCAGCCGAAATAAGTTTGTGAAAAATAACGGGATGCCAGATAGAGTCGAAAGCTTTCGAGAAATCGATAGTAGCAAGAATCGAACAATTGCCAGGCTCGGGTTTGTTAAAGATCTTGATCAAGAGTAGATCATCCAGGGTGGAAACCGGCCTGGCGGTGAGAGAAAATGGAGTTAGCCTCCAGAAAGAAAAGTAGACGCGATAAAATGATGCGCTCAAATAGCTTTGAGACGCAGGAGGTGGTAGAGATAGGCCGAAAGGAAGCAAGAAAGTTGAAAGTCTTTCCCACTTTATGGATGGGAATAATAGCAGATGTCTTCCAGATGGAAGAAAAAAATGCAAAGTACAGGCAAGATTGAAAATGTGTAGAAGAAAATCCATGCCAGAGCGAGGAAGGTGCTTTAGCATGGGATAGGCAATTTTGTCTGGGCCAGACAAGGAGAGGTCGTGGCAGCCACGAAAAATTCAGCAAGGAGCAGAAAGACGAATAAGCTCCTTAGGCCATATGAATTGGCGAAGCTCAGAAACGCAGCATTTGGCTCTGCTACGCAGAGCCTTTGGATGGAAGGAAAAAAAGTAAGATCTCAGGTAGTCGGCGAAGATCAAAGCTGAATCTCTGGGTGAGAAGCAGTTAAGGAAGTTAAGAGATGAGGAAAATGAAAAAAAGAGTCAGCGACAGAACGAAGAAGAAAATACACAGATTTGGGATTAGATATGCCTTAGCTTTGGTTTTGGCGATGACAGACGAGGTATGTCGGGAAGTAGAGATGTAGGTTTAATGATCTTCATCACTTCCACGAGCTGAAGCAAAAGCTCTACGTTTTTCACTAACTGCATTTTTTACGTCTTGTACTAACCGCATTTTCTCCTTCAGGATACCATCAGACTTGAGATTGACGTTTGACCCGGCCAAGAGGAATGGAAAATTTAACCGCATTCAGTGTCAGAGAAGTAAAGAGAGCAGTAGAAGAGGAAAGAGAAAAAGGCAAGTATTCCCCTGTAGTAAGACAGTGAGAGTCAAAGTAAAACGCAAAGTCATCCCTACGAGGTTTCTGAAAATTGAAGGAAGAAGGATGTTTGTTGGGGCGAAAGACCAGGGAGAAACACAGTTAGTAGAATTGGTAGGTGATCAGAACCCAAGTCCTGAAGTACCTCCAATGAGCAAGACAGGGCAAAAAAGGAGGGAGCAAAGGAGAGGTCAGGAAAGGAGTGGCTACTAAAGGAGCCGTGGTGAGGAGTAGGTACGTCAGAATTATTGAGAGGAAAGAGGTCAGACAAAATGACCCAACCGAATACTTCCTCCACATGGGGCTTAGAAGTATCTTTTGAGCCTCAGAGGGTGATGGCAGTTGAAGTCCACAAAAAGAAGAGATTTCTGGACGAGGGAATAATGAATGGAAAAAGGAGTCGGTAATGCTATCCATCGAAGAAGAGAAAATATGGGAGCATAAGCATTAAGAAAAAAGAGCAAGAAATAGTTGTTTAGTGAGATGTTGACCCCTGCATAGGCAGAGTAGGAGTCAAGCAAAAAGTAAGAGGAAGCAAAAATATTCAGGTAAGGATAAGCTCTGACCAATAAAAACGATGACGCCGCCACTGGCGTTCAGGTCATGGAGAGAAAGAGTGCAAGACCGGAAATGATTGCGATCAGATTGCAGAGCAGAGAAGCCAGGAATCCGGAAAGTGGAAAATGAGTTAAAGTTGGATTCCTGAATACAGGCAAGATCAACAGGATGACACGAGATACAGTGTAGTAGTTTAGTGTTGCTGGTTTGGAGACCTCCAGTATTCCATTAAAGACCGCTGAGCGAGTCAGGGGGAAGAAGAAGCAGGAGGTATAGGAAAAAATTCAGGAATATGAGAGATGGGGAGGGTGCAGAGGGAGTCCAATTTGGGCGGCAGGAGGGTAGGAGGTTTAATGACGAGAATTTTGATGACGAGGATTTTCTAGGTAGCAGAGAAAGGCCAGATGGGCCAGGTTGAACAGTGTAGGCACAAAAGCTGGAGCAGTACATGTACAAAGAAGAAGAAACAGAGTTGATGTGAAACCTCCAGAAGAAGCTGGGGCGCACCAGAGAGGACAGCTCCAGGAGTGAAAGCTGCCTACAGTTTTGAATCTAAAATGGAAAAATAGTGATTACCTCAAATGGACCCATTCGGAGCAGGTTCAGCATAGCGCCGATCTAACCCTACAGGTCGCGTCATAGCGCATACTGAACAGGGAAAGACGAGGCCAGGGTTAGGATGAACGTTGCCGCTCATCAAGAAAGGAAAACAAATGAGAAGACGGACAAGATAGAGGCAGGAGAAGAGAGAAAACAGTCGACCGATTTCAAAGAAACTGCGTCCTGCTCTTCAGGAGTCGTTTAGGGCACAACATGGTAAAAAAATGGTTGGTGTGAGGGGTGTGCCCAAAATAACTGGACCTTCTGGAAGGCCAACAGCCATTTTAAGCTAACCCAAACGAGATCGGATCCGCACTTCAACGTTGAGGCGCCTGTTGATTGGTGCAGCTTAGATTGTCTTGGTTAATGTTATTGGATTGAAATAATCTGTTGATTGCTGCTGAATGTTTGGCTATAACCTAAAACTAATTTTTTTTTAACTATGTTTTGTTTTATATATTTTATTTGAATAAGACTTTATTAAAAAATTTGTGCGTAGTGACTTAATATGTTGCATATAACTGGAAAGGAATCATGACAAAGGGACATCTTTGTTGTAAAGGCCAATGGAAGTTTCTACTTCCTTTCTAAACACACTTGTACTTGTGATGATTGTGTTAATGAATATTTTTTTTCAAGTTACCCTAAACATCAAAGTGCCTCACATGATTAGTTGGCTTTATGAAATCAATTTACAAGATAGTTTTCCAACTAGCTCTACTCGCAAAATAGCGTACAATTAACCACGTTTTATACTTTGCATTGTTCCTTTGAAACTTGATTTAAACTTAATTGTTTGATTTAAATCACTGAGCGCGTAACAAAGGGGATCAATTGAATATGGCATATGCTATATTATCGCAGTGGAGCACAAAACCATACAACAAAGAAACTTATAGTTGGCAATCTGGGGCTCCCAAACATTTTTAGTGATGGCATCTTTTAGTTTGTTAGAGCATTCTTGTTATACAAAATATTCGATAAAATCTTTCCTAATGCAAACTAGTCAAAAATGAGCTCTGTAACTCTTGAAATCTCATATCGTGCCACCAAAAGATACAACTACCCGCTTGGACATTTCAAAATTAAACAAATTCAAAAACTAGATTTGAAAACTTAGTTCGCTCAAATGAAGTGGAATTTTTTGCTAATTATAGTTTTTGAAGATTGGCAGGACAGTGGTAGGCAGAAAGTATGAACACTATAGGTTAGCAATAACACCGACATGTTTTGTAGTTATGAGTAGACGGTATACAAACAATAAATTGTTGCGATATAAAGTGTGACAATCAAGCACACCGATGTTAAATGTTTCACCTTGATTGCCGTCTTGATATTTTCCTGGAGTGTAGCTGACATTTAGATCGATACAAATCACGTTTGATCCTCCTCCATGTTCGCTGTGTTTACTTCCCGCTGCTACACCTGTTGATTAATCATGATTAAGAACCACAAACAACACAACAGGCCAACATAAGCAGGAAACCAAAGTAACTAAATTTCGTCATACAAAAATATTGTTACTTGAGGCGGTGGGAGACAAGAAAATCATACCTACCTTAAAAATTCAACACCAACCTACTCAAATATAGATCCTATTGATATTGTAAATATTTGGTTTATTACAACATACAAGCATAAAACCATTCAGTTTCAAGCATCAAATATTGCCATCTTTATTAAAGTTAATTTCGATTTAATATGATAATGAAGAACTAGGCTATTCACAATTAATATCGATTTGAAAAGTGAAAATACTTATAAACATTCAACATTTACTAGCCTTTATAAACAAACTTGGTGTGTTCTGGTCCTTCGCAATTTCTGCTTCCCCATCTGATGTACGTCGCCCCACCACGGCCTGCATACGTTATAACAACTTACATTACCAAACATGGTTGATTGATAGGTTTCATAAAACTGAACCATTTCGGCGGTTTTTATTTGATAGTCTTCAAAACTCAGATGTTATTTTGATCATGGTTTTTGTTTTCATTAATGCTAAAGTTTGAATAGCAGTAATGAGGTTAAAACTGTTAAATTTGCTTGTTAATCATGTCTACAAACCCATTCAGAAATGAGAAATTAAAAGCATGCTATGTAAAATGTTTACCAGTATTTAGATTACATGTCGGTGAAAATACGAGCATAATCTGACATTTTGGGTTTATTTTCATAAAGTGTTATGTTGAAGGCTGATGTGCATTTGCCAGAACTTGATAAAATTAAAGCAAATTTATGATAAAATATCGTATAAAATAAGTAAATATGATGCAAATGAACTACACTTACTTGTTGGTGTTAGATCGTCAAACTGAATAAAACAATATCATTTAAAACTATATTTTTGTTAAAAACTCAAATGATATCAATGGTAAGTAGTTAAAACAACTTTATTGTTTTAAGTGTATGGATGTTTGGTAATATTAGTTTAAATGGATATAAATGTGAAGATCTTATCAAAAAAACAATTAACGTTACTTTATCATCACCGTCCTGAGCGTTTCTTTTGTTGACGTGATTTTGTTCTTTGATCTCACGCTTTCTCACGTGATGATAAATTTCGACATCACTCAATAAATTGTTCATCGCAATGAACTGGTTTTCAAGTCTAAATCACAATATACTGATCTTTATGTTTATTCTAGATTTTATCAAGTAAAAAACGTAAGATTTACAGTTAGAATACATCATGATTTGTGTTTAGCATCAAAGAGAAACAATGCCAAATCGTGCAGAAAACAACATGTTGTCAATTTAATCTAAAATGAATCTGCGATCGCAACTGTGTTGCTGCCTCAAACAAATAAAGATTTAGACTATTCAGTTCTCATTGACACGTTCTTTTGTTTTTGTATAAATATATATATCACTATTTTATGAAATTACCTTGTCATTTTATGATTCACACTTTTCCTATCAACATAGAATCCAGTACAAATTAGTAGGAATCCAGCTACCATTAACAAGGTTTTAACTTTCATCACATTTCTTTTGAACAACGATTTTTGATTAGGTTTAGAAGCAGATTTACAATCATAATCATACAACTCGTGAAGCTTCATGTTTGAAATTGTAACTGAAACTTGTTATGGCCGAGAAAGAAGCGAATCATGCTCCTTGTTATAAGCACAATGCCTTAAATATGTTTTCCAACTACAAGTAAAAGAAAAAAGTTTTTTATCAGACGTTGATTTCCGCAATTTGTTTTTCTCGTTCAAGCAGTAATGACATTTTCCCAGAAAACATTGGCATCGAATGCGAATGATTTTAATACAAGATTCTTCCATTACAGCGTCATAGGCATTGCTGCTGAATCAATACAATCACGATCATAAATCAATTGCGATGAAATATGATCATTACACTGTTATGTCATATTATGATATTTTTGCTTTACCACTATCAACCTATTTCACACTGTCTGATATTTAACAGTAATTTTTCTTCAAAACTTCTTCAAGATGATCATCTCAAACAGCTATTTATTTTAAAGCATAAAGTCAAGACTATTTCGCGGGAAAATGTCACTGTGCTGCAACTAAATTATCAAAGTTCCACAAAAACGAGTCTTTACAACGGAGAACGCCGTATTAGGCTCCAAATCTCACGTTGTTGAATTATAAGAAACCTGTGTAATTGAGCTATTTTGACCACAACTAAAAAGTGTATGCGTATGAACGTTGTCTGCATTTATCATATTGATCAAGTTACAATATATCGGTTGTAAACTTAATGATATCAACAAGACTTTTTTAACAATGGGATAAATGGTTTTGGTTGGCTAAACTTTTACTGAATAGCAATCCGCTCACCCGTTTAGATAGCGGATTAGAGTTTTTGGTAAAATTTTGAAACGCTAGGAAATGAATAGGTTTATAATAAATTTGTTTCCAGCCCGCTAACATCCAAATGCTGTTTTAAATGACCACGAATTACGGTTTCTATGTCTTTTGCAAAATTTTTGTAATGTACAGGAGCATAGTGCTGCTTGTGGGCTGTCATTCTTTATTCACAGCTCCAATTCGCGCCAAATTGTGCAATTTATTGTGTGACTTCAAAATTATAAACTACATACTGTTTCTGTGATTGCAATGACATCCAATCTCTTCAGCATTACCAATTTACCAGAGATCGAAGACTATTCATCATTAGGCATTCCTTTTTTCAAGAAAATGGGAAAAGAAATAAGAAGCTGTTGATACTTGTGTTTTTTCGCTGTTGCCTCATTTACTTATACTTATATCAATGAGCCTATTCTGGTATTGTGAGAATTTATTTAAACTGGATTACCGCTACGTGTAAAAGGTTTGGCGTAAAATATTGTCATTTGAGTACTGCTTTCTGTTACTTCGATATGGAATTGAACCCGAGCAGACAAAGCTTGATTAAGTCTGTTGGTTAAACACTGCTGTTTAATTTTTCCAACTCAGCTGTGAGATTGTTTTGTTATAGAGGTGGGCAATGTGGCTGCGGCTAATTGAAGCAGCGGTAAAATAGAGCAACAAAATATTTAGACAAAAGATACTGTTAGAGCAACCACAGATGCAAAAAAATTACAATTTAATGAAACTCAATCGTAAATATTATTTTTTTTTTACAAATGACCGATGTTTTCATTATGACTTCCACACTGTAGGGACAGGCCTCCTTTCTAACACTAATTGGTTTTAACCACCTTTTTAACACTGTTGGTTGAACACTAGTTGATGATTTTTACGCTCTTGCATTGTATTGCACGACGCCCTAAATAAACTAAAGCGTATTTCATTAGTTTAGATAGCCAATTATGATTGCTACTTGGATCTTTAGTTTACACCTTGTTGTGGTTAAGAATAGTCACCTTGGTATTAGGAGTGTTTTCGCACCAGAATCTCGTTAGTAATTTGCTATATAGTTGCAGTTATTATGTTAATAATACAATTGAAACTTTTTCTTTTGCAAACTTTAATTGTTAGGTTTATTTGGTGAATTCGTTAAGTTCAAGTCCACAAATGTGGCAAATGAAGTAGTAATAGATCCGAGAAATATTATAGCCCAATTATTTAGTAACCGCTCGTACTGTTGGTCGATATTGAATCTGATCTGTTAGTTGTTTATATTGTTAATGGTTCTGTAATATCGCAAGTTATTATCAATATGCACCGAGCTTCTCCTGATTGCTTGTTTAGCAGCGTTGGCCATAGTAGAGACACCAGAAGAACTTCCGACTCGATCGATTGATGCGAGCGCGTTATTAAAATGGCTAAACTATTGTAAGAGCTGGAACGAAAGCTGAACTGGCCTGTTACTGAACCAGCTAGTATATCTTACAATTGGCCTCGTCATTTTGCGTCAACTGGTGGTGTAATATTGCTATGTTCGGATTTCTGACTTTACGGAGCCCTGATTTTAACTGTACTTTAGCTTTATGGAATCCTGACCTTGCTTCGTGAAACCCAAGGGTTTCGCGGAACATACTTTGAGAATCACTGGCCTAAATCATTCAATATAGTATACGCAAGTGTTTAAAAAGAATGAGCAATAGAACAACCAAAAAGGAAATTTGATAGGGAATGAAAATATGCGGTTTGGACTTTTCGGCTTTTCATTGTTTTTTGAGATGGTTGTTTTGCTACAGGCGTTTACTCCCTTTTTCCAAGAAAAATGTTTTTATTGAGGCATCGACGTGTTGAGGCCATTTTACTTGAAAACGGACGTTTTACCTTAATCAAACCCAAGAAATCTAGGTAGCATGGTCTATTTGTCTCCCAGGCTACGCTGATAAGAAGTGGCCGATCTTTCATAATTGCCTCACCTCTGATAGTGTGTGTGCTCTGTTGTTGATGGAAAATGTCATTAAGTTAGTAATGAGTCAGTGAAACTGGTACCGACAAAAATCAATCGCCCAAAAATCAAATAGCTTGACATTGTGAAACGGTCACCATCCACTAACAAAACCCAAAATTACGCATTGCCCCACTTTGATGGATCGTCTGTTCGTCATTGGACACAAAATTGTTTTAATAATTAATTTATTTTCTGGTAGATGCATTTTATTTTAGATTTGCTTGTTAGGTAATGTATTTTATGGAATCTTTATTGATAGATAAAAGTCATTAAAATATGGAGCGACTCGATGGCATTCAGGTTTTTGTTTCTATTAATAAAAAGTTAGAATGTTGCGATATTTATGATTTGTAATAATAAATCCGTAAGCTCAGTGTGTTATCTATCACTTACGTCACTGCTTCTATAGGTTATGACTCTTCACTCATTATTATGATATACTGCCCTTTGTTTATTTAGTAATTAGACGTCTCTTTCATCTCACATCTGTTTCTATATAACTTAACCTCTCATATTAGTTTGAATGTATTTTGAAAGGAGTCGGAGCTAGTTTTTATGGCCTGTAGTTTTGATAGCTGTTTATTGTTATTGTAGACCCTGTGCAGATAAATATTTTTGCTTCTAGTTAAGTTTTGAAGATTTTATTATCTTAGAACAGCCTTGTCTCTGGTTTACCATTAGTTTGTTTGAAAATATTTAAAAATTATTTTGTGCGATTTTTATTATTTTTTTGCAGAAACTGAGAATGCGTTAGCGAAATTATTTTTTCTTATGGCAAATAAATGTCTAAGCTGATTTTATTACTGTTTGTTAATAGCAGACCCTTTTTCAACAGATTGAGAACCAGTGACGTAAAAAATTAATTTTTTTGCAAAACTGGCGGCTTATTGTCCACAATTTTGTTTTATAGCCTGTTTTTAAAATTGAGTTCTTGATTGCAAATGTTTGCCATGTTGCAAGTGCAAGACCTTTTTGGAAGTTCAACGTTTTGATAGTAAAGGGTTTTGAAACCTTATTTTAGCGATCAATTTTATAAAATTGTGTTTATGCTTTTAATGCGCGGGGATAGAAGGTGTGTGTGCAGCAGCATATCCCACGAGCTCCCTGAAAGATTTCAGAATCGGGTGCGTTGGAGCCCCTTGAACATAAATCGCTGTCAACGCTACTGAGCTAAACTTAAGAGCTCTTGTAACAAGTCAGCTTAAAACGGGGATTTTATAAATTTTTTAGGAACGCAATCGCTTGGTTTTTGTGAACTAAGCAACATATATGGGAAAGTATACAACAAAAACTCAAAAAATCAAACCCTGCAGAAGATTGAAACTTATTTCTATAAGTAATCACTTATCAAAACCAATCGACTTTATGAAAACAAGATTCACTGGTAGCGCTGACTGCACCTTGCTCAATACTAAAAGTAGCAGTGTCGTATTTAAAAGCAAATTATTGAATGAGGGCAAAACATTTTGCAAAATCGAAAACTTTTTCTTGGAGATTAGAGTTTGAAACCAAGAGTTTCGTTTAATTTTTCTCCAAATGGATTTTTGTGCCCATTTTATTGTTCAAACAAACATGAAAAGTTTTATCTTTAAACATTTTTGCTACCGTCGTACTGTTTGTGGAGAGCCATTGCCCTTTGTTTTCCCTAAATAGTAGCATCATTTGTTTTTCAAAATTCGAACCAAAAACAGCCAACTTCAACAAAGAATTTTTAGAAAATAAGAATTTAGAACTGGTCTTAGTACTAACATGCTTCATTTCAATTTAATACTGGTTAAGATTTTTCATCTACTTAAGTAAAAGTTATAACTACTCATGTAGCGTTATTTCCCATAAAAGTTACTCAAGTAAAAGTAGAAGTAGTAAAAAATAAAACTACTCAAGTTGTAAGTAGTTCGATATCAAAAAACCTACATAGGTAATTTGCTTATGTAGGACTACTTTGCCAGACCACCTCTGCTCAATTCATACCAACGATTTCAAACAGCCTATTTTTAGCTTTATGTTTTAGCAAACTGGGCAAGTTTGCTTGTTTTGTTTGCCAATAATGTATATGACATGACAGGTTATGTGGGATACAAATGGGAATGTTTAGTAGTGCACATGTCAAGGTGGCCACATAGGACTAAATACTAGCAAACAAGGTATGAGATCAAAAGCATGAGCTAAAAAAAAGGAAAAACTAGTTCAAGGAAAAACCATTACTCCGCCACACGAAGATAAGAAGAAACTCATTAAGTGTATTTATCAAAAATAGACAAACAAACATGGCGGCTTTTTTCTTTACATTGTATTTTTTGTGTTTAAGTCAAAACAGGTCGCTGATAAAAACCATTTTTAAAGTCTTTAATATGATTCGATGATAACAATGAAATAAAACCAGGTATATTGATTACAAAGCAACTATTCTGTACAATCCCACCGAAATGATGCTGTTTGCAATTATATTCCAAATACCCAAAAAAGCAAAATTTCATTAATTGTTAAATGCTATTGTAAGTGTCTAGCCACCTAAACATCACTACAAAAGCAGTGAACATTTATACTAAATCAATTACTTTCACAATTCATAATACAGGGTGGGCCAATAAAATGTTACCACTTTTCAATCATACCCAAGTTTTCAAATGTGAATTTATTCAAAATTTTTATACAAAGATTTATGATAAGAAACATTAAACCAACATTTAATATCAATGAATTTGTAAAATCTGAACTCTGTAGGGAAAGAAATAAAGATCTGTGTTCAGTATGTGTCTGAGAGTGGTCCTTGCGAGGGCAGTCTCCCTCTGACAAACATCTGGTCGATTTTCTTGGTGATTCCTCCAGACGCTGTCTCACGATCTCTGTGTTAATGGCTGTTCTCGCAGACCTTGGCCTACCACTATGTCCTTTATTTGCTTTGGTCGCATATCCTGTTTTCCTGAAATTTCGAAGAAGATGTCTGATTGTGAGTATACATGGAGGATTTCTTTCCGGAACGTCAATGACGAATCGTCACTGAGTCTGGGTTACCAATTTTAATTCAAAATATGCTTCCACGATCTTTACTCTCTCCTTCACAGTATATTGTTTTCGATCCATTGGTGTGAGAATTAAATGTTTTGTTGTTAGTATTTTCGAGAATAAAAAAATCTATTTTGGAAATAGCAAGGATTCAAAAAGTGGTAACATTTTATTGGCCCACCCTGTATATTCCAACATTTATTAGTAGGCAATGCTTTAATGATAACCATCAATTACGGTATTTTCCTTTGTAAGCTAATCAGGAAAAAATTGAGCAATTTCGACCAGTTGTTAAGAAACGACGTCAGGTAATAATATTAACTAGGGGTGTGCAACCTGCGGCCCACGATGTGACATTTTTGTGGCCCGTGGTGGGTCTTAAAAAGACTTTGAAATTTTTGGAGAAACTGAAGCTACAAAATTTTGACGAAGTATTAATCCACGAAAGAAAAAAACTATCATTGACTAATTTGGGTTTATTATGCAAATATACAGTACAGCTGTGAAAACTGTGATCTCCAAAAGGAAAGATCTTCACTGCCATACCCCATGAAAACTGTCACTAATCACTGCTGATGTGCATAATCGAGCTCGCATACGAACTTTAAATCGCTCGTGGTATTTTCAAAAAGATAGAAATCAGCCTGCCTACTAAAATGGTTACACTCTAGGATTATGATTTTTAAAACTGTTTTAAAAATCATAATGCTATTGCACACCCCTGGTGTAAACTATAATTAAATGGCATTACGTTATACTGAAAACTTGCTAAGCATTTGAGTGCTAACACAGAAATGAATCAATGCTTCAGAAAATTATTAACAACTAACCGGCATCGCCTGCATATCTTCTTCCTGATCATCAACTTCGCAAGAATATCCGTTCAGCTGACGCCGTCTTGACCGATAGATGATTAGTCAAAGCAATCACAGGTAAAACTTGATAAGTCAAAAAAGTGTCAATTGTGATTCTTATATATCTGTAAGAGTACCACGCTAAACCCAATAAATTGACAATTGCAATTTTGATCAGTTTGATCCTATACAGTTAAAATAAGGTGATCTAAATATATTTGGTCCGACAGTGAAATCGATTTTGCCCAAATGGCGAAAAAACACTGCTTTATTTTAGTTGTAAACGTGATACGCAACTTCATGCGTAGTTCTAAAATCTGGAGTTTGCTTCTCGCCTGGTGGACAATTGATTAGAAGTTAAAAGCAGCACAGCAGACTGACAATAGATAGGTCTACAATTATTATTTTGCGTTTGATTCAAATTTTCATAGTTTTACTTAGTGTTTTGCAAGATATGAATATAGTTACATGCAGCTATCAAAAAAACTTGTGTTTGAAGGTCGTAAGTCGAAACGAATGCAAGAGCACTCAAAAATATATTTTATTTAACCCTGCTCTGGTACCATGAAAAAAATCACGTTAGCAGTACCTTGGGGTCAATATGACCCCATTACTAAAAATACATTTTGCCACCAGTAGAAAAACTCAATTTTTTATCAGTCTGTGTTTATTGCTTGAAAAATCTAGTGGAGTGCACAATACATAAATATTTTACTTCTGACACTGGTTACAGACCACCTTGCTGTGTTCTTCGCAAGTGGTGTAATGACATCTACTACAGGTGAATCTGTACTTTTTGTCCTTCAATCTCGGACAATCTTGCATCTCTTGCGCCTTGATGGACAATACCTGGTGATGTTTTGAACAGCTAGAGGTGCTTCTGGTAAAATTCCACAGCTGCAAATGATTTGTTTCACAACCTGAGGTGTTTGCGGGGTCACCAATTTGCGCTTAGCTTGGAGAACAATCAACAATATGAGTAGTTCTTTCAGGGGGTCAATATGACCTCAAACAAATAAAATGTAAAATATACAAAAAAGACAACATTAAAATTAAGATTGAATGAATGGAAACAGTTGACAAGAACCTGCAAAGAAAATACAAAGCGAGATGAAAGCTTATAATCTCAAAGTTTGGAATATTTAGCCTATAAAATAAGCCTGGGGTCATATTGACCCCATGGTACCACAGCAGGGTTAAATCGACAGCGTCAATTAGAATGATGGATGGAATTTAATTCAAACACACGATAAATTCCACATACTAATACGTTGACTATAGGAATATCTAACGAGAATTCAAAGGCTTCTGTAATCAACACATATACATACTTGATCGACTTTGCAATAAAAAAAGAGATGTTTACGAATAAAATCCGCAATTAAGTGGTAAACGAAAAAAGTTTTAGGCAATTGGCAGTTTGATATTAACTTCTAATTTCTAAGAAAATCTGTCAATTACTTAAAAGTGCAATCTGTAGAAAGTAGAAGCAATTTTTACTTGAACCAAATCGAAGGCATGAAAATAACAGCAAACATTAATCAATACAGTTTTGATTGATTTGACCCAAAGCATAAGATGAAATGACTCAAATGTTTATGGTCAAAATATGAATTCGGATCCAAGATTTTAGACAAATGACGAAAACAACTGAGCAGTACATTTTGATGAGTTGACTCAAACATATTGGGACTAAATAACCAAGTATCTATATTCAGAAGTAAAAACAGGAATGTATTGGTTCAGATTCGAAATCTTATAAAAAGATTTAGAGAAAGCATAAAAACAACAGCGGCGAAGACATGAAAACTTGTCGTTTGGTTTTAATTTGAATACAGTAAATTAAGTTCAGCACAAACTACTCTTCTTAAATTAAAAAATATTAGCCCTGAGAAAAATTTCTACTAAAAGTAGGAGCAACTTTGCAAAATTTTTCATGAAAGTTTACTTTAGCATGCATAGTTTAAACATGTTGGTTTGGTGTGTGTACATCTGCCACTATTTCTTTGCTGTCAAACCAAAGTTTTTTTTTCCTTCTTTGCATGCGGCCTTAAACTACTGAGTCTAAAGTATATATATCGGGTCTACCTAAAAAGTAAACTCAATTTTTAAGTATTTCTCAGCAATGAAATTCATTGACAGTTTTGACGGAGCTACCTAATCACCACTTTTACAAAGTCTGTAAAAGATCAGTAGTCAATGATTTGAGTCAACGTTAAATGATTCCGACAAAACAATCATTCCAACAAACGTTAAATCTCAAAAGTGCAAAATCAGATCAAATTCATTTAATTAAGTCTATGCTCGATTCATTTAAATTAGTCGTGCACATTTGGCAATCAATAACAACCGTATCTAAGATTTGATCTCAGAGAGACGATCGGCCACAAAGGTGTTGTCCAAAAACAAAATGTTATACCTGGCAACAGCGGCGTGTATTTTGTCGGAATCGTCAAATGTCTGAAAGAGAAACATTTTTTATTTTGGAGCTGAGTTTTTAGTACTTTATTTAAAATATTCAAGCACTTCAGTGTGTGTTTGTGTATACGTGATAAAAGAAAAGGTAGGAAATTATGAGCATGTTTGTCAAAACTGCATAACTGTAAATCTAATACATATTTTGAAGAAACAGGGTAGGGCCTTTCTGCTTATGTTTATCAAGAGCGAAGACAGTGGAAGAAAAAGGAGGCTAAATCCTTTATTGCTGTGACACTTTGAAAAAAAAGGAATAAAGACCTTTTTTCTCCGAGACATCAAACAACTCTGCTGCAAAGAATAGAGTAAATGTTTGGTCAGCCTATTCTTGACCAAAGTCTTAGTGGCAAGCATATTCCCTTTTAAGAGCTGCAAAGATGAACAATTCCTTTTCAATCTGTAGGCAAATACGAGGTCGGCAACATCTCTTCTACTTTTGAGTTCAGTGCTCTTTCTAGGCCCTTAGCCAATAGGATCTTCGCATACCCAAAATACATTTAATGCTGACTGTTAAATATTGTTCGTGTCTTTTGTTGTGTCGCTGCAAGGGAGTTTATTCATTTGGCTCTTTTCTCGCCTGATAAGCTTTAAGCTGCCTTCAGACCGCCGCAATTACACTTGCTTATCAGTTGCTGTTTTGAGTTGCCAGCGAACGGACGTGTTACTTGCCCTGGATAGAGTATTAAGGAATTTCAAGTTCTTGGAAGCTTAATTAGTTAGGTAAATATTATTCTGTTGTAGGCAAGCCACCGCATTTTTACGATTATTCATGCTTTGTTTCTTACATTAACAGAAACTGTTTTCGAGTACGCTTTGTGTCGCCAGTGTGGCTATCGCGTTTATTTTGGAATAAAGGAGTTGCAATAGACGCGTACGCTTGACAGAACAGCGGCAAAGGAAGGGAGGCGAACTTGAGACGCGTTGGCTAAAAGCGTCGACGGGGCGTGTGACAGATTCAGCACTTGGCCCACGCTGAATTAAAAGATCTGTTGCATATCGTTTCTAACTAACGTTTCTAACTATTTGATTGGTGGAGCCTTTTTGGCAAGGCTCGTTCGGTGGAGATTAAATTGGAAGGTTCTTCAGTAGCAGAAGCTGTGGAGAGAAGCAGCTTTGACTTCGAGAATTCGACGAAGAATCTGAGTTGGAGCCCGGAGCGGTTTTGAAGATTTTGAGGGCTCGAGTTCGAAGTCAACTGAGGAACTGTACATCATCGGCGACTGGTTTCTGGACAATTGCATGTGGTGCAGGTAAGACCTTGTACTTAATTTTGTTAAAGTGCTTTACCATTTTATTTATTAGCATTTTCAAGTATTTATTTGCTATGAGTTCCCCGGATTTATTGCCTTTAATTAAGGCTTTAAGGCAAAAGCATCTAATAGTGGAGGGGTTAATGCTAAATGTTTAAAATGCTAAAATTGTCGAAACATTAGTCACGGACTTCTAAATAGTAGCATCTGGACTGGAAACTAAAATGGCGGCTATGACAAGTTGAGGCCAAGATTTTGAAATCGACTTTCTTGCCAATAATTTTTCTTTTTGACATATGAAGAACTTTATTATTGTTATTATGTCATTAAAGTCAAAATGGGAGGAAATATAATGTATGAAATGCTTTTACTAATATTAATATCGGGAAGACATAGTAAATCTCATATAATGTGGAATATCATACGATTTTGATGCAAAATAAACGACTAGAAGTTCACACAGCAAAGCAATTTGTGGCGAGTATTAGCCAATAAGGAAAATTTAATACCAACAGCAACATTGTCACAATGATAAATATACCGGTACCCCAGTAACAATAATGTTTAATAAAAATATGTCCTTGAAATTGAGATTAAATTTAAGTGAAAAACGATTGGTAATTTTCAAATCGTAACGACTTGGTAAGCATATTAGCCAATCAGAAAATGTAACAGCAACAATGAAATGTTCAAAAAAGTAATAATAATATTGTATGGACAATAATTTTTCTTGAGCAAAATATAAATTTAGTGACCTTGAAACAAAATACTGACATCACAAGGGACGATTAGTAATTTACGAAACAAGTGGCCTTGTAAGCACATTAGCAAGCATAAAAATCTAACACCAATAATTAAACTTGTTTCAATGATGATAGTAATAAATAGTAATACTATTAATACCAAATTTATAATAACACATGAAAAAAATATTAATTTAGTGACCTTGAAATTTAATATCGACACTACTTTATCACTAAGAACTAGAAAACAGTTTGCATTTCAATTAACTCCTGCATCAAAATGTTTACAGCAGAAACGTTGTAACACCATATCAGTAATAAAATAGTACTGCTACTTGATCAATTAAGCTACCATAATTGAGATAGCATATTGTATACTGCAGTGATTAAAAAAAATATCACCTTACCAATCATAAAAATATGATACCAACATCATAATGCTGAAACCAGTCATAGGTTATGCGACTTTATGATTGAATTTTAGCTAAACATAAAATGTAATAAAGTTTCAAGATGTTTCTAGTAATAGTGACAGTAATGCCTATAAACCCCATTTACGTGACAAGGAAAAGCAGTATTAAATCCAGAAATAAAAGCAAAAGACTTTACCCAAAAACAATCATATAAAAACTGTGGGGACACTGTACAGAGAAAATCTATTGAGCTGCATTTCTTTTACTGCAAAGTTTTCTAATTTTCCTAGCAGCTCTGCTGCTCTCGCTCTCATTGAGATCTCTGACGAGATTTTTGCACATGCAATTGAAAAATCGCATGGCTATACCATCAATTATGTCATGTCCGTTGCTGCATATTGAAGCAAATGACCAAGGAAGCATAGCACATGTATCGTAAAAAGAAATATTTACGATCTTTTTAAAAACATCTCTTTGGTGATCGCAACGTAATAACTTTTGTTTTAATTCAGTCATACTTATTTCAGCAAATACTTTCCAGCAGAGGATACCAATGTTAAAAATATCTGCAGTTGGCTTCCAGAGACAACTTCGGTTGATCTCATTATAGAAATCAATGGCTTTAGGTGGAACATTTTCATCCATAATTGGCAAAGTTTTGTCAACTTCTTCAACTATTGCTTCCTTGCAAGCATTACATTTGTTGGATTTGACCAGTGATCTGCAGCAGTAGCCACAGACATAAAAGATTATGGCAGCATCATTTTCGTTGGGGAAGACATTGAAAAGCAATTCAGCCTGAATAGATTTAGCTACTAAAGTAATAGCGTTTGTGGTACTAGAATAGGCCTTTGCCGCTTCTGTGATCTCAGTTAGTGTTATACATGAATACTTTAGCAAAGAAATGGTGCGCAGCTTCCGCTCGCTTTCATGTAGCTGCCTCATGGAGATGTAATAATTTGCTCCACTGAGCTGACGAACATAGCTGAATCTTCCTTCTATGTTGTCTGACTGTATTTTGCCCATAAGTACATATTTGAAATCACATCGATTGAGTAAGTACCTACACAGCCCAGGCATGGCAGTACAAGTCTGACGCAAAGCAAGTGCAGTTTCCTTTGTCAAACCGGGAAGCTGTGACAAAAAAATCAGCTTTAACATACTTCCTTGTGGTCAAATTCTCTAGGAAAATTAGTTACTAATAGGTAGACCTTTTGTGGTGGCATATCAATGCTCGAGCTTACAGTAGGTGCAAATTAATTGACTCACTCAAGAAAACAGCTGAAATTTTAATTAAAATGGTTTACTATTCAAAACGCATAACAAAATTTACACTCAATACGACACATGGCCTCCTTTGTCTTTTACAACTTGTTTTTACACGTTTTGGCATAAAAAAGACTAAGTTTTGGCAACTTTTTACAGTTTTCTCATCATGGTACCAAACGGCAAAAACGGCCTTTATCAGCTTGGTGAGGTCAGCACAATCTTTAAAGCTCAGCCAATTCATAATTACATCGCCCAAATTCTCTACTGGTTTTAAGTCTGGTTGAGCTCACTGGGCAATCTAGAACCTTTGTTTGGTTTTTCTTGAGACACTTTTTTTACTTTTTTAGCAATATGACATGGGGCCAGATCTTGCTCAAAAATACCCCTGCCACCTAGAAATGCTGTTTGCAAGTCTCTCATAACGTTGCGCTGGATTACGTCGATATTGTTGTTAGGGTTCATTATTCCTGATACCAGGTAGAGTGATCCCACACCACTTAAACTGAAAAACCCCCAAAACATCTTCTTCTGAAGGTGCTTTACATGCAAACAGCATTTCTAGGTGGCAGGGGCATTTTTGAGCAAGACCTGGCCCCATGTTATGTTGTTAAAAAAGTAAAAAAAGTGTCTCAAGAAAAACCAAACAAAGGTTCTAGATTGCCCAGTGAGCTCAACCAGACTTAAAACCAGTAGAGAATTTGGGGGTTATAATTATACATTGGCTGAGCTTTAAAGATTGTGCTGCCTCATCAAGCTGATAAAGGCCGTTTTTGCCGTTTGGTACCATGATGAGAAAACTGTAAAAAGTTGCCAAAACTTAGTCTTTTTTATGCCAAAACGTGTAAAAACAAGTTGTAAAAGACAAAGGAGGCCATGTGTCATATTGAGTGTAAATTTTGTTATGCGTTTTGAATAGTAAACCATTTTGATTAAAATTTCAGCTGTTTTCTTGAGTGAGTCAATTAATTTGCACACTACTGTGTTAGGGCAGATCAATGGCAAAGCAAAAGCAAGAACTTTTTCAAAACCCACGATCAAATTTTCAACCCACAACACACTTTTGCTACTGAAAAAGTAACAAATTTGTTTAAAATATAAACAAAACTATTACCAATACACAACTTGCTTTTGAATTTTCCCATAAAATCACAAATTGTCCAAAATTTGTTAAGAAATCCAATTTCCAATCTTTAGGTGACTTAACAGGGTCATGTACATTGTCCCGTTTGCGTCTTCCAATAGTTGAGTTAGAGACATTGATAACAGACCAAAACTTCAAAAATAACTCAACGAAACTCGCAGTGTCATTAAACCCAAAATATTTCAATGCATTCACAGTTGACTCATGAAAAACAGCCAGTGCTAATTTAACATTGACTTTTTCTATGGTTTTTGGTTGCAGAACTGTGTCTGTTAAGCAATGTGCAATTTTAAGAGGTTTCTGGCATTCATAGTTATGTACTGCAACAATGTCATCAAAACGAGCTGTAATTGTATTAGGAATAAGCAGAGGCATGGTTGGAAGTTTGAAGACTCTTTTTGATAAAAAATTGTTGTATATGTTCTTGACAATATGGGTAGGATCAAAAATCAAAAATATTTGTCCACCAGTAAAAGGGTTGACTATTGATTCCTTCAAAGCACCACCACATAGAAACTCTTTAAAAAATTTTCTATTAGCAGGAGCATTGTCGACAGAAATGCCAATAACATTAAATCCAACTTCATAAAGAAGGGCCATAACTTTATCAAAACAAGCTTTCTGAGTTTCTGCTCTTAGATTTTTGATCGGATACATTGCAACCATATCTTTATATCCACTTGATAGAGACTTGATCATGAAACACAAAGCTGTGGCAGCAACATTACAGTCAGCAGTTAGGCCAAAAACTTGACTGCCACTTGCTTCAACACGCTTTGAAAGATAAATCTCATCAATCATTAGCAAAACATTTCTATCAAATGCATTAAGCTTTGAAAATCTCATTTTTAAATATCCGGCATCATCCAGCCCAGTTCTTTTATCTAAATTCATTGTGATTTTTTTAAAAGTTTTCACAGAAGGCAAAATCAAAATGTGTTCTTCCAGTATCCTTTCATATGCTTTGGAGCTTGTTGCATTAATAATAAAGGATACTAGAAGTAGATCAACTGAATATCTTCGCTGGTGCTTGCTTTTGGTCATTAAGTTTAATTGTTCCAAGATAAAATCGCACAAACGACGATACGTTTCATTGCTGTCATTCATGTCAAAAAATTCTTCAATTAGCTGTGCAATCTTTGCAAGAAGAATGGATGAAGAGCAGTCAGAAGTTTTAAAATTCTTTAGAAAAGCCATTAAATTTGTCACCTGAGACAAAAGAGTTACATCACCAGCAGCTACAATGTGCTTGTAAGAGGAACATGGTAAAAGTTGTTGATCAGAATAAAGACAGACTTTGAGTTGTTTATCAATATGTATTGTTCCAGAAATAGTTGGTTACTGCTCTTGTGATAAACAATCAAATCAATTCCAGAATCTGTATAACGCATAAGGAAATCTTGGGGAAGTTGTTCTTTAGCAAGACTACTTAATAAATCATCAAAGTTCTTCAGTTGATCTGTTTCTAAAAACTTTTCGCCTTGCTCTTCGAGCAATTTTGCTGCATTTTCATGTCGGGATGATGATAAAGCCATTCCTGTTCGTGAATGCACATCATCAAATGCAAAATAAGATGGCAAACCACTAAAAATACTAGGTATAGCATCTTTCTTCAGACGCCTGTTTAATAACTTCATATCTTTTCTACGTCTTTTGCGACTTTGTGTTTGATCAGATGAATCTTCCCTAAAATCTTCCACTTTAAAATGCAATGAACATAGCCTAGAATATTTCGTAGGAGTGAAGTCTTTTCGTGCAATGTTTTTTAACCAAATTTTCAGAAGTTTTTTATCATTTAAAGGAAATGAATGAAAAGTTACATTTGGGTCTTTGCACTCACCAGAATAGCCAGATCTGCAGTTAGTTGCGGAGCATTTATTAACCATATTAGATGTATCAGCAGTTGCAAAATTACACAGATATAAATTTTAAAATTATGGTAGGTCTATAGCTTAGATGCTAATTAAATATTACAGTTCATGCATGACAATAAGGTTACAATACCAAGGAGCTAATAAGAATTAAAAAAGCGTAAAGTTGGTTTTATCAAAATTAACTGTGGTCTACATAGCATTCGTCAGCAATTAAACAGCTGAGTTCTAAAAGTATTAAAGTCACATTTTGACATACAGTCAACACCTTTCAGGAGGTGGAAGTAGGCTACTTGTGTGAACTATGTGAAAACCAATAGCCAGACAAAAAGTGCCTAAATCAGAATTTTTAAGCTAAAAGTTGCTAGCAACTTACATAACCCTATTTCTCAAAACGGACAAAGTGTGTCTAAAGTACTTTTAAAGATAGGCTCAGCAGTTGCAGGTTTTCAACAAATTCTGCTAGTTTATTGTTCAACTTATTGGCGCATGGTTTCAGTCGCTGTTTACAAGTAATACATTGCTACACTAGCTACAATGACAGTACAGTAGCGCATCTCACCTAACGCTTTGCCACGCTTAACAGTTCAGACGCCAAACGCCGCTGATAACTGCTTGGCCTCAACTTGCTGTTCAGCGCGCTGATTTTTTCTCGCGTTTCCAGTCCAGATGCTACTATTTAGAAGTCCGTGCATTAGTCAATGATATCAATTTCGTGTATAGTAATGCAAGAGGCTAGCGATGCACATAGCAAAACTGCAGACAGTGACACTGTTTCGACCTATCAGGTCTCTTCAGTGCAGTTGGTGACCGACAAGAAGCCAGAGGCTTTTAATAAAGCATAGCTTAGACCGCCACACTTGCGGGATCTATACTAGATCCACTTGGTGGATGGTCTGTCAGTACTCTGCGAAGCCGTATCACTCGTGAATGAGTGGCGGTTGTCGCAGGTGCACTAAGTCTAGCAACTGCTAGAACAATAGTGCTGTCACAGCCTAGTGGTCACAAGGTCTTACATGTATAGTAATGCAAGAGGCTAGCGATGCACATAGCAAAAATGCAGACAGTGACACTGTTTCGACCTATCAGGTCTCTCACCAACTGCACTGAAGAGACCTGATAGGTCGAAACGGATATCAATTTCGATTTTGATAGTTTAATGGTTGACTGTGTTGCCTTGCCCGATAAGGAGCTAACCCCTGGCACTGATGCTATCAAACAAAATGTCGTTGTAGCCAAGCAGGAGTTTGACAATCGAGTCACTGCGTGATTTTCCAGAGCTAACGAGGGTTGCAGTTATAAAACAGCCTGCGATGTGCCAGATATTGATCGGTGTAGTGTCCCCTTTGGCAGAGCCCCCTCTGATGCCTGCTGCTCTACCACCTCTAGTGTTGCCAGTCTAAAAAAGAAAGAAGGTCAAGTTAAGCTCAGGTTGGCCACGTTTGCTAAGCATCCCGATGAGGAAAGGTTTCAACAGTCTGAAATAGACAGACAAACGGTTGAACGCGCCATGCGAGAGGTAGAATTGGCACAACAAAGTGTAAGCGATCTTCAGAGAACTATTGACCAAGAAAATAAAAAACGACAGAGAGATGTAGAAATAAGGATGGCTGCCTTAGAAGTTAAAGCTTGGGAGGAATTGTCAGAATCTGAAAATCCTGTATTTTCCGCTGCCGATAGGCCTGACAGGGGGAGTGAAAGAGTCAAAAGTAATAAGCTTTCCCAACGTCAAAAATGGGGCCTTAATGACGATCAAAGATTTGAAAGCGCCCAAGTTAAAAATTCTTTTTGTAAAAACCCGTTGATACCCGCTGCCGTTTACAAAGAAAGGCTCGAAAAGGAACATATTATTTCCAACCCTTCCAAAAGAAGGTGACAATATGAAGGCAAGATCGAAGCTGGTGCTGCGCCTAGTGTTAGGGTTCAGACTGATTTTAGACCTAAGGAAAGTGAAGTAAAGGTTTCCAGCAAGCTTTGTAATCGGTATCCATGGGTTAGAAAAGGTTACGCTGAGCCTAAAGTTTTAAATGTAAAACATGTGGAGAGATTTCCCTTAGATCAGGAAGTGGTATACGGAATTGAAATTGAACGACGGAAAGTCGAGAGTTTGGATGATAGAAGATATATAGCCCCAAAAAGAGGTGCCTATGCTTCTTTGCCTGTTGTGCATGATTACCCTCCACCCCGATCCGAGATTCCGATATTCGATGGAGACCCTTTGTCGTACTGGACATTTATTCGCAGTTTTGAGACCCATATAGCTCAAAGAATGCCGACAAATGCGGCGCGATTGGTGTACTTACTGCAGCATTGCTCTCCGCGAGTCCGTAAGAATTTAGAGCACTTTTCACAGAATTTAGATGCTGGATATCGATTGGAATATGAGAGCCTCTTTAACGACTATGGTCAGCCTCATATTGTCGCTTATTTCTGTGAAAAAAGACTGCTGAATTACCTTGTTTTGAGGTCGAGAGACCCAGACGGTTTAAAAGCCTTTTCCGTTCTCATGGAGAAGAGCTTGATTTTGCTGCAGGACTTGGGGGATTTTGCGTCACTGAGTTCTCTGGGAACCATACAGCGATTAACGCAGAAGCTTTCTGCGGAGACTAGAAAAAAATGGATGAAACGGGCATTTGAGTTTCTTAAGCAAAAAGGGTACCAAGCGAAATTTGCTGAGCTAGTGCAATTTGTCAAAAATGAAGCTCAAGACGTAAACTCCTTGTATGGAAAGGCGTTCTACGCAAAAGGAAAGGAACGCGATTCTCTTGCGCTTACAAATAAAAAAGCTGGTGTGTTCAGCGCTAGTGTCACGCCAGAAAAGGCTTTGCTAGAAAAGTGCCCTTATTGCAAAGGAGATCACAAGCTTGCTCATTGCAAGGACTTTCAGCAGTTAGCAAGGTACAAGCGATTAGCCTTTTTAAGGAAATCACATCGATGCTTTAGATGTCTGGACTGCAGTCACAGGATTCGTGATTGTATATCTACGCAAGGATGCATGATTGAAGGGTGTAATGATACTCGGCGCCATACCTTGCTGCATCGCCATGAGGAGCAAACGGAAAGCTCTTGTTGTGCTGCTGTGGAAGGATTAGCTGTAATTAAGGATAAGAGACCTTATTTGATGACGGTGCCAATAAGAGTTAAATCCGGCAGTAAAGAGGTGTTGACTTATGCCCTGTTAGACTCCGGGTCTGAGCGTTTGTTTTGTGTGCGAGACTTAGCCAGAAAAGTGGGTGCTAGGGGGCCCAGATGCAGATTGCCCATAAAAACACTTTCATCAGGAGCCAGCGTAGATGTGGTCGATGGAGAATTGATTTCTATAATCGTGAGTGGAATGAGCGACGACAGGAGTCTGGAACTACGTGATGTTGTAACCGTAAAAGATATTCCTGCAGAGGGTTTTTCTCCTCCGTCCCTTGATATTCTTAGCAATTTGGAACACTTGCGTGGCATTAGGTTTGAGGATCTACCAAGCAAAAAGGTTGGACTGCTCATTGGAATGGATGCTGCGTTTGTTTTTAGACCGCTTGAGAGTAGGTTCGGTCCCACTGGATTTCCTAACGCTATGAATACCTTGCTTGGTTGGGTGTTGTTTGGACCCAAAGTGGAGTCATCCTTGGCATCAGGCTTCGAGAGATTGGATTACCCGTGCTTGCATTCTTCACTGGTTGCGGAGGAGGAGCTTAATTTACCTCCGCACAAGTTGGTTCTGCCCTCAGGACTGGATATCCCAAGTTCGCGTGAAGACCGCAAGGCTTATGAACTAATGAAAGATTCTGTACAGTTAATAGGCGGGCACTTTCAGCTTCCACTGTTATGGCGATCAGAAGATGTGAAGTTACCTAACAACCGTGTCCAGGCCGAGAGGAGATTAAATTCCTTAAAAATAAGATTGAACAAACATAAAGGTCTGCATCAGAAGTACGTGGAAACTATGCAGAAGTACATTGACTGTGGTCATGCACAAGTGGTGAAAGAGGAAGTAGAAGTCGTTACAGATCGTACTTGTTTTTTACCTCATTTTCCGGTCCTAAATTCAAACAAGCCTGGAAAGCTGAGAATCGTTTTTGACTGCGCGGCGGAGCATCAGGGAACCTCGTTAAACAAAGTTATTATGCAGGGTCCTGACCTGGTCAACTCTTTGGTTGGAGTGTTGCTTCGCTTCCGTTTGGATCAGGTGGCATTGGTAGCGGACATAGAGGCTATGTTCCATCAGGTCAAAGTGAAGCCCGAGGATCGTGAGTCGCTAAAGTTCCTGTGGTGGCCTGATGGGAATAGGAACAGAAGTCCAAAGGTTTATCAAATGACTGTTCATCTTTTCGGGTGCACATCGTCACCTAGCTGCGCAGCATTTTGCTTGAGAGAGGCAGCGAGGAGGCTTGGCTCAGATTTCTCGAGTGGAGTTTCTAAAGTTGTTTGTAGAAACTTTTACGTAGACGATTGCCTGGTGTCAGCTGACTCGACGGAGAAAGCTGTCTGCCTGGTTTCAGAGCTTCGTCAGTTGCTCCTTAAGTCTGGTTTCCGATTGAAAAAGTGGGCATCTAATTGCCCAGAAGTATTGGCTGAACTACCTAAGGAGGAGTGTTTGGGAGGATCAAGGCCACAGCCATTGGACGAATCAGTTGGTGAACGCGTGCTGGGTTTGAACTGGGATTTGAAAACTGATCATATATGCGTTAAGGTCAAGATAGCAGACAAACCTCTTACAAGAAGAGGTATTTTGTCGATGTCCCATTCCCTCTTTGACCCGCTGGGTATGGTCGCTCCAGTATTGTTGGAGCCAAAACTATTGCTGAGAGAGCTAAAAAATAGAGAGTGGGACGAACAGATCACGGAAGTAGAAGCAAAGCGCTGGGAATCGTGGTTGGCGTCATTACATCAATTGGAAAATTTGCAGATGAGTCGGTGCATAAAACCGACTACATGGTTTGGATCTCTTAAGTACGAACTTCATTATTTCTCGGATGCTTCGTCGATCGCCTATGGAGCAATTTCATATTTGCGCATTGAGGATGAACAAGCCAATGTTCATTGCACGTTTGTTATGGGAAGGTGCCATCTGGCGCCATCACTCACAACTACCATTCCTCGACTTGAACTTTTGGCAGCTATCGTAGCGGTGCGGTTATATCAAACCATAAAGGCTGAGTTATCCGACTTACAAGTCAGCAGCACTTATTTTTGGTCCGATTCCACAGCTGGCATTCAGGAGATTTACAACTGTACCAAGAGATTTCCGGGTTTTGTAGCCAACCGGATGGCTGAGATAGAGAGATATACGGAGATTAGCGGTTGGAGATATGTACCATCAAAGCAGAACCCTGACGACTGTCTGTCGAGGGGCCTGACGACAATTCAGCTGTTAAAATCATCGAGTTGGTTGTGCGGACCGGCCTTTTTGAGCAAACTGCCCTGTCAATGGCCACCCCAGCTGGCCAAGTTGGTAGATTTGCCATTGAAATTTCCTTTGTAAGAAAGAAGAGAAAGGGTTTTTTCCGTCCTGGATGCTACCAGTTCTGAGCAGATGTTGCCTGCGAATGCCTTGACATCTGCGTTTTCTTCCTTGTATCGACTAAAAAGAGCTGTCGGTTGGTGGAAAAGATATTTTGTGTTTTTGAGGTTGAAGGTAAAAGGTAAATTAGTCGGAGATCATCAAGTGTTTAGAAAGGAGTTGGCCGTTGAGGAGTTTAAGCAAGCAGAAATGAGTTTACTGCGTTATACTCAGCGTCAGGAGTTTTGAGAAGCATTTGATCCTTGTGCAAGGTCATCGTCTAAGCAACTGTTGCATCTAAACACGTTCATCAAGGAAGGCATTTTAAGAGTTGGTGGCCGTTTGTCGAATGCTTCTGTTGGATATGACACCCGACATCCATACATATTACCTGGCCGGAGTCACTTTGCTAAGTTGGTGATAAAACAGTATCACCAACAAGCTGGCCATTCTGTTTTAATGCACACAATCAGTTTGCTTGAAGGAAAGTACTGGGTTCTAAAAGGTTCATCTGCTGTGCGAAAAGTAATTGATGATTGCGTCGTTTGTCGTCGGCAGAATGCACTGCCAGAGAAGCAACTGATGGCAGACATTCCGTCTTCACGATTGCAAGTGTCGCTTCCCCCTTTTTTTCACACTAGAGTGGATTACTTTGGGCCTTTCACTGTGAAGTAAGGTAGGAGCCGTGTGAAGCGGTATGGATGTATATTTACCTGCATGACAACAAGAGCAGTGCATCTTAAGCTAGCCCATTCGCTGTCCACGGACTCCTTTATATCTGCTCTGCGTCGATTTGTGGGGCGGCGAGGATGTGTCAGTCGTATTTATTCAGACAACGGCACTAATTTTGTAGGAGCTGACAAAGAGCTTCGTAAGGCGTTAGAAGATTGGAATCAACATCGCATCGCTGCATGCTTACAGCAGAAAGAAATTGATTGGCATTTTAATACTCTTACTGCCAGCCACTTCAGGGGAGTTTGGGAAAGGCTTATTTGTTCAGTTCGGAAAGTTTTAGGTTCCATTGCAGGTCAAGCAGTATTCACAGATGAGTCATTGAGTACGCTGCTGGTCGAGGTGGAGAACGTATTGAAATCTAGGCCCTTAACCCCCGTATCCTTTGTTGATGGATCACATAAGCCTTTAACTCCCAATGATTTGTTAATGGTTCGTCTCGGTTCTGGTCTTCCCCCTACACGGACATCGAGATCTGACTCGCATTACTTGAATAGATGGAGAAACGTACAATACTATGCCGACGTGTTCTGGGAACGATGGGTTAAGGAATATATGCCATTACTTAATCCGCGACCAAAGTGGTCGAGCGTACGTCAAAATTTTGCATTGGGGGACATTGTTATCTTGGTTGATAAGACCACCTCCAGAAATAAATGGCCGTTAGGACAAGTAATTAAAACCTTTCCTGATGCTAAAGGTCTTGTATGTAGTGTGCTTGTCAAAACAGCTCATAGCGAGCTCAAGCGTTCTATCAGTAAATTGTGTCTTCTTGTGCCCTCTGCTACTTCTTAGCCCTAGGCTAAGAAAGTTTGTTACCTTGCTGTTTATTCATGTGTGCCTTGGTATTCGTGCCTTTGAATTTGTTGTTGTGCGTTATTACTGTGTATTTATTGTGAAAATATCCTCCCTACGGTGGTATATTTTGGGGGGAGAAGGTTAAATATTGTTCGTGCCTTTTGTTGTGTCGCTGCAAGGGAGTTTATTCATTTGGCTCTTTTCTCGCCTGATAAGCTTTAAGCTGCCTTCAGACCGCCGCAATTACACTTGCTTATCAGTTGCTGTTTTGAGTTGTCAGCGAACGGACGTGTTACTTGCCCTGGATAGAGTATTAAGGAATTTCAAGTTCTTGGAAGCTTAATTAGTTAGGTAAATATCATTCTGTTGTAGACAAGCCACCGCATTTTTACGATTATTCATGCTTTGTTTCTAACATTAACAGAAACTGTTTTCGAGTACGCTTTGTGTCGCCAGTGAAGGAGTTGCAATAGACGCGTACGCTTGACAGAACAGCGGCAAAGGAAGGGAGGCGAACTTGAGACGCGTTGGCTAAAAGCTTCGACCGGGCGTGTGACAGATTCAGCACTTTTAATCTGTAGGCAAATACGAGGTCGGCAACATCTCTTCTACTTTTGAGTTCAGTGATCTTCCTAGGCCCTTAGCCAATAGGATCTTCGCATCCCCAAAATACATTCAACACGTTGGCTGCCCAGTGTATCACCGATAATACATGCTGATGTGGTGCGAATGCATCACCGATGATACGCTGGCACCTCCATTGGAAATGACTTATAAATTAAAATAGCACACAGAGAATGGAATTAGGTTTTTGTGTGGCACCTCAAAAATGAATTATTTTTTATAACAATTGATGTTTGTATGAATGGAAAATAAATAAAACTATAAATAACTTATCACTTTTATTGAAACAATAAGATTCCCTGATTAATGCTTCATGGCTAAATATATGGAAAAAGACTGCAGATTCACAATCAAGTTCTTTGCAGTTTCTCAATCAGTTGATTCGTCGTTCAGGACGACAGCTTTTCATTCTTTGTGTTGCGTTTGAAAATGCTCCAAACAATAATATGGCTTTGTAGGGCATTGGGAACACTTTGTTAAAACAAGTTTTACTCTTTTTCGAGCGATGCTTGGCCCTTCTTTTTCGGCCAAACTGGCATAGGATCCAGTGCTGCGTGATCTTTTTTTTCTATTGTCAGCTGTTCGCTCCTCTGTTTCCACCAACAAATGCCTTTCTGGATTGACATCCCTTCCAGTGTCGGCTTTTCGATAGTTTGTGAGACCCATAATGATGTCTTTTCGAAAAGAAGCAATTTGGAGTTTGTCCTCTGTCTTATTATGCAGCAAATATGCATTCACCACAGCCGTATTTAGCAGCAGCTCAAATGCAACTTTGTGGTACCACCTCACGGTTTTTCTTAGGGGACTGAAGTAGTTGCATAGCTGATCCGAGAGATCTACGCCCTGTTTGCAGTGGTTGTATTTCAGGATCACGTTAGGTTTTTTTATCTCTTCCCCTTTTCGATTTTTCTTATTTGTGGAAACAGCTTTTCCATCATCTTTCGTTGACAAAAATGCAACAGACCTTTAATCCTTCCATACTCCAACAACGACGCCACTTCTTTCTTTTGTGATGCACTGCCCTTTTTGGATTTGCGTATTAATTTGGGGTGTGCCTTTTCTTCCTTCCGTAAAGTGCTCTTCAGATGAGTGTTCTTCTCAAGACACTTGTTTGCCAATTCCACAGATGTGTAGAAATTATCGACAGTCAGGGCTCGCCCTTCATTGAAGTAATCTTCAGCTAATTTCACAAAGACAAAAGTCGACTTCGCTAAATTATCTCTTGCAGTTTCCTGGGATTTACCTTCATATACATGAACATTGCCGGTGTATCCAAATGGGTCAGTAAGCTTGAAAAGCTTATTCCATATTTGTTAATTTATCCTGGAATATATTGCCGGAATCCTAATCGCCCACGAAAAGAGATTATTGTTTCGTCAATGACGATTTCCTCTCCAGAATCTTGAGCTTCTTTGAAGTTGTTTATAATTTCGCCTGTGATCCTTTCAATTTTGTACAGTTTGCGCTTTCACAATTAGGATTCTCATTGTCTTCAAAATGAAGGAATCTCAGAAGCAGTTGGAACCTGTTTCTTGACATTACGCTGTGGCAAAATTCATTTGCAAATATGGGATCTCCACTCCAGTAATCATTAATGCTTGGATATTTCACCAGCCCCATATACATCACCAAGCCAAGAAACTTCTTTTTTTCTTCCATATCCGTGTCCTTCCATTTTGACAGTCTGCTGTGTCTTCTGTTGTGGTGAGAGGATATGTATTGTTGGGCATTGCGATTTGTCTCCTCCACAATGATGGACAATACTTCATTAGTGACAAAGAGAAAGAAATATCCGTACGGCGTCCGACTCTGGGGAACAGTCTTGCAATTTGTAGTTGGTGGCGTTGGGAAGTTGTTCAATGTTGAACCATCTGCTGGTTGTTTCCATTGCGGAACTGAGGTGCCAGGCGGATCGCCAGTTTCATCAGGGGGCACACCAGGATCACTATCATGAGATGATGCAGAGTCTTCTGATCTTGATGGCAAATATTCATCACTGTCACTCAAAGGAAAGTCTGATACAGAATCACTATCATCTAGCATTTGCAACATTTGGGATTCATCCATTATCATTTTTTATATATAACTGAAACCAAAAAAACAAGTAAAACAATCGCAATATAAAAAACTTATGACATATTTCTCCGTGTTCACCGGTGATACATTGGCACTTAAGTGCCACTGTATCACCGGTGAACACGCAGAAATATCATCACAAAATTATAAATTTATGTTAAAAATATCAAAACACAAGTAAAACTATACTTTAGGTATTGCTTCCTGGGAATTACATTGTTGGCACCTGAGATAAGGCAATTCCATATAGGGAAAAAATGCGTGGCAGTCAACGTGTTAACGCTGACAGCATTCTAAGGACGCAGAGTGGGATAACTGTTAGCATGGCAACAACCAGTGACGCTGAAAAGTTGAACCCGAGTTCCATATCAAATTATTTTGAGATATTAACGGTAATGATTTTAGTAGTCAACTTATTAGAACTAAATCTTTAACAAAAATGGTTGCTTTGGGAAAAATCGAAATGAATATGAACATGTTTAAAAAACATGGGGTCGGGATACAGCATTTCAAAAAAAATTTAGTTTTCATGAATAACCTCAACTCTGGGTCCGTAGAAAGCCGCTCAACTTCTCTCAACGCTGCTGGCTAAAACACGCAGCCTTTTGAGTGGTTCTAAACAAGGACAATTTTGAAGTTATCAAGTGTAGCCTATTAGCTGTACTCTCTGCTGAATTGATATGTGCTTTTCCCTGTATGCTTCATCCGCTAAACGTCGCACTTGAACGGCAAATTAATGAAATTATGAAGCTAATCACTCTGCATTTAATGTCAAAAATTTAGCTTTTTGTTTTCATTTAAATAACGTGGCTAAAGTTCAAGATCGAAAAAGTTGTCTTAAATTTTACATTACATCAGTTTTACATATTTAAGTTTTACATCTTCTAAAATTGATTTTGCAAAGAGCTTTCGAACACATAAGAAATTTAAATGTATGTAAAGTGCAGTTTTCTGATGGGTTTAAGTAAAATTTTGTCACATTTCAGAAAATATTGAAACCACATTTTTTTCCTTTCATCCATCACAGCTTAAATCATTTTAAACTTGTCAATCACACGCATTTCTTAAGCTTTAATTATTAGTTTTGTTCACAACAACACCCGTAAATTATATTTTTATGCGCGCTTTAAAATGTTTCCATTATTGGCTAAATGTACGTTGAACTTTTTACTTAGCTTTGCCCTTACGCAGAAGATAGTGAGAAGACTGTTTGTACTGACTGTTACATCAATAATTTTTCGATTATCATTATGCTTGCAGCAAGGATTTAAGTAAACAAGAGCGTGGTAGAGAATAAAAAAATGTACCACAAAAAAACTTTTGTATCGTGTACAGAAAATTATTTTAATTGTTTTGCCTTTGCCGAACAGAAGCTTTGAAGTAGTTGTGGCCACAGGATTTTGGTTTGCTAAATTCTCGTAATTAGCTGCAATTTATTAAATGCGATGATGGGGACACGATTTTATCCCCACAAACAGAAATGAGGCAGAAGTAATCGGCAGCTGCCACCGCGACGTTGCTGTCCTGGTTTGGGAATACGTTGGCTTTCAATAAACAGAGAAAAATGCAAAAGAATGTTGGCAAAACGCCAGTGTTTTGCAAAAAAACTTGTATTTTTTATATACCATCCCTATAGTGCTAAGCGTCAAGCAGTAAAGCTATAAATCTCGTTTTTAACATCGTACGTCGCATGTTTAAGTATGTGACTCGACAAAGAAATACAGCCAGGCCTGGTATACCTATTGCGAAGCGGACGCTACTACCACCACATCACCGCGCCGGTTTTTTCTCAGTTAAACCAACTGGAACGCTTCATCCAACAGTGTCACTGTAGTGCAGTAACAAAGAGAAGAAAAGCAATGAGTTTCTTTGACCAAATATAGAGTGCCCACTTGCAATGTGAGCACCCTACCTCAAAATAATGACTGCAATAGGCCAGAAAGACGAACGATTCAATAGGGCCCAGCGACCCGTTCGCTACAATATGGATCTAGCTGGACTCTCAGAAGCCAAATTTGATGTTGCAGAAAAACTCGGTGAACATGAATCACACTACACTTTCTTCTGACAAAGTAACGCACGAGATGATCAAATAAAACACGGAGTAGGCTTAGTCGTCAAAACTACAGAAGCTTTGGACACTTAATTTGTGAGAGGTACAAAAATTTTTATGCTGCATTATATTTGGAGATAATGAATTTAATGTCAAAATACTGTGACACCTACAACATATATTAAAACATTTCTTGACACTAAAGTTTTTGTGCGCTCATTAGTTGTAAAAATGCATAGTATTGAAATAAAACAATCTATTTCTAAAACTTTTGTTGTCGTCCCAGCTACAAGCGAAGACAATATCCTGTCTTGGATATCTTCCATTTGGAATTTTATTGCTTTGTTATATTTGTGAAATGTTGTGCTTACAAGTGATACGTGTATTGATGATTGCTGTGTTAATCATAATGTTACCACTTTTAATTAAGATGTATTGCAATGTCATTGCTGCAAATTATTTTTATGAAATATGTTCATACAAAAAATAATTTTCAGAGCAAAGCCCAAGCGAGAAATGAACTCCTGCTAATCGTAATTATGCCATTTTTTATCAATCAGACAATTGCTTTTGCTCTATATCACTGTTCATATGTTCTTATTTAGTTATCATAAACTGCACCTCACCGATGCAGCATCAACTGCATGTCTTGAATATTTTCCATTGCAATCTTTCGTGGTAGGTGTAAAGGAAAAGTAGAGGCAACAGGAGTGCGAAAAGGAAGCGGCCTCGCTCGTTACATAACCTCACAATTCGTCACTTGATTGTGGGGCAAATTTTCCTGGGTCATGAGACTGCCGATGGGCCTCAATCCAGAAAATTTCTTACAATCTATGTGCTAAAATCTTTAAGTTTTTATGACTGGTATATTGCTAATTAGTGTTTTCTATACAATTTTGAAACGCTAGAGGATTCGTTAGATTATTGTAAACTCATGCCATTGTTTATACATTACGTGCTATTTTAAATAATCAGACAGTTTCGCTTGAAAGTGTTTTTCTACAAATTTCATATTTTGTAGCGTTTAAAATCGGTTTGAGAGACATTGCGTTTTGTTGACATCTTCAAGTAACCCAAATGCATGCAGTTTATTATACGGTTTAAAGATTAAGCTCGCGGAATAGACCAGGGGTGATCAAACTTGCTTTCTCTAGAGCCACAATCAAAACAATTCATAAGTTAAAGAGCTGCAACGCAAAAACTTATTGCCTATTTTTACCAAAAATCATTGTGAGGAACACTCGACACCAGTGTCACGGAGCTCAAAAAGCCACGCAAGAAGAACAAAAGAGCCGCAGTTTAGCAATCCTTGAAGTAGACTATATGTTATTCTTGCGGCTATGATGTCATCCAACTTCTTCAATTTTTTTAATTAGCCAAAGATCGGTCACTCTTTCTCTTCCGACACTCAGTGGGGCAAAAGATGATAAAATTTAGCTGTTTCTGATCAGTTTGTGTGTTTATAAAATTTTGCCTCATTTGTTCGTTCATGAGTGTAAGCTTAGGCCCTGATTGTTGGACTATAGCGAAACTGAACCATTTTGACAGATATTCTGCTAGGCACGATTGTATTGTGTCACCAAAAAATGAAAAAATTTTTAAAATATCGTTTGGTGCTTATTTGAAATATCTTATTGAGCTGAGAATACCATTTTTATAGTCTTTGGTTGGAATCGACATGGAAATCAACCCAAGTTTACCGGCTGTGAAACTGATGCTCAAAGCTATATACCATCGTGCAAGAAATATTGCCAAAAAAGTTGCTGTTGCAATTGTATTTGAGTCTGAAAACAGCTACAAGTTTGATTGACATTAAAAGCTAACGTGGTTCGCTAGCAATCTTTACAACCTTGACAGCAGCGCTTTAAAACAAACGTTCACAAGCTGTTTTTATTGATATCACTTGTCAGGTTATACAAAAAACTTTGAAACTGATTCACGCGAATGTCATACTTGGCGCTCAACGATAGGGGTATTGTGACGAGTGAAATATAAACGGTGCTAAATTTACATAGTTTACCATCAAAAATTGAAAACCGTTCTGGCGCTGAATCACTGTATCTGCTTCCCATTTTGACCGTCCTTTTATAAACGTAAACATCATGAAATTTTATTGTAAATCTAGCCGATATGTTGAGATTTTCAGGTAAGCGCTGCACTTGTTCTATTGCGACGATGTAGAGAAATATCAATGGAGCAACAAACTATATCGGTATTGAAAGTTTATACAGCAACTGAATTGTTGACGAGCATTGAAGAGCTTAATCACAAAATGATTAAAGTAATATGCTAGAAAATATACTGCAATTACATCAGTTACAACTACCGGGCAGAAGTTATGAAAATTTACCGAAAGAAAGTATACTACGTTATAAGCTTAATCAGATGAGTACAGGGTATCGAAATTGAATCACTTTTCAATTGTTGATTTGATAACAACGATGATGCCATTAACGAATGCCATTTTGAGAATAAAGTGACTGTGTTAGAGCTAGTGGAGAACATTAAACATTTTTTCAAATGAGAGTGACATAGAAATTTGTGAGTTTGGAAGCAACCGCAACATTGATGGAGTGATGTGTTGATGAAAAAAATGAGCGGTCATCATTTACGCCACAGAACAGAAGTTCTATTTTGGAAAGAAAAATGCTAATGTGTGTTTTGCATATTGCCCAAAATCATTTTGAAACGGCGCTTGGTGCGAAAAGCACGCAACTGGAAAGAAAATAATCAATGTAAGATCTAGATCAGGGGTGGCCAACCGTGGCGCATTGCATGTTTAGAGGTGGCGCATTCCAGGTTTAAGATTTTTCGGGCAATTTGGGTAAGTGTCCTTTCATCTGGCCGAAAAATTTGTCACTCCAATAACATCTCCAAAAAAAAAAAAAAAGTCCGCACTTGGTTGGCCTCACGTTTTGGAAAAGGATGCAGCGAAACAGGGGATGACCTTCTTTTTTTTTTTTCTTTTTGGAGATCACCGCTGAATATGGCCTTGTTTTGACTTCAAAACAGGGGATGACTTTTTTTTTTTTTTTTTGAGATCACCGCTGAATATGGCCTTGTTTTGACTTCAAAGTATAAATATATTACTACACGTTTGAGAGCAATGAAAAGCTATGAATGTTTGTGTGGCGCATCTTCAAATGAATGCTTGTGTGGCGAAAAATTTTGGCGCATGGACTGAAAAGGTTGGCCACCCCTGCCCTACATTTATGGCGCATCCGACACGGGTTGGTAGAAGAGTTGGCGCTTTGCATAAAAAGCTTGGCCACCCCTGATCTAGATCATCAATGTGCTTCTTCGATAAAGACATTTTACTCAACCATTTCTGAGCTTTCCTTTGGAAAATTTATTTAGCGATTTTCTGGATTTATTTACAAACTGTGATGTTTCAAAACACTATAAATATAAACTATAATGTTTAAAAACACAAAACACTATAAATACAAGTAGTTTATAAACACTACTTGTTCGCTCTGTGCACTCCTATCACTGAATAGCATGAAGGTAATTACTATAATTGTGGATAGGTTCTTGTTTTTACCTTCATGTTGCTCTATACTACACACAGCAAATATTTTGTACAGGTTAATTATGAAAATTCATATTGTGCAAACAACACAACGTAGCTCTCTTCCTTGAACGAATGGTTCACATTGGAGGGACGGACATTGGGTTTCAACCGTGTGTAATAATCCGTGTAGAAGGCCAGCATCAGATCCTGGAACCACTTGTGGTGCATCATCAACACACAGATACGGTTTAGAATGCTTGTGTCCATTAGATTCAGCCATAATATATCCAGTGTATTCCTTTTTCCAATGAGGAGGACAAGTATCACGTCCGGGAATCATCAACTAAATTCCAATGAGAAAAAGTATTATATGTTGTGGACGCTAATATTCAACAAAAAATTCCCAAATTTTAAATCGGCACTGAACATGCTAAACATTTATGATAGCAGAAAATCGATATTTTTTATAATCACCTGATTAACTGTTCCTTTGGCCATACAAACAGCACAGGGCACATTAAAGTGATGCAGACTATTTCCTTCAGTTCGAGAGAGATC